>CM062818.1:1427638123-1428884373 GCA_031772625.1 Pinus tabuliformis
GGGCTTTCATGTTCTTGCTATTTATATCAATATTGTTGAGATTTATACTATTAATACATTCATGTATTGATATTAATGTATTTATGGGTTTAAATTTATTTATTGTTTATAATGTAGTGATATAACTGTGATGATGATTTATCATGTTTTAATGCTTTATAGAGTATATGTATCAATCTATTCATATTAATTTTCTGTATTGATGTCTTAATGGTTTACAGTGTGGTTCTTATATTCGTTGTGGTTTATGTTTATTATTATTGTTTTGTGTTATAGCATTAGTTATGTTTATAATATTGATGCCATGGATTTAGGGCTTCGGGTTTTAAAATATTTAATATGACATATCTTATGTCATTTTTAAAGCTAATCATTGTGACTGTTGTCGGACATTGCGTTATAACGAATATGGTCTTGAGATGAAAACCATAATCAATCATGGTGAATCATGGTTAAGCATGGTCCAATGTTTCATTGTAATAGAGATTGTCTCAATATGAAAATCAACGATGGTTAAGGATGGTCATTGATATTTATTATTCGGTTTATAATATTTATGATGGGGTTTAAACAACTTGGATTTATAATATTAATTCATTGGGGTTAAAATATCAATCCTTTCCATTTTTAATATTGATCCCTTGAATTTTTTGATCCCTCAGGTTTATAATATTTATCTCTTGGGTTTATAATGTTAAACCCTTGGATTTATTTGTTCTTTGAGTTTATAATACTAATAATTCCTTTGGTTTATCATTTTATCCCTTCGATTTATTAATCCCTTGACTTTAAAATATTAATTGTTAGGGTTTATTAATATTTTAGGTTTTTAATATTAGTTTGTTGGGTTTATTTATTCCTTGGGTTTATTGATTGCTTGAGTTTACTAATCATTTCTTTTTATAATATTAATGCCTAGGGTTTATAAAATTAAAAATTGATTGGGTTTATTCATCCCCTTTATTTATAATATTAATAATCCCTTGGATTTATAATAATAATAATCCCTTTGGTTTATTAAACCCCAATATTAAGGGTTTAATTCGTTAGGTTTATAATGTTTTTCCATTTAGTTTATTTATTCTTTGGGTTTATAACACTAAAAATATCTAACGTTTATTGATCGCTTGGGTTTATAATATTAATAATCATGCGACTTTATTAATCCTTTGTTTTTAGAATATTAGTTCCTAGGCCTTATGAATCATTTTTGTTTGTAATATTGATCCCTCGTGCTTCTTCATCCCTTAGTATTTTAGTATCTATCTCTTGGGTTCACTAATTCATTGGGTTTATAATATTAAACGGTTGAGTTTATCAGTTTTTTGGGTTTATAATATTTATAATCCCTTTGATTCATTATTCCCTTGAGTTTAAAATATTGATTCTTAGGGTTTATTAATATTTTCGGTTTTTATATTTGTTTGTTTGGTTTATTGATTCCTCAGGTTTATTAATCACTTGGATTTATTAATCCTTTGTATTTATAATATGATTTTGTTGGGTTTACTATTTCCCTTAGGTTTACTATTTCCTTGGGTTTATCCAACTATTTATGATTATGGCAATATCACAATCGATTAATGTAATATGGAAATCAACCATGGTCAACCATGTTTATTTAGGGTTTATAATAGTCATGTTAGGGTTTATATGTGTTCGGTTTATAATTTTTATCCCTTAGGTTTATTATTCCCTTTGGATTATAATATCAATCCAGTTTATTGATCTAAGGGTTCATATTCATAGGGTTTAATATTATTCAACAATGGTCAACAATAAATAATAATGTTTGATCACGATCAACCATGGTCCAACATCACATTGTGACAATGACTGTCTCAATATGAAAATCACCTGTGTTAAAACATGTTTATTTTAGTATTTTTAATAATTATCTAAGGGTTTTTATACCTTGGGTTTATAATATTATTCTCTTGGGTTTAATATTATTCCCTTGGGTTCAAAATCCCTTGGGATTTTGGTATTAATCCCTTGGATTTATTATTCCTTTGGTTTTATAATATCAACCCCTTGGGTTTATTATTCTCTTAGGTTTATAATATCAATCATGATCAACCATTGTCAATCATAGCTAACCATGATCAACCATGGTTGAATGTCACATTGTGACAAGGATTGTCTCACCATGAAAATAAACCATGTTTGTTTTGTCTCAATATGAAAATCAATGATGGTTAAGGATGGTTATTGATATTTATTTTTCAATTTATAATATTTATCGCGGGGTTCAAACAACTTGGATTTATAATATTAATCCATTGGTTTTAAAATATAAATCTTTTATGTTTCTAATATTGATCCCTTAGGTTTATAATATTTTTCTCTTGGGTTATAATATTAAACCCTTGGATTTATTTCTTCTTTGATTTTGTAATATTAATAATTCATTTGGTTTATCATTTTATCCATTGGGTTTATTAATCCCTTGACTTTAAAATATTAAATTCTAGTGTTTATTGATTGTTTAGGTTTTGATTATTAGTTTGTTGGCTTATTTATTCCTTGGTTTTATTGATTTCTTAAGTTTATTAATAATTTGTTTTTATAATATTAATGACTTGGGTTTATAAAATTAAAAATACATTGGGTTTATTCATCCATTTTATTTATAATATTAATAATCCCTTGGATTTATAATAATAATAATTCCTTCGGTTTATTAAACCCCAAAATTAAGGGTTTAATTTGCTAGGTTTATAATGCTTATCCTTTTAGTTTATTTATTCTTTGGGTTTATAATATTAACAATCTCTAAGGTTTATTGATCGCTTGTGTTTATAATATTAATAATCATACGAGTTTATCATTCTTTTGTTTTTAGAATATTAATTCCTAGGCTTCATTAATCTCTTGTATTTGTAATATCGATCCCTTATGCCTGTCGATACCTTAGGTTTTTAATATTTATCAATTGGGTTCAATAATTCGTTGGGTTTATAATATTAAACGATTGGGTTTATTAGTTCCTTGGGTTTATAATATTAATAATCCCTTTGGTTTATTAATCCTTTGACTTTAAAATATTAATTCTTAGTGTTTATTACTACGTTCGATTTTTATATTGGTTTGTTGGGTTTATTGATTCCTCGGGTTTACTAATTGACTAGATCTATTAGTCCTTTGTATTTATAATATTATTTTGTTGGGTTTAAAATTTCCCTTGGGTTTACTATTTCCTTGCGTTTATAATATTAAATGCTTAGGTTTATTTGTTCTTTAAGTTGATAATATTAATAATTCCTTGCGTTTATCATTTAATCCCCAATATTAAGGTTTAAATAATAGTCCTAAGGCTTAATATTAATCCCTTAGGTTTACAATGTTTATCCCTTCAGTTTATTAACAAGTTGGATTTATAATATTCATAGTCATGTGGGTTTATAGATATTTTGGGTTTAAAATATTAATTCATAATCTTTATTAATCCCTTTTGTTTTCATATTGATCCCTTGCAATTTTCTATCTCTTGGGTTTCTAATATTTTTCCCTTGGGTTTATTCATTCCTTGGGATTATAATATCAAATGCTTGGGGTTTTTAATTCTTCAAGTTTATAATATTAATAATTCCCTTGGTTTATCATTTAATCCCTAGGTTTTATTAATCCCTTCAGCTTAAAATATTAATTCGTAAGGTTTATTAATCATTTGGGTTTTTAATATTAGTTCATTGGATTTACTGATTCCTTGGGTATTTTGATCCCTTGCATCTATTAATCATTTGGTTTTATAATATTCATTCCTTTAGTTTGTAATCCCTTGGTTTTATAAAACACCAATATTAAGGGTTAAATATTTGTCCAACTATTTATTATTATGTCAATATCACAATACATTAATCTAGTATGGAAATCAACCATGGTCAACCATGTTTTTTTTAGCATTTATAATAATAATGTTAGGGTTTATATGTGTTGGGTTTATAATTTTTAGCCCTTATGTTTATTATTCCCTTGAGTTTATAATATCAATCCTTTCGTTTTATTGATCTAAGGGTTCATATTCCTATGGTTTAATATTATTCAACAATGGTCAACAATAAACAACCATGTTCGACCATGATCAACCATGGTCCAACATCACATTGTCACAAGGATTGTCTCAATATGAAAATCAATTATTCTCAACCATGTTTATTTTAATATTTTTAATATTTATCTAAGGGTTTTTATACCTTGGGTTTATAATATTACTCCATTGGGTTTAATATTATTCCCTTGGGTTCAAAATCCCTTGAGGTTTTAGTATTAATCCCTTGGGTTTATTATTCCTTTCGTTTTATAATATCAATCCCTTAGGTCTATTATTCTCTTAGGATATAATATCAATCATGGAAAACCATTTCCAATCATATCCTCACGATGAAAATAAAACATGTTTATTTTAGTGTTTGTAATATTTATATTAGGGTTTACCAATGTTGAGTTTATAATATTAGTCCCTTAGGTTTAATATTATTTCCTTTGGTTCATATTCCCTTAGGGTTTTAGTATTAATCCATGTGGTTTATGTTTCCTGTGGGTTCATAATATCAATCCCTTAGGTTTATTATTAACTTGGGATTATAATATCAGTGATGGTCAACCATGGTAAACCATAACCAACCATGGCCAACTGTGGTCAATCATGCTTGGATCTCGCATTATGTCAAATATTGTCTCCATATAAAAGTCAAGGAAAATCATGGACAACCATGGTCAACCATGGTCAGCCATGGTTGATGATGGTCAAACATGTTTTATATAATCAAACATGGTAAACCATGGTTAATCGTGGTCAAACATGTTTTAACATTGCGTTTTGAGAAAAATTGTCTTGATATGAAAATCAACTGTGTTCCAATGCCACATTGTGACAAAGATTGTCTATATATGAAAATTAACAATGGTCAACCATGGTCCAACATGGAAATGCGATAAGGATTGTCTCAATATGAAAATTAACCATATTCCAACATGGAATTGTGATAAGGATTGTCTCAATATGAAAATAAACCATGGCCAATCATGTTTATTTTAGTATTTATAATATCTATCTTAGGGTTTATAATATTAGTCCCTTGGGTTTAATCTTATTCCCTTGGGTTCATAATCCCTTGGGATTTTAGTATTAATCCCTTAGGTTTGTTATTCCCTTGGGTTCATAATATTAATCGATTGGTTATATAAATATTAATCATGATAAACCATGGTCAATCATAGACAACCACATTCAACCATTGTCAAACCATATGGATATGGAAATCAACCATGCTCAACCATGGTCCAATGTTGTGTTCTGACAAAGATTGTCTTGATATGAAAATCAATCATGGTCAACCATGGTCAACCATGCTCCAACGTTGCATTGTGACAAAGATTGTCTCTATGTGGAAATCAACCCTTGGGGTTTTAGTATTAATCCCTTGGGTTTATTGCTCCTTTGGGTTTATAATATCAATTACTTGTATTTATTATTCCCCGCTCAACTATGGTTTATGATGTCAACCATGTTCAACCGTGCTCCAACCTCGAATTATGATAAGGATTATCTCAATATGAAAATAAATGACGGTCAATCATGTTTATTTGTGTTTATGATATTTATCTTAGCATTTATATATGTTTGGTTTATAATATTAGTCCGTTGGGTTTAATATTCTTCCCTTTGGTTCATAATCCCTTGGGGTTTTAGTAATAATCCCTTCGGTTTATAATATCAATACATTGTGTTTATAATATTAATCATTTTCAACCATGGTCAAACATAACCAACCATGTTCAACCATGCCCAAACAAGGTTGGATATGGAAATCAACCATGGTCTAATGTTGTGTTCTGACAAATATTTTCTCAATATGAAAATCAATCATGGTCAACCATGGTTAACCATGGTCTAATTTCAGATTGTGACAAGGATTGCCTCTATATGGAAATCAACCATTGTCAATCATGTTTATTTCAGGGTCTATAATATTTATGTTAGGGTTTATATCCCTTGGATTTATAATTGTTATCCCTTAGGTTTATTATTCCCTTGGGTTTATAATACAAACCGCTTGGGTTTATTGATCATGGTCAACCATAATTTATAGAATCAAACATGGTCAACCATGGTCAACCATGGTCAATCTTGGGTTTTCAGTATTAATCACAATGGTTTCTTATTCCTTTGGATCAACATGGTGAATCATAGTCAACCATGGTCAAGCATGCTCAAATGTCGCTTTGTGACAAAGATTTTCTCCATATGAAATTCAACCATGGTGAACAACGATCAACCATGATCCAACGTCACATTGTGACAGAGAATTAATTACTATTATTATTTAATTAACTAATATTCATATTATTATTATTTACAAATATTTAATTAAATAAACATTATTATTGCTTAACAATAATTAACTATTTTACTATTATATATTCATTTTTTAGTAAATTATTATTATTATTGTTATTATTATTATTATTATTATTATTTTTATTATAATTTATAAAATCAAATAAAATAAAAATATTTATCTTTTCTAAAAACAATAGTAAAATTTATTTATTTATAATAAAATAAATAATTATTTGTTTAAGTGTTATTAAAATTGAGTAATAAAATATTATTATTGTTATTGTTAATTTTATTATATATTTATGAATGGTTTTTTCCATAGATAGAAACAAAGCTTTATGGATATATCAACCACATTTACTAAAATAATTATTGTTATTAAGATTATAATTGTTAATATTATTATGAGTTAATATTACTATTATAATAATAATATAATATTATTATTACAATAATATAATAATAATTATATTTCCATTCCCATTAATCCTTTTAATAATAATAATAATAATAATAATAGAATTTTATAATAACAATATAATATAATATAGCAGCAGCAACAACAGTTGTTGTTGTTGTTATTATTATTATTATTATTAAAAGGATTAATGGGAATGGAAAGCTTATTTTGGTTTTGAAAATAATTGTAAAATGACAAACCTCGTAATGTGGGATAGAAAGAAGTTCCTCTTTGAAACTTTAGTCACTCTGGTTATCTTATATGGATGTGAGGTTTGGGTTTGTAGCATCTCTAGAGAATCCTCGAGAAAGATTGAGCAAATCCAGAAGCGTTTTATAACGTATAACCTCAAAATTAAAAGAAACACACCCTATCCTATTCTCCTTATAGAAGTGTGTCTTTTCCCTATCAAGAGCCTAGCTATGATTAAGCTTCTATTGTACAAGCACAAACTCAATAACATATAAGACCATAGACTTCTTAAGCTAGCTTTAAATTCTAGCCAAAACCACCTAAGGCTCAAATGAGGTTGGTATAAAGACACTAGGGCCTGGTTAAACCATTGGGAGATCGACGAGAATGTTGCATTGCAAAACATTAATAACATAGAAGTGAGCCTTTCCCCTATCGAGAACCTAGCTATGACTAGGCTTCTATTGTACAAGCACAAACTCAATAACATAGAAGACCATAGACTTCATAAGCTAGCTTTAAATTCCAGCCAAAACCAACTAAGGCTCAAACGAGGTTGGTATAAAGACACTAGGGCCTGGCTAAACCATTGGGAGATCGACGAGAATGTTGCATTGCAAAACATTAATAACATTAAAAATATTGTTACTTCTATGTTCAAAGAAAAATGTGGTGTGAGAAATATTTAACATCTAAAAGAAAATTAAGATATTATAAGGAGATCATCAACCCCACCCTAGAAGATCAAAAGTACTCCCTGTTTTAACTAGCTCAAAGAAGAAAATTAATATAGCCAAAATTAGAACGAACTCTCATGAGCTCCATAGTGAAACGGGTGGTTGGGCAGTTCCTAAAACACCATGGATGGAAAAGTTCTGCCATCTCTGTGAGAATATGAACATCGAGGATGAAAATCACTTCCTCTTAGAGTGCCCCATGTACAACCACATTAGATCTCAGTTTCAAGATCTTTGTTACAATACTGACCTTCCTAGCCTTTTACATTGTCAAAATTACACTGAACTCGGGAGGCTTCTCTCCAAGTTTTTTGAGCATAGGAATGAAATCTTAAATCAAACTAAATAATTCATTTCATTAGGTCTGATAGACCAAAGTTTGGTCTCAGTGGATGTTAACCACCACCATCATCATCATCATGTTATCAATTATTATTATTATTTATTAATATTACGAATAATAATATTATTATAATATTAAATAATAATTGTAAATATATAAATATATAAAAATATGGTTTTTATTATTTATATAGTTATTAATAATCATAAATGGTTGGTTTTTATAAAAATATACATAATAATTATTCATGTGGTTGATAGAAGTGTACTAAGATATATCAACCACATTCGAAAATATAGTTGTATACTCCATTTTCTTTGTAAAGTGTAGTGTCATGTTATAAAAAATTTCTAGAACTTCATTGTTTTTTTTTCAAAAAAAAAAATTTAATTTATTTTTGCGCTTTTAAGAGCAATTAGTAATATTTAATATCCCAAACACCAAAAAAAAAATTCTAAAAAAATTTAATTAAAAATTTGCCAAAAAAAATATAATTTGTATCCTCTGGAAGCAAAAAATTCATGTCCAATGTCTCTATAAATTTAGAAACACAGATTCATGTTCAATGTCTTTTAAGTTTAGAAATAGAAATGTGATAGTTTATAAATAAATTTTGAAAGCCACGACTATTATTTCTCATTAACTATTTTCGAACAAACTTACTGTAATATATAAATGAAAGCATCCCAATGACATTACTTGGCATGTTTCTATTTAATGATAAAATGTACCAATTTTTTATTTATTTCGTTTTGGGTGTTGCTGGCTGAAAAAAATAAACGACTTAGCCGTCAATCATAAAAGTTAGGTGAGTGTGGTAATTTTTTCTCCAAATTCGGGCGTATTGGCAAACTTTTTTTTTTTTAAAGCAAATTCGCTGATTTGGTAACCAGGACTATTATTATCAAATTATACAAATGTAAATATAAAAAATTCCTTATTAATTTTAAATAAGTATTGTGCCCATGCAAAATGAAAATGATTTCCTTTGAAATATATGTAAATAAATTATTTTGTGATTGGAAAGCGAGAATACTTTCGTTTTACTCTTATATATATGAGAGCTGAGCTTAACTCCTATGGAGTAGAGCTGAACATAATCTAGTTGTAAATTCAGATCGGCGAAGAACTAAACCACTCTGCAGAACAATTTACACCGCCCTGCAGACCAATTTACAATAGGAATAGGCATCGTGTGCGTATATATATTCTTATTTCAATTGCGGAAATATTTTAAAATTTACTTAGATGTAATTGAAGTAGCACAATTGATTTTATTTAAGTATGGGGTTTTTGCAGTGTAATATATTAAATATTATTTTTGGGATTCAATTGTTCCAAGTAGGTCATTTATCTATGACCATTTCCATGAGAGGTAGTAGTCACTGAGTGAGCTTGCACCCAGTCACCAGCACAATTGACTTTATTGAAGTATTGGGGATTTTCGCAGTGTAATATATTAAATATCATTTTTAGGATTTGTTTGCTAGCCAGGACTTTGTTGGAGATCACCCATCCTAAATAGCCTCTGGCTCAAGCCCACTTAACTGTGGAGTTTTCCTCACGATCAAACCCACTTTGCTTGCTACCCCATTTACAAAATTTTAACAAGTATTGTGCCTCTTGAACCATTCAAATAGAATTTCCTTCACTCTTTTAAATTAAGTATTGGAACTTTCATAATGTAATATATTGAATATCATTTTTAAGATTCAAATTTCATTATTAATTACTAAATTCTAAAATATTATTCAAATTTACAAATGAATTAAGTTCAGTTTACTTGCAATCTGATTACACATAACATGTGCAAAGTGAAGTTGGGGGAGCACACCTGAGGTTGTCCTATATTGAAGGTCGCTTATAAAGAGCTTTATAAATCATCCCATTAAGGTAATAATCATAACAGTAAGAGAATGACTTTGTTTATTTTGTGAATCGGATCGATAATATATGATGCATTTCGTGAGTATCGGAATTGCGTAATCCAATTATTAAATGTTCCTACCTTGTAGTATATATTTTTAATTGTATTTTGTTCGTAATTCGGTAGGATGAAATTGCAAGTTTAAATGATAATATATGATGCATTGCGTGAGTATCGGAGATAGATTATTTTAATTATTAAATGTTGTTATTTTGTGGTATATAAGTTATTTTGGGTTTGTTTGTGAGTTTTAGAGTTTTTTTTTTATATTAAGATCGTGGAGAGTTAACCATTTATATTTGAGATTACAATAAATTTTGTATTTTGATTAAATTTTTGAAAATATGTTTATTAGGTTTCAAAATATATAATAAATAAATTAAGGTTATTATTTTATGTAGATTGGGGATAAAATTGTAATTTTAATTAATATATTTAATTATAATTGTTTAAGGATTTTTGGTATATTAGATTTCTATATATGTATTTCAAGGTACAATATCAATAAAAAAGCAAATGGTTTTTTATGTGGAATAAAACAAGTATGATTTTTTTTATGTGGAATAAAACAAGTATGATTTCCAGTATATTTGTAATTTTTGTTATTTAAAATATTTTTTTTTAATGAATAAATAGATTTAGCACTCCAAAAAAATACTGAAAAATACATAAAACATTCTAAATTTAAATATTATTTTTAAAAATCAAATAGTTTTTTAAATTAAGCTTAAAAAATCATATAATTTTTATTTTTTATTCCTTTATTAGTTAAATTAAAGCCATATTTAAATGACCATTTTAAATACCAAAACAACCATAATCATCCCAATAATTTTATCACTGAAAAGTCTACGAAACTTTCAAAAACATTATTTCATTCATTTATGCAATTCTAAAGATATTAAAAACTCCACCAGGTTACATTAAAATATATCCATTGATAGGGATGTCAGAACGGTTTGTGTGCGATGAAATATTTATGGGAAGAATATTAATATGATCACGAATATATCGTTAGTATGAATATTTCATATTGTACGGTGAAAGAATGCAGAAATCAATGTCAATGTTATGCGATACTAGATTCAGAGACGATTCTGCCGTCAGTGGAGGAAGAACATGGAAGAAGATGGAGATCGGAGTCTGAGAATCAATAATGAGGGCTTCGTTCCAGAGTTTCAGTATGGTCTCTCTCCAACATAGTTGCCAGGAGGGTAGTAATTGCATGTAATGAAGGTGTCACCGCTGTTACATTTGATGACAGCGCACCCAACGTTAGTTGTTGTTCTCCAAACAATCTGAGTGTAATGGGTGCAGTCTTGTCCAGAACTGCAACTATTATTTCCATAGTTATACCACTTCTTCTCGTCCACCCATGCACCAACTGCCTGTCTAACGTTCCAGCCTCTGCCGCTCCCCCAGAATATGTTCTCTCCGAACGGACCCCCGGAGTGCTGGAGGAGGCAATCCCCCCTCCTTTCCCTCGCGTACGTACGCGCATAAGATGTAAGTTTCACATCCCATTTCAGTGGAGGGACTCCCACTTGTTTTCTTGCATCGTTCTGCGGAACCAGAAATCCTTGAATGGTTTCGTTAACGCTGGTACCAGCTTCTGCAACTAGTTGTAGATTACAGATAACAACGCTTAATGCAAATGCATTAATTACCACTAGACATAATAGCCGGCTCATTTTGACAACTACAACAAAAGCGAAATATGACAAGTAACGAAGTAGGAGCTCGTATTGGACGTAATCAGCCTTTATACAGTTAACTGCAAATGCGTAACAAATCCGTGGCTGAGGAAACCATGTCAAATTCTGCTTACACATGGCTTATTTATATATTGTTTGCAATGACGTTTAACAGAGCCTAACCAGAGAAGGAAGGTGTCAACCAATGGCAGTGGCACTGGGGACGCAAAAGTAAGCGGCAAGATAGGTATGTGAGATAACCTATAGCCATCTCAACCATAAAATCTGCACTAGAAAATGAAAACATATAAAGAAACGGAGATAGAATATCTGGTTGTATCGTATCATTTGCAATTTTTTAATTTGCAGTAGTGGCGGCGAGAAAGATGACCATTAGTCTGCACATCACGCGTGTCACAAACTAGCAGCTACCTGAGCATTCAAGGAAGAGATCATATCTCACGTTTCCCATTGAAGAAGCGTGGATTGGCCTTCGAATTTGATTATACGAAACACCGGTACAACCCTGGGCACTTTCGTGATTTGAAAAGCAAACACAAATTCTACCTCGATCCACGGCTCCGAAAAAAAAATTATAAATAACATCACAGCTTGCATCCTTTGTATTTAATCCTAAAACAAATGGAATTTAGTAACAGTAAGTCATCGTTAGACAGAAGTAGGTCGACCTTGGTCTATATTCTTGTTAAGGAAGCCAACAATATGTAACGGAGTCGATACGCCAACATTCGTCAACATATTTGGTGCGTTAAATGTTAAATGTTTGATAGTGGGTATCAGAGATTTCACTGCAATGTAGCACAGGATGTCTATATATGTATCAGCGATATGCACACAATCACAATAGTAAAAATAGTTGATATAGGCCAATATATTAATAATAATGAAATACATAGAAAATTTTAATATTAATATTAATTATTATATAATTATATATTATTATTTATAATATTAGATTTAAAATATTATGTTTTAATATTAGAATTTTAGTATTGAGGGTTAATATTGGACTTTCAGTATTAGGTTTTAATATCAGTACGAAGAAATTAAGTAATTAAACAAGTTTAAATTAAGTAATTAAACAAGTTTAAATTAATATTGAAAATTTAGTTTTTTTTTTTAAATATTTTTTATAACTATGTTTACTCTTGAAACACTAATTATTCTTGTAACTAATAATGATTTTATAACTTAATATGTTAATCTGATAATTAGTCACAAAGAACAAAATCCACATACCATCAAAATCATAATCTTACTATTAATACTAATTACTATATAATAATAATAATGATATAAGTAATAAACAGATTATATAATATTAGGTATAAACTATTGGGTAAATCCACATACTAATAAAATGATAATATTAATATTAATCTTAATTATTATAGAGTGATCATAATCATATAAATAATAAGTAGGTTTTATAATATTAGATATATACTATTGGATATTGGGTTTTAATATAAGTAATTATATGTTAAATATCTAATTAAGTGAATAAGTTTCAATTAATATTGAAACATTAATTTTTAACCTTAATTTTTTGTTTTTATAATCTTACATTTATATTCTTGTAATGACAAGTGATCCACAACTCTATGATGCTGATCCTTGACTAAAAGAAAATCAAATAATTATCAAATAATATTTTAGGAAATAAAATATTAATATTTAAAATATATATATATATATTTGAATTTTTTTATTTTATTTTATATTACATTAATAATAGAAAATATATTATTACATTAATAATATATATATTTAAAATTTTTAAAAAATATGACTAATATTTTGACCTAAACATACAACACTGCAAGAGAATAAACTCAAATATTTGAGAGATAACTACTACAAAATTTATAAGATTGAAATAATTAATGTCACGATGAAAAAAATTGAAATAATTAATAGTTTGAATTACAGTGATAGTGAGGTTAATGCAAGCATTTGTCATATTGCTATTGATTCAATTTATTCAATTGTGTGACCAATAAAATCACATATATTAAAATTTGTTTCAATAATGTTAAAACAACAACAAGTTTATAGTCAAATAAAATGACATATTTGTTTCAATTATATAAAAACAATATCAAATTTATAATTAAAATGATTTTTTCAGGAGCAAATTTAATAGAAGATTGAATTATCTTGTAACAAAAAATATTCCCAAAAATAATGATTAATAATAAATGATAGATTAAATATAAAAAACTTACACACATACCGTTAAAGATTTAAACTTTAAATGTGAAAAACAGAGCAAAACAAATCAAAATGAAAAAGAATTGGATTCTACCCATTCCCTTGAAAGTTTTTAAAAACAGCATGCGATCAACTTTAACCTAGAGTAATTTGATTCAATCATAACTTAATTTAATAACAGCATGCGATCAATTTCAACCATGAGTAATTTTGTTCAAACTTAAGTTAATTTAATGAAATGAATGATATTTCAATGGAAAAATACTTCATTTAAACCGATAAAGGAATTCATTTGTGAATCGAACAATGTACCCGACTGTAGAAGCAACTCAATATGCAGGTATCAATAACAAAGAGTGGTTTCTTCTCGGTAACCTTTGAGTGGTTTCTTCTCGGTAACCTTTGTATGTTTTATTCACATATTTTTATGTCCTTCTGAGTACTAACAACTACTAAAGAGACATTATTCTTGATTTAGCACAGCATCTTAGGGAGTCTTTTTTTCGCACCATGTAATTGTTATTAGAACTTAATCTGACACCATGCATTATCCTCTGTACAATGTCATGGTAACCTAATATCAATGGGTTAAAAAATATTTGATCTTTTTCATTTATTCTCAATTTAAATAATAATATTTCTTACAACAGTTTGTGCCTATGTTGTATAAATTTTTATTGTATTAATAAAAGGATTACCATAGCTCTCGTGGAACTGTTAAAGAATGATTGAACCCTAATTATTTAGGAAACCCTAATTATTTAGGGAACCCTGACCTTAACTAATAGGATGTTTGCTCTCCTTTCAATATCAACTCAAATTTTTGAAAAAAATATTAAACCATAATTATCTACACTCTTACCTGAACGGATTATTTTGCTAAATTATACATCTTCACTTTCACTTGAATGTACGTCATGTTAAATTATACATTTTTACTTTGAATTAGACTAGTAGAACCATATTTAACAATATAGTTGCTATACCTAGATAGGCTTACATGAAACATATATACAATCACATTTTCCAATGTGGTTGATATACTCCAATAGACTTATATCAACCACATTAATAATTATTATGAATATTTTTTTAAACATTAACTATTTATGATTATTAATAACTATATAAATAAGAACAACTATATTATTTATATATATTATTGCATGATTATTATATTAATATTATAATAATAATACAAACTCATAATAATATTAGATTATCATTATATTATTATAATAATATAATTATTATATTAATAATAATCGTTATTATCAATATTAATATAATAATAATATAAAAATGTAAAAATAATAATAACAATTATACTGTATTATTATTATAATAATAAAATATATTTATTATTATATTATTATAATAATATAAAAATATAATAATACAAAAATATAATAATAATAATATAATAGCTGCAATAATAATAATAATTTACTATTATTATAATAATATATTATGATTATTATTCTATTATTATAACAATAATATAAAATAATAATAATAATAATCACAATTATATTGAATTATTATTATTATAATAATAATAATATATTATTATTATAATAATATAATAAACACATACTTTATATATTCTTTGCATATATTCTTTGGTGAAAGAGTTCTGAGGCTCGGTGAAAGAGTTAAAAACATACTCTATATATTCTTTGGTGAAAGAGTTATGAGGCTCGGTGAAAGAATTAAAAACATACTCTATATATTCTTCGTGAAAGTGTTCTGAGGCTCGCTGAAAGAGTTAAAAACATACTCTATATATTCTTGACATATATTCTTACTCTATATATTCTTCGCATATATTCTTCGGTGAAAGAGTTCTGAGGCTCGGTGAAAAAGTTAAACACGTACTCTATATATACTTCGGTGAAAGAGTTCTGAGGATCGGTGAAAGAGTTAAACATGTACTTTATATATTCTTCTCATATATTCTTTAGTGAAAGAGTTCTAAGGCTCATTGAAAGAATTAAAAATGTACTCTATATATTCTTTGCATATATTCTTCAGTTTGCTGGCTGAGGTGGGCACGGGCGATCTGCAGTCAGTTACCAAAGATTACCAAGGGTAGACGGGCGATCTGCAGTCAGGTTTGCTGATATCAGGTGCACACATTCCTTATCTTTTTCTTTTTTCTAATACATATTTGCTCATATAATTTCAAGTATGAATATTTCACCACAGTTACCAAAGATTACAAAGGGAAGATCTAGCACAGTTACTCTACAAGGCCTTTATGAGTATATAGAGTCTTTAGAGAAATGTAGAGAAGAAAGAGAAGTCAGGCTACAAAAAGAGTTAGAAGCCATGCTGGAAAATAAATTTGCATCTCTTGAAGACATGATAAAAAAACAAATAGAAAATAAAATAGAACTACTAGAGAATAAAATGGAGGCAATGGAGACTAGATTGCATGTTATAGAAAAACAAAACCAAGTTACTAACCAACCATCCCAGCAAGGAGATGCTGATACTTTAGAGTCTTAAAATGAAAGACATGATTAAAGAACTAGAAGAAAAAGTTAATAGTCGCCTCACCCTAAATAATGTGGTAGATAAGTTAGATATCAAACCAATTAAAGATGAAATGAAAAAATTAATAGAAATAGACCACGAACGTAACAAAAGGGCCTTAAACCTTATAATATTCGGTTTAAAAGAGGATGTAGATGAGGATACTTTAGCCTTAGCCTAGACAAAACTACATAATAGATTACAAATTGAAACAGTGTGTCTCACAGAAGCAACAAGGTTGGGGAAATTAACCGAGAATAAAGGAAGACTAATCCGCATAAAGGTGAGATCCTCTGATCATAAGCACGACATACTTAGTAAAACCTCAAGTCTAAAAGGAACGGGAATATTCATAAATGAAGATCTCATTCCAGAAGATCAAGCAGAATTAAGAAAGGAGGTTCAAAAGGTAAAAGAAGCTAGAAAGGAAGGAAAATAGGCAATAATCAGAAATAGAAAAGCCTTTATTCGAGATAGAAACCAAAAATATAGTAATCAATAGCAATTAAACATGCTCCGGATCCTTTCTTGGAATTGTCGGGGCTTCCCATGGAACAAAGGCCCCAAGCTAAGTTGGATTTGAAATGATGTTGATGTTATTTTTCTTGTTGAAACTTGGGAGCACGAAGAATCTAAGGTCCCTAACATAAATGGCTTTACGCTATGGTCCACCTAGAACAAGCGATCCTCCCGTAGAGGCATTGGGGGAATAGCTTGTTACATTAAGAAGAACATCTCCCCCCATGTTAGGATTTATAAAAACGACCCTCACAACCAATATAGTTGGATAGAGATCAAAGACATTAATAATAAAAAGTCCTGCATAGCAATATGTTATTTTCCCCCCATTAATTCTAACTTCTATAAGAAGAAGAATCTAGATAAAACTAACCCTTACAATGGTTTAGAGAATGATATTTCTAGCCTAAGGAATGACGGTAATATCTTTTTAATAGGTGACTTTAATGCTCGAACTTCAAACAACCAAGCTATTATTCTAAGCAATCATTCCAACCCTAATCCTCTTTGGTTAGACGAAGGCCCTACTCTGGCTAGCAGGTACAAAAGGAGCTCTAAAGATCTCAGGGAAAAATTGTTTTGGATGGAGCTAGTCAAGCTCTATAGTGCTCAGGATCTCATAATTTGCAATGGTCTAAAGAAGTGGCCCAATTCCAGCAAGATGACCTGCATCCATGGACTTGGTAGCAGCGTGGTAGACTACGTTATTTCCGATCTCCCATTATACAACGAAATAATAAATTTTGACATCTTAAACGACCACGAACCTGACTCTGATCATAGGCCTTTATTTATAACTCTCAATTTTGTCATGCATAGAGTTCCCATAGAAAATAATACTTATAGCCAAAAGAACTTAATATTTGATAGAAATAAAAATGATCTCTTTCTAAATGAATTAAAAACTAATTTGCTTCATTTATCTAGTATAGAAAACATAGAAGACCTCTATCATAATTTTACTACAACCCTCTCATATTCTATTAACAAGTTCTCAATTGAAGTTTCAAATAATAAAAGAAATAGCAAACCAATCCATGGTATGACAAAGATTGTAAAAGTGTGAGGAGAGCAATTAAGTAAGTTGTTGATGAATCTCTTAAAATGGACAAGATAAAAATATACAAATCCCTAACTAAAAGGAAAAAGAGGCAGTACATTCGTCAAAGACAGGAGAATCTCTTACACCTCTCTAAGGTAGCTCCTAAGAAATTTTGGAGGAAGATTCTAACTAGGAAGACTAAGATAATAATAAAATTGCTCTTCATGATTGGAATTCCTATCTTAAAAAGCTTTATGAATATCCAAATGTCATGGATAATTTGGAAACCCTTCTCACAACGAAAGAAGTTTTCTCTTTAGAAGACATTAAGTTTGGGGTTAATCGCCTCGCTAATGGGAAAACTAAGGACATTGAAGGTTACCAAGCAGAAATCTTAAAAATTGGAGGTCATGTCCTCATCCCTCACATCCACAAGCTTTTCAATCAAGCAGTCAAGCAAGGGTTCCCTAAACCTTGGACTGAGAGCCTCATTATTCCTATTTTTAAAAGTGGGGATACAAATAAACCCTCTAATTATCGAACAATTATGATTAGCCCTCTCTTAGCCAAGTTATATGGTAGTATTTTGGAAAATAAGTTAAGAATATGGCTTGAAAGTGAAGGTAAGCAGGCTAAAGGCCAAGCAGGTTTCAGAAGGCATCACTCAACAACAAACCACCTTGCTACGCTTAGGATCATTGCGGAGGAATGTCGTAATGATAAATCCAATTTATTTTGTTGCTTTGTGGACTTTAGAAAGGCTTTCGATACGGTTCCTAGATACAACCTTTGGAATAGATTAGAAGAGCTAAAGGTTCCTCTCGAGTTGAGAGCTGCCACTATAAGGTTATACGAGAATGTAATTGCCAAGCTAAAAAGCAATGAGGGGTGGTCGAAAGATATTAAGTGTAACATCGGAGTTAAACAAGGTTGCCCCCTCTCCCCTACCCTATTTGGCATTTACATCGATAAGCTCGAAGGCTATTTAGAGGAAGCAGGATGTGATGGCACGATCTTAGCTAGGATAGTTGTCATCCTTCTTCTTTATGCTGACGATATTGTTCTTTTGACAAGGTGCCCATCTGATCTTAATAAGCAACTCAGGGTTCTTAAGGATTTCTGCTCTACCATGGGTATGACTGTTAACACTGACAAAACAAAAGTTATGATTATCAAATCCAAGAAGGAAACTTACGCTAATTTTATGTATGACAATAATAACTTGGAGGAAGTGTATTCTTAGAAGTACTTAGGAATTGATATTCATCACAAGCTCAACTGGAACCATAGCATTGAAAAAAGGATTAATGGGGGATGGAAAGCTTATTTTGGTCTTGAAAATAATTGTAAAATAGCAAACCTCGTAATGTGGGATAAAAAGAAGTTCCTCTTTGAAACTTTAGTCACTCCCATTATCTTATATGGCTGTGAGGTTTGGGGTTGTAGCGTCTCCAGAGAATCATGGAGAAAGATTGAGCAAATCCAGAAGCGTTTTATAACTTATAACCTGAAAATTAAAAGTAAT
Organism: Pinus tabuliformis; assembly: GCA_031772625.1. NCBI lineage: Eukaryota > Viridiplantae > Streptophyta > Pinopsida > Pinales > Pinaceae > Pinus > Pinus tabuliformis. The sequence goes on from CM062818.1 coordinate 1,427,657,682, forward strand.
ACACCCTATCCTATTCTCCTTATAGAAGCAGGTCTTTCCCCTATTGAGAGCCTAGGTATGCTTAGGTTTCTGTTGTACAACCACAAAATCAGTAACATAGACGATCATAGACTTCCTAAGCTAGCTTTAAATTCTAGCCAAAACCACCTAAGGCTCAATCGAGGGTGGCATAAAGACACAAGGGCCTGGTTAAACTATTGGGAGATCAACGAAAATGATGCATTGCAAAACATAAATAAGATTAGTGATATTGTTACTTCTAAGTTCAAAGAAAAAATGTGGTGTGAGAAAGATTTAGCGGCTAAAAGAAAATTAAGTTATTATAAGAAGATCATCAACCCCACCCTAGAAGATCAAAAATATCTCTCTATTTTAACTAGCTCAAAGAAGAAAATCAATATAGCAAAGATTAGAACGAATTCTCATGAGCTCCATAGTGAAACAGGTCGTTGGGCAGTTCCTAAAACGCCATGGATGGAAAGGATCTGCCATATATGTGAGAATAGGAACATCGAGGATGAAAACCACTTCCTCTTAGACTGCCCCACGTATAACCACATTAGATCTCAATTCCACAATCTTTGTTACAATACTGACCTTCCTAGCCTTTTACAATGTCAAAATTATAGTGAGCTCGGGAGGCTTCTCTCCAAGCTTTTTGAGCATAGGAATAAAATCTTAAATCAAAATAAATAATTTGTTTATTTAGGTCCGATAGACCATTGTTTGGTCTCAGCGGACGTTAACCATCATCATCATCATCATCATCATCAATAACTCGTAATTACAACCAATTCCAATAATAATTAGAAATGTAATAAGGAAATTATTATGTGTAACTTTTTAAAGACGAGTGATTATTTAATAATTATATAAAATATTTTAATAACTATATAAATAATAACAACAATATTCTTATATATTTATATATTTATGATTATTATATTAATATTATTATAATAATATAAACTGATAATAATATTAGTAATATGAATTTATTATTATTATTATAATTTTTAGGCTTTATTAATTCAACCATGTTTATTTTAGTATTTTTAATATTTATCTTAGGGTTTGTATACATTGAGTTTATAATATTAACCCTTTTTGTTTAATATTATTCCCTCGGTTTCATAATCCCTTAAGATTTTAGGATTAATCCCTTGGGTAATAATAATATAGTATTATTATTATAATAATATATTAAATATATTATATTATTATAATAATAATATAATATAATATTAATAATAACAATCATATTGTATTATTATAATAATAATATAATATTATATTATTATTATAATAACATAATACATTTTTTATATTATTATTATAATAATAATAATAATAATATATAATATTACCGAAGGGATTAATGCTAAAATCCCAAGGGATTATGAACTCTAGGGAATAATATTAAGCAAAAGGGACTAATATTATAAACCCAACCATTTAATATTACAAACCCAAGGAATTAGTGAACCCAAGGGATAATAATTAAAAAGGGATTGACATTACAAACACAAGAGATTACTTAAGGTGACCATGATTGATATTATAATCCCAAGTTAATAATAAACCCAAAGGATTAATACTAAAACCCCAAGGGATTATGAACCCCAAGGAAATAATATTAAACCCAAGGGACTAATATTATAAACCTAACATTGGTAAACCCTAATATAAATATCAGAAAAACTAAAATAAACATGATTTAATTTTCATGGTGAGATAATCCTTGTCACAATGAGACATTCAACGATGGCTGGCTATGATTGTCAATGGTTGACCATGATTGATATTATTAACCCAAGCAATTAATATTATAAGCCCAGGCGATTAATATTATAAACCCAAAAGAATAATAAACTCGATGGATTAATACTAAAACCCCAAGGGATTATGAACCCGAGGGAATAATATTAAACCCAAGGGACTAATATTATAAACCCAACGTATATAAACCCTAAGATAAATATTATAAACACTAAAATAAACATGATTGACCATCATTGATTTTCATATTGAGACAATCGTTATCACAATTCCATGTTGGACCATGGTTGACTATGGTTGACTTCATAATAAACCATGGTTGACTGCAGAATAATAAACTCAAGTGATTGATATTATAAACCCAAAGGAACGATAAACCTAAGAGAATAATACTAAAACCCCAAGGGATTATGAATCTAAGGGAATAATATTAAACTCAAAGGGATAATATTAATAGAGCAAGGTATATAACCCCTAAGTGGAGACAATTTGTTTTATAATGTGAGATCAAACCATGCTTGAATACAGTTGACATTTGTTGGTTATGGTTGACCATGATTGATATTATAAACCAAGTTATTAATAAACCCAAGGGATTGATATTATGAACCCAAGGGAATAATATTAAACGCAGGGGACTAATATTAGAAACCCAACATTGGTAAACCCAAATATAAATAGTACAAACACTAAAATAAACATGGTTTCTTTTCATGGTGAGACAATCTTTGTCAAAATGCGACATTCAACCATGGTTGACAATGGTTGGTTATAATTGACAATGGTTGACCATGATTGATATTATAAACCTAAGGGAATAATAAACCCAAGGGATTGATATTATAAACCCAAAGGAATAATAAAATTAAGGGATCAATACTAAAACCCCAAGGGATTATGAATCGAAGGGAATAATATTAAACCCATGGAACTAATATTATAAACCCAACATTGGTAAACCAAGATATAAATACTACAAATACTAAAATAAACATGGTTTATTTTGATGGTGAGACAATCCTTATCACAATGTGACATTCAAACATGGTTCACCATGGTTGGCTATGATTGACAATGGTTGACGATTATTGGGATTATAAACCTAAGTGAATAATTCACACAAACCCAACATTCAAAAACCCAAATATAAATATTAGAAACAGTAAAATAAACATGGTTTATTTTCATTGTGAGACAATCCTTATCACAATGTGAGATTCAACCATGGTTGAGCATGGTTGGCTATGATTGACAATGGTTGACCATGATCGATATTATAAAACTAAGGGAATATTACACCCAAGAGATTGATATCAGAAACCCAAAGGAATAATAAACCCAACAGATTAATACTAAAACCCGAAGGGATTATGAACCCAAGGGAATAATATTAAACCCACGGGGTAATATTATAAATCCAACATACATAAACCCTAAGATAAATATTATAAACACTAAAATAAACATGATTGACCATCATTGATTTTCATATTGAGACAACCATTATCACAATTATATGCTGGACCATGGTTGACATCATAATAAGCCATGGTTGACTCGGGAATAATAAACCCAAGCGATTGATATTATATACCTAAAAAACAATAAAACCAAGGGATTAATATGAAAATCCCAAGGGATTATGAACCCGAGGGAATAATATTAAACAAAAGGCACTAATATTATAAACCCAAGGTATAAAAACCCTATGATAAATATTAAAAATACTAAAATAAACGTTGTTGACTTAATAAACCCTAAGAATTAATATTTTAAACTCAAGGGATTAATAAACCAAAGGGATTATTAATATTATAAATGCAAGGAAAAATTAAACAAAGGGATTAATACTAAAGCCCCAATGGATTATGAACCTAAGGGAATAATATTAAACAAAAGGGACTAATATTATAAACCCAATATTGGTAAACCCTAATATAAATATTAGAAAGACTAAAATAAACATGGATTATTTTTAGGGTGAAACAATCCTTGTCACAATGTGACATAAAACCATGGCTAACCATGGCTCGCTAAATTTTGTCAATTCTTGACCATGTTGATATTATAAACCTAAGGTAATAATAAACTCAAGCGATTCATATTATAAACCCAAAGGAATAATAAACCTGAGGGGTTAATATTAAAACGCCAAGGGATTATGAACCCGAGGGAATAATATTAAATCCATGGGACTAATATTATAAACCCAACGTATATAAACTCTAAGATAAATATTATCAACACTAAAATAAATATGATTGGCCATCATTGATTTTCATATTGAGACAATCGTTGTTACAATTCCTTGTTGGACCATGGTCGACTATGGAATAATAAACCCAAGGGAATAATACTGAAAACCCAAGGGATTATGAACCTAAGTGAATAATATTAAACTCAATGGGATAATATTAAAAATCCAAGGTATATAAACCCTAAGTGGAGGCAATTTGTTTCACAATGTGAGACCGGACCATGCTTGATCACAATTGACCATGGTTAGTTATGGTCGACCATGGTTGATACTATAAACCAAGTTATTAATAGACCAAAGAGATTGATATTATGAACACGAGGGAAACATAAATCCAAGGGGTTATGAACCCAAAGGAATAATATTAAACCCAATGGACTAATATTAGAAATGCAACATTGGTAAACCCAAATATAAATATTACAAACACTAAAATAAACATGATTTATTTTCATGGTGAGACAATCTTGATCAAAATGCGACATTCCACCATGGTTGACCATGGTTGGCTGCGATTGACAATGGTTGACCATCATTGATATTATAAACCGAAGGGAATTAGAAACCCAAGGGATTGATATTATAAACCCAAAGGAATAATAAAACTAAGGGATTAATACTAAAACCCCAAGGGATTATGAACCGAGGGGAATAATATTAAACCCATGGGACTAATATTATAAACCCAACATTCATAAGCCCAAATATAAATACTACATACACTAAAATAAACATGGTTTATTTTGATAGTGAGACAATCTTTGTCACAATGTGGCTTTCAAACATGGTTGACCATGGTTGGCTATGATTGACAATGGTTGACCATGATTGGTATTATAAACCTAAGGGAATAATACACCCAAACCCAACATTCGTAAACCCAAATATAAATATTACAAACACTAAAATAAACATGGTTTATTTTCATGGTGAGACAATCCTTGTCACAATGTGACATTCAACCATGGTTGACCATGGTTGGCTACGATTGATAATGTTTGACCATGATCGATATTATAAACCTAAGAGAATAATAAACCCATGTGATTGATATAAGAAACCCAAAGGAATAATAAACCCAACATATTAATAGTAAAGCCCCAAGGGATTATGAACCCAAGGGAGTAATATTAAACCCAAGGGACTAATATTATAAACAAACTGTATATAAACCCTAAGATAAATATTATAAACACTAAAATAAACATGAATGACCATCGTTGATTTTCATATTGAGACAATTTTTATCACAATTTAATGCTAGACTATGGTTGACATCATAATAAACCATGGTTGACTTGAGAATAATAAACCCACGCGATTGATATTATAAACCAGAAAAACAATAAACCTACGGGATTAATACTAAAATCCCAAGGGATTACGGACCCGAAGGAATAATATTAAACAAAAGGGACTAATATTATAAACCCAAGGTATAAAAACACTAAGATAAATATTAAAAATACTAAAATAAACATTGTTGAATTAATAAACCTTAAGAATTAATATTTTAAACTCAAGGGATTAATAAACCAAAGGGATTATTAATATTATAAACACAAGGAACAATAAAACAAAGGGATTAATACTAAAGCCCCAATGGATTATGAACCTAAGGGAATAATATTAAACCTAAGGGACTAATATTATAAACACAACATTGGTAAACCCTAATATAAATATTAGAAAGACTAAAATAAACATGGATGATTTTCAGGGTGCGACAATCCTTGTCACAACGTGACATTCAACCATGGCTGGCTATGATTGTCAATGGTTGACCATGATTGATATTATAAACCTAAGGGAATAATAAACCCAAGTGATTGATATTTTAAATTGAAAGGAATAATAAACATGAGGGATTAATACTAAAACCCCATGGATTATGGACCAGAGGGAATAATATTAAACCCAAGGGACAACCCAATGTATATAAACCATAAGATAAATATTATAAACACTAAAATAGACATGACTAACCATCATTGATTTTCATATTGAGACAATCGTTATCACAATTCCATGTTGGACCATGGTTGACTATGGTTGACTTCATAATAAACCATGGTTGACTGCGGAATAATAAACCCAAGCGATTGATATTATAAACCCAAAGGAACAATAAACCCAAGGGATTAATACTAAAACCCCAAGGGATTATGAACCTAAGGGAATAATATTAAACTCAAGGGGCTAATATTAAAAAACCAAGGTATATAAACCCTAAGTGGAGACAATTTGTTTCATAATGTGAGATCAGACCATGATTGACCACAATTGACCATGGTTGGTTATGGTTGACCATGATTGATATTATAAACCAAGTTATTAATAAACCCAAGGGATTGATATTATGAACCCAAGGGACTAATATTAGAAACCCAACATTGGTAAACCCAAATATAAATATTACAAACACTAAAATAAACATGGTTTATTTTCATGGTGAGACAATCTTTGTCAAAATGTGACATTCAACCATGGTTGACCATGGTTGGCTATGATTGACAATGGTTGACCATCATTGATATTATAAACCTAAGGGAATAATAAACCCAAGAGATTGATATTATAAACCCAAGGGAATAATAAAACTAAGGGATTAATACCAAAACCCAAAGGGATTATGAACCGAAGGGAATAATATTAAACCCATGGGACTAATATTATAAACCCAACATCGGTAAACCGAAATATAAATACTAAAAACACTAAAATAAACATGGTTCATTTTAATGTTGAGACAATCCTTGTCACAATGCGACATTTAAATATGGTTGACCATGGTTGGATATGATTAACAATGGTTGACCATGATTGGTATTATAAACCTAAGGGAATAATACACCCAAACCCAATATTCGTAAACCCAAATATAAATATTACAAACACTAAAATAAACATGGTTTATTTTCATGGTGAAACAATCCTTGTCACAATGTGACATTCAACCATGGTTGACCATGGTTGGCTATGATTGACAATGGTTGACCATGATCAATATTATAAACCTAAAGGAATAATAAACCTTAGGGATTGATATCAGAAACTCAAAGGAATAATAAACCCAACAAATTAATATTTAAACCCCAAAGGATTATGAACCCAAGGGAATAATATTAAACCCAAATGAAAAATATTATAAAACCAGCGTAAATAAACCCTAAGATAAATATTATAAATAATAAAATAAACATGATTGACCATCATTGATTTTCATATTGAGAAAATCCTTATCACAATTCCATGATTGACCATGGTTGACATCACAATAAACCATCGTTGACTCGGAAATAATAAACCCAGGTGATTGGTATTATAAACACAAAGAACAACAAACCCAAGGGATTAATAATTAAATCCCATGGGATTATGAACCCGAGGGAATACTATTAAACAAAAGGGACCAATATTATAAACCCAAGGTATAAAAACCCTAAAATAAATATTAAAAATACTAAAATAAACATTGCTGAAGTAATAGATCCTAAGAATTAATATTTTCAACTCAAGGGATTAATAAACCAAAGGGATTATTAATATTATAAACGCAAGGAATAATAAACTCAAGGGATTAATACTAAAGCTCAAATGAATTATGAACATAAGGAAATAATATTAAAGCCAAGGGACTAATATTATAAACCCAAAGTATATAAACCCTAAGTGGAGAATTTTTTTTTATAATTGGAGATCGAACCATGATTGACCACAGTAGACCGTGATTCGTTATGGTTGACCATGATTGGTATTATAAACCGAAGCTAATAATAAACCCAAGGGATTGATATTATGAACCCATGCGAAACGTAAACCCAAGAGATTAATACTAAAAATCAAAGGATTATGAATCCAAGGGAATAATATTAAACCCAAGGGACTAATATTAAAAACCCAACATTGGTAAACCGAGATATAAGTACTAAAAACACTAAAATAAATAAGGTTTATTTTCATGGTGAGAAAATCTTTGTGACAATACGACATTCAACCATGGTTGCCATGGTTGGTTATAATTGACAATGGTTGACAATCATTGATATTATAAACCTAAGGGAATAATAAACCCAAGGAATTGATATTATAAATCGAAAGGAACGATAAACACAAAGGATTAATACTAAAACCCTAAGGGATTATGAACCCAAGGGAATAATATTAAACCCAAGGGCCAAATATTATAAACCCAACATTGGTAAACCTAAATATAAATATTGCAAACACTAAAATACATGTGGTTTATTTTCATGGTGAGACAATTCTTGTCACAATGCGACATTCAACCATTGTTGAAAATGGTTGGCTATGATTGACAATGGTTAATCATAATTGATATTATAAACCGAAGGGAGTAATAAACCCAAAAGATTGATATTATAAACCCAAAGAAATAATAAATCCATGGTATTAATATTAAAACCCTAAGAGATTATAAAACTAGAGAATAATATTAAACCCATGAAATTTCTGGAAAAAATATTAAACCCTAACTATCTAGGCTCTCACTTGACTAAATTGTCCTGCTAAATTATACATTGTTCACTTTCATGTGAATGGACGTCCTACTAAATTATACATCTTCACTTTGAACTAGATTACTTCTAATATAGTTGCGGTCTTTTCCTGCAATGAATTTAATATCAATTGGAATTGTTGAAAAATCTCACCTAAACGGATAGGATGTTATCCTTATCCAGGTTTAAGTTATTACAATCAATGGATAGGGTAATCATAAAACATAAAATTGACAGCGTTGTGTTTGTCTAGGTGTCCAGGTAAATTAGGCATGCTCGCCTTTGAACTAGACTACTCTCTGCATGGTTGCATTCTTTTCCTGCAATGAGTTTAATATCAATTGTTGAAACTTTGCACTCGATAAAAAAATTTCAAGATAGATATTATTAATTGAAAAAAAAATGTTAATTAAATGGGTATTAGACATGTGGCTAGAATATCGTAAGAATAGAACCTAAGGTGGGCAGGCTGAGTTTTTCTGCATGGGAAAACGCTTTCAGAGTCTGTTTATGGGAAATAGAGGAATGAGGAATTTCTAAATGGAATAGACAGAACAATGAATTAAATTGAGCAATGAAATAATTCAGCAATGAAATAAATAGATTGGGAGAGTGGAGTGTTTTTGTGATTTTTTTAATTATACTTTTGAATTTGACAGGTGGACACTGGTCTTTGAATGTTTTTCGGAAATGAAAAAGCGTTAGGAATCTTTTCATTTCATTCATTGAATTGTGTACGTGATTAATAATATTTTTATATTATTAAATGTAGGCTATTTATAGCTTTTCATTTTAAATCTAAGCCATTTCTAACTTTTTCATTTTTTCATCCATAGAAATTGTGGAAGGGCGTATCCTGAAATAGAATGATAAAAATCACATATAAACTTCTTTTGAAATCAATGTGAAGATTAAATAAACAATACATGGAATATATAAAGTATTTTCCCAATTTCAACTTACCTATTTTCTCTGTCACTGACATACAAGTTTTTAGTCATCAATATATAGTAAGTAACATCTTAATTGGTGAATGATGTGAAGTCGTGCAATGTAAGAGATCCAAGGTTCAATCTAGTGGTTATGATTAATCTACGGGGTTTACACAAAGAAAATAAGTCAAATCCTTAAAAATTATAATGGTAGTAGCAAAAACCAAACTCATATCATGGACATACACCTACTTAGCGATTCTTCTAGATTATAAAAGTAAAAAAATAAAATTTAATGAATCTAATAAGAACGTCTTTTGTTTTATTATACAATAAATATTAACTTTATTTAAATTTATAAATATAGATATAAATAAATATTTTCTAAAATTAAATTAATATAATTAATATATATTATTTTTATAACTTTTTTTTAAATAAATTAATATGTTGTGAAAATCAAATAAAAAATAAATTTTGTAATTTTTTAAAAATAATTTAATTCTTATTAACTATTGGGAAGAAATTGTGTGTTGGATACATTTTTCAATCATTTCGGCCCAAATCCATGTCTAAATGTTTGACAATTAGTATCATATATTGCATTACAATTAGTATCATATATTTCAATGCAATGTATCACAAGTGCAGTCATAATAATACATTGTTGATGTATATCTATATGTATATTATATGAAGAACACACATAACCACATTAATATTACTATTAATTATTATATAATGATAACAATTATATAAGTAATAAATAGGTTTTTAATATTAAATTTAAAATATTTGCTTTTAATATTAGGTTCTTAAAATAAATAAGCATAACTTAAGTATTCTATTACATGAGCAAGTTTCAATTAACATTGAACCCCCAATTTTTAAGGTTAATATTTTGATTTTTATATCCATAGATTTTTATTTTGTAAATTAGGTTTCTTTGAGAAAAACTTCTCTCCTGCCTTACTGTTGTCAATATGTGCCCTTGAATTATATGTTAGATGATTGAAAGATGTTCAACCATTCAATCAAGTTAAAATAGTTAAAAATCAATTCATCTACTTGTAAACATCCCTCTCTCCATTATAAATTTACTCTTCCCTCTCTCTATCACACTATGAGGGAAGGGCCAAAGCTACTACAAACATATGCAAGAAACATAGTACCTACTAAAGTTATGCAATGAATCAATCTAAATTCTTACCATGATCATATTTGGTATTCATTGTCCAATGTATGTGTCAATATCATATGTAATTTGTAATTAGGACTTCAAGCTTTCCCATTGCCCATTACTTAGGCTAGGCACGACTCGTTAACCCTCGTTTCTTCATGAGAGAAATAGAAATTGAGCGTGCCCTTACTTTTCCAATTAGTTAATCTAGTCGGTCGCGTGCGGTTGGGAGTTCCTCTTTTTGGACTGGATTTGTTTATGAAAATACTGATATCCTAAAATTTCTTCAACCTTGAGCATCATTTAGGGTTCTTTGTAGGTGGATCATTGGTTATTTATAAACTAATTTCTCAGATAATTTGGATATCCATTTCATCTATCTTGGAATTATAGACCTTAGAGTTTGACACATGGATCAAAAAACTGAAAAAGTTAATAGTGTTTTTTTCAATTGCATGTGTCACTACTACAGAAAGGGGGGTTTAGAGACAATATTTAAGACGATTTATAAGTAAACTGTCTTAACTTGAGACAAAAAAAACTTGTAAATTGTCTTAAATATTGCATTTAAGCGGGTGTCTCAAATTATTGTCTTTATAAAGACAATATATAATACATGTATTATTGTCTCTCAAGAGACAATTCATTTTGTCTTAACTTGAGACAAAAAAAAAATGTAAATTGTCTTAAATATTGTCTTTAGAGTGTCTCAAATTATCGTCTTAAAAATTTGTCTTTATAAAGACAATATAGAATACATGTATTATTGTCTTTTAAGAGACAATTCATTTTTGTCTCTCAAGAGACAATAGCTACGATTAAAGACATATAGAGACAATATGTCTTTAATCTCGGTTATTGTCTCTCTAGAGACAATAAAAAATTATCTTTAGAAAAAAATATATATAAAATGTGAATATTTTTGTTTCTTCAATGACTAAATCATGTTAGGGCATGATGGAATCGAACCACAAACCTCCTTCTTGAATAGCAGATGCTCTTTCATTAAGCTAGTAGCCTTTAAAGAAATGTGTTATCTCAATAAGAAAAGATAAATATCAAACAAAAAGAATGTCATAATGTGTTATCTCAGTAATGTAGCTCAAATAAAAAAAACACCTCCCATCAATATGGCAATGCCATCCGAGTATTGGCTTTTCCTCTCTCCAAATCCACGAGCTTTCAAAGCACCATCCTTCAATGCACCCCAGAGTTTGTGGACAATAATAGTAGCTAAAGCTTCTTGTTCAATGTCCTCCACAATGATCAAAATGGGATACCTCCAATGATCAAAATGGGATACCTCCCACGAAATGGGATACCTCCCATGGATGGCATCTTCTAACAGTGTGATCATGTCTCTTGCATTCATGACCTTCTTATCAACCAATAGAAGCTGCAATTTACAATAAATAATGATTCAGTTCTAGTCCTTCATAAGTGGAATGAAAAAGAAAATATGAACAAATATATATTTAGCATAACCTATGCTTAGCAATGTTCATCTTTCTTTTTAATCATTAAATCAACACTCTCAATTTAACAAACAAATAAAAACAAATACTTAGGGCACAAAATATACAATTTCATACAAACCAGCACAACCCAAAATCAACCTCGAGGGTATATGATATGCATACTCGTAAGATGGAAGTGACCAGAAAATAATTTCACATTTTCATGAGAGCAAGGGTTAAGAAACAACGCTAACCAGAAAGTCAACGCTGGTCAACAACGTAGATTTTGACCTCCAAAACAACTTGGTCAAACCCATTCAAGTAGGCCTCCAACAGTCACCTGAATCAGCACAAAACAGTCCCAAAAGACTCAATCAAACTTGGTCAACGCAGGTCAACACTGTAGTCAACACTGGTCAAATAGTATGGATTACCTCGATTTTTGTGCCAAGAAATGTGGCCTGCCCAAACAGAAATTATCCCACCAAAATCGTAATCAAACAAGTTCAACACTGCTGGTCAAAGATTGGTCAAACTTCCCTGAAATTCGGTCAATGTTGAAATATAAAATTTGTCTTCTTCTTCGCACATGTGGAGAGAGAGAGGAGCCCAGAAATCCGTACCCAATCCGATAAGGAGAGAGAGATGTATGAGAAGATGAGTGATGTCCAAATGAGGCCAAGTCACCTTCTATTTATATGAAAACATTGAGGATGAATAGACGTGATTGTTAGGTTTCTGAGCCTACATTAGTTTGCTAGTTGAACTTGACAATTTGTCCATAAACAAAATAAATTCATAATTCCATTTGTACATGTCAAAATAAGATGATATTTAGATCAATCCTACACCTCTCAGAGAGAGGAATCCAATAAAAATATCAGCTGCATCATATGATCTATCCAAGGTGGAGTTTGGCCATAGTTTCCAAGTTTAAAAATATAACACAAACCCAACACCCCGTCCATCCCCATTTTTTCCCGTTTGTTTATATCCCCTTCTTGAATGGCTTCCAATTCAAAAAAAAAAAAATTGTCATTCATCTTTACTTTTTTTTTGTAATTCACCAAGTTTTTCATCATTAAAAATCCCCTGTCAAGCTTCGTTAGAAAATATTTCCGTCTATTTATGATTCAATTTGATCACTTTAAAATCACTTATTTTCCCATCTAATCTCAAGATTCGTTACAAAATATTTCCATTTGTTTATGATTCAATTTGAGACTTTAAAATTACTGATTTTCCCATCTAATGGTTGCCATTTACATTCTTATGAACTGGTTTTGACGTTGAATGAAATATTCATATTTAAGGGATATTCCAATGGTAAAGGAAAAACCTCAAATAGTCCAATACCAAGGAACCCTGACAGTTGAACACAAGCAAGTAGTCTATTTTGACACACCCTATGTAAGATACATTTTGGTGGAGATTAATAGTTGCCATTTACATTTTTATCGACGTATTTTTACCTAGAAAATATATACTCATATTTATGGGAGAATCCATTGACAAGGACAAACCTCAAGAAGTCCAATGCCAAAGGGCACTGACACCAGGCAAGTAGTCCAATTCTGACACCCTATACAAGCTACATTTTGATGGTGATTCAAAGAGGAATCCTAGAAATGCCAAGACATAAAACATGAACAAACAGTAAAAAATCTAGCCACAAACAATGAATCTGGGTTCATGGCCTTCGAGATGTACTAAAGCTCAGACCTGGGGATAACAGAAAATGAAATCGGGAGTGATTCATGCTAAAAGTTAATATGGGCATTAAATTCAAAAAGTGTTTTTTGATATGCCCCAAAAACATGAAAACGGTCCAACAAGCAATGGTCTTAGTCTACCTTACAGGACAAATCAAGCCACAAACTCTGAAGCGGGGTTAAATGCCTTCACGATACATTTAAGCACAAACCTGGGAATAATTGGCCTCGAAATTGAGAATGCCTCATGCTAAAAGTATATATGACCATCAAATTCAAAACAGTGTAGCCTTTAGTCATGCAGCAAAATCCCAAAACCAAACAGTAATAGGATGACAAATAAGGGGTCACTTAGAAAATAAGCCAAGCTTCGGTAAATGATGGAATCAAAACAAAAATATCAATTATTTGTTTTAACAACGATAACATTGCTTCTTAGAATGTTAGTCTACAAAGGACTAACTAATTTACCGTCTTTACTAGGGACATGTCTTAAGGCCTCAGTTAAAAAGGAATTCCTCTCCATGATTGAAGTCCCATGAAAGCAGAGGGATAATTGAGAAGAAAAGTCAAAGTGATGGAAGAATGAATGAAAATAAGCTAAAGATGAAGGTTTTTTGAGGATAGAAGGGAACCCTTCCTCATTCTCGCCAATCAATAACCAACAATTTTTAAATTGTAAATGAGTTACATTATTTCAGTAACACACTTGGGAGATCCATGACAAAGAGATCAAAATACAAAGTCCATTCACAGGATGGTCAAGAACTTACACAAAATGGTTTCAGTTCAAATAGCAAGGCTGATTGGTAAGTTGACAGATATCAGAAAAGGTCTTCCAGCCATCAAAGACTAAAAGCATAAAGCAGCCAAACAATCCAGTGAAAACTAAGGTTCCAGTTAAAGTGGCTTTGGTTCCCATGGTGCATTTTTAAATTTACTCCAGATTAATAGTTAGAATTATAGTAACAATAGAAGGGTAAATGGTAACTGGCTCAGCAAAGTCTCGGTGGCTAGCCAATTCTGTTTTTATTTTCAACTATTGAAGGACCAATAAAATCAAAATATCTGAGGAAAGAAATTCATGTATATAAAAAGGGCCCTGGAAAATACTTCAAAACCAGTGTTAAAGGTTAAGGCTCTGGTGAAGATTGGTCAAAGATGGACAGGAAATATGTTAAAGGAACATCAAATATTTGGAAATCTCTAGTCAATTTTTTTGCTTTATTTTGACAATTTTTTGCTTTATTTTGACAATGGATTGCATGGAAAATTGAAAAGGGAAATGAGGTAAGAGTGGGAAAAGATCCTTGGGTTGGTTGCAGTGAAAATTTCATGTTGTCTCATCCTATATTGGCTGACTTACATGATTTATGGATTTACAAGATCAAAATACAATAGGTTTGGAAGAAGGTTGGATAAAGTGATGGGAATGTGGAGAGAAGTTTGCATTTTCATGGTGAGATGGCTATTAAATGGCTCCATTTGCATGGTGAAATGGTTGTCAAAATGGCATTAGTTTATAGATAATCTAAAGCATAGTGGCATATTTTTCTCGGATCAAGAAGGCGAGCTAAAATGAACAAAGAATAAAGCCACAGGAAATTTCACAACAAAATTGGGTTACAAGGCAACAGTAACAGAGGAACAAAGAGGGTGAAAAATATGGTGGTGAAACGTAGTTTGGAAACTTGTGACTCCTCTCGAAACAAGAATATTGATATGGTGTACTTTGGAAAATAAGAAACTTACACAGGATAATGGGCAGAAAAGAAACTGGAATTGTCTCGGATCATAGTTGTGTCCTTTATCCTTTAGGAAATTTAATTTGGAAATAAATATTGCAGTTTCCTAGTGGAAAAAAATATGGGATAAGGATGGTGTGTTTTATGTAACACTGCTAATGAAATAGTGGATCATATTTTTATCCTTTGTCCTTTTGCAAATTCAATTAGGAAAAAAAATACTGCAGCTGACAATTGGAAAATTTAAAAAAACAATGGGATAAGGATTCCTTCGAGAAGTGTTTTGAGCATTGGTGTCATGACAATTCTGTTGCGAGACACAAGACCTCAACTTTCTTTGTTTTATGGGGGATTTGGCTAGTCACGAACAAAGCCCTGTTCCATGGAATAGATACACATCCAGGGAAAGTGGCCCATCAAATCAAGGGAAATTCTGAAGAAATAATGAAAATTTCACCTTCATAAGCTACAAGGGTTTTAACTGAAATTGTGATTGACTATTCACTACTCGAAGGCTAATCTGATGGAGCTTGTCAACTGACCCCAGGTAATTGTGGTTCTGGCTGCATTTTTTTTCTATCAATTTTTCATTGTATTAATATAAAATACAGAGCTAGACATAGAACTAGCAATTGAACCAATCTCTATACTTCAAGGTTTTTGATTAAATCTGTTGCAGATATGGGATTTCTGAAACTTCAAGTTTTGGGAGATTCTAAAGTATCGATAGGTTGGTCTAATGGTAAAAATATAACAACAAACTTGAATTTGAGCCTAGTCATTAGTAGAGTTGTGGAGATTAAAAGAAGGTTCAAGGCTATCTCCTTTCTTCATTTTCATCGACAATATAATATAAAATAAGATCAACTCTCAAAGGAAGCCCTGTCTCTGAAAAGAGGAATCATCACAGATCAAGAACTTAGAGATGGAACCTTGTTTCACTCTTAGTAAGATTCCTTTTTTAATAATCCTGAAGATGGTATTTCTCTGTTCTTATTATAAGAAAACATTAGCAATGCTATAAAAGCATCTATAGGACCAAACATTCGAGACAGGTATTGTGATACCCTGATGTTTCTCTGAAGTATTCTGTTGGAAGATTGTGATGAGCAGTATCTAGGACAGGGTGTTGGCTGCAATAACATATATTTTGATTTCCACTCGGGAATATCAAATATAAAGTCCTTTTTTCCATGGAAAGAATAATAATAATAACAATTACTACCTCAGGATGACAAATTAACCTGATCTCTACATACGGATCAAAATATGCAAGGAGTTGGATGTTCCTGCTGTGCATAGAAAGGAAGAACAAAAGAAAAATATAAATGTGGGAGGCACAGAAAAATTAACCCCGTATGTGAGGGAGAGTACAAAAGCACCAAAGCAAGTACAATAGAAAGACTAGAAACAATCACAAACCCATCCAAACTGAAACTAATCATGGTAATAATAGATGAGCTGACAGCTTGCCAAGCCTATTGAAAGCATTTGAGACTAAAAATTGAGAATAAAATTGCATAGAAAATGCTCAATCTGAGATAATAAACATGTAACCAACGTTGGTTGAATTACATAATAAGCTAAGGATTGAAGATTCATGTGTTTCATGAAAGTGGTACTTAGCTTGATAATAAAAAAACATTCGTACAAATTCCACTTACAACCAATGTTATCGGAACCAAATCAGTGATTGAACTAAAAAACCCTCTGAACTGGGAACCATATCGAAATCGGTAAAAAAATCAGACCAAAAAACCGGTCCACCAAAAACACATAAAATATTCAAATTTTAAAGAAAACCATATATATTCATGTGCATCCATATGAATCCAAACAAATAAGAAAAACTTCTCATTTATATAGCATGTAAGGATGCACATAACCAAATAGCACTAAGTGCAATCCATCTCTGAAACAAAAATACATCAAGAGAAAAGCTCTAGCTGAGGTCTCACATCCAAAAAAATCATGCTACAATAAATACCTACATATCATCAAAACCATTGGATATATTGGGATATTCTTTATCAATATCACCCTCAAAGAATTAAAATAAAGATTAAAAAAAATAGCATGTCAAGTCAATATTTTGTTTGAATGATGGATACGTTTTTAGTAGGGTCATGATAGAGTAGTTCGACAACCAATGCCACTAACATCCAGGTACATAGAGGGTTTGGTGCTCTTGATTAAATACTAGCTCCATACCCTCGTACATGACAAAATTCAATGGAAACGTTGCAATTCCTCCCAATCTTGAAATCCTAAAAAACTATCAAGTCTGCTAGATTTTGAGTCAGGTCTAAAATTATACTTTCTCCATATGAAATCCAATGAGGTTGGAACCACTCTCAAACATCTTGAGTCAATTCATGATAATGTTAAAAATTTAAGTAAATGGATCACTTTTACTCTAAGAATTTAACAATACCATGAATTGCATAGCAATAGTAGAGCTATAGACTTGAAAATTACGTTGTCCCACCAAAAAAATCTTGTTTAAAAAAAAACAAAAAAATTTGCATTTGGAACGTCTTTGGTCACATTGTACTTGGTCAATAAGAAAAGGTTGGTTCAACACTCAACTGGCCATTTTCAGCTCCATACCTCGAACTAGACCAGTTTTACCCCCCAAACCGTTCAGACCAACTGGTTCCACCGGTTCCAATAACACTGCTTATAACATCGAAGCTCTTCACTAGGTTCACACGAGTTTGATTGTAACCAGTGAAATAATTAGTGTACATATTTATTGTATTCTATGCTAATTTAAAGAAGCTCATGGAGAGTTGAGTCTCCTTTAAGGCTTTATGGTTATGGAATAAGGCCAAAATTTCAAGGCCAGTGCCAAGGATGAAATGGGAACAACAGAGGATAGCATGGGATTAGTTAGAAGGTTCAATCCAAACTCGAGAATCACAAAAAAAATATTTAATAAAATAAAATTATTTTTATTTTTCATTTGCTTCTATTTTGGGTAAGCCTAACCACTATGCCTCTTGGGGTAAATTGTCATACTTGTTGAAATCTAATTTCAACGCAGACCAAGAAAAACCGTGAACCAAGCCAGAAACCGTTCACCGGATTTTCTCGGAGCTATTTGCCGACGAAGGAATAATCCGGGAAGGAGCTCCAAGAAAATATGGAGCTGACGCGTGGTTGACCCCTGACGTAACGCAACGTAAGAATCTCGGAGGTTAACTTTCAGCACTTGTTGGTCTTCCGATATTGTTCTCCACCGTTGGATTTGCTCCCGTGTTCTCCGCCGTTGATCACCTGGAGCTGCATACGAACCCACATCAATTCAATGTTTTGCGTGGAGTAAAAGGTTTATGGTTGACCGCCGTAGGTAAAAGAATTTAATGATTGGTACAAGATTTTGGTGAGGCTCTTTTAATATGAGCATGGGCATGTTATAATATATGTTTTTATATATATTTATATACGGCATGTATTAAATAGGAAATCGTATGTAATAAGTTTAATGTTTTTTGTATTGACTTCGAAAAATGTTATGTATTGCACACGGGAGGTAAAAAAAATGTATGGGTATTCACAGCAGTGAAAAATGTTGATGGTGCGGTAAAAGAAGAAGAAGAACCAGAGGATGTATGCACAGCAGTGCATGAATACATTCAGTAATGTTTTGTGAAGTTTTTTTTTAAGTAGCGAAAACCATGTGTGGTTTTGCACGAAGTAAGTTTTTGTAAGTTTGTGTAAGTTCTGCTTTTACAGCTGTATGTAAAATTGTTTTACACCAGTAAATGTGAATGGAGGTTTTACAGCAGTAAATGTTAATGGGAATTTTTCCAGCAGTGTAAATTCTTATATGGAGACACAGTGAATGTTTTTTTTGTTTTAATGAATAGAAATATTTTATGGTGAAATCCTCTGTTTCTTAGTGAATTTTTTTTTTTAAGTCTTCTGTGTGCACAAAAGATCCTGGAGCAAAAGAAACAGAGCATTGCCTCTGTGTGTTTGAATATTTGGTTTTTGGTATTTTCCCCATTAAAAATATCCAACAGTGGTATCAGAGCAGGCTTAGGCTCTTTGAAGGAGACAAAGAAGCTGAAGGGAGAAGGTTGTTGCTGCAGCAAAACTTCTCAGGCAGACAGAAGACAGTCAACAAAAGATTCAGGTATTCCAAAAGGTTTTTTTTGTGTTGCTGAAGAAGCAGTGATTTGTTTTAAACACATAGTCAAGGATTTAGAGGCATAGATCAGAATACAAGGAATGGCCAGCACAAGCACTGGTATGGGTTTGTTTAACACCCAGCTCCCACAGTTTAATGGGAAGAACTATGACTACTGGTCAATAACTATGACAGCTCTGCTTGCTTCCCAAGATTTATGGGAAATAGTTGAAGAAGGTTTTGAAGAACCAGCAGATGAAACTGAGTTCAATGCATTAACTCAGGGAGAGAAGGATCTGCTGAAGAACAATAGGAAGAAGGACTCAAAAGCCCGTGTGTTGTTGTATCTAGCAGTAGACCAGAGTATGTTTCCAAGTTTAGCAGCAGCTAAGACAGCCAATGAAGCATGGCAAACCCTTAAGACAGCCTATCAAGGCATGGAGAGAGTGAAGACAGCAAAACTACAATTGCTGAGAAAGGATTTTGAGAACTTGAACATGAAGGAGTCAGATAACATTGACTCATTCTTCACTCATGTGATTGGTGTAATCACACAAATGAGAACTCATGGAGAAACCATTGAAGACAGAAGAATTGTGGAGAAAATATTGAGGGTCTTACCCTCAAGGTTTGATGCCATAGTCACCACCATTGAAGAGACAAAGGATCTCTCAAGCTATTCAGTTGATGAGCTACATGCATCACTGATAACACATGAGCAGAGGTTGAGTAGGAATGAAAACTCATCTCTTGAGCAAGCCTTCAAGACCCAGATGTCCTTTGGAAGAGGCAGAGGTCAAGGCAGAGGAAACAAAAGAGGAAGAGGCAGAAGCCAGAATAGAGGTGGAAGGAACAACTCATCAAATGCACAAGGAAGAGGCAACAATCCAAATCAGAACCAAGGCCAAGGCAGCAGCCAACAAGGAGGACAACATCATGCTCAAGGACAAAGGTATGATAAATCTAATGTTCAATGCTATTATTGCAAAAAGTATGGACATTATGCAAGTGATTGTAGAAAGAAACAACATGATATGAACAGCAGACAAAATGCAAATGTTACAAGAGAAAACAGTAGTCAAGAAAATGTCCTGTTAGCTTGTAACATGGCTGAAACACATAGTGAGGACATATGGTTTTTAGACTCAGGTTGCAGCAACCATATGACAGGGAATATAGCCCTCTTTTCAGCCTTAAATCAGAATTTGAAATCAGAGGTCACACTAGGAACTGATAGTAAAGTGTCTGTTATGGGAAAAGGGGAGGTAAAAATATTTACAAAACAAGGAGAAAGGAAAACCATAGCAGATGTATACTATGTCCCCGGAATGAGATGTAATCTCTTGAGTGTTGGACAGCTTGTCCATAAGGGGTACAATGTTTTCTTTAAAAATGATGTGTGCACCATCATGGATATACCACCCAGCAAAAGATGCATTGCTGAAGTGAAGATGACAAGGAACAAGATGTTCCCTCTCCGGATCAGGGCAGACATGAAGAACAAAAGGGAAATGGCAGCAGTCACCGAAGAGGCCTTCCAAAGCGTGCCAAAGGATGAGAACTGGTTATGGCACTTGAGATTCGGGCATCTAAATTTTGGAGGTCTAAACTTATTGAGCAGAAAAGGAATGGTAAGAGGATTACCATTGATAGAGAAACCGGACAGCCTATGTGAAGGCTGCATTTTGGGAAAACAACATAGAGAAAGTTTTCCATCAGGGAAAAGCATAAGGGCAAAGGCACCCTTAGAGATCATCCACTCAGATTTATGTGGACCAATGCAAGCTCCATCATTAGCTGGCAGCCTATATTTCCTGACTTTCATTGATGATTTTACAAGAAAGACTTGGATATATTTCCTCAAGAACAAAAGTGAAGTCTTTGAGAAATTCCAAAACTTCAAAGCATTTGTTGAAAACCAAAGCGGGCTGCACATTAAAGTTTTGAGAACTGATAGAGGAGGTGAATATATCTCCAAGGAATTCCTAAGATTTTGTAGAGAAAATGGAATTCATAAACAGTTTACAACTCGGTACACCCCACAGCAAAATGGAGTTGCTGAAAGGAAGAACAGAACCATCATGGAGATGGCAAGGAGCATGTTGAAGGCAAAGCATTTGCCAAATGAGTATTGGGTTGAAGCTGTACATTGTGCAGTTTATATATTGAACAGGTGTCCTACAAAAGCAGTCATGAACAAAGTGCCAGAAGAGGCATGGAGTGGGAGAAAGCAAGGAGTCACCCACATGAGAGTTTTTGGGTGTGTGGGCTATGCACACATACCAGATCAGCTAAGGAGGAAGTTGGACAGCAAAGGGGAGAAATGCATCTTCATTGGATATAGTGATGAATCCAAAGCCTACAGGCTGTACATTCCATCTACGAAGAAGTTCTTTGTGAGCAGGGATGTTCAATTCATTGAAGAGGAAGCTTGGGATGGAAGCATAGAGAAGACAGTTAATGTTAAACACTGTTTGTCTCATGATGAAGATGAAGAGGAGGTGGCTGAAATGAATCCCCAAACAGCAGCACCAACACAAGGACAGCAAGGGACACCATTGAGGATCAATGAGAGTGCTTCTCCAAGCACACCACAAGGAGGAAATTCAAGTGCATCTTCAAGCACTTGCACACCAAGTGAACGAGGTAAGAAGTTTAGAAATCTAAGTGAAATTTATGAAGAAGGAATGAATTCCTTATTTGCCTTGTATTGTCATGTTGATGATCCTATTCATTTTGAAGAAGCTATTAAAGATAAGAAATGGATAGAAGCTATGGATGAGGAAATTAATGCCATAGAGAGAAACAAAACATGGGATTTGGTTGAGTTACCAAAAGGCAAAGAAGTCATTGGTGTAAAATGGGTCTATAAGACCAAGAGCAATGCTGAAGGCAAGATTGAAAGGCACAAGGCAAGGCTGGTTGTCAAAGGCTACAAGCAGCAGTATGGGAGAGATTATGAGGAGACTTTCGCCCCGGTTGCAAGAATGGAAACCGTGAGAGCAGTGCTGTCCATAGCAGCTCAAAACAAATGGAAAGTGTACCAAATGGACGTGAAGTCAGCATTCCTAAATGGAGTGTTAATGGAAGAGGTCTATGTGGAACAGCCTCTTGGATATGAGAAGAAAGGTGAAGAGCACAAAGTGTGCAAATTGAAGAAAGCTCTTTATGGGCTGAAGCAAGCGCCAAGAGCATGGTACAGCAGGATAGATTCATATCTATTGGATAATGAATTTGACAAGTGTGAAGGAGAACCCACAGTCTACATCAAGGAAAAGGATGGTAAGATTTTAATTGTTGTTTTGTATGTTGATGATGTGATTTTCACAGGTAATGATGATCAGCTCATTAAAAATTTTAAATCAGTCATGAAGGATGAATTTGAAATGACTGACATGGGTTTCTTGAGATACTTCTTAGGCATAGAAGTAGATCAAAATGAAAAAGGAATTTTTATATCTCAAGCAAGATATGTAAATCAAATTTTGAGCAGATTTAAGATGGAAGAATGCAAGGCAGCCATCACTCCCACAGTAATGGGATTAAAACTCAGCAGAGAGGACAGCAGCAAGGATTTTGATCCTAGTTTGTACAAGAGTATTGTAGGCAGCCTCATGTACTTAACAGCTACTAGGCCTGATTTAATGTATGCTGTTAGTTTAATTTCCAGGTTCATGGAGAGGCCAAAGGAGGCACATTGGCAGGCAGCAAAGAGAATTTTGAGGTATGTCAAAGGCACCAAAATGTTTGGAATTTTATATCATGCCTCAGAACATTCAGATTTGGTTGGGTACACAGATAGCGATTGGGCTGGAAGTGTAGATGATCGGAAGAGCACTTCCGGTTATGTTTTTAATATGGGTTCAGGAGCCATTTCATGGGCTTCTAAGAAGCAGTCCATTGTAGCATTGTCTACAGCAGAGGCTGAATATGTGGCAGCTACAGCAGCAGCATGTCAAGCAGTGTGGATGAGAAGAATGTTGAGAAGCTTAGGCCAAGAGCAGGCAAAAGCGACAGTGATCTTTTGTGACAATAGCTCAGCTATTGCATTGTCAAAGAATTCAGCGTTTCATAAGAGAACGAAACACATTGATACCAGGTTTCACTACATCAGAGAATTGGTGAACAATGGAGAAATTGTCCTAGAACATTGCAGGACTCAAGAACAGGTAGCAGACATCTTGACAAAGCCACTTGATCAGAAGAGCTTTGAATTTTTGAGAAAGTGTCTGGGTATGACTGAATGCCCAGCTGTTGAAATTAAAGGGGAGTGTTGAAATCTAATTTCAACGCAGACCAAGAAAAACCGTGAACCAAGCCAGAAACCGTTCATCGGATTTTCTCGGAGCTATTTGCCGACGAAGGAATAATCCGGGAAGGAGCTCCGAGAAAATATGGAGCTGACGCGTGGTTGACCCCTGACGTAACGCAACGTAAGAATCTCGGAGGTTAACTTTCAGCACTTGTTGGTCTTCCGATATTGTTCTCCACCGTTGGATTTGCTCCCGTGTTCTCCGCCGTTGATCACCTGGAGCTGCATACGAACCCACATCAATTCAATGTTTTGCGTGGAGTAAAAGGTTTATGGTTGACCGCCGTAGGTAAAAGAATTTAATGATTGGTACAAGATTTTGGTGAGGCTCTTTTAATATGAGCATGGGCATGTTATAATATATGTTTTTATATATATTTATATACGGCATGTATTAAATAGGAAATCGTATGTAATAAGTTTAATGTTTTTTGTATTGACTTTTAAAAATGTTATGTATTGCACACGGGAGGTAAAAAAAATGTATGGGTATTCACAGCAGTGAAAAATGTTGATGGTGCGGTAAAAGAAGAAGAAGAACCAGAGGATGTATGCACAGCAGTGCATGAATACATTCAGTAATGTTTTGTGAAGTTTTTTTTAAGTAGCGAAAACCATGTGTGGTTTTGCACGAAGTAAGTTTTTGTAAGTTTGTGTAAGTTCTGCTTTTACAGCAGTATGTAAAATTGTTTTACACCAGTAAATGTGAATGGAGGTTTTACAGCAGTAAATGTTAATGGGAATTTTTCCAGCAGTGTAAATTCTTATATGGAGACACAGTGAATGTTTTTTTTGTTTTAATGAATAGAAATATTTTATGGTGAAATCCTCTGTTTCTTAGTGAATTTTTTTTTTTAAGTCTTCTGTGTGCACAAAAGATCCTGGAGCAAAAGAAACAGAGCATTGCCTCTGTGTGTTTGAATATTTGGTTTTTGGTATTTTCCCCATTAAAAATATCCAACAATACTTGGAATAATGAGCCATCATTGACCATTTTGAGGATGACAGTATCAACAACGCATAAGCCACTTGTTGAACTACGAAAGTAAGTTGCTAAAAAAATTCAAGAGGTCTATAACTTTAGTAAGTGTTGGAAATAAACTAAAATAATTATCTATATGCATGGATTTCTATATGTCTAAAAGCTAACAGAAGCATTGGGATATATTGTCCCATACATTGATTAATACACGTCAAAACACACAAATTGCATATGTACATGAGTGTCCACATATGCACACACATATTCATGTATATGCACATGTACACGGATGGATACAAGTTGAAATGACCGCAACTATATTATTTTAGTAGTGTAGTGTAAGAATATTAAATGGTGTATAGGCTTCTAAGTTATATCATTGTTTTAACTTTTAACCTTTTATTTATTTTTATGTTGTCATGACTCACAATAGACATGCATATGTACATGTACGTAGAAGGATACAACTAGAAACGATGGAAACTATATTATTTTACTATAAGAATATAAGTTATAGCATTTTTTTAACCTATGTTTCACGGGGACTTTGGAACTCGTCAGAAACATTCCAAATTTGTCGGGGACTCCATTGGAGACTTGGGGAATTCAAGTTCGTCCCTTAGCCATCCCTCAGAAAATCGGGGACATTTTGGGGACTTCCAAAACGTCCCTCCGGGAACTTTGGAATTCGTCGGAAACATTCCAAATTTGTCAAGGACTCCATCGGGGACTTGGGGACTTCAAGGTTGTCCCCTTGCCTTTCCTTGAAAAATTGGGGCTTTTTAGGAACTTCCAAAATGTCCCTCAATAAATCGAGGACTTCTGCACGTCCCCAATATAATTTCAGTTTAAAATTTAAAAAAATATTTAATTTTTTCATTTTTGATAAAAACTCAAAACCTAATTCAAAACTGTAAATAAACAAATTTAAAATTACATCGTTTACTTACCCTAGCGCATGCCTAAGTTCACAAAGGTAAAACATAACTCACATAACATTTTTATTTTATTTACCATTCAGCCGACAGGAAGAGTTCCAAGGTTCACACAGTCGGGTTTTCTTAATGCACGCAAACGAGTATTCTTCATGACAGGTAGGCCATTTTCAGTGTTTCACGCATGCTTTTAGGCAGGCTTCATGATAGGGGTTCATGCCCACCTTGACGCAGGTTTCACACCCAACAACGAGCAGCAAGCAACCTTCATGCCCAGTAGCCTGCACGCCCAACAGTTCACACCCTTCACGCCCGACAGTTTTAGTATTTTATTTTGTAATTTGAATTTAAAAATAGTAATAGTTTTAATTTTCATATTTTAATTTATCATTTTGATTCACGTTTATGTTGTATTTATTAAATTTCATTTTAATTTTAACTTTTTAATAAATATAAAAATTAGTTGCTGCACTTGTCATCCCCAATCCGCCATCCCACAAAAATTTTGGGGTGCGCTCTAGCCGTCCCGTAAACTTGTCTCCACTTCCCCACAGCGAGTGCAACATAGGTTTTAACCCTTTATTTATTTGTATGTTGTCACAATATTTTTAGTGATATTAATCAAAATAAAATTAAATTATATTACATTGTTGTTTATTATTATTTATAATGTCATTATTATTATCTTATTCATTTCCAATAGACCCACAGTGAGGGGCCAGATAGATATGAATTGCAATTAATATTGGAGAAAAGGAGTGTGTTATATATATCATATACATATAGAGAGAGAGAGATGTCAATGCACATTTGTATGAACCGGCAACATATGTATTATACATAAATCCTTATCTATAATAGTTCTATACATGATATGGATTTTATAAATGACAACTACGATAATTAAAGAGTTTGACATTATACAATTTGTTGTATCCTGATCAATGGTATAAAGTAAGTAGGATATATGATATATCTTATAAATTAAAATCTTTCCAGCATACACATTATTGAGGACCAATGTTTATAGATGGATCACATCATCAAGTAGCACCATGTATGGATAGATGGACAGTTAAATGCTATCTATCTAGTTATAGTAAAACATATCCAGCATACAAACTATCGAGGACCAATGTTTATGTTATGGAATCAACTCACAAAAAGATAGAAAAGATAGATGAACGCCTTAGAAATGAGCCTCTTCGAGGGGGCAACCTCCTTTACATTACACAAATGAACAATTCTTCAATGATACAAATGAAAAGACCTCCTTTCTATATATAGGAGTCTAAGGGGTCATAATACAATCAGAGCCGACATAACAATAATAATGTCACTGTACAATAATAACAATAGTGGGCTTCTATGGGGCACAATAATAACAATATGGGGACTACATGGGCACAACAATATAATAAGGGGGTTGTACTAATAACAATAAGGGGTTACACTAGTAGTGTAGGGTCCTAACATGCTCCTCTCATTCAAAAAGTGTTGTCCTCAACGCTTGAGTAGTTCTTGATGCTTTTTTATAAAGTTCTTGTCCTCCCATGTGGAATCTTCAGCAGGTAAGTTCTTCCACTTGATGAGATACTCTGAAATTGATCGATTTCATAGCTGTCAGGTTCTTGTTTCTGTGACTACTCTAGGTTCCAATATGGTTTTTCCTTCCTCGTCAAGTTCTGACAATATTGTTTGAACTAGGATCTTTTGCAACCTTTGAGTGAGTGGCCACAATTCTTCGTCCTTCTTCCATTCATCCTTTGCTTTGTTTATCCAATCTGGTTGGATAATAGAAATAGCACACAATAATGCTTCCACATCCTCATCCTTTCTTGAGAGTGCATCTGCAACAATATTTTTCTTCCCTTTTTTGTAGATGATTTCAAAGTCATAACCCAACATATTTGTGACCCATTTTTTCTGTTCTTCTAAAGATAGTATTTGTTCTAAAAAGTATTTAAGACTATCATGATCCATTTTTACTTTGAAGTGTCTTCCCATTAGGTAAGGTCGTCATTTCTTAAGTGCATGAAGTATTGCCAACATTTCCTTCTCATAAATAGCTTGCTTGATATGTAGCCATAAAAATACCCAATCGCCTACATTAAAACTTCTTTCACTGTGATGTTGATATGCCTGTTGTTTCATTCGATTTTGAGCCAAAGTGGTGTTATCCTTTAAAATTTGGAGAACTTGTTGTTGATGCTCGATGTGATATTTCATTGCTTGAATCTTTTTCTTCTTGATATGTCCTTCTATCTTGAGAGTTTGAGGATTGGTAATTTCTTCCAATGCATTAGAAGATATGGTCGAATTCATTTCTTGATGCTAGATGTGATTTTTCACTTCTTGAATATTTTTCTTCTTGATATGTCCTTCTACCTTGATAGTTTGAGGAGTGGTAATTCTGGCCAATGCATTACAAGATATGGTCGGATTCATTTCTTCTTTCTTGATGTGATATTTCACTTCTTGAACCTTTTTCTTCTTGATATGTCCTTCTATCTTGAGAGTTTGAGGAGTTGTAATTCTTGCCAATGCTTTATAAGATATGGTCAGATTCATTTCTTCTTTCTCTGGGGTTGGTTCCTGGTGTATATCCTCTTCTTTTGATGTTTCTTGATCCTTTTCTTCCTCCTATTCACAATCAATGTAAAATAATTTCTTCTCAGCACACTTATGACCTTTAATGTATTTGTTATCACAATTGTAACAAAGTCCTTTTCCTCTATTTTCTCCAATTGTTGTGGTGTCAACCTTGTAGGTTATGGAAGGCTAGGAGAAACAACACTTCCATATTTATAGTTGTGAGGGGTATATTTCCTTGTTGCCATAGTTTTTCTTTCCACTTTTCTTGCCAACTTGAATTCCTTCGCCAATGAATCAAGTTCCCAAGGATGAACTTCATGTTGAGTGTTATCCTTTAAAGTCCCTATGGAGACATCAATCCTCTATTTCTCTTGAATATCATTTTCCCTTATATTCAATTTTTGAAAATCCTCAATGTGCTCTACCATTGAACACTTTTGTTTGAGATTTATCGATTGGCTAAAGAAGGTGCTTCTCTTTGTATCCTCATAATGTGCTATCATTTCCTCCATGAAAATTGACCATGTAACAAGTTTTCACGAGAACAAAGGCCTTTATACCATAAAAATTGATTCGGTTCTAAATAATTAGATGTAACACATACCTTTTTTAACAGTGGTACACCATGTAGATCAAAATATTTCTCCATCTGTAGTATCCAATTTACCAGACCATTTCCATCAAACTTCCTCATATTGCCTTTTCTTGATTTTAGGAGCTCAATCTTGAAACGACTGTAACTCTTTAATTTCAAATCTTCTAGTTCTGAAAGCACGACCTGCAGTAGCCCTCTGTGTCCTCTTTCCAATGCCACTAGTCTTATCGAAATTGGATTCTCCAAGAAAGAGTTATGCACAATCTCCCAAGATGACCTGATTATATACCTTTTCAGAAGAGCGAACTTGTATAAAGTTCAACGTGTCACTGTTTCAACCTTCGGATCTGAAAAATATACACCAAAAACTACAGTCCATCCTCTTTCTGTAACTCCTTATGAAATTTCAATCTGATGCTCAGAGAGACAATTATGACGATTTTCCCCAAGTCACCTGTTTAGGATGTAATTTGGGAGTTTGCAAGAACCCTAACTTCCTTATATCATATATCCGAAAATATAGCGGGACAAGATCTAAAATTCGGAGCTGGGATTTAGAACAATTTCTTCTCAAATGTTTTTTTTTTTTTTTAGCTTCTGATACTTCATAGCGAAATAGTTATAGTGAAAATTCCACGATGGCCTGTTTTAGATGAAATTTTGGAGCTTGCAAAAACCCTAACTTCCTCAGATCATATTTCTGAAAATATAGCGAGACAAAATCTGAAATTTGGACTGGAGGTTCAACACGATTTTGTATCAAATGGGTTTTCGTTTTAGCTTCTGAAACATCGTAGAAAAAAGGTATAGCGAAAATTTCACGATGACCTACTTGGAGCAGCGAAACCCTAGAATCCAAAGCTCTGATACCAAATGTTATGGAATGAGCTCACAAAAATATAGATGAACACCTTAGAAATAAGCCTCTTCGAGGGGGCAACCTCCTTTACATTACATAAATGAAAACTTCTTGGATGATAAAAATGACAAGACCTTCTTTCTATATATAGGAGTCTAAGGGGTCATAATAAATCAGAGCTGACATAACAATAATAATGTAAGGGCACAATAATAACAATAGTGGGCTTCTATGGGGCACACTAATAACAATATGGGGACTACATGGACACAGCAATATAATAAGGGGGTTGTACTAATAACAATAAGGAGCTACACTAGTAGTCTAGGGACCTAACAGTTTATAGATGGATCACACTATCAAGTAGTACCATATATAGATGAATGGATAGCTAATACTATCTATGCATTTATGTACACTGAGACATTCTTTTGAGACTTAAATTGATCGATAACACTGATTCTCAAAAATTAAAACTTGAATTAAACCAATTTTTAGTCAAATTTTGACTCAAGAACAAGAGATTATTAATTATTTTTCGTGGCATTTTCAACTATACATGTATAGCATGTGCAAATAGGCAAGACAAAAAGGTGGTCTACCAGGCTGTGGGTTAGCAACATGTTGGAGTGCTTGCTACAAGGATGAACCAGGTTCAAAACCTGACAGGCATGCTCCTTCTGTTAAATCAGTTGACTGGATCATTTTGAGGTGGATCATGTTAATGATACAACCCTATTTTTGCTATGATATATCCAACCTGTTAATGGCAGCCCCATGCTAATGTAGAGAAACTATCGATGGAAAAAATCTGATAGAGACATCAACTCAGGAATTCGGTGAAACAGAGAAAAGAGGGCAAAGCTCTGGAACTGAAAAGCTCAAAAAATAGGAAAAATTAGCAGAAATCGAAGAATTTTCAACTCTGGTGGGTGTTCGTGCTAATATAAAGGAGTTGTTAACGGTGTTCTGATGGAAATGAGATTTTGGGGGTTAATAAAAATCCCTTTTCCTTAATAAATCAATCCTAAGGCCTGTGGGTTATGGCCCACAAAGCTTATCGGAAGCGTTCCTTAGGCCTTAAGCCTTTGACCATGGACCATACAAGAATTAGAGCCACCACACTATTAGAAGCCCATACACTATCGACGTTCAAGCCTTAAACCCCGCAATCCATTTAACTATCGGAATACGAGAAAGGCATGGAAATCCCACTCTGAATCTAATACACTAGACTTTAAATTATATATACCCAAATCTATATATCGTCGGGTCCGCCTTTGCCAAGCTCCTCCTCTGAACTCTGATTGACGCAATCGTCGATTTGTCTATAGGTGACATTGCCACATCGCTCATTGGTCATCGGCTTTCCATCATTCCATTGTCGGTGGTCCTTTGGCCTCTCCGATCTCGATTGTATCTAAGTCGTCGATCTGGACTCAAGATCCGACGGTCCAGAGGCCATCACTTTATCGTTGAATGCTCTGCGATGATGGTTAGGTATGATAACACCCTAAGGCTCCGCCGATGCGATACGATCCTAGTCGTTGTTCTATAAGATCCAACAGCCCTGGGTAGTCGATACTTCATCTCATTACTGTTCCTCCTTGGCTTGATCTCGCCGGTTTGATGGAATCTGTGCTTTAAATCCAGTTCCTCTACCATACACCAATTCACGCGAAACATTCATCTATATAATAGTTAACCCTATACCTTGGATCGCCATCGATCCTACTATAGTCGATGGTCAATCACATGCATGTAATTGGGATTAAAACCATTCCCGCACACATATGAAACAGAGTTGGAAAGGAGACATTCTACACAGACATGCCGGAAATACAAACACATATTTATATAATAAACGCAACATGATTATAGCTAAGGCATTTCAGCCTTAGAACAGAGTCTCCTCTCGCTACATTTTTAATCACTTTATTCTCACACTTTCTATCTATATTACTCTATCTCTCATCTTCTGAACACGTAGGTTCATGACACACACACACACACACACACACATATATATATGGAAGCATTGTTGGATCGGATCACAAAAGGATCCGATCAATCCTCTAGTAAAAGCCCTAAAGCTCTCATATGCATACATGCATATAACACATGGCAGATTACATTGATAAGTCTCCTTGAGACTTTATCCATTCCATCTTTAAATCTGTTTTAAAACAGATTTTTCCCTGTTTTGGTCCCCTGGTCCACATCTTCCTCTTCACTCCGCTTTGGATTCATCCCTTTGACTAAGGGTGCTGGATGCTCCTGCATCAGACTCTCGAGGCACAAAAATGTATGACCTCCTGGTCATATGCTTCTCCTTGTCCTTAGCAATTATACCTACTTCACTTCTTCAGTGGAACTGCTTTCATGGTCTTTTGTGAGTTGCAACCAAGCCTCTGCAACAACAAGTCCTCCCTACTGCCACTTGCCTCACCAAGCTCTCCTTTGGACTTAGTCTTTTGGCAAGCTCTATGGTTCTCTCCTTGAACCTCTTGCTGACTAAAAATT
The DNA here is from genome assembly GCA_031772625.1 of Pinus tabuliformis. Lineage (NCBI taxonomy): Eukaryota > Viridiplantae > Streptophyta > Pinopsida > Pinales > Pinaceae > Pinus > Pinus tabuliformis. The sequence continues at coordinate 1,427,690,200 of CM062818.1, forward strand.
CTACCCAACACTTCTTTTGTTGGAATTGTTATCTCTAAGACAACTCTACCCACAATTGCAACTGTGGAACTACCTCAACAACTTCTACCCAACCGTAGTTGGAAGTTGTTCTCAGCTTCTCTTGAGCACTCCTTGCTCTTAGGCTATTGCTTCAATATTCTCACTTTCTGCTGTCGTTCTCTGTGTGATAGTAAGACCATAACTCTCCAGCTCTATCAACTATACCTCCTTCTCCTTCTTCCTTCTCTCTGGAATCATTTCCCTTAGGAATTTCTTTAATCTTCCTTTGCACGTAGAATCTTCATCTACTCCGATACCAAATGATGGAAATGAGATTTTGGGGGTTAATCAAAATCCCTTTTCCTTAATAAATGAATCCTGATGCCTGTGGGTTATGGCCCAGAAAGCCTATCAGAAGCATTCCTTAGGCCTTAAGCCTTTAACCATGGACCATACAAGAATAGGAGCCACCACACTATCGGAAGCCCATACACTATCAGCTTTCAAGCCTTAAACCCCACAATCCATTTAACTATCGGAATATGGGAAAAGCATGGAAATCCTGCTTCGAATCTAATACACTGGACTTTAAATTATATATACTTGAATCTACATATCGTCGGGTCTGCCTCTGCCAAGCTCCTCCTCCGAACTCTGATTGATGCAATTGCCGATTTGTCTATCGGCGACATTGCCACATCGCTCATCGGTCATCAGCGTTCCATCAATCCACTGTCGTTGGTCCTTTGGCCTCTCCGATATGCGATCGTCAATCATATCTAAGCCATCGATCTGGAGTCAGAATCCGATGGTCTAGACGCCATCGCTTGATCGCTGATCACTCTGCGATGATGGTCAGGTACGATAACACCCTAAGTCTCCGCTGATGCGATACGATCTAGCTGTTGATCTATAAGATCCAACGGCCTTGGGTAGTCGATTGTTCATCTCATTACTATTCCTCCTTGGCTTGATCTCACTGGTTTGATGGAATTTGTGCTTTAAAGCCAGTTCCTCTTCCATACACCAGCTCACGCGTAACATTCATCTATATAACAGTTAACGTTATATCTTGGATCCCCATTGATCCTACTGTGGTCGATGGTCGATCACATGCATGTAATCAGGATTAAAACCATTCGCGCACACATATGAAACAGAGTTGGAAAAGAGACATTCTACACAAACACACTAGAAATACCAACACATATTTATTATAATAAATGCAGCACGATTATAGCTAAGGCATTTTAGCCTTAGAACAAGGTATCCTCTGGCTACATTTTTAATCACTCTATTCTCACACTTTCTATCTATATTACTCTGTCTCTCTTCTTCTGAACACGCAGGTTCATGACACACACACACACACATATATATATATGGAAGCATTGTTGGATAAGATCACAGAGGGATCCAATCAATCCTCTAGTAAAAGCAGTAAAGCTCTCATACACATACACACATATAACACATGGCAAATTACATTGACAAGTCTCCTCGAGACTTTATCCATTCCATCTTTAAATCTATTTTAAAACAGATTTTTCCCTGTTTTGCTCCCTTGGTCAACTTCTTCCTCTTCACTCTGCTTTGGATTCCTCCCTTTGACTAAGGGTGCTGGATGCTCCTGCATCATGTTCCCCAAGCTAATGCCAAGAAGCTGTAAATAGTGGTTTTCTACTCTAATGTAGACAAAGATGTTAATGGTGGTTCCCCATGCTAAGGATGTTTGTGCGGATGAGGCCAGGCACAAGTTATGAGTGAATTTCGCAAAATGGATGTCCCTTAAATTGTGGCTTCATAACCAAATGTCTTCTGGTTGTAAATCTGATATAGTAAGGGAGTTCTATACCCTCCCCAGTCAAAAGGTATTCATAGATGAAGGTAATCCAGTAAGAGTGTATTTGGATGGTTAGGTAGCCTATTGTTTTCAGACATAGGCTTCCGAACAAAGAAGCAAATTTATCTATATAGAGACAGATACGGGATTTACATTCCAGGTGTTTGACAATTCCATTCTCATGGCAATGGACATGTATAAGAGCGTATGGGACCTCAGGTGAGCATAACGTTTTTGGCAGGGTAATTACTCTGACCCAAAGGGCCAAAACACATAAATCAAGATCATCATTTCTCTACCCAATAATCAAAAACTCAATTAAGCACGCATATGTATATAGAGACAGATAGAGGATCTACACCCCAGGTGGCTAAAAGTTCCATCCTCGTGGGAATGGACATGTAGAAGAGACTAAAATACCTCAAGTGAACATAAAATTTTAGAGAGAGGAATTGTTCTGACCCAAAACTCATAACCTACTCTCTAACCAGTAACCAAAAACTTATATTGATTTTAGCACTAAACCAAATTGTCCTCGTAAGTAGGGGAGACTTCCTGGTTTCCCTTATCAGGGTGGGGAGTGGTTCTATTCAATTAAGTTAAAGGTTTCCGCAAAATTGTGACATAATATAGCACATGGTTAATCAACAGGGTTTTGATTAGCTAGTAAAGCCTGGATGATTCATACCCCCCACACCAAAGATCAAATCCCTCAAAGACACGCCTCACCCTTGTGGGTCTCAGAGCTCATGCTAGCTAGCATTTCATGCGGTTGTGGCCAGATGCAAATCCGGGGTGAACTTGGTAGAAGAACTGATTACTGCACATCAACCGCAGTAATATTTCTACAGCCGATTAAATTCTATTATAATTCTCTCGAAATGGGCAATGGCATGTTTAATGCATAGTGATGATAAAACCATATTGTCAATAAGAAAAAGCAAATGATTAGGAATCCACACAATTGAAAGCCAACTGAACTGTTCACTGTGAATCCGAGTTGATCTCAAAAGAGGCCCACCCTTCCTAGCAAGTATGTAGTCGTAAGACTAAAACTTACAAGGATTGGCTGGGCCTCCTCAAAGCAGTGGAACATGTGGTGATTCAATTTGAACCATCGCAAAGAACTTTTCAAGACCGATGGCCCATGTTCAAATCCCAGTGTACCCGACCTGATAAAGAACAAAATTTAGCAACATTTGTACAAATAACAGAGTTTCACATTCCCTCTGTCTAAACAAAAGTGTGAGAAAAACAACATGAATGCTATCAGGGTATCGTATCCCATCGGCTTCATTCTCAATTTCACCCAAAACATGAGCCTCACAAAGCCCAGAGGCTGATTAAGCCCTTAAAAAGACATTAACAACGCACAGATGCAGAGATCCGAACCCGAACCAGGTGGATTCAGCCAAGGGGATTTTGTCAATGGTCGCAGGTTCGAATCCCACAGTGCAAATCACATGAAAACATGGGGAATTTAAACAAGAAAGCGAAGGGAAGATACCTGAGGCCTCCACCGCTTATAGGGCCGAGGTGCTGCCTACTGTAGCGAGTAGGATTCGCCACCGTTTTGCCAGTGGAATCGAACGCCATTCTCATCATCTCGAGCTCGCTTCTGTTGTTATTATGGTTAAATATATGAGTGCTGATGTTACTACTGAAAGAAGACCATTTCAATTTGAGATCCGACACAGGCCTTCTGGTTAAAGGGCTCAGCGCTGATAAGATCCGAAATCCCCTAGGCATCAGACCACTTTCATACATCCAGCCAGCTTTGGATTTTCTCTTCACACAGACAAGCAGGGAAGCAGAGAAATTGTGGGTTTTCTGGTTTTTTTTGTTTTTTATTTTATGGGTTAGTTTGTTCTCTAGTAACGTGCCATCTGGACCGTCTGTGTGATTGAACGGCTGGTGGCAATGGGGACCCCCGGTTTACAGGCGGATTGCAATGAGTGTCGAGTGGAATTGTTGTGAAAAGACTCTGACACGAGGCAGATGTAAAAGGTGGAAGGTTGTTGTTTTCGGAATTAAAAATTTAGTAAGTGTGCTCATCACATTGCTATGTTTTGTCTACCTATCCTGAATGAGTCATTTCTGGCGATATAGGCTAGGTATACGTTATGGATGACACTTTCCAAGTAGCACCATTACTCAATTACTTGAAAGTTATTGGGAAAAGACATTACATGTGATTACAACTAAGTATGAGTTAGGGGTGAATGTGATATAATAATACTCTAGAGATACCTAAGTGGTATGACAATAATTTTCACTTGTAAGGTGTGCTTAGTTGGGATTGTTGCTAGGTAAAAAGAAAAAATCACTCAAGTAATGTGTGGGATCATACCATGGAATTTGGAATAGTAGAAGTGCATGACAATTTACAGGAATAGGGATTAGGTGCAAGTGATGGATGAATTTAGTTGGATAATATTTTGTATTTAAAAGATTTAGATCTCAGTAATGGGAGTGTAAATGGGTCATTCTATGGCATAGGAGTAATTAGATTATCGTATGGACTAAATATCAAGAATATGTGTTAGGAGTATGGATTATGGGTAAATGATGGACAAATTTAGTTTGATAATATTTTTTATTTAAAAGATTTAGATTTGAGTAATGGGAGTGTAAATGGATTATCCTATGGAATAGGAGTAAGGGCCAGGGGCAAGTGATAGGAGTAGGGATCATGTGTAAGTGATAAATGAATTTAGTTTAATATATTTTTTACTTAAAAGATTTAGATTTGAGTAATGGAAGAGGTATAGTTACATTTCAAAAAAAATGTGGAAGGTAGTAATTTGTTAAAATGATTTCTTCGTGGGACCATCGAGTGGTTGGCACATGGGATGTTATTCCCTCTACCCAGTTTTAAATCCTTTGGGGGGACATCTTTGGCCGATTGTGATAAGGTTAAAGAAATAGGCTCCCCCACCTCCATAGAGTATTGGTTCTTACTAAGTCATAAATTCTTGGTACATATGGAGTCTTGGCTCTTGCTAAGTCATAAATTCTTAGTATGTCTACCTTACAAGTTGTTGGGTATACTCTTAGTGTTATAGTGGCAGCCACTAGGTTCGATATTGGACCTCACCCAATGATTTACTAATTCATTATGGTAAAGAAAAAGAAACTTATTATGTTAAAACCATTCATTATTTATTTAAAGAGGGGTTTAACTAAATTATTAAAAAAATGTTTATGGTTAATATAAGTATGTGCATATAAATTTGTTAAAGTAAGTTTGGCATTATGAACTTCTTCTCGCAACATTGAGATTAGAGAAAAATAATAAAATTATATTGTAAACAACTACATGGACCACATTGTGATAAGAGGAGAGTCTAACTAATAGAAGAAATGGTATTTTTCATGAGAATTGGCAAATACAATTTATAATGAGAATGTGATTTTTTTTTGTTTAAAACATGTTTTTGAATGCACAAATAGATTCAACCTCTTGAAAAAGTGTTGGAGCTCTTAAATTTTGCATATTAAAAAATTTAAATTCAAATCTCCCTTGAATCAAGCCAACAAAAAATTAAAGAAATAATTAAAAAAAATAGTTAATAATTACTTATAGAGCTGATGATTGTGAGACAACATACCCCATCGAAATTGAAGTCTCAACCATACCAATACTTATAGTATGTCAATATTTATTATTCTTATTGAGGCTAAATGCAAGTCTTAAAAAAATTTGACAAAATAAATACCTCTCATCAAGGAAATGCTATAGTGGGGAATGGCTCTAATACAAAAAAAAAAGTTAGCAGCTTGCTAGACCCTCCTCCTACTTGTTTCTTCCATCAAAGTGACCCTCCTCCTAGTTGTTACTTTCATCAAAGTAGATTATCTACATATTCAAGGAGATTCGCAATGTGTGGTAGGATGGCTTAAAGGGACTCATTAGTTAAAAGCATTATATATGCTCTATTGGTAGGAGAGAATCAAAGTACTGAGAGTCGACTTCCAAGAGCTCTCATTCTAGCATATTCACAGAGAACTAAAGTGCAGGGCTGATGCTCTTTCCAAAAGAGGCCTCTAGGTAGAAGAAGGCACAATCTTGGTGGAGAAATATCAAGATAATTAGTTTCAATGGAGAAGGTGCCTCTTGGTTCCTTCAAATCATCAAATTTTGAATCTCCACCTCTAATAGTTTTATGTCAATGATGTCGGTGTTTCATGCGGCGGATCTGTGCGCCCTACAAAATTTTGTTTTCAAGGATCATCTACTCTTAAATTTTGGTAGTTTTTTGTTGTTCTGCTTGACAAAGGTTTAGATGGTTGTTTATTTGGGAAAAACTATTTTCTAGTTGTTGAAAATAGCAATAAGAAATGCTAAAAATAACATTGCTATAAAAAGCATTTTAGGATATACTCCAACTCTGTTGGAAAGAGAAAAAAATAGAAATGCTAAAAATAATATTGCTATAAATAACATTTCAGGATAGATTCCAATTTTAATTAGTCACTGAATTAAAATTGAGAATTAAAATTCGAATTTAGTCTCACTGGCTGTTTGAAAAAATAATTAATTAATTCATCTTGAGTTAATTACTTGGAGAAAATCAAACATGAAGTCTTTGTGAAGACATGCGACAGTTATCCCTTTGGTTGAGGAAGTTATCCCTTAATTAAGGAGATAAGGATGAGTTGTATTTGAGTTGTAATTAGTTAGCTCAGTTAATTGAGTTAAGTCCAGTTAAATTAGTTCCAAACAGTTGGAGGAACTAATTGTGAGTTCAGTCAGTTAATGCATGCATGCATGCAACTAGTGTTCTCTAGATAACTAAATATTCTCTCATAAATAACTCATGCATGTCAATTCAGAGAAAGACCCAGTTGAGATTAAAGGAAGGGACAATGTACTATCAGTTGGAGGAATTTTCCTATATATGGAACTCATCCATGCAGCAGGAATTATCACCTTTAGGATTGCGCAGTTATTTCAAAGGTCAGTGTTGTGTGTGAGGTGAGAATCACACATGCTGCAGCTGGAGGACCCAGGAGAAACTACGCAAGGAAATAGGAGGCTTGGAGGACTGAAGGATGGCAGATGTGTTGTCTATTTTGTCTATGAGTAGCAGTGAGGGATTGTACTGAGAGCTGGATAGCTTGTGAGCTAAAGCTTTGTGTAATCCTGAGATATTTCCACTTGTATGATAATACAAATAGCGAGGTTTTTAGCTGAGGCTTTCCCCAGAGTATTCTTTTGTGTTTCATGTGTATTGATTCTTGTTCTCTTTTATATGTCTTCTATTTGATCTTGCTCAAAATCGATTAAGCTTCTGCAAGTTTGTTTGTAAAAGTAGATCAAGTATTTTACTTTAGTATATTGCATTATCAGGTGATCTACAGTGAGAATTTCTACATGGTATCGGAGCAAAGGTGATCAAAGCAATGGATAGTATATGAAGAAGAAAATTCGAACTAAAAAAAAATTGGGCCGCAAGTTTTCAGAGCATATATGAAACTTTTTGTGCAAAATTTTCAGAAAAAAATTAGCAGATCTGGATTCCTTGTGGAAAAATGCCCAAATTCAAAAAAAAATCGGCTAAATCGGAGTTCAGATGAGGGAGATATCGTTGATTTAAAATCAACTCTTTTTCCAGAAAATTTCGTGACAGCAGGAAAGATGAAACAGATTGATGTGCTAGCCAAGAACTTGTATGCTCTTTAGGTTCAAGATGCATGCAAAGCCTTGAGGAGTGAGGAAAAGGTTAGAGACTTGGTGGTTGAGAGGGAGATTAAATTACGTCCCAACATGCAGTCCGAGAACAAGTCGTAGACAATTGTGGAGGAGCCACAATTGGAGATGCTGAGAGGAGACCAAGTGGAGGCATCCACTCATGCAAAGACCTCTAGTAGGGGAAATTTCAAGCCAAGTGGGCAGAGGGATCACATGCATCCATACCTCTAGGTGTGAAGTGGGGCGATGTGAAGTGATTGTCCCAAGAAGGCTAAAATAGGGGTAGGATCCTTGAGGTACCCAGCCTCTTTGATTAGACCTTGCTACGGGAGTCTCGATGAGTAGTAGCAGGACTGGCTAAGTGGGTAGAGATGGATGCAGATGCAGCGACATGGAGAGCTACAGTGCAGGAGTCCCAAGACAGCGCATAGCTAGTAGGCTGCAACAATGCGAGAGGCACAAGAGTGTTGCACTAGTGCAGGATGGCACAGATAGGTGTGAAATGGTGTGAAATGTAGGGAGTTGTTGCAGCAATGCAGAGGTCAGAGAGGGAGCACTTGTCAGCAGTAGAGGGAGCTTCAACATCAGAGGGTGTTTCTAGCCCAATAGGGAGGTCAGTTGGGAGATCAGTTACTTACTTCCCAGTAATTGAGTTGCAGTGCAGCATTGGGCAGCACGATGCAACATGAGGAGAGGAGATGCAGTGTGGATGCAGTGATGGGAGATAGGACCAGCAGCAACACAGATGCAGCAGGAGGAATCAATGTGATTGATGCAATCAGATATCAAAGTGACAGAGGCTAGAGTAGTCAAATACTGAAGAGCACAGAGGTGTAGAGTTTTTAGTCGAAGGAGGCAATAATAGTCAGAGACTTTGATGAAAGAAGCATCATTCTGATTCAGGTTGGATATTTTTTGTGTTTCTAGAGTTGCTAGAGCAACAACACTTGAGAGAAGTGTTGCATGCAGAACATTCCAAAGGTTCAGGATCGGGTTCTAGTTGAATGCCTTTCTTGTTGAAAGGGAGTGTTGAAAATAAAAACAAGAAATGATAAAAATAGAAATGCTATAAATAACATTTCAGGATATACTCCAGCTCTGTTGGAAATAGCAAAAAATAGAAATGCTAAAAATAGCATTGCTATAAATAACATTTCGGGATATATTCCAATTTTAATTAGTCCCTCAATTAAAATTGAGAATTAAAATTTGAATTTAGTCTCACTAGCTGTTTGACAGAATAATTAATCAATTCATCTTGAGTTAATTAGTTGGAGAAAATAAAACATGAAGTCTTTGTGAAGACATGCAACATTTATCCCTTTGATTGAGGAAGTTATCCCTTAATTAAGGAGATAAGGGTGAGTTGTATTTGAGTTGTAATTTGTTAGCTCAGTTAACTGAGTTAAGTCCAGTTAAATTAGTTCCAAATAGTTGGAGGAACTAACTGTGAGTTCAGTCAGTTAATGTATGCATGCATGCAACTAGTGTTCTCCAGATAACTGAATATTCTCTCATAAATAACTCATGCATGTTAGTTCAGAGAAAGACCCAGTTGAGATTAAAGGAACGGATAGTGTACTATCAATTGGAGAACTTTTCCTATATAGGAAACTCATCCATGGAGAATGAATCATCTTCTTCAGGATTGCACAGTTGTTTTAGAGGCCAGTGTTGTGTGTGAGGTGAGAATCACACAGGTTGCACCTGGAGGACCCAAGAGAAACTGCACAAAGAAATAAGAGGCTTGGAGGACTGAAGGAAGGCATATGTGTTGTCTGTTCTGTCTATGAGCAGCAATGAGGGATTGTACTAAGAGTTGGATAGCTTGTGAGCTAAAGCTTTGTGTAATCCTGAGATGTTTCCACTTGTATGATAATACAGATAGAGGGGTTTTTAGCTTAGGCTTTCCCCAGAGTATTCTTTTGTGTTTCATGTGTATTAATTCTTCTTCTCTGTTATATGTGTTCTATTTGATCTTGCTCAAAATTGATTAAGCTTCTGCAAGTTTGTTTGTAGAAGTAGATCAAGTATTTTGCTTTAGTATATTGCATTATCAGGTGATCTACAGTGAGAATTTCTACACTAGTCTTTTTGGGAGGGTCCAAAATTTGTTGAAGTTTTTAGAATTCATACCAGTGATTGTACTTCTCTTCTTTAATAGAAAGAATGATTTCTTATTTCCTAAGAAAAAATGCCTCTCATCATAAACATAACTAAAAGTATGCTTTTTTTTTATTTGCTTACATGTTCATAGTCATCAAGAGTATTAATAAAAATAAAATTGAAAATTTTCAAAATGGAAACATCATTGAATGAAATTTGTACTATGTATAAACTATTTTAAATGTCATAGTTGTATATCTGTCACCATATGGTGGATTGAAGTAGAAAAGAAAAAAAAATGTTTTACATGTCATAGTTGTAGATTCCTTTCTATTGGATGATTGAAGTAAAAGGGGAAAATATGAAGAAAAAAAACAATATTTTCAAATCATAATTCTTTGTGATTTTTTTATATTTATTATTTTATTTATATTATTCAATATTCTAAATTATTATAGGGCATTTTTTTTAAAATTCATGGTCGCGACCCCCAATGGAGGTGACAGTACCATGAACGAGAGGGATTTGGGATCCCACTCCCTAGCCATATGGTAATGATGAAATTATTTACACAGGAAGGTGATGGGATCTTAGCCTGAGGTAAGATGGTTCTGGAGAATGTCTTAATGCATATTATGTTCTAGCGCAGGTATTATTATGTTCAACTATGGTGGGTGATGAGAAGAAGGGTTTTGAATTTAGAGGGAGGTTATAATTGCAGCTCAGGCCAACAATGAAAGTTGAATGACTATGGAGGTGAGGAGGCAATCCCTCAAGGAGACTCAATGACTGGTATGATGTGCATATTTTCATTTAGAACCCGGGAGAGGAGGCGTCTAAGGTTTATGTTTTGGGAGGTGGTCAAATTCCTTTGTGTGAATTATCCTCCCTTAGCTGACACCTTTATTGCAGAATTGGAGGCATCACCTAGGCCTACGGGTGTGGGTAAGGTGTATCTCCCTCTGTTGGTTCTTTATGTCTGTGCCCAATTCTCTTCCTAGTATTTGCAGTGCAGCAGTTGCTCGAGAGATTAGGTGGTATATCTAGTTCCGTTTTGGCCTATGGGGAAAATATGTGTCATTGTGGTTGTGGGTTCCTGGGTTAGTGAGATTGTCAGGCTTAGCGAGGGGCCCAAAACCCCTCTAAAGTGCATCCCGAGCCTCCTATGCCAGTGTTGGGGGGAATTATGTCCTCTCCTTATGTATGAGACTCTTGTTTTGTGTGGGTTCTTTCTTGGGTGGGCTCTAGGTTATAGTCACAAGTCTATCCTTGTGGCTCTTGAAGTTTTTTCCATCTATTGGGTTGACTCCTGGAGGTCCGATAGGTCTTTGGTGTAGGTTTGTGATATTTGTAATGATTAAATTGGTTTCTGTGTACTCCCATGGTGTTAGCTTTATCTTATAGTGTCAGGGAGTTTGCGAGTGTCTAGCCCTAGGGTGGTGACATTGGTAAGTTGCGTCCCTCTCGTTGTGGTGTGTTGTGGAAGGAAATTGGGGTGTGGGCATATTAGGTTGGTTGGTTGGGTTGGAGTCTTGCTTTGGAAAAGGATTTCTCCTTGTGTGCAGACATGTCGCAGTAGAGGGGGAGGGAATCACAGCAATAGCATTGTTGGTAGGGTAGAGTCTCCTCCTCCAGCGAGGAACACTCAACTAGACTAGATAGAGAAGAAGAGATAGTGTAGAACCCTACTCCTGTTAAAAAATGTGTGCAAAAAATTTCGAATATTATTGAAAAATCTATTGTTGAATCTCCTAATTATTTAGTGGCTTGTGTGGACTTTTGAAATACTATTGAAAAATCAATTGTTGAATCCCATGATTATTTAGTGGCCAAATCGGTTTGACATTACCTTATTATGCTGCCAATTTTAAATTATTGGATTCTTATAATGGTCATTGCAAGAAGGGTTACATGCTTGCTTTCAAAATTCATTTCAAGAGAATGGTTTAGTTTTCTAGAAAGGAGGAATATTCAAAAGGTTATTGGGGTGGCAAAAGGAGTACATTAATAAATCTTCAAAGCTAAAACCTATGGTAGTAAAGGTTGACTTATCAAAGGATTGGATTTAATTCTTATTCATTTGGGATTATGTGTTTCATTCGTGAATTGGTCATGAATTGTGTTACTACAGTTTCTTTCTCAGTGTTGATTAGCAGATGCACTATTGCTTTCTTTCAGCCAAAGAGAGGATTAAATCAAAGTTGTCCTCTTTCTCCCATACCTTTTCTTATTGTAGTAGAAGGTTTGATTAGTACCTTATTGGATGCTAAGATATTTAGTGCATTTAAAGATATTAGAATTGGTAGCTTGGTCACTTGTCCCATTTGTCATTCAATGATGTCATCATAATTTCTTGTAATGGGACTAGAAGAGATGTGGGTAAGTTATAATAGATTTTAAACATGTATTATTTAGTTACCGGTATGATGATAAATGTTAGGAAATTTACTATTTCTTTTATGGGGACTATAAAATAGGATTTTACAATATTTTGAGGTTGAGTTGGATTTAGGCATGAAGTGTCTAGGATTTATCTTAAAGCCAATTAGTTATCAAAAAATAGGTTAGAGATAGTTTTTCAAAAAGGTTGAAAAAGAGAATAGATTTTTGTGTCATCATTGGTTATCAATATTGTCCTAGTAAAGTTGGTTTTTGAGGAAAACCTATCTATTAGATGTCATTAGCATGTATTCTAAGAGGTGTTATAGAGGTGATAAGAAGGATCAATATTAGGTCTAGCTCTTAGGTGAAAATAGAAAACTAAGAATTCTTAGGCGATTTGGCATGAGAGTGCTTCAATTTTTTTTTATTTTGTATTATTCCGTGATTATGGGGAATAATAATAAATTATCAGTGTCAAATCTTCTGTGCATTGACATAGGGACAATACATAAGAAGACCTTATCTCATTATTTCATGTTTGAGTTGAAATGTTTTAGAAAAATAATTATAAAAAATAAGCCCATTCATCAACACCATTAGGGCTTATATTCCTCTCTACCATCTTCTCCAAATAATTTAATCCCTCTTTCATCTAGGTAGCCTTGTAGAACCCATGATCACAACATTATACAGCATGGTAGTCAGTTCTAACTTCTTCGTAATAAAGTCAAACACATCTAATGCCTTTTGAACCTCTCATGCCTTGAAAAATCCCTAAATCAAATTACAAAATGTCGTCTCCCTGGAGTTTGAACTTTGTATCCTCATATCTAGGTATAGTTCCTCCACTTGTTGCATTGCTTCCACCATCACAAAACCCTCAATAGTGGCAGCATATGTAGGATGATCAACCCCATGACATTTCTCTAACATTTCCCAAAGTCTCCAAAGAATTGGAAAATGCCTCAAAATCCCTAAAACCCTCAATAGTAGTAGTATATGTAGGATAGTGATAATAAATATATTCTTGGTTGGGATTGAGAGGGAACCAACAATCGTGATAGGCTACATGATGGAAAATTCTAGGGTTTTTAGATTTTACAATGAGGAATTTAGGTTTTTAGGTTCTGGTACTCCTGACATATTGCGACATAAGGTAATCAGGCTTTGTTTCAACTTTGGTGGCAAGAATAGATGCCCTTGGGCTTTATATGCAGGATAACGATTGTTTTTCCATCATAGTGGATCAAAGGAACATGCTGGAACAAGGGGTATCAGCTTTATGGGAGTTCCCATGGTTTTTCCATGCTATAACTCACATCTCTGTTATAAAAGCATCTTACCATTCTACACTAGTGACTCCTCTATTATGGCAAGGTCTATGCTAGAGTGTCTGATAGGTAAGGTATTTTTTGTTGTACTGAAAGTGTTTGGAAGAATGCTTTAATGAAAGGTGGATGTCTAAAATATGTTTGTAAGAAATTTCTAGTAGAATGAAGAGGTTAGATAAGCAATTGTCCCTCTCTCCCCACAAATAGAACTTTTAAAGCAAGGATCTTTAATTTTAGACCCGCCCCTTTTCACCACATTTTTAAAACATTTATCAAAAGGGAATCTTTGTATTACGATGTCAAAATTTGACTTGGTAGTACAGATTTCTACCAAAATCCAAGAACATACAAGAATTATGACTATGCTTTTGAGACTTTTGTACAAAGGAAGGGTACTAACAAAGGAATTCATTCTATGTGATTATGGCATCACAAATGAGGCTTCAATCTCCATCATCATAGAGATGAAAGGTGGAGCCAAGGGAGGGGGTGGATCCTTCTATTACTATATTCAAGTCTTTTAAGGAATCCCTTAAGACTGGTACCAACTCTTCGAATTTTAAGGATCTTTCAAGTCCAGGCTTTGTGGTTGAGCACTCACTGGATACCCCTACCCTTGAAGTGATGGATATTGAAACTAATATGAGGGTGGTAGAATTTTTATGTCGGGGAATAATATGCCACTTCAACGGATTTTGGCCCTCATCATCTTCCCTCTGAGACTAGATATATCAAAATTGGACCCAAAATTTGGAATTTATATTTTCATCAAAGGGTTTTTTTGTGGTGGTGTTCAAATGCCACAAGGATGAATAGAAATTTTTTGAACAAGGTCCATGGTTTTTGGGATGAGTTGGTCTATCCATTCAACCACGGTTTCTAGAATTCAATCCTCTCATTATATCGACAATGTCTACTCTGGCATGGTTAAGATTTCCTATGCGTCCATATCTCTTAGAAAAAGTGGGAAATTTAATTGGAAAATTGGTTAAAGTAGATGATGAAATAATTTTAAATGGAATTTTCACCTATGTCTGCATATGTGTTGAGGTATATCTCAACAAAGGTCTGCCATATAAAATAGAGCTCAAGTGGTTGGAAAATGTGTATTTCCAACCCCTGGACTATGAAAATATAGCTTTCCATTGTAGGAAATGCCAACAAATCGGTCATCTTCAGAATGTATGTTGCTTTCCAAAAAGGGCTTCCTCATCATAGGCGACTCAGAATTCTAGCCATGGTTGGAGGGACCCTAAGGAGAAAAAGGGATCCAAAGTTTCAATTGAACAGGGAAGAGACAACCCACAACATCCAGAGTCAGTTTCTAAGGAGTCATCCCCTCCATATTTCACTAGATCTCCAAGGGCACTGTCTCATTCCCCAACATGGATGAATCACCCGAGGAAGGAGCAAGACGAAGCTTCAGCTAATGTGTCTCAGATAGACCATAATGAATACCAACATGTAACAACTAACATACTTGGAAATCCCCTAGCTAACCAATCCAAAACCTAATAAGGATCAAGAAGATCCACAGGATAAAAGGTTAAGAAGAAAGACCACGTAAAAATCTAGCTAGTGTGTCTCAAATAGACCAACAACTAGAGTGGAAAAAAAATTGTTATTAGTGTACCTTGAAACAAAAACCTAGTAGAGATCCCTAAAATCATCCAAAATTAGGATAAAAACTTAATCTAGCTCAAATAATTAATCTTAGACATATGCACCCAAAAACATCAGCAACCGCACTAGCGAGGGCTACATTTAATCCATCCACCTCCACACCTCTAGCCAAAATTACTACCCTTGTAATTTTTTTGACTAATGCTTCCACACTATCTTGGAGTCTCCACCACAACCGAGGAACTCAAATTATGTGCATGCACTAGCTATTTTTGGGTGGTCTATCAGTTAACTAGATGATCACTGAGTTTGACTAATGTCCCACTACATAATTGACCTTCCACTTGTTCCTCCAATAGTTGGAACTAGTTTAACTGAAAACAACTTGATATAACTAACTTTGATTGCTACAAATTAACAATCACACATGCTTAATTGAACCTTAACTCCTCCAACTTGAATTTACTGAGTAAACCAGGTGACACAAGCCATGTCACACAAGTTAACTGCGTCCAAGTTGTCTGTTGATATGGAAATTCAAATTTTCTCAATTTAATCAAGGAAAAATCAAATTGAGAATGTCTTGATGCATTTTTCAACACTCCCTCTCAGCAAGAAAAGGATTATTGACCACCCCTATCCTAGACCTATGTAGCTCAAACTTCCATCTTGACAAATATTTTGTCAAAATGTCAACATCTTCTTCCTTTGTCGAAATGTAGTGTAGCAACATTATCTGCCTTTGCACACAATCCCATAAATGGTGATACCATATATCTATATGCTTGAATCGATCGTGAAATACATGATTCTTAGAGAGCTTGATGCAGCTCTGGTTATCACAATAGATCATAGTTGGATCTATCATCTAACCAAACAGTCCAAAAAGTATCTTTCAAATCCATATTGCCTCAAATGTTGCTTGACTTGTAACCATGTACTTTGCTTCTACTAAGCTAAGCACCATAGATATTTGCTTCCTGTTGTACCAAGAAACAACTGCAGAACCAACAATGAAATTTCCACCTGATGTACTCTTTCGGTCTGATATACTTCCCAATATTCATATGTGAAGCCACACAACTTCACTCCCTCTGCCCGTTTATACCATATTCCAAACTAGATAATGCCTCTGAGGTACTGTGAAACATGGTTAGCTACCTTCCAAAATAATTTGGTTGGCCTAACCATAGCTTGGCTTAGTTGGTTGACTGCATAGCACATATTTGGTCATTTGTTCCCAAGATACATGAGTGAACCCACTAGTTGTTGATAAATGGTAGCATCCACTTCTTCACTTGAAGTGGCATCCTCCTTCCTCTAGTTGGTCACTAGAGGTGTCTCCATGGGTTTACAACTCTCCATGCAGAATCTTTGTCATATCTCATTTGCGTACTTTCCTTGAGAGATAAATAGTTCCCCATCACCTAGCCATACTTCCAACCCGAGGAAGTAGTGCATGAGACCCATGTCCTTCATTTCAAATTCCCTTGCAAGGTCCTCCTTGCAAGATCTCATCAGTGACTCATCACTAGTTAAAATAAAATCATCAACATATAAGACAATAATAAGCAATTTACCTTATAACATGATGTGATAGAGGCTTGCATCTACTTCAGTTTTGGTGAAGCCCAAAACAGTGAGATAGTTATCGATCCTAGTGTACCAAGCACAACATACTTATTTGAGACCATATAATGCTCACTTGACTCTACACACATGAGACTGTCGAAAAAATGTCTCAAAACCTTTTGGTTGCTCGATGTACACCTCCTCCTCAATAACCCAATTGAAAATGTTGTTTTTACATCCATATGATGGATCTTCCACCCCATTTGTGTAAACAAAGAAAGAATTGATCTAATGGATGAGTACTTTCTACAAGAGAAAAGGTCTCCTCATAATCAATTCTAGCCTTGTACTTCTCTATGCTTGTGTATTCTTCCTGCTTCACCTTGAAGATCCATCTTGAATCCACTATTAATTTATATTATAGTCTTGGGACCATTTCCTAGACACTATTATTTACAATGGATTCATATTCCTCCACCATTGCATAAACCCATACAAGTTTCCCTATTTCTTCCTTGAAAGAGGATGAATCATTCTCTATAAGCTTAGTCATAAGATCCATGTAGTCAGTGTACCTCTCAGGTGACCCCCTTTTCCTACGTAAATTTGAAGGAGCTCCCACATTCTCCCTTTGCATCCTACACAAAACTATCAACTTCCTGGTTCTTTTTTTTCCTTCTCTAGATGTGTCTGCTTGGGTGGATGTCTCCACTATCTTCTCCTCAATTTTTGGTTGGCCCAAAACTTCCTAAGGATTCTCCTTTGTAGCTAAAAGCTCCAGTTTTGGTGGCATCTAAAACTCCCACTCAAGAGAGCACCACATCGCTTTCTCCTCATCAAAATTTACATCCCTTTGCACAACTATCATTCAGAGGGGTGGTAAGTAGACATAGTAGTTGTCAAATTTTTTGTGTAACCCACAAATACCCCTAATTCTGCGGTCAACTCAAGTTTATGACTTGATCCTTTAGAGACTTGGAATTAATTAGAGGCTCAAAAAATCCTAAAGTGTGACACATTAGGATTTATCCCCAAGAATGTTTCCTCTGACGTAATCATGCCAAGAATCCGATGAGGAGTTCGGTTCTACAAATATATTGTTGTGTTTCATGTCGCAACCCTCAAATGTGGAGGTAGGCCTTGGTTATCCAACATCATCCTTGCTGCTCCCACAATGCTATGATTCTTTCTCTCAGCCACCCCATTCTATTATGGGTTGTGGGGTGTTGTCAACTCTCGTTGAGTGCCTTCTTTCGCACATAATTTTTTAAATTCATTCAACATGCACTTACCTCCATTATCGCTCCTCAGAGCCTTCATGTTCTTGTTGGTTTCTTCCGCATGAATAAGATCCAACACTTCCCTGAGAAGTCATCAATAAAAATGACAAAATATTTGTGTCTCGTAGTGGAGGCTGACGAGAAAGGTCCACAGAGATCAAAGTGGATCCTTTCTAGGACTATATGTGCTTTTTTTTCTCGATCATGGAATGCGTACTTTGTGTACTTCCTCGACATACATCCTTTACATACACCTTGTTGCTCAAGTGCTCATTTAGGGAGGCTAGTGGTTATTTGTTGTATAATCTTCAAGGTGCCATAATGCAAATGGCCAAGTCCTATGTGCCAAAGTTCACTGACATTGCAACCTTGCACTTTCTCCGCCTTAGTACTTAATGCAAAACAATCTTCCACATCTAGAGTATACAGGTTCTTTGCATGGACCCTGGTCAACTTCACCTGTCCCGTGGCTATGTGTCTCACGAATGCTTTTCCTTTATTGAAGATCACATCATAACCACGGTCTTCCAAAACTGCAACATAGATGAGATTTTTCTTTAGGTCTAGAACAAACATGACATCCTTGAGCCTGAGAGGGGAGCCTGACTCCCTCTAAAAGGTGATTTTACAAAATCGGCTGTGTTGTACCTTCCGTCATCCCCTAGCTTAATGTGCATCTAGAGATCTTCCTCCTCCATGTCACTAAAAGAATATCTACACCTTGTCAAGTGGAACGATGCACCTGAGTCCAAGTAACACATGCTCCCCATCATTGTGATGATCATGCATGCAATAAGGGTAAATTCAAGCTCAAACTGTGAAGCCAAGGCTTCACTTGTTGCTCTTCTTAACATCTTCTTGCTTGCGTTTTTGTGTGGACACTTTTTGGCATTGTGCGTTTATTCATGACAATGGAAACATTTATTTCTTGAAAAATCTTTCCTCTTTCCCCTTGGGCTGGATTCTGGTTTTGTTTGAGATTTCTTCCCTTTTCCCTTCTTTCCCTTTCCAACCAATGAAAATATTTCTTAATTCTTGCCCTTGGATGATGTCCCATCTTTGGTGTTTCGCCTTATTTCCTCCTGTACCAAATCAAACCATAAGTGTTCCCAATTCTATAATTTCTCCCTCACGTTCACTAAATCATGATAGTTATGCCAACTCTTGAGAAGGGTCTGAAGGGCTAGGCTTACCAAGTCATCCTCTGAAACAATAAGACCAATTTCTACAAGGTCATGATGAACATGTGTGAACCTGCTAAGATACTATGGGATAGTGTCATTCTTCTACATCTTGATATTTCAAAGTTTATCCTTGAGCATTGACTTCTTGTGGTCACTATTATTATAGAACAGATCTGTCAGTGCCTACCACATTGCATAAGGATTTTCTTTCCCATGGATATTGGTGACAATGTGGTGCCGTACTCACTCCAATATTATTATCCTCTCCTTGGCTACATATTTCTTCCACTAAGCAAGGTTTTGGGCATTAGGTTCTGTTGGTTTTTCAACATCTCTCTTGATGTATTCGAGCAATCCTATATCATCGAATACCTCCTCCATGCGATGAAATTAGAGTTACCTTCCAAGGCATACTCTAGCTTCACTCCATTGAAGGTCATCTTCTTAGCTCTGAAGAGATCCTACTACATTGAACTGCAAATTCAAACCTCGTGAGAAACAACTTCAAAATTCCTGCTCTAATGTGAATCTTGCTCTACTACCATGTAGAAATTATGGTGTAGGTTTGCAACTGATCATGAAGTTTTTCCAAAATCACAAAACACAAACCTCCTCTACTACTTCGCAGAAGTTAGTTCACAATTTAGAACAAAAAATTCAGACATGTAATAAGAAATAACACACATAGACACAATATTTTTCCTAGGGAAAGTAAACTGCTAAAAACCTCAATGCTCGCTTGCATTAATCTGATGAACGGAGATGTATTACAATTGATTTTCTCAGTTGAGAACAACCTAAAAATGAATAACCTAAAAATGAATAACTTTTCTCTCTACTCATTGAGAATCTTTAATCCAGACTTAGTCAATTTTTGTCTCTGCTTCGGCCCATATTTCCTTGTGCAATTCCTTGAGAAATTATGCCCTTATTATTTAGGAATTTTTCCAAAATTCATTGCAATTCCTAAGGTTGATCATATGACTGCATGAAACACTAATACACTCAAGATTAGTCTATAATTAATTTTACACTGCCTTGGAATCTCCACCACAACTAGGGAAATCAAATTCTTTGCATGCATTAGCTATTTTGGGCTAATTGATCAGTTAATTGGATGATCACTGAGTTTGACTGAAGTCTCATTGCACAAATGAACTTCCACTAGTTCCTCGAAGAATTAGAAATAGTTATCTAAAACCAACTTGATTGCTAAAAATTACCAATCACACATGCTTAACTGAACACTAACTTCTCCAACTCGAATTTATTGAGTAAATTGGGTCGCACAAGCCATCTCAATCAGATATTGATCCAGGACCTTAATGATAGCTCAAATTTCAAAGTGTCCGAAAGAGTTTTGAACCTGAGCGACTGAATAGATCTCATCTTTCTGATTCTGGTGCCTTAAATGGCTCGAAAAATGGATACTGTATGAAGGAGTTATCACAATATGAAAAAATCGGGTAAAATACAAATTATGGACATTTGACCAAGATTAATTTGGTTTTAAGCGCTAAACCTTTCCTTAAGCTCCTTTCTTAAAAGTGTGAATTAAGCACGTGGGTAGTATTCAGAAAGTGGAAACTTGTATCTTGCACACCCTAAAGGTGCGAAATGGTATTCCTAAATTTCACGGGATTACCCTTAGCGGGCAACAAGTAGCACGAGAAAACCACTTTTCTTGCGCGCTCTCGATCTGATATCAGTCACGGAAGATTTCATGCGAGATTGCCCGAAAACCGTTTGATTGGACGAGTCACATCGATGGTGGAGATTGTTCGGGTTGGTTGGTGAGTGGACAACGCGATAGCCATTGGATCGGACGAGACCAATCGACGGTGGAGATCGTCCGGGTTAGTTGGTAAGCAGACGACGCGATATCCATTGGATTTGGAGAAGTGAGATCAATGTCGTAGATTGAAGCGCTTGATAAAGGGAAAGTCAAAGAAGAATCGAGCGGGATTGATTGATGGTGGAGATTATGCTAAGTAAACAGGCCCACGTGGTTGTCTATTAATATGACTGCCAGCCTTATCCCTAATCGTCAGGATTATACTGAAGCATATGCGCGCCCAACAGTTAATGCAACAGTCAGCTCTGATGGTCAGCTTGGTGGAGTGGCTAAACTTAGGCGGATATGATAAATTTAACTAGAGTTAGGTGTAGTTCACCAAATTTGGTTGAGTATCTTTAGGGGTTATTGCTTAAATGCACTCCAAGAGCAGTTTTCATCCAAAGCCACATATAAAGAGAGAGTGAAACAAGAGGCTAGCTAGGCTAATTGGAGTCTGTTGAAGCCAATGGAATAGTCTAGAGAAGCTGAGCAAGTCATATTTGTTGGGGCTCCAAAATGTCTTCAAAATGACATCCACTTTCACCTTTATCGCCAACATTTCACTCACATGTCGCAACTCCATAACCATATAACCTTTCATTAGCCACCATTTTCATAAATATATGGGTTAGGATCCTTATTTACCAAAGTTACTTATTTTATGTGTTTAAAGTGAATTTATGATTAAAAAATAGGAAATTAACATGGTTTCATGTATCTATATGTGTGGCTTGAGTTTCATGACATGTGTAGGTCATTTGGAAGCTTCCAAGGCACCCTTATGTGGCCCCCAATGCTCAAATTCGGATTCCCTTCAAAGGCGATTTGGGTAAAGGTCAAAGAAGGATATGTGCCCTATTTGGATTGTAACTCTATGAGGTGTCTCATCATTTCTTATTTGGATTAGAACTCTATGAGACACTTAGGGGATATGTGTCTCATTATGAGCTATTTGGTTGTAACTATATGAGATTTTAGTGGATCTTCATTAAATAGGGTAGTTACTTATGTACTTGTATAAATAGGGGAGCCTCTCCTCTAAAAACTGGTGTGTAAAGTTGGAGAAATGCTCATGTTTTTAATAGAGAATTTGGAGCTTATACTTGGAGATTTGAAGATTTAGTTTTGCTTGCATATGGAGCTTCTTCACTTGCCATCCTCATACACCATTGGAATGGCCATCTAATGATTGTGAGATTGTATTGCTTTCATAGATTAATATTTACTGCTTTCATAGCTTAGATTTATGAATGCTTTCTAGGTTTGATTTTGGTTTAATGAATATCTAATAGACCTGACTACTTGCTCATATGAAAGGTTCACCTTTTCCACGATTGAGTAACATTGGGATGTTAGAGAAAGGCATTAAAATTTAGTTGCTTTTACTTTTCTTTGATAGATTTGATTTTGGTTTAATGAATATCTAATAGACCTGACTACGAGTCCATATGAAATCTTTCACCCTTTCCATGATTGAGTAACATTGGGATATTAGGGAATGGCATTACACCTTAGTCATTGTATTTGTTTTCTACCCCATTTACGCTTTCCTAGATTAGATTTATCTTTCGAAATTGAAATTAATCTCTAGCACATATAGTGCAAGTATGCCTCGCAAGTCCACGGACCCCCGGTTGATAATTTATGTTAGTAATCTAATGGAAATTATTTTGCTCAACATTTTGGCGCCGTTGCTGGGGAGGCGTACATAGGGATCAACATTTGATTTCAAATTTTCATTTAAGTTTCTTTGCATTTGCATATAGAAAACATAGAACATCCACCCCCATTCATTCACTCAAAAATAATCAAAAACAAAAATAAAGATCCATTTGCAACAACAATTTTTCATGATCATATCCAAGAATTCACCAACTTGGATATGAGTTTACTCATGATCTTGTTGCGCAAATGGATGCATTGGAAATTCTCTTACACTTAAGGGAATGTTCATGTTTTTCTTAGTAGAATAGGACTAACCAATAAAAATAAGTTTTTGAAATTTTTAGGATAAATTTGATGTTTTGTGGTGGCCACCCATTTACTGACCCTTGGCAGGAAAAATTTCAATAAAAGCGATTGTGAATAAGGAGCACAAACGAAAATGGATGAATGACAGTTTGAGGTAGGAAATTGATCATTTTCATGTTATGTTTTGCATCCAAATTTTTAAAAGAGAAGAATCGACTGAAAAAAATCTTGAGAATGCTAACAAAATAAAAATCTTGAGTATGCTCTCCTCCTGCGCTTCGTGTGACCTGGAGGATCAGAAAAAGAAAATTTTTGTTTTGTTAGTATATCATAAAATCTAAAAAAAATAAATTAGCTACAGAATGCAATTCTGCAGCTAAATTCTGTTTTCCTCATTTGATTTGATTTTTCAATAAACTTTAAAATTTAAAATAAAAATAAAAAAAATTGTTTTGAAATTTCTTTATTTTTCAATAAATTATTTCTTTAAAAATTCAAATATATATATATATATATATATATATTGATTTGAAAATGAAACACAAATCTATATAAAAATCAATAAAAGTGTTTCTTTTTAAAATTATATATGTATATATATTTTAAATTTTTAAAAACAAAAATATAACAAAACAAAACCCAACCATTTTTCTTTATTAATAAATTCTTAAAAAATGAAAAAAATTAAAATAAAATTAAAACTAAAAAGGCCCACGCATATGCATGAGGCCTGCCTTTGGCTTGGCCTTGTGCATATACGCAGGCCACAACCCAGCCACACAACCCACGGTCCAACCACGCAGCCTTCCTGATTGCCGAAATCAAAGAGCCTTCCTGGAGTCTAGCTAAGCATTTATCAAGGGCATGGCTCCTCCTGGCTGTCCTGGCGATGGTTCAGTAAATGTCTGCAACGAATCATATCGTCGATGGAAATAGGGGATAGAACCCTGGCCTTTAATAAAAAAACCACGATGCATATAATAAAGATTGGGGGGTGCCTTTGCCAACTGCTGATGATTATTCATTTCATGCCAAATCTCCAGATGTAGCAGTTGTTCTGAAAAAATACCTGGTAGAAACATTTTCCAAAAAACGCAGAACTTTAAAAAACGTCATTTTTAAAACACAGATTCCGAGCAAACCAGAATAAATTTCGAAAAACTGAGACATGGGTTTTTCTCAGAATAGGTCGAATTAAATAACCCAGAAACGATTTTCTCAATTTCACAACCGTTTGAGAGAAATCTGAGATTCTTCAGGACCCTGTTTCGCTGACTACATGAGGAAAAATGATTTCTAATTAATACACTGTGAACTGTTTGAACATGGCACATTGAAGAGGGAAGAATTCAAATTAAAAACAAACTCTACTGTAGCATTCGATCCACATGGCACGTGATCTAAGAATCCAATTTAATTCATACCCACTACACAGTTAGTAGATCTCACCGAAGCCACGGGTGTTCAAAATGTGCACACATTTATCACTAATTTCCTCCTCTCTCTTTAGTGCAGAAGCCGCCACTGGAGCTGATATCAATTTCATAGACCACCAGAGGAGGTAGATCTGCCACTCTCGCCTACTCAATCATGTGGAAATTGCATCAACGCTAGCCATTTCTTCCTCCATCAATGCTTCTACAAGAAAACCTCAAAGAAAAACCTCACACGCTATTTGATTTTTATAATTCGATTTTTTTTCATGGTGGTGTCATTATTACAAATGGTTTTGTAAATATTTTTTCTTTTTCATGTTGTTTTATAACATCATCTTTTATATATAGTTTTAATTGTAAATATTTTAAATATTTTTGCCATGAGGAAAATAGTTTTGAATATATAAAAAAAAATGTTAATATTTGCAGCAAATCGAAAGGTTGTTTTCTGATACAGGGTCGAAAAAAAAAATGATAGGGTGCTTCATCTACAGGATTGTGGATACCCACAATGCCTTAACAAGAATCCTGTAGATGGCAGGATCAAATCTTGTGGACATGCATTTTTTTCATAAAGTATTTTTATATGATCATGAGCCTTGCAGATACAGAAGCCAACGGCATAAAAAAAGGAAAAATCTTCTGCCATGGCACAACCAAAGAAGATCTACAAGATTTAGCTATAGAAACTGTGCACATTCTGCCGCTGAACAACGATTCTGCAGCTAATTGACAATTCTGCAACTGGAAAAAAGTTCTGCAGCTCTGCATTTAACTCAATGATTTATTTGTCAAACAATGCATTATAACCATAAATTCATGATCAACATGCCATTTCATCTGCTTACATCATCTTTCACTGTATCATCATGTTCCCATGCCACATTTTACATGACAATTTTCATTGTTTCATAAAAATTGCAAAATAGTCTAACTTTCTCATATGACATCAGAATTCGATGATTCAAGTATTGTTGGAAAGATATTGACGAGATCTACAAAATGAGGAAGCTATTATCAAATTTTGAAATAGTAAAGAATGAAGAAATTGCTAAAAAGAAACAACAGGTAACTTGAGGCACTACTTTTGACACAGGTATAAACACTTTTGGTTTTCTTTCCTGAACTTGTCTAATAGTACCGATTCTTTTTTTTATTTATGTAAATTACATTAACGTAGAGATTGATCACTTCTCTATTTTGATAACCTTACAATCCATTGGAGAAGAAGTACCAGTTTTTGTAGGTTCTAGGAGGAAGAACAGATGACCATAAGCAAATAGTGTCTCTGAAAGATCACATTTATTTCACAAGAAAATGATCAGAGCAGCAACAGAGATGAAACAGCAATGCATGAGCACATGCTAATGCATATTAGATCCAACTGTTGCAAGCCTTTCAGATTCCATTGTTTCCATTGCATCAATACTCCTTCAGTTAATAAAACCTTCATCTCATTTCCTTTGCAGTTGCATTGCATTTCACTTAGTTAGTCAATAAAATTATCATCTCATTTTCCTTCACTGCTCATTTTTATTCATAGAAACAATATTTTCCTGCCTTGCTTTCGCTAACTCATAACCCATTTTCATAAAGACATTCATCTCTCTTACATGCTGATTTGTCCTTTCACTTTCCATTCACTTGTCATTTTGCTTTTCATTAAATAAACCTTGATCCAATGCAAAATTTTCCATTCATAGTCCTTCAAAATCATTTTTTCATGCTCGTGTTAGATGATGGGGGATTCCTTAAGGCCTTCCTTCTAACAAGCCTTGGCCTATCAACATCGACACATTATCTAGGTCCAAGGCTAAAGTCCTTATTAGTAACTTGAGGCTTGTATGCTTAATGACAAGCTCTCTCGCCAACAATCATGGGAATACATCAACGTCCCTTGATCGTTGGATCTTGAAAGTGGCTTGACATCAGCTCATTTATTCTCCCTTCACAAGATGTACTTAGGTACCTTGGCACTCGTTGACATTAATGGATAGTTTGCCTCGCATTGGTTAACGACATTCATCAATGGTCGCTAATCCAAAGACCTCTCTTCATGCTCGACACTAACACATTTATTCGCATGACTAAAGCTGTATCATCAGTTTTATAGCAATTGAAGACTATATGATTTGAGAATTTTGCAGCAAGTACAACAGATTTAGTAGTAGAAATAAAGAATCCACTTCACAACCTCATCCACCATTTATGCAACCAAGAAGCAGATGAATTCTACATTTCATTCCATGATCCAAAAGCAGCCACACTCTTCAATTTCCATAACTCATGCACATTGAAGATAAGTGAAGGTATGTGGTTTTCTAATTCTTAGTCATGCAGTTCGCTAAAATACTAAAATTGTAACTTTGGAAAATTCCCCACTTCCTCTTTCACATTGTCATATCTTTAGTTGGGGGGAAGGGACATCATTTAATATTCATATATCATACACCATCACACATTTTCATCTCATCCTAACATACTTGTCCTAATCAATTATGATTGCATTGTGGTTCAAAAATTTATATGATTTGAAAATAATGCCTAAATTATGAGCACACTATATGGTTGATTTTAAAGATGCATTCTTAAATATGTTCAATGAATCTTGCTGCAAAACAAAGAAACAAGGTATTGAAACACAAGAACCAATACCAATTAGAATTTGGTTGAAACATAAGAACCAATACCAATTAGAATTTGGTTGAAACACAAGAACCAATACCAATTAGAATTTGGTTGAAACACAAGAACCAACCAAACATGTTGCAATTCAATGTATGACAAGGAATACTTTGCAAAAATAAATAAAATTTTCAAATGCAAAGTTTAAGGACATATGATATAAGCCAAGCTCATTCAAAAGCAAAGACATTTCGAGCAAATCAAAGGAATTAATGCTATATTTGCATGAGGACATGCAATTACTCTAGTTGGGCGGTATGTTGGGCCTCCAAAATGTCTTCAAAATTGACATCCACTTTCACCTT
This sequence comes from Pinus tabuliformis, assembly GCA_031772625.1. Classification (NCBI taxonomy): domain Eukaryota; kingdom Viridiplantae; phylum Streptophyta; class Pinopsida; order Pinales; family Pinaceae; genus Pinus; species Pinus tabuliformis. The sequence goes on from CM062818.1 coordinate 1,427,717,450, forward strand.
TATCTCCACCATTTCACTCACATGTCGCAAATCCATAACCATATAACCTTTCATTAGCCACCATATTCATAAATATATGGGTTAGGATCCTTATTTACCAAAGTTATTTATTTTATGTGTTTAAAGTGGATTTATGATTAAAAACTAGGAAGTTAACATGGTTTCATGTATCTATATATGTGGCTTGAGTTTCATGACATGTGTAGGTCATTTGGAAGCTTCCAAGGCACCCTTATGTGGCCTCCAATGCTCAAATTCGAATTCCCTTCAAAGGAGATTTGGATAAAGGTCAAAGAAGGATATGTGTCCTATTTGGATTGTAACTCTATGAGGTGTCTCATCATTTCTTATTTGGATTAGAACTCTATGAGACACTTAGGGGATATGTGTCTCATTATGAGCTATTTGGTTGTAACTATATGAGATTTTAGTGGATCTTCATTAAATAGGGTAGTTACTTATGTACTTGTATAAATAGGGGAGCCTCTCCTCTAAAAACTGGTGTGTAAAGTTGGAGAAATGCTCATGATTTTAATAGAGAATCTGGAGCTTATACTTGGATATTTGAATATTTAGTTTTGCTTGCATATGGAGCTTCTTCACTTGCCATTATCATACACCATTGGAATGGCCATCTAACGGTTGTGAGATTGTATTGCCTTCATAGATTAATATTTACTACTTTCACAGCTTAGATTTATGAATTATTTCTAGGTTTGATTTTGGTTTAATGAATATCTAATAGACCTGACTACTTGCTCATATGAAAGGTTCACCTTTTCCATGATTGAGTAACATTGGGATGTTAGAGAAAGGCATTAAACTTTAGTTGCTTTTACTTTTCTTTGATAGATTTGATTTTGGTTTAATGAATATCTAATAGACCTGACTACTTGCTCATATGAAATGTTTCACCTTTTCCACGATTGAGTAACATTGGGATATTAGGGAATGGCATTAGACCTTAGTCATTGTATTTGTTTTCTACCCCATTTACGCTTTCCTAGATTAGATTTATCTTTCGAAATTGAAATTAATCTCTAGCACATATAGTGCAAGTATGCCTCACAAGTCCATGGACCCTTGGGTTGATAATTTATGTTAGTAATCTAATGGAAATTATTTTGCTCAACAATCTTCATAGATATTTTGGAGGTCAGGGCCACCAAGGGTTGGAGGTAGTTGTAGGAGATACCATTACTTGTTCTTAGTGAACCAATAGTCATTCTTGACTGTAATGAGCCTTATGAATCCATTGTAGGTATTTGTAGAAGCATTTGAAGACTTCTAAAGGCCGAGATTCTACAGGGAAGTTTAAGGCAACCTAGTGCCAACTGTGGAGGAAGGCCTAGTTTGTCGATGCAATGCTCATTTTGAGAAAATGATCAGTCTATTTATGGTGTCTGATATGTTTTGGAGATAGTAGATGAATTTTTAGTGACATTTAAAGAATTGTTAAGGAGTTAGTGCCATCAAGAAGCTCAAGGTAGCTCAGTGCATTGACTGGAGGAATCAAGTCTAAGGGAGCTTAGATATGTTTGCAGAGTGATGACATCCATGACAGGGATATAGATAGTATTCTAAGCCCATTGGTTCAGTTCAGTAACCTTTGGAGTTAAGTGTGTAACTTGTAAAAGAAACTTTGCCATAATCCCGAAGAGCCAAGTCAAGATGACAAAAGCTCAAGGAGGCGTAGCCTACGATATTCGGGTGAACTCCTAGATTAAATTTGTTGTTACGTGTGGTTGTTTATTTGCTGCATTATATGGCTTTTAAATTTGTTTAATATCAGCAGAAACAACTGGACTTAAGGCACTTAAATAGTTAAAATAAAACATACACCTGTTTCAAGTATTTAATTCCGCAAATGTCATATATAAGCTAGATCATTTATTTGTTTAACTGAGTGGGAGGTTCTTGTAAGCATAACAAGTTATCAAACCCCCATTTCAGATTAGGTGGTATCAGAGCAAGTTGTTTGTTTGACTTGAAAGGTGTTTAAACAATATAAAGAATTTTATTGTTTGACTATTTGTAAACTGACTGCTATTTGAGTTTGCAAAGGTGAAGGGAAAGCTACTGATATCTAAGTTTATGAAAGAACAAGAAGGAAGAAGGGCTGAAAGCATTCTCCTTACCGAAAGGACCTAAAGGCAACCCTTGAAGCACAAGAGGGTTTGTTTGCAAAAGGTTTCTTGAATAAGAGTTTGAATCTACAACCATTATTTCTTTGAAAGTTTTGTGAATTTTGTTGAAGTTATTTTGTTCATTTCTACAATGACAACTTCTACAAGTGAGTTTTCAAAATGCTCCTCCTTCACAAGATTCTTTGATGAAGACATGAAACGAGACTTGTTCATCATGATGGATATGGTGAAACAAATGTATGAAGATGAAAGGAAGAGCACAAAACTTTGAGAGTATTTGAATTCCATGAAGGAAGAGAAGCAGTTGCTTTTTGACAAATTGCAGGAAATGAAGAGCCAACTTCATATTTGAAATATGAACCTAGAAAGGATGCATGAGTTGGAGACACAACTCCTTGTTGCCAAATAAGCCTTAGTCAAGCATCAATTTTAAGAAGAGGTAAACAATCCTAGTTTGTCTTCAATTTCCTCTAAGAATGCTTATGTTGTTTCTTTTGAAAAACATACAAGAGGCATAGGGTCCAAGTTGATGTCAAAAATGGGCTATGAAGGAAAAGGATTGGGAAAACATGCACAAGCAATAGTTGAGCCAATAACGGTTGAGGAAAGGCCTAAGTATTTGGGTCTTGGCTATGGACAATCTTATGAAGAAAGTTCCAAAGCAGCCATGAAGGCAATTGAAACAATTCCTAGAAGGAGTTTCATTTTAGGTTCTCTACCTCAAGTTTGCAATGATTGTATTCATGAGGAATGAAATTTTTTGAAACATACTTTGCAAGAAGAATGTGTTCATAAGCATGCACTTGAACAAGGGATTTGTGAAAGCTCTAAAATCATTGAAGAGATTGATGGCGTTTCGAAGGGAGCCACTTCTTCAGTCGATTCACCTTCTCATGAAGGAAATGAAGGTGAAAGAGGAAGGTATAAATCTGATTTCAATCACATTTCTTTTGATTATGTAAAGCATGGTAAATTTCCACATAAGTATTGGAAAAAAATTGCATGTTCCATTTGTGGTTTTGTTAACCATAGTGTTTCTAGATGTTGGAAGAAAATGGCCACATACAGGAAACTTTTGAAGAAAAGGAGGCAAGAAGCCAAAGGTCCATTGGACAAGGAAAATTATGTTGTAAAGATGATGAACATGTGTTGTAATTATTTCCATAAGCAAGGACATGTTGCTGAAAAGTGTTTGGTTTTGAATCCAACAATGCTTCCACGAAATTTGAAGGTGGAAAAAGAGAATGGCAAGAATGGAAAAGAAGTTTCCATAATTGATGTGTCTCGGGATGACTCACATGCTGATGTCAATGTGCAGTTAAAGGAAGCACCTTTGATGTGGATTGGTAAGAAATGGTTAGAGTTCTTATCCAATTAAGGTTGCATGTTTTTTGATTCGATACATTTCTTTGGCAATGGAATGCAAGTTGCAGGGTTCTACCAAAAAGGTGAATGAAAAAGTTGAGTATGAGACTCGCTTTATTGCAGCAAAATTATGTTCATTTCAGCTTTGTAAGTACATTTACATATGATTGAGGATCTTGCACTGAGGATATTGTACTTATGATTGTGCTTGAGAGAAAGTTGAAGAATGGAATACATGCATGAGAATGGTATGTCTGAACAAAGGAATGTTCATGATTTCATTGTATTTTAACATGTATCTGTAATTGACTTGATGGCCGATTGCTTTGTTTAAACATGCATGCAATGTCATATTGACTTGCAAAAGTTGATTTTGTCTCCAAGATTGAAAAAGGGAGATAATGATGAAGTGTTGCACAAGAGGTGGAATTATTTCTAACTTGAAAAAGAATCGTCAAGTTATTTTTGTACATGATTGACTTGAAGAGTTAGTTGATGAAAAGTATGTTTTTGTCGGCTTCTGATTTAGTTGATCATTTGTACACAAGATGTAAGAGACATGGTGATGATTCACATGATGTGAATTTATGTCGTCAAGTTGTTTTTTTCTTGCATTATGTTGTTTTTGACAAGATGTCAGAAGAAGATTTGCAGCAACAAAAGTTTCCATAGAAGTGGCTTGGTAAGAAGTGGTTTGACTTCTTAACACAGTAAAACATACTTTCATTGGTACATATGCAAATTTTAGTTGAGTATGCATATATTTATGATGTAATCTCACATTTGTTTGAGCCACCTTGGGTCGATGATCAAGGAAGCGATGTTCAGCTACCTTCTGTAAAATTCTCAATAGAAATTCTGAATGAGTTCAAGGAAGAGAGTTCTTAACAAGAGGACAAACGCATCCAGCAAGGGAAGTGTCGACTACCTTCGAGTTTTAGTTCAAGGGCACTAGCCATGCAAGGCAAGTGTGTGAGGGCTGAAAGAAGAGGGCGTTGTACTCTCATCTATTGTACAGATCAATATATCAGTCTTTTGGGGTCCAAAAGATTCCTAATGGGGAGGAGTGATCAGATATTGATTCAGGACCTTAATGATAGCTCAAATTTCAAAGTGTTCAAAAGAGTGTCGAACCTGAGCGACTGGATAGATCTCATATTTCTAATTTTGGTGCCGTGAACAATTCGAAAAACCAACACCGTATGAAGGAGTTATCGCAATTTGAAAAAGTCCAGTAAACTGCAAATTATGGACATTTGACCAAGATTAATTTGGTTTTAAGAGCTAAACCTTTCCTGCATCACCTTTCTTAAAAGTGTGAATTAAGCACGTGGGAAGTATTCGGAAAGTCGAAACTGATATCTCGTGCGCCATAAAGGTGGGAAATGGTATTCCTAAATTTTATGCGATTACCCTTAGAGAGCGAAACGTAGCACAAGAAAGCCACTTTTCTCGCGCGCTCTCAATTTGATATCGGTCGTGCAAGATTTCACGCGATATTGCATGACAACTATTTGATTGGATAGGTCACATCGACGGTGGAGATTTTCTGAGTTAGTTGGTGAGCAAATGACGCAATAACTGGTGGATCAGACGGGACAGATCGATGGTGGAGATCGTCCAAGTTAGTTGGTAAGCGGATGATGTGATATCTGTTGGATATGGAGAAGTGAGATCAATGGCGCAGATTGAAGCACTTGATAAAAGGAAAAGTCAAAGAAGGATCGAGCGAGATTGATTAATGGTGGAGATTCCACTAAGTAAACAGGCTGATGCAGTTGCCGATTAATACGACCGCCAGCCATATCCCTAACCGTCGGGATTATACGGCAACATATGTGCGCCCAACAGTTAATGTAACAGTCACCTCCAATGGCCAGCTTGGCAGAGTGGCTAAACTTAGGCAGATATACTAAATTTAACTGGAGTTAGGTGCAGTTCACCAAATTCGGTGGAGTATCCCTAGGGGATATTGCTTAAATGCACTCTAGGAGCAGTTTTCATCCATAGCCACAGAGAAAGAGAGAGAGTGAAACAAGAGACTAGCTAGGCTAATTGGAGCCAATTGAAGCCAATGGAATAGTCCATAGAAGCTGAGGAAGTCATCTTCATATATATTTTGGAGCTCAGGGCCACCATGGGTTGGAGGTAGTTGTAGGAGCTGCCAATACTCGTTCTCAGTGAACCAACAATCATTATTGACTATAATGAGCCTTCTGAATCCATCGCATGGATTTGTAGAGGCATTTGAAGACTTCTAAAGGCTGAGATGCTATAGGGAAGTTTAAGGCATCCTAGTGCCAATCGTGGAGGAAGGCCTAGTTTGGGGATGCAGTGCTCATTTTGAGCAAATGATAAGTCTATTTTCAGTGTCTGATATGTGCTGGAGATAGTAGATGAAGTTTCAGTGATAGTTAAATAATTCTGAAGGAGTTAGTGCCATCAATAAGCTCAGAATATCTTAGTGCACTAATTGAAGGAATCAAGTCTAAGGGAGCTTAGATCTATTTGCAAAGTGATGGCAACCATGACAAGGATATAGATGGTATTCTAAGCCCATTGGTTTAGTTCAATAACATTTGGATTTAAGTGTGGAACTTGTAAAATAAACTTTTCCATAATCCCAAAGAGCCAAGTCAAGATGACAAAATCTCAAGGAGACGTAGCCCACGATATTCGGGTAAACTCCTAGATCAAATTTTTTGTTATGTGTGGTTGTTTATTTGCTCCATTAAATGGCTATTAAATGTGTTTAATATCAACAGAAACAAATTGACTTAAGGCACTTAAAAAGTTAAAAGAAAACATGCACTTGTTTCAAGTACTTAATTATGCAAATGTCATATATAAGCTAGATCATTTATATGTATAACTGAGTGGGAGGTTCTTGTAAGAATAACAAGTTATCAAACCCCCATTTTAGATCAATTTAATTGCATCCAAGTTGTCTACTGATGTGGAAATTCAAATCTTTTCAATTTAATCAAGGCAAAATCAAGTTGAGAATTTCTTGTTGCATTTTTCAACAATCCTTTAGGTGAATCTAATCCATGTTGTCAATGGTAGTCATGCGTTTCAACACAACAATGTGCTAATAACAATAACCAGTGGATAGAAGTAGCATTCAAAATAAATGAAACAATAAAAAACACATTAAAACACAATCAATGGAGACCCCAAAATCTACTCCAATAGTGTTACTACCTATCCATGTTCAACGAAAGTGCCTCCATCGCTCCTCTCACGAAGAACACCTTTTCTTTTTTACCTCCATCGCCCTAAATCCCATGAGTTGTTGTCAACCTCCATCACTATGCTTCCTAAAGAACCCATCAACAACGTAAAGATGGACCCATAATCCTTTACCTTTTTTAGTAGCACCTTGTATTGAAAATTTTAAAACAAGATTTAATTTTAAGACAAAAGATTCCTTTTGTCTTAAAATCCCTCTTCGTGTAGTAGTGCCAAATGTAATGACATACAAGTTGTCTCTAATTGTATCAGTAGAGATCCTAGGGACAAAAGAGGAATTGATGTCCGAGAAATCTTGCCAGGAAAAAGTGTTGCGTTCTTCAGAGTTAGCGAACCCCACAAAATGAAGAACCCAACAAATTGTTATCTTCATTTAAGATAATGTGAATGGTAAGTGAAATAACAACCTGAGTATATATGCACAATAATAGTAGCCTACAAGACGGTGGACTTAGTGCGCACTCTCAGATTCAATTTTGCAGTCGCTAGATAATATTGTCTTAAATTGATATGTTTTTGTCTTAATTGTTAATTGTCTTACATGAGTTTCATCTTAAGTGGCCATTGTCTCAAAATATTTTTGTCTCAAACTATTTTTGTCTTAAATATAAAGTTTTGTCTCAAAATAATTTTGTCTTAAACTATGTTTGTCTTAAATATAAAATTTTATCTTAAAATATTTTTGTCTTAAACATAAAATTTTGTCTTAAAATATTTCTGTCTTACACTGTTTTTGTCTTAAATATAAAGGATTGTCTTAAAATATTTATCTCAAATTGTTTTTATCTTAAATTTAAAATTTTATCTTAAAATATTTTTGTCTTAAGTTGATTTTTTTTTAAGTATAAAATCTTGTCTTAAACTATTTTTATCTCAAACTATTTTTTCCTTAAATTTTATATTTAAGACAATTCAATTGATATTTAATTTTAATGTAAAATAACTAAAATAAAAAGTGACTTTTTAAGACAAAAAAATTTCTTTTGTCTAAAAATACTTTTGGTGTCTAAAAATACTTTTGGTGTATTAGTGTGTATTTTTGCTTACATATATCTCTCATCTCTTATGTGATCTAATTTGTTTCTGTATTGTGTCAAATTCTATTTTAATAAAAACATACACATCAATGAATGCGTTCAGTGGATTTTATAAAAGCACACATATTAGTGAATGTGTTGAGTGGATTTTACAGAAACACACATATTAGTGAATGTGTTTAGTGGCTCTAACCTACTATATGGATCACTCAACGTGTTTGATATAAAACATATTGTGGTAAGATTTTTTAAAACTTTTATTAAATGTATTTTCCATTGCCCATTAATTTACTTAGTAAAGTTAAATTTGTTTTTGATTTCTAAATTTTTATATTAATCTATAATCATAGAAAAATACCTTTTACATTACACATTAGTTTACTCATTAATTTGTGATTTCACATTAATTTACTCATTAATTTGTGATTTCTAAATTTTTATGTTAATCTATAATCATATAAGGAGAAGAATTAAAGAGTATTGGTTTGAGTTATTGCACTGTTCATAAAATTAAATGTTTGTTTTATACATGTATGTGTTCTTATATATCTCGGATCTCTGATGTTGTTTGTTTTTTTGTTGTGCTGAATTGTATTTTATGAAAACAAATGTATGAGTGAATGTGGTCAGTGGCTCTAATCTACTATGTCGATCAATGAATGTGTTGGATGATTTTCATAAAAGAGTAGCAAAATCTTTTCTACTTTTATTCGATGCATTTTCCATTATGAATTTGCTCTTTGAAATTAAATTTATGATTTTTTTGGGTAAGTTTCTACAATCATAGGAACAAAGGAATTAAAGAGTCCCGGTTTGATTTATTGTATTGTTCATGGCTTGTCCAATTAACTCGAGAATGGAAAATGGTCATTGTGAGAATCATCCTAATACTATTGTTTACATAATATTGTATTTCAATCATGGGTTTTTTAAATTGTTTTTTAAAATGATTATTATAAGAATTACGGGCACAAATATCAAGCTTAAGGCTTAAGTTATGTGAAAAGGTATTTGATAGAAGGATAATTTATATATATTTTTTGGTTCATGAAAATTATTCTAATACTGTAGTTTACATAATATTGTATTTGAATTATGGGTTTTTTATTTATTTTTAGATGGTTATTATAAGAATCACTGGTACAAATATCAAGCTTAAGTTATGTGAAGGAGTTTACATAATATTGTATTTGAATTATGGGTTTTTTATTTATTTTTAGATGGTTATTATAAGAATCACTGGTACAAATATCAAGCTTAAGTTATGTGAAGGATAGTTGATGGAGGGATAATTTATTAGATATTTAAACATTTTATTTTATATTTTTTTAGTTCATGCTCATAATTTTTGTATTGGTTTTAATGATTGATTATTAAATTTGACATTAGTATTAATGATGTATTCAAATCTCACAAATATGTAAATTGAAAATCCACTTTCATTTTTCTTAAATAAAAAATTTAGGTTAAGGACGGTTTTGACTCATTTAGTATCTTCCATTCGCATATTATCTTTCCATTTAGATGATTTTAAACTTTGAAAGGAAAAAATTATTTTCATATTTAAATTTTCATGCCATTCTTTATGTGAATACTGAAGTAAGGACAAAACCTACTATTGACAAACAATGGAGAGATGCCTTCCTCGAAACGAAACGCAATGGAACAAACTTATGCAACTAATGCGTCTAATTTCTTAGATTTATTAGATTTATTTGTAGGGAATTAGCCATCACGTGGGAATTAGCCTTGCCTGGCCTTTGCCTTTTCCTTCCTATTAAGCGGGGGAGGTGAGGCAGACATAACGTGCTCTTTTCGTCCATTTTTGCTTGTCATGATGAGAGGAAGAACACGACTACCGAGTGGGCCTTCAGGGAGATACTAATTTCATTCATGTTAAAATGAACCTAAATAATAGGTATTTTAGTGTCATCGTTTTCAGGCGGAGGCTAAATCTGCATGACATACAAAAAGAAGACACAATAATTATGAATTGAATATTTAAATATATATTATTTAATTTAATAAAAAATAGATTTGGAAAATTGTTCAGATTAAAAAAAATGGTTTTTTATAATTTAAGGTTAGTATAGATAGTATATTTGATTTAGGGACACAACAAATTATCAATGTAATGAAGTCGATGTATAACGATATTTTTAGATTATTGTGAAAGTTATTTATAAGTCAAAATATGTAGCATAAGATATATTAGAATAGAAAAAAAGGATGTGATATGTTATGTGATACGTAAATATGAATTATTTTATTTTAAAATAAATTTTAAGTATGAAAAATTTGGATAAAGAATTTGGTTTCTTATAACATTTGTATGAATAGTGTATAGATGTATATTGACTTAAAAGACATAGCAAATTATGAATTGAATATTTAAATATGAATTTTTTTATTCGATTTTTTTTTTTAGGTTTGGTGAATTGTTTGGATAAATAATTTTTTTTTATAACCTAAGGTTAGTATAGATAGCATATAGCATATATTGACTTAAGTACACAACAAACTATGAATGTAATGAAGACTATGTGTAATGATAATTTTTATATTATTGTGAAAGTTATTTACAAGTCAAAATATTTGGAATTCAAATAGTGAAAATTGTTGGCCATCGACTAGTGAAACCAATCCCATTCTTTGGAAAGAATGTTATGGATTGGGGTTGTTGTAGGTGAAAAATTGATTGTGAATAGAGGAATTGGACTATGTTGAGAGAGTTAAAGTCAACCATAGGTAAAGTTAAAGTTAACCATAGGTAAAACACCTTTTTGGATTCCTAGTTTTATCTTATGGGTTAGTCGCTATTACAATGAGAGTTGTTCTAGTAGGGAGCCTATGGTTGAGTGGAGTGTCCATTTTTCACAATTAGTAGATACTCCATAGAAATTTAAGTGTTCATAACTTGTGATTATGTTGCATTAATGTTGTTTTGACATGGACTAAATCACTTTCAATTTTGTTCAATTCTATTTGAGAGTTTAAGTTTTCATTTTAAATTTATGAATTATGATGACCAAATGAGTTAATTATGTTGTATAAGCTCATATTCTAGGGAATGCATATGTTTATTCATTAATAATATAGTTATCAAAACAAGATTTCAGAAATCTATGGAACAAATTGGGATTACAAATTGGTGGTTTAAAGAAGGGTATGGGGTAGATAACCATAATGCCTCAACTTGACTTTACACTAATTGAATAATTGCTCTAAATGCTTGATCTTAACAACCTACACATTTGGATAAAGGTGGAGTGTCGCTTTTTCACAATTAGTAGATACTTCCTAGAAATGTAAGTGTTCATAACTTGTGATTATGCTGCATTAATGTTGTTTTGTCATGGACTAAACCACTTTCCAGCTTATTCAATTCTATTTGAAATTTTAAGTTTGTATTTTAAATTTATGATTTATGATGACAAAATGAATTGACTATAGTTTATAAGCTTGTATTCTAAGGACTACATATGCTTATTCATTAATAGTATAGTTATCAAAACATGATTTCAGAAATCTAAGTAACAAATTTGGATTACAAATTGGTGGTTTCAACAAGGGTATTGGGTAGATAACCATAATGCCTCAACTTGAGTTTGCACTAATTTCTCTAAACGCTAGATGTTAACAACCTACACATTTGTATAAATATCAATGATATACAAACGATCCTGTAACATGAATATTTGTATATACATTTTGCATCTATTGGCAATTCAAGAGGAATGCATTATCTCACTCTTCAGTTACCAGATGAGCACTTCAATGCTCAAGCCAACCCCTTAATTAGTTCCTCGGCTCACAAAAAAATCATACCATCACTTTGTTCTAGCAACTGACAATGTACTTGTAGCATCAGTGTAATTGTATCATATATAAGAGATTTTATGGATTTTAAGATTTTGGATCTATTTAGAGAAACCCAAAACAAAAAGGGTAGACTTCCTCATGAGAAGAACTTTTAACTATGTAGAATTATATTTCCATTCGAATTTTCAATGAATTTGAGGCACAAAACTTACTAGAAGAATTACGCTGAAAATAGGTCAAAATATTTGATTCCCACCGTTGGTGGCCCTATGCCAAGTTTTTACTAAAACAACCAAAACTAAATATCCCGACACCGATTTTAATGTTTTGATTCAAGAAACATATCCATGAATTAGTAACAATGGAAAATAAATATGATGCACTTAAAAACTTGTGAGGTTTAGGGTTTATATGATAAGAAAGCCACTAGCCTCGGTGCACAACACTTCCGCTTCCTCTCTAGTAACATTAAGCAACCCTTGAAAAAAAAAAAAAAAAGTCCTGCATTCGACCTCAAATAATAAAACAACTGATATGATGCTCATTCTTAATGGAAAACATATGTAGAAGTGGTAGGAGTACCCTATCTCCTACACATATAGTTCACTCATCACCTAGACACATATATTTCACTCATCACCTAGACCAAGGGCCAATTTGAGAGGCCTTCCACACACAAATGCCTAATTCTCCACCCAATCGGTGCATGGATGGTCAATTTAGATTTGATCCATCTATCATTGCACAAGTGAAATTATTTCCCTTCCTAGTGAACAAACAAATTTTGGCAATTTTCGTGTACCATTCTAATTCTTCACAACTAAATTATTCACTCAAAGCTATCAAAGACAAGATTGGTATTCTCTCAAAGTTTTAAAAACTTAAAACAAGAGATAATATTTTTATTAGACAAACCCTTTAGTTGGTATTTCATAAGATTATTCTGAATCATTTTCATGAAACATGCTAATATTTGTTGAGAAATCTAGAGGCTGTTAGGTTAAGTGATTTATCTTACTTTGATAAATTATTATGATGTATTTTTAATTAATTTGATTAGTTTGTTTTTTCACTTGATTATAATTAGTCTTATTATCATAAAAAAAATACCAAAGAATAAAGAACAATGAGACAAGAGGAAACAATATATAGGCTATCAACGAGGGTCAAAACCTCTCTTGAGAGGAAAACCCATAAGAACTCTTCTTTTCTTATAAAACTTCAAAGCCCATAAGAACTCTTCTTTTCTTATAAAACTTCAAATGAAGAATTCCAAGACCCTTTCACCAAGATCACTCCAAGACCAATTCAAGCCTCTCCTTGATGAGCTTCTCTTCCACAAATTCAACTTCAATCAAATTTCATAATCACAATGGATGAAGGCTTACATTTCTAGAAAATATCTACTAACTAATTGTGAAAAAGGGATGCACACCCAACCATAGGCTCCTTGCTGCAACAACTCTCATTGTAATAGAAGCCATCTTTTAAGCTAAAACTATGAATCCAAAATTGTGATTTACTTATAGTTGAATTTAACTCTCTTCACATAGTCCAATTTCTCTATTCACAATTAATTTTTCACTTACAACAACCCCAATACATAGCACTCTTTCCCATTAGCGTGTAATCTAAGGAATGGAATTAGTTTAACCAATCAACAATCTATTAGGCTAATCCACTTTCCTTCATGTTGGAAGTAATGCTTTCATGTCATTTGTAGTTGTCATTAGGAGTTAATAGGAGTCAATCTAGAAGTTGTTGTTTCCAATATAAGTCATAGTCATGATGTAGATATGTCCAAGTCAATGTGTTATGTCCTATATATTGTAACTATTATAAACAATAATAATATAGTGTGTGGTTAATTTATGTTGTGTGCAACCATTGTCTCTTAGTGCTCTCTCCAAATTTTCTATTCAAAGGCATAAGGTTGAATTAGTAAGCCTCATTGTGTAAAGGTTTTTTTTTTCTAATGCAAGAGTCAGACCTTTCAATTCATTAATAAAGAGTAAAGTACATAGAATACAAACAAGCCTTTAGGGATGAAGACTGAGAGTAAAAACTAAGCCAAACCTTGCCTGGCACCCTACCAACAAACTTTACCTTTCTCCAAAAAGAAAAATCAAAGAGTTTCGGCTTGGCCATAGAAAACAAAGAGTGGTCAACACGAAAGAACGGTATAAAAGCACAAGTTCTAAAACAATGGTTCGGCATTACGTGAAAGACATAACCGCCACCCCTGATCAACCAAATTAATTACAATCCATAGACCTTACTTTATTAACCCTGGGCTGCTGACCAAACCGTACTGACGCGCTGCTGTCCAGCACCACCCGGGACCACCAACTTGTGCGTTTGATCTGAGCCATTGAGTCACCAAGAGCCATCCGACGGTGGATATTAATATCGAACCGACAAACTTGTATGAAGGATAAGACATGGGGGGGGGGGGGGGTTTCCTCCTGACCCCACTGCCATGTGGCGCACTGCAGATGTGATCGCTCCCAAACAGGAATAACCATATTTCGCCTTTTGGAGCAGCGATCGCCTAAAAACCACTCGGGTTGTTGTAAAGGGAACAGAAGGGAAGGAACACTGGTTTTGTGTGCACCGGAAATCCTCTGCTCCCGACCATGCAAAATATTGACCCTTTTTTCCCCGATGTGCCAAGCCATCACCACCCTCCTCTCTACGGCCCCTGAACCTCTTTCAATCTTCATAGTGCCACTGACATTCACATTGAACCAGCAAAACAGGGGATCCCTGGTGGATCTATCTAACCTTTTACCTGAAGACTCCCTTGTTTAAATACTTCTGATCCTCCATCTGCTAGGAAACTAAACCCACCTTCGTGGTTCAATTAAGAAACTAGGAAGGTAGAGGAATACTCCATTAAAGAAGGAAAAGTGATGACTAATAATCATTTCTTGCCTCTCCAGTCCAGTGATCATAAATTTCCTTGTCCTCGGCGGCTTGAGCATCACAGATAGCTTTTAGCCTACTTAGAGGCATCTCCTGCCATTTCATTTCGATTTTGCAATCAGAATTAATCACTCCTTGGTTGGCTAGTAGATCTGCCAGTTTATTGGCCTTCCGCCGAACATGATTGAAGCTAACCGTTCGAAGATCCTGGAGATGATTTTGGATTCTTTGGTACACATGAATGAGCCTCCAATGTTTTGAGACCCTTTCCAGTGATGTACCATAGCTTATTTTCTTCACTGCATTTATGGAGATCTCTGAGTCTGCTTCGGTGAGCACATTCGAGCTATGATTGAGTTTAAGCACCTCTAGACCTTGTTCCAAAGCCATTAATTCAACCATGTTATTGGTGGCCTTGCCTAGGTGGCAGTGGAAAGTGAAAATTATTTTTCCTTCTTCATACCTTAACACACCTCCATAACCTACAGTTCCCGGGTTGCTCTTTGAAGCTCCATTGATGTTGCATTTCAGATACCCTTTTGGTGGAGGATGCCAGAAATCCTTTTCCTTCTCCAACACTCTTTCTTTTTTACTAAGACCTTGGAGGATGATTTCTTGCAAACCCAGCTGCTTGAGAGTTCTCAATTCCAACGCAGTGGGAGGATTCGGGGGATGGCTGTGCACAGTGGTGGAAATAGTTTCCTTAATCTGCTTTAAGATTAATTCCATTAGGCCAAGGGGAGTAGTTTTTTTATCCTTGAATATTCTTTTATTTCTTTCCTTCCAGACATTCCAGATTATGAAGCTAGGAGTTAAGGTCCAGGCCAAATTAAGGATCTCATTCTCTAAAAAGTTTCCTCTCCACTTGTTCAGGGTGTTAATGATGCTACCTTTGTCTCTGTCTGTTTTTTGAAAAATTATGTTGAAAGCATCCCATAACCAATTGCAGTAGGTATAATTGTTAAGAATATGCTCCATTGTCTCCTCTTGAGCCTCACATAATAGGCATATAGATGGCTCCATGGTCCCCCTCTTCTGAATGTTTTCCCAAGTTAATATTTTCTTGTGATGAACTAACCACATAAACAGCTTGGTCTTCATCCACCCTTGGTGGCTCCAATGTTTTTGCCAGGACTTTGCCAAACCACAGGGTTCTAGATTAAGGATGATTTTCTTTGCTTCATGTATGTTAAAGATGCCTTCTTTGTTTTTTCCCCATCTTAACTGATCCTGCCCTTCTGCCATCAAGATCTTTCATTGTTCTAAAATGTTCATGAGTTCTTCTGTTTTTGCTTTTGTGGGGCCGTCCCCTCTGCTTTCTATTTTCCTCCAGCTTCTCCATTTCGCAGTGACCTGAGGAGGATTCCAGAAATCCCTAACTCTAATTAGACCCTGGGAATCTGTATCCTACTTGATGCTCATGAAGTCCTCCCTCAACAACATCAGTTCTTGCTGCCATTTATCTTCCCAGAAAAGAGCTTGTTCTCCTTCTCTAATTTCCCAGAAGCCGTTGTTCTAAACCAGACTTCTGTTGTCCCATGCTTTATTCCAGATGTGTGAGCCTTTTATGTTCCCTGACATTCTGATGAGATCATTCATTTGCCAGGAGCTTGCATACTTTTCCTTCCAGGTTTTAGCCCATTGCACCCCTGGTTCTTTAACCCATCTCCACCAGAGTTTGGCTCCTAAAACCTTACTCAGAATCTCCTGATCATCTAAGCCTAGGCCTCCTTGACTTTTGGGTTTACAGACTTTATCCCAAGACACAAGGGCCCATTTCTTTCTTGTTTCCTCCTTGCCCCAGAGAAAGTCTCTTTGAATGTTCATGAGTTGATGCAAGACCCCTTTGGGAGCTGGCATGGCAGATAAAAAGAAAATAGGGATGGATTGAAGAACAGTCTTCGTCAAAATCAATCTGTCAGCCAGGTTCAGTGCTCTAAAAGTCCATCTTTGATCTTTTCCTGCATCTTGTTGAGCACCGGCTCCCATATACCCTTGCTCATTGGCTTATCCGTGAGGGGGATACCCAAATACTTTGAAGGGAGGCCCTCCCTTTGGAAGCCTATAATTCTGGAGATATTTCTTTGAATGGCAATGTTAGTATTAAAGAAAAAAGAAATTGATTTGGAGAGATTGACTTCCATACCTGAAACCGAGGCAAAGTTATTTAAGATTTTTTTGTACGTTGTAGCTTCCTTGACCGTGGGGATCCCCTGCAACATGGTGTTGTCCATAAATTTTTGATGAGTTAAGGCTTGGCCGTTCTCCGTTAATTGAAGGTTGTTGATCTCTCCGAAAACCTTAGCCATTTTTATGGTACCGCCCAATCCTTCCATCATAAGGATGAAAAGAAAGGGAGAGAGTGGGTCTCCCTGCCTGAGGCCTCTAGAAGGAGTGAAGATCTTCGAGGGTGAGCCATTCACTAGAATTGAAAAGCTGGGTGAAGTAACCAAAGCCATAACCCATCTGATCCAATCATGGTCAAACCCAAAAGTGGCAAGGACCTTTTTTATGTAAATCCAGCTCACCTTATCATACACTTTTGCTATGTCTAATTGCATGATCATACTTGCCTGCTTTTTGCTGGTGAGAGAGTGAACCACTTCATGGGCCTGAATGATGTTATCCAGGATTTTCCTTCCTTCCACATAACCCGACTGTTCCCCAGAAATTAAAGAAGGCAACAGTGGTTTGAGTCTGTTGGCCAAGATCTTGGAAATGATTTTGTAAACAACATTGCATAAAGCAATGGGTCTGAACTTATCTGGGGTTAGGGCAGAGTCCTGTTTGGGGATCAGGGAGATGAAGGAGGTGTTGAGGGCTTTCAGAATGGATCTACTTCTTCTGGAGTCCTCAACCACATCCACAATATCTTGTTTGACAATATTCCAACAAACTTTGAAAAAGTCCACAATTAAACCATCTGGACCTGGAGCTTTGCCATTTTGCATCTCTTTGATCACCGTATTAACCTTTGCTTCAGTAACAGGTTTGTTCAGGTTAAAGTTATCTTCTCTAGACACCATCCTGGGGATATTCTTTATTATTTCCTTGATGTAATGGTCTCTGTCTTGGTTATTTTCATTGGTGATGCCTATGAAATGTTGAACCATCGAAGCTTCGATGTTCTTGTGAGTGGTCTAAAGCTCCCCATATTCATTCAATATAGAGGAGATTCTATTGTGCTTTCTATTAGCTATGGTGGACCGGTGGAAAAACCTAGTGTTCTGTTCCCCATCTTTGAGCCATTGGATTCCAGACTTTTGTCTCCAAAAAATTTCCTCCTGATTGCATAAATTCTCCCAATCAAGGTTGAGTTTTTCCGCTTGCTCATTTTTGGATTTATCAAAACCTTCAGTGATCATTGCTTGGTTTAGTTCCTGCATTTTGATCTCGACAGATTTTTTATTTTCAAAAATGTTACCAAAATCCTTCTTGTTCCAATCTTTGAGTTTGTTTTTTATGTGCTTTAGCCTTTTCTGCGGGATAAACATTTTGGATCCGTGCACCTGAAGATCTTTTGACCACCATTCTTCAATGTTGGTGATGAAGTCTGGGTGGGAGAGCCAGATATTTTCAAATCTGAAGGGTCTGTTCTTGGGAGCATCAATTCCTTTGATTTCTAATTGAATTATCCAGTGATCAGAGCCTCCAAAAGGGAGAACACTTGCAGCAATTTCTGAATTTGTGAACATCAGATCCTCGGAGATCAAAAATCTGTCTAACTTGGAGGCAACCAGAGCATTACCTCCTCTTTTGTTGTTCCAAGTGAAAATACCATTTTGCAGCTCCGAGTCAACCATATTCATGTCTTCTGTGAAAGAATGGAATCCTATTGCATCTTTACTGAGGATCCTGGTGCCTCCTTTCTTCTCTGAAAGAGATTTAATCATATTAAAGTCTCCTCCAAGGACCCAAGGGATCTCTTTGTGTCTGCTTCTGAAATCAATCGGGGGGCTCAGAAAACTAAGTTTTTCATCTATTCTCTGTGGACCATAGGCATTCGTAACCAGGAAGGTCTCTAACATCCCCATAGGTTGAATAATAGTTGATAAGTAATTTCTCGTTGCCTCCGCATCTACTATAATGATTTTTTAAGGGTTCCAAAGAGTGAGAATTCCCCCCACTGTGTTTTCTGCTTTCACTTCTAGAAACTCAAAATTACTGAGCCACTTCTTGTGGATTTGTTTTATTTTCTGAATAGAACATTTTGTTTCTTGAATAAAAATTATGTCTGGCATTGCTAGTTTCATTTTGTTGCTTAGCATTCTTTGTTTTCTTTTACTGCCTAGACCTCTGATATTCCATGAAACAAACTTCATAATTAAAGATTTGTAAAGGAGTAACTGGTTAGATCTTTCATCTTACCTGAATCTATCATTAGCTTTCCACACTCCATCAAGAGCTCATTTTGCTTTTTTCTGCCTCTTTTCTTTCCTGGATTTCTGGTGGCTAATCCTGGAATTAATTTCATTGTTTTCACCCCTTTGTGCTCCTGTTTATGGGTGTTTTTACCTGTCTCCCATCCTTGTTCCTGAGTTTTCCATAAAAACAACTGTTGTATTTTGTTGCATTCATCTTGAGGCAGTGATTCGATTCCTCCTTTGGTTCCTTGCATCAGAAATCCTTCCAGATCAAAATTTTCCTTGTCTAGGATTTCTTGTAGTTCATGTTCTTCCATATCTATTTCACTTTGAATCATTTCCTGGTCCATTTCCATGTCGGTTTCACTTCTCGTGGCTTCTTTTGGAGAGCCAAAGTCTGGAGAGTGATTTATGTTCTCATTCTTTTCTTTTTCTTCAACAACTCCCTCTTGCTCTTGATTTTCTCTTGTGTTTTCTTCAGGCTGTTCGAGTACTTTAACTTGTTCTGACTTCCTTTTTGCCCTTCAGTGTGTGGTTGTTTTGTTCCCCTTTTTGCCCCCCTTCCTCTACTCACCACTCTCTGAAAGTTATCGATGTCCTTCATTGTATTAAGTTTTTCTTTGTGATCTTCTTTGCTGAGAGGGCAGTCTCTTAGAAAATGCCCATGTTTGTGGCATCTGTAGCATCTGAAGGGTATATGCTCATAGTCTACTTCATGCACCCATTCCTCATCCAAAAATTCCAGGATAACTTCATCCAGGGGAGCCCCTGATAGATCCATTTCTACACAGATTCTAGCAAAGGAGGTATATTTTTTCCTTCTTGTGGCTTCAGAGGCTTTGATATAGCGTCCTAGTTTATTTCCAATCGCAGCCAACGATTCAGTTTGCCAATAATCAAGAGGTAGAGAGTAGAGCCTTACCCACACATGAACTGAAGAGAAAGTCTCCCTTTCTGGCACAAAGTTCATTTTCCAAGGTCTCATATAGAGGCCTGCTGTAGCAAAAAAATAGGGTCCTCCTTCGAATATTCTGTCCTTATCTTCGATGGTGGAGAAAACTATTGTAAAGAATCCTTTTGACCTAAGATGTAGGTCTATGCTCCCTTTGGGCTTCCAATGATACTTGATCCATGTTTGTAAGGCATTTTCAGTGGGCCATAGTCCCATGAATTTACAGATAATGGCCTAGGTTACCATGTGTTCCCTATGCCCCTGTAGCGCACGATCATTTAATATTACTAGAGGAGTGATTTCTTCTTTTGGTTTGCAGGGTCCTTTTTGTTTTTTGTCTTTTAGGCCCAGACTTTTGTCTTCTTTCTCTTTATCCTTTGTGCTGCTATTGTCTTTTGTTCTGGACCCGTCTGTTTCCTTTTCTCTGTTCCAGCTTCTGAAGTTAATATCATTTTTACTGTTTCCAGATGAGGCTTTACTTCCGCTAGCCACTGCATCTTTGTAGGAAGGAGCCGAGCTCCCTCGAAACCCTATCTGCTCCGCTCCGCTGCTCCTGCTCTCGACTAGTTCTAGACTTGCCAAGCTTCATTTTGTAAAGTTGTTTTCCAATCAATGTCTCCTTTTTTTCCATAGTTTATTGAGAGGCCATGTGTTTTTTTAGCATAAATTTCTGGTTGTTGAATCATGAATGAATTCCAATCATTGAGAAATCCAATTGATTTACGTCTCGGAAGCGTTCAGATCTATGACTTTAGCGGCTAGAGGAAATAAAAATGTGGTGTTCTTGACTTTTATTGTTGACAGTGAATCTCATATTTCTTACAACAGATTTGAGTGGAAGTCTGCTACGGTTTCTTATGACTTGCCTCTGAAGGTGTCAGGTGACCGAGGGAACCACCGACACAACATACCGTTGACCAGTTGTGGTTTCGTTTTCCCACATTTTCAATGAGTCCTGCCCGCCGGGAGTTGTTCGTTATGTCCGAGTCCGTTGTATGGAATGAGATGGATCAAAAAGTTAAAGAAAAAAAGGGTCCCATCGTCGAAAACAAGATTGAAATCCACGCGGTACTGAACGTTCTACAATCAGCAGAGTCAGATTGGCTTGACCTCTAGATATTTGGTGCGGAGTAGATAAGAGTGGAGTTGTTTTTAGTGTTAGTAGATTTTATTGTGGGTTTTTTTTGTCAAATTTTTTTAAAATCTTTTAAGAATTTATTAAAATCAAAAGTTTGACGTGTAATCCTGTGCAAATTAAGTGTCATAAAAAAATTTCGAAATACTGAATACATATTTACAATAAAAAAACTAATTTAAATAACATAAATCAAAATTTCACCTCAAATTTTTCTATTTCCAAAAATCACATTAAAAACAACTCCCATAAAAATCATAAGGTTCGAGTTGTGGAAGGCCTGATTTTATATCTTCATAGTGTTTTGTGTCCATGCAGAATGACGTTAAGATCTGCGGCATAAGAGTTCGGTGGTTGGTGGAAATTGCAATATTTGTTTTTTCTCCAGAATGATCAACCCACGATCACGTGGATTCTAAAAGCGGATCCAACATTGTAGTATTCAATATACGAGACGTGATAATCGAGTATGAGAGCATTCATTTGGATCTGAGACCGGGTTGATCTGCCTAGCCGATAGCGTTAGAATCTGTGGATACGTCAAGAACAACGATTGCACCTGCAAATCATGTGATTGGGTCAACTGCTCGTTGATCTGCGTGTGAAATCTGTTGAGAAATCGTCAGGAATAAAATTCAAAGCAGATCCAATCCGAGGTAGTATTTCAATTTTTTTCTCAGATTCTTGTGAAAGATGGAATTTTTTCTATTGGAGAGGTTTAATGGCGTAACTTCCATACCTGTAAGGCTAAAATTCAGGTGCAAATGATGAATAAGTTAGTATTTCAATTTAAATTCAGGTGCAAATGATGAATAAGTTAGTATTTCAATTTTTTTCCCAGATTCTTGTGAAAGATGGAATTTTTTCTATTGGAAAAGTTTAATGGCGTAATTTCCATAGCTGTAAGGCTAAAATTCAGGTGCAAATGATGAATAAAAACTTATTGGGACTTTTTAATGGCACTGGAAAATCACCTATGGATCCATCTCAATTGTTCATTTGGAAAAAAAAGGGAAGTAAAAACCAAATCTATTATTGGTCTCTCTCTTCCAGGTTCTTAGCTTCACTTAATAGATTTAGAGAAGTTTTCTGCAATTTTTTTTTGGCAAGAATTAAGTCAAATATAATGCAGAAATTCACTTTAAAATTACAACTATTCAATCTTAAAATGCATGATTACACATCTTTGACTACTCACATAAATATGCTAAAATCTCTCATAATGCAGAAATTCACTTTAAAATTACAACTATTCAATCTTAAAATGCATGATTACACATCTTTGACTACTCACATAAATATGCTAAAATCTCTCATAAAACAGTAGGCAGAAATTGGCTTTAAAGTAGATAATAAAAATGCAAAAGCTATATTGTTGAATAGCTTATCTTCAAACTACGACAATATTATTTTTGCTTTAATCCAATTATCTGATTATGTAGCTGACTACAGAAACCACGCAAAATGCTAACATAGGTAACAACCAATCACTTCTTCTCGACAACCTTTGTAAGTTTTATTGATACATTATAAACAACAGCTAAAGGGGCATCATTATTTCTTTAAGAAAGTGTGCTAAGAGAGTCTTCTTTTGCACCATCTCAGTGTTATCAAAACTGAATCTTATGTCAATGTAAATTTAGTAATTATCCTCTGTATAACGTCATGGTAACCTAATTTAAATATATTTTTTGGGTCCACCCCAATTCAATAAATGATATTTCTTATAACATTTTGTGCTTATTTATTTTTTTTATAAATTCTTCATTTAGTAATAAAAAGATTATCATAGCTCTGTTAGAATTGCTGAGAAATGATTAAACCCTAATGGTTTGTTAAAATATCACCTTAACTGGATTGGGCGTTTGTGCTCCTTTCTGCACCGAGTTTAATATAAAAATGGAATTAAATTTTTTTATTAACCCCTAACTATTTTCCCTCTCACCCGAACGGATGTCCTGCTAAATTATACATCCTCACTTTGACCCAGATTACTTCCTGTACGGTTGTGCTCTTTTCCTGGAATGAATTTAATATCAAATGGAATTGTTGGCAAATGATTAAACCCTAACTATTTCCCGAACTCTTACCCGAATGGATAGGAAGCCATCCTTATCAAGGATTAACTTATTACAATTAATATGTATGGTAATCATAAAATGGACAATATAAAATAGGAGACACCATGTTTTCCTTGGCATCAGTGTAATTTATACATGCCCGCCTTTGAAGTGGACTGCTTTATGCATTTTTGCATTGCTTTCCTGCAATGAGTTTAATATTTATTGTTCAGACTTAATAAGAAATTTCAACATATATACAAAACCTTCTATAAATGATTAATCCCAGGAAATCCTAAATTGGTATTGGACATATGGTGAAAATATGGTAACAATAGAACCTGAGGTGCGCAGGCCCACATTCCTTATAGCCATAAATGTTAGTTCTACACGGGAAAACGCTTTTAGAGTTTGTGCCAGGGAAATAGACCACCCAAATGTCGTCTTCTTGACCTGCATGGAGGAATGAGGAATTAGTAAATGGAATTGACATAACAGTGAGTTGAATGAGCAATGGAACAAACAGATGGGGTGACGGGAGTGTTTCCTAATGTTTTTAATTATATTTTCGAATTTGAAATATGTACCTTTGGTATTTTAAAAATAAAAAATTATTAATTTTTTTTTCATTTTATTTATATATATAATTAAAATTATTTTCACACGACTAAATTTAAATTATTTATAATTCTTTATTTCTTAATAAATATAATTTGTAAAAAAATTGTTTAAAATATACCTTATTTTTAACAAATATAAATTGTGAGAAACTTATTCTAAAATATACCATACCAATTGGTATGGTAATGATAACAATCTTTTTAGAATTTTTAATGAAACCAATGTGACCATTGATAAGTAATATATGGAGCGATAATTTATTATTTCAATTTGACCCTTCCTACCTCCTTTGTCATTAACATATAAGTTTTTCCTCACTAACATGTAATAAGTAAAATATTAGGCGCACGTTATTTCGGGATTGAAGCTTTGTAAATTAAGAGATGTAAGTCATGTAAAGTAAGAGATTTAAGGTTTAATTTTGGAGTTGTGACTAATTTATTTAGCTCGTTTATAGAAGGGGATAAGTGGTAAGCTTTAATTAGCCGACTAAGTTGTATATTTATCAAAATTATAAAAATAAAAAATAAAATTTAAAAAAAATTAGCCGGAAAAATATTTCTTTCTTTATAATAAATGATATTGAATTTTTATTTTTTAGAATAATTTTTATTATTCTTTATAATAAATTTATAAATATAAATATAAGTAAATATTTTATAAAATAAAATATATATATATAATTAATCTATATTATTTTACATAGGTTTAATTTTATATTTATTAATTTTTAAATAAATTAATATTTTATATAAATAAAACAAATTATTTTTTTATTTATAATTTTTTTTAAATAATTTAATTTCAATCAACCAATTCAAAGAGATTGTGTATTTGATACATATTTCGATAATATCATTTTAGATCTATTTTAATATTGAATTTGTAAGTGTTGAAAATGATCATATTTATTGAGAGTGAAAAAACTCAAATTAAGATGGAGCTATGCTAGTTTATTTTTTTAAAATAAAATTTATATAATTTATATAATTAATATATTTATATAATTTATATAATTAATAAAATTTATATAATTTATATAATTAATATATTTATTTTATAATTATTTTTTAAAATAAATTAATATTTTGTATAAATTAAAAAAAATGTTTTTTATTTATATTTTTTTAAAATAATTTAATTTTATTAACTATTTTAAAGAGATTTGTATTAGATACATATTTCGATAATACTATTCTATATCCCTCTTAATATTGAATCTATTAAGTGTTGAGAACGATCAAATTTATTGAGATACAAAGCTCTCTTAGAGTGAAAAAGTTATGTTAAAATGGATCTATGCTAGTTTATTTGGTGGCATTAAATGTTTGATGGTGAGTATCCTAGATTTCACTACAACGTACGAGAAGCACAATCATATTAGTTGATGGTTGTTATATGTATATAGTAGTATTCTATCAAAGCACATACAGAACCACATTAATAAATATGTACAAAATCTCATTAATAAATATATTTGATATAGGCTTATAAACATATACTTACCATATTAATAATTATTAAATATATGGTAGAGATTTAATATTAATATTAATATTAGCTATTACATAATTAATAACTTGATGATATGTAATAATTGATTATTGGTCAAGAGAAGAGTGACCATTTAAACCGTAATATTAATATTTATCATTGTATAATGATAATAATTATATAATAAATAGGCTCTATAATATTAGGTTTAAAATATTGAGTTTTAGTTTTGAAATTTAATTTTAGGTTCTTAATAAAAGTAAGCATGTGTTAAATATTCCACTATATGAGTATGTTTCAATTATAGTTGAAACTACCCGGATGCGGGTGTTAACATATGTAATTAATGAAATGGCCTTCCGTCCAGACACCTGGCCTGACGAAAGGCAGGAGGGAGATCATCCGGTACACATGATCGACGCTGATATTTGGTTCAAAGCAGGTGACTTAAAGTTGGCTCAGTCTTGAAATATGCTGCAATTCAATGCGCGCATGGCTCCTCTGTCCTGGTTCGAGCTCATCAGCATGGAACGCCTTCATTCCCCCACTGCGGTAATTGCCTTTGCTCTTTATATTATTATGATGCCTCAGTTCGCTTATCCAGTCTCTCCTGTTGCTTTAGTGGCTTGGCTCCGACACAGTTTGGACTCCAGTAGCTCCCCTGTCTTGTCGGATTTCCTCTGTCTCAGTCGTTATCTCAGTTATTCTGGCTCTGTTGCAATGCCTCGCAGTCGAGGTATTCCGCGGCGGGGGGGTCGGTCTGGTATCAGAGTTAGCCCCTCTTCTTCAGAGCCCAAGCAAATTAACCCAATTGCCTTGGTTCTGCCCTCTTCTCGGCAGTCAGACTAGGAGAGATCCATTCCAAACAGTTCCTACCAGACTTCCAGATTTGTTTTCCAGAGTCAGCTCAACAGAACGACGGTTACTGTGAACTTTTCTGTGTTTGTTTCTGAGGAGGAAAGCCACCACCCCAACTCGACACCTCCGGCTTCCTCTAATTCCCAGGATGACAGCGTCCTGCTCGGAGATATGACGGGGCTAGTTTTTCATGCGAACTGCATCAATGAGGGAGCCCCTGCTCAGAATGTGCCTCGGCAACCAGCTCTTGCCAAGGAAGACGACAACGTTTGTGAGCCATCTCATCGCCCAACTGGACACTTACATTTGGTCACGGATTCAGCTGGAGAGCTGTTGCTGGACGATGAAGGCTTTGCTACCTGGCTCGCCTCTCCAAGCCCGACGAAGGAGGAAAGGCAAGCTTCTCCAAGTCAGGCAGACTGATTCTCCTCTAGGTGCACGCTATGTTTTTTGACTCGGTGTCTATGGTTTTACAGTCTAATTCTCGTGTCTGTTTTAGCATTAGGCTTCAGATGGTAGTCTTAGACAATTAAGACTTCTTTTTCTGTTATAAAATCAGCCATGATAGAAGACACTGTATTTTTGAAATTACTGAAGGGCGGAAGAACCATAGTCTGGATATTTTTTGTCAGTATGTCAGGGACTGTAATCAACTTCTTGAGCTTTGCATTGTAAATCCAGTGGACAGGATATATTGTAAAGTCCCTGAGTTTGTGTTCAAGGATTGGCCTCGGCCTCCTTTGAGGCTCTGAAATTTGTACATATTTTTTCACTTTTTAATAGAATAGCATTTATCGAGAAAAAAAAAAAATATAGTTGAAACTCTATTTTTGAATCCTAACATTTTATTTTTATAACCCTAAATTTTTAATCTGGTAATCCTATAGCTATTAGTATAACAAACAATGATCTATATATATGATATGTCATAGTTAATCATTGGTGAAAAGAAAACCCAATAATTATCAAATAATTTTTTTAGAAAAAAAAATAACAATATTACAAAAATAATGTTTAAAAAAATGACTTAATTTATTTATATATTTATTTGTTTATATATACGCTTGCTCAAAAATTTTACAGTAATATTGAAAATTATGTTTGTTCATTTATTTTCAATTGCTAGATAAACACGATTAAATAACTAATAAATATGAAAAACATGCATTGCAAGGGAATAAATTGAAATATTTGAGAATAAGGTACAAAATTGAAATAATTGATAGTTTGTACTACTCAAATACTAAAGATAATGTAATTATTTGACATAATATAGTTATTTGTCATAATGTTATTGATTCAACCATTTTCATTTACAAACCATAAATAACACAATATTATTGATTCAACCATTTTCATTTAAAAACCATAAACAACACATGCATTTTGTCATAATTCTATTGATTCAATCTTTTCATTTACCTAACCAATAAAATCACGTACAGTAAAAATGTTACAATTATCCAAGAACAATATACTTTTCATAATCAAAATTATTACCTAAATACCAAAAGTAGAAAAGATTAAATTATCTTATAATAAACAAAATACTAAATAATAAAATTAAAATACTAAATAATAAAATTAAATTACAAAAGTTTAAAAAAAACCATTAATAGAATTACACATATGCAACTAAAGATATACTTCTTATCCCAAGAACAAAGCAAATTAAATTATCTTATAATAAACAAAATACTAAATAATAAAATTAAAATACTAAATAATAAAATTAAATTAGAAAAGTTTAAAAAAAACCATTAATAGAATTACACATATGCAACTAAAGATATACTTCTTATCCCAAGAACAAAGCAAAACAAATGGACAAGAAATTGATTCATGAATTCCATTGAAACTTATTAAAAACTACATGCAATCAACTTTAACCGTGAGTAATTTCGTTCAATCATAACTTAATTTAATGAAGGAATGCAATTACAATGCGAAACCCTTGATTTAAACCAAAAACAAAACTCATTTCTGAATGAAACAATGTAATCTACTGTAGAAGCCACTCAAAGTGTGGCCATCAATAAAACATTTACTCATTTCTGAATGAACTAATGTAATATAGTGTGGAAACCATTCAAAGTGTGGCCACCAATAAAACAACATTTATTATCGGCAACCTTTGTAGGTTTTATTCATATATTTTCATGTCTTCTAAGTATAAAAAACAACTAAAGCGACATTTGTCTCTTTATGATCACTTCAGCAAGGCATCCCAAGGGAGTCTTCTTTCATACCATTTCATTGTTATCAAAATTGAATCATGTAATATTATTAATGATAGTTTGTCTAATGTTATGATAACCTAATTTCAATTAGGTAAAAATTATTTTATTCCTAATTCAAATAATGATATTTATTATAACATTTTGTGTCAATATTATTTTTATAAATTATTAATGCATTAATGAGAGGTTACCATAGCTATGGTGGAATTTTGGAGGAATGACTAAAACCTAATTATTTGTTGAATTCTCACCTAAACGGATTGCACGTTTGCGCTCCTTTCCTGCACCCAGTTTAATATAAATTGGAAATTTTGACAAATTATTGAACCCTAACTATTTGTAGCCACACCTGAACGAATTTCTTACTAAATTACATCCTCACTTTGAACCGGATTACTTCTGGTTGCATTCCTTTCCTATAATGAATTTAATATAAGTTAGAATTGTTGCCAAATGATTAAACCCCAATTACTCGCCGAATTCTCAGCTAAATACATATGATGTCATCCTTATCGACGATTATGTTATTACAATTAATTGCTCCACATAAAATAGATAGCACCATGTTTGTCTTGGCATCCAGGTAAATTAGACATGCTCGCCTTTGAACTTGACTACTTTTTTCATGGTTGTGTTCCTTTCCTGCAACGGGTTTACTATGAATTGTTCACACTCAATAAAAAATTTCACCATATATATAAAAAACCTAAATAAATGGGTATTGGACATATGGGTATTGGACATATGTGACAATATGGTGACAAAAGAACGTGAGGTGCATAGGCTTAGTTTCCTAGGAGATATAATTGTTAGTTCTGCACGGGAAAACACTTTTAGAGACTCTGTCGCGGAAATAGGCAACCCAAAGCTAGTCTTCTTGATCTCAACGGAGGAATGAAGAATTTGGTAAATGGAATAGACAGAATAGTGAATTGAATTGGGCAATGAAATAGAAATCTTGGGAGAGTGGAGTGATTTTGTAATATTTTTAATTATATTTTGGAATTTGACAGATAGACACTTTGTATTTCAATGTTTTGAAACTGAAAAACTATTAAAATAAAAAAATCAGTCTATATGATTAAAAATATTCCCATGCTATTAAATATATGTCATCCAAAGTTTGAATAGAAATTATGGAAAGCCGAGTCTATCAACTTAATGATAACGATCACATAAGAACTCTTTCTGAAATCAGTGTGAGGATTGGATAAGTAATACGTGGAACAATAAAATATTTTCTCCAAATATCGGCCTATCTACATCTTCTATCATAAACATATACGTTCTTTGTCATTAATATATGGTAAATAATTGTAGCATTGCTCATTATAGATCATAATGAATACATAGGATCAGTTTATTTTTATCAAGGCTTGTAGTATCCCATTATTGTCTTATCACTTACTTATGGTTCATGAGATAAAATTACTCTACCATCATATCATAATTTGAAGTAGCCATAGAAACGAGTAGCTATTTGTGTAAAGGAATAACCATGAGTGCAATTTATTAACATAATATTTTTTATTGTATTTTTGAATTATTAATGGTGTTTATTTAATTAGGTTTGCTAATAACATATTACATGATGTAACTTTCAATGTTATTCAAGGTAAAAATATCATAAAGATAATAAAATAGGAAAACACATAAATAGACATCAATATACCCTGGAAATTTTAAAGGGGAAAACCAACAATTTTTTATTTTATTGAACTTATTATGAGGGAATTCATGCCTCACTCAATAGCACAAGGGATTCCATCTCTTTTCAATAATTGAAATTTTTTTACAAGAAGAAAACATAATCTTTAATTCAATAATGATTAACCAAAGACCATCATATTAAACATGATGTCATGTTTCTCAAGCACTTTACTCCACCTTTCTTCACGCACAATGTTTGTATGGCGTGATGTTTTACCACATTATGTTACCCATTCTAAACTATGGTTAACGATCTTCTATTTTTCATATGACAATAGTGATACATAATGACTTCGTCATCTACAAACACTATTTTTAGCATGTTTAGCATCATTATTATCGAAAATACTAATATTTCAAAACCCAAAATGTTATGATTTTTTTTCATCAAATGAATCGAATGAGAGAATAAAAAATTCACTATTTGACAAATACAATTTCTACCATTTAGCATGTTAGAATCAATAATAATCTTCTATGTAATATGCAGAAATTTTATTGCACATACATATAGTAAACTAATGTCGTATCTATAATTAATATTTTACCTTTCATCTCTCATCAAATAATTAACCATAAATATTTATTATGTAAAATTCCTTAATTACTACCCACCAACTACTCATATCATATGCAAAACAATAGGAATCAATTTGCATAACCATTATATTGTTTCTCAATAGTTCTTGTTGTTATAAAACCATTGGTAGCAATATATTTGTTCTCTTATTTCAAATGCATTAAATAAATGCATAGAACGATAAAACCATACTCATTTATCCATCAAATAAATGCATAAATATTATTAAAAAATGTGCTTATTTATCCAAATGCTTTGATTAAATGCATGCAATTATAAAATAGAAAATGTATTGATAGCAATCAACTTTTATTATAAATATAAAATGGTTACAAAAATGTTGCCAAGTTGACTTATTGGAAAAATATTTACCAACCCAAAAACCATATCTATAATATCCAAAAACCATACCTATAATATCTACTTGTAGATCACAAATATATAGAGTTTGCATAAATAAATTAAATAAATTATATATATATATATATATATATATATATATATATATATATATATCCAAACAAATACATGTAGTTAACTCTATCTTAATACACACGAGAACCATCAAAGTTTTTTTTTTTTTTTTTAAAGAAATTAGCATAGTAAACTAATATTTCTTCACAGGAATCCATGAAATCCTTCCAACAAAATAAACATGGTTAACCTATAAACATGGTTAACCTATATCTTTGTGCACAAGAAATGTTTCAACAAAATAAACATATATTAACCTACGTCTCTGCGCACAATAATCATGAAGTTTTTTCAAAGAAGTTAATATAATTAACTAACCTTTGAACATAAGAATTATTTCAACAAATTAAACATAGATTAATCTATGTATCCTCCCACAAGAATCATGATATTTTTTTCAATGAAGTTAATATAATTAACTTATCTCTCTTTGGTACAATCTAGCCTTTTCATCTGCCTACTTACCTAGTCCCTCATAACCACAACTGAACTATGCAAGCAAAGGTCGAGCAACGAAAGCATGCTCATCATTGATGGGCCTCTCAAATTGGTACAATTCAAGGCCTATCTGGACATCCTTTTACACACTAACCTCTCTTTTTTCATTTGATGACATCTTTTTGAGCTATAATGTTTTCATTAAGAAGGTTTATAGATCATTCAATATTATGTGTCTAATATTATTAATTTTCCAAAATATTGAGAGAATATTGAGTAAATTATGAAGATCTATATAATGAGATAATTCTGGGACGTTCCCTACTATAGGATGCCACAGAATGGGCCAATAAATGAATAAAATATCATGTAACCATTAACAGATTCTAGAGCTCCATTAATTGGGAAAACCTAGGGATGTGTTCCCTACTATAGGACAAGCAAAAACTTAGTATATAATGAAGATTTCTATTTTTGGGAACCAGATTCACTCTTTGAGGGATTTTGGAAGGGAAAGTTGCCTTCATTCAAACAGGATTATTTCCCATCAATTTGTATAAGCAACAATTCGAATTTGCCTCTATGCACATAGATTTTTTAGTTTTATTATGAATAAAACTTGTTATTTAGAAAATCTACTTTCATTTCCAGTAGGGATGTACTTTAATTGACATTATTAATGAAGTTTGATGTCATTTTCAACTTCTAAGGCTTGGTGTCCTTCATGGAAATCTGAGAATCCTTGTAGTTGGCTATAATGGGAGCCTTAGAGCATGTACAATTTATTTATCTTCTTTAAATGTCTTGTTCACTTGCATTTCTTATTCTTGTGCTTCTTATTTCTACCCTTAATATTCATACTAAATTTGTTATAGGGTAAATTGGTTAAAGGATTCAACCAAGTGGTTTCGTAAGTCATTTATATAGTTACAAGGATGATGCATCCTTAGAAGAATTTTTGAAAGTTGTCTTCAACATCGAACTACCTGGATTGGTTTACTATTTCACAATTTTGGAATTTCTGGAAGTATCTTGTAGAAAAATAACAATAAATTTATACTTAATTTTAGAATTTTTACTTTATTAGTTTAGGCATTTGGGTTCTTAGATTAGCTTACTAGTTCATTATTCTAAAATTTCCAATTTTTCATAGTAAATTTCCGGTGAATTTTAGGACATTGTAATGAAGGTATTTCACATTATTTCCAGTTTATACACTTGTATTGATGCATAAAAGAATTGAAATTAATAAAAGGAATTACCCCACAACATTTTCATTTGATTAACATGGGCATTTGGCTCGTTAATTTCACTAACAATCATCCTGTAGTAGGGCCTGTCACAATCCTGTAGCAAAAGAGAGTTTATTGTAGAAGTTTATTTTCAAGTTGTTCCCTTGCCCAGATTCACTCCAAATTCATGTTAGAAGTATATTTATGGCCTATGAATGCTCTAAGACCACTTTGGTTGAGCTAAGTCTTGGTTAGGTTACCATTTAACTTTTACATTAATTACTTCTTGAATGCTAGTTTCTGCAATTAGTCTAGATTTCCTTTCGATGGTTTCCAATAAGGAAAAGTGTGATTGCCTTCATACAAGAGTATTATAAAACTTTCCTCGTGTGAAAATAGAATAGATTCATTTAATTCCATTTTTTTCCAACAAGATAGATTAGATTTTCTTGGTTGTCATTGTGCTTTAAATATTTGCAAATAGAATTGGTTTCCTTTTTATCATTTGATTTCTAGGCGAAGTAGAATAGGTTTTAATATTGCTATTTACCTTTTGGAACTTAGGATTGGGCGGCTCACCTAAAAATTTTCTTATTTTAAATTGTTTCATTGCCTTCTCTCACCTGCATCAAAGAGAGTTAGGCTAAGAAGCAAAAGGTTTATGTTGCACATACAATGTTGACCCGTCTTAATTTTTTACAAATCATATGTTAATAATTAAAGTAGGTATCCTTAAAAGTTACAACATTCTTGTTTCAACACTAAATCTTATCCATCATAATAAATTCCCCATCATATGACTATTTCCATTTATGAAAATTTACCCCCGGCACTTTCACCCTATTGAATTAAGAAACCCATTTTTACTTTTCTTCTTAAATCATTCTATCCTAACACGTGGCCTTGGATTATCACTTAAGTGCATGGCCTTGGATTATCACTTAAATGCATAAGATACGCTAAGTACTAAACCTAATTCCAACCAATCTATGGATTAACAACATCCCCACCAACTTATTTCACACAGCATTAAGAGGTAAAATGGAAAGAAAATGAAAGAACTTGAAAAACCACTATGGAAGGCCCCGTAGAAAGGAACTTGTCATTTACAATTCCCAAGATGTGAAAAATAGCATTAAGAGGTAAAATGGAAAGAAAATGAAAGAACTTGAAAAACCACTATGGAAGGCCCCGTAGAAAGGAACTTGTCATTTACAATTCCCAAGATGTGAAAGTTGTGGAAAGGTTGAATTTTTGGTCACTTCTAATAAAAGAAAATTGTACATTCATATTCTCTGGCTTCATCGTTGTCGTACATTTTTAATTCTTTCTTTCCACTCCAATCGTTATTTTCATTCCTCCTCCATTTCAACTTATACCAGACATGAAACAGGAATAACAATAAAATCATTTTGTAATTATTTTCTGATGGTACCATTGCTAACATATTAGCACTTTTCAATTTTCAATTCCTTTAGATTATAAAAATGAAACATAAAATTTAAAATGCAGTAACTAGTTTTTAATGGTACCAGGTGTAACATATTAGCACTTTCCAATTTTCAATTCCTCTCTATTATAAAAATGAAAAATAAAATTTAAAATGTAGTAAATCTAGAAATAAATATTATAGTTTTATTCTTTAAAATAAATCTAGAAATATAGATAAAGATAAATATTTTATAAAATAAAATTTATATAAATAATATATTTTATTTTTATTATTAACTTTTAAATAAATTAATCCTTTATAGAAATAAAAAAAAAGTTAATTTTTTTTTTTTATATTTTTTTTTAAATAATTTAATTTTTATTAATCATTTCAAAAATAATATGTATTTGATATATATTCTAATAATATTGACCTAAATTTATCTTAATTCATAATTTACAAGGATTAAAATTATTGAGATGAAAATATTTTTTAAATTGAAATTAGTCAACTTAAGATGGATCTAGGCTGATTTAATTACCCCTTTTAAATAGGCTATATTCTATATAAATACCATGCGTCAATACCACTGTTTCTCATAAATCAGGCGCTCAAGAGCCACAAGTAACATAACCAAATCAATTTTTCCTTAACTACCCAACAAAAATTAATAAGATTATTAATAGTAATCTAAAAAAATTAATTTTATTATTTTAATTCAGAATTATTTGAACATAAATTTTTATTTATTTTTATTTATTTAAACTAAACATTTTCATAAAATATTGCATCAAAATAGCCAGACTAACATGACCAAATCAAATTTTCTTTAACTACCCAACAAAAACTGATAAAATTATTAATAATAATGTAAAATTTAATTTTATTATTTTAGTTCAAAATTATTTTAACATAAAATTATTTTCATTTCAATTTCATTTATTTAAACTAAACATTTTTATAAAATATTACATCAAAATATCTCCATCATTCACATTTTTCGCCTAGAGTATCCATTTTTCTTTGTTATGGCATATTACGTCAAAATATCTCTACCATTCACATTTTCCCCAAAAATTTATTTATATGCTATGTTGGTATGTATTTTCCTAAATTTTATCACATTTTTCCCCAAAAATTTATTTATATGCTATGTTGGTATATATTTTCCTAAATTTTATCTATTTGTTTGTAACATCTCTCGTGAAAAGTTAATGTTAGTAAATAGTAAAAGTAATTATGAACAAAGACTTTGTTTGAAAAAGTATATATAACTCTGTTATTAATTTTATGTTA
This sequence comes from Pinus tabuliformis, assembly GCA_031772625.1. Lineage (NCBI taxonomy): Eukaryota > Viridiplantae > Streptophyta > Pinopsida > Pinales > Pinaceae > Pinus > Pinus tabuliformis. The sequence continues at coordinate 1,427,752,884 of CM062818.1, forward strand.
ATGAAAAAATAATTGTGTTAGTATTATTTGAACTGAGTCTATGATTAATCATGGTTAGTAACTGTGGAAGCAGTTACAATGGAACCCTAACTACCTTCAGGAGGTAGTTGAGGCCCCAGAGGAAAGGGGGAAAGATTTGCCAAGTCTGGTTAGGATCAGAGGGCAGAGAGGAAAGAAAATGATCATGCTATGTCTGGTTAGGATCAGATGGCATAGAGGGAAAGGAATTTTCCTGTGTACGCTATGTCTGGTTAGGACCAGATAGCGATTACTGGCGAGACCAGTGTAATTGCAGTCGGAAGGGTCTGCAAGTGCTTGGGGGTGGAAGGTCGTGAAGGAATCTTCCTACGGACGGGTGGATTGACAAGCATTACAAATAGGTTTGGCAGATAAGCAGGTATGGCTCACTACTTATATATTTGTTAAAATGTTCCTGTACTGTACTGTACTGAGAAAAGTGAAATAAGTTGACAGTTATCTGCCTATTCTCCTTAAACAGTATTATGAAAACAAATATTGCATTCTGTGTAAATTATAGAAACAGAATCGAGTGTAGAATCAGAACTGAATATACAATCTAAAGGAAGAATACTAAAATCTGTATGAAAGACAACGACAGAACCTAAGTTTGCATGGTTCCTTAAAGAAATAATAGAAAACACGATAAAGGGTTTATAATAACCTCGGTAGCAGTACAAATGGACTATCAAGAAATGGTATAGCAAGAACCCTCATTTATATGTAAAAGCAAGAAAATATACAGGCATTAGAAAAGCAAGAAAAAATAAAGGCATTTAAAAAAGCAAGAAATGTACAGGCGCTCTCTGCTGTAATGAATGGTAGTAAAACCCTGATACTCTATATATTCATGAGTGAATCTAGAGAGGCTCGCGGCCAAGTAAATTAAAAAGAATAAACTGTGCTATTGTTACAGCCAATGGAGTAAAACATTAAATTCCAGTATTGTAATACCTTAATCCCGGTCAACCGAACCACAAGAATTTCAGAGATTATTAAAGGAAGTATGACCCGGTATAACCTTTCAGATATATATATATAATTGTCTCGCATGACAGAGGAAAACAATATACATCCACTGTTATCAAAATGCGACAATAAGTGTGAACGACGAGGCAGGGGCATGGTAACTATGGTTACATGCAACCTCGGCCTGCCTTAACAAGAAACCCCTCCGCTTTGGTGAACCCCCTCGGACCGAGCCGTAGCTTACGCTTAACTGGCCGAGGCACCGAGCCGGAATAACACAGTAAACAGATTCATCATTAACATTGGAAGAAAACCATAACAATATTCTCTGTACGTAAATGTATATATATATTCCAACATTGAAACTGGCAATAAGCCATAATCGAGGCGGCAATCAACCAGAGAGATACATTATGAACAATACTGAACCTACAGAATTATCCGTGTGCCTGTATCATATTTCTATCATTGTCAAACAGAAAATCGAAACCCTTACGGTCGGAGTCATAACTTAATAGTAAATAACGGCTGCGTTCAAAGAGAACCATCATATAGCTATGTAACAGTACAACAGACTAATGAAACATGGTTACAAGCATCTGAGACTATTATGCCTCTTAGCAGAAGAGTTCCGCATAAGCAAGGACCCTGAGCTTGTACAAAGGGAAATGAAAAATCCGGCATCCCTGCCAAGGGAATAATAGTTTAGACAACCCTGATAAATCACATGTAAATAGACACAAGTGCTCGAATCCTTACCCGGTGTTGGGTTAACCGGCAAAAAGGGAGATCTCTCGTGCCTGAGGGGATGACGATGAACCATCTGCATATAGCCATAGCCGGAGTATTAGACAAAACCCTGGCGCAATAATAGAAGTTTGTAACCCAATCAAATGGAAAATGATAATACCTGTAGTAACAAAGCCTTGTAGAACCAGCAACTTCAACAATGAAGGGAGGTCGAACCCTGAATCGAAGGCTGCATGCCTATGATCCTTGGAAGATCTGAAGAAGACGCGGAACAGCGCTGAGAGTTTGCAGTGCTGTTACTGCACAACAGTGTATTGAAATGGAAAATAACTAGAGCCGAAACATGAAAATCGACATATAAATAACTCCAACCCCTTTACCGTTTCGTGGCACAACCGGAGCCGTGGATCTGCAGCAAGCTCGTAAACACCATTCGATAGCCGGTGGACTTCGAGAAATGTTGGCGCGGAAATGGCAAGCCCAAGGTGTCAGGCCGTAGGCGCTTGGAGCACCGGGCGCACATGGCAGCTTGCCATCTAGCCGTCGAACCATCCAAATGGACGACATCAGTTAAGCCAGGTGGATCGATGCCAGGGCCGGACATGCTATCGCAGTTTTCAGACATCTCGGGATATGGATAACCCGGTTACTATAAATAAACCATTAAATCGCCAGTGCCAACTGTGAATCGTATTACCAACTCAGCATATGTACATATAGAGTTAAACAATGGAATGTTATGCAGTGAACCTTATGTGTGGTAGGGTCGATCGTTATTTATATATATGCTAATGCGCAAACAGAATTTCGATGTATTAATATATGTTATTGTCATGAGTTAAAACATATGTTATGGTTGAAAGTGTGAATTTATAGAAGTAATGATTAACGTAGAATGTGATGGTAAATGCAAATGTATAAGGTAATATTGCTTTTAAAAAAAAATTACTTGTTTGTTCTGTATGGGAACGTGACAATTTGGTATCAGAGCCCAAGGTTTACAACTCTGTGACCTTTGGGAAAATTTCAAAATTACAGTAACATAAATATAAAACAGTATCATGATAAAAGCTCAGAATACGCTGAAGATAAATTATATCTGTTTAATGAGTTATTCTTAAGCAGGTAGTAGCAGAATGAGGAGAGCAAATAGTGCTCCTTATGGAAATCTGGAACCACCTGATAACATGGAACAACCTCAGGGAAATCCTGAGCTTTGGGTACAATTGGGAGCAGCAGGCTGCAATACTGATTCAACGCTAATGAGGACAGTTCTGGAGCTAAAGGATGAAATGGCCCGGCTGCATGCGGATAACGCAAGATTAAATGTAGAACAGGAGAGAATTCTGAAAAGCTTATCCGATAAGCAACATCAACAGCAGTCACATCCGAGGCCCGAACAGCCACGGGTAACAGATGAACAGAGCTATCATACTGAACAAGAAGAAGCGGAGGACAGAGCAGAGACACGAGGAGAGAAGTCTGTCAATGCTTCTGAATATCAAACCTCAAAAAGACCCCGGATGGAACTACAAGGGGAATTTCGGAAGATTAAACCACCTCATTTCGATGGGTAATCAGAAGAAGCTGCAGAGGCATGGCTAATTAATATGAATAAGTATTTTCAAGTGTATGAATATGATCATCATCTTAAGGCAAGGCTGGCTATATTCCAGCTGCAGGCCAAAGCCACGCTATGGTGGGAGGAGGTCAAGATGGTGCGGGGAGTAAGTGAACAAGAGGTGACCTGGGAAATGTTTCAAAGATATTTCAAGGAGAAGTATCTGACAGAACGCTTTTATGATGAAAAAGCGCGAGAATTTCATGATCTGCGGCTTGGACAGTAGACCATTGACGAGTTCGTAACTAAATTCACATCCCTGCTTCGTTACGTGCCATATATTCGTGAGGAGAAGGCTAAGGTACAAAGGTTTGTTAGTAGCCTACCTCTGGCAATGCGAGAAAGAATAGAGTTCGATAATCTGAAGACGATGGATGAAGCAATTCGGAAGGCAAGACTGTGTTATCAGCAAAACAAATCAAAAGGAGAAAATTCCGGGAAGCGTTGGACAGATAAGCGGGGTAGCAAAATGCCTATGGGAAGTAAGGGAGCACGCAGCAGTTTTCAAAAAGGATTCTCGAAAGGAGCCAATACTAGAAATCCAATTAAAAATCAGAACAGATTCAAGCCCCGTGCAGAATCCAAATATAGTGAACAGCAAGTTAGACTGGACAATGAAGGCTCAGCTCGGCCACCCGTTCAGTGTTGGGGTTGTGGCGGACCCCATTATATTAAAAATTGCCCTCATCGGAAGGACAGTGATCAGTTGTCCCACATTTATGAAGCTTCAACAGTAGGAGATGTGGCTCGATCTATGCCCAGAATAAATGCAGCACTGGAGGATCGGCAAGCTGATTACCAGCCAACGATGATAGAGTTTGAAGGTAAGATCTTTGATCGAACTGTTTCTATTTTAGTAGATCCAGGAGCTACTTTAAGCTATGTAAGTCCTAAAGTTGTGGAAAGTTGTGGTTTGCAGACCACTAAATTTAAAAGCCCTTGGCTAGTACAGCTGGCCACTGGGGCCAAAAGACGAGTACTAACCAAAGTCAGCAACTGACCATTAAGGTTAGCTGGCCAAACAATAACAACTGAATTAAATGTACTCCCTCTTGGTTCCTATGATGTGCTGATAGGAATGGATTGGTTGGAACGACGATGGTCTGTAATTAATTGTAAAACGAAAACAGTTTCTTACCGAGATGAACTGGGTGTGGGAAAAGAGATTCAAGGCATCCAGAAACCAGTACAGATTCGGCCAATCACGGCCTCACAACTGGTTAAATGCATCCGGAAGAAATGCCAGATTTATGCAGTACAAGTGGGGTATGCAGATTCCGTGGAGAAGGGTGCCACTGTTGAAAATATACCGGTAGTGCAAGAGTTTGCAGATGTATTTCCTGAAGAAATTCCAGGGCTGCCGCCAAAAAGGGATTTAGACTTCACTATTGAGCTGATACCCGGAGCAGCCCCAGTGTCCCGGGCACCCTATCGGATGAGTGTGCCAGAGTTAACTGAGTTAAAAATGCAACTGCAAGAACTGCTGGAAAAGAAGTATATCCGTCCCAATGTCTCTCCTTGGGGAGCCCCTGTGTTGTTTGTAAGGAAAAAGGATGGAACTCTGCGTATGTGCATAGATTATAGACAGCTGAACAAGCTGACAGTTAAAAACAAATACCCCCTACCCCGCATTGATGAGCTGTTTGATCAGGTAAAAGGGGTGACAATCTTCTCCAAGATCGATTTAAGATCGGGTTACCATCAAATCAAAATCAAAGATGAGGACATAGCCAAGCCAGCTTTTCGTACTCGTTACGGACACTACGAGTTTGTGGTACTGCCTTTTGGATTAACTAATGCACCTGCAACATTCATGTGTTTCATGAATAGTGTATTTCATCAATACCTAGACAAATTTGTATTGATCTTCATTGATGATATACTTATATACTCCCGGAATATCAAGGAGCATGAGGAACATTTGAGGATAGTGTTACAAACATTACGGGAGCATCAGTTATATGGAAAATTCAGCAAATGTGATTTTTATAAAGAACAGATCCAGTATTTGGGCCACATTATTACGAAGGAAGGTATAGCTGTAGACCCCGAAAAGATTAAAACTATAATGGAATGGCCTACACCCAAGGATGTAGCAGATATTCGATCTTTCATGGGGTTGGCTGGATATTACCGGCGGTTTGTAGAAGGTTTTTCTAGAGTTGCCTACCCTATTACCTCCTTGCAAAAGAAGGGAAAAGTGTTTAAATGGACAGCAAACTGTCAACGGAGTTTCGAACAGCTCAAACATTTACTTACCACAGCACCTGTGTTGTGTGTGGCAGATCCCGAAAAGGAGTATGTAGTTTGTACAGATGCCAGTAAGGAGGGCGTGGGTGGAGTGCTAATGCAGGAAGGTAAAGTGATTGCCTATGAACCCAGAAAGTTAAAAGAACATGAGCAGAAGTATTCTGCCTATGATCTGGAATTAACCGCTGTGATCCATGCTTTGAAGATGTGGCGCCATTATTTAGTAGGGAGGAAATTTTTGTTAATGACGGATCACCACAGCTTGACTAGTTACTTTAGTCAACCCACTTTAAACGCAAGACAAGCAAGATGGGTGGATTTTTTTGGGAAATTTCGATTTCGAAATTAAACACCTAAAGGGAAAGGAGAACAGAGTAGCTGATGCACTGAGTCGAAAAGTGCATTGCATTTATGAGATCGGTATTAGTCAAGGATGGTCCACCCTTCACAAAGAGATTGAGGAGGCTGCGGCGCAAGATCAGATTTATTTGCGAAAGAAGCATTTGGTACAGAATTCAGATACCCGTTCAATACAACAAGGTTACACCTTGAATGCAGCCGGAATTTTGTGTTATCAGAAGAAGATTTATATACCCAATCAGAGCAATATTAAAGAAAAGATTCTGGATGAAAATCACAGAAGTCCTTATGCAGGACATCCTGGTTACCAGAAATTAATCACCTCGCTAAGGAAGGAGTATTATTGGCCAGGCATGAAGAAGGATGTTATAGAATACCTGGCGCGCTGTTTGGAGTGTCAACAGGTGAAGGCTGAACATCAGCACCCTGCAGGATTACTACAGCCAATACCCATACCAGAATGGAAATGGGAGACCATAACCATGGACTTTATTACCGGGTTGCCGAAATCCAAAAAGAACAATGATTCTATAATGGTTGTGGTGGATAAACTCAGCAAGTCAGCACATTTCATACCAGTTCAATCCACTTATCGTGCAGCTCAAATCGCAAACATTTTCATGCAAAATATATTTAAACTTCATGGGCTGCCGAAAGTAATAATATCTGACCGTGACGTTAAGTTTACCTAAGTTTTTGGGAGGACCTTATTTGAAGGTCTAGGAACTCAATTGAACTTCAGCACCGCATATCATCCGCAAACTGACGGACAGACTGAGCGAGTGAATCAAGTAGTGGAGGACATGCTGAGGTCTTATGTGATGCAGCAACCTACGCGATGGGAGGAGTATTTACACCTATTGGTATTCGCCTATAACAACGGCTATCACTCATCCTTGAAGATGAGCCCATTCGAAGTACTTTACGGCCGGAAATGCCGCACACCCTCCAGTTGGGGTGGACTAGAGGACAAATTCTTGCTGGGTCCTGAGATGTTGGAAGAAATGGAAGTTATGGTGAAAAAAGTTCGAGCTAATCTAAAGATGGCACAAGACAGGCAGAAGAATTTTGCAGATCGGAAGAGGAAATTTAAAGAGTACCAAGTGGGTGAACATGTGTACATCAGAGTTCGAGCTAGAAAGAGTACCCTACAATGGAATGCCTGTGCCAAATTGGCACCGCGTTTTTGTGGACCATTCCAAATTCTGGCGCGAGTAGGGCCGGTAGCTTATCAGCTCGCCCTACCGAGCCATATTCGGGTTCATAATGTTTTCCATGTATCAGTTTTAAAGAGATATGTGTATGACCCTAGGCATATAATAAGTTGGCAGGACATTCAGGTAAGGAAGACTATTATATAATGTAAACTGAAATAGAATACTAGTAAGCAGCTGATCTGATTGTCATGTGTTTCAGGTGGAACCGGAAGGAGAGTTCCTGGTCAAACCAGTGAACATATTAGATCGGAGAAGAGTCGAGCTGCGGAAAAAGGTCATCAACCAGGTTAAAGTGCAGTGGCAGCACTTTGGGCCTGAAGAGGCCACCTGGGAGGATGAACAAATGATGAGGGATACTTATCCCAGACTGTTTTTGGATGAACAGCAACATCGGGACGATGTAGACTTTCAGGAGGGGGAGATGTAACATCCCTCGTGAAAAGTTAATGTTAGTAAATAGTAAAAGTAATTATTAACAAAGACTTTATTTGAAAAAGTATATATAACTCTGTTATTAATTTTATGTTAATTAAAAAACAATTGTGTTAGTATTATTTGAACTGAGTCTATGATTAATCATGGTTAGTAACTGTGGAAGCAGTTACAATGGAACCCTAACTACCTTCAGGAGGTAGTTGAGGCCCTAGAGGAAAGGGGGAAAGATTTTCCAAGTCTGGTTAGGATCAGAGGGCAGAGAGGAAAGAAAATGATCATGCTATGTCTGGTTAGGATCAGATGGCATAGAGGGAAAGGAATTTTCCTGTGTACGCTATGTCTGGTTAGGACCAGATAGCGATTACTGGCGAGACCAGTGTAATTGCAGTCGGAAGGGTCTGCAAGTGCTTGGGGGTGGAAGGTGGTGAAGGAATCTTCCTACGGACGTGTGGATTGACAAGCATTACAAATAGGTTTGGCAAATAAGCAGGTATGGCTTACTACTTATATATTTGTTAAAATGTTCCTATACTGTACTGTACTGAGAAAAGTGAAATAAGTTGACAGTTATCTGCCTATTCTCCTTAAACAGTATTATGAAAACAAATATTGCATTCTGTGTAAATTATAGAAACAGAATCGAGTGTAGAATCGGAACTGAATATACAATCTGAAGGAAGAACACTAAAGTCTGTATGAAAGACAACGACAGAACCTAAGTTTGCATGGTTCCTTAAAGAAATAATAGAAAACACGATAAAGGGTTTATAATAACCTCGGTAGCAGTATAAATGGCCTATCAAGAAATGGTATAGTAAGAACCCTCATTTATATGTAAAAGCAAGAAAATATACAGACATTTAGAAAAGCAAGAAAATATACAGACATTTAAAGAAGCAGGATATGTACAGGCGCTCTCTGCTGTAATGAATGGTAGTAAAACCCTGATACTCTATATATATTCATGAGTGAATCTAGAGAGGCTCGCGGCCAAGTAAATTAAAAAGAATAAACTGTGCTATTGTTACAGCCAATGGAGTAAAACATTAAATTCCAGTATTGTAATACCTTAATCCCGGTCAACCGAACCACAAGAATTTCAGAGATTATTAAAGGAAGTATGACCCGGTATAACCTTTCAGATATATATATATATATATATATATATATATATATATATATATATATATATATATATATATATATATTGTCTCGCATGACAGAGAAAAACAATATACATCCACTGTTAACAAAATGAGACAATAAGTGTGAACGACGAGGCAGGGGCATGGTAACTATGGTTACATGCAACCTCGGCCTGTCTTAACAAGCAACCCTCCGCTTTGGTGAACCCCCTCGGACCGAGCCGTAGCTTACGCTTAACTGGCCGAGGCACCAAGCCGGAATAACACAGTAAACAGATTCATCATTAACATTGGAAGAAAACCATAACAGTATTCTCTGTACGTAAATGTATATATATATTCCAACATTGAAACTGACAATAAGCCATAATCGAGGCGGCAATCAACCAGAGAGATACATTATGAACAATACTGAACCTACAGAATTATCCGTGTGCCTGTATCATATTTCTATCATTGTCAAACAGAAAATCGAAACCCTTACGGTCGGAGTCATAACTTAATAGTAAATAACGACTGCGTTCAAAGAGAACCAGCATATAGCTATGTAACAGTACAACAGACTAATGAAACATGGTTACAAGCATCTGAGACTATTATGCCTCTTAGCAGAAGAGTTCCGCATAAGCAGGGACCCTGAGCTTGTACAAAGGGAAATGAAAAATCCGGCATCCCTGCCAAGGGAATAATAGTTTAGACAACCATGATAAATCACATGTAAATAGACACAAGTGCTCGAATCCTTACCCGGTGTTGGGTTAACCGGCAAAAAGGGAGATCTCTCGTCCCTGAGGGGATGACGATGAACCATCTGCATATAGCCATAGCCGGAGTATTAGACAAAACCCTGGCGCAATAATAGAAGTCTGTAACCCAATCAAATGGAAAACGATAATACCTGTAGTAACAAAGCCTTGCAGAACCAGCAACTTCAACAATGAAGGGAGGTCGAACCCTGAACCGAAGGCTGCATGCCTATGATCCTTGGAAGATCTGAAGAAGACGCGGAACAGCGCTGAGAGTTTGCAGTGCTGTTGCTGCACAGCAGTGTATTGAAATGGAAAATAACTAGAGCCGAAACATGAAAACCGACATATAAATAACTCCAACCCCTTTACCGTTTCGTGGCACAACCGGAGCCGTGGATCTGCAGCAAGCTCGTAAACACCGTTCGATAGCCGGTGGACTTCGAGATGCATCTGGCGCGAAAATGGCAAGCCCAAGGTGTCAGGCCGTAGGCGCTTGGAGCACCGGGCGCACATGGCAGCTTGCCATCTAGCCGTTGAACCATCCAAATGGACGACATCAGTTAAGCCAGGTGGATCGATGCCAGGGCCGGACATGCTATCGCAGTTTTCAGATATCTCGGGATATGGATAACCCGGTTACCATAAATAAACCATTAAATCGCCAGTGCCAACTGTGAATCGTATTGCCAACTTAACATATGTACATATAGTGTTAAACAATGGAATGTATATACCGTGAACCTTATGTGTGGTAGGGTCAATCGTTATACATTATGCTAATGCGCAAATAGAATCTCGATGTAATAATATATGTTATTGTCATGAGTTAAAACATAGGTTATGGTTGAAAGTGTGAAATTACAGAAGTAATGATTAACGTAGAATGTGATGGTAAATGCAAATGTATAAGGTAATATTGTTTTTAAAAAAAAATTACTTGTTTGTTCTGTATGGGAACGTGACAATTTGGTATCAGAGCCCAAGGTTTACAACTCTGTGACCTTTGGGAAAATTTCAAAATTACAGTAACATAAATATAAAACAGTATCATGATAAAAGCTCAGAATACGCTGAAGATAAATTATATCTGTTTAATGAGTTATTCTTAAGCAGGTAGTAGCAGAATGAGGAGAGCAAATAGTGCTCCTTATGGAAATCTGGAACCACCTGATAACATGGAACAACCTCAGGGAAATCCTGAGCTTTGGGTACAATTGGGAGCAGCAGGCCGCAATACTGATTCAACGCTAATGAGGACAGTTCTGGAGCTAAAGGATGAAATGGCCCGGCTGCGTGCGGATAACGCAAGATTAAATGTAGAACAGGAGAGAATTCTGAAAAGCTTATTCGATAAGCAACATCAACAGCAGTCACATCCGAGGCCCGAACAGCCACGGGTAACAGATGAACAGAGCTATCATACTGAACAAGAAGAAGTGGAGGACAGAGCAGAGACGTGAGGAGAGAAGTCTGTCAATGCTTCTGAATATCAAACCTCAAAAAGACCCCGGATGGAACTACAAGGGGAATTTCGGAAGATTAAACCACCTCATTTCGATGGGGAATCAGAAGAAGCTGCAGAGGCATGGCTTATTAATATGAATAAGTATTTTCAAGTGTATGAATATGATCATCATCTTAAGGCAAGGCTGGCTATATTCCAGCTGCAGGCCAAAGCCACGCTATGGTGGGAGGAGGTCAAGATGGTGCGGGGAGTAAGTGAACAAGAGGTGACCTGGGAAATGTTTCAAAGATATTTCAAGGAGAAGTATCTGACAGAACGCTTTTATGATGAAAAAGCGCGAGAATTTCATGATCTGCGGCTTGGACAGCAGACCATTGACGAGTTCGTAACTAAATTCACATCCCTGCTTCGTTACGTGCCATATATTCGTGAGGAGAAGGCTAAGGTACAAAGGTTTGTTAGTAGTCTACCTCTGGCAATGCGAGAAAGAATAGAGTTCAATAATCCGAAGACGATGGATGAAGCAATTCGGAAGGCAAGACTGTGTTATCAGCAAAACAAATCAAAAGGAGAAAATTCCGGGAAGCGTTGGACAGATAAGCGGGGCAGCAAAATGCCTATGGGAAGTAAGGGAGCACGCAACAGTTTTCAAAAAGGATTCTCGAAAGGAGCCAATACTAGAAATCCAATTAAAAATCAGAACAGATTCAAGCCCCCTGCAGAATCCAAATATAGTGAACAACAAGTTAGACTGGACAATGAAGGCTCAGCTCGGCCACCTGTTCAGTGTTGGGGTTGTGGCGGACCCCATTATATTAAAAATTGCCCTCATCGGAAGGACAGTGATCAGCTGTCCCAGATTTATGAAGCTTCAACAGTAGGAGATGTGGCTCGATCTATGCCCAGAATAAATGCAGCACTGGAGGATCGGCAAGCTGATTACCAGCCAACGATGATAGAGTTTGAAGGTAAGATCTTTGATCGAACTGTTTCTATTTTAGTAGATCCAGGAGCTACTTTAAGCTATGTAAGTCCCAAAGTTGTGGAAAGCTGTGGTTTGCAGACCACTAAATTTAAAAGCCCTTGGCTAGTACAGCTGGCCACTGGGGCCAAAAGACGAGTACTAACCAAAGTCAGCAACTGACCATTAAGGTTAGCTGGCCAAACAATAACAACTGAATTAAATGTACTCCCTCTTGGTTCCTATGATGTGCTGATAGGAATGGATTGGTTGGAACGGCGATGGTCTGTAATTAATTGTAAAACGAAAACAGTTTCTTACCGAGATGAACTGGGTGTGGGAAAAGAGATTCAAGGCATCCAGAAACCAGTACAGATTCGGCCAATCACGGCCTCACAACTGGTTAAATGCATCCGGAAGAAATGCCAGATTTATGCAGTACAAGTGGGGTATGCAGATTCTGTGGAGAAGGGTGCCACTGTTGAAAATATACCGGTAGTGCAAGAGTTTGCAGATGTATTTCCTGAAGAAATTCCAGGGCTGCCGCCCAAAAGGGATTTAGACTTCACCATTGAGCTGATACCCGGAGCAGCCCCAGTGTCCCGGGCACCCTATCGGATGAGTGTGCCAGAGTTAACTGAGTTAAAAATGCAACTGCAAGAACTGCTGGAAAAGAAGTATATCCGTCCCAGTGTCTCTCCTTGGGGAGCCCCTGTGCTGTTTGTAAGGAAAAAGGATGGAACTCTGCGTATGTGCATAGATTATAGACAGCTGAACAAGCTGACAGTTAAAAACAAATACCCCCTACCCCGCATTGATGAGCTGTTTGATCAGGTAAAAGGGGCGACAATCTTCTCCAAGATCGATTTAAGATCGGGTTACCATCAAATCAGAATCAAAGATGAGGACATAGCCAAGACAGCTTTTCGTACTCGTTACGGACACTACGAGTTTGTGGTACTGCCTTTTGGATTAACTAATGCACCTGCAACATTCATGTGTTTGATGAATAGTGTATTTCATCAATACCTAGACAAATTTGTATTGATCTTCATTGATGATATACTTATATACTCCCAGAATATCAAGGAGCATGAGGAACATTTGAGGATAGTGTTACAGACATTACGGGAGCATCAGTTATATGGAAAATTCAGCAAATGTGATTTTTATAAAGAACAGATCCAGTATTTGGGCCACATTATTACGAAGGAAGGTATAGCTGTAGACCCCGAAAAGATTAAAACTATAATGGAATGGCCTACACCCAAGGATGTAGCAGATATTCGATCTTTCATGGGGCTGGCTGGATATTACCGGCGGTTTGTAGAAGGTTTTTCTAGAGTTGCCTACCCTATTACCTCCTTGCAAAAGAAGGGAAAAGTGTTTAAATGGACAGCAGACTGTCAACGGAGTTTCGAACAGCTCAAACATTTACTTACCACAGCACCTGTGTTGTGTGTGGCAGATCCCGAAAAGGAGTATGTAGTTTGTACAGATGCCAGTAAGGAGGGCGTGGGTGGAGTGCTAATGCAGGAAGGTAAAGTGATTGCCTATGAATCCAGAAAGTTAAAAGAACATGAGCAGAAGTATTCTGCCTATGATCTGGAATTAACCGCTGTGATCCATGCTTTGAAGATGTGGCGCCATTATTTAGTAGGGAGGAAATTTTTGTTAATGACGGATCACCACAGCTTGACTAGTTACTTTAGTCAACCCACTTTAAACGCAAGACAAGCAAGATGGGTGGACTTTTTGGGAAATTTCGATTTCGAAATTAAACACCTAAAGGGAAAGGAGAACAGAGTAGCTGATGCACTGAGCCGAAAAGTGCATTGCATTTATGAGATCGGTATTAGTCAAGGATGGTCCACCCTTGACAAAGAGATTGAGGAGGCTGCGGCGCAAGATCAGATTTATTTGCGAAAGAAGAATTTGGTACAGAATTCAGATACCTGTTCAATACAACAAGGTTACACCTTGAATGCAGCCAGAATTTTGTGTTATCAGAAGAAGATTTATATACCCAATCAGAGCAGTATTAAAGAAAAGATTCTGGATGAAAATCACAGAAGTCCTTATGCAGGACATCCTGGTTACCAGAAATTAATCACCTCGCTAAGGAAGGAGTATTATTGGCCAGGCATGAAGAAGGATGTTATAGAATACCTGGCGCGCTGTTTGGAGTGTCAACAGGTGAAGGCTGAACATCAGCACCCTGCAGGATTACTACAGCCAATACCCATACCAGAATGGAAATGGGAGACCATAACCATGGACTTTATTACCGGGTTGCCGAAATCCAAAAAGAACAATGATTCTATAATGGTTGTAGTGGATAAACTCAGCAAGTCAGCACACTTCATACCAGTTCAATCCACTTATCGTGCAGCTCAAATCGCAAACATTTTCATGCAAAATATATTTAAACTTCATGGGCTGCCGAAAGTAATAATATCTGACCGTGACGTTAAGTTTACCTCAGTTTTTTGGAGGACCTTATTTGAAGGTCTAGGAACTCAATTGAACTTCAGCACCGCATATCATCCGCAAACTGACGGACAGACTGAGCGAGTGAATCAAGTAGTGGAGGACATGCTGAGGTCTTATGTGATGCAGCAACCTACGCGATGGGAGGAGTATTTACACCTAGTGGAATTCGCCTATAACAATGGCTATCACTCATCCTTGAAGATGAGCCCATTCGAAGTACTTTACGGCCGGAAATGCCGCACACCCTCCAGTTGGGGTGGACCAGAGGACAAATTCTTGCTGGGTCCTGAGATGTTGGAAGAAATGGAAGTTATGGTGAAAAAAGTTCGAGCTAATCTAAAGATGGCACAAGACAGGCAGAAGAATTTTGCAGATCGGAAGAGGACATTTAAAGAGTACCAAGTGGGTGAACATGTGTACATCAGAATTCGAGCTAGAAAGAGTACCCTCCAATGGAATGCTTGTGCCAAATTGGCACCGCGTTTTTGTGGACCATTCCAAATTCTGGCGCGAGTAGGGTCGGTAGCTTATCAGCTCGCCCTACCCAGCCATATTCGGGTTCATAATGTTTTCCATGTATCAGTTTTAAAGAGATATGTGTATGACCCTAGGCATATAATAAGTTGGCAGGACATTCAGGTAAGGAAGACTGTTATATAATGTAAACTGAAATAGAATACTAGTAAGCAGCTGATCTGATTGTCATGTGTTTCAGGTGGAACCGGAAGGAGAGTTCCTGGTCGAACCAGTGAACATATTAGATCGGAGAAGAGTCGAGCTGCGGAAAAAGGTCATCAGTCAGGTTAAAGTGCAGTGGCAGCACTTTGGACCTGAAGAGGCCACCTGGGAGGATGAACAAATGATGAGGGATACTTATCCCAGACTGCTTTTGGATGAAAAGCAACATCGGGACGATGTAGACTTTCAGGAGGGGGAGATGTAACATCCCTCGTGAAAAGTTAATGTTAGTAAATAGTAAAAGTAATTATGAACAAAGACTTTATTTGAAAAAGTATATATAACTCTGTTATTAATTTTATGTTAATTAAAAAACAATTGTGTTAGTATTATTTGAACTGAGTCTATGATTAATCATGGTTAGTAACTGTGGAAGCAGTTACAATGGAACCCTAACTACCTTCAGGAGGTAGTTGAGGCCCCAGAGGAAAGGGGGAAAGATTTGCCAAGTCTGGTTAGGATCAGATGGCAGAGAGGAAAGAAAATGATCATGCTATGTCTGGTTAGGATCAGATGGCATAGAGGGAAAGGAATTTTCCTGTGTACGCTATGTCTGGTTAGGACCAGATAGCGATTACTGGCGAGACCAGTGTAATTGCAGTCGGAAGGGTCTGCAAGTGCTTGGGGGTGGAAGGTCGTGAAGGAATCTTCCTACGGACGGGTGGATTGACAAGCATTACAAATAGGTTTGGCAGATAAGCAGGTATGGCTTACTACTTATACATCTGTTAAAATGTTCCTGTACTGTACTGTACTGAGAAAAGTGAAATAAGTTGACAGTTATCTGCCTATTCTCCTTAAACAGTATTATGAAAACAAATATTGCATTCTGTGTAAATTATAGAAACAGAATCGAGTGTAGAATCAGAACTGAATATACAATCTGAAGGAAGAACACTAAAGTCTGTATGAAAGACAACGACAGAACCTAAGTTTGCATGGTTCCTTAAAGAAATAATAGAAAACACGATAAAGGGTTTATAATAACCTCGGTAGCAGTATAAATGGCCTATCAAGAAATGGTATAGCAAGAACCCTCATTTATATGTAAAAGCAAGAAAATATACAGGCATTTAGAAAAGCAAGAAATGTACAGGCGCTCTCTGCTGTAATGAATGGTAGTAAAACCCTGATACTCTATATATATTCATGAGTGAATCTAGAGAGCCTCGCGGCCAAGTAAATTAAAAAGAATAAACTGTGCTATTGTTATAGCCAATGGAGCAAAACATTAAATTCCAGTATTGTAATACCATAAGCCCGGTCAACCGAACCACAAGAATTTCAGAGATTATTAAAGGAAGTATGACCCGGTATAATCTTTCAGATATATATATATATATATATATATATATATATATATATATATATATATATAAATATAATTGTCTCGCATGACAGAGGAAAACAATATACATCCACTGTTAACAAAATGAGACAATAAGTGTGAACGACGAGGCAGGGGCATGGTAACTATGGTTACATGCAACCTCGGCCTGTCTTAACAAGCAACCCTCCGCTTTGGTGAACCCCCTCGGACCGAGCCGTAGCTTACGCTTAACTGGCCGAGGCACCGAGCCGGAATAACACAGTAAACAGATTCATCATTAACATTGGAAGAAAACCATAACAGTATTCTCTGTACGTAAATGTATATATATATTCCAACATTGAAACTGACAATAAGCCATAATCGAGGCGGCAATCAACCAGAGAGATACATTATGAACAATAATGAACCTACAGATTATCCGTGTGCCTGTATCATATTTCTATCATTGTCAAACAGAAAATCGAAACCCTTACGGTCGGAGTCATAACTTAATAGTAAATAACGGCTGCGTTCAAAGAGAACCAGCATATAGCTATGTAACAGTACAACAGACTAATGAAACATGGTTACAAGCATCTGAGACTATTATGCCTCTTAGCAGAAGAGTTCCGCATAAGCAGGGACCCTGAGCTTGTACAAAGGGAAATGAAAAATCCGGCATCCCTGCCAAGGGAATAATAGTTTAGACAACCCTGATAAATCACATGTAAATAGACACAAGTGCTCGAATCCTTACCCGGTGTTGGGTTAACCGGCAAAAAGGGAGATCTCTCGTCCCTGAGGGGATGACGATGAACCATCTGCATATAGCCATAGCCGGAGTATTAGACAAAACCCTGGCGCAATAATAGAAGTCTGTAACCCAATCAAATGGAAAACGATAATACCTGTAGTAACAAAGCCTTGCAGAACCAGCAACTTCAACAATGAAGGGAGGTCGAACCCTGAACCGAAGGCTGCATACCTATGATCCTTGGAAGATCTGAAGAAGACGCGGAACAGCGCTGAGAGTTTGCAGTGCTGTTGCTGCACAACAGTGTATTGAAATGGAAAATAACTAGAGCCGAAACATGAAAACCGACATATAAATAACTCCAACCCCTTTACCGTTTCGTGGCACAACCGGAGCCGTGGATCTGCAGCAAGCTCGTAAACACCGTTCGATAGCCGGTGGACTTCGAGAAATGCATTTGGCGCGGAAATGGCAAGCCCAAGGTGTCAGGCCGTAGGCGCTTGGAGCACCGGGCGCACATGGCAGCTTGCCATCTAGCCGTCGAACCATCCAAATGGACGACATCAGTTAAGCCAGGTGGATCGATGCCAGGGCCGGACATGCTATCGCAGTTTTCAGATATCTCGGGATATGGATAACCCGGTTACCATAAATAAACCATTAAATCGCCAGTGCCAACTGTGAATCGTATTACCAACTCAGCATATGTACATATAGTGTTAAACAATGGAATGTTATGCCGTGAACCTTATGTGTGGTAGGGTCGATCGTTATTCATATATATGCTAATGCGCAAACAGAATTTCGATGTATTAATATATGTTATTGTCATGAGTTAAAACATAGGTTATGGTTGAAAGTGTGAATTTATAGAAGTAATGATTAACGTAGAATGTGATGGTAAATGCAAATGTATAAGGTAATATTGTTTTTAAAAAAAAATTACTTGTTTGTTCTGTATGGGAACGTGACAATTTGGTATCAGAGCCCAAGGTATACAACTCTGTGACCTTTGGGAAAATTTCAAAATTACAGTAACATAAATATAAAACAGTATCATGATAAAAGCTCAGAATACGCTGAAGATAAATTATATCTGTTTAATGAGTTATTCTTAAGCAGGTAGTAGCAGAATGAGGAGAGCAAATAGTGCTCCTTATGGAAATCTGGAACCACCTGATAACATGGAACAACCTCAGGGAAATCCTGAGCTTTGGGTACAATTGGGAGTAGCAGGCCACAATACTGATTCAACGCTAATGAGGACAGTTCCAGAGCTAAAGGATGAAATGGCCCGGCTGCGTGCGGATAACGCAAGATTAAATGTAGAACAGGAGAGAATTCTGAAAAGCTTATCCGATAAGCAACATCAACAGCAGTCACATCCGAGGCCCGAACAGCCATGGGTAACAGATGAACAGAGCTATCATACTGAACAAGAAGAAGCGGAGGACAGAGCAGAGACACGAGGAGAGAAGTCTGTCAATGCTTCTGAATATCAAACCTCAAAAAGACCCCGGATGGAACTACAAGGGGAATTTCGGAAGATTAAACCACCTCATTTCGATGGGGAATCAGAAGAAGCTGCAGAGGCATGGCTAATTAATATGAATAAGTATTTTCAAGTGTATGAATATGATCATCATCTTAAGGCAAGGCTGGCTATATTCCAGCTGCAGGCCAAAGCCACGCTATGGTGGGAGGAGGTCAAGATGGTGCGGGGAGTAAGTGAACAAGAGGTGACCTGGGAAATGTTTCAAAGATATTTCAAGGAGAAGTATCTGACAGAACGCTTTTATGATGAAAAAGCGCGAGAATTTCATGATCTGCGGCTTGGACAGCAGACCATTGACGAGTTCGTAACTAAATTCACATCCCTGCTTCGTTACGTGCCATATATTCGTGAGGAGAAGGCTAAGGTACAAAGGTTTGTTAGTAGCCTACCTCTGGCAATGCGAGAAAGAATAGAGTTCGATAATCCGAAGACGATGGATGAAGCAATTCGGAAGGCAAGACTGTGTTATCAGCAAAACAAATCAAAAGGAGAAAATTCCGGGAAGCGTTGGACAGATAAGCGGGGCAGCAAAATGCCTATGGGAAGTAAGGGAGCACGCAGCAGTTTTCAAAAAGGATTCTCGAAAGGAGCCAATACTAGAAATCCAATTAAAAATCAGAACAGATTCAAGCCCCGTGCAGAATCCAAATATAGTGAACAGCAAGTTAGACTGGACAATGAAGGCTCAGCTCGGCCACCTGTTCAGTGTTGGGGTTGTGGCGGACCCCATTATATTAAAAATTGCCCTCATCGGAAGGACAGTGATCAGTTGTCCCACATTTATGAAGCTTCAACAGTAGGAGATGTGGCTCGATCTATGCCCAGAATAAATGCAGCACTGGAGGATCGGCAAGCTGATTACCAGCCAACGATGATAGAGTTTGAAGGTAAGATCTTTGATCGAACTGTTTCTATTTTAGTAGATCCACGAGCTACTTTAAGCTATGTAAGTCCCAAAGTTGTGGAAAGTTGTGGTTTGCAGACCACTAAATTTAAAAGCCCTTGGCTAGTACAGCTGGCCACTGGGGCCAAAAGACAAGTACTAACCAAAGTCAGCAACTGAACATTAAGGTTAGCTGGCCAAACAATAACAACTGAATTAAATGTACTCCCTCTTGGTTCCTATGATGTGCTGATAGGAATGGATTGGTTGGAACGGCGATGGTCTGTAATTAATTGTAAAACGAAAACAGTTTCTTACCGAGATGAACTGGGTGTGGGAAAAGAGATTCAAGGCATCCAGAAACCAGTACAGATTCGGCCAATCACGGCCTCACAACTGGTTAAATGCATCCGGAAGAAATGCCAGATTTATGCAGTACAAGTGGGGTATGCAGATTCCATGGAGAAGGGTGCCACTGTTGAAAATATACCGGTAGTGAAAGAGTTTGCAGATGTATTTCCTGAAGAAATTCCAGGGCTGCCGCCCAAAAGGGATTTAGACTTCACCATTGAGCTGATACCCGGAGCAGCCCCAGTGTCCCGGGCACCCTATCGGATGAGTGTGCCAGAGTTAACTGAGTTAAAAATGCAACTGCAAGAACTGCTGGAAAAGAAGTATATCCGTCCCAATGTCTCTCCTTGGGGAGCCCCTGTGTTGTTTGTAAGGAAAAAGGATGGAACTCTGCGTATGTGCATAGATTATAGACAGCTGAACAAGCTGACAGTTAAAAACAAATACCCCCTACCTCGCATTGATGAGCTGTTTGATCAGGTAAAAGGGGTGACAATCTTCTCCAAGATCGATTTAAGATCGGGTTACCATCAAATCAGAATCAAAGATGAGGAAATAGTCAAGCCAGCTTTTCGTACTCGTTACGGACACTACGAGTTTGTGGTACTGCCTTTTGGATTAACTAATGCACCTGCAACATTCATGTGTTTCATGAATAGTGTATTTCATCAATACCTAGACAAATTTGTATTGATCTTCATTGATGATATACTTATATACTCCCAGAATATCAAGGAGCATGAGGAACATTTGAGGATAGTGTTACAAACATTACGGGAGCATCAGTTATATGGAAAATTCAGCAAATGTGATTTTTATAAAGAACAGATCCAGTATTTGGGCCACATTATTACGAAGGAAGGTATAGCTGTAGACCCCGAAAAGATTAAAACTATAATGGAATGGCCTACACCCAAGGATGTAGCAGATATTCGATCTTTCATGGGGCTGGCTGGATATTACCGGCGGTTTGTAGAAGGTTTTTCTAGAGTTGCCTACCCTATTACCTCCTTGCAAAAGAAGGGAAAAGTGTTTAAATGGACAGCAGACTGTCAACGGAGTTTCGAACAGCTCAAACATTTACTTACCACAGCACCTGTGTTGTGTGTGGCAGATCCCGAAAAGGAGTATGTAGTTTGTACAGATGCCAGTAAGGAGGGCGTGGGTGGAGTGCTAATGCAGGAAGGTAAAGTGATTGCCTATGAATCCAGAAAGTTAAAAGAACATGAGCAGAAGTATTCTGCCTATGATCTGGAATTAACCGCTGTGATCCATGCTTTGAAGATGTGGCGCCATTATTTAGTAGGGAGGAAATTTTTGTTAATGACGGATCACCACAGCTTGACTAGTTACTTTAGTCAACCCAATTTAAACGCAAGACAAGCAAGATGGTTGGATTTTTTGGGAAATTTCGATTTTGAAATTAAACACCTAAAGGGAAAGGAGAACAGAGTAGCTGATGCACTGAGCCGAAAAGTGCATTGCATTTATGAGATCGGTATTAGTCAAGGATGGTCCACCCTTGACAAAGAGATTGAGGAGGCTGCGGCGCAAGATCAGATTTATTTGCGAAAGAAGCATTTGGTACAGAATTCAGATACCCGTTCAATACAACAAGGTTACACCTTGAATGCAGCCAGAATTTTGTGTTATCAGAAGAAGATTTATATACCCATTCAGAGCAGTATTAAAGAAAAGATTCTGGATGAAAATCACAGAAGTCCTTATGCAGGACATCCTGGTTACCAGAAATTAATCACCTCGCTAAGGAAGGAGTATTATTGGCCAGGCATGAAGAAGGATGTTATAGAATACCTGGCGCGCTGTTTGGAGTGTCAACAGGTGAAGGCTGAACATCAGCACCCTGCAGGATTACTACAGCCAATACCCATACCAGAATGGAAATGGGAGACCATAACCATGGACTTTATTACCGGGTTGCCGAAATCCAAAAAGAACAATGATTCTATAATGGTTGTAGTGGATAAACTCAGCAAGTCAGCACATTTCATACCAGTTCAATCCACTTATCGTGCAGCTCAAATCGCAAACATTTTCATGCAAAATATATTTAAACTTCATGGGCTGCCGAAAGTAATAATATCTGACCGTGACGTTAAGTTTACCTAAGTTTTTTGGAGGACCTTATTTCAAGGTCTAGGAACTCAATTGAACTTCAGCACCACATATCATCCGCAAACTGACGGACAGACTGAGCGAGTGAATCAAGTAGTGGAGGACATGCTGAGGTCTTATGTGATGCAGCAACCTACGCGATGGGAGGAGTATTTACACCTATTGGAATTCGCCTATAACAACGACTATCACTCATCCTTGAAGATGAGCCCATTCGAAGTACTTTACGGCCGGAAATGCCGCACACCCTCCAGTTGGGGTCGACTAGAGGACAAATTCTTGCTGGGTCCTGAGATGTTGGAAGAAATGGAAGTTATGGTGAAAAAAGTTCGAGCTAATCTAAAGATGGCACAAGACAGGCAGAAGAATTTTGCAGATCGGAAGAGGAAATTTAAAGAGTACCAAGTGGGTGAACATGTGTACATCAGAATTCGAGCTAGAAAGAGTACCCTCCAATGGAATGCCTGTGCCAAATTGGCACCGCGTTTTTGTGGACCATTCCAAATTCTGGCGCGAGTAGGGCCGGTAGCTTATCAGCTCGCCCTACCCAGCCATATTCGGGTTCATAATGTTTTCCATGTATCAGTTTTAAAGAGATATGTGTATGACCCTAGGCATATAATAAGTTGGCAGGACATTCAGGTAAGGAAGACTGTTATATAATGTAAACTGAAATAGAATACTAGTAAGCAGCTGATCTGATTGTCATGTGTTTCAGGTGGAACCGGAAGGAGAGTTCCTGGTTGAACCAGTGAACATATTAGATCGGAGAAGAGTCGAGCTGCGGAAAAAGGTCATCAACCAGGTTAAAGTGCAGTGGCAGCACTTTGGGCCTGAAGAGGCCACCTGGGAGGATGAACAAATGATGAGGGATACTTATCCCAGACTGTTTTTGGATGAACAGCAACATCGGGACGATGTAGAATTTCAGGAGGGGGAGATGTAACATCCCTCGTGAAACGTTAATGTTAGTAAATAGTAAAAGTAATTATTAACAAAGACTTTATTTGAAAAAGTATATATAACTCTGTTATTAATTTTATGTTAATTAAAAAACAATTGTGTTAGTATTATTTGAACTGAGTCTATGATTAATCATGGTTAGTAACTGTGGAAGCAGTTACAATGGAACCCTAACTACCTTCAGGAGGTAGTTGAGGCCCTAGAGGAAAGGGGGAAAGATTTGCCAAGTCTGGTTAGGATCAGAGGGCAGAGAGGAAAGAAAATGATCATGCTATGTCTGGTTAGGATCAGATGGCATAGAGGGAAAGGAATTTTCCTGTGTACGCTATGTCTGGTTAGGACCAGATAGCGATTACTGGCGAGACCAGTGTAATTGCAGTCGGAAGGGTCTGCAAGTGCTTGGGGGTGGAAGGTGGTGAAGGAATCTTCCTACGGACGGGTGGATTGACAAGCATTACAAATAGGTTTGGCAGATAAGCAGGTATGGCTTACTACTTATATATTTGTTAAAATGTTCCTGTACTGTACTGTACTGAGAAAAGTGAAATAAGTTGACAGTTATCTGCCTATTCTCCTTAAACAGTATTATGAAAACAAATATTGCATTGTGTAAATTATAGAAACAGAATCGAGTGTAGAATCAGAACTGAATATACAATCTAAAGGAAGAATACTAAAATCTGTATGAAAGACAACGACAGAACCTAAGTTTGCATGGTTCCTTAAAGAAATAATAGAAAACACGATAAAGGGTTTATAATAACCTCGGTAGCAGTACAAATGGACTATCAAGAAATGGTATAGCAAGAACCCTCATTTATATGTAAAAGCATGAAAATATACAGGCATTAGAAAAGCAAGAAAATATACAGGCATTTAAAAAAGCAAGAAATGTACAGGCGCTCTCTGCTGTAATGAATGGTAGTAAAACCCTGATACTCTATATATATTCATGAGTGAATCTAGAGAGGCTCGCGGCCAAGTAAATTAAAAAGAATAAACTGTGCTATTGTTACAGCCAATGGAGTAAAACATTAAATTCCAGTATTGTAATACCTTAATCCCGGTCAACCGAACCACAAGAATTTCAGAGATTATTAAAGGAAGTATGACCCGGTATAACCTTTCAGATATATATATATATAATTGTCTCGCATGACAGAGGAAAACAATATACATCCACTGTTATCAAAATGAGACAATAAGTGTGAACGACGAGGCAGGGGCATGGTAACTATGGTTACATGCAACCTCGGCCTGTCTTAACAAGCAACCCCTCCGCTTTGGTGAACCCCCTCGGACCGAGCCGTAGCTTACGCTTAACTGGCCGAGGCACCGAGCCGGAATAACACAGTAAACAGATTCATTATTAACATTGGAAGAAAACCATAACAGTATTCTCTGTACGTAAATGTATATATATATTCCAACATTGAAACTGACAATAAGCCATAATCGAGGCGGCAATCAACCAGAGAGATACATTATGAACAATACTGAACCTACAGAATTATCCGTGTGCCTGTATCATATTTCTATCATTGTCAAACAGAAAATCGAAACCCTTACGGTCGGAGTCATAACTTAATAGTAAATAACGACTGCGTTCAAAGAGAACCAGCATATAGCTATGTAACAGTACAACAGACTAATGAAACATGGTTACAAGCATCTGAGACTATTATGCCTCTTAGCAGAAGAGTTCCGCATAAGTAGGGACCCTGAGCTTGTACAAAGGGAAATGAAAAATCTGGCATCCCTGCCAAGGGAATAATAGTTTAGACAACCCTGATAAATCACATGTAAATAGACACAAGTTCTCGAATCCTTACCCGGTGTTGGGTTAACCGGCAAAAAGGGAGATCTCTCGTCCCTGAGGGGATGACGATGAACCATCTGCATATAGCCATAGCCGGAGTATTAGACAAAACCCTGGCACAATAATAGAAGTCTGTAACCCAATCAAATGGAAAACGATAATACCTGTAGTAACAAAGCCTTGCAGAACCAGCAACTTCAACAATGAAGGGAGGTCGAACCCTGAATCGAAGGCTGCATGCCTATGATCCTTGAAAGATCTGAAGAAGACGCGGAACAGCGCTGAGAGTTTGCAGTGCTGTTACTGCATAGCAGTGTATTGAAATGGAAAATAACTAGAGCCGAAACATGAAAACCGACATATAAATAACTCCAACCCCTTTACCGTTTCGTGGCACAACCGGAGTCGTGGATCTGCAGCAAGCTCGTAAACACCGTTCGATAGCCGGTGGACTTCGAGAAATGTTGGCGCGGAAATGGAAAGCCCAAGGTGTCAGGCCGTAGGCGCTTGGAGCATCGGGCGCACATGGCAGCTTGCCATCTAGCCGTCGAACCATCCAAATGGACGACATCAGTTAAGCCAGGTGGATCGATGCCAGGGCCGGACATGCTATCGCAGTTTTCAGATATCTCGGGATATGGATAACCCGGTTACCATAAATAAACCATTAAATCGCCAGTGCCAACTGTGAATCGTATTACCAACTCAGCATATGTACATATAGAGTTAAACAATGGAATGTTATGTAGTGAACCTTATGTGTGGTAGGGTCGATCGTTATTTATATATATGCTAATGCGCAAACAAAATTTCGATGTATTAATATATGTTATTGTCATGAGTTAAAACAAAGGTTATGGTTGAAAGTGTGAATTTACAGAAGTAATGATTAGCGTAGAATGTGATGGTAAATGCAAATGTATAAGGTAATATTGTTTTTAAAAAAAAATTACTTGTTTGTTCTGTATGGGAACGTGACAATTTGGTATCAGAGCCCAAGGTTTACAACTCTGTGACCTTTGGGAAAATTTCAAAATTACAGTAACATAAATATAAAACATTATCATGATAAAAGCTCAGAATACGCTGAAGATAAATTATATCTGTTTAATGAGTTATTCTTAAGCAGGTAGTAGCAGAATGAGGAGAGCAAATAGTGCTCCTTATGGAAATCTGGAACCACCTGATAACATGGAACAACCTCAGGGAAATCCTGAGCTTTGGGTACAATTGGGAGCAGCAGGCCGCAATACTGATTCAACGCTAATGAGGACAGTTCTGGAGCTAAAGGATGAAATGGCCCGGCTGCGTGCGGATAACGCAAGATTAAATGTAGAACAGGAGAGAATTCTGAAAAGCTTATTCGATAAGCAACATCAACAGCAGTCACATCCGAGGCCCGAACAACCACGGGTAACAGATGAACAGAGCTATCATACTGAACAAGAAGAAGTGGAGGACAGAGCAGAGACGCGAGGAGAGAAGTCTGTCAATGCTTCTGAATATCAAACCTCAAAAAGACCCTAGATGGAACTACAAGGGGAATTTCGGAAGATTAAACCACCTAATTTCGATGGGGAATCAGAAGAAGCTGCAGAGGCATGGCTTATTAATATGAATAAGTATTTTCAAGTGTATGAATATGATCATCATCTTAAGGCAAGGCTGGCTATATTCCAGCTGCAGGCCAAAGCCACGCTATGGTGGGAGGAGGTCAAGATGGTGCGGGGAGTAAGTGAACAAGAGGTGACCTGGGAAATGTTTCAAAGATATTTCAAGGAGAAGTATCTGACAGAACGCTTTTATGATGAAAAAGCGCGAGAATTTCATGATCTGCGGCTTGGACAGCAGACCATTGACGAGTTCGTAACTAAATTCACATCCCTGCTTCGTTACGTGCCATATATTCGTGAGGAGAAGGCTAAGGTACAAAGGTTTGTTAGTAGCCTACCTCTGGCAATGCGAGAAAGAATAGAGTTCGATAATCTGAAGACGATGGATGAAGCAATTCGGAAGGCAAGACTGTGTTATTAGCAAAACAAATCAAAAGGAGAAAATTCCGGGAAGCGTTGGACAGATAAGCGGGGCAGCAAAATGCCTATGGGAAGTAAGGGAGCACGCAGCAGTTTTCAAAAAGGATTCTCGAAAGGAGCCAATACTAGAAATCCAATTAAAAATCAGAACAGATTCAAGCCCCGTGCATAATCCAAATATAGTGAACAACAAGTTAGACTGGACAATGAAGGCTCAGCTCGGCCACCTGTTCAGTGTTGGGGTTGTGGCGGACCCCATTATATTAAAAATTGCCCTCATCGGAAGGACAGTGATTAGTTGTCCCACATTTATGAAGCTTCAACAGTAGGAGATGTGGCTCGATCTATGCCCAGAATAAATGCAGCACTGGAGGATCGGCAAGCTGATTACCAGCCAACGATGATAGAGTTTGAAGGTAAGATCTTTGATCGAACTGTTTCTATTTTAGTAGATCCAGGAGCTACTTTAAGCTATGTAAGTGCCAAAGTTGTGGAAAGCTGTGGTTTGCAGACCACTAAATTTAAAAGCCCTTGGCTAGTACAGCTGCCCACTGGGGCCAAAAGACGAGTACTAACCAAAGTCAGCAACTGACCATTAAGGTTAGCTGGCCAAACAATAACAACTGAATTAAATGTACTCCCTCTTGGTTCCTATGATGTGCTGATAGGAATGGATTGGTTGGAACGGTGATGGTCTGTAATTAATTGTAAAACGAAAACAGTTTCTTACCGAGATGAACTGGGTGTGGGAAAAGAGATTCAAGGCATCCAGAAACCAGTACAGATTCGGCCAATCACAGCCTCACAACTGGTTAAATGCATCCGGAAGAAATGCCAGATTTATGCAGTACAAGTGGGGTATGCAGATTCTGTGGAGAAGGGTGCCACTGTTGAAAATATACCGGTAGTGCAAGAGTTTGCAGATGTATTTCCTGAAGAAATTCCAGGGCTGCCGCCCAAAAGGGATTTAGACTTCACCATTGAGCTGATACCCGGAGCAACCCCAGTGTCCCGGGCACCCTATCGGATGTGTGTGCCAGAGTTAACTGAGTTAAAAATGCAACTGCAAGAACTGCTGGAAAAGAAGTATATCCGTCCCAATGTCTCTCCTTGGGGAGCCCCTGTGTTGTTTGTAACGAAAAAGGATTAAACTCTGCGTATGTGCATAGATTATAGACAGCTGAACAAGCTGACAGTTAAAAACAAATACCCCCTACCCCGCATTGATGAGCTATTTGATCAGGTAAAAGGGGTGACAATCTTCTCCAAGATCGATTTAAGATCGGGTTACCATCAAATCAGAATCAAAGATGAGGACATAGCCAAGACAGCTTTTCGTACTCGTTACGGACACTACGAGTTTGTGGTACTGCCTTTTGGATTAACAAATGCACCTGCAACATTCATGTGTTTCATGAATAGTGTATTTCATCAATACCTAGACAAATTTGTATTGATCTTCATTGATGATATACTTATATACTCCCGGAATATCAAGGAGCATGAGGAACATTTGAGGATAGTGTTACAGACATTACGGGAGCATCAGTTATATGGAAAATTCAGCAAATGTGATTTTTATAAAGAACAGATCCAGTATTTGGGCCACATTATTACGAAGGAAGGTATAGCTGTAGACCCCGAAAAGATTAAAACTATAATGGAATGGCCTACACCCAAGGATGTAGCAGATATTCGATCTTTCATGGGGCTGGCTGGATATTACCGGCGGTTTGTAGAAGGTTTTTCTAGAGTTGCCTACCCTATTACCTCCTTGCAAAAGAAGGGAAAAGTGTTTAAATGGACAGCAGACTGTCAACGGAGTTTCGAATAGCTCAAACATTTACTTACCACAACACCTGTGTTGTGTGTGGCAGATCCCGAAAAGGAGTATGTAGTTTGTACAGATGCCAGTAAGGAGGGCGTGGGTGGAGTGCTAATGCAGGAAGGTAAAGTGATTGCCTATGAATCCAAAAAGTTAAAAGAACATGAGCAGAAGTATTCTGCCTATGATCTGGAATTAACCGCTGTGATCCATGCTTTGAAGATGTGGCGCCATTATTTAGTAGGGAGGAAATTTTTGTTAATGACGGATCACCACAGCTTGACTAGTTACTTTAGTCAACCCACTTTAAACGCAAGACAAGCAAGATGGGTGGATTTTTTGGGAAATTTCGATTTCGAAATTAAACACCTAAAGGGAAAGGAGAACAGAGTAGCTGATGCACTGAGCCGAAAAGTGCATTGCATTTATGAGATCGGTATTAGTCAAGGATGGTCCACCCTTGACAAAGAGATTGAGGAGGCTGCGGCACAAGATCAGATTTATTTGCAAAAGAAGAATTTGGTACAGAATTCAGATACCCGTTCAATACAACAAGGTTACACCTTGAATGCAGCCAGAATTTTGTGTTATCAGAAGAAGATTTATATACCCAATCATAGCAGTATTAAAGAAAAGATTCTGGATGAAAATCACAGAAGTCCTTATGCAGGACATCCTGGTTACCAAAAATTAATCACCTCGGTAAGGAAGGAGTATTATTGGCCAGGCATGAAGAAGGATGTTATAGAATACCTGGCGCGCTGTTTGGAGTGTCAACAGGTGAAGGCTGAACATCAGCACCCTGCAGGATTACTACAGCCAATACCCATACCAGAATGGAAATGGGAGACCATAACCATGGACTTTATTACCGGGTTACTGAAATCCAAAAAGAACAATGATTCTATAATGGTTGTAGTGGATAAACTCAGCAAGTCAGCACACTTCATACCAGTTCAATCCACTTATCGTGCAGCTCAAATCGCAAACATTGTCATGCAAAATATATTTAAACTTCATGGGCTGCCGAAAGTAATAATATCTGACCATGACGTTAAGTTTACCTAAGTTTTTTGGAGGACCTTATTTGAAGGTCTAGGAACTCAATTGAACTTCAACACCGCATATCATCCGCAAACTGACGGACAGACTGAGCGAGTGAATCAAGTAGTGGAGGACATGCTGAGGTCTTCTGTGATGCAGCAACCTACGCGATGGGAGGAGTATTTACACCTAGTGGAATTCGCCTATAACAACGGCTATCACTCATCCTTGAAGATGAGCCCATTCGAAGTACTTTATGGCCGGAAATGCCGCACACCCTCCAGTTGGGGTGGACCAGAGGACAAATTCTTGCTGGGTCCTGAGATGTTGGAAGAAATGGAAGTTATGGTGAAAAAAGTTCGAGCTAATCTAAAGATGGCACAAGACAGGCAGAAGAATTTTGTAGATCGGAAGAGGAAATTTAAAGAGTACCAAGTGGGTGAACATGTGTACATCAGAATTCGAGCTAGAAAGAGTACCCTCCAATGGAATGCTTGTGCCAAATTGGCACCGCGTTTTTGTGGACCATTCCAAATTCTGGCGCGAGTAGGGTCGGTAGCTTATCAGCTCGCCCTACCCAGCCATATTCGGGTTCATAATGTTTTCCATGTATCAGTTTTAAAGAGATATGTGTATGACCCTAGGCATATAATAAGTTGGCAGGACATTCAGGTAAGGAAGACTGTTATATAATGTAAACTGAAATAGAATACTAGTAAGCAGCTGATCTGATTGTCATGTGTTTCAGGTGGAACCGGAAGGAGAGTTCCTGGTCGAACCAGTGAACATATTAGATCGGAGGAGAGTCGAGCTGCGGAAAAAGGTCATCAGCCAGGTTAAAGTGCAGTGGCAGCACTTTGGACCTGAAGAGGCCACCTGGGAGGATGAACAAATGATGAGGGATACTTATCCCAGACTGCTTTTGGATGAAAAGCAACATCGGGACGATGTAGACTTTCAGGAGGGGGAGATGTAACATCCCTCGTGAAAAGTTAATGTTAGTAAATAGTAAAAGTAATTATGAACAAAGACTTTATTTGAAAAAGTATATATAACTCTGTTATTAATTTTATGTTAATTAAAAAACAATTGTGTTAGTATTATTTGAACTGAGTCTATGATTAATCATGGTTAGTAACTGTGGAAGCAGTTACAATGGAACCCTAACTACCTTCAGGAGGTAGTTGAGGCCCCAGAGGAAAGGGGGAAAGATTTGCCAAGTCTGGTTAGGATCAGAGGGCAGAGAGGAAAGAAAATGATCATGCTATGTCTGGTTAGGATCAGATGGCATAGAGGGAAAGGAATTTTCCTGTGTACGCTATGTCTGGTTAGGACCAGATAGCGATTACTGGCGAGACCAGTGTAATTGCAGTCGGAAGGGTCTGCAAGTGCTTGGGGGTGGAAGGTCGTGAAGGAATCTTCCTACGGACGGGTGGATTGACAAGCATTACAAATAGGTTTGGCAGATAAGCAGGTATGGCTTACTACTTATATATTTGTTAAAATGTTCCTCTACTGTACTGTACTGAGAAAAGTGAAATAACTTGACAGTTATCTGCCTATTCTCCTTAAACAATATTATGAAAACAAATATTGCATTCTGTGTAAATTATAGAAACAGAATCGAGTGTAGAATCAGAACTGAATATACAATCTGAAGGAAGAATACTAAAATCTGTATGAAAGACAACGACATAACCTAAGTTTGCATGGTTCCTTAAAGAAATAATAGAAAACACGATAAAGGGTTTATAATAACCTCGGTAGCAGTACAAATGGACTATCAAGAAATGATATAGCAAGAACCCTCATTTATATGTAAAAGCAAGAAAATATACAGGCATTAGAAAAGCAAGAAAATATACAGGCATTTAGAAAAGCAAGAAGTGTACAGGCGC
This sequence comes from Pinus tabuliformis, assembly GCA_031772625.1. Taxonomy (NCBI): domain Eukaryota; kingdom Viridiplantae; phylum Streptophyta; class Pinopsida; order Pinales; family Pinaceae; genus Pinus; species Pinus tabuliformis. The sequence continues at coordinate 1,427,784,628 of CM062818.1, forward strand.
TCTCTGCTGTAATGAATCGTAGTAAAACCCTGATACTCTATATATATTCATGAGTGAATCTAGAGAGGCTCGCGGCCAAGTAAATTAAAAAGAATAAACTGTGCTATTGTTACAGCCAATGGAGTAAAACATTAAATTCCAGTATTGTAATACCTTAATCCCGGTCAACCGAACCACAAGAATTTCAGAGATTATTAAAGGAAGTATGACTACGGTATAACCTTTCAGATATATATATATATATAATTGTCTCGCATGACAGAGGAAAACAATATACATCCACTGTTAACAAAATGAGACAATAAGTGTGAACGACGAGGCAGGGGCATGGTAACTATGGTTACATGCAACCTCGGCCTGTCTTAACAAGCAACCCTCCGCTTTGGTGAACCCCCTCGGACCGAGCCGTAGCTTACGCTTAACTGGCCGAGGCACCAAGCCGGAATAACACAGTAAATAGATTCATCATTAACATTGGAAGAAAACCATAACAGTATTCTCTGTACGTAAATGTATATATATATTCCAACATTGAAACTGACAATAAGCCATAATCGAGGCGACAATCAACCAGAGAGATACATTATGAACAATACTGAACCTACAGATTACCCGTGTGCCTGTATCATATTTCTATCATTGTCAAACAGAAAATCGAAACCCTTACGGTCGGAGTCATAACTTAATAGTAAATAACGGCTGCGTTCAAAGAGAACCAGCATATAGCTATGTAACAGTACAACAGACTAATGAAACATGGTTACAAGCATCTGAGACTATTATGCCTCTTAGAAGAAGAGTTCCGCATAAGCAGGGACCCTGAGCTTGTACAAAGGGAAATGAAAAATCCGGCATCCCTGCCAAGGGAATAATAGTTTAGACAACCCTGATAAATCACATGTAAATAGACACAAGTGCTCGAATCCTTACCCGGTGTTGGGTTAACCGGCAAAAAGGGAGATCTCTCGTCCCTGAGGGGATGACGATGAACCATCTGCATATAGCCATAGCCGGAGTATTAGACAAAACCCTGGCGCAATAATAGAAGTCTGTAACCCAATCAAATGGAAAACGATAATCCCTGTAGTAACAAAGCCTTGCAGAACCAGCAACTTCAACAATGAAGGGAGGTCGAACCCTGAACCGAAGGCTGCATACCTATGATCCTTGGAAGATCTGAAGAAGACGCGGAACATCGCTGAGAGTTTGCAGCGCTGTTACTGCACAACAGTGTATTGAAATGGAAAATAACTAGAGACGAAACATGAAAACCGACATATAAATAACTCCAACCCCTTTACCGTTTCGTGGCACAACCGGAGCCGTGGATCTGCAGCAAGCTCGTAAACACCATTCGATAGCCGGTGGACTTCGAGAAATGTTGGCGCGGAAATGGCAAGCCCAAGGTGTCAGGCCGTAGGCTCTTGGAGCACCGGGCGCACATGGCAGCTTGCCATCTAGCCGTCGAACCATCCAAATGGACGACATCAGTTAAGCCAGGTGGATCGATGCCAGGGCCGGACATGCTATCGCAGTTTTCAGATATCTCGGGATATGGATAACCCGGTTACCATAAATAAACCATTAAATCGCCAGTGCCAACTGTGAATCGTATTACCAACTCAGCATATGTACATATAGAGTTAAACAATGGAATGTTATGCAGTGAACCTTATGTGTGGTTGGGTCGATCGTTATTTATATATATGCTAATGCGCAAACAGAATTTCGATGTATTAATATATGTTATTGTTATAAGTTAAAACATAGGTTATGGTTGAAGGTGTGAAATTACAGAAGTAATGATTAACGTAGAATGTGTTGGTAAATGCAAATGTGTAAGGTTAATATTGTTTTTAAAAAAAAATTACTTGTATGTTCTGTATGGGAACGTGACATTGTTATAGGATATTACGTCAAAATATCTTTACCAATCACATTTTTCCACTAAAATTTATTAAGTTAGGTTGGTATAGAATGATGAACATAATTTTGGAAAGAACCTATAAATATTTTGCGAAATAGCATATCATATAATTAAATGATATATTTCTATAAACTAAAACCTTTATAAACCTGAAACTTTTTTCAGATTATATTCTTTAAACTATTTTTCTTAATTTAATTTTATTTCAAGAATAATTATTTTTTTATTTAATTATTTTATATTTTTATAAAAAATTAATTTTACATAGAATTAAATATATTAATTTTTAAAAAATCAGTGTACATTAAATTATAATAAGTTGATGTGTGAAAAATTAATTCTATACAAAATCGTGACACATTTATGCGTGAAGCTTGGAAGAATTTTTTATATGAAGTATTCAAATAGACGTTTGTTCGGCCCTTTAGGCCCTGCCGTGCAGACTATAGTTAGGCGTGGCATCAAATTGAGTTGACCACGAGCATATATATATTGTTTTGCGTAAAATTATATCTTTTTAATTTTTATCAAAAATATTTAATTAATTATTTTTTATTCTATCATATATATATGGTATTTATTTTTGTTCTGATTTGTGTATTAGTTGGTTTTTAATAAAGAATTTTGTTGCTTCTTCAAATTTAATTTTCGTTAATTTTTTATTTTATTTAAATTTATTTATTTATAAAGTGATTGGTTGAGATCTTATTATGGTTTTTTTTAGTAATTCTCATTTTTTTAGTTACTAATTTTTTGTTTTTAGATTTATTTCTTTTTTATTTTGATTTTTTCTCATTTTTCTATTATTTCCATTTTCACATAAATTTTAATTTTTCCCCATATTTTCAATTTAATCTAACTTATTGTTATATTAAAAACATATATATATATATATATATATATATATATTAGTTAATCATATTTCTTAATTTTTGGTGATGAGATTTAACAATCCAATGTTATATTAATTGTCTTATTTTTGTAATAATTTTTTTGTTTTTTTTATTTTTTAGTTTAATTAAGCCATATTTAAGCTAAGTGACAGGTACTAGCTGTGATGTAGACCTTACTTGAATATGTGAATTTAATTTATAATTTAATTAATTGCTTTTTTATTTTATTCTAATATCTGAATTTAATTTATAATTAATTATAATTATTTTGATATGATATTTAAAAGATTATTTTTTAGATTTATCACATATCAGAATTAATTTTGAACTAATTAATATAGTTCATCACAGAGAAAATATAGATAAAGAAAAAAATTGGGGCTTTTAAATCACAGAGACAATATAGATAAAGAGAAAAACTCAGACACAATATAAAATAAGAATGGTAAAAATGCTAAATGAAAAAGTCAAAAAAAGAGTAAAAAATCATACCTCAGATAGATAGAATATCAATAATAAAACAATTATTAAAATAAAGAAAAACCAATAATAAAAATGATAAGAAAAAGAGAATAATTAAAAAAATAATATATTAATAAGTCTAAAAATAAGAAATCAAAGGGGCATTTCATTGAAAATAAGGAATAAATAATACCATATATATAATTTTGGATTTATAAATCTAATAATAATTATTTTTGAATACATAAATAGTTATTTTTATATATTTATTGAAATAATTATTATTAAATATATTTATTCAAAATAATAATATAAATAACTATTTATATATTCAAAATTATTAGAATTTCATTATTGTTTGTTCCTTATTTTCAATAAAATGTTTCTCATTTTATTATTTTTAGAATTATTAATATATTAGTCTTTTTCCTTGTTAAGTTTTTCTTACTGTTGATACTTAATCACTGGGATTAGGTAAATCCATGTAATAGTGTAAATAGAAAATGATGAGAATTGGTGTAACGGCTATAAGCCTAAATCCTACAAAATACATATAATAATAATAATAATAATAATAATAAAATTACATAGAACCATAATCGGCCTTGGATACTGGTCCCTGTCATAATCTGCAAAAGTTATTAATACATTATTGATTACAGCCCATAGCATCGGACATCACTTATGCGTATTTAGTGTGTGATTTTATAATACACAGTCCACAAGGTTTATATGGTTGTTAATGTTTAATGCGCACATGGCCTCCGACAGATTAGCCGTCCTTGCCCAGACTTTGGTTAGCTGGTCCTCGCACGCTGGGACACGCGGCATGATGATGACCCAGGATGTTGCATGCACCTACCAACTATTTCCAATCTCTTGGGACATACTTCTTGCTTTATTTTCATTGATCTCTCCTAGGCGATCCAACGGTGGGGAGGGTTTAGGGTTTAACCCCAAAACCACTTTTCCGCGCGCGACACTTGGTGGAGTCATTGTTGTCGTCAGCCTGACGTTTCTTGCTTCTCTACAATGGTTTGGTTTGGTTAAGGTCTTAGGTCGCCAACTAATCCTTCTGCGGTTTGCCTTGGTTACGATGATTAGTCCTGCGAAGGCAGGTAATCCCGACAATGTGACTTCATGTAGTTTTATTTGTTTGCATTTTCTGAGTTCGTCTTCCACTTGCAACTTCATCTGGTGTCGAGTCTGAAGGGTTGTCGCCTCTGTCCAGGGTGGTTCGATGGTCTACCAAATGCGGAAGAGACTCTACTCTGGAAATCCTTTTCAGGAGGTAAGCTCACAAACCACCAATTTTCTTCTGAGTATTTATAATCTCTCAAATTTGAACTTGTTAACCGATGAGGTTTGTTGTATTGTAGGTAGGCTGCCCGATGCAAAAACCCTCTAGTTTCAGGTATGGATTACTCCTCTTTCTGGCATCATGCATTCTATAAATTCATAGTCGGTTAGCCTCACATTGACTCCCTGGTTGTTGCAGTTGTATGCAGGTATTTTCCCCTGTCTGCTCAATTCATGAAATCTTGGAAAACACTCCTTATAGGTTTCAGGGCTTACAACTTCCATGGTCATTTCTAGGTTGGCACAACTTATCTCTGGTGCATAACTATTTAGCTACAAAAAGATTATCTACTCGATGACATAGGAACTGTGCATCGAGCCGAGCTCTTCGCTGAGAGTTACTTAGATTTTTTTGGTTCTTAATTAATTAACTGTTTAATAGAACAGTCAAACTCTGTGCACGACACGAGTAATTTGGAGAATGATCATTTCTTAATCAACCATGAGTTTCTATGGATATTTTCACTGTTGTGCCTTATTTTTGTGTTAAGTTATGTACTTGGATGGACTTTGAGGGGTTTTGGTCATATCGACCCATTTGAGTCATTTTGGAACTGTGGCTCTACTCTTTAAGTCATTCCTACAGTGAAATGTATTTAGTTAAACTTATGTGTTTCAGTACTTAAATGATATTTTAGTTATATCATTTTTTATTTAATGATGGGCCGAGATTGCCCCTATTCTCTTCCTCAAAGTATTAAAAATTTAGTGAATTTGTCTTAGTTTGCTTGGCCCTTCCAAAATGATTTTTTTAGAGTTTGTTTATACCAGGAGTCACCTGGATTACTTCTGGAATGACTTGCAATCTTTTACGCTTTCCATCTCTGCAGTAGTCTTGTATCTTTTCACACGATTTATTTCTATTGAGACACATATATACTCGTTCGGCATCTCCCGAACATTTCCTTTTTAATATGACTTTTACAATGAGTAACCTAGAATTATTCCTGTAATGGTTTACGGTGTATTAACCAGAATGTGTTTGACTCCACAACATAATACATAGATGAATTTGACAGTAATCATATAGGGTTTCAAACAGATTGTCCCACTATTTATGATAAGAGAAATACACTTAACGCTTTAAGAGTGTATGCTTGTTTAACTGCTGTAAAAGGTTATTCTCCACACTGTACTAGAATTACTTGCTATATTTTTCATGCATTAACATCATATATTGTCTATTGTTTTATTTGCATAATTGGTAATTTCTATTCTCTGTCTTAATATACTTTCAAAGAATTTCTTCATTAAATCATTCTGTACATAGGTAATTCTTCTAGCATCAATTTGTAATGAGAAGTGCTATTTTATCATTTAAATCATTTTCCAACAGTCCAACATTAATTCTTAATGAAACTTTCTATGATACTTATCTGTTCAATATTAGCAACCTGTAATATTCAATTCTTTCTGGAAAGTCTCTTCTCCCAGCCACGAGTCTGCCAATTACATCTAGACCCTCCCCCAAGCACTTTGTTTTGTTCACAGTTAAATAATTCCAGCTACAGTCAAGTACCTTGGGCCTCTGGACTCCTATCCTGCCTCAAGTCCTGTAGCTTTTACTGACTATTCTTGAGAATTCTCCCACTGGTTTATTCCACCCAGCTCTAGGATATCTCCTGGATCCCTTTTCCCCCATCTAAATCTCCCTTCAGGGTAGATGGGTAATTGTCTTCTGTAACTGTTTCTTTTAATTAATGTAAATAGTTTCTATTTTTGTTAAAGTATCTGGACTCCTAATTACCAATAATTTAGGTAACCAAATATATGTTTCTTGGCCTTCCGGCTTCAGTCACTTATTATTTAACATCATAATGTAATAAAACTAAAGTAACAAATAACAAAGATGAACTTAGTAACCATAAATTTTTTTATGCATCTTATGGTGTTACATTTCCCCCCCAATATGAGGAACACCATCTCTGGTGTTCACTCTACTTTCAAAAAATAACGTCAGATAAGCTTTTCGCATAAATTCCTCTTCTTCCCAGGTGGCCTCATTCGGGCCAAAGTGCTTCCACTACACTTTAACTTGGGTGATGGCTCACTTCTGCAAGGTGGTTTCTCTCTAATCAAGAATACAAATAGGTTTTGCCATAAATTCTCCTTCTAGTTCGACCTGCACAAAAATAATTCATAGTCAAAACCCTTTTCCAAAACAGTCTATCCAAAAGTCATATATCCCACTTAACTGATTACCTGAATATTTTCCCATTTAATGATATGTTGTGGATTATACACATATTTTTTTAGCAAAGTCACATGGAACCCATTGTGGACCCGAATGTGGCTTGGTAGTGCAAGATTATAGGCCACCGGCCGAATTCGTTCCAAGACTTGAAAATGTCAACAATATCGGGGTGCTAACTTAGCACATCCCCACTATTGTAAGGAACTTTTATGGGGCTTTACTCTTAAATATATGTGATCGCTCAGTTGAAATTCTTTGTATGTCCTCTTTTTGTCAGCATACACTTTATGTCTATCTTGGGCCGCCCTTAGATTTTGTCCAACCTTCTTAACAGTCTTCATTTCTGCTAGCATGTCAAGTCCTAAAAATGCTATCTTATTAACTAGATTATTCCAATCTATGGGCAGCCTGTGCTTTCTTCCATATAACACCTCAAAGGGGTTCATGCCCAATGATTCATGATGTCCATTATTATACAGAAATTCCACTAGATGGAGATATTCTTCCCACTTATGTGGCTGCTGCATCACAAACATGTGTAGCATGTCCTCTAGCACTTGATTTACCCATTTGGTCTGTCCATCCGGTTGAGGATGGTTGGCAGTACTAAATTTGATCTGAGTACCCAATCCTGAAAAGAGAGTTTTCTAGAATGTGGATGTAAATCCTACATCCCTATCAGAAATCACCACCTTGGGTATTCTGTGTAGATGCAAAATTTACTTCATAAATATGTTTGTGATCTCCATAGTTTTGTAAGTGGATCTCACAGGTACGAAGTGAGCAATTTTACTCGATTTGCCTACTACCACCATAATTGAGTCGTGTTTCTTCCTAGTGTGAGGTAAGCCAGTGATGAAATCTAGAGATATGGTATCCCATTTCCATTCTGGAATGGGCAATGGTTGCAAACAAACCTGCGGGATGTTGATGTCCTGCCTTCACCAGCTGACACTCCAAACATTTGGACAAGTACTCTGTAACAACGTTGCTTAACTCGGGCCAAAAATGCCCTTTCTTAGTGGATGAAAACAATTTCTAGTAACCTGGGTTGCTGGCACATGGTTTCCCATGAAACTCATCCAATATAAATTGTTTAACCGAATTTTGGTTAGGAACATAAATTTTGTCCTTAAAAGTAAGAAGGTTGTTGGAATTTATTTCAAACTCTGATTTTTCCTTTTTCAGCAGGGCTTCCTTTGTCTATTGCCAAAGGAAAGTATACTCTGGATCTTCGATAGATGCTCTCTTTATGATTTTAGGAATATTTGAGCGTACTTAGCTCATTTGGACCTCATAAGGACAATGCACTTTTCTACTCAATGCGTCGGCTGCTCGATTTTCCTTCCCTTTAAGATGTTACATTTCGAAATCAAATTCACTTAAAAATGTTATACATCTAGCTTGTCGAGTGTTTAAGATAGACTGGTTGAAGAAATTTGTAAGGCTACTATGATCCGTTAATAGCAGAAATTTCTTCCCCAACAGGTAGTGTCACCACATTTTAAGTGCATGCACTACCGCTGTTAATTCAAGGTCATAAGCAGAATATCGTTGTTCATACTCCTTCAACTTCTGTGATTCATAAGCAATAACCTTTCCTTCTTGTGTCAACACTCCGACAACACCCTCTTTACTTACATCTGTGCAAACCACGAAAGACTTTTCTAGATCTGCTACCTTTAACACAGGTGCGGTGGTAAGCAGGTGCTTTTGTCTTTCAAAACTTTGCTGACACTCGGTTGTCCATTAGAAAGTGCACCCATTTTTCTGTAAGGAGGTCATTGTTAAGGTGATTTTTGAAAATCCCTCAATGAACCGACGGTAGTACCTGGCCAAGCCCAAGAATGATATGATATCAGTGACATTCTTTAGAGTTGTCCATTCCATAATTTTTTTGATCTTCTTTGGGTCCACCGCTATTCCATCTATTGATATAACGTGACCCAAGTATTGAATATGATCTTTGAAAAAGTCACACTTGTTGAATTTAGCATATAACTGATTTTCCCACAGAGTTTGCAATACTATTCTTAGATGTTCTTTATGCTCCTCCTGATTCTTAGAGTATATTAAAATGTCATCAATGAAAATCAGTACAAATATATCAAGGTAGGGATGGAAAATACCATGCATCAGGCTCATAAAGGTGGTTGGGGCATTTGTGAGGCCAAATGGCAACACCACGAACTCGTAATGACCATAACGAGTACAGAATGTAGTCTTGTAAATTTCCTCCTCCTTTATTCTTATTTGATGGTAGCCAGATCTTAAGTTGATTTTCGAGAATACTTTAGCTCCTTGCACCTAATCAAATAGATCATCGGTACATGGTAAAGGATATTTTTCTTGATGGCTAGTTTGTTTAATTGACAATAATCGATGCACAGTCTCAGGGTCCCGTCCTTTTTCCATACAAGTAATATGGGAGATCCCCAAGGCGACACACTACGGCGGATATACTTTTTGTCTAGAAGCTCCTAAAGTTGCATTTTGAGTTCTGTTAACTCAGATATGCTTATGTGATAAGGGGCCCTGGATATAGGGGTTGCACATAGAATTAGTTCGATGCTGAAATCAATATCATGCTTTGGTGATAAACCTGGAATGGATTCAAGGAATACATCAACAAATTCCTGAATGATAGGAATGACTTCCAAGGAGGTCATTTTATTTTTGTTTTTTGTAAATCCCACCTGAACAACATATATTTGATAACCCTTTCTGATACATTTTCCTAGCTGACTAGTAGTAATAGGACGTAACTTGGTATTGGTTTTAATTCCTTGGAGTTCCTTCCTTTGGCATGTTTCAGTAATAAAACTGATAGTTTTCTATTTACAATCCACTAGGGACCAACATTTTTCCAACTAGTCCATCCCGATTAGAATGACATAAGAACCCAAAGGAAGTATGTTAAGGTCAATGTAAATGGGTTGCCCTGCAATTGTTACGGGACAATGTTCTGTTTTTGCAATTACCCTTCTTTTGGTCCCGGTGGCTAATTGAAGTAGCCATGGTTTTGAAAACTTACTGCTCTACAGTTGACACTTGTTTACCACCTTAATACTAACATAGATTAAGCTATCACCTAGATCAAATCAAACAGAGATAGGTTTCTTAGAAATCATACCTTCACATTTGATCATGGTGGGTTGATATTCTAACCGATGATCATCCAGAACAACATTAATTATGGGCATGCTCCTTGCCACTTCTCCAACCTTGGATGCTTCTTACATATTTGATAGTTGTTATGTCCTTGCCTTATGCAAACATTTTTTATAATAGTGGGGTTCTCCGCATCCCCTACATTGCAATGATGGTTTTGATTGTTGGTCATTAACAGATCTAGTTTTGACTATTGGTCAAACAACCAAGGTGCAAATATTGGGTGCCATGTCTTCTAGCTTCTTCTTCAAGCTTCTTCAGGTCTAAGAAAGTAATAGTTTGAATAGACTTAGTGTTTTGTTGAATTTGAGACACACATTCTTTTATAGATACTCTAGTGACTACTTTAAGATGAAAGACAGACATATTTGAATATATAGTGGATGGATCTATAGACAGTAAGCTGAAGGCTGACTTTCAACTATTTCTAATTCTACGGAGTAAACTTCTCTAGAAGATGCATATTAAAAAATATTTTCCATGTTAAAGTTGTCATCTTGTGCCTCCTGTTGAAGTTCTCTGGATGAAACATATTTTCTTTTTGAATCCATTTTATCAAAAAGAAAGTTTTAAGGATAAATACTCAATAGAACCAAAGTTATGCCTTTGATACCAATTTTTAGCAGGGGCTTCCTCCTCAGAGTTCTCGAAGCTTGCTGATTCAAAATCTCCTTTCTTCTATCGTGATACATGAACCCATACATGAACCTCTGTATCATCATGTATTAATGCTCTTCAACGACTTCCTTGCTATAATAAAAAGGGTTGGCAAAGTCTCACATTTCAGAACGCATTTGTGTCCCAAAAAAATCACATGTATTTCTCTTTACAATATTTGAGAGCGACCTTATGAGAGCACCCAAAAACATGATTAACCTAATTAAAAAACTTTTATAATACTATTTTCAAATTAGCACTTATAACATTATTTTATAATGTAATTAATTAAGTATCTAAATAATTAAATAATAATTAAATTCTTAAAATATTTTTATTAGCAATAATTTTAAATAAATAATAATTATAAATATTTTATATTCCATTTCAAATGATAAATGAAATTCAAAATTGAGTTAAAAGGTTTAAAAATTATTATGCAATGCTTTAAACTGTCGTTGTTCTCTCGAAAAATAAAATATAACTTTTCTTTTCAGGAAAACTATCATGAAATTTAAATCTTCAATTTCATTATTCAATAAGTTGTGAATAAGTTATAATAATTTACATACTTATAGTAATTTATATAATAGATACCGAAAATTTATTACTGAAATTAACATTTTTATAAATAATATTTTATATTTTAACATCATATCAATAAATTTTAATTACAAATTTTAGTTTATTTATGTAACATTTCTCGTTAGTTATTTATGAGTTATTCTTTATTTTTATTTCTTTTATTCTCCTGAAAATTTAATTTTCTTTTATGAGTTATTCTTTATTTTTATTTCTTTCATTCTCATGAAAAGTTAAAAAATTCAGGAAACATTGTTGGCGTAAATATTTATATTTTTTATATAAATATTCATATTTTGTATGGGTAAAAAAAGGAAAAGAAAAGTGTGTTGTTAACATTCACGAGAATATCTGAGAGTTGTCTAGTGGAACTTAAGTCTTAATTATTAGCAAAATATTTTGAATTAGGTATGTCTAAGAAGAGGGAAGAAACGAAAGAAGAAGAAATTCTAGATTTTTTGGCATTATAGTTATGCTTAAGAAGACAACAGAAACAAAAGAAAAGAAAATTCTCAATTTTTTGGCATTATTCTGAAAAGTATGCCAGAGAGAGCAGAAAAGAGAAATGAATGTCATGGTTGGAGATAAATGTGATAAAATTCGATCTATTTATGAATCTTGTGGGATAAAAAGACAATGATTCTTAATTGCAACTAGTGGGGGAGAAAGACTAGTTGAGACCTCAAAAAGAAAGTAGGACATTGCTTTTAGGGGTTCAAGAGAAATAGTTTTCTGAAAAAAATAGAAATTCCTGACATTGTTTCTTTCATATGAAGGAGAAGAGCTTGGGGCTAGATTGTTGAGAAGAAAAAGAAACCAGCTTATGGTTGGGAGGACCGCCATAACTACTTTTACATTTTCATGAGAAAAATAGACAAGTATATGGTAGACTACAGTTATTATTGATTGATCATGACAAAATGTGTATAAGAATTAACGAGTAGAAATTTTGTATTTATTGTAAAATATAGTCTTTTAGTAAACCATAGAATTATTTAGTTCTAACTTGTAATAGGTGAGACTCCTCCAGAGAGTCTCAAGATTGCAATCTGAAAAAGGCAAATCACTTCTAGGGAATCATGGAGAAGTGTTCCCATACTGGTAACGGTTTTGATTATAAAGGGTATAATAATTAATAAGTACAAATCTGTGTATTTATTGTAAACTACAGTCCTTTAATAAACCTTAGAATTGTTTAGTTTTAACTTGAAATAGGTGGGACTCCTCCAAGAAGTCTAAAGATTGCAACTTGAAAAAGGTAAATAAATTAGTATTTTTAAATTAGAAAGAATTAGTTAGGGTTTCTGTGGTTGTTGTGATTTAGTAGTAAAAGAAAGGAATTACTTCTGAAGAAGTATGCAAACAAACTATGTATGTATATATAGGTTTGAAAAAAGGCACCTGTGTGTGTCTGTTTAATCTAATGAAGACAACGAAGTGAACTAGGTTAGTTATCATGCGGGAAGGTGTATAATTTAACACCCTTACTCTTAAAGGTTAAAGTTAGTTATCACAGAGGAAGGTGTATAAGTTAACACCCTTACTCTTAAAGTTTCAAGTTAGTTATCACGTAGGAAGGTATATAAGTTAACACCCTTACTCTTAAACTAGATAACATTCTTAAGTTCCAAATAAATAAGTCACAGGAAGAGGATGCATGTGCCATTATAGGCCTTTCCAAATCTCTTGGAGTATATCTTAAAGCTTTAACTTGTATCTATCTTGTGCATGCATAATCTGCTTCTCGAGATTGTTGAGTAACACCATGCTTAGATAAGGGATAGATAGAGTATATTACAATCTAAATGAAGGCACAATATACCAAAAGTGTTGGTTCTTTAGAAATAAATAATGGATGAACATTAACCATTTTTATTTTACTAGTAAGAAGCTTTAAAAGCAAGTATTTTGTTAGACATGAAAAATTGTAGTGCTATAAACAAAAATAAGTATTATTTTTGGTTTCATTTATATATACAGTGACATGGGCATGAAATCTCAACCAATATGTGTAGAAGAGAACTTTGTTTGAGAAAAAAAATAGCATGTATTAATAACATACAAATAGAAGGAATAAACAATAATTTCTTCTTTATTCCATGCAAAGAATAAAGTTGTGCACGCGTAGCTTTAAAATAAAAACCACAATGTAAGTCTTAAAAACATCATTTATAGTGTGGATAAAGATGCGTGAATTCAAGCTAGAGAGAAAACCGTAAGTCGATACGTGAGACCACTTACAAATTCCATGAGGATAAGTAAGTCGACAAAATTGAAATACCCATTAATATGACAAGTACTAATAATGAGACTCAAAAGAAAATTGTTCAAAAATCTTGTTAAAGAACCTGCTAAGGTAGAGGACCGAATTCACAAGTTTGAGGAAATCCAATCATTTGAACCCTAACAAATATAAAAAAATCCAAGAAAGGGTCTTGGCCTCAAGGTCGAAGAACCATGTACAAATATAAAGACTTGTATGAACTCCGAGACTACAAGATTGAAGAACTACTCCAGGAATGAGATCCTTTATTAAATTGGACAATGATAGTGTTGTATTTCTTCTAAAGAGAAAGTCGAACCTACAAATAAATAAGAAATGGTTTCTATGAAAATAGTTGAATAAAAGATCTTAATAACAACTTAAGATAATATAAATTACCCATAAGAAAAGGTTGCATAGGTTCAGCTCAAAATACTCTGCTTACCTCAAGATTGGAAGGGACCCCATCGATATTTACGGTATTGGTAATCATCAAGGGAAAAATTAATACAAGAATGAAAGTAAGTATTAAAAAATGAAGTAAAACCCATTATACGAATTCATCGTTAGGGTTTACGTGGAAGGGTACCGAGTAGACTAACCAAAGTCCTAACATTCCTTGAAACCATGAATGTTGGTCGAGAGAAACCTCAATCTGGTGCAATCCCTCAAAGAGATGGCTAAGTTATAAGAAAACTCACAAAGATATATAAATAGAATTGATCTTAAATCGAAAAATATAATTGACTTGAATCTTTCAAAGGAGAAAATGAAAATTACCTGAAACATATTCATAATTTATTGTTGCCAATGTGGATTTTTCAAGAATGTAAAATTGATATTTTGGGCTAATGCAGTTCTATGTTATGTGTATATAAAGAATATATGTCCATCTAATTTTATGAGAAACAAGACTCCTTATGAAATGTGGTATGTCCATATTCCTTCAGTAAAGCATCTCAGGGTCTTTGGTTCAAGCTGTTACACCTTAATACCTATGGAACAAAGAAAGAAACTTGGTGCAAGGAGTCGTAAGTGTATCTTCTTGGGGTATTCAAATACCTCCAAAGCATATCGTCTCTATGATGAAATTAATAACAAGTTTATAGTATCTAGAGAGGTGATATTTCTTGAATCTTCCAATTCTAATAATGTTGTTGAGCGACAACTTGATCGCTTGGATAGATTCAGACATGTAAAGTATTTTGAATAATTTGATAATGAGATTCCACATATTGAAGGGGGGATTCCTATATTGGATCAATTTAGGGAATCTTCTTCTGAAGCGCTTTCTCCCTCGTATGAAGCTCGAGCCACTGATCTAGATGACACTTTGAGTGATGTGATTGACAAAACTGGGAGACTAAATCTTGATCCAACACCAAATTTGTCAACTAAGTAGCCTAGGCCATCTCATAAAGGTCCTCCAAAATGGCTAACAAAGACACTTGAAAGTGTTCATCCTGATGAGGTTGAAAAGATAGGAACAAAAAGTACAACAAGAAAAAATGGAGGTGATTTAGATGATTTTGACTCAGCTATTGATATGGATGTTTTTTATGATTGTGAACCGAACATGTCTTTGGATTTTGAACCAACTTCCTTCAAAGAAGTCTATTCTCATGATGAATGGAAAGATGCGACACAAAAAGAGTAAGATGCCTTGATAAAGAATGGCGCTTGGAAATTGTTTGATCCTCCATTGGAACCAAAATAGTAGGCTACAAGTGGGTCTACAAGAATAAGTATAAAGTTGATGGCTCACTTGACAAGCACAAAGGCGGGTTTGTGGAAAAAGGTTTTACACAGAAGGAAGGGTTCCACTCTGAGGAAACTTTTTCCTCCACGACAAAATGGGCTACCATCCAGACACTCTTTGCCATGGCAGCTCAAAACAATTGGAAAGTCCATCAAATGGATGTAAAAAGTGCTTTGTTAAATGGAGATCTGAAAGAGAATGTTTTTATGTCCCAACCAAAAGGATTTATTGTGAAGGGCCAGGAACTTAAAATATGCAAGCTTGTAAAATCCTTGTATAGCCTCAAGCAAGCACTACGAGCCTGGTGTGAGAAGTTAACTGAGCATCTTCTGATATCAACTTCAAACATTATGATCTTAATGATGCAACTTTGTTTGTCAAGAAAGTTGGAAAAACAATTGTATATCTTGTGGTGTACGTAGATGATATTTTGATGACTGGGAACAATGAGAGCTATGTTGCATCCATAAAGAAGGAAATGAGGAAATTATTTGAAATGAAAGACTTGAGGTATGTTCACTACTATCTTCGTATTGAAGTAACTCAACATTTGAAGTTTATATTCCTCTCTCAAAAGAAGTACATTAGATATTTGTTGAACAAGTTTGGCATGGCTAAGTGCAATACTTTGACTACTCCAATGGAATAGAACTTAAATCTGACATCGATGCAAGGAAAATAATTTGACGATGCAAAAATGGGTAGAAAGCTTGTAGGGAGTCTCAACTACCTCACTACTACGAGCCTAAACATTTCATTTACTATTGGAATCCTCCCTAGGTTTATGCAAAAACATTGTGAGGGACATTTTTCCACTGTAAAAAGAGTTCTAAAGTACTTGAAGGGAACTCAAGACTTTGCACTTAAGAATAAGCATGTGGGCGACTTCATCTTGGTTGGATACTTTGAATTAGACTTTGATGGACATAAAGAAACAGGGGTATCTACTTCATGTTATGCTATGATTCTTGAATTAGGAGTTGTCTCCTAGAGGTCACACAAACAATAAATTCCAGCAAATTCCACAACTTAGGCAGAATATGTGGCAACAGCTTCAGCAAACAGTAAATGAAATTGTGTGGCTGAGGAAAATTCTGAATATTTGTAGCAGAAATAAGTCCATTCAACTGCTCTCATGAGTGACAAAACTTATCCAATAATGTTGGCCAAGAACCTAAAGTTCCATGATCGAACGAAGCATATTAGTTCAAAATACCATCTGATTCGACATCATGTTGAGGCTAAGAAAATCCATCTACGCCATTGTTCCACAAAAATGAGAAGATTACAGACATCTTCACAAAGTGCTTGGAAGAGAAACGTTCAGATGATTCAGAATGATGCTTGGACTCAACAACATCCCTTCATATTAAGGAGGGGAATGTTGACACCTAATCATTGGGATTAGGTGAATCCATATAAAATAGTGTAAATAGAAAATAAGGAGAATTGGAATATGAATAAACACTAGGAGATGAAGCCCAAGAGTCTCTCCCTCCCTCTATATATCTATGATCAGACTTAATGCAAAAAAACAATTCATTTGAGGAGTTACCTCCTACCCCGACACTTACAATTTTTATTATCTATTTTTCCTTCTTTTTTTGTACTATTTATTATTATTTGTTCTCATTATTAAAAATTTAACAGCTAATCTATTTGAGCTATGACCTTTGACTCTATTCTTCGATTTTTTGACTCAACATTTCTACCCTTTTCTTTTATACCTTTGTTGGATAATTTTTTCTCTTTATGTATATCATCCTGATGACGAACCTCATTAGTTCATTCAAAACACATCAAAAATTAGCTCTGATATATGATGGATCTAGAAGATAACATTCTAAATATTATTGCTCACAAAATATGAAGGTACATTTCTACGCTAGCGGTGCTTACTTGAGGCTATACAAGGATTTTACAAGCTTGCATATTTTATGTTCTTGAACCTTCACAACAATTCCTTCTAGTTGGGACATCAAAACATTCTCTTTCACATCTCCATTCAATAAATAAATTTTTACATCCATTTTGTGGACTTTCCAACAGTTCTGAGCCACCAAGCCAAAGCGTGTCTAGATGGTAGCCCATCCTTCTATGGGGGGGAAGTCTCCTCATAGTTGAACCCTTCCTTATGTTAAAAACCTTTTTTCACGGGTCTGGCTTTGTGTGTGTCAAGTAAGCCATTAGCTTTATACTTGTTCTTGTAGACCCACTTGCAGCCTATTTCTCTGGATCCGAATGGAGGATCAACGAGCTTCCAAGCAACATTATTTATCAAGGCATCACACTCTTTTTGCATTGCTTCTTTCCATCTATCATGAGAAGCAACTTGTTTGAAGGAATTTGGTTCAAAATTTAAGGACAATTTCAGTTCGCAATCATAAGAAACATCAATATCAACATGTGAATCATAATCATCTACATCACCTCCATTTTGTCTAGTTGTACTTCTTATTCCTGTCCTTTCAACCTCATCAGGATGAACACTTTGAAATTTTTGTGTCAGCCATTTTGGAGGACCTTTCTGAGATGGCCTAAGCTGCATAGTTGACTAAGTTGGAGATGAATCAAGATCTAGTCTCCCAGTTTTGTCAATAACATCACTCAAACTGTCAACTGGATAAGTGGCTGGAGCTTCAATGTGGGGAGAAAGTGCTTTAGAAGAAGATACCACAAATTGATCCAGTATAGGAATCCCCCCTTCAATATTTGGAATCTCATTATCAAATTCTTCAAAATACTTTTCATGTTTGAATCTATCCAAGTGATCAAGTTGCGGCTCAACAACATTATTAACCTTGCAAGATTCAAGGAAGATCACATCTCTAGATACTACAAACTTCTTATTAGCTTCATCATAGAGACGATATGCTTTGGAGGTATTTGAATACCCCAAGAAGATACACTTACGAATCCTTGCACCAATTTTGTTTCTTTGTTCCTTAGGTATCAAGGCATAACAGGTGGAACCAAAGACCCTGAAATGTTTTACTGAAGGAAAATGTCCATACCACATTTCATAAGGAGTCTTGTTTCTAATAGCATTATTTTGACATCTATTCTTTATATACACAGCACATAGCACTGCATAAGCCCAAAAGATCAATTTTACATCCTTGAAAAACATCATGGAACCTACCATATTTAAGATTGCCCAATTAACTCTTTTAGCTACTCTGTTCTGTTGGGAATTATAAGGAGCAGTTGTTTGATGTTTGATACCATGCCAGCAAAGAGAGCTTTCAAATTCATTTGAAGTGCATTATTTTCCATTATCAGTGTGAATAAATCCAATATGATATTGTGCATCATTTTCAATCCATGCATGAAATTTCTTGTATGTTTGAAAAACATTAGATTTGTTCTTCAATAAATAAACCCAACACATTTTGGTGTAATCATCAATAAATGTCATCATATATTTATTTCCATTTGCAAAAGGAATGGGCATTGGACCACGTAAGTGTGAATGAATAAGTTCAAGTTTTCTATGTGATCTGGAATATGAATCATGAAAATATTGTTTGTTGTGCTTTCCTAAGATACAAGCATCTCATTGCTTAAGTTTCCTAGGAATTGTAGGCAAACCAGTAAGACCACTTTTGTTCAAAATACGAAGGTTGTCGTAATTCAAGTGTTCATATATAGCATGCCATAAAAGACTTTATGGAAATGTACCTTCATAGACTAAAAGAGTGATCCAAATTCTTGAGGATATGTTGTGTATGTATTGTTTGAACTAGCCCACTAAGTGGGAAGATTACATACACATGGTGGATTTATCTTATAATAATGGATATCAAGCCTCAATGTAAATGAGCCCCTTTGAAGTATTTTATTTAAGGAAATGTCATATGCATATAAGTTGGAGTTGATTTTACATGCTATAAGGAATGGAGCATATGATAAAGGAAATTAATTGTTGAATTGAGGCTTCTGTGATCCATATCAAGTTTAAGAGAAGATCTTCGGCGAAAATCACAAGATAAATCATTTGTCGACGCGTTTCGAACCAACCAGTGTGGTTCATCGTCAGGACATGTTGAAGAAACAGATCCATCTTAGCATGTTAAATAGTCTAAGCAGAGACTCCAACGACAAATTGACCAACGGCTAATTTTGACCTATGGACCCAGGTCCAATTACTATTCATTAATTTAATATTATTATTATTTTAATGTTAATACAATTTTTTTTTTTTTTTTAATTAATTAATTAATTAATTAATATATATATATATATATATATATATATATATATATATATATATATATATATATATATATATTAAAGTTATAATATTAGGTTATTAATAAAAGTTACGATTCAAAATAAATAAAATACTATTAGTGGTTAGTTTAAGAAGATAATTCACTTATTTATTTAAATTATTCACTAATTAATCTTAATATATATATATATATATATATATATATATATATATATATTTCAATTAAAATCATACAGTTAAGGTTAAAAATATCAATAAAATAATTTAAATGGTTAGTTAGAAAAGGTAATTTAATTAATTTAATTAAATTATTTGTTATTATATATTAATAGTATAAGTAATTTTTTGTTTAGTTAAGTTATTTATTAAATATAATTAATATTATATTAGTAAAATAGTCTTGATATTAATATATTATTAATATTAGTAGTAAAAATATTATTATTAATTTAATATTATTAATATTAATATTATTATTATTATTACTATTATTATTATTTATGGAAATGTGTTAAATTAGGTAAGATATATAGATAAAAAAAACCCTTAAAAGAAATAATAATAATATAATTTATTTATTTATTAATATATATATATATATTAAAGTAATAATCTTTGGTTATTTAGATAAAAGTTAGGTAAAGGACAGTTGAAAATAAATAAATAAATAAATAAATTAACAAATTAATTAATTAATTAATTAAAAAAAAATAGCCGTTGGTCGATTTAGCCGTTCGAGTCTCTGCTCAGACTATTTAACATGCTAAGCTGAATCTGTTTCTTCAACTTTTCGTGATGATGAACCACACTGGTTGGTTCCAAACGCGTCGACAAATGATTTATCTTGTGATTTTCGCCGAAGATCTTCTCTTAAAAAAGGAAATTAAATTTTAATAGACCGAGGTTAAAAGTGCATGTAATAAAGTTAATAAAGGAAACAACTAAGACCAAGGTCATGGGACATGTATTCCAAGCTGAATGTTGGGGAAAAACAAAGTTATGTGTATCAATTGTGATTAATTTATGGCTATGGAAATTGGCAAAGGAATTGGGAAAGGCAAAGTGGCAATAATTGGGATTTATTTATGAAATAATTGAAAATAGGAGAAAAGGGAGATGAAAGGTCACATAATTTCATGTGAATAAATTGAAGGAAAAATACAGGAAAATGGAGAAAATACAGGCCTCGATGATAAAACGACATATGAGGATCAGTTCACAACTTTTAACAGTTCAACCTTTTGTCAGTTTTAACTTGGATCTCTCTTATATTCTCTTACTTTATCATACTCTTGCACACTTAGAGTTTCTGGGAGAATTCTTGGAGCACTCTAGCATACACTATATTTCGAGAAAGAAGGAAAGGGAAAGTAGGAAAGCACAAGGGGACAATGGGATCAATACCTATATCAGGATTTCCTTGCCGGTAACAGGTTGCATGTATGATCTCCTTGTTGATTTATGGATGCATGGTATATGCATGTGGGTATTTGGTTATCTCTATCATTGGCATTGAGGATTTCCTGGATCAACAACAGTTTTACCCTTTCCTTACCATTTCCTGGATAGGTAGGGTCTTATGAGTTTTTTTGATATGTTTGTTTTCTAGTTGGTACTCCTAATTCCTTTTGGTTGGGGTTGGAACAAACGCTTTAGAATCCCTGGAAAAAAATTGGGTTGAGTTACTAGTACTAGAGCCTAGTTTCGACAAACTATTTGGATCAATTGGTGGGTTGAGTTACTAGTCCTAGAGCCATGTTGGATGAATTATTTGAAGACTTGGAAGGTTGTGGGTTGAGTTTCTAGTTCCTGGAGCCATGGAGATCTTCGCTGGAGACCAATCTGGTTGGTGTTAGTGATGTCTGACTGTGAGTTGGAGTCATCGGTTGATGGTTGAGGAGGTTTGGCCTCTAGAAGCCCTAGTTTGGTTTTTCTTGGTTTACTCCTTGAGATTCCACATTCATTCTTGGAATATATGGCATGGGGTTGATTGGATGAAAGAGAGATTAGGTCCAACCCAATCTATGGCCAGGTGGTATGTGGAATTCATTCACTTGGTTGGATTTTTCATATGATAATAAGAGCTCTTTTCCTGTTGTATTTTATGAGTACACATACTTGATATTATGTGGCTTTTATGGTTGTTCCATCATGTTTTATATTTTTTTCATATGGTTTATATGTTGTATTCTATGAACTAGCCCACTAAGTGGGAAGGTTACATACACATGGTGATGTTCTCTTCTAATAATGGCTATCAAGCCTCATTGTAAATGAGCCCCTTTGAAGTATTATATGGAAGGAAATGATATATGCCTGCAAGTTAGAGTCGATTTTGGGACAAATTGGTATTAGGTCATGACATGCTACAAGAAATGGAGCATATGTACATGAAAGTAAATTGCAACAACCCTAGGCTAAAGGTGCATGTAATAATGTTAATAAAGGAAAAAACTAAGACCAAGGTCATGGGACATGTATTCCAAGTTGAATTTTGGGAAAAAACAAAGAGATGTGTATCACTTGTGATTAATTTATGGTTATGGGAATTATTAAATGCATTGGCAAAGACAAAGTGGCATTAATTGGTATTTACTTATGAAATATGGAAAATGGAGAAAAGGGATATGAAATATCACATAATTTCATGTGAATAAATTGAAGGAAAAATAGAGGAAGATGAAGAAAATAGATGCGTCAATGACAAAAAGACTTCTGAAGATCAGTTCATAGCTTTTGTGAGTTCAACCTTTTGTCAATCTTATCTTGGAGCTCTCTTCTATTCTCTTACTCTCTCATACTCTTGCACACTTAGAGTTTTCTTCCAGTATTGTTGGAGCACTCTAGCATACACTGTATTTGGAGAAATAAGGCAACTGAAACAAGGAAATCAAATGGGACAATGGGATCAATAACTACAGTGGGATTTCCTTGTAGGTAACAGGTTGCATCTATGATCTCCTTGTTGATTTATGGATGCATGGTACATGCATGAGTGTATTTGGCTATGATCTTTCATTTGCATGGAGGATTTCTTGGATTGACAACAATTTTAGCCTTTCCTTTCCATTTCCTAGATATCTAGGGTCTTGTGGGATTTTCACATATGTTTGTTTTCATATTGGTACTCATAATTCCTTTTGGTTGTGTGTTGGAACAAACTCTTTGGAAGCCCTTCAACAACTAGGGTTGAGTTACTGGTACTGGAGCCTAGGTTGGACAAAACCTTTGGATCACTTGGTGTGTTTATTTACTAGTCCTAGATCTAGGTTGGAAAAACACTCTGGAGCCCTCGAAGGTTGTGGATTGAGTTTCTAGTTCCTAAAGCATTGGACAACTTTGGTAGAGACCGATCTAGTTGTGTGTTAGTGATGTCTGATCATGAGGTGGAATCATTGGTTGAGGGTTGAGGTGGCTTTTCCCCTGAAAGCCCTTGTTTGGTTTTTCTTCGTTTATTCCTTGAGTTCCCACATTCATGCTTGGAATCTGGGATGGGGATGATTGGCTGAAAGAGAGATTTTGTTTAGCCCAATCTATGGTTAGGAGGTACATGAAAGTGCATGACTTCGTTGGATTTTTCAAATGATAATAAGATATATTTTTCTCTTGTATTTTATGAGTACTTATACTTGATATTATGTGCCTTTTATGGTTGTTCTACCATGGTTTATATGTTGTTCATTTGCTAGTAATATCTTGGTTATATGATGTATATTGTCTATGTCTCTTGATATATTTGGTTGGTTGATGAATGATTAATGAATGCATGAGATAATAACTATTATTATAGCTATTATGGAAGGGAATAAAACCTGCTTGATGATTCAAAAATAATTATCATACCCCTATGCTCATATATGCATTCATGTCCTGTAGATTACATGTTCTCAATATGTTTGATGAAATGATTGTCATGGTTAGGCCTAAATAGGTTGAGTATTTGATCGAGTTTTGTATGATTTTATTTATATAGATGTCATTTATCATTCTGGAAAGTCTCACTGAGTTCCGTCTAGTGGTTTGGCAGCTGACCTAGAATCTATGCTCAGATAAAAGGGACCTCATGCTCCTATCTAGAAAAATTGGGTTGCAAATAAATGGATGTAAGCTTGTGCATACAGTTGGAGGCTCCCCATAACATTGATTCCTTTTGTGGGTTAGTTTAAGGCACATGGATGATAAATAGAGGTCTAGCTTAGGGTTTGGCCACTTGGGGTGGTTGTTCAACCTCAGAGTGAGTTGTAGGATGTGTTGAGTTGTTAATTTGTCATCATTAGCCGGCCCCACTTCCTTAATGAGATCTAGGAGGTCAGGTCATGTCATAGTAGCTCTTCCTATGATGTTTACCTGGATAGGCCGGTTAAACTGTGTAAATGTTGGAGGGGTGGTTACAGATTGGTATCAAAGCTCTCAGGTTCAACACTTGGACTAGATGGGCGGAATGTGTTTGTCATGCATGCATGCCAGTGTCTATGTGATAGTTATGCATTTATTTTCATGGTTATGGTTTTCCTACTTGAGGTCATTATTTTCCATTGGTGTTATGATGCATGATATTGGTATATTGATATGATGATGTATATATACATGTATTGTGCTAATACGGAATGATTTTGCAGATGAGATAGCCTCCCTTGAACTTCACTGACGTATGTTAATTATGTTTATATTAGGTTATCTGACATGGTATGTTTGCCAGAATTAGAAGGTCAATATCACTAGCAGAATGGTGGACTATGGTTCGCGATACACTCCCTACAGATCATATGAACAACATGGTGATGAGCACTCCCTTGACATAACAAATACACTGATAAGCCTGAAACCAGAGATCAGAAGTTGTAAGGCACATAATGACAAGATCATTCAGTCACATGAGATATTTTCTAGGGAATAAGAGAAGGAAGCATAGATTAATGTAGTGATTCCTTAGAGTCTGTAATATTTGCATATATAGGGACTGCTTAGGATCAATCATAGATAGGAGGAAAATGCGAATGAGCCATATGGGAATAGGTCACAATCACTATACATGTTTGAAAAGGATGATACAGTGATAGATGGTAGGTTATTAGGCACACCTAACAAGAGGGGTAATGACCGTGGTTTCTATTCTAGTTATGGTTCATAGACACAACAACATCATCACCATCACCACTCATATAGGGGGAGTGAAAATAAATACATTCCAGAGGATTTTAAGAAGGAAAATCCCCTTACATTTGATGGAGAAATGAGGAAGTCACAGGATGAAAAATCTTGATTGCTTGGGATGAATACATTTTTTCAGATTGCATGCTTACTTAGAGATCATGAAGGCCAAGATAACTACTTTTAGTTTTAAAGGAAAAGTAGACAATTGGTTGGAAGATGTAAAAAATTTCATAGCCATTCTAGAAGAGGAGTTCACTTTGATTGTGTTCATGTAAAACCCATATATATTTTTAATAATTCTAATTTTCTATCTTTGGACAATGACTATTTTGTGGATTGTATGGCCAGAAAAACCATGACTAGACTTGTGAAATGATTTGATTATAGAGTGATATAATTAATATCACACTATAATTAATCCAAAAGATTGATATCTACATTATGGATCACAAAATCTTAGATCTAATATAATTAATAAATTAAATTTTATAAATTAGTTGGTAAAGAACCGTTGGAGTTAGAAGATTCTTTCCAAGTTGGAAACAGTTAATGATGATTAAGTTTAGGATAAATCTTCCCTATGAATCTCCTAAAAACACCTAGGAAGAAATAGAGAAGATTTAATATGATGAGAGAGAAAGATATATTCAATCCCTTAGTTGGAGAAAGATACTAAGATTAGATGAAGAAAAGAACTGTGGGAGAGAGAGGCAGGATTTAAGGAAAAAAAAAAAAAAAAAACTTTTTAAAAAGATAAAAATAAAAAATCTTAGGCAAGTGGGCTGGAAGATCCAAAAAGCCAGATGCTACTAAAATCTGCTAGGTGAAAGAAAAACTTATAAAATACACCATTATGGAATTAATGAGGTTGTTCAATCCATGGGAAAGTATATGTTAGCTTGGGGGAGAAATGGTGGATTCAGTTCCTGGTGAGGAGGAATGTACTCAGCTTCCGAGTAATTGTTCCAATCTGTTATTTTGGTTAGGATTTTTGTTATTATCTCTTTGAATTTAATACACATTTGAATATTGTAATATTTTTAGAATTTTGAGCAAGTATATTATTGTTCTTGTTAGTAGTATGCTTATTTATTATGCATAATATTTACTATGTATAAGAGAGATCAATTAGCTTTCATGATAAAATGGTTTATCTTTGCATGTGCTATACTATGGTAGGTAATTATGAGATTTTCACTATATGAAAATGTCAATGGGTTTCATTGAAATATGATTAGTGGTGTGGAAATATCAGATGAGGAATAACGAAGATGAAGTATTTAATATAGGAAAATCGATGTGTAGAAAATTACTAAATGAAAGTGTAGTTATTTTATGTTAAAAGAAAAAAATAACTTATGATTGTTTACGTGTCTATCTTTATCCATAACTGGCTGTAATAAGTACCTGCAAAAAACCAATTTTCTCTAAATTAAAGTTAATGCTACACCTTCGATGAGAAGCAGGAAATTATTATAAAGCAAAGTAGAATTTGTAACTTCGCCGATATCTACAAGAAAAATGTACATGGCTAGTAGATAATTACCCCTGTGACGATAAGAGTTTTCAACTTGAGTTAACAATTTTGTAGTAAATAAGGGAATGACAATTTCAATTCTACAACTAATCGCATCATTATCTAGTGAAAAGGGTCAAGAAGAGTCAACAACCACTGACGATAGGATTATGACCCAACCCGAACCTAAGTAGTTGAAACTTTTCATGCATAGAACCATAAAGAGAGGATGCTTTATTTTTTAAACTTACCAAGGTAATTGAGATTGATGCCTCCTGAAATGATGGTGAAATTATGTTCAACGAAAACAAATAAAGTCTTTTAGGAATCATTCACTAAGTATGGAATGGTTATACAAGTTGAGAGACGTACCTTATGGTGATAGGGTAATTAGCTATTTTACCAGGATCTAATTTGGCCATTATCACCACATAGGTCATTAGTTGTGGCCAAGATGGTAAAATAATTCGAGGACGAGTTGTATCGTCCGTCATTCGACAAGTTAAGGTTCTGTAAGATATTAATGAGTTAGTGAACTCTATTATGCACTACATAAATTGCAGTTGTAAAATGAATCATCTTTTGGGAATGGTGAGTAGTCTATATTATATGAAGAATTAAAACCAGACACTACATTGGCACAAGCACTAACATTGGAGCCGTGGAAAATACAAAGATACCTATAAACCATCAATTCGAAAGGAAAAATGTTCGTGCAACTATCTCATATAAATGAGGAAATTAAATATATAGCTTGCTAAAGTAAAGAGATACAATTTACACATAGAATGAACAATATAAAGGGTTCCGTTAGGTACTTATGAATAGTTCACCATCGAAAACATCAAAACCATATTGGCAAGTGTGCGATGGATTGAAATTTAAAAGAAAAAAAAATATCATTCTTGTCTAGCATAACCATGTAAACCAGTCTAGGAACAATTTATATTCAAATTAAACTAAAATTAACTTCAACCTTGAGGTTATTTCAGTTCAGCATTCTGATTTTGCATCCTTAAACCAAGAAAATTGAGTTCTAGAAGCTAAAAAACAAAAAATTTACAAGGTAAATGAGGCCCTAAAAATTTATGTACACCACAGGCTAGAGGCCACCCTATATAAGTTCATGCCATTTTCTGCTTAACTAAATTCCCCTATAGGGAATACTTGGTCATAAGGGTTTCATAGTGAAGAGGCCCTATTTAGCACTGAAAACCCATATCTCATCACACAATGATTTGAACAAAAAAACTATGAAAAAGGTGAGGAAGATTGATCTTAAGCATAGTAAGTAGGAGTTAGAGGTCAAGGGAATTTCCTTTATCGGATCGAGTTGAGTTGAGAATAATTTCATAGGCACCTGTGACAACCATTCGAGAAAGAGGTGATTATATTGGTTGGAAACAACTAAACACAAATTTAAAAATTACATTAAGAGCAACATATACCTGTAGTTGATAAAATTTCATACACATTCTTGTTTCACATCCAAATATAACCAAATTAGCATCCTGAACACACATAGCTTCATTATGTACTATAATATAAGGGTAAAAATAACCATAAGTGCAAAGGCTAGCATTAAATGAGTGAGAAGAAACCATAGAGGAAAAGAAGGAAAACCAATGATACCTGAGCCTCTGTCGTAGTAAATATTGCACCAGTGAAAAATATGCTACATCTGTATGGCAAACACATAGACCACCTAAGCTATCAAAGAAATAATAAAGAAAATAAGAAGAGAAGCCAAGTATCAGCATGAAAGTGATTCCCAAGTTAGGTGAAAATAAAGGAATCTCACAATGGCAAGAGAAGTTGAATTTTACTTGAAGGAATAACTATGAAAACATTCATGAAAATTCTTGAGACAACCAACTACTCTGGCACTATATTTTGCTGGATGGTAAGGAACTTCCCTAGCAAACATTAGATGGGTGTTAGGTGATTTGATAAGAAATGAAGGCATGGAGGTATAAAAATGAAAAATAGCACAAATATGGAACACAATTAACCTTACTAGCGGGATCTTGCATCCAAGTCAAAAAGGAAGGAAGAGATATGGTTTCCAGGTGGTCTGATAGAAAAACCTAACTACCAAAATACTAATGTCTCTCATGTTAACACTCTATGTTCATGACACAATTCCACCAACGATAAAATTGAATGGAAGGGAAGATGTTTTAAGACTTAGGTTAGGGTTTGGGAAATGCATCACCAGCATTGGATGGGAAACTAAGATCTTCATCGTTTGTATTAGCCAAGTCTAAAAACCATGTGAAGGTAACGTGGGCCTATAGGACCTGGCCCTTCCCCATTGGCCACACAAAAATCCATGACATCTACCTCATTTTTTGTCATTCCGTTTAAAGTCCATTGTTTAAAGAAAAAAATCAAAAAATAAACATCCAACATAGGGCGAGCAATTAATAGTAATTGTGAAACAAAAGTTTAACATAAGCAACCATGGGAAGCCTCACTCATTTTTTAGTATTTTAAAATAAATTATATACCTTTAGAAATTCTATTGCGCGCATTAGAGAGTGAAGTAATAGCCTAAATAGTTGTTTCTTTCCACCTATCTATGATAAGCCCAAATGAGTTTTTATAGGGGCTTAAAGTACATGGGATAATAAGTATAAGGTTACAAGACTTGTATTACTTGTATGAATAGTTATTTTACCTTAACCCTATATATATATATATATATATATACACACACACACATATAACAAAAAAAGGGTTTTGAATTCAAGGTATGTGACATATGGTATGAGAGGACCTGTTTCAAAACTGGGCTAATGGGGGACAAGCACACTAGAAATATAGTTGTTTTCTGAATTGTAAATTAGGTTTAGGATTGGTATACTACTTTTTGGTTTTGTTGAATATAAGGTACTCAAATGAAGCAGGGTTACCACACAAAATGGCATACAATACCAACCCACCTATGATAGAAGGAGAAGGAATCTATGTGGAGATAGGAGGAGGAACTACTCCACCAAAAAATCAACTAATGGAGATTGTGAGAAGTTTATAGTAGGATTTGGTTTATCTCAGAACCAGTAATGAGTGGTTTTTGAAGGAGAGAAAAGAACAAGAAATAATGATCAAATATTTAACTGAAAAGTCTAGTCACAAAATAATAGAAGCAAAACTATTGAGTAGGATGAGTGTTGAGTTTGAAACAAAAAAGTATGAAAGTGGGGATGATTCAGACAAAAAACTTATCCATAAACATAAAAGGGAAGAAGAATGTGGAGCTACAAGGGGAGTTTCCAAAAATAAAACCCCCTACCTTTAATGGTGAAAAGGAGGAGGATGAAGAAGCATGACTTCTCAACATGACCAAGCGTTTTCAATTTTAAACAAATATGTAATGAATTTGAAGGCCAGATTGGCCATTTATCAACTACAAGGGAAGGCTTCCCTTTGATGGGAGGAGGTCAAAAGTGTGCATGTATTGGAAGAAAAGACAGTTTCCTAGGAGGAGCTCTAGAAACAAGTCAAGTCCAGATATCTGAATTAACAATATTATTATGATTGAGCAAAGGATTTTCATGAGTTAAGACTGGGGCACTCGATTATGTATGAGTTTGTTTTTAAAGTCACAAATTCATTGCGGTGTGTCATTACATTTGGGAAGAAAATTCCAAGGTGTAGATATTTTGAAACTCCCTACCAGTCCCTTATAAAGAAAGGATTGAGTGCGACAATCCTAAAACAATGGATGAAGAAGTGAGGAAGGAAAGATTGTGCTATCAGTTCAAAAACAGGGGAGAAGGCTCAAAATATTAGCAAAGTAAGGACAAAAAAAAATATGAAATTAGGCCAAAAAGATAAAAATATGCATACCTTAAGAATTTCGCAAGTGATCACCAGCAGAATAAATTAAGCAAAGGGAATTCATCCCAACCAACACAATCTCAAAATAGGTCCAAGCCCATGGATTTGAACAATAAAAAATAGGTGCAGTCAAAGAGAGAAAATCTGAAATGTTAGGTTTGTGGAGAAACTCACTTGGTGAGAGATTGCCTGCAGAACCCCAGATATATTGACAATATAGAAGAAATACATAAGGCTACAACAGTAAATGATATTGCAATGAATAACCCAAATATAAGTGCAACACTAGAGGATAGATAGGTAGGGTGTTGAGGCTCGGTTTTGCCTAATTTTGACACCTTTCATAGACTTTACCTCTTCAATTTTAAGCTATCGTTGACCCCTAGTATGGTTATTTCAGTTATAACATCTAGGTTTTGGCCAAAATGGTGCTATATGCTTGAGGTATGCAAATTAACATAAAAAAGTGTCTTTTAGCTTAATCTTAAGTGTTCCTTAAGCTATTTGTCTCCTTATTGAATTATCATGCCACCTAATGTAGAGTTCTTGTGCATATTTTTTTTGTTTCACAACAATCCCGCACTTCTTGCATATAGCTCGTGCGATATTGTTTCCTGCAGACGCTCCAAAATTCCTGCAAACGAGGATTTCCTGTAACCGACCAGATTTACTGTAGCAAAATTGGCGGTTAGCTATGTTCCACTTATTTCTAGATCAAACGAGAACATGGGTTTTGTGGGGAATTCGTCGTACATGGATGTTGTCCTATTGGTTGTTTCAAATCTAGCAAGGAAACTACCAATATTTGTAGACTTCTTCTCACTCGCCGTATGAAGGAAAACTCTAGCTATGTAACGAATTTCATCTAATCCATGCTTTCAGTCATGGGTTAGACTTAGTATAGCTAATTTTGATATTTTGTACCACTACTGTTAGCCAATGGCTCAGATTAGTAGCTTTCCTTATTTTGATCCACACATGGGCTTTTGCACTTGTATTAATTCCACTCTATTTTATATTTTAAGGGGTTCTTGGGTTGGCTTCACTAATAGTGTATATCAGATTACACTTAACTGTAACATTTCTAGATTAATATAATATTATATGTTTTTTCTATCTTATTGAGCAAGCTCTTCAAATTTTGAAGGGGTTGTGAGTGAGGGAGGGCCCCCTTTTCTCACAACTCCCTTAGTGTAGTGTATTTTAGTTCTATTATGCAACAATAATTTGTTTACATAGCTAATATACTCTTTATGATATATCAGCAAAAAATGATTGAATGATTAAGTTTCATGTTAATGTGTTGATTTCATTTAATTAATATTTGATTTACATTGTTGGGTGATTTCTTTAATTGCTATAAGTTTGATTTCTTATCTGTTCTAATCAACATCAACAATACTAAGAGTTGTAGTGGGATGCTTCCATCCACTCCATAGCCTTTGCTGCTAAATGTTAATGGAGAAAAGAGGCATTAGTTCTATGTATGGTTCATTGGTTAGCTTAATAAGCACTTAAGGTATTAAGCCTACATATATTTTGTGCAGCATCTCACAAGCTTACCTTCCCTCGGTTGATGATTTATGTTGACAAATTATAAGTCTATAATTTGAATCAACATTTTGGCATCGTTTTCAGGGAGGTCCTAAGCGATAATATTTTTTTTTTTTTAGTATTATGTACATTATTTGAAATTTTCAAGATTGGGGGAGTCAAAGTGGTAAGACGAAGGGCAAAGCCTACGCGCCTGCAGAGGTCAAAAAATCGCAAAAGCCATGTCCTGATTGTTTGGTAAGTAGTTTTATTTGAATTTGTTTGCATAGTAGATGGTAGGGTCCAATATTTACAAATGTATTTGGTGGTGGTGTGAGCATAATTTCACTTACTAATACATTGGCAAGGAAAAATAAGTCTGCAAGATACAAGGAAAAAAGGGAAGAAGAGTTTGGGCAGGAGGTCTGTAGTCCTAAGAAGATTCCAGAGCATATTCCTGCTTCCAGAGTAGCAAATTTTGCAGGAAAATCTCCTGTTGCTACCTAGTTCGCATCTCCCCTTACAAGGAAGACAACATCTCATCTCAGTGGTTAGCCTAAAAAGGAATTCCTTGTTAATCCTATTCAAGAACCCGAATTTGAAACCACTGATTCTGCAGAATTTGTAGTTTACAAGGGTCCTACTTCTTTTTGGTCAATAATGGCTCATGAAGAAGGAAATGGCAATACAAATGGAGGATATGATGAGAAGGAAGAGGAACTAGTCAGATTTGAATTCCCTATTAGGGAGGCTGGTGGAGCAACTCAGATGAAAAATATTCCTCCCTCAGCCTTACCTAACTTTCGTGGAGTCTCTAGTGAAGATCCTGATGCCTTTTTGTTCAAGTTTGACATGCTATGTAGGATATATGACTATTCTTCCAATGCTCAAAAGTTGAATTTGTTTCCTACAACACTAAAGGATGCAACTCTTAGGTGGTTTACGGGGTTAGCTTCAAACTTCATTACAACCTGAGATGAAATGAAAAAGGTATTCTGGAAGAAATATCAAGATTATTGTAAGACTAGGGACCTTAGAGAATAATTTTTTGGCATGAATCAAAAGGAGGGGGAGAGCCTTGAGGATTTGGTGGAACGATTTTAGTACGATCTGAAGAGATCCAAGATGAATCAACTAAGAAAAGACACTAAAAGAACAATTTTTATCAGAGGAATTAGGCGAGAATCTCT
Organism: Pinus tabuliformis; assembly: GCA_031772625.1. Taxonomy (NCBI): domain Eukaryota; kingdom Viridiplantae; phylum Streptophyta; class Pinopsida; order Pinales; family Pinaceae; genus Pinus; species Pinus tabuliformis. Next base: position 1,427,817,365 of record CM062818.1, read on the forward strand.
AGAAATTTTGAACTTAATGGGAGGAGGTGACATATCAAAGTTGAGCTATGATGAGGTATGTGATCTATGTCAGTGATATTCAAGAGGAGATTCCAAAATTAGAGGGGGAGCAAGAGATACTTCCTCCAGGTTTGTTAAGTCAGTTGCTAGAGCTAGAGTAACCAGAGTTGAGATCGGTAATCTATTTGAAAATTTTAAAACTGATACTCTTAGCACTTTATCTTCACAATTAGATGTTTTGCAGGCTATGAAGAAATATGAGAAATAGGAGGAACTAGAGAAAGCCCTGGCCATGTTCTGCTTGAAATGCAGGAAGAAGCATGCCTTAAGGGAATGTCCTATAGATAGTATAGAGAAAAGCTGAATCAGTGAAGCTGAGCATTCCATTGATCAATGTCCTTCACTTCCTAAAATTAAAGCAACATATCTAGCAGATCAGGGGGTTGTCAATGCACTTTATGCAATGGCACCTCAAAGACCGTGACAACCACGTGCTATACATATGTCTCAATCACGCTATCAAGTTCCTTATACTTAGAATCAGATGAGGAATATTCCAATGCCTTGGAAGCCTTGGCCTCCATAATGGCCTTAGCAGGGGAACTTCTCTTACCCTACTACATAGAATTTTCCCTCTCAAAACTTTTATCCACCACAGCCCACACAACAACAAATGATTCAACCTCAACAATAGCAACTTCAGTTTCCTGCCCCACCAAATCAACCTCATCCTACGCAACTTCCTGCCCAGCTAGTGTCTAAACCCAACAATAAAACCATCCAATCTGCTCACAACATTGGATTGGTCACTTATCCCACTTTTCCTACCTACTGTAATTCACCACAGTCGCTGCCGGAAATTTTTGTTCCTTTGCTACAGGAATTTCCTGTGTCGTTGTAGGAAATCCAACTTAGATCGGGAAAAGTGGTGACTCAACCCGGAAGAATTGAATAGATTATGGAGGAAGATACTCTAGAAATTCTTGAAGTTGAAACCACATCTAAACTAGCAGAACAACCTACTTCAAGGCTACAAGAACCTTCCTCATCACATACAGTCCAACCTCCTTTTCCAGAGAGGTTGGAAATGAAACTAAAACAACCCAAGTTTGATGTTGTGTTTGAATTAAGAAATGTGTGCATTAAGATTTGGTTGCTGCAAGAAATTAAGGATATCCCAGTTTATGCCAAAATGGTGAGGGAGATATCTACCAAGAGGCCAGGAAAACAAAAGAGAGAACTCTTTGCAATTCAAGTAGGTGGAAATCTTGCAATTTTATTGTCTACTAGATTTGTTACTGAAAAATATGCAGACCTCAGAATCCTTGTGGTTACCACCTTTATTAATGGACATCCTATGAAGAACACTTTAATTGATTTGGGTGTAACAATTAAGGTGATGACTATGGAGACTTTATCTCGTATAGGATCCTTTGAATTATTACCTACTCCCACCATGTTAGAGTTAGCAGACAGGTCTAAGGTAAAGCCAGAGGGGGTATTAGAGGACATTGTCATCTCATTAGATTCTTGGGAGTACCCTACTGACTTTCGTGTTCTTCAACCAAAAAATAACTTAGGAGGGAATCCTTTAATCTTGGGGAGACCGTGGTTAGCCACAGAAGATGCTTATGTTATGAAACTAGCTCACAAAAAGATAGAAAAGATAGATCAACGCCTTATAATTCAGCCTCTTCGAGGAGGCAACCTCCTTTACATTACATAAATGAACAATTCTTGGATGATAAAAATGACAAGACCTCCTTTCTATATATAGGAGTCTAAGGGGTCATAATATAATTAGAGCCGACATAACAATAATAATGTAAGGGCATAATATTAACAATAGTGGGCTTCTATGGGCACAATAATAACAATATGGGGACTACATGGGTACAACAATATAATAAGGGGGTTGTACTAATAACAATAAGGGGCTACACTAGTAGTATAGGGGCCTAACATGCCCCTCTCATTCAAAAAGTGTTGTCCTCAACGCTTGAGTAGTTCTTGATGCTTTTGTATAAAATTCTTGTCCTTCCAAGTGAAATCTTCAATGGGTAAGTTCTTCCACTTGATGAGATGCTTTGAAATTGATCGATTTCATAGCTGTCAACTTTTCGGTTCTGTAAATGCTACAGGTTCCAATATGATTTTTCCTTCCTTGTCAAATTCTGGCAATATTGTTGGAACTGGGATATTCGGAAACTTTTGAATGAGTTCCCACCCTACTTCGCCATTCTTCCATTCATACCTTCCTTTGTTTATCAAATTTGGTTGGATAATTGTACCAACCTCTACCATTTCTGCAACCATATGTTCAATTTCACTACTTTAGGCATATGGATATCTGTAAGGCTTGACATTTGGAGGAACACATCCTGGTATAAAATGAGTAGCATGATCATGATCATGAATATGTGGGAGACCTTCGAGAGTCTCAAATGCCTTTGAATGATTGTCCAAGACTTTTTGGAGATCTGGAGAAATACATCATTTCAATGTGGGAATAGTTAGCGAACATAATTGTGCAATTACGCCTCGTTGTTCTTTCTTTAGAAGCTTTGTCATTCCATCAGATTTGATTATCTTTCCTAGTTTCCCTATGATACCCCTTAATTCAACTTCCTTTCCTTCCGAAGAAAATTTCATAAAATGTTCTTGAAAGTTCAAAGCTATTATACCCAAAGATTGTAGCCATTAGACTCCTAGTATAACATCAGCACCACCCATTGGAACGGAAGACATTGGGCTATTCAATACATATTCTCCCATGGATAGCTTGATATTATGGCACTTTCCAAAGCAATTTATGGTTCCTCCACTTACAACCGTCACTTGACACTCTGGTGCTGGATCTAGGAAGAAATTCAATTCCTTGGCTATATTACAATTAATAATGGGTACTACCCGAATCAATCAACACTATTACCTTTTTCTTCTTGATATGTCCTTCTATCTTTACAGTTTGAGGAGTGGTAATTTCGACGAACACATTACAAGGGATGGTTAGATTCATTTCCTCTTTCTTTGGGGTTGGTTCTTGGTGAGTATCCTTTTCCTTTGATGTTTCTTGATACTTTTCTTCCTGATATTTCAGTATTTGAACTTCTTCTTCCTAATATATCCTTCTATATTGAGAGTTTGGGGAGTGTTAATTTGTTCCAATTCTTTACAAGATCTGGTTAGATTCATTTCTTGATGCTCGACGTGATCTTTCACTTCTTGAACATTTTTCTTCTTGATATGTCCTTCTATCTTGATATTTTGAGGAGTGGTAATTCTGGCCAATGCATTACAAGATATGATTGGATTCATTTCTTCTTTCTCGATGTGATCTTTCACTTCTTGAACCTTTTTCTTCTTGATATCTCCTTCTATCTTGAGAGTTTTAGGAGTGGTAATTCTTGGCAATGCTTTACAAGATATGGTCAGATTCATTTCTTCTTTCTCCGGGGTTGGGTCCTGGTGCATATCCTCTTCTTTTGATGTTTCTTGATCCTTTTCTTCCTCCTTTTCATACTCTATGTAAAATAATTTCTTATCAACACACTTATGACCTTTAGTACATTTGTTATCACAATTGTAACAAAGCCCTTTTTTCCTTTTTTCTTCCAATTGTTGTGGTGTAACCCTTGTAGGTTGTGGAAGGCTAGGAGAAACAACACTTCCATTATTATAGTTGTGAGGGGTAGACTTCTTTGTTGCCATAATTTTACTTTCCACTTTGTAACAAAGCCCTTTTTCTCTTTCCAATTGTTGTGGTGTTGCTCTAAAGAAGGTCTTGCTCTTTGTATCCTCATAATGTGCTATCATTTCCTTCGTGAAAATTGACCACATAACAAGTTGTTTACGAGAACAAAGCCCTTTATACCATAAAAATTGATCCGTTTCTAAATATGAAGATGCAATACATACCTTTTGTAATAGTGGTACACCATGTAGATCAAAATATTGCTCCATCTGAAGTAGCCAATTTACCTAATCCTTGCCATCAAACTTCCTCATATCGCCTTTTCTTGATTTTAGGAGCTCGATCTTGAAATGACTATAACTCTGTAATTTTGGTTCTTCTAGTTCTAAAATTGTGACCTGCAGTAGCCCTTCGTGTCCTCTTTCCAATGCCACCAGTCTGATTGAATTTAGATTCTCCAAGGTAGAGTTATGCACAATCTCCTAAGATGACCTGATTATAGACCTTTCCAGAAGAGTGAACATGTATGAAGTTCCATGTGTCACTGTTTTGACCTTAGTATTTGAAAATTATACAGAGGAAACTATAATGCATCCTCTTTTTGTAACTTCTTACGAAATTTCAATTTGATGCCCAAAACAAAAGTTATGATGATTTTCCCCAAGTCACCTGTGTGGAATGAAATTCGGGAGTCTACAAAAAGGCCAACTTGCTTAGATCATATCTCCGAAAATATAGCACCAAAAGCTCTTAAATTTAAACCTGAGGTTCATAACGATTTCAGTCCAAATGGGTTTTTTTTTAGCATTTGAAATGTCTCAGAAAAACAGTTATAGCGCAAATGCCACGATGACCTGTTTGGAGCAGCGAAACCCTAGAATTCAAAGCTCTAATACCAAATGTTATGAAACCAGCTCAAAAAAAGATAGGAAAGATAGATCAATGCCTTAGAATTCAGCCTCTTCGAGTCGGCAACCTCTTTTACATTACATAAATGAATAATTCTTGGATGATACAAATGACAAGACCTCCTTTCTATATATAGGATTCTAAGGGGCCATAATATAATCAGAGCTGACATAACAATAATAATGTAAGGGCACAATAATAACAATAGTGGGCTTCTATGGGCACAATAATAACAATATGGGGACTACATGGGTACAACAATATAATAAGGGGGTTCTACTAATAACGATAAGGGGTTACACTAGTAGTATAGGGGCCTAATAGCTTATATAGGGTGTAGGTCTGGAAACATGACCATTACTCATGGAATTGAAACAAAGCATATTAATTTGTATCCCCATGCTCAACCCATCTTAAGATCAGAAAATAAACATTGGGTTGAAGAAGAAGAGCATGATTCAGAATGTAGCCAACCAGTTTTGACAATAGCCCAAGCTATGAGCCTTAAAGAAAATTCAAAAGAAAATTTGATAGATTGTTGTATTTCTAATCTTGATTTTTCATAGCAAGAAGATGGGTAGTCTATTCATAATTTAGATATCATTACTAATTTGTAGGATTTTCATGAACATAGTATAGTATCCAAACTACATTCATCCCTATTATCTACATTCCTTGCAAATTCCATGACCGAAGGGGGGAGTAAGGTAGTTGAAATTTTTCCTGAAAAACCTTTAAATATTAATTCTACCTTAACCCCTGAATAGGAAAAACAATTAATTCAAGCATTGCAAAATTTTTCAGACACATTTTCTTGGGAATATACAGATATAAGAGGCATTCACCCAGACACATGCATTCATCATATTTATATAGAAGAAAATTCTAGGCCCATGAGACAGCCACAAAGGAGGATGAGCCCCACTTTAAGGAAGATTATGAAAGATGAATTATAGAAATTATTAAAAGTAGGGTTCATCTATCCTATCTAAGATAGCCAGTGGGTATCACCACTGGTTATTGTCCCCAAAAATAATGGTAAATAGCGAGTGTGTGTGGATTATAGGGAACTAAACAAGGCTACCTTAAAAGATCACTTTCCCTTGCCTTTTATGGATCAAGTCTTGAACACTTTAGCAAGGAAAAAGAATTTTTCCTTCGTAGATGGGTTTAGTGGTTGAAAATAGATTAGGATAGCTCTAGAGGACTAGGATAAGACAAAATTCACATGTACCTGGGGTACCTATGCATATAGGGTATTTCCATTTGGTCTATGCAATGCACCAGCCACATTCTAGCGGGCGATTCTTCGTATTTTCTTTGACCTTTTTCATGACTGCGTAGAGGTATATATGGATGATTTTACAATTATGGGTGATACTTTTGAAGAAGCTTTACATAATCTTGAGAAATTTTTGTAGAGATGTAGAGAAACTAATCTTTTGTTAAGTAATGAAAAATGTTTTATGACTATGAATGAAGGTATTGTTTTGGGTCATCAGGTTTCTACTATAGGAATTAAGGTTGATTCGGCAAAGATTGAGGTTATTGCAAAACTACCTCCACCAACCAATCAAAAGGGAGTTCAAATTTTCCTTTGACATGCAGGCTATTAAAGGAGGTTTGCTGAAAATTTTACAAAGGTAGTCGGTCCATTGTTTAAATTATTCACTAAAGAATCTAAATTTCATTGGAATGATGAGTGTTAAGTTGCATTTGATACACTCAAGGAAAAGCTTTCTTTAGCAACTGTATTGAGAGGCCTAGATTGGAAATTTTTCTTTCATATTTCCACTAATGCCTCTGATTCAACCATAGGAGCAGTATTGGGTCAAAAGGAGGATCTTGTAATGAATGTTATTTATTATGTTAGTAAAAATTTAACTCCTGCAGAACTGAATTACACAGAAACTGAAAAAGAATTCCTTGTTGTGATTTATGCTATTAATAAGTTTAGACATTACATCACGGGCTCTGAAGTTTTTGTACACACCGATCACTCTTCCATTCAATATCTCATGAAAAAACCAATCACTAATGGTTGGATTACTAAGTGGATTTTATTGCTGCAGGAATTTGAGATCACAATATTGGATAGGCCAAGAAAAGAGAACCAGGTCGCTGATTTCTTATTAGACTCAACCATGCAGTTGAGGGTTTTCCTGTTAATGATAGATTTTCTGATGAAAATTTGTTTGCTATTTCTGTTAAAACACCTTGGTTTGTAGACATGGCCAATTACCTTGCTACAGGAAATTTTCCCCCTTACTTTTCATCTAATCAGAAAAAGAGAATTATTAGGAAAAGTGTTGATTACTCTTGGATTAGGGGAGATCTCTTTTTCACTGGACCTGATTTGATTATTCACAGGTGTGTCAGGGAAGATGAGATCTATGACATCTTGAGAGCCTGTCACGATGAACCATGTGGAGGAACTTTGCAAACAAGCAGAAAACTTATAAGATCCTTCGCTCAGGTTACTATTGGCCAAGTATTTTTAAATATACAAAAGAGTATGCCCGGGAGTGTGATAGATGCCAAATAATGGGGTGGCCTATATAATCAGACGAGATGCCTTTGCAGCCACAGGTTATCATATAACCTTTTGAGAGGTGGGATCTTGATTTTGTAGGTCCCTGATGAGCCCCGAATTGGGTAACTTATTGGGCTAATTTTGCCTAATTGTCCTTGTTCAATCCTCCATTTTTCATAGATTATGCATGTTTCTTTAGTATGTTTATGTTATTTGAACGAATAAGGGTGGTCACTCTACCAAGGAGGCTAATACGTGGTTATTTCAGGTTTTTGGACAAATTTTGGAGCAAAACCAAGCAAATATGGGCCAGGTGACAGCCAAGCTTGAGGTGAGGATTCGTAGGGAGGTTGTCTCTAGCATTAAATGGCCCTTCCTCGAAATCTCCACCCTCAACTCCGAGCTCAACAGGCCACCAAAACGAATTCTAAAGGTAGCCAAGCAGCTTTGGGAAGAGTGACTATTTACTAGCAGTTGGAACAGTCGAGTCCCTTGAATTTAGGAGGGCTGCTAGGCCCCTCGTAGTGTATAAATAGGGAGGCTTCAGCCTTCGTAGTTTACTTTTGGAACTGTTGGTATTTGCACTATAGTGCTGTCATTTTCTCAGCTCGTTTTCTTATATCTACTGCTGTATAAATTTCTTCTGATGATTATTTTTTAGTAATGAAAGGCAGCTTTACTTGGCATCAGATCTGAGTTCTTTATAGGAGCCTGCAGCTCTTGGGCTTGGGCCCTACCCGAGTGCCAAGGCCTCCTTTATGTATTGTTATTTTTTCTTTAGTTATTTGCAAAATCATTTCTGTTAAGTAGATTAAATCTTGTTGATTAACTAGGTCACTGTTGATGATTAGAAAGGCTTTTGATGTTTAGATTGAGTTGATAGGTTATTAACAGGGAAAAGCTTCAGAAAAGGGCCATCAAAAACCTCTGATTTCACCTCTCCCTCAGTGGGATCAGGAGATGGGATCAAGGCGACCTTGCTGCCAACAAAAACACTGACTTTGATTTGCCATGCAATCATTAGTGTTTGATTTTCATTTGCAGAAGTTGGTTACATGTTCAGATTCTTGAATGCTTCATTGCATAGTTAATATACATGGTTTCCTTGCGAGTAAAACTTCTGTTCATTCTCTTTATTGTTAGCTAGATCAGATTAGGTCAACGTAACTAGGTCTCAAATTTTACAACTCTTCGTTGGTTCAGTTGGAAAAACAACTTGCAGAGCACCTATACCACCTCTCTATCTGCCCATACTCCATCAATCCCATCTGCTCCATCCCCTAACATGGACTCTTGCCTCACATTTGCCATTTGCTCACATAACCCTAATTCTCGTGCAACATTGCTTCAGTCCTCCTTGAACAAATCTAGCCATCTATAGATGTCCTCAACTCCATCCACCAAGTCCTGGACCATCTCAAACCTTTATCCTACCTCTATACTCACTCCTTCACCTTTCTTTCTCCATCCATCCTGTAGAAAATTACAGACATCCTGTAGAACCCCTACAGACTTCCTGTAGAGGCTCACGAATGAGGTTTCCTGTTAGCCAAACTCTTTGAAACTCTTTGGAAGGGTGTTAGGGACCCCTTAGGCCCTCTTTGAACCTTCCCAACCTCCTCCAAGCATTTCCTCTCACCAATCCACCTCTGCACAGTCAAAAACAGTCAAATCGCATGCATGATAATTCTGGCAACTGATTCAAAAATACAAAAAGATGTTTTTTTCAGATGTTACTGTAGAAGTAGCTTAGATACATTTATTTACCTTCCTAGAAGCAATGGAATCTCTTCCAGTAGCTTTCATCCTTCTTCTTGCATCAGTAGGGCTAGCTGGTAAAATTAGGGTTTTCTAGGGTTTCTGTTTCCTTTCAACGTTCCAGTTTCTTTCTGCAAGTAGAACAACCTACTTTGGGTTAGCTTTCATCCATCAGTTAAAAAGCTTCTTCTCAGAGCTCATAGAAGTTGGCTTAAGCCCCTAGCAGACTTGTGCCAGCTGACCAAGTGATAGATGCGGCAAGATCTAGTACTTGTGCATACAACACTCTCGCTTCCAAGTTTGTTACGAACTACCGGGTTGATAAAAGTAAAGAAGGGAGTCCCATGAGTTGCAACATTATTGCTACAATACTGGAACTCACCAGTCCCATCAACCCTATGTCGAAAGGTAAGAAGTATATGATAGTTTGTACTGATTATGTTATGAAGTGGGTGGAGGCAAGAGCACTACCTAGAGCAATGGAAAATGCAGTGGTAGATTTTATTTTCTCTAATATTTTTGTAAGATTTGGGGTACCTAGGAAGATAGTTACTGATCAAGGTACTCAGTTTGTGTCAAATATTATGCAAGGAATTGTGTAGAAATATCATATTACTCATCGAAAGTACACCCCTTATCATCCACGGGCCAATGGGCAGGTGGAATCAACCAATAAGGTGTTAGAGACAATCCTTACCAAGATAGTGCAATTACATAAGAAGGATTGGGCTGACCGACTTCCTGAAGCATTGTGGAATTACAGGATCACACGGAGAAATACCATTGGCCTCTCTCCATATGAATTGATGTATGGGAAGAAAGTTTTATTTCCTATTGAATTTCAGATTAGAACTTTCAAGATGACAACAGATTTGGGTATAGACCTTGATGAAGCTCAGCATCAGAGAATCTTGCACCTCAATGAGTTGGATGAGATTAGGAAATATGCTTTTCAGCATACTGACTTGACTCAACAACAACGGGCTAAATGGAATGAAAGATATATTAAAAAGAAACAGTTCAAAGAGGGAGACTGGGCATTGTTGTATGATTCAAAACATAAGAACTTTAAGGGTAAATTTAACACACATTGGCTAGACCCCTATGAAATTGAGAAAGTTTTTGATAATGGATTTGTTCGAGTTAAAACCATTGATGATGGGAATGTTACCTTCTTGGGGAATGGGTGCAGACTCATGCTATATCAAATACCCCAATCCAAGGAGGAATTGTGGAAGAAATTGTGAACAAAAGAGAGTTGGAGATGGTGAGAGAAGGAGTCATTTTGTCCACTATCTCTTCCTGATTTCCTGTTGACACAATGAGCTCACTCTATTCCTCCTCGTGCTCAGTAAACCATGAAAGGAATTTCTATTGGGTACATGTTTATTCCTTTTTCTGGATGCAATGGACTAGTTACGGAAAACGAGCCTCCTGGGAGTCTTCCTTTTCAAGTATTTCAGACTCTCTAAAATTGAACTCTAGTGAGCATGGACTGCCCTGGGCTTGTTAAAACTACAAGTCCATACATCCTTTGGGATTCATTCAATATTTTTTTTTTAGTTAATCTTGGATTGCTCATGTTGGACTGATGTGGGATTTCTTAAGGCCCTCTTTCCAACAAACTTGGCCCATCGACATCAACAAATTATTTGGGTGAAAGATCAGAGTTTTATGATGCCTTGAAGCTTGTATGACCTAATGACAGGCTATCTCACCAACAAAAATGGAGAGTCACTATGGCTCCTTGACTATTGGATCCTACAGGGGGATTCAACAAGAACTCATCAATCCACACCCAAGAGGATGCATCAGTGTACCTTGGTCCTCCCTCTGGGGGTGGGATTTGCATTGGTTAACATTTGACCTTAATGGTTGGTAATCTAATGAGATCATTGCACATTTAACATCAAAACCTTTACTCATGTGCAATGAACTGTACACAAATGGGGGAGAAAGCATTTTTCTGGTGTAAGAATTTCCTGCAGAAGTTCCACAAGCCATGGTTCCATTTCATGTAGAATGCTCAACAATCACATCCATTTGCTATAGAATGTTCAATAGTCATGGTTCCATTTCCTACAGAATGATCAATAGTCATGATTCCATTTCGTGCACTAACACCCTCGGTTTTTTGAAAAACAAAAGTCATCGACAGAACATTAGTTTAAAATCATTTAAAGTATGGACAAATTTTAATTATTGGTCAAGGTCATGAATTATGAGATCATACATATGATTTAATTGTTAAGAGCGTTATCATTTCAAGCAAAAACACACATCATCTAAGGATTAGACTGTTGGAGGTATGCTCAGTAAGGTACATCTGGTGACAAGACACTTGAGGTAAGAGGTAATTGACGCTTTAATTTTAAAACATTTGTATGATTTCAAGCTATGGTTACCCTTGGGGAAAAACACAGTCATAAACCGTTGGATCATAAATCTAGCTACACGCTCGATTACCATGATTCTGATATGATGGGTGGACAAACTGTCCATATCCTTCCGCAAGTCGGATCATGATGATAATCATGATCACGACTTGTTTCTCAAAATCTCCGTGCTTTCCGATATTTCCCATATTAGTCCTCCCTTGTCACGTGATCCTTTGCAAAATCTTAGCATGACATTTCTGAAGAGTTTCATGCGTCCTATCTTCCCCGTTTTCACCATGTCAAATATGCGTGCCCTTGTCCGCTTCGAGCCGCAAGGCCCTGAACTACTAGAAGCCAACCCTCGCAGTAAGGCAAGACTGGAGAAAGCAGGGTGGCTTCCATTATTTCAAAAATTTAGCAGCCACAACTTAGAGGTTACAAAGTCTTTCACCCTGAATTTGAATGGCAACAAAGCTCAAGTTGGGAATGTCCAATTCAGGTTAACCGAGGGTTTGGTGGCTCAGGCATGCGAAATTCCATAGCAGGGGGAGCGTTGGTTTAAAAATTAGTGTTTCAACAAGGGTATGTGCATGTCCTTTCTTTGGAAGGAGCATTCAGACCCTGACGGGAGCAAGGTGATTTTACAGGGCTTACTGAGAAATAAGTATCGGTAGTTGTTATTTTTCCTGTAGAAGTATATAACGTGTGACAGTCACTTTGGGCTAGCATTCTTGTTTCACATTCAACTCCTTGCACATTTTCATGACAAGACATTGAATTTGTTGTATTATTTGAGAATGTTTGTGATGAAGATGTTGACGACCGCTAAGGAGAGAGTGGCCAATTTGGACAAAAACATCTGTCACCATGGGCTGATGAAAATCATCCTGGTAGAGGTTCTGAAGGACAAGAAGAAGATGTGGGAGGAGTTTATGGTTGAGAATTACTTTGTGGAGTATGAAAACTCTAATTCTTCAGAATCCACGGAGGAAACGTCAGCGAAGGAACCCAAGAAGAAGCTGCAGACCCATGGACTACACATAAAGGAGAAAGGAGACGATAAAGACTCTGACCCTTCATAGTCTATAGAGGAAAAACCAGCAGGAAAATCAAATAAGAAGCCACAGACTCGTGGGCCACATCTGAAGGAGGAGAAAGTTGAAGCCTCTGACTCTTCAAATTCCACAAAAAATAAGCCAACAGAAAAACCAAAGAAGAAGTTGTGGATCCATGTGCCACAAACGAGAGAGGAAGAAAAAGATGAAGAAGTGGTGGTGACTGGGGAGACTGCGGTTAAAAAGCCTAAGTCAAAGGGCACCTCCACCTCTGCAAAGAAATTTACTAAGAGCCAGGTTGTTCAACTAGCTATAAAGGATATTGTAGAAGCAGAGGTGCTCCTTGAGACACCTGAGAAAAAGAAGGAAAAACATCACGGCCCACCCAAAGGAAACAAAAAGATAGAGTCAGATAAATTCATTGGTGAAGAAACAATGTCCTTCCAGGATTCCCCGCTGCATGGAAGTAGAAATGGCATGACAGAAGAACATGAAGAATAGGAGGGCCTTGGTCTGCCCAAATCCTTCCAAGGACATCAGGAAGGGGAAGTAACTCCCTAGAAAAGAAGGTCTCCGTCAAAATTCGAGGAGATTCTTACTAAGCTTACCGTTTTGGAATGAGCTTTGAGAAAGGAGAACGAGACCCTGAAAGAGAGTAGCCTGCACATGTAGAAAGAACATGAGGAATGGGTTTAGAAAGCGGCCCAAATCATGAAGAAGAAGCAGGCTCAGATTGATCATCTGAAGAAGAAGAATGAATTATACAAGGGACAGATTCCTGCAGAATCTAGTGGTAATGAATTGAACGAGTTGGCAAATGTAGCAGATTAGTTGGTTGTAGTAGCTACAGCCCAAGACAAGCAATGATTTACTTTTTCTTTTTCCTTTTGTGGAAGATGCAACATTTTTTCTTGCATAAGGGGCATGCAAGAAGCTAGGTGTGTGGGAGATGTTGAGGCTCGCTTTTGCAAAATTTTGACACCTTTCCTAGACTTTACCTCTCGCATTTTGAACTATCCTTGACCCCTATTATGCTTATTTTGGTTATAACATCTAGGTTTTGGATAAAAGAGTTCTATATGCTTCAGGTATGAAAATTGACATAAAAGAAAGTGTCTTTTACCTTGATCTTAAGCATTCCTTAAGCTAGTTGTCTCCTTACTGAATTATCATGCCAACTAATCTAGAGTTCTTGTGCAGATTTGTTTTGATTCGAAACGGTCCCACATTTCCTACTGATAGCTCGTGCAATCCTATTTACTACAGACGCTTTGAAATTCCTGTAGACATGGATTTCCTGCAACTGCCCAAATTTCCTGTAGCAAAATTGGCGGTTAGCTATGTTCCACTTATTTCCAGATCAAACAAGAGCATGGGCTTTGTGGGGAATTTGTCATACATGGATATTGTCCTATTGGCTGTTTCAAATCCACCGACGAAACCACCCAGATTTGAAGACTTCTTCTCATTGGTCGAATGAAGGAAAACTCTAGCTATGTAACAAATTTCGTTTAATCCATGCTTTCAACCATGGATTAGAATTATTATATCTAATTTTGACATTTTATACAAGTACTGTTAGTCAATGGCTCAGATTAGTAGTTTTCCTTATTTTGAGCGACATATGGGCTTTTGCACTTGTATAAATTCGACTCTATTTTATATTGTAAGGGGTTGTTGGGTTGGCTTCGCTGAAAGTATATATCAGATTGCATTGAACTATAACATTTTTAGATTAATATAATATTATATTTTATGTCTATCTTACTGAACAAGCTCTTCTAATTTTAAAGGGGTTGCGAGTGAGGGAGGGGCCCCTTTGCTCACAACTCCCTTAGTGCAGTATGTGTGTATTTTAGTTTTGTTATGCAACAATAATTTGTTTACACAACTAGTGTAATCTTTCTAATATATCATCCGAAAATGATTGAATGATTAAGTTTCATGTTAATGTGTTGATTTCATTTAATCAAGATTTGATTTACATTGTTGAGTGATTTCTTTAATTGCTGTAAGTTTGATTTCTTATCTTTTCTAATCAACATAAGAAATACTAAGAGTCGTAGAGGGATGATTCCATCCACTCCATAGCCTTGGATGCTAAATGTTGATGCAGAAAAGAGGCATTAGTTTTGTTTATGGCTGACTGGTTAGCTTAAGAAACACTTAAGGTATTAAGCCTGCATATATTTTGTGCAACATCTCACAAGATTACCTGCCCTCGGTCGATGATTTATGTTGACAAATTATAAGTCTATAATTTGACCCAACATAGAGCATGAATCCATGATTTTCGAAATTTAAGGTACTATTTCGAACCATTTTGTCTTTGTATTAATTGACCCAGGGGCTAGTCTTAGCTACATTCATTCCCAGGTTGAGGAAAAATGTAAATTAAAAATTGAAAAATTTAAGACTACATAATTGGTACAACTAGAAACCGATACAAGGAGGAAGGTAACTAGAAAAGTAAAACAATGTTCCATAGACTTAAATGGTTGTTCCAATAAAGTAAACTTAAATATACTTCCTTTAGGGTCCTATGATTTTTTAATAGCCATGGACCGACTGGAAAAAATGGGGTTGTCATAAATTGTTTACAGAAAATGGTGAGTTGCGTAAATCAAAATGGAGAATAATAGTTAATAAAAGGCATACCAGGATTAATTTGAATTAGAAAAATTTCAGCGTTATAGCTGAAAATGGGTGCTAGGAAAGGTTGTCAACTATTCATTGTTCAGATTGAGAAAAATCCACAAAAAAAGAAAATGAAAAATTATAAGAGTCACCAATTATTAGAAAATTTAAATATGTATTTTTGGAGGAGATATGAGGTCTACCACACCACAAATGTATAGATTCCTCCATTGATTTAGTACCAGGAGCTACCACAATGTCTAGAGTACCCTACTGAATGAGTATCCCTAAACAATTAGAATGAGAAATGTAGTTACAAGAATTACTCTATAAAGGATATATTAGATCCAGTGTTTCATCATTGGGGCTCTAGTCCTATTTGTGAAAAATAAGGATGGATGTGTACATTCTACTGGCAATTAAAGAAATTGACCATTAAAAATAAATACCTATTACCCTGTATTAATGATCAGTTCGATTAGGTAAGAGGGGAAACCATATTATCAAAAATTGATCTAAGGACTAAGTATCACCAGTTGGGAATAAAAGATGAATTCATTCATAAGACAAATTTTCAAACCAGATATGGTCACTACGAATTCGTAGTGTTACCATGTGGCCTTACCAATGCACCAAAAACATTTATGTGTTTCATGAACAACATCCTTGGTAAGTACCTTGATAAATCTGTGCTAGTGTTTATAGATGACATTCTGGTGTATTCCAAAAATGAAGAAGAGAATAAAGAAAATTTGATATTAGTGCTTCAAGCTTCAAGAATATCGAATATATGGTAAGTTGAGTAAATGTGAGTTTTAGAAGGTCATAATACAATATTCATTTCAAAGGAAGGATTATCTGTTGATCCAGAAAAAGTAAAAGCCATTCTAAATTAGCCCATACAGAAGGATGTGTCAGATGTCTAGTCCTTCATGGCACTTACAGAATATTACATAGATTTATTGAATGTTTCTTCAAAATTTCGTAACCTATCACTTCCTTACAAAATAAAATAAAAAGTTTTGAGTGGATAACTAAGTGTCAAAAGGGTTTTGATAGAATAAAACATTTCATAACACTGACACTTATTCTCATAATTGCACACCTAGAAAAGGATTTTTTTTTTTGCGTAGATGCTTGCTTGGAAGGTTTAGGAGGAGTTTTTGTGCAGGAGAATTATGCAGTGGCATATGATCTAGGAAACTTAAACTAGATGAAAGGAGCTATGCAATGCGTGATTTATATTTTGTTGTTGTAATCCATGATCTAAAAATGTGGAGACACTATTTGTTGGGAAAAAAGTTCTCATTATTAACATATCACATTAGCTTAAAATATGTTTTCATCCAACCAGATCTTAATGCTAGACATGTTGGGGTGATGGATTTTCTCAATGAGTTTAAATTTGATATAGAACATAGAAACAAAAATAGACTAGTAGATTCTTTAAGTAGATATGAAAATAATGTTATGGAAATTTGTATTAGCGGTTTCATTTCAAATTTTACCATGCAAATCAGAAAATTAATACAGGAAGATCACAATTATCGACAAATTCAATGGAAATTCAAACATTCTAAAATTCCAGGTTATATTGAAAATTTGGAAAAGTTGTTAATCTACATAAATAGACTATATGTGACCAATGCAAGTGTTCTAAAATAGATGATGCTAGATGAGTATCATAAGAAACCATATGTTGGACACCCCGAATATCAAAAAATGATAACAATGCTAAGAAAGGAGTTTTATAGGCCTAGCATGAAAAAGAAAGTAGAAGTATATTTATCTAAATGTTAGGAATGTCAGGAGGTGAAGGTAGAACACCAACAACTCACTAGACTACTGAATCCACTTCCCATCCTTGAATGGAAATGGGAAGTGATCACGCCGGAAATCATTTCAAGACAATAAAAAAAAAGTCAACAACTTGAATCCATCACTTTGGTTGTAGACACCTTAAGTAAAGAAACACACTTTATACATGTGGAGTCTACATGTGGAACAACAAAAAATTGCAAACATTTTTATGAAGGATATTTTTTTATTGCATGGAGTACCAAAAACGGTGGTACCGTAGAGAGACACTAAATTCACTTCTAAATTTTGGAAGGCTTTATTTGGAGGTATGGGGACCCAATTTAATTTTAGCACTGCTTATCAACTCAAATTGATGAATAGATAAGTAGAACCAACAAATTCTAGAGGATATGTCAAGAATATATGTCATGGAAAAACCAACCAAATGTGAAGATTTCCTACATTTAGAAGAATTTTTCTAAAACAATAGTTATCAATACTCAATAAACAACAACCCCTTTAAATATTTGTAAGGAAGAAAATTCCATACATCACTCAGCTGGATTCAACCGGAAGTTAGGCTAATCTTGGGACTAGATGCATGAGAATAAATAGAGTAGGTGGTGCGAAGAATTAGACAAAAGATAAAAACTACGTAGGATAGATAGAAAAGTTATGTTGATAAGAAGAGAACCCATAAGGAATTCAATGTTGGGGAACAAGTACAGATAGAAATTAAATGAAGATAAAACACCCTGATGATGGCAACATGTTCCAAATTAGCACCACAGTTTTGTGGACCCTTTGAAATTTTAGACAAGATTGGACCAATAGCATATCAGTTGGAATTTCCCAGCCATATAAAAGTACATAATGTTGTTCATGTATCTTTTTTTTTAAATTTCCATGATAATTCTCATATAATTCATTGGAACTTGATGCAAGTGTAACCATAAGGATATTTCCTAGCATAACCACTTCAAATATTAAATTGGAGAGAGACCTTGCTCTAGAATTGAACCATCACTTAGGTTAAAGTGAATTAGAAGCACTTTACACCTCAGGAGGTTGCATGGGAGATGGAAAACCAAATATGAGAGGATTTTCCAACATTATTCTAGAAGGAATGGAATTGGAAAGTGAACACTGAGGGCATTGTTGAATAAAAAGTGGGGGAAGATGTAATACCCCTGTTTTTTAATAATTTTGATTTACTATCTTTGGACATGAACTATTTTTGGATTAGATGGCTCAAAAAGGCATGATTAGACTTGTGAAATGATTTGATTATGGAGTAATGTAATTAATAGATTTTTTTTAACAAAATAAATGTTGGAAATTACTTGGGAAAGAATCACTAAAGTTATAATATTCTTTCCAGGTTGGAAACATTTAATGGTGATTAATTTTAGGATAAACCTTCCCTTATTAATCTCCTAAAAATCCTTAGGAGGAAATATACAGGATTTAATATGATGGGAGAGAAAGATCTATTAAATCCATTATTTGTAGAAAGAAATTAAGATTGGGTGAAACAAAGCATTGCGGAAGAGAAAGGAAAGGTTAAAGGAAAAAAAGAAAAGAACCTTTATTTTCAGGGAAACAAAAGAGAAAAAAATCCTAGGCACGTGGGTTGGAAAACACAAAAAGAGGGACAAAGCTAAAATATGTTAGGTGAAAGAAAAAATTATAAAATACACCATTCTAGAATCAATGAGGTTGTTGATTCCATGGTCAATGATATCTTAGCTCAGGGGAGAACTAGTGGATTCAATTCATGGTTAGGAGGAACGTGCTCCATTCCCAAGTAATTGTTCCAATCAACTATTCTAGTTAGGATTTCTATTAGTTTCTATTTGAATTTAAAATATATTTGAATATTGTAATACTGTTCGAATTTTGAGCAAGTAGAGTATTGTTCTCACTAGTAGTATGTTGATTTATTATGGTTAATATTTACTATGGATAAGAGAGATCAATTATATTTCATGATAAACTTATTTTTCTTTTCATGTGCTACACTATTTTATGTATGTAATGAGATTTTCATTATATGAGCATGTCAATGGGTTTGATTGAAATATGGTGAATGGTGTGGAAATCTTTGATAAGGAATATCTAGGATGAAGGACTTAATATAGGAAAATCATGTGTAGAAAATTACTGAGTGAAATTGTAGTTATTTTATGTTAAAAGAGAAAAAAAAACTTATGACATTTTATTTGTCTAACTTATCCATAACTGGCTACAATAAGTACCCATAAAACCCATTGTTATCTAAACTAAAGTTAGTGCTACACCTTCGATATGAAGGAAGGAACTTACTATAAAGAAAAATAGAATCTGGAAGTGCACCGATATCCACAAGAAAATATGTATATGGCTACTAGATAATTACGCCTATGAGGATAAGAGTTTCAAACATAAGGTAAAAATTTTGTAGTAAATAAGGGAATGAGAATTTCAATTCTATAAGTAATCCAATAACTATCTAGTGAAAAAGGTGAAGAAGAGTCAACAAGAACCGACGATAGGATTACGACTCAACCTAAACCTAAGTAGTTAACATTTTGCATTCTTAGAACTATAATGCGAGGATGTTTAAAAAAAAAAAAAAAAAAAAACCTTACTGAGGAAAGTGGGAATGATGCCTTGTGTAATGAATGATAAATTATGTTCAACATAAGCAAACAAACACTTTTATGAATCCTTCACTAAGTGTGGAATGATTATACGAGTCAAAAGACAACCCTTATGGTGATAGGGTAATTTTATATTGTATCTGGATTTAATCAGGCCATTATCACCACAAAGGTCATTGTTTGTGGCCATGTTATGAAACCAGCTCAAGAAAAGATAGAAAAGATAGATGAACGCCTTAGAATTCAGCCTCTTCAAGGGGGCAACCTCCTTTACATTACACAAATGAACAATTCTTGGATGATTCAAATGACAAAACTTCCTTTCTATATATAGGAGTCTAAGGGGTCACAATATAACCAAGCCGACCTAACAATAATAATATAAAGGCACAAAAATAACAATAGGGGGATTCTATGGGGCACAGTAATAAAAATATGGGGACAATAGGGGCACAAAAATATTAATAAGGGATACAACTACAATATTAATGGGGGCATCACTAGTATTATAAGGAGCTAACATGCCCCTCTCCTTCAAAAAAGTGTTGTCCTCAATGCTTGAGTAGTTCTGGATGCTTGTATATAAACTTCTCATCCTCCCATGTGGAATCTTTAGTGGATAAGTTCTTCCACATGGCGAGATACTCCGAAATGGATCGTTTTCGTAGTTGTCGAGTTCTTGTTTTTATGACTGCTTCAGGTTCCAATATAATTTTTCGTTCCGCGTCAAGTTCTGGCAATATTGTTTGAACTGGGAGCTTGTCGCCTATAACCATCTTTAAACATGAAACATGGAAAATTGGGTGCACTCGAGAAGCTGCAGGAAGCTCCAATTCGTATGCCATAGTACCAATCTTTTGCAACACCTTGTACGAACCATAATACTTTGGTGATAGTTTATTATCCTTCTTAGCTTGCTTGAGGGACATTTGTTTATATGGTTGTAGTCGTAGGAATACCCAATCACCTACATCAAAACTTCTTTCATTGCGATGTTGATCTGCCTGTTGTTTCATTCTATTCTATGCCAACACGAGGTTATCCTTTAAGAGTTGGAGAACTTGTTGTTGATGATCGATGTGATGTTCCACTGCTTGAACCTTAGAATTTTCTCTTAAATATGTTGTGATGGATGGTGGCTGATATCCATAAAGTGCCATAAATGGGGTCATTTTTGTTGCAGTATGGAAGGAAGTGTTATACCACCATTCAACCAGAGGCAACCATTTGACCCATTGTGTCTGTTTATCTGATACAAAGAAATGAAGATATCCTTACAAACATTTGTTTACTATCTCAGTTTTCCCATAAGATTGAGGATCATAAGATGAGCTATGAGCTAACTGAGTACCAAGACAAGAAAATAATTTAGTGCAAAAATTTCCTGTAAAAATGGGATCTCTATCACTTACAATAATCTTTGTGTTTCCATGTAGCTTTTGAATTGTTTCCATAAATGCAGTAGAAATTGTACTGGCTTTAAATGGATGTGATAATGCACAAAAGTGTGCATACTTGGTAAGTCTGTCTACTACCACCATGATGACACTCTTTCCCTTAGACTTGGGTAAACTTGTGATAAAATTCATTATAACCTCCTCCCAACATTGGCTTGGAATGGATAAAGGTTGTGATAGACTTGGTGTCTTAATTGTTTCAACTTTATTTTTTTGGCAAAATAAAAATTCCGCCACAAACTTTTGAATATCCAATTTAAGGCCATCCCAAAAAATTTCCTTCTTAACCTTGTGGTAAGTTTTTAAAAATCCTGAGTGCCCTCCTAAGGGAGAAGCATGTAATTCTAAAAGAATCTTTTGTTTGAGTTGGGAATTCTTACAGAGGTATAAGCGATCTTTGTACCATAACAAATCATTTTTCCAGCTAAATGTATCAGATGTATTGGAATCTTGTTGTAACTTTCGAATAAGTGCCCACACTTCTTTGTCATTCTTCCATTCCTCCGTTGATTCGTTTATCCAATCTGGTTGGATAATAGATATGGCGCACAACAATGCTTCCACATCCTCATCCTTTCTTGAGAGTGCATCTGCCACAACATTTTTCTTCCCTTTTTTTGTAGATGATTTCAAAGTCATAACCCAACATCTTTGTGACCCATTTTTGTTGTTCTTCAGAGGATAATCTTTAATCTAAAAAATATATAAGGCTATCATGATCCATTTTTACTTTGAAGTGTCTTCCCATTAGGCAGGGCCGCCATTTCTTAAGTGCATGTAGTATTGCCAACATTTCCTTCTCATAAATAGCTTTGTGTAAATACTTTCCCTTTATTGGATGACTTTTGAAAGCAATGGGTCTTTCATCTTGCATTAAAACAACACTAATTCCATTTCCTGAAGCATCACATTCCACAATAAAGGTTTTTGTGAAGTTTGGTGTAGCTAAGACCGGTGCTTGGCACATTGCCTCTTTAAGATGTTTGAAGGCCTTTGTTGCTTCTGGAGTCCATGAAAATGCATCTTTCTTCAATAATGTTGTTAGAGGTGATGTTATTTTTCCATAATTCTTAACAAACTTGTGATAATACCCTGTCAACACAAGAAATCCTCGCAAATGCTTTATGGATGTGGGGATTTTCCATTCCTTAATGGCTTTAATCTTGCTAGGATCTACCTTAACTCCTTCATGAGATACAATATGACCTAGATATTCCACCTCTTGTACTCCAAAGAAACATTTAGATCTTTTTGCATATAATTGTTTCTCCTCTAATAGTTGTAGCACCCTGTCAACATGTTCAACATGATCCTTTCAAGACTTGTTGTAGATTAGTATATCATCAAAAAAGTACTAACACAAATTTTCTAAGGAAGGGTTTGAAAATGGAATTCATCAAACCTTGAAATCTAGAAGGTGCATTGGTAAGGCCAAAAGGCATGACTAAAAATTCATAGTGACCCTCATGAGTTCTAAATGTAGTTTGTGGAATGTCTTTAGTCTTCATTCTGAATTGATGATATCCTGAATGAAGATCCAACTTGGTGAAGTAAATTGATCCATGCAATTTATCCAATAATTTATCAATGACATGAATGGGAAACTTATCTTTAATAGTGAGCTTGTTGAGCTCCCTATAATTCGGACACATGCACCATGATCCATCCTTCTTGTGCGCCAATACTACTGGAGTAGAGAAAGAACTTTGGCTAGGTTGAATTATACCAGCCTCTAGCATTTCTACAACCATACGTTGAATTTCACTCTTTTGGGCATAGGGATATCTGTACGGCCTGATGTTTGGAGGAACACTTCCTAGAATCAAATGAATAGCATGATCATGATCACGAAAAGGTGGGAGGCCTTTGGGAGTCTCAAATACCTTGGAATGATTGTCCAATACTTTTTGGAGATCTGGATAAATAGATGATTTCGATGTGGAAACATCTAGCGAACATAATTATGCAATTACACCTCGTTGTTCCTTTTTTAGAAGCTTTGTCATACCATTAGAGCTGATTATCTTTCGCGGTTTCCCTGCAATACCCCTTAAATCAACTTCCTTTCCTTCCACATAAAATTTCATGAAAAGTTCTTGAAAGTTAAAAGCTATTGTACCCAAGGATTGTAGCCATTGGACTCCTAGTACAGCATCAACACCTCCCATTGGAATAGAAAGCCTTGGGCTATTCAATACATATTCTCCCATGGATAACTTGATATTATGGCACTTTCTAGAGCAATTTGTCGTTCCTCCAATTGCAACCATCACTTGACACTCTGGTGCTGGACATAGGAAGCAATTCAATTCTTTTGCTATCTTACAATGAATAAAATTATGGGTACTTCCTGAATCAATCAACACTATTACCTTTTTCTTCTTGATATGTTCTTCTATCTTGATGGTTTGAGGAGTGGTAATTCCATCTAATGCATTACAAGATATGATTGGATTCATTTCTTCTTTATCTAGGCTTTGTTCCTGGAGTATATCCTCTTCTTTTGACCTTTATTGTTCCTTTTCTTCTTCCTTTTCACAATCTATGTAGAATAATTTCTTCTCAGCACACTTATGACCCTTAGTGTATTTACTATCACAAATGTAACAAAGCCCTTTTGCTCTTTTTTCTTCCAATTGTTGTGGTGTCAACCTTATAGGTTGTGGAAGGCTAGGGGCAACAACACTTCCATCTTTATGGTTGTGAGTGGTAGGCATCCTGGTTGCCATAATTTTGCTTTCCATTTTTCTTGCTAACCTGAATGCCTTCTCCAATGAATCAGGTTCCCAAAGGCAAACCTCATGTTGGATATTATCCTTTAAAGTCCCTATGAACACATCAATCTATGCTCCTCTGGAATACCTTTTACCTTTATGTTCAATTTTTGGAACTCCTCAATGTGCTCCATCATTGAACCCTTTTGTTTGAGACTTATCAATTGGCTAAAAAAGGTGTTTCTTTTTGTATCCTCATAATGTGCTGTCATTTCTTCCGTAAAAATTGCCCAAGTGACAATTTTTTTACAAGAGCAAAGCCATTGATACCATACAAACTGATTTGGTTCCAAATATAAAGTTGCAATACGTACCTTTTGTGTGTTTTGCACATTATGGAGATCGAAAAATTGCTCCATCTGTAGTATCCATGTTGCGGGATCCTTGCCATCAAACTTCCTCATATCGATTTTTGGAATATGGTGGGTCTTCAATCCAACATTAGAGTCTATGAAATCATGATTAACATTTCTTTTGTTCTCATCATGAGTTTCCTTTACTACCCTTTCACCATTAGTGACCATTTGTTGTAGCAAATTATTCAAATTTATCTTCAATTCTTCCATTTTATCATCCATGCCATCCATATTAACGTCCATGCCATTCATCTTAGCTTCCATGCCATCCATCTTAGCTTCTACATATTTCTTTAAACCATCCATCTTAGATTCTGTTACTTTTTGTGCGAGTGACGTTTGTTGCACTTGGTCTCGTAATTTTGATATATCATGTTGCATTTCTTCCTCTTCTTCATGAGTTATGCTAGAGCCTTCAGGTTGCTTACTAGGTGTTTGCATTTTCTTTCCTCGGGGCATCAATTATCGATAATAATTCTTTCCTATGCCCATTGAATTCCTTCAAACTAATTTTTCAAACCAAGCTTATGCAAAATTTTAAAAAAATTACACACCTTTTTTCACTTTATAGGAGCTTGATATTGAATATAACGTATCTCTGTAATTTCGGATCATCCAGTTCTAAAATTGCGACCTGCAGTAGCCCTCCGTGTCCTCTTTCCAATGCCACTAGTTTGATCAAATTTAGATTCTCCAAGTTAGAGTTATGCACAATCTCCCAAGATGACCTGATTATAGACCTTTCCAGAAGAGCGAACTTGTATGAAGTGCCACGTGTCACTGTTTTGACCTTAGTATTTGAAAAATATACACAGGAAACTGCAGTCCGTCCTCTTTCTGTAACTTCTTACAAAATTTCAATCTGATGCCCAAAACAAAAGTTATGACGATTTTCCCCAGGTCACTTGTTTGGAATGAAATTCAGGAGTCTGCAAAAAGGCCAACTTCGTCCGATCACTTCTCTGCCAATATAGTGCAAAAAGCTCTAAAATTCGGATCCGAGGTTCATAACAATTTCTTCCCAAATGGGTTTTTTTTAGCATTTGAAACATCGTAGAAAAAAATTTATAGTGCAAATGCCACGATGACCTCTTTGGAGCGACAAAACCCTAGAATTCAAAGCTCTGATACCAAATGTTATGAAACCAGCTCAAAAAAGATAGAAAAGATAGATGAATGCCTTAGAATTCAGCCTCTTCGAAGGGACAACCTCCTCTACATTACACAAATGAACAATTCTTGGATGATTCAAATGACAAAACCTCCTTTTTATATATAGGAGTCTAAGGGGTCACAATATAACCAAGCCGACCTAACAATAATAATATAAAGGCACAAAAATAACAATAGAGGGATTCTATGGGGCACAGTAATAACAATATGGGGACAACAGGGGCACAATAATATTAATAAGGGATACAACTAGAATAGCAATGGGGGCATCACTAGTATTATAGGGACCTAATAGGCCAAGATGTCAAAATAATTTGAGAACAAGTTGTATCAACTGTCATTCGATAAGTTAAGGTGCCCTAAGACATTAACGACTTAGCGAATTCTATTATGCACTGCATAAATTGAAGTTGTAAAATGAATCATATTTTGAGAATAGTGAGTGGTATATATTATATGAAGAATTTCAACCAAACGCTAAATTGGCACAAAATACCAAAATTGCAGTAGTAGTAAATCCAAATATACCTATAAACAGTCAATTTTAAAGGAAACATGTTTATGAAACTATATGAAATACATTAGAATAAATAATATAAACACTTCAATAATAGTTGGGTATAGATGAGAAGTACACCATATCAACCAGCGAATCCATACCGGTAAGTGCATTTTGGATTGGAATTTAAAAGAAACAAAATTTAGCATGCATGTCCAACATAACCAGGTAAAAACCTTTATGAACAATTTATATTCAAATTAAACTAAAACTAACTTCAATTTTGAGGTTATTTCTATTCAACATTATGATTTTACATCCTAAAACTACAAAAATTGACTTCTAGTACATAAACAACAAAAGGAATAAAAAAATTTACAGGGTATATCAGGCCAAAATAATTCATGTGCACGACAAGCCAGAGGCCACCCTATAAAAGTTCACACCACGACAAGGCAATTCTATATCTAACTAAATTCCCATGTAGGGAAGAATTGGTTGTAATGGTTTGATAGTGAAGAGACCCTATTTAGCACTGAAAACCCATATCTCATCACACCCTTATTTGGACAATAAGACCATGAAAAATGCAAGGAAGACTGACCTAAAGCATACTAAGTAGGGGTTAGAGGTGGATGAAATTTACATTTTCGGATGGAGTAGAGTTGAGAATAATTTCAAAAGTACCTATGACAGTCATTCAAAGAAGACGTGAGTATATTGGTGGAGAACAACTGAATCCAAATAGAACCTAGTCAGCATTCTGAACACTCACACAACTTAATTATGTTCTATAATATAAGGATAAAAATAATTGGAAGTGCATAGGCTAACATTAATTGAATGAAAAGAAACCCTAGAGGGAAAAATAGAAAAACAATGATACTTGAGCCTTTGTTGTAGGGATTATTGCACCAGCAAAACATATTCTACATCTATATGGTGAACACATAGAACACCTAAGTTAGCTAGGAAACAATAAAATAAAAAAGGAACAACGAAGAACCTGGATGAAATTGATTCCTAACTTATGTGAAAAGCAAGGAATTGCACAATGGTGAGAGAGGCAGAATTGTACCTGAGGGAATAACTGCGAAAGAATCCATGAAAATTCCTAAGACAACCAATGAGGGTGGAACTATATTATCCCAATAGGTAAGGAAGTTTCATAGTAAACATTATATGGGTGTTAAGTGGTTTGACAAGAATGGAAGGCATGGAGTTATAAAAATGAAAAAAGGGATGAATCCGGAACAAAATTAACCTTACGAGCGTGCTCTTGTAGCCAAGTGTAGAATGAAGGGAGATATATGGTTGCCATGGGGTTTGGTAGAAAATACCCAGCTTCAAAAGTGCCAATTTCTCTCATGTCGACCCTCTATGTTCATGACACAATTCCACCAACGAGTACACAAAATGGAAGGGAAGACGATTCAAGACATAGGTTAATATTTGGGAAATGCATCGCCAATGTCCATATCAGCCAAGAGTAACAACCATGTGAATGTCACTTGGGCCTAGAGGACATGGCCCTTCCCCATTTACCACACAAAACTCCATGACAACTACCTTAGTTTTTGTCATTCTGTTTAAAGTCTATTGCTGAAAAAAATAGACATCCAACATAGGGCGAAAAATTAATAGTAATTGTGAAACAAAAGTTTAACATAAGCCACAATGGGAAGCCTCGCTGATTTCACAACATTGTGAAAAAAATTAGATAACTTTATAAGTTCTATTCTGTGCATTATAGAGCAGAATAATAACCTAATTGGTTGTTTCTTTCCACCACTCTAGGATAAGCCCAAATGAGTTTGTATATGGGATCAAAGTACATGGGCTAATAAGTATAAGGGTGTAAGACTTGCATTACTTGTATGGTTAGTTACTTTACCCTAACTCTATAATAAATAAATAAATATAGATATATATATATATATATATATATATATATATATATATATATATATATATATATATATATATATATATATATATATATATATATATATATATATATATATATATATATATATAACAAACAAACAAAAAATAAAAAATGGTTCTGAATTTGAGGTTTGTGACATATGGCATCAGAGCACCGGTTTCAAAACTAGGCTTACCAGGGACCACCACATTGAAAATATAGTTTTCTGTTGAATTGTAAATTAGGTTTAAGATTGGTATACTAATGTTTGGTTTTTTTTACTATAAGGTACTCAAGTGAAGCAAGGTTACTATGCGAAATGACAAAAAATACCAACCCACCTATGATAGGAGAAGGAATATATGTTGAGTTAGGAGGAGCAGTTACTCCAACAACAACTAAAGTGATGGAGTTTGTGAGAATTTTAACACAGGAGTTGGTTTATCTTAGATCTAGTACTGAGCAGTTGTCGAAGACAAGAAAAGAATAAGAAAGAATGATCAAATATTTAACTGAAAGTCTAGTCACAGAATATTAGAAAGAAGACCACTGAAAAGGAAAAGGGTTGAGTCTGAAAAAGAAAACTTTGAAACTAGGGATTATTTAGACAAAACTTATCCAAAAACACAAAAAAGGAAGAAGAAAGTGGAGTTGTAAGGGGATTTTAGAAAAATAAAACCCCCTACCTCTGATGGTGAAAAGGAGGAGGATGGAGAAGCATGGCTTCTCAGCACGACCAAGTATTTTCAAGTTTACAAATATGAAACTAATTTGAAGACCAAATTGGCCAATTATTAGCTACAAGGGAAGGCTACCCTTTGGTGGGGGGAGGTGAAAAGTGTGCATACATTGGAAGATACTATAGCTTCCTAGGAGGAGTTATAGAAATAATTCAATTCTAGATATCTGAATGAAGGATATTATGATGATCGAGAAAAGGAGTTCTATGAGTAAAGACTAGGAAAATTGACTATGGACGAGTTTGTGGCTAAATTCACAAATTTGTTGTGATATGTCCCTTATATTAGGGAAGAAAAATCCAAGTTGAAAATATTTAGAAACTACCTACTAGTTCCTTATAAGGAAAGGATTGAGTTTGACAATCATAAAACAATGGGTGAAGCAACGTGCAAGACAAGACTGTCTTATCAACAATTAAAAAATAGGGGAGAACGCTTAAAACCTTTGTAAAGTAAGGATAGAAAAAATATGCAATGGGGACAAAAAGACAAAAACCTTCATACCTTAAGAATTTTGGAAGGGATCACCGGTGGAATAAATTCAACAAAGGGAATTCAACCTAGCTAGCATAATCTCAAACTGGATCCATGTCCATGGATTTGAAAAATAACAAGATAGGTGCAATCAATGAGAGAGAACCTTTGAAATGTTGGGGTTGTGGAAAACCTCACTTGCTGAGTGTGTTAGGGCCTAAATCTACCTCAGGTTGAGAAAGGCAAGATCTAGGGTAACATCAAACCATGCTTAACCTGGTAGCTAGCCCTACCAGGTCGGGAGAGGGCTCTCTCCTTGTCAATCTCAGGAAAATATGGCCAATAAAGCTTGAGATGACTGATGTAATGACTGATTTTAGGCTAGGTATGTGTATAGAGATGTTTGATTGAATTTGATGATGTTTTTTTGGCTCAAATGTGAAAGGCAGATTTGGGTTCGGGGAATGAGGCTCAGTTTTGCAGAGATCTCTATGGGGCAAGGTAGGAAAATGGTTTGGTACTTCAAATTGAGTGAGATGGAGAGATTTTAGACTAGTGAGGAGTTGAATAGGGCATGAAAGTCTCAGGGATCCTCTTCAAATAGTTGAAAACATAGATAACTAAAAAAACACTAGGTAGAGCACTACACTTTCAATGTATTCTACCTTTTATCCTTGTTTGATTTAGTTAAGAGGAAGCAAAGAGAGATAATGGCATACATAAATCACATGTAAACTTAAAATTACAAAAGGAAAAACAATACCAAAGCAATATGCCACAAGAATCCCATAAAGTGTTGCAAACCCTGGTCTATTCCTTTTCCAAACTGGTGAAATGAGTATACAATGAAGCTCCAAGCTTTCCCAAAAGTCCAGCCATGTTAATCACTGAAAAATTACAAGATATAGGCAACCAACAACTCATCCTAGCTTCTAGGTGTCAAGCTCATAATTCTAGGAGCTGTTCCAACAAAATCTAAATTGAGAACTAAAAAGTAGGCAGTGGAACAACTTGCCTCTAAAAACTAGGGAACTGATTCATTCAGTTGCAAACTACCTTTTGATGGATGAATCTACCTATATGAGTGAAAATTTAGAATAATTACATAAAAATCCATCATGTCACATTAAATCACATCATGAGTTTGAAAATTAGAAGGAGAAAAGTCAAACTGTGAAGAAACTAGGCGAAAAACAGAGTTTTTTTGGCCAAAATGAGCAAAATTCCTCCAATGCACTGCACTGATTTCCCTATGCGTAATTCCTTTTTGTAGCTGACTTTGGAGGCCTTCCTGGTGTCCAAATTTTCTCCAAGTGGGATTTTTAGAAAGGTCTACCTGTCTACTTTCCAAAACAAGTGGAATTTTTGAATTTGGCCTCCATTTGCCCCTCCAAAACTGAGTTCTCCCAACACTGCTTCCTGTGTGTCCAAAAAGGGGCAGAAAGGTCATTTTTGAGGTGTTTTTGACCTTTTTGGAAGCTCAAAACCTGTCAAAATTTCTTGGCCATTTGTGGGCATGCATATTTTTCCATGAAAAATCCAAAAATTCTTAGTTTTCCTCAAAAGGAGGTCCCCATCAAAAGCACGCGCCAAGTGGCGTGGCGCATCAGGTAGAAAAACCTGTTTTTTAAGCCAAAAATTTCAAAATTGCAAAAAGTGTCCCAAATTTCTTGAAATTTGGGCTGAGTGTCCTTCATCAAGAGCTGTGTTGGGCCAAGGAAGCCTCAGCCAATATCTAAAGTCTATCTTGCTCTTTTCGCTTCCTTGATGCCTTCTTCAACTTGGCCTTCAAAATCCTGATTCTTGCTTTGCACACCTTGTTTCTCGCCAAGTAATGATATGCCATGTGCCTCAACATAGTTTTCTCTCTGTTGGCCTTCTCTAGCATCTTTTCCAAGTGGATATTTTCCCTCTCAAGCCAAGATTCACGATCAACATTGATTTCTTGTTCAAGTGATGTGAGCTTGACTTTCCTCCTTTTGGCAGCTTGTCGGTTTTCTCGTATGTTTTGTAGCTCCATGATAGTTTGCTGATCCTCTAGCTATTTGTTTCTTTGCTCCAGATATTTGATTATCCACTTGGATCTTTCTAGGTTGAGAGACAAATGCTGAATGTCATCTTGTTGCTCCTGAATGATCTCTCTAAGCTTTGAGCTTTGTGAGCCCAAACCAGTGTCATCATCCTGAATAAGAATAACATCTGTCTCCTGCCCTCTTGAAGGCCCCTCATTATGTAATGGTTGCCTGCCCTTGTGCTGTACCTGCTCTTCAGATGGAGGAAACGAGACCCCTTCCACCCTGGGTAGAGATAATACTCATTTTGCCGCTGCAAACAACCTTCTAGTGCCCTTTTTATAGGTGACAAACATTGGCACACTAGTGGTTTGTACCTAATGAATCTCCTGCTGATGTGAAGGTCCTCCTGTCTCATGAAAAAATGTTGGGGGTACTTAAGGACCTGTGAAGACCTCATGTGAAATGAAATCCTCCCATGAGATGTTCTGTAAACCAAGCTGATTGAAGACCACAATTTTGATTAGTGCAAAATGATATATACTATTTAACTGATACTGAGGAGACTTTCTTTGCACTAAGGTCCTCATCTTCTCAATGTTTTGGCAAATAAAATAGGGGAGATTCATCATTATCACCCTAGTGAAGTGCATCAACAATCTGATGTCATAGGCATATAGGCGAGAAACCGGCCCTCACAGCAGAAATATTTAATTATGACTTTCATCAATGGAGCATATGTGTGCTTCAGATATCTGAAGGGAAAAAATCTGCTGAGATGCCTCTGATAACCAACCTTGATGTAAGGCTCATAATTCTCTCTATCAATCTATTGCCTTTTATTCCTCTGTTCACCAACATTTGGAATGCCGGTTGCTTGAGAAATAGTCTCGGGTGTCAAGGTGAATGTCACACCTGCTAGAGTGACTTGGCCATTATGAAGATGGAGCACAAACAATCTGGCCAACTCATGATGGTACTGGACTCTCTCTATCATCTCACAGAACTGATAACAAGATTGGTGTTGAAAGCATGTGACAGTAAGAGGACAGGCCAGCAACTCGGCAAGTGAAGTAGGCTCTTCTCGTACATGTTTACCACCCTTGTGAGGTCTCCTTGGTGCATGCATTTCTCTAGAAGAATCACTGAGTGTCTCCCAATCTTGATCATAGGAAGGATCTGACTCCATGTTTTCCAATGTTTGAATTTTCTTGATGAGTATGAAGAGATTTATGGTGTCTTTAGGTTTTTGTTGTCAAGGATGAGAATGTATGAGGGACTATGGAGGGAAAGTGTATGAGGGGTTTTGGGAATATTGCTGTCAAGTTTCTGGGGAATAGAAAGGTTTAGGGAATAGTATTTAGACTTTTGGGACAGCAATTAGGGTTTGGGAATTTTTAACTAGGGTTTGGGATAGTGGGATTTAGGATTAGTAATTTGGGGATATGGGATTTAGGAAATGGGTTGATGAAAATGTAATGAGAGGGAGGGAATGTAAGAGTGAGGGAGTGAAATGGCTAGGAGTGAAATTGGTAGCAAAAAAAACACAATTTGTAAACCCTATACAATTGTTTTTGACCAAAATTGCAAGGAGGTAGGGTTTCAAGTTTTTCTCATTAAATCACCATAAACATCAAGAGAAACTCATTCACTGATCATGGAGGAATGTTTGACTTACTTGAACCCCTGAGGATTGAGAAAATTTGGCAATTTGGATGAATTTGTGGGTGAAATCGGGCTTGAAACCCTATGTGCCGCGCCACAAACCCAGTGTGCCATGCCACTTCAATGCACTATGCCTGTGTAAGTTTTACATTGCAGAGGGCGGCCCAATGCATCGCGCCAGATGGATGTGCCGCGCCCACGACCCAATGCGTTGCACCCCTGAAACTTGCCCAAATTGCTGCAGTTTTTCCTCCTTTGTGATTTTTGACCTTTCTCTTGTTAACTCCTTCTCCTTTGGATGCAAATGAGCTTTTTGAACATGACAAATGGTTTATATACAAAATTTTGTAATTTTTCACTTATTTTTGCTTTATTTTTGCCTTTAATGAACTGAATGCTTTGACTTTTTGTTTGCCTTGCAGAGGATGGAGTTTCTGAAGCTTGGCAAGGTGACTAGGGTTGCCACTGAAGTTATTACATATGAAAAAACTGAAATTACATCAAATTTATACATAAAAACAAAAAATACTCTGTTTTTCCTCAAAAAAGGGTTTCGAGGAAAAAACAATCATTGAGCATGTGATTATGGAAATTATTATTACTGGAACTTTATTTGTCCTCCTCATGCGCCTGTTGACCATTATTGAGCATTTTAAAGACCTTATTGACGAAACCCTAGACCTAATGAGACCTAGAACCCTAAAAATGACTCTTGCATATTTAAAGATAAAAATTGACTGCAGATGATCTAGATGAATGAAAATGGGCCAACACATGAGCGAAAATGTATAATAAGCCACTACCGTCAGATGATCCATGACCCTAATGGAATGTAGCTGATCGGGTGAGACACCTAATATGCAATGAAACAAGAGATTTTGATCACTGACGGAGGGATGAAGATACCGACACTAACATTGGCTCCAATGGGGATGGTAGCTCCTTGGATGTGCCAAAAACTATAGATCTCTGGGAAAGCAGGAAGTTCCTTCGTCCATTGGGCTATGGAGTCAATAACTTCGACAAACCAAAACCAAACTCTTGACTCAATTTTAGGACTGAAATCAATTGAACGACCTAACTAAAATAATCCAAACCAAAATTGAAATCAAATTTCAGTTTTATAGCCTTCGTATCTGGCTCCAAACTGAATGAATGATGATAGTACATAGTTGCAATGAAATAAAATAAACCAGTATGTATGATGATACATATGACAGCAGAAAACATTTCAGAAATAATATCGTTTGAGCAGTCGAGCATTGACCGGCCCACCTGGACAATCTTCTCCATTCATTTCTTTCAAAATGAAGGCATTTTGGCCCCGATATGCAGCAATCCTGAAAGGTCCTTTCCAAAGATTCTAAAACTTGCCATGCTTACCTTTATCTTTGTTTCTCACATCCCATTTTAGCACTATGTATTCTATTTGAAACTTGTCTGCCTTTTCCTTTCGATCATATATTTTCTTGATTCTCTCTTGCAGCCTGAAAGTTTTCTGAAAAACCTGCTCTCTAGTCTACTGTAAATGGATCATTTGATTGATTCTTCGCTGTAAATGATCATCCTCACTGCCAGCTTCCTGTATAAGTTTAACAACCAGGACTGCGAGAGAGGTCGGGAATACTGTGTCAACACCATACACGAGCTCGAAAGGGGACATGCCTATAGATTTCTTTTGACTTACTCTGTCTGCCCAAAGTGCATTAACCAGCTTTTTGTGCCAACTCTTCTTGTTCGTTTCCAACAACTTTTTGATAATATTGACCAAGGATTTATTTGAGGATTCTGCCAATCCATTGCCTTGTGGATAATATGCAGTTGAGTGCCCCAAAGTAATTTGATATTTATTACAAAAGTCAATCATTCTTTTAGATTTAAAAGCTACTGCATTATCAGTGATCAGCTTGTTTGGATAGCCAAAACGAGACAAAATATTGTTTTCAAGAAATGAAATGATTACCGAATCAGTGGCCTGCCTAGTGGGAATCGCCTCAATCCATTTGGTAAAATAGTCTGTCGCTGTGAGGATCCACTTGTGCTATGCTGAAGAAGTAGGATGAATCTCGCCAATGAAGTCCAAACCTCACTGTTGAAATGGAGAACTTACTTCAATCGGCTTGAGCGGTAAAGGTTGCAATTTTCTCCTACCTTGAAAAATCTGACATTCGTGGCAGCTTGTAACAGTTTTGTACACATTAGCAAAGAGAGTTGGACAATAATATCCCACTCTCAAAATTTTGTTGGTTGTTGTCTTCCAGAAAAGATGACCTCCACAATCTCCCTTGTGAAAGTCTTCCGTAACCTGTTTTTCCTCTTCTTCAACTAAACAATTGAGCAAGACACCACCAGGATCTTTCCAATAGAGTGCATTATTCATGATACAAAAATTGGCAACCTTTAATTTCAGGGTCCTACTTTTGTTCTTAGCCATTCCAGGTGGTGGTGATAGATTTTGGAGCACATAAACAATGTCTGAATACAAAGGTGAAAGAAGAAAAATTTCTGATACCTGAGCGGGCAAACTTTCTTCATCTTCCTCCGACATAGCAGCATTGAGATTAATGTCCAAGGCATGAAAATTTGACTCAGCCATTAGTTTGGCCAGCCCTTGTCCTTTGATGAGCTTTGTTGGTTTGATTTCCACATCATATTCCACCAAAGCAGCGATCCATTTGCCTCATCTCCCTTCTGGATCTGTTTGCACTAAGACATCTTTAACAGCAGTGTTAGGGACATAAGCAAGGATGTGAGAATGCAGGATATAGACTCAAAAAGCTTTTAATGCCTTTACCAAAGCAAGAGCTTTCTTTTCAATAATATTATAGTTTAAAGTTGCATCCCTTATGGTTCTGTTGAAAAATGCAATTGGTTTCTCGAGCTGGTCTCTTTTCTGCATTAAAACCGTTGCCATTGTATGATCAGAGGCAAATGAAAACAAAATGAAATCTTGATCATAATCTGGGCTGATCAAAACCAGAGCTGAAGAAAGAGCCAATTTCACCAAATTGAAAGACTTAATTGCTTCCTCGGTCCACTTCACTACACTATCTTTCTTTAACATGTTTATGATTTCCCTTAAATGTTCCACAACATTGGGCACAAAGCTCTTGGAAAGAATACTGAGAGGGGGGGGGTTGAATCAGTATTATCAAATCAAACACTTTTTCATTTTCATACTCAGATTCATATATGCTACTTCAGTGAAGGGAACCTGCGTGTACACGCAACTGTGTCTAATGAAACTAGCGTATATCCAGTAAACTTATGATTCAATTAATCCATTAAATGTTGATCTTTAGTTAGTGCATCAAA
Source organism: Pinus tabuliformis (assembly GCA_031772625.1). Taxonomy (NCBI): domain Eukaryota; kingdom Viridiplantae; phylum Streptophyta; class Pinopsida; order Pinales; family Pinaceae; genus Pinus; species Pinus tabuliformis. The sequence goes on from CM062818.1 coordinate 1,427,853,163, forward strand.
ACTTTTATTAACCATATGAACAGTAAACAGGTGCAGTAAAACATAATAGATCATCACACACAAGAAGCACACATGAACACCATGATGTAAGGTGGAAACCCAATGTGGGTGAAAACCACCTGCTACAAGTCGTCTCTATCTTCTTTTAATAAGAAACTTCTTTTTACAATATTTCTGTACTGGTGCAGTCTTATACCAGTACACAGGCTTCTACCTGCAGAAGGCTACAACCTTCTCTCATTCTCCAGCTTCTCCTAGAAGGGAGCTACAACCCCCTTAGCTCTTGTAGTAGTCGATCCTTTTACTAGTATGTAGGCACCGGCCTACTGAATGCTCCAACCTTCACTCATTTTCCAGCTGCCACTGAAAGGGAGCTACCACCCCCTTAGATCTTGTACTAGCTGATGTACTAGTACGTAGGTGCCAACCTACAGAAGGCTACAACCTTCTCTTTCTTCCTCCAGGTACCACATTTCATAAATTTTCAGACTGGATACTCATGGAACACATCATCATAATCTGAAGGCCACGTTTCATCCAGTTTTCATACTGGACCCATTAATATCATTGAAGCACACAATCAATCAACACTAGCATCATCAATCTTTGAATCACCCAATACTGAATCACTGAAACCCAGTCAACAAACTGCAATCACCAGAACACAGAGCAGAACATAGAACTCTACAACAATGTTCAGATCTAACTGTATCATCAAAAATCACATATCAGAGTGCATACGCTACTTGGAAGAGCCGAACCAGCATGTATACGCAACTTCACCAAAGCGAACCAGCATATATGTCATTAATTACTTACTTATAACTTCGCTGCACTTCCTGACTCCAGACAAACCCAGATCATTACATATACAAGGATAATACATATGTTAGCAACCAGATCTAGTCCATTAGATCACATAAAGATAAGTCATTATGATCCTGATCCATTATAGATCTCATCCATCAACACTGAAGCTAAACACAATCAACCAAACTGAATATGCAGAATACTAACACCAGTAAATAGTCATCAGAAATCATCAACAACCAGAACCACCTGTAACTTCAAACATCATAGTTCATATGGTATACGCTACTTAGATGTATCTAACCTGCATATGTACGCACTTTTATCATAGTCAACTAGCGTATACATCTGTAAATATTCATTCATGATTTGCAGCTATTCCAAAACTTGAGTTATACCCAGATCATAATATTTACAGAACATTACATGAATCAGTATACAGATCTAGAATAACCATGATCAAACCATATAGAGATGATTCATTCCAAGCCATTAGATCCCAATCTATCCTTAGATCTTGTTCTCCATCAGCCGCTGAGATTCCTCCTTAGCAAAGCATTATGAACCCATAACCTGCATACTAGATCTCATACTTCATCAGATATTCAAGACTTTCTAAATGCCTTTGCCTAATGATCTTCTTCTCCTTTTATAGTCTTAGGCCTTACTCAATACCATGGTCCAAAACCATAGAGAATCAATACCATGGACCCAATTCTTGGGTTCAACACTTCGGACGAGATACCATGGTCCAAAACCATAGGTCCAAATACCAAGGACTAAATACCACAGACCCAAAACTTAGTTTTCCGACATGTATGCACCTTTCCTTGCGTGAAAGTGCGTGTGTACGATATACGTGCCTTTGTATATAGTGATCCTGCGTGTATACACTACTTGGTATATAGCGAACCTGCGTATATACGCGACTTGGTATATAGTGAACCTGCGTGTGTACACGACTTGGTATATAGTGAACCTACGTATGTATGTGACTTGGTATATAGTGAACCTGCGTATATACTTTTCTTTCTTCATTATTTGTAGTCTGATCATCAATTCTTTGCTACTGACCTGTTGTACTATGATCTATCATCTGAGTGAGTTGTTCTACTACAAGTGGGTTGCCATCAAGTACAACACATGTATCATAATGCCAATAATCTCCCCCTTTGGACTTGATGGCAAAGCTAACTTTCCATACTGAGAACTGTCATCTTAATGAGTTGTCATTGTTCATTACATTAGAACTGATTCCTTTGAGCTGTCCTGCATCCCATGTATTCTGTCACATCTGATATCTCTTCTGTAGATTCATAAGTGAGTTTTTCTTCTACAAGGGGTTTCCATCAAGTACAACACATGCATCGTAATGCCAACAATCTCCCCCTTTGGACTTGATGGCAACAACCATACCAAGTCACTCTCCCCCTTTGACATCAAGTGCAAAGGGCGGACCAAGATATTCTCTTCCTTGATATACATTCCGCCATCCATACTCCCCCTCAGTATCTGCTGAAATCTCTGATTGAGCTCCCCCTTTGTATATGCCAAGGTGTACCAATCTGTCCATGCTCCCTCTAAGTACATGCTGAAATCTCTGCTCTGCTAAAGTGTGATGTTCATGCTCCTCTTGACTGTAAGCAAGTTCTGTATAAAGATGTTCTATAAGAAGAACATGACTCTATACATCATAAATGATCTTCCTATCACCAAAGACTCATACATACATCCATCTCCCAACTAAGTGGGGATATACGAATATTGACTCATCCACCCAACCAAGTGGGGATACACTAGATACCAATTGTTTATACATGACTGAAATATTACATCATCCTTCCCATGCATAGTGGGGGTACAAATTACATCATATGACTACAATAGACAGAGACAAACTATTACATCATGAGTCTTGATATGACCTTTACATGACATTTATAACAGAGACCAAACATCTAAATAAGACCATGATAGTCATCAGAAACTATCATACACAATGTATGATCTTCTCCATAAGCATCTGTCAACAACATCTAGACCAACAACCTATATATGTCCATTAGTGTATAAGTCAACAACCTGTAACAAGGTATGTCTGCATATAGATATCAACTCATCCTTTTGAACATTATCATAGCCTTCCATGAATGAATTCTGCATATGACATACAAAATCATTCACATTATATCATATGTGAAAAACACCATAGCCATCTCATCAACATCAAGATCTGCATGATCTTATATATCATCCATGTATCATCACTTGGGAACATCTGCATCAATCAACATATGTAAGTATCAACCTATCATCATATAGGTAAGAACTCATCATCATCATGTCTCCAACAATGCAACTTTGAGTAATCATCCATGTATCCAACATATTGTATATAGCACTATGTATCTTGAGCTCAAGATCTTTTGTCAAGACTTCTTGATATCATCAACAACAACAATCCTCATCCATGTGAGTGCCAAGAACTATAGGAATCCTGCATCATAATTGTATTATATGTTGACAACAGCATATGAGTGACTCATCATCAAGTAATGAAATTGTGTATTCAAGCTTTGTACTTCTCCTTATCCTTATGAAGATCACCATGTAAGCACCATATATGCATCATCATAGAATCATCCACAAATCTGATCTGAACACCAACTATGTAACCCCAAGAATCATATGAGATTTTATTATGGAAAAATCATAACCATATCATAGCAAGATGTATCGTTTAGCCATATAAGCATCATCACCAAGGACTACTAACCATAATGCCAACAATGCATTATAAAAAGTATATGCTCCCCCTGAACCTGTGCCATCTTGTTTACTGTCAAATCTGATCATGCATATATCAACAAGAAGTATCAAGGCATCATCATCAACAAGTTAGGGTCAAAACACTTCTAAACATCTTACAAGTATCAAGACATTTCCACACATCATCAACAGATTGTAACCATTATCAAATAGAGCAAGTAATGGACTGAATCAAATCGGACCCTCTTCCTGAGCCTATCCCACTGCTTTTCTCAAACTGACATATATGCGACTGTGCACTGTCTAACTCACGTATATACATGACTTCTCTTTATGAAACTTGCGTATGAGATTGAGAACACTGAAGTTTTACACTTTCAGCTTCCTCTGAGTCTGTTATGTCTGTACATTGTGTTGTGCCACATCTTTCTGACTGTACTTCCTTCTTCTTCCATATCTTCAAGTGTGATGATGTTTTCTCCTTTTGGTATGGTGCCCGTACTTTGTTCCTGCATTCCTTACCTATATGTCCAAGCTTGTTACATGCATAACATCTCAAATGTTTATATTCCTTCTGTAGCAATCAACAACTTTGTGACCAAACATATTGCAAGAAAAAAATTATCCCTTAAAGTACCTGGAACATGATGATCTTTCTATGTGATGGTCTTGAACCAGTCTACCTCTGCATCTGGTTGCAACATGTCCAAGATTATGACATACATAACATTCAACATTATTCATCGGAGGAGTAAAAGATTTTCTTTGAATAATTTCTTTCTATGGTTGTTGATGGGATTGACCTCTCATCTCCTCGTTGAGTATTTCACATTGCGCATTAGAGTTCCTTGTCTTATTTTGTAAACTAGATTCACCTTCAACATATTCATGAAAGCCAAGACCAGCTTTGATAGTAGGAGACCTTTGACTACTAAGAATATCATCCAAGACCTTAGTACTATCTTGAAATTGTAAGAGCTTATCCTTTTCTTCTAAGTTGTCTTTTAGAATATTTACCTCAATCTGATGTTGCTCTTCCTTTTCATGATACCGCTTCCTCATGTTTTCTTCAGCTTTTCTTCCTTCTTCCAACTGGTGACTTAATTCAAGAACTTTGTTTTCTTGTTTTTCAAGAGCTTGGAGTAGTTCTTTATTCTACTTATTTGATTCTTCAAGATCTTCTTTTAGCGAGAGGATCTTAGCTTGAAGACTTTCATAGTAACTGGATCTTTCTCTGAGTTTCTTGATTGTTGCACTCCTTTCATTTACTTCATTTCTTAATGATGTTACTTCATCCTGCAACTTTTGACATTGATCTTCATTTTCCTTGAATAGCTTCCTTACCTTGTTTCCTTCCTCTAGTTGAGCTTTTAGTTTGGTAGCTTCTTCTTTGAAGGCAAGATCCCTTTTGTTCAATAGATCTTGTTGATCTCTAAATTTGTCTGTAAGCCTTTTAAATTCTACCTCTATTTGATATCTTTCTTTCTCACCCATAAGAGAAAATTCAGTTGTTTTGCTATTACTTTCATCATCTTCAAATGGATGGAGAAATGTATCACCAGAGCGTAACCAATTCATACCTGATAGTTCTTTTGCTTGTTCGTCTTCATTCTGAGGTGATTCTAAATCTGAAGTGCTGCTTCCACATATTTCCCAATCAATTCTTCCACTGTCGTAGTCCTTCTGAGATGTCTTCTTCTTCTTAGGCGCTTTCTTCTTTAGCTTCTTTCCCATTATTCTACGGATCTCCTTCAAGCGATCAAGCTTCTACCAAAGGACCTGCTCTAATACCAATTGTTGGAAATAATACTGGGGGGGGGGGGGGTGAATCAGTATTATCAAATCAAACAATTTTTCATTTTCATACTCAGATTCATATACGCTACTTCAGTGAAGGGAACCTGCGTGTACACGCAACTGTGTCTAATGCAACTAGCGTATATCCAGTAAACTTATGATTCAGTTAATCCATTAAATGTTGATCTTTAGTTAGTGCATCAGAACTTTTATTAACCATATGAACAGTAAATAGGTGCAGTAAAATAGAATATATCATCACACACAAGAAGCACACATGAACACCATGATGTAAGGTGGAAACCTAATGTGGGTGAAAACCACCTGCTGCAAGTCGTCTCCATCTTCTTTTAATAATGAACTTCTTTTTACAATATTCCTATACTGGTGCAGTCTTATACCAGTACACAGGATTCTACCTGCAGAAGGCTACAACCTTCTCTTGTTCTTTAGCTTCTCCTAGAAGGGAGCTGCAACCCCCTTAGCTCTTGTACTAGCCGATCCTTTTACTAGTTCGTAGGCACCGACCTACTGAATGCTCCAACCTTCACTCGTTTTCCAGCTGCCACTGCAAGGGAGCTACCACCCCCTTAGCTCTTGTACTAGCTGATGTACTAGTACGTAGGTGCTGACCTACAGAAGGCTATAACCTTCTCTTTCTTCCTCCAGGTACCATGTTTCATAAATTTTCAGACTAGATACTCATGGAACACATCATCATAATCTGAAGGCCACGTTTCATCCAATTTTCATACTGGACCCATCAATATCATTGAAGTACTCAATCAATCAAAACTAGCATCAACAATCTTTGAATCACCCAATACTGAATCACTGAAACCCAGTCAACAAACTGCAATCACCAGAACACAGAGAAGAACACAGAACTTTGCAACAATGTTCAAATCTAACTGTATCATCAAAAATCATGTATCAGAGTGCATACGCTACTTGGAAGAGCCGAACCAATGTGTATACGCAACTTCACCAAAGCGAACCAGCGTATATGTCATTAATTACTTACTTATAACTTCGCTACACTTCCTGATTCCAGACAAACCCAGATCATTACATATACAAGGATAATATGTATGTTAGCAGCCAGATCTAGTCCATCAGATCACATAGAGATAAGTCATTATGCTCCTGATCCATTATAGATCTCATCCATCAACACTGAAGCTAAACACAATCAACCAAACTGAATATGCAGAATACTGACACCAGTAAACAGTCATCAGAATTCATCAATAGCCAGAACCACCTGTAACTTCAAACATCATAGTTCATATGGTATATGCTACTTAGATGTATCTCACCTGTCTATGTACACACTTTTATCATAGTCAACCAGCTTATACATCCGTAAATATTCATTCATGATTTGCAGTTATTCCAAAACTTGAGTTATATCCAGATCATAATATTTACAGAACATTACATGCGTCAGTATATAGATCTAGATTAAGCATGATCAAACCATATAGAGATGTTTCATTCCAAGCCATTAGATCCCAATCTATCCTTAGATCTTGTTCTGCATCAGCTGCTGAGATTCCTCCTTAGCAAAGCATTATGAACCCATAACCTACATACTAGATCTCATACTTCATCAGATATTCAAGACTTTCTGAATGCCTTTGCCTAATGATCTTCTTCTCCTTTTATAGTCTTAGGCCTTACTCAATACCATGGTCCAAAACCATAGAGAATCAATACCATGGACCCAATTCCTGCCTTCAACACTTCGGACGAGATACCATGCTCTAAAACCATAGGTCCAAATACCAAGGACTAAATACCAAGGACCCAAAACTTAGTTTTTCGACATGTACGCACCTTTCCTTGTGTGAAAGTGCGTGTGTACAATATACACGCCTTTGTATATAGTGATCTTGCGTGTATACACTACTTGGTATATAGCAAACCTGTGTATATACAAGACTTGGTATATAGTGAACCTGTGTGTGTACACGACTTGGTATATAGTGAACCTACGTATGTACGCGGCTTGGTGTATAGTGAACCTGCGTATATACTTTTCTTTCTTCATTCTTTGTATTCTGATCATCAATTATTTGCTATTGACCTTCTGCACTATGATCTTTCATATGAGTGAGTTGTTCTGCTACAAGGGGGTTGCCATCAAGTACAACACATGTATCATAATGCCAACAATCTCCCCCTTTGGACTTGATGTCAAAGCTAACTTGCCATACTGAGAACTGTCATCTTAATGAGTTGTCATTGTTCATTACATCTAAACTGATTCCTTTGAGTTGTCCTGCATCTCATGTATTCTGTCACATCTGATATCTCTTCTGTAGATTCATAAGTGACTTGTTCTTCTACAAGGGGTTGCCATCAAGTACAACACATGCATCATAATGCCAACAAAAGCGACATAATAAATTCATCTTACCGTTGAATGATTGGATCTCCTTTTTACCTCGTGGAAAATCAATCTTCTGAATGGCTTCCACTCGAGCTGGATCAATGCAGATGCCCTCCTTTGATATAATATGACCAAGAAGCTTGCCTTCATCCATGGCAAACAGACTCTTCTTTGGATTGAGAGATATACCATACTTTCTACACCACTAAAATACAATCTTCAAATGATAAAGGTGCTCTTCATCTGAATTAGAAAAAACTGTCAAATCATCAAGATAAACAACTAAAAAGACATCTTTTTCATTAGCAAATGCAATACCCATGGCCCACTGAAAGATCACACCAGCATTCTCCAATCCGAAAGGCATCTTGGGATAATGGAAAGTTCCCCACGGAGTAGTCAACACTATTTTATCTCTGTCATCTTCATATACCAGGATTTGGTTATAACCAGAATAACCATTGAGTAGTGACATGCAGGACGCTCGAACTACTCGTTGAAGTATGTGATCCATCCTGGGAAATGGATAGTTATCTTTCAAAGATACTTTATTCTGATTTCTGAAATCAATACATAATCGAATCTCACATGTTTTCTTATGCACATGAACCAAGCTTGAAATCCAATCTGAAAATATTATGGGGACGATTATACCAACTTTATACAACTGATTTACTTCCTTCTCTATTGAGGGCAACAACTTTGGATTTATTCTTCTCAACTTCTGTCGAAATGGCTTTTGATTTGGCTTGATCGGAATTATATGTTGAATTATGCTCATATCATATGCTTTCAAATATGAATAGTCCCATGCAAATACACCAGTAAATGAAGATAATAAACTGATATACTTTGCATTTACCTGTGGAGGCAACGCCTTTGATAACTTGACCATTCTAGGATTTTATACTGATCTAATGTTCACATCCTCAACTCCTTTCTCGGTTGGCAGCAAGCTCGGTTTTCGAGCTACATCATCTTGATCGAACAACTCCTCTAAAGGTATTAGACCTTTAGGAATGACATTGTCTTTGAGCTGCAAAACTTCCATCTGATTGACTTTTATATCTGCTTCACCATCATCATGCTCCCCATCGATAGAAGTGTCTTTGAATTTACCTTTATTTTGCAGAAATTCTTCGATTTCTTTATCATCTTGAAACACCTGCCAATACCATTGATTATCAGATATAGCCAGGTGATGTTTGACATGAATCTCAAACTTATTGTTTGAATTCATCAGATTTTTCAAATTACTTGCTGCTGTTGCAAGTGAATCTGCAATAACATTCTGAACACGAGGGACACATGTCAATGTGTAATTTGGAAACAATCTCAAGATATCTAATACCGCATTCCAGTAGGCCTGCATTCGAGGATTCTTAGCTTGGTATTCCCCTTTTACTTGCTTGATAACTAACTCGGAGTCACCATAGACTGAAATTCTTTTAGCATTTAACTTTCTAAGGATTTTCAAACCAACAATTAAAGCCTCATATTCAGCCTCATTATTTGAATAGTCAAAAGCCAATTTATATGAACATACCCTTACATTACTTGTCACTTTGTTGTGTGAGAAAACAGGGCTGCGTATCCAAATGCCAATTCTAGTACCTTCCCTTCCTACTGCACCATCAAAATCCATGCTCCACAAGCCAGTTTCGTCCTCTTCCAAATGCTAAAATTCTGTTTGCTCTTTTGCTTTTCCCTGCTATCCATCATTATTTTGTTGCTGTCGGAAGGCTGATTGCTTAGTGGTACTCTCAAGTCTTTGTCTTTCTTTCTTTAAGACCTCTCTAAAATTTTCAGTAATCTCTGGAATGTCTTCTACTTCAACTACTTGGCTATTTACATCATTTAAACTATCAAAATATAAAACAAATGATTCTAAAGGAGTATGTACATAGTTGATTGGATGATTTACCAGTTTCTCCTTGCTAGTGATCATGTACTTCATCTTTTGCTCCCGGTATAATTTCCTCATCTGACCGAACACGGGAATAGTAGCATAGGAGAAATCAAGTTGCAATGTCCCTTTAAGTTTTGCTCCCCAAGATCTGGAAAGAAGCATGCCAAATCTAAGAGGAATATCCACCACAACCACATCCATCAAAACATTTTTCACTGGAATCTGATCCAAACTGACCACCAAATCTTAAATAAGACCAATGCGTCTTACTCTACCAGAATCGAAAGAGTAAAGGTCATGATCCTTTCTGGTGATATCTAAATCCAATTTCTCCATGATTGCCTTAGGCATGAGATTATGAGAGGCTCCGGAATCAAACATAGCGTTGTGTAACACATAGTCATGCACCCTAAGGTTGATGTAAAAAGGAGCTACATCACTATCTTGAGACTGACCTTCTAATGTTGGACCAAAGATCAACTCAGGTTGATCATCCTCCATGTTTACCATATCAGATAAGGGATATAAATTCAAAATCTTAGACACGTGACCTTTATAGCTGCTATTGTTCATCAACTCAGTCAAAGGAATAGATACTTTTAACTTAGCAATTTCATTTTCTAAGTTTAAAATTGACGTTTTCTCTACCTCTTTAGCTGAAACATCCTTCTTTTCAGTTTTCTCCTTTAATATACTTGGCTGATTTGATCTTTCATTTGCTGATGGTGTTTTGCTAGAGGTAGGATCAACTGTCTCTTTTCCCTTTTTATGCACGATGGGAGGATCATTCTTTGGCAGTGTTGCCTCCTTCCTTTTCTGAATTGGATTTATGGGTACATCTCTACTCCTGAGTGGATATTGTCACTGCTGGGCTGTCAAAGCATTCATGTAACCCCTCTGATATTCATTAGACTCTTCTTTGAGAACTGTTTCATTTGACAAGATGAAATTTTCATCCCTTTGTACAGCTGGGCTCTCTGAATACTCATCATCTTCAGTGATAAAAATTGGCATATCATCAGGTGTAAAGAAATGAGACTCTTCTCCAATTACGTTCTCCTCATCATCTAATTCTGGACCATGTACAAAATTCTGCTGTAAGGGTGTCTTCACTTGCTGTTGTGCCGCTTGGTCTTGTGCTCTTTGTTCACGTTGCTTGATTTTGAATTATGGCTGCTCTTGGCCACGAAAGTTTTGATTTCTAACTTGTGTTTCAGGCTTATCAGCAATTGTGATCCTATCAAACATCTTCTCAAGCCGACGGAGCACTTGATCTAAAGTGGAAGTCTCTTCCTTTATCATTACCTTCTTTTCAGCCTTTGTTCTAGCTCTCTTGGCAAGCAGATTTGCTTCAACACTGACTGCAATTTTCTACATGTCTTCCAAAGTGGCTAGATCTCTTTCTCTTAATTGATAGGCCATATCAGAATCAAAACCATCTGGAAATTTAATCAAAGCCAGCCCCATAGGTGGCTTTATATCAGCAGGAATTGCATTGTAAACAATATTGAATCTAACACAGTAATCTTGGACACTCTCACCAACATTCCTCTTGATGTTTTCATATTTGGAAAGAATTTGAAGAGGGTTCTTCTTTACCTCCCAGCGATCCAAAAAGTGCCTTTAAAGTGCCTCCAATGAATTGATTGTTCTAGCCGGCAATGCTCTAAACCACTTTCTAACCTCACCTCCAAAAGTTTGCACAAACAATCTCATTGTTACATTTTCTGCATCGATCTCGTGGAGATCAAAGAAATCTGCCATCCTATCCACATGTTGCTGAGCTGTGATACCTTGAGGGGTACCGTCAAACAATGGAATTTTGCTTTGATAATCAGCGGGCATGTCATCCAAGTTTTGAGGCAACACAAGGGGTGCATATCGGGCAGCCATTGCTCTAGGTGGATTTATGACTGGTCTTGGGGATGTAGGAGGGGTTGGAGCAGCTGATGTATGAGGTGTGGATGGAGGTGAAGAAATTTTTGATGTTTGAGGGGTAGAAGGAGTGGATGGAGGTGACAACACTGCAGATTTCTGATCAGAGATGGAAGGCTACACGGGAATGGTGGGAATGAAAGGAGGTTCGGTAGAAATTTCTAAACTAGACGCGAAAGCAGATGACCCAAGAGTTGCATATGCATACTCTAAGAATGTAGGAATGTTTGTAGCCACAATGGAAGTTTGAAGTTTCAAAATATAATCGTTAATTGATCTATTGGCCTTTTTAGTTTCAAGATCTTTGACAAACTCTGGATTTAGGGCAGTAGAACCAACAACACTTTCAGATTTGGTCTCAAACAACGACAGATCAAACTGTTCGTCAAACTCAAGATCTTCAAGATACTAAAAAACAACAGGACATGAACAAGATTTGAACACAAGAATCACAGAACTTTTTCGACAAAGGATTCTCGGAATAAGATTGGGATTTTCATACACAGCAGATGGATCGGGATCAGGATTTGCTCTGGTGTGTCATCTAGAAGCCAGTGTGTTGAATTATTCCCAAAAATCAAATGGACAAAATCAACTTATTCAGCCTATCAAATTCTAAACTCATCATCCAAAAGTCTAGAATTATCTGATGTACTGGGGAAATTTGCAAGTCATATGTTTCGTTTATAAGACTAGACCGGAGATTGACTGAAGCAGCTTTTATCTACTTATGCACTTGCAAAGAAATGTGCAGTTTGAAGGCTACCTGGCATAACTTCAGGATATGTCTGTAGTTTATAAAACGAAGAACACTAACAAACAAACAATCTTCTCTAGTAGGATCGCCGCTATGTTAGGGCCTAAATCTACCTCCGGCTGAGAAAGGAAATATCTAGGGTAACATCAAACCATGCTTAACCTGGTAGCTAGCCCTACCAGGTTGGGAGAGGGCTATCTCCTTGTCAATCTCAGGAAAATATGGCCAATAAAGCTTGAGATGACTGATGTAATGACTAATTTTAGGCTAGGTATGTGTACAAAGGTGTTTGATTGAATTTGATGATGTTTTTTTGGCTCAAATGTGAAAGGAAGATTTGGGTCCAGAGAATGAGGCTCAGTTTTGCAGAGATCTCTATGGGGCAAGGTAGGCAAATGGTTTGGTACTTCAAATTGAATGAGATGGAGAGCTTTTAGACTAATGAGGAGTTGAAGAGGGCATGAAAGTCTCAGGGATCCTCTTCAATCAGCTGAAAACATTGATAACTAAACAAACCCTAGGTAGAGCACTACACTTCCAATGTATTCTACCTTTTATCCTTGTTTGATTTAGTTAAGATGAAGCAAAGAGAGATAATGGCATACATAAATCACATATAAACTTTAAATTACAGAAGCAAACACAATACCAAAGCAATATGCCACAAGTATCGCATAAAGTGCTGCAAACCCTGGTCTGTTCCTTTGCCAAAGTGCTGAAATGAGTATACAATGAAGCTCCAAGCTTTCCCAAAAGTCCAACCATACTAATGACTGAAAAATTACAAGATATAGGAAACCAACAACTCATCCTAGCCTCTAGGGATCGAGCTCATAAGTTTAGGATCTGTTCCAACAAAATCTAAACGGAGAACCAAAAAGTAGGCAGTGGAATAGCTTGCCTCTAAAAACTAGGAAACTGATTCATTCAATTGCAAACTACCTTTTGATGGATAAATCTACCTCTATGAGTGAAAATTTAGCATAATTACATCAAAATTCATCATATGTCACATTAAATTACATCATGAGTTTTACAATTAGAAGGAGAAAAGTCAAACTGTGAAGAAACTAGGCGAAAAACAGAGTTTTTTGGCCAAAATGAGCAAAATTCCTCCAATGCGCCGCGCTGGTTTCCCTATGCGTGGTGCCTTTTTGAAGCTAATTTTGGAGGCCTTATTGGTGTCCAAATTTTCTCTAGGTAGGTTTTTTGGAAAGCTCTACCTATCTACTTTCCAGAACAAGTGGAATTTTTGAATTTGGCCTCCATTTGCCCATCCAAAACTGAGTTCTCCCAACACTATTTCCCGTGTGTCCAAAAAGGGGCAAAAAGGTCATTTTTGAGGTGTTTTTGACCTTTTTGGAAGCTCAAAACCTGTCAAAATTTCTTGGCCATTTGTGGGCATGCATATTTTTCCCTGAAAAATCCAAAAATTCTAAGTTTTCCTCAAAAGGAGGTCCCCATCAAAACCGCTTGCCAGGTGGTGCGACGCATCAGGCAGAAAAAAATGTTTTTTAAGCCAAAAATTTCAGAATTGCAAACAGTGTCCCAAATTTCTTGAAATTTGGGTTGAGTGTCCTTCATCAAGAGCTGTGTTGGGCCAAGGAAACCTTAGCCAAGATCTGAATTCTATCTTTCTCTTTTCTCTTCCTTGATGCCTTCTTCAACTTGGCCTTCAAAATCCCGATTCTTGCTTTGCACACCTTGTTTCTCGCCAAGTAATGATATTCCATGTGCCTCAACATAGTTTTCTCTCTATTGGCCTTCTCTAGCATCTTTTCCAACTGGATATTTTCCCTCTCAAGCCAAGATTCATGATCAACATTGATTTCTTGTTCAAGTGATGTGAGCTTGACTTTCCTCCTTTTGGCAGATTGCTGGTTTTCTCGTATTTTTTATAGCTCCATGATAGTTTGCTGATCCTCTAGCTATTTGTTTCTTTGCTCCAAATATTTGATTATCCACTTGGCTCTTTCTAGGTTGAGAGACAAATGATGAATGTCATCTTGTTTCTCCTAAATTATCTCTCTAAGCTTTGAGCTTTGTGAGCCCAAATTGGTGTCATCATCCTGAATAAGAACAAAATTTGTTTCTTGCCCTCCTTAAGGCCCCTCATCATGTAATCACTGCTTGCCCTTGTCCTGTACCTGCTTTGCTGATGGAGGAAATGAGACCCCTTCCACCTCGGGTGGAGATAATACTCGTTTTGCTACTGCAAACAACCTTCTAGTGCCCTTTTGATAGGTGACAAACACTTGCACACTAGTGGTTTGTGTCTCATGAATCTCCTGCTGATGTGAAGGTCCTCCTATCTCATGAAAAAATGTTGGGGGTACTTGAGGACCTGTGAAGACCTCATGTGAAATGAAATCCTCCCATGAGATGTTCTGTAAACCAACCTAATGCAAGACCACAATTTTGATTAGTGCAAAATGATATATACGGTTTAACTGCTGCTGAGAAGGCTTTCTTTACACTAAGGTGGTCATCTTCTCAATGTTTCGGCAAATAAAATAGGGGAGATTCATCATTCTCACCCTAGTGAAGTGCATCAACAATCTGATGTGATAGGCATATAGGCGAGAAAACCGGCCCTCACAGCTGAAATATTTAATTATGAGTTTCATCAAGGGAGCATATGTGTCCTTCAGATATCTGAAGGGAAAAACTCTGTTGAGATGCCTTTGATAACCAGCCTTGATGTGAGGCTTATAGTTCTCTCTATCAGTTTGTTGCCTTTTATTCCTCTGTTCACCAACATTTGGAATGCCAGTTGCTTGAGAAATAGTCTCGGGTGACAAGGTGAATGTCACACCTACTAGAGTGACTTGGCCATTATGAAAATGGAGCACAAACAATCTGGCGAACTCATGATGGTACATCCCTCTCTTTGTCATCTCACAGAACTGATAACAAGATTGGTGTTGAAAGCATGCGATAACAAGAGGACATGCTAGCAACTCGGCAAGTGAAGTAGGCTCTTCTCATACATGTTTACCACCCTTGTGAGGTCTCCTTGGTGCATGCATTTCTCTAGAAGAATCACTGAGTGTCTCCTCATCTCGATCATAGGAAGGATCTGACTCCATGTTTGCCAATGTTTGAATTTTCTTAATGAGTATGAAGAGATTTATGGTGTCTTTAGGTTTTTGTTGTCAAGGATGAGAAAGTATGAGGGATTGTGGAGGGAAAGTGTATGAGGGGTTTTGGGAATATTGCTGTCAAGTTTCTGGGGAATAGAAAGTTTTAGGGAATAATATTTAGACTTTTGGGACAACAATTAGGGTTTGGGAATTTTTAACTAGGGTTTGGGATAGTGGGGTTTAGGATTAGTAATTTGGGGATATGGGATTTAGGAAATGGGTTGATGAAAATGTAATGAGAGGGAGGGAGTGTAAGAGCGAGGGAGTGAAATGGCTAGGAGTGAAATTGGCAGCAAAGAAAACACAATTTGTAAACCCTATACAATTGTTTTTGACGAAAATTGCAAGGAGGTAGGGTTTCAAGTTTTTCTCATTAAATCACCATAAACATAAAGAGAAACTCATTAACTGATCATGGAGTAATGTTTTTCTTACTTGAACCCCTAAGGATTGAGCAAATTTGGCAATTTGGATGAATTTGTGGGTGAAATCAGGCTTGAAACCCTGTGTGCCATGCCACAAACCCAGTGCACCACGCCACTTCAATGTGCCAAACCTATGTAAGTTTTTCATTGCAGAGGGTGGCCTAATGTGCCACGCCAGATGGATGTGCCGCGCCCACGACCCAATGTGTCACGCCCCTGAAACTTCCCCAAATTGCTGCAATTTTGCCTCCTTTGCGATTTTTGACCTTTCTCTTGTTAACTCCTTTTCCTTTGGATGCAAATGAGATTTTTGAACATGACAAATGGTTTATATACAAAATATTTTAATTTTTCACTTATCAAAAACCCACTTTGTAATGTTTGCATTTGACTTGCTTTTAAAACTCTGTTTTTGGGCAGTTTGCTTTATTTTTTCCTTTAATGAACTGAATGCTTTGACTTTTTGTTTTCCTTGTAGGGGATGGAGTTGTTGAAGCTTGGCAAGGTGACCAGGGTTGCCACTGAAGTTATTACATATGAAAAAACTGAAATTACATCAAATTTATACATAAAAACATAAAATACTCTATTTTTCCTCAAAACAGGGTTTCAAGGAAAAAATAATCATTGAGCATGTGATTATGGAAATTATTATTACTGGAACTTTATTTGACCTCCTCATGTGCCTGCTGACCGTTATTGAGCATTTTGAAGACCTTATTGACGAAACCCTAGACCTAGTGAGACCTAAAACCCTAAAAATGACTTTTGCAGATTTAAAGACAAAAAATGACTGCAGATGATCTAGATGAATGAAAATGGGCCAACACATGAGGGAAAATGTATAATAAGCCACTACCGTCAGATGATCAATGACCCTATTGGAATGCAGCTGATCGGGTGAGACACCTAACATGCAATACAACAAGAGATTTTGATCACTGACGGAGGGATGAAGATACCGACACTAACAGAGTGACTACCTGTATCACCCCAGATCTATTCAAAACATAAAATAAATATATGAGGCTACAATAGTAAAACAATGTCACAAGGAATATCCCAAAGATAAGTACAACACTAGCGGATAGACACATAAAGCGTCAATCCACCATGATCGAGATTGAAGGTAGTATTTTGAACCATTCTGTTTGTGTATTAAGTGACTTGGGGGCTAGTGTTAGATACAATAGTCCTTAGGTTGTGGAAAAATGTGAATTGAAAATTGAAAATTTTAAGACTGCATGATTGGTACATCTAGAAACTAACACAAAGAGGAAGGTAAATAGCCAAGTAAAACAATGTTCCATAGACTTAAACTGTTCTTCTAATGAATTAAACTTAAATATACTTCCTTTAGGGTCTTATGATGTGTTAATAGGTATGTACTAGCTGGAAAAACATGGAGACGTCATAAACTGTCTAGAGAAAATAATTATTTGTGTAAATAAAAAAGGAGAATTGCAGTTAATAGAAGGCATATCTAAACCAATTTCAGTCAAACAAACTTCAACATTATAGCTGGAAAAAGGTTCTATGAAAGGTTGTCAACTATTCGTTGTTAATATTGAGGAAAATACATAGAAAACATAAACAAAAAATTAGAAGGGTTACCCATTACTGGAGAATTCAAAGATGTATTTGTGGAGGAGATCCTAGGTCTACCTCCCCACAGAGATATAGGTTCTTCCATTGATTTAGTACCAAGAGCTACCCCAGTGTCTATAGAACCCTACCGAATGAGTATTCTTGATCTATTAGAATTAAAAATGCAGTTATAGGAGTTACCCAGTAAAGGATATATTAGAACCATTGTTTCACTGTGGGGGGCTCCAGTCCTATTTGTGGAAAAGGATTGTATATTTAGAATGTGTATATACTACCAACAAATAAAAGAAGTGACCACTAAAAGTAAATATATTCTTCCCCGTATTGATGATTTTTTCGATCAAGTAAGAGGGGCAACCATATTTTCAAAAATTAATCTAAGGATCATGTATCACCAGTTGAGAATCAAATGTGAATACATTTATAAGACAACTTTTCAAACTATATATGGTCACTACAAATTTGTAGTGTTACCATTTGGCCTTACCATTGCACCAACAACATTTACGTGTTTGATGAACATCATGCTTGGTAAGTACCTTGATAAATTTGTGTTGGTGTTTAGAGATGACATCCTGGTGTATTCCAAGAATGAAGAAGAGCATAAAGAACATTTGAGATTAGTGCTACAAACTTTAAAGGAACATCAACTATATGTTAAGTTTAATAAATGTGACTTTTACAAGGACAAAATACAATATCTGGGACATGTCACTTCCAATGAAGGACTATCTAAACTAGCCCATACCTAAGGATGTGTCAAATGTCTAGTTCTTATTAGGCGTTACATGATATTATAGAATATTTATTGAAGGTTTCTCTAAATTGGCCTACCCTATCACTTCCTTACAAAAGAAAGGAACAAAGTTTGAGTGGAAATGCAAGTGTGAGGAAAGTTTTGACAAACTATTATTTTCTAATAGTCGCCCCTATTTTGAAAATTGCAGACCCAAGAAAGGAGGTTGTTGTATGCACAAATTCTTGCTTGGAAGGTTTAGGAGGATATTTGATGTGGGACAATTATGTAGTGGCTTTTGAATCTAGGAAACTAAACCACATGAAAAGACGTATACATTGTATGATTTAGAGTTGGTTGTTGTAATCCATGATTTAAAAATGTGGAGACATTAATTATTGCATAAAAATTTCACATTAGTAACACATCACATTAGCTTAAAATATGTTTTCAACCAAGCAGATCTTACCGCTAGACAACCTAGGTGAATGGCTTTTCTTAGCGAGTTCGAATTTTATATAAAACATATTAAAAGAAATGAAAATAAATTAGCAGATGGTTTAAGTATACATGAAAATATTGTTATGGATTTTTTTGTTAGTAGTGTCACTGAATATTTTACTGTGTAAATCAAAACATCAATATAGGAGGATCACAATTATCAGCAAATTCAACAGAAATTGGAACATGTTGAAATTCCAGGTTATACTGGAAATTAAAAAAAGTTGTTAATCTACAAAAATAGAGTTTATTTTCCCAAGAAAGTTCTCTAAAACATATGATATTAGATTAGTATCATAAGGAACCTTATGTCGGAAACCCTGAATATCAAAAAATGATAACAACATTAAGAAAGGATTTTTACTTGCCTGGCATGAAAAAGGAAGTAGCAGAATATTTAACTAAATTTTTGCAATGTCAGCAGGTGAAGGAAGAACACTAACACATTGTTGGACTGTTGAATCCATTTCCCATCTCTGAATGGAAATGGAAATTGATCTCGTTGGACTTCATTACAGGACTATCGAAAATAAGATGAAAACATGACTCCATCATGGTGGTTGTGGACACCTTAAGTAAGGAAAAACACTTTATACATGCGAAGTATACATATGGGACAACCCAAATTGTAAATAGGTTTATGAAGAGATTTCTCGATTGTATGTAGTACCAAAAATGGTGGTATCAGACATAGACGCTAAATTCACTTTGAAATTTTGGAAGGATTTGTTTGGAGGGATGGGGATCCAGCATAACATTAGCAATGCTTATCACCCCCAAACTGATGGACAGATGGAGATGACCACCAATATTATAAAGGATATTTTAAGAATGTTTGTCATGGACAGACTAGAAGAATGGTAAGATTTCCTACATTTAGTGGAATTTTCCTACAAAAACAGTGATCAAGCCCCAATAAATATGAGCCCCTTTTAAGCTTTGTATGGCAGAAAATGTCGTATACCCCTCAGATGTAGTCAATTGGAAGACAATATAATTTTTTAGCCGTATGAATTAAAAGAAATTGAGTAGGTGGTGTGAAGAATTAGCAAAAATATAAAAACTGCATAGGATGGACACAAAATTTATGTTGATAAGAAGAGAAGCTATAAGGAATTCAAGGTTGTGGAACATGTATATATAAAAGTTAAACCAAGGAAAAGTACCCTGAGGATGGGAACATGTGACAAATTAACACCATGGTTTTGTGGAGAATTTGAAATTTTAGACAGTATTGGATCAATATCTTATTAGTTGGCATTTCTCGGCCATATAAAAGTACACAATTTTTTTTAATGTATTTTTGTTAAAAAAAATGTCCATTATAATTCTCATATAATTGATTGGAACTTGATACATGTGGAACAAAAAGGAGATTTCCTAGCAGAATAACTTCACATCTTAGATCAAAGAGAGATCTTTCTTCAGAATCAAGCCATCACTTAGGCTAAAATACACTAAAATCACTTCACACTTGAGGAGGCCACTTGGGAGATGGAAAGAGAAATGCAGGAGGATTTTCTAGGACTATTGATGTAACAACCTCCCCCCACATCCACCCAAGTAACTGGCCAACTGGGGTAAACATTTGACAAGAAGCTACTATGATATGATTCAAGTCCCTATGTGTCAGTTAATGAAGTGGAACCAACATAACACATCACATAGACCTTCCAAATCAGCAACAAAACTCCTAGGAGCCATCCCAACCAGTCAGGTAACCATCCACAGAGACTAATTGAATTTTTTAAGCATCAAACCACTAAACGCTCCCTTGATATAGACCTAGGTGCATCTAGGAGGCTCCAGATGCTCCCACAACAAGGGAAAAGTGAGCATCTAGGGAAGTTTTTCCCCAGTACTACGTCACGCCTTCGGGATTTCTGCTACTTTTTCAGGCCCAGAGCCTAGGTCATTTCCGAGAACTCAATGACATCTTCAAAAAATGATTTATACAATAAAACAATGATGCATTTACAAAATCATTGACAAGGACTAGAATGGACCCCTACTAGCCATGACAGGAATTTCCTCAAACATGTCACAAACATGAAAGTTACAGGTGTTAACAATAGAATGGAGCATAGGAGTCTCATACTTATCTCAGAATCATGAAGAAGCATTGATTCCTCAATAAATTTATTTTATTTGCATCTATTAGAACATAGATACATTGTTCATTCATTTACAAGCAAAAACATGATGAGAGCCATACATAACCACTATCCTAATACATGTTCATAACCATCATACTAACAACAAAAATAATAAGGAAACAAAAACCATATAATCCACATAAAAACCAGCATAATAATCATGAATTAACAAGGAGAATGTTATAGGAAAATTTGGGCACATCAACCCTAGCTTCTAGATCTGTATTATTAGGGTCCATCAACCCCTAATTTAGTTGTTTTCATTCCCTAATGAAGTTAACCTACATCATGCTTGCTTCCCAAGAGTTTCATGACACCATTCATCCAAAAAATGTCCCTAAGGAGATCATCGCAGGTGGCCTTCTATCTGGCTGCAATGAATGGCAGGCACTACACTATCTGGGTGCTATGCATAGCACCTGGCCTTTGTTGCACCTGCGATGAGCGAAATCCATCAAATTTTTTAAATGAACTCATTGGATTCCTCATCCAATGGATGCTTCTGGAGGTTTCTAGAAGGATTGGGCTCGCTTTTGGATGAGGAAGGAGATGAATGAACCTTAATCCATTATCCCTTCCTCCATGGAACCACTTCCCAAATATGGCAAAGCATTCATGAGGGCCATTAATGGCCTAACCTCCTCTTTTCAGCTATAAAAGGACCAGGCATTCAAGGGTGGTCTAAGGTCGAGACTTCTTAAGCTAAGGAAATGATGCTTGGATGATATTAGTAGAGAGAGTAATGTTATCATGTCAAATTGTTGTTTCCATGAGGAGAGAAGGGTTTGAAGCTGGGAGGATGACGCTGAATCGAACATTAATCTACATGGGTTGTAATCTTCCTTTCTATGAATAAAGAGTTATATGATTTTTCCCATTCATGTGTTATGAAATGTAGATTGTATTTTTGATTCTATAATGTGTTTAGTTAACAGATTGATATGTATGCATTGATGGTTTTCTATCTTGGCTTGTGTGCAGGTACCTTTCAAGCAAGTTAAGTACGGAAGGGAGTGGAAAAAGTGGTCAAAGGGAAGAGGGATCAAGTGAGAGATACATGTTGGTACTTTTGCTCCTCTTTCTTTCATCTGTTAGCTATAGGAAAAGCAATGGAATTACTTTAACTGTTGTTCTAGACTTTCTACTAGGTCTAAGGGTTAGTCATTCAAAAAGACACTAAATTTTCCTATAACAAAATGGAGACTCCATTGGGGACAAATTTTATCCCTTCTAGTAGCTAATCAATCTCTTAGAACACTTTGACATACTTTACCCTTTGTTTCTCATCGAACTCAAGTCCAATTCACTGAAATTTGAGTGAATTTTGAGCATAAAATTGTCATTATGTAATCATAGCACCTCTGTAACTGATAGGGTGCTATGCATAACACCCTCTGCACTGAGACAGTGCTATGCATCGCACTATCCCTCACTCTGGCCTACGATGGTTCCTTTTGGAGCAGTTTTCCCATCTAGGAGCTGAATCCTTAAGTCAATTTTCAGTTGTTTGAATTGTCTGTTGGATTTAGATGAGTTCTTGTCTCTGAAAACAGTTTTTGTTTCCTTGTTTCGACCCATTTTAGACTGGATTGTTAAATGTTTGTTTATTTATTTGTTTATCATTTGCAGTCCTTAGTCGAAAGTAGTTTCAGTCGATTGTTTCAAAGTGTTGTAAAATCTTCCTTCATTAAAATAATCGATTGGTCTACTTGTGCATCTGATTCATATTTTCATTTAAGTGTCGAAAATCTTCATTTCCTTAAAGTTAAAAGTGTCATTTAGTCTTCCTTTATCTTTAAGTGAAATTGTCATAAATCAACATTTTTGTGAAAAAAGCTTTTGAATCATTGTGCATTTGTTCTTTTTAGTTCATAATTCACATTAAGGAGAACTGAAAAGAAAAAGAAATACATGCAATTGCATTTTGAAGTTTGTGAATGCTTGAAAAGGAATGGTTAGGGAAATGCATTAGTGAGTGCTCTTTGTTGTTTGATCCAGAAAGTACTTGTTTTCTCTTTCCCTTGTACCTAGGATTTTCATTGTCAAAATGGAAAGAGTGCTTCTCATTTTAATTGCATTCCTAGGAATTTTGGAAAACATCACGTGGTGAAACCCAAAGGAAAATTTTAAGCAAGATAAACCTAAAACTAGCCTCAATTAACTTAATAACGCATTGGAAGTTAACGCAAAAATCTAGAGGTGTCAAGGATAGAGACGTGTTCCGGCGTCTTAAAACCTAGTGGTTGTCATTTTCATTGAGGTTGGGTGATTCCTCCTCTCTGAACTAGTAAGTACTAGTATGGACTTGTGCTCCCTATACCATCGTGTATATAGTGGGAGACCCTAATAGGCTTAAAACCTTTCTCCCTAGGAAGCTGAGTCTGCCACCTTACCAATCACAATGCATCGAACATAGCATTCAGGAAGACTGACTACCGTACAGTAAATCCTTGGTAATTTCTCTTTCATTTACCACCAAGGTGTATATTTCAGTTTTTTAATTAGTTTGTTAAACCCTCTTGCTTAGTATCTCCAAAGTAGTCACTTTTGCTCCTTTTCAATCCTTAAAAGAAAAGGTTCATCTAAGCGCTTGTCCTTTCAAGCTCATTAAACAATGAAAGTGACTAGAGTAATCTTTTTCTTTTTCTCGACTCTTAAAAAATGAAAAAGCAAAGTTAAGTTCTAGTGTCGTAAAAATTAATTGACCATGGATAACATCCTCCACACTTGTTTTTTAGTTGATCTTAGGTTGAAACATATGGTGACAAATCCAGAGTCCACCAATCAAGGAATTCCTTTTGATGGGAATCCTAGTCCTTTTCCTCCATTTGGAAATATTGGTGCTCCATATATGGCTACATTGTCCCTTCCGAGATTTACCATTGGCTTGCCAGTATGGTTGTTTTCAACCTCTTTGGTTCAAAATGTTGTGATTTATCCGCAATCGAGTACACCTCCAATTGGACAAAATCAACCTCTAGTTGACCCTTTGCCTTCTTCCTCGTTTGTTTGTTCCTCCCCTTCTTCCTCTTCCCCTGGTGAAAGTGTTAGTACTAGTAACCAGGTGGCTAAGAAGAAGAATAAAGGGAAGAAGAAGAAGAAGAAGAAGCAAATTCAGCAGAGGGGAAACCAAGCAACCATTGCTTTGAATGCAACATCTGATGAGAAACCGTCTGTCAAGTCTCACAAAGTTCGATATCCATGCAAACTTTGTGCAGGAGACCATCTTCGTTGAAATAGTCCTGATATTCCTCAGATCTCAGAAGAATGGTCTTCTCGTTCCAATCACCCCGTGTCATCAACCTCTGGAGATCATGTTGGTGACATACCATCAACTAGTGATTGTAAAGTTAATGGAAAGAAGGGTAAAGTTAAGTTTCCATGTAGGTTATGTGAAGGGAATCGCCCCATTCACCTTTGTCGCTATATGGATGAAGCCAAAAGAGTGTTGGATAACAGTCCTGCTTCACCATAGCGACTTCCATCTGGTTATAGGAAACTCTCCCTAAATATTTCACTAGTTGATGATTTGACTGACCAAAATCAACCGTCAGTCAAAACCACTCTCTCTGAAAGTGAATCCAATGAATCTATGCCCAACCAAAATCCATAGGTCGAGGTAATAGTTGACCTGATTTCACCTTCAGTAAATCATACCATTCCAGAAGAGAGTGAAAATGATATCACTGAAGTTCTTTTTGTTTCATTAGATTCAAATGAGCTTGGGGGTAGTCCTCCTATTCCATCAAGACAAGAGGAAAATCCTCCAGTTCTCGTAACTCAAGGGGTTAATCCTCCCATTTCTACGGTACCCCCTCCAAGTAGTCTAGTCACTTTCTTTGATTGGAGTTGACTAGTAGCATTCCGCCTTCCTTCTTATGTGCCTTTCCAAATCATAGTACAAGTTTGTAATATGATTTTATCTGGCACTATTATAGATGAAGGTGCATCAGTGAGTATCCTTTCCTCAACTGTTTGGCAAGCACTTGGTTTGCCACTGCTTGTGCCTATTACACAGAATCTGTTGGGTTTTAACAGAGGAACTAATAAACCATTAGGGATCCTTCTTAGTTACCTATTACTTTGGGAGGAAAAACCGTTTATCTGAACATGATGGTAGTCCCAGGACCTTTAGATTATAATTTACTTCTTGGGCACGACTATGTTTATGTCATGGGAGCTATTGTTTCAACACTCTTTCGAGTGATTCGTTTCCCACATGAAGGCAAAATTGTCACCGTTGACCAGATTTCATTTCCCGGTCCAAATATGGCTCCTAGTCAACCATCTTCCCTAATTGGTCCTTTTTTACCAATGGTATCATCCTTTCCATGGGTTAATTATGTGGCAACCTGTTCCATACCTACATCCACTGACGATCAATTCGGTGATGTTGTACATTATGTACTGGGCCCATTGGAACCAGATCTTTCCTTGATGACCACTTATGAGTTGTGATTGAAAGGGTCTTAGAGGATAGTTCGTTGTCTTGTGTCAACCTCGTTAAAAAATGAAACAAGGAATCTGAGGATAGTCCTTTGTCTTGTGTCAACCTCATTAAAAAATGAAACAAGTATAAGTAGAGTTCCTTGTCTTGTGTCAACCTCATTAAAAAATGAAACAAGGGTCTATGAGGATAGTTCTTTTACTGTGTCAACCTCGTTAAAAAAAATGAAACAGGCTCTAAGGATAGTTCGTTGTCTTGTGTCAACCTTGTTAAAAAATGAAACAAGGGTTCGAGGATAGTTTGTCGTCTTGTGTCAACCTCGTTAAAAAAATGAAACAAGGGTCTTCAAGGATAGTTCGTTGTCTTGTGTCAACCTCGTTAAAAAATGAAACAAGGAATCCAAGGGAAGTTCCTTGTCTTGTGTCAACCTCGTTAAAAAATGAAACAAGGAATCCGAGGATGGTTTGTTGTCTTGTGTCAACCTCGTTAAAAAATGAAACAAGGAATCTAAGGATAGTTCCTTGTCTTGTGTCAACCTCGTTAAAAAATGAAACCAATGGGTCTGAGGATAGTTCTTATATTGTGTCAACCTTGTTAAAAAATGAAACAGGTCCATGAGGATAGTTCCTGGTATTATGTCAACCTCGTTAAAAAATGAAATAGGGAATCTGAGAAGAGTTCCTTATCTTGTGTCAAGTTCATTAAAAAGTGAAACAAGGTCCCCTAGAGCAAAGTTCCAAGTTGAGTCTTTGAGTAGATATCGTAAAATCCCAGTCGAGTCTTTCACTTGATCTAGTAAAAGAACCTTCATTCCATCCACTTGATAGCTATGATTAGTCTACTTAGGTGAATGTAATGAAGCTTGGGGGGCATGCACCTAGTGGTAAAGATAAGTTTCCCTGTAGGTTATGTGAAGGGAATCACCCCATTCACCTTTGTCCCTATCTGGATGAAGCCAAAAGAGTGTTGGATAACTATCCTGCTTCACTGCAGTGATTTCCATCCTGTTACAGGAGACTCTCCCTTTCATCATGCTGGGGGCATGCAAACCATTTTCAAGCATAGTTTTTCATTTCAAGCTTCTGTAAAAATGAAATTGAATCCAAGCATAGTTTTTTGTTTCAAGCTTGTGTAAACATGAAACTAAATCCAAGCATAGTTCCCTATGGTTCAAGCTTGTGTAAAAATGAACCCATTTCCATTTTAACCCTTGTGATTGCCATTCTATCAGCCTTTTTCATCAGATGAGCCTTGGTTGTTTTCATCCCATCGCCACCATCCCTTTGGCCAATCATACACTTTCACTTGGTTGTTTTACCCTTTTTTGAGGAATAGCTGCAATGAGTGGTCTTATTAGCCAACCTCTTCACATAAATCAACATGTTTTGAGAAGTTCCAACATCACCGGAACCAGATGCTACCCTAGACACCACTTGTTCCTCAAAATGTAGTCCTGTTTAAGCTCTTTTCAGACTCTCTAAATATGAAAAGATTGTTGAGCGCTTGTCGTTTCTAGCTCGTTAACAGATTAGAATCGATATCTACTCAGTAAAGTTTTATACCTTCTTCGGTCTGAGATAGATTAATTACGAAAAAGGTACTCGTTGGTCAAACATGATCAATAGGTTCTCTCTTGTATTATTTTATGCTTTTTCAGGCTTGAGAGACAAATGTACAAAAAAGAACTTTTGGAGTTTCCTTTTAGTCCCTTTTTAGACTCTCTAAATATGAAAAGGACCGAGTTATCTTTGTCGTTAAACTCGTTAAAAACATCAAATAGTGATAAACTTGTCCATCTAAACAAGACAGAGTTTTACCTTCGCTAGACTCGTTAAAATATCAAATAACGGTGGATTCATTTGAAGGGTGGAATTATACAACAAGCATATGTTATCCTCCTCAAGCCTAATAAAAAATTAAGAGGTATTGGTTAGAAATGACTGGGGAAAATGGAAAAAAGTTGGGAACACTTTTTGGTAGCAGGTCGCTCTTGAACATGACACTTTCACCTCATCACCGTGACTATGTGGGTTGGGTCATTCATCTTGATGGTTATCACATCGTTGGTCTATCACACCATCCATCACTTTGTTTTGGGACAATGCTACCAATTCACTTCAGTGTCGTCGATATGTTCAAGAGAAGTCATTTAGTTCAAAACTTCATCCTTTAGAATATAGTAAACCTTCATTTTCATGCCCGCCATTCCAAAACCTTGTTTCATCAGTCGATGTTTCATCTCCAAAAGTATTTACCTTGTTTCGTGTCATTGATGTGGGATACATCAAGGCCCTCCTGCAACGAGTTACTTCTTGTCGACATCAGCACATCAGTCAAGAAGTTGACTTAGAAACACCCCTTCGATACCTTGAGGCTTGCATACATTAAAGGCAGGTTTCTTGCTTGCGGTGATAGGTTGACATCAATGGCCTTCGACCGAAAGAATTCATTTGGTGTTTGACATCAAATCATTTATTCACACCTTGCGAAATGTACTACAGTACCTTGAGGGTCATTATCATTATCGGTGATTCCTCTCGCGTCTGTTAACAGCTTACATCATTGGCTAGTAATTAGACGATGTCTCTCCATGTTCGACTTCAAATCATTTATTCACATGGTTAGACTTGTACTTGGGTAAAAAATTGGATGAGATTGAAGACCTCGGATCTAGTTTCATCCATTTGGGCTGCGATGTATTTTTTCAGGAGTACTATATCAAATGTACAATGGCCTTACATTCATGGTCATCCATTCATGGGTCTACATCTGTAGACAACTATGTTCGTACATGTAGTGAAAGTTTATAAGCTGAGCATGGGTATGCCTTCCCTCAACTAGTTTGTGAGAAAAAATCAAAGTATCATGATATATGTATTGTAATTGATGCAGGTCTCCTTCCATTTCAAAACCTTCTCTCCAAGTGGTAAAGCATCTCACTCGACATGGTTATTTTCGACTTCATGCTTTAGGGGGCAATTGTTATAGGAAAATTTGGGCACATCAACCCCAACTTCCAGATCCGTATTATTAAGGTCCATCAACCCCTAATTTAGTTGTTTTCATTCCCTAATGAAGTTAACCTACATCATGCTTGCTTCCCAAGAGTTTCATGACACCATTCATCCAAAAAATGTCCCTAAGGAGATCATCATAGGTGGCCTTCTATCTGGCTGCAATGAATGGTAGGCACTACACTGTCTGGGTGCTATGCATAGCACCTGGCCTTTGTTGCACCTGCGATGAGCAAGATCCATCGAATTTTTTAAATGAACTCATTGGATTCCTCATCCAATGGATGCTTCTGGAGGTTTCTAGAAGGATTGGGCTCACTTTTGGATGAGGAAGGAGATGAATGAACCTTAATCCATTATCCATTCCTTCGTGGAACCACTTCCCAAATATGGCAAAGCATTCATGAGGGCCATTAATGGCCTAAACTCCTCTTTTCAGCTATAAAACGACCAGGCATTCAAGGTAGCTCTAAGGTTGAGAATTCTTAAGCTAAGGAAATGTTGCTTGGATGAGATTAGTAGAGAGAGTAATGCTATGATGTCAAATTGTTGTTTCCATGAGGAGAGAAGGGTTTGAAGCTGGGAGGATGATGTTGAATCAAACATGCATCTACATGGGTTGTAATCTTCCTTTCTATGAATAAAGAGTTCTATGCTTTTTCCCATTCATGTGTTATGAAATGTACATTGTATTTTTGATTCTATAATGTGTTTAGTTAACAGATCGATATGTATGCTTTGATGGTTTTCTATCTCGGCTTGTGTGTAGGTACCTTTCAAGCGATTTAAGTACAGAAGGGACTGGTGAAAGTGGTCAAAGGGAAGAGGGATTGAGCGAGAGATACAGGTTGGTACTTTTTCTCTTCTTTCTTTTATCTGTCAGCTATAGGAAAAGCAATGGAATTACTTTAACTGTTGATCTAGACTTGCTACTAGGTCTAGGGGTTAGTCATTTGAAAAGACACTAAATTTTCCCATAATAGACAAATAACCTCATATTAATGATGCAAAGGTCAACCAGGGTTGGGACTTCCACGAACCACCCGACCATACACTAGGCTGAACCAAATATTTCTTCAGCCAGCTACGCCCGTGTCATATTCCAAGCATGAATGTGTGATCTCATAAAAAAAATAAATCAAAACCATTGAGTGCTTCTAGGGGCCAAACCACCTCAACCCTCGATAAGTGACTCTAGCTCACGGTCAGACATCACTAACCATCATCAGATTGGTCTCTACCGAAGCCTTCCAGGGCTCCATAGCGTTTATTCCCACCAAGGCTCCAAGACTAGTACCTCAACTGTGCAAGGGCTCTAAAGAATTTTTCCAACCAAGGTTCCAGGACTAGTAACTCAAACCAATCTATTACAGGGCTCCATAGCGTTTGTCGAACCAAGGCTTGAAGAACCAGTAACTCAACCCAAGCTAAAGAAAACATGAGAACCAACCACAAAAACAAATAAATGAACCCACAACATCATGGATAGCTAGGAAATGGTAAGGCTAGGAAAATCCACTGTCAATCCAGGAAATCCTCCATGCCAATGACAAATCATAACCAAGAAACCATATGCATGTGCCATGCATGCAAAGACTAGCAAGGAAATCATACATGCAACTCGGTACCTACAAGAAAAACCCACTGTAGTTATTGATCGCCATGTCCTCTTACACTTTCCTGCTTTTCGTTTTCCTTCTTGCTCCAATTTCCAAGTATGCCACACTTCTTCAAGAGTGTTCCAAGAAAACTCTAAGTTTCCAAGAGAATAAGAGAGAGAGGGAATAGAATAGAGCTCCACTAAAACTTGTGAAGAAAATCTTGCCAACTGATCCTCAAAATACTTTTCAGCAATGACACCTCTATTTTCTTCATTTTCCATTATTTTCCTTCATTTTCCTCCTCACATGCAACATGTGACCTTACACCTCCATTTTCTCCTAATTTGCATTTTTTTCATAAATAAATGTACGAAAAATGCCATTTTGCCTTTCCAAATACTTTTCCATTGCATTTTCCAATTTCATTAGCCATAATAAACCCAATGAACACCCACTAGGATGTGTTTCCCAACATTTATCTTAGATTATGTGTCCCATGACCATGGTCTTATATTTTTATGTTTACATGGGTTTTTTAACTAAGTCTATTATATAATCCTCCCTCTTGGGGGAACACTGTCCTCAGTGTTTAAGGACACCTATAACCAGCAAAATCACTGAAAAGAAAAAATGTGGCCCATGGAGATTTATAACATGATAGCTCGTTGCATTATTTACAATGACTATCATTGAAACATGACAAACATATTGTTTAATAGAACTTCATAACACATCTCATTACAGTATTTAAAATAACAACCACATATACTCATACATATTTTCTCCGACCAATGAATAACCATACTGTCTATGGAGCTTTATAAATCTAGATCAATACAATATTTACAATAATACACACATATGCACATTTGTTGAACCAATAAATAAAAGGATATGATGCATGCATCCGCAACATGGGAATCCGGAGGCTCACACCTCCACCCTAAAAGTAATACCAGGATGCACCTCCTTCCTAGGAAGTCAAGAATCCATTGCAAGGTCAAATTTGTATCCAATGTCCAACGCTATAATCCTACATCACTTGTCTTCTTAGTGAACAATTCCCAACGCTTATTGTTCTAGTGCACACTCCAAATGTACATTTGATTTCGTATGGAAGTTCTAATGACCAAAATAAATATATCCTCGACCTTCGCTTCTCTGCTACACATTCCCTCAGGAAATCCAGTCATCCCCTTCCATCAAGTCACACACCTTCCAAGTTCCACTAGCACCCCCATCTCGAGTAGTTCATCCCTTGGAAAGGTATCCTCACACTGGAAGGTCCAAAAACCAAGGCATATTCCTGCCTTAAAAAAATCATAATGGTAATGGCATTCTCATGGAAGTCAATGGATACTATTGGGTACTTGTGTCCCATAATGGCGCTGCTTCTGAAGTGATTTACTAGCATACTATTGCATGTTCCAATTCCTTTTGTTATTGTTGCTAATACTTGCCGACAATTTCAACCACCTAGCAGGTCAATTTGTGATTTCCTGTACCAATCACATAATCTCCATTAGACTCAAAATAAATTGAAATAACTTCAAATCATACCTCATTGGTGGCATATCAATAAGGTATACTTGCAATTTTGGTTGCATCATGTCATAATAAGTCAAACTAGCATCTTTGACTAAATCATTACGTATAAACATATAACATTAGGTTAGATAAAAAAAACATCATATATCAACATTATAAATCACATGTAACCATCATAAACGAGAATCATAGGTCACATGTAATCATGATAAACTAGAATCATAGATCACATTCCTAATAAAACTAAAGTAAAATACTGATACTTATCCCTTAATTAATCCTTAGCTTCTACCTTTTTCTGTATTTTGTATGCATACTAGATTTGTTTACACACCCAACAAACACCAAGTTCCTTCTCCTCAACCATGCACACATACAGATAGCGTGCATCACACACATACAACCACACACGACATACAACACCATGCAATACATGCACCTATACCTAACATACCACACATACATCTACACCCAGTGTACAACACAACATAATACATACTCCTACATCTGGTGTACACCACAACACAATACATACATCTACACTCGATGTATAACAAAATACATATGTGTACACAGAGTACAACATGGCGAATACACATGTCACAATACCACAACTACACAATGCAGATCCATAGTATTGCATGCCCGCAGCACAATATGTATGACATGCACACAATACAACATGTACACCAGTACCATATGTACAACATCTCAATTGTACTATTTGTACAAAGCACTGCTTTCCAAACATATGCACAACATCACATGTACATGACACCACTTGCATAACCTGTACACAAGCCACATGTACATTATACCACATGTACAATGTGTACACAACGTCAGACGTAGACAACACCACATTCACATCTACACAACACCACATGTACAACATGTACACTACACCACATGCTCACAACACCACTTGTACAATCACGCACACAACACTGTATGTACATAGCACCAAATGTACATCATGCACACAACACCATATGTAAATATTTTTCCATACACAACATGTACATAGCACCCTATGTACACAACTCTACATATCAAATATGTGCATAACATCATATCCACACAACACCGCATATCCAACATTACATATGCAATGTACATACAATAGGCACACAACATCATATGTACACAGTACTACATATGTTACATGTACATGTCATCACTATAGGTACAATCGTTGAATATACGATATGCACAACATATACACGTCATTAGTACTACACATCCAAAACCAGATTGTATCTACTAGGCAACCTTGCTTCTAGTGTCTCTCTGCCATCCATGCTTATCATAACATGTCATAGATCTCACTACTTTCATTCAAATGATGTATCCCTAAGGGTTACCTGTCATAACATAGACATAGGCATAATACATGCATACAATATTAATTCATGTCCACATGATACTAACCTCATATATTTGTCATGACTACTCTCCCCACATGATTACCCATAAGGTCATGAACCTCGTCATGCAACTCACCTGCATAAGAAATCAATCCTCCATAAGAATGATCCCTAACAACCCTACCAGATACTGACATAGATACATATATACATAGATACATATACATAAACATTATCATCACACAATCATGATCCTACCAGATAATGACATACATACATATATAAACATCCACGTAATCATGATCATAACATAATTACCAGATAGCATAAAGTGAAGGTTTCGATAACTCCCTTTATCTGTGCACACCAGGCACAACATTGAGAATAATCACTCACAATAGAGCCAAGGCATATGATGCCTCAGATCCATTTACTTCACCTTTCATGTTACCTTTCTCATTATTGTACTATCATTGTCCATTTACACGAATGGAGTGAACCAATCCAACATTTTATCATATTCTTACCTTTAACTTCCCTTACTCATGCACTAAGCTTCATTTAGTACTTATATTACATAATGGGTCTCATTTAGCTCTCCCTGAGCTCCATTAACATTCCTCTTTCCGAACCAATTCCAAACACCTTCAAGACATAAAAGGAAAGAAAAAAATAAAACAAGAAGAAAACCATGAAAACCAATAACAATACAATACCGCGAACAAAGTGGTATGGCCATACACTAGACATAAAAAAAGGTTGAAAATCAAGATAGAACAAAGCATAGATAATTGAAATCACAAGACTCTCAAGGGACACCATGACTCAGTCCCCAAGGTTTTGAGTTCTTCCAAAGGAAATCTCAACCTTAGCCTTCTTCAAAATTTAATGGTAGCCTCTTTGCCATGCAATTATTTGCATCATATTTCCATAAACACATAACTGTTAGTGCATAAATAAACATAAAAATACACCAATTACCTTATCTTTCTATGCCAAGCACGTTGCTTGCAACTCAAAACATCCACGCCATGTCTCAAGGGAGTCTAATCCTTTGATGAATCTAGGAATAACTAGAACCAATTTTTATACCTATCAAATACATATTTATGAATATAACACATATCCTCATAATGTTAGACAAATTCAAGGTTAAGAAGACTTCATGTATGCAAAGTACTCATTCGTTTGGAATTGCGGTTTCCAAACATAGCCAAAGGAATTTTCACCCAATTCCTTTCTTTTACCTTTTCCTTACTGGAATTGAGTCTTACTATGCACTGTCACATCACCCAACTATTAGTTATATAAACACATCAACTATTACCTTATCAAGCTAATACCAAGCATGTTTCCCTATAATTGCTCACACATGTCAGTCTCATGTTCCAAAGATCAAGACATGATGTATATTAATTTGAAATCAATCTTTACCAAATCTAACAACCATGCCATACTCAACATTCAATTCACATTCATCAGTCATAATACATAATTCTACAACTATCACCTACTTACACTCAAGTACATATCAGTTGTCTCAACACATATGTATTAGTAGAATCATCTTAAAAAAAGATCATTTCGGCAAGAAATCTTATAGACACATACTCATATCATTCAATTAATCAAACATTCATACAACATATAGATGACATAATAGACACCAAGCACTCAAACACCAAATAAACGACATAGTCAATCATTAAAACACCAAATAAATGACATAAGAAAACTCATACCTTAATGTGTCTTAGGGGAGGCTATATTGTCTGCACAATCAATCTATATTAGCAAGATATAACTTCACAACATATAAATTCAAACATAAATAAGGTCATTATATCCATAACACTAACTACCTAACATGTTCACATTATAAACTCATAAATAATTGTCATTCATGCACAAAAATCACATATGCACAATCATTCTATATTAGTATAACACACTATCACAAATAAGTTGACTCATACATGAATACCATAACCATAATCATCTGCATAGAGTAATCCAGGTTAACATGATATGTGTAACATCAAGATATTCAATGCACTGATCATAACCATCGTGAATATGACCATAATCCATACAAAAATAGGTTACTATCATTCATGACTATATGACACATGTGCATATGACTACACTAATCAATTAGCATTTATCATGCATGTAACCATAACAACAATAAAATGACAAGTATACAAGTAACCCAAATTCTTAAAACAATCGTTAACCACATACCTTCATGCCCACCTTACAAATATGTATGATGATCTACTCTTACCACAAATTTTAGTGCTGTAATCTCACTCTGGTGATCTACATCTCTTGCTCTATTTCAACGAACACATCAGCATCATAAAAACCAACAACATCATGATGACCTCAAATGCATATAATGATCTCACAATGCATGTTTGACCTACTATAAATGCATAACTATAACCACGAAAATGCACGCATAATGAATGCATATATAACTAACCTGCATTCATGACTAAAGCATCCCAACAACAACATCATCAACCTTCACATGGAAACATCACTGAAACCATGATCAACACCATGTAAATGCAACAAGCACATGAACTACAAGCATAAGGAACACATATGCAACTGATATGAATGTATGACCATTTCACCACTCATCTAGTCTAAGGGGTGAACCATGCTCTGATATCACTATGTGGTATCTAATAACACCCAAAGAGAACATAAACCAGACACTACTCAAAGAGAATGAAACTCACTCTGATACTACTGTAGTATCACATATAACACACAGAGAGAGGAGCCTGCTCTGATACCACTTTGTGATATCAAATATGACCCAAAGAGAGTGAAACCCACTCTAATACCACTCTGTAACACCCTCCTCCCACATCTACCCAAGTAATCGGCCAACCAGGGTCAACACGTGACGAGAAATTACTATGATATGATTCGAATCCCTATGTGTCAGTTAAGGAAGTAGAACCGACAGAGCACATCACACAGACCTTCCACATCAGCAACAAAACTCCCAAGAGAAATCTCAACCACTCACGTAACCAAACCCTGAGGCCAAATAAAGTTTCAATGCATCAAATTCCTAGGCATTCCCTTGATATGGACCAGGGTGCATCTAGGAGGCTCCATACGCTCCCATAGCAAGGGAAAGCAAGCATCCAAGGACTTTTTTCCTTGGTGTTTTGCCTGGAAATCTAGGATTTGTGCCACTGTTTCAGGCCTAGAGCCTAGGTTACTACCCAAAACCCAATGAGACCTTCAGAAATGAATTTAAACAATAGAATAATGATACAATTGCAAAAACATTGACAAGGACTAGACACAACCTGTACTAAATGTGACAGGAAATTTGTCAAACATTTCACAAACAAGAAAGCTACAGGTCTTAACAAGATAACAGAGCATAGGTGTGTCATACTTATCTAATAATCACTAAGAATAATTGATGCTTCAACACATTAGTTCCAATTTCATATATTAGGCCATAGATACATTGTTCATTCATTTACAAGTAAAAACATGATAAGAGCCATACATAGCCACTGTTATAATACATGTGCATAACCAACATAATAACAAAAAAAATACCAAAGAAACAATAACCATATAATCCACATATAAAATATTACAATATTCATGAATTAACAAGGAGAAATAACCTCATATTAATGATGCAAAGGCCAACTAGGTATGGTGGTTCCATGAACCACCTAACCATAGACTAGTTTGAACCAAATCTTTCTTTAACCAGCCACCCCCATGCCATATTCCAAGAACTAATGTGGGATCTCATTAGGAAAATCAATCAAAACCATCAAGGGATTCCAGAGGCAAAAACACCTCAACCCTTAATCAGTGATTCTACCTCATGGCCAAGCATCACTAACCATCACTAGATTGGTCTCTACCCAAGCCTTCTAGGGCTCTAATGTGTTTCTTCCAACCAAGGCTCGAAGACAAGTAACTCAACCCACAACTACCTCGAGGCTTCATATCGTTTTTCCAACCAAGGCTCCAGGACTAATAACTCAACCCACCAAGGGCTCAAGATCATTTTGCTACCCAAGGCTCTAAGACTAGTAACTCAACCCAATTTGTTATAGGGCTCCAGAGCATTTGTCCAACCAAGGGTCTTGAGAACTAGTAACTCAACCCAAGCTAAAGGAAACATGAGAACCAATAAAAAAAATAAAGCACTGAATGAACAACACCATGCCTATCAAGGAAATGGAAAGGCTAGGAAAAACTAATGTCAATCACTACAACACCTATACTTTTGGCGACGCCACCTTTGGTGACGTTCAGTTTTTCGTGACGAAGGCTATGGTCCATCACTATTACTCATATGAAATGGTGACGGTCGTTATCCGTAATTATAAATAATTATTGGTGATAGAATTTATATGTCACTACAACACCTATAGTTTTGGTGACGCCACTTTTGGTGACGTTTAGTTTTTGGTGACGAATGCTCTTTTGACCATCACTAATGAGCTTATGGTGACATTTTTCGCCCCTCACCAGTTTCCTTTTTTCTTGTAGTGAATCCAAGAAATCTTCCATGCTAATGACACATCATAACCAAGAAACCACATGCATGTGCCATGCATACCAAAACTAGCAAGGAAATCATACATGCAAGTCGGTACTTGCAAGAAAAACCCACTATAGCTGCTGATCCCAATCTCCTCTTGCGCTTTCCTGCTTTTCCTTTTCCTTGATGCTCCAAATTCGAAGTATGCCACACTCCTACACGAGTTTTCCAAGAAAACTCTAAGTGTCCAAGAGTATGAGAGAGAGAGAGAATAGAAGAGAGCTCCACCCAAACATTTCAATAAAAGGTTTCCAACTAATCCTTAAAAGCCTTTTTATCAATGAGGCCTCTATTTTCTTCATTTTCCATTAGTTTCCTTCATTTTCCTCTTCACATGAAACCTATGACTTTTCACCTCCCTTTTTTTATAATTTCCATTATTTGCATAAATAAATGTGCCAAAAATGACATTTTCCCTTTCCAAAGCCTTTGTCATTGATTTTTCCCATTTCCTTAGCCATAGTAAATTGAATGAACACCCACTAGGATGCTTTTCCCACCACTCGGGTTGGAATACATGTCCCATAACCGTGGTCTTATATTTTTATGTTTACGTGGGTTTTTTAACCAGGGTTGGTACAATTATAAAAGGAAGGGAATTGAACTGTGAACACTGAAAATGATGTTGAATAAAATGGGGGGAAGATGTAATACCCCTATTTTTTTAATAATTATGATTTACTATATTTGGAGATGGAATATTTTTGGTTTGGAAGGATAGTAAATCTGAGATTAGACTTGCAAAATGATGTGATTATAGTGTGATTTAATTAACAATTTTTTTTTAGTAAAATAAATGTTGGAAATTACTTGGGAAAGAAGCACTAGAATTAGAATATTCTTACTACGTTAGAAACAGGTTAATGGTCATTAATTTTAGGATAAATATTCCCCTATCAATCTCCTAAAAATCCCTATGAGAAAATAGACAACATTTAATATGATGGGAGAAAGATACTAAGATTGGGTGAAACAAAGCAGTGCAAGAGAAAAAGGTAGGCTTTAAAGAAAAAAGCAAAATAACATTTCTTTTTCAAAAAAGGGAGAAGGAAAAAAGGCCTAGGCAATTATTGAGAAAGTGAGTGAAAGTGAAGTTATTTTATGTTAAAAGGAAAAAAAACTTCTTATTCTTTATATGTTTATCTTTATCCATAACTAGATATAATAAGTACCCATAAAAACCCATAGTTCTCTAAATTAAAGTTAGTGATACACTTTCAATAAGAAGGAAGGAACTTATTATAAAGAAAACCAAAATCTCAAAGTGCACTGATATCCACAAGAAAATATCCATATGGCTAGTAGTGTTGGGTGTGGAGCCTGATTATCTTATTTATTTAGAGGTATCGTCACATTGGACCCCAGTTCGTAATGGGGCAAAAATTCTGCCTATTTGTTTGCCATGAAGAGGCCGACAACGATTTTTATGAGCTCTTCTCCTGGTGGGGGTTCAGGGGCAATACCCCCAAAGCTAAAAATAAATGTAAAAATGCCTTGTAAAATATTGTAATTTCATAGTCAATTTGGGACATTCATTAGGAGGATGATCTGGTGGTATAATTTACCTTTAATTTAGGTATCTTTTCCCTAAGAGGCAATCCCTTACTATATATCAGGGAATTGTGTTGCGGCTGAAGACATGGGTATTATGAGCGAGATAGAGAGAGAAGAGTGTGTGAGAGCAAAAAGAAAATTACAATGGATCAACTATAGGTTGTATCTCTTCATTTTTATAGATAATATAAAGGAAGGACTAGTTGTTTCTCCATGGATGTAGCCCAAATTGGGTGAACCAGCTATATCTCTGTCTCTCTCTTGTTTTATGCATTTTCTATGTTTGTGTTTCTGCAATATTTTTTGTGTTCCATTGCTTTGTAATATATAATTTTCTAACAAGTAGATAATTAACTCTTTGAGAATAATAATTTCAAAATTAAGGTAACAATTTTGTAGTAAAAAAGGGAATGAGAATTTCAACACTGCAACTAATCGCATCACTTTATAGTGAAAAGGGTTAAGAAGAGTCAACTCCAACTTGAACCTAAGTGGTTAACATTTTTCATGCATAGAACTGTAATGCAAGGACCCTTTTTTTTTCAAAAAATGGCGGAGGAAAGTGAGACTGATGTCTCAAGTAACGATTGTGAAATTATCTTCAATAGAAAAAAAACAAACACTTTTAGGAATCTTGCACTAAGTCTGGAACGATTATACGAGTTGAAATACAAACCTTATGGTCATAGGGTAATTAGTTATTTTACCTCGATTTGCCATTATTACCATAAAGGTTATTAGTTGTGGCCAAGATGTCAAAATAGTTTGAGAACGAATTGTATCAACCGTCATTAGACAAGTTGAGATGCCATAAGACATTAACGAGTTAATGAATTCTATTTTGCATTGCATAACTTGAAGTCGTAAAATGAATCACTTTTTGAGAATAGTGAGTAGTATATATTATATAAATAATTACAACAAGACGCTACGTTGGCACAGAAGAGCGAAATTGGAGCAGTATTAAATCCAAAGATACCTATACACCATCAATTTGAAAGGAAACATGTTCGTGCATCTATCCCAGATACATGAGGAAATTAAATATGTAGCTTGCTAAAGTAAAGAAACCCAATATATACATAGAATGAAAAATATAAAGGGTTCCAGAATAGTTAAGTACTTATGATCAGTACACCATCTCAACCATGAAATCCATATAGGCAAGTGCATCGTGGATTGAAATTTAAAAGAATCAAAATTTAACATACATGTCCAGCATAACCAGGTAAACCCCTTTAGGAATAATTTATATTCAAATTAAGTTAAAATTAACTTAAACCCTAAGGTTATTTCAGTTCAACATTTTGATTTTACATCTTTAAATGAAGAAAATTGAGTTCTAGGGCATAAAAAGCAACAAAGAACCAAAGACGTTATAGGGTATATCAGGCCCAAAAAATTTATGTACACCACAAGCTATAAAACTTCGCGCCATAGCAAGGCTATTTTCTATCTAACTAGATTCCCTTATAGGGAAGACTTAGCTATAACGGTTTCATAGCGAAGAGATCTTGTTTTGCATTAAAAACCAATATCTCATCGCACCGTAATTTGAACAACAAAACCATGAAAAACACAAGGAAGATTGACGTGAAGCATAGTAAGAAATAATTAGAAGTGAAGCGAATTTTATTTGTTGGATGGAGGTGAGATGAAAATAATTTCGGAAGTACCTGTGACAATCGTTCGCAAAAGAGATGAGTATATTTTTGGGAAACAACTTAATCCAAATTTGAAAATGACATATAGAGTGACATATACCTGTAGTTGAGGAAGTTTCATACAATTTCCTATTTCACATTCAAATAGAACCCAATTAGCATCCTGAACACTCACAATATTAATTATGTGCTATAATAGAAGGGTAAAAATAACTAGAGGTACTAAGGATAGGATTAACTGAGTGAAACAAAACCATCAAGGAAAAAGAAATAAAACGATAGTACCTGAGCCTGTTTCATAGAGAAGATTCTTCCAATGAAAAATATGCTACATTTGTATGGCAAAGACATAGACGACCTAAGCTAGCCAAGAAACAATAAAATTTAAAAAAGAGTAGCATATAGCATTGGGATGAAATAGATTCGCGGGTTAGGTGAAAAGAAAGGAATTACAAAATAGCGAGAGAGATAGAATTTTACCTGAAGGAATAACTGTGAAAGAATCCACGAAAATTCCCAAGACAATGAATGAGGGAAGCACTGTATTGTCTGAACAGGTAAGGAAGTAACCTATAAAACATTAGATGATTTTTGGGCAATTTGACAATAATAGAAGGTATGGAGATATAAAAATGAAAAAGGGACAAATCTGGAACAAAATTAACCTTATCACTGTGCTCTTGCATCCAAGTGCATAATGAAGGGAGAGACATGGTTTCCATGGGGTCTGGTATAAAATCCAAGGTTTTCCAAAGTACCAATGCTTCTCATGTCATCCCTCTAT
Source organism: Pinus tabuliformis (assembly GCA_031772625.1). Classification (NCBI taxonomy): domain Eukaryota; kingdom Viridiplantae; phylum Streptophyta; class Pinopsida; order Pinales; family Pinaceae; genus Pinus; species Pinus tabuliformis. The sequence goes on from CM062818.1 coordinate 1,427,894,689, forward strand.
GTTCACGACACAATTCCACCAGTGAGAAAACCGAATGGAAGGGAAGACGATTCAAGACTTAGTTTAGGGTTTGGGAAATGCATCACCACAATTGGATGGGAAACTAAGATCTTCATCATTCTTATTATCCAAGTATGTCAACCATTTGAAGGTCACATGGGTCTAGAGGACGTGGAACTTCACCATTTTCCACACAAAATCCATGATACCTACCTCCATTTCTATCATTCCGTTTAAAGTCCAGTGTTGAAAGAAAGAAAAAAAACATCCAATATAGGGTAATTGTGAAACAAAACTTTAACATAAGCGACCATGGGAAGCCTCGCTAATTTCACAACATTGTGAAATAAATTAGATACCTTTATAAATTATGTCGTGCACTTTAGAGAGCAGATTAATAACCTAATCGATTGTTTGCTTTCCACCTATATATGATAAGCCCAAATGCATTTGTATAGGGGATCAAAGTGCATGGGCTAATAAGTAGAATGGTACAAGACTTGTATTATTTACATGGATAGTTACTTTAGGTTCACCCTATATATCTATCTATATATATACATATATATAGATAACAAACGAAAAAATTAAAAATTAAGAACAAATTAAAATAGAAAGGGGTTGTGAATTGTTATGTTCTTAACCTGCAAAATGATACCCAAATACAGAATATGCGAAGAAAAGATACCCAGAACACAGAATAGCAATGATTTTATTATTCAGAGAGTAATGTTCACTTGCCTCTTCGAGGGGGCAACCTCCAATAGAGCAGAGCTCGACTACAAAATAAGACACAATGCTCCTCGCAGGGAGTTTCTATCCTTTATATATGACTCATACATGTAATACCACGGGCCAATACCGTGGGTTTTATTAATACCATCTATCTAATACTACGGCCCATTTGCAACTAACTGTGATCCCGTCATTAATTGCGGGTTAACCACTTACAAATATTAATATCGGCTTTATTGACTTTTGACTATGACGTGATCCCATGACATAAATAAGGGGGTTAGGGTGGGACCCTAACATGCCCTCCCCCTTAAGACTAGCCTTGTCCTCAAGGCTGAAGCTGCGGAAACTGCTGAAGAATAGTGGCTGGTTCCCAAGTTGCATCTTCCAGAGAGGTGTCTTTCCATTTGACGAGGACTTCCTTAATCATGCGGCCGCGCAGGTGCTTGTCTCGTGTGTCTAGAACCTGTTCGGGTTGAAGCCAGATTGACCCTTCTTCGTCCAATTCAGGTAGACTGGTTTGAACTCGGCAATTGTTCCCAATCACTTTCTTGAGGCACGATACATGGAAAACTGGATGGATTTCTGCCGTAGGTGGCAAAGCCAACTTGTAAGCCACTTCTCCAATGTGCTGAAGTACTTGGTATGGTCCGTAGAATTTTCGAGAGAGCTTTTGACAACCTTTGTCTTTGAGTGATGTTTGCTTATATGGTTGCAGCCTCAAAAAGACCTAATCCCCTTCTTGAAATTGGCGCTCTGAGCGATGTTGGTCTACCTGTGGCTTCATGCGGTTCTGAGCTTGATGAAGATTCTCTCTAAGATGGGCGAGCGTGGTTGCGCGGTGTTGTAGGAGTTGATCCACTGCTTGTACTTTGGAGCACCCCTTGAGATAAGAAGTAGGGGAAGGCGGAAGTTGACCGTATACTGCTTCATAGGGAGTCATTTTGGTGGTGGCATGATAGTTGGTGTTATACCACCATTCAGCCAGAGGTAACCACTGTACCCAAAGGTGTTGCTTTTCTGAAGTGAAACACCTAAGGTAGGTTTCTAGACATTTGTTGACTGCTTCGGTTTGACCATCTGTTTGCGGATGATATGAAGTACTGAGTTTGAGTTGAGTGCCTTGTATTCTGAAGAGTTCCTGCCAAAAATTACTGGTGAAGATCGGGTCGCGGTCGGACACAATAGAAGTGGGCATGCCATGCAATTTGAAGATCTGATCCATGAAAGATTGAGCAACCAAAGTTGGTGTAAACGGGTGGGGTAGGGCGCAGAAATGAGCATACTTCGACAGTCGGTCCACCACCACCATGATGACTGACTTGTTCCCTAACTTTGGAAGACCTGTAATGAAATCCATAGAAACCTCCGTCCAAATTGATGCCGGAATGGGCAATGGTTGTAATGTGCCTGGTGTGTTGACGGTTTCCCCTTTGTGGTGTTGACAGACATCACATTCTGCTACGAAGGTGAGGATGTCCTTTTTCATGCCTGTCCAAAAAAATGATCTTCTGGTGCGAGCATACGTCTTCGGAAAGCCCGAATGTCCTGCAATGGGAGATGAGTGCAATTCTGCCAAAATGCTACTTTTGAGGGTGGATGTTGGTGAGATTATGACTCTGTCCTTGTAGCGAAGAATATCATTCTGCCACGAGTAGCCCTTGGTTGAATTAAGGTCTACCTGCAATTGAGAAATGAGTTGGGAGAGCCCGGGGTGTGAAAACCATTCCCTGCGAGCCTCTTCAATCCAGTCTGGAATGGGGAGGGAAATTGCGAGCAGAGTACTTTCCTCCTCAAATTGGCGAGATAATGCATCTGCTACACTATTGTCTTTCCCTTTCTTGTAAGTGATCTCATAATCATATCCTAGCATTTTGGCTAACCATTTATTTTGTTGTGGGGAGGATAGGCGTTGCTCCAAAAAATATTTAAGACTGTGATGATCTGTGCGGATTTGGAAACGTCGCCCCAATAAGTAAGGTCGCCCTTCCTGCATTAAGACCGCCCCAATACCTGTACCCGAAGCATCACATTCAATGACAAAGGATTTGGTGAAGTCAGGTGGTGCTAAGACTGGAGTGGAACACATGGAGTTTTTGAGAGCGGTAAATGCCTGTTGTGCTTCCTCGTTCCAAAAGAAGGAATTTTTCTTTAGGAGTTGAGTGAGGGGTTTCGCGATGCGGACATAGTTGCGGACAAATTTACGATAATAGCCTGTGAGACCAAAAAATCCTCTCAAGCTCTTCAAGGACTTAGGTTGAGGCCATTCTTGCATTGCCTGGATCTTTTTGGGGTCCACCTTGACACCTTCACGCCCCACAATGTGGCCCAGATACTCAACTTCTTCCATGCCAAACGCACACTTGGACATCTTGACAAATAATTGATGCTTGCGGAGCAGTTGCAAGAGTAGATCTACATGTTGAAGATGTGCAGCCCAAGTGCCACTATAGATGAGGATGTCATCGAAGAAGACAAGGACAAATTTTCTGAGATATGGTTTGAGAATGTGATTCATAAGGCTCTGAAAAGTAGAGGGGGCATTACAAAGACCAAATGGCATGACCAGGAACTCATAATGGCCTTCATGAGTTCTGAAAGCTGTCTTGGGAATGTCGACTTCCTTCATGCAAATTTGGTGGTAGCCTGAGCGAAGATCCAACTTAGTGAAGAATTGAGCCCCATTGAGTTCGTCCAGCAAATCGTCAACCACCGGGATGGGAAATTTATCTTTGACTGTCAACTTATTGAGGGCCCTGAAGTCGGGACACATCCGCCACTCCCCATCTTTTTTGAGCACCATGACCACTAGGGATGAATAAGGACTAATGCTGGGACGAATGACACCTGCTTCCAACAGTTCCTTGATGATTTTTTCTATTTCATTCTTTTGGGTGAACGGATATCTGTATGGCCGCACATTTGGGGGTTGGGCCCCTGGAACCAAGGTGATGCTATGATCATGTTCCCCTCGCGAGGGTGGAAGCTTATTAGGCTTGTCAAAGACCGTCCGATGGTTATTTAAAATCTGTTGCATCTCATGATGAATTGGCAGAGACATGGTTTCTACTACCTGGATGGCATTAAATTGAGCTACTACTCCATGATGGCCCTTTTTTAACAATTTTTCCATCCTATGCGAGCTGATGATAGAGGGGGATCCCGCCTGGAGTCCACGGAGGGTATGTGTGGAGTTGTTCTGCTTAAAACTCATATATAACTCTTGGAAATCCATTGTGATTGGCCCAAGAGTGTGGAGCCATTCAGCGCCGAGGACAATGTCGCAACCCCCCATGTGTATGGCAAACATGTGGGTTTTCAACTGATAATCCCCCATTTGAAGTTTGACATTTTCACAGCGGCCTTCACATTTCATTGTGCCCCCATCCGCAATTTGGACTTGGAAGTTAGAAACTGCTCATACAAAACAATGCACTGCTTCTGCGATTTTTTGATGGATGAAATTATGGGTACTTCCAGTATCAATCAAGACTACGACTGGGCGATGTTTAAGAAAACCCTAGATTTTGAGAGTTTGAGGGGAAGAAATCCCTACCAACACATGCAGCGAAATAACTGGTTCGTCAGAGACATTCTCCTTTGGGTTGTCTTCTTCTAGCGCCTCATGTTCCTCAAGTGATGGATCTTCCTCTATTGAGCTGTAGTCAGTGGCATCTATTTGAAAAAATTTGGGCTCCTTGCATTTATGACCGGGGGAGTATTTTTCATCACAGTAGTAACATAGTCCTTGCTTCCTTCTTTCGGCCATTTCCGCAGGGGACACCTTTTGGACCTTAAGTGTTTGAGTCGTGTGGTGAGCTTGTGGGGGACGACCTTTAGCGGGGAAATTTGGGCGACTGTATTGGGCTGCTAATGCACGTTCCACCTTACGAGCTACCTGGCAAGCCTCCGTCCACGTGGGAGGGTGGTGAAGTAGAACTTGAGCTTTGATGGCTTCTTTAATACCGCTGATAAAACATTCCGTGTAGAACTCATCTGTGAGACCCCTAGTGCAGAAAGCTAACGCTTCAAAAGCGGTAATATATTCATCCACTGTACTAGTCTGTCGGAGCTTAGTGAGACGACCCAAAAAAGAGTCTTCCTATTTAAAGCGATCTCGAAGAGCTTTGGTAAATTGGGTCCAAGTCTTAAAAGGTCCATTGCAACGCTGATGCCATTCCAACCATTGCCACCTTTCATTGTCTAAGTACATGCTCCCCAACATAAGCTTATTCGCATCATCTGGGATATGATTCAATTTGAAATACTGCTCCATTTGTGCTAGCCATGCGGACGGGTGAGAACCGTCAAATTTATGCACATCCAACTTGGGAGGTTGCTGACTGGGTGGTGGATGGGTGTGCCAGACGTGAGGAGAGTGGCTAGACTCACCCTCATTGTATTCGTGGCCAATATATGCCTCCTCGTGGGCTGGTTCCTTGCCTTTCGGGAGGAATTGTTGTATCTAAAGACTTAATCCTCGAATCTCATTTTGGATGGAGTTCATCGCAGTTAGCATGGAGGTCACATTATCTTCAAGTTTGTCCATCCTTTCATTGGCCATCGCTTGAGCTCTAGTTTCTACCATACACCAACCTGATGAAAAATTGGGACCACCTAAATTTTTTTTTCTAATAAATTGAATGGTACCACCTTGCTCACCTTGTCGTCCTAATTCTGATGGGCTAGATCACCAATAAGCACCCCGGAAGATCTCATTTTACTCCTCCTTGATCAATACTGCAATCGCCAAATCCTCAAAATGTCAATGCTGCCAAAAGTCCTGCAAAAAGTATACCTCGGTATAGGAACCCTTCCAACAACTCCGATCTGGTGGGTCTGAGAGATCTGAATGGCGGAACAACTGCTGCGGAGGATCTGATGGATCTGCAGGACTGATGTCTGCTACTGCTGCACCTCTTTGCACACGTGGATCAGGAATAGATGATGTGTGATCCCCCGATAGAAAAGGAAACTATGGTTGTGAGGAGTGTCAGGTGCTATAGATCGCAATATACATAAGGGTCTAGCAGTAGTACTCGGCCCAATGTTTCAGGGCTCTAATTAAGGAGGATCGACGGTACCCTTAGCCGTACCACCCGACTTCCCTATCGTACGGGCGAGTAATCTCTCCGAGTGCTGTTCTCGGTGTACTGTAGCCACAAGACGGCCGACGGTTTATCTATGGCAAGGTTTCAAGGGAGCCTAGGGGGCTTCCGATATACCCAGAGGGTACGTGGAAGACAGTCCGTGCGTGGTTCTGTCTAATGCGCTACTACTCGAAGGGGTACCCACAGGGGTTACAAGGGAGTCCAACAGACGTGACCACCTCTTGTATTTCCTGCGTGCATGCCTCCCCAAATCCGCAGGCTTATGCGCTTAATGACAGATCCTGTGCTTTAAAGACGTCGGAGCATGTCTCTAGTCGAATTTTTTTTTTGCTAAGAATTGGAGATCCCACCGGCCCTGGAAAGTGCTCTGATACCACTTGTTATGCTCTTAACCTGCAAAATGATACCCAAATACAGAATATGCGAAGAAAAGATACCCAGAACACAGAATAGAAATGATTTTATTATTCAGAGAGTAATGTTCACTTGCCTCTTCGAGGGGGCAACGTCCAATAGAGCAGAGCTCGACTACAAAATAAGACACAATGCTCCTTGCAAGGAGTCTCTATCCTTTATATATGACTCATACATGTAATACCACGGGCCAATACCGTGGGTTTTATTAATACCATCTATCTAATACTACGGCCCATTTGCAACTAACTGTGGTCCCGTCATTAATTGCGGGTTAACCACTTACAAATATTAATATGGGCTTTATTGACTTTTGACTATGACGTGATCCCATGACATAAATAAGGGGGTTAGGGTGGGACCCTAACATGAATTCAAGGTATGACGCAGTCCGAGCAACTTTTCAAGAAGAAGTATCTATTTGAGAGATACTATGATGGTAGGGAAAATAATTCTATGATTTGAAGATGGGATCTATGACCGATGAGGAGTATACTAGCATATTCTTAGATTTCTTGAGGTATGCACCTTATATTAAGGAGGAGAAAGTGAAGATGCAGTGATTCATTAGTGGTGATCAGCCCGAGTATTATAACAAGAATTCTACAAGTCCCAAGGCTACCAACTTAAATTATCAACCCAGGGTTCATACAAACTTAAGAGGTGTTGGTACTATATATGTAACATACAATGTGTCCTTCTTACATTGATCTGACACAATGAAGTGAATATCATGAAATCAAGCCTAAACTAATTGAAAAAATGAAATGATTTTTGCTCAAATGTAAGTGTTAATCCTAATTGTAGAAATGTAAAGGTTATATTACCTGTAGTTAAGCTAGCAAAATGTAAATATTGCATTGAAAAGAACCCAGTATATGGAATGAAAATAACAATGCTTGAAATAGAAGCCATATCTTAAGAATAAAGAAAGAAAACTAATCTAACTTTCATGAAGGAAATATAATGTAATCAATCACTACATTCCAAAGAGTTTAGGTCCATTTCCATAGTTCATAAGATGTGGCAATCAAGAAAAATCATTATTGTGCTATCCAATTCATAAATCTTTCCACTAACCCAAATTATAGAGGTGAATTACGATCAATAAGAGGAAAGGATTAATAGATATTTTTAATTACTAAATCATATATTTATATACTATGGATCATTATTAAAGCCTAAGAGACAAAAAGCAAGATTTTGGAGCAAATCTGGTTGATTTTACAAATGTTATAGGACTTCTACAAGACTCCTACACTTCGATATAACTTGCCAAAATCCCAATCAAACAAAAATAAAATGAGGTGGGAATTTTCTTTTATCAAATAGGATGTTCTATGACTTCAGTCCAAGTGGAATCACTCAAAAATACCCATGTTAACATTTGCTAAAATATAGCAGTAAATTACTACTCTAAAAACTAGAAATTCAAGAATTAGTGAGCTAGTTAACCTATCAAATTCCTAACCTGATCAAGGGAAAATTCTATGGAATAAATGTTTTTATGATTGAACATAAATGGAATCAACTCAAATGAATCTCGTTAACACATTATAAACAATAGTAGAAAATTACAACTATTTTGCTACAAGAGACTTCAATAAATTATAGATTTGTGAACTAGTAAACCAATCCACATAGCTCAATGATGAACATGACTTTTCAAAGATATTACAAAGATGCATCATGCTTGTGACTCTGTAAATTACCTACAAAAAACCTCACTTCATTTAACCATTTAACCTACAACAAAAGAGGCATGAACACTAAATGTAGAAACAAGAGGTACAAGTGAAAAAGACATTTAAAGAAAATAAAGAAAATTTACATAAGGCATTTGAGGCTCTTAAAATGGCCAAGCCCAAGGATAATTAGAGTCCTATGAAGGAAATAAATCTTTGGAAGCTAAAAATGGTATCAAACTTCATTATTTGAATCAATCCAAGTGCATCCCTGCTAGAAATGAAAGTAGAGCTCCTAAATAATATGTTTTTTCCATACGAAGACTATAAAATACATGCCCCTAGAGGTGAATCCAAATGGGTACTTATACAAAGTGATGAGGAAGCATTCTCATTAAAAGTGTTATCCCCCACAATGTCTCACGCTGATAAGGAGATCGACAGAGGTAACCACAGACCAAGCTTTTAGTTTGGTAGCTAGCCCTACCAACCAGAGAGGTATCTCTCTATGAAATCACAGCCAAAAAATGATTGTAATGTAAAGGATTTAAGCTAGATATGTTTAGATTAGGGTTTGATTTGATTTTGATTGTTTGTTTGATGGTGGCTTAGGTATAGGGAGCTAGGTCTAGGCTTTGAGAATCATATTTGTAGAGATGTAATGGGGCAAAGTAGGCACACACTATAGCACTTTAGGGTTGTCATTGTGTATATGGTAGATAGGTAGGGCTTGAAAATGAGCATGAGTCTCATGAATTCATTTATATCAGAAGAAAAATGAACAATAATGTGAAAGCTTCAAAATAGAGCATTACATGAATGAATTTTATTTATTATCTTAGGAAACAAGCACATGTAACATGGAAATGGAAATGAGAGATACAATACATTCAAAATTATGATCACAAAAGGAAAAACACTTCTAAAACACATACCACAGGTATCCCACTGCAATAGCTGCAATATATATATATATATATATATATATATATATATATATATATATATATATATATATATATATATATATATATATATATATATTCTAGTTAAGACTAACCTAAGTACCCACGGGGGATTTGAACCGGTGACCTATCACAAGGAGTGCCTTAACAGCGCACCCATTCATTGTCAATGCAAAGCCCCGTGGGTTGCAAACTCTATATATTAGTTCCTACCAAATTATCAATTACACTAGCATTCAAGGCTCAATTCCACTGCATCCAACACTTTAAAAATTATCACAAAATGACTCATATAGGCTTTTAGGTCAAAATCCTCCCGAGGAGGTCAAACTTCCAGTAAACAAAGTCAAATACGTGCACCTATCTGATCACTGCTACACACTAGGGAGGTTACTCAACCATTTCCTTTTTTAATCTAACTATCAAAAGATATTTACCCAAAGAATTAAATGGAGAATAAAACACCTATTCACCCCAAATTTCACCCATTTACATTTAATTTTACCCCTCACATTCATTTACTTCACCCTTTTGACTTTTACCAAAGTCAAACTAGGAATTACAAAAAATTACATAGTGAAAATTTTACAAAAATGTCTGAAATTTCGAGTTATGCAGTGAGCTGTGGGAGGCCATTTTTGTGTGCTATGAGGAAGTCCAAATATATATTAAAGCCTTCTATGGAAATATTTGAGCTTTTTTATATATTTCTAGTATTTTTGCACTCAAAATGACCCATGTTTGGCTGATATATGGCCATTCTCTCAAGGTGTCTCCAGGTGCATAGCAAAGGCCTCCTATGCACAGCGTGCTATATTACAACCTGCATTTGGTACCCTTAAACTACTCCAAATTGAAAACTTGATTGCTCGTTGGAACTATATGTAATTCTGCTACATGTTGGATGCCTCAACAATGTAATTTAGACACTCCAAAAGGGAGAAAAGTTAATTTTCCCAAGGTCACTCCAAAAACGCAAGGTGTCTCTGACAAAAGTGTAGTGCCAACTTCCAGAGAACTTTTGACTACCTTCCTAAAGGTTTTTTGGGATGAAAGTGGTATTTTTGGAAATATTATTATGTCTACTACACAATAGAGTTCCTAAGCACTACCAACACCTGCTCCAAACCCCTGAAAAATAGTCTTGAAGTCAAGTTCTCCAGAAGTGCAACAATTCTCCCATTGCAAGTGTAGTTTGGGAATTTCTATCAAATCATAAACTGTGCATAAAGATAAGGAGTTGTTTATTCCCTACCCTATCATTGAAAAAAACCTCTTCCACTTTTGTAAAATTCTTCTCCATTGGGTCAGAAAAATATTTTGAAGCAAAAATGTCCCTATGTGCAACAAATGGCCTCAAAGAGAAAAGGGATTATTTTGCAAATGGAGGGAGATGAAGGGATTTATGGGTATCTAAATCCTTGGGAAATTTTTTGGGGGTAGGGATAGATGTTAGGGAGTGTAGGGAGGTGTAATTTATTTAATGGAGTGAGGGAAAGGTGTGAAAAAATCCAAAACACAGTCCTAGCCTAGAAATTTGCAAAAATGCAGCATTGAGCTAGGGTTTAGGGAAAATGAGGGGAAATGAAGGTATTGGGTATGAGAAATGGTTGGGAGGGGTTTTTTAGGTATGTTTGGGGCTTATGGATAGAAAAAACTAGGATTTTTCTCACTGCAATGAAGAAAAAGCATTTGGAGACCCAAAGCACAATGATACCTTAGGAGAGGGATTTTCACTAAGTTCTTCAAAATGAAGGATTCATAAGAGGTGTGAGATGTTTACTTACTTTCTAAGGAGATGCTTAGACCTATGAATGATGAAATGAAACCATTTTGATGCTTTGGATGGTCCTTTGTAGCTAGAAAGTTGATTTTTTCTTTGATAGTCGCATGGCATCATATGTTCCTTTGAGAAATGATGAGATGAGGTAGTGTACTGCAACATTGTCTTATTTAAAATAAAACATTTACATTTAGCATTATTTTTCTTTCCCTAAGCTGCTAACTCCCTTTAACCACTGAATCACATGATAAACATGTTTTTTGTTTTGACATATGGTATCATTATGACACATTGAGTGAAAACCCTAGACCATGACCTTAAATCAGGAATTTAACCATTTCATGACCCAAAACACTTGAATGAAGATATGATACCTCAAAGAAGGTAATAACCATGATGAATGATGAATACCATGAGATTGAAAAGAGTAGTAAACACTGAACCTCCCTAACCAGTGACCAATTTTTTATTGAAAAGCTATTTGAAACCACAAAAATTTGACCTAACATCCTAGTAAAAGAAACTTTGTAAGAGCATATTTGATCACTTGTGACTGACATGACTGACATGCACTAACATTGGCTCCAGCTAGGGATGGCACCTCCTTGGAGGTGTCAAGAACACCGTAGACCAGGTAGCCTTATTCATTGGGCATGGATTCAAAATGAAGAAAGACCAAACTAAAAACTGAAAACTAACTAACTAATTGAACTGACTTGACTATAAAAAACATACTGACTGAACTTACTTATGGAAGAAAAACATCAGGATCTTAGGGCCTTCACTTCGGGCTTTAAATCATGTGTAATGATCCCTCTAGTGTAACCAATCCATCAAGTGGCTACTTGAATTATGCTCATACTTTCCTTGAGCAGGCAGAAAAAACAAAAGGTAGGCCACTCCAAGTGTCCATTGAACTTGTGTACATGATCCATACACATAATAAAACTCATATCCCTTGGTGACTACATGAACTTAACAAAAGGATCCTGAAACGCGTGAATGACTACCTTTTCTTGATGATTAACAACGAGACAAGAATCTTCTTCCTTTTTAGACATTGGTTGTTTTATAAAATGAAGTTCTTCATTCTCAAGTGAATTAGTTGTAGACTACAAATTTTTGAATAAAATTTGTAACGAGACTCCTGCTAAACAAGACAATGAAGCCAACTGCCTGATCAAATTCGTGTCATATTGTTTTTGAAGCTCATAGTTAACTAATGGAGAAGGACTTTGACTACAGATACCATCCACAACATCAGCTACTGGATCAAGGAGAATTTGAGAGGACTATTGCAACTTATCATACATTGGTTCCAATGAGACTACATGGTTTTCTATAAGTTATTCATGTTCCAAACTTTCAGTTGCATTGTCAAACTGAATGTTGCTTGGTAACAATGATTATAGACTAAAAGGAGGTTCTATATTATAAACAACATTCTCAACAACTTCAGGAGAAGGTTGCCAACTACTGTTAACTTGCTTATTTTCTTCCTTTGTAACCTTATAGTTTTATCTGATTATTTAGAAATAAGAGAAACACAAAGGTAAGGAGTCTTGGTCAAGAATTTCATGGTCTTCTTCGTGCTCAACATCAAAACTAAAAGGCTGCTGATTTCTAATCTTAGGAAAGTTTTCTCTCAATAATTAAAATGAAGTAAAACATAAAGGCAAAAACCTTTAACCTGATTTGAAATTTTATGGATTCTATTCATTACTGTCCTGATTGATATGCATAGGCTGAGTGTTACACTTGATCCGTTGTAATGAAGTTTCTTCCTCCCAAAAACATGTCATTGATTTCCTTGTAGAGTCAGCCTCTATTTCAACAACATAATCATTATCACAACGATCATACTTGGGTAACTCATCATTATAAGGAATGACATCAAAAAAACACATTAGATCAGCAGATTGATCTTTGATGGGTTGATATAAAAATCCATCTTCATGATTGTCCATAAATGAATACATAAAACAATCATTTTCTGATTTATTGTAACTAGAATGAGTAGGATAATGGTTAGGGTCAGCAATCTCTTCTTCTTTTGCAATAAGTGGGACATGGTGTTTTTGAACAACAATTTCATCTCTCATGATGATATTTTTCAACATTCCTTCCATTGTTCATACCAAAATGCCGAGCTTCACTTCTTAAGATGTCAGGTGTTCATTCTCTATGTTGTCCCTCTCTTCTTCCTTCAACTTTGACCATTTCACAAGAAAATTAGCTTCAAGAACTAGTGAATTGTCCTACATTTCTTTGAGTGTCGTAGGATCCCTTTCTCTCAATTGAAATTCCATTTATGGGTCAAAGGCATCCAGGTAGTGTAAGAGAGCTAAACCGAGAGGCAGTTTTATATCAGCGGGCATTGAATGGTATACTTGATTGAGTATAGCTAAAAAGTGTTGCATTGTTTCTCCTAGTTGTCGTTCCAAATGATTATATTCTTCTAAAATCAGAAAAAGATTTCTCTTGATGACCCGTCTGTTAAGGAAAAATTTCACAAATTGATGAAAATCGAAAATGCTTGCAACCAGTAAGTTCTTGAACCATTTCTTAGCTTCACCTTGCAAAGATAAAGCAAAAAACGTGATACTAACATCATCTTCTTCAACCTCAACAAGGTCCATAAAATTTTCAAAACTTTGAATGTGTTTTTCAACAATGATGTTACCATATTCTCCATCAAACCTCGGAAGATATTTATAATAATTGTCAGGGAAATCATGGAGTATAGGAGGTAAGATGAGTGGCTTGTATCTATCTGGAATTTTACAAGGTATAGGAATATGTACGTAGGCTGTAGGATTATTCTTGATGTCTCGTGGCTCACCAAGTCAAATATAGTCATCATATGATTTAGAAGAAGTGTCTTGACCAAGATCAAAGGCGTATAGAGAATTTGTATTCACAATCTTCAAAGGAAAGGAATCAAATGCGGGACTTGGATATTTTCTCAAATACAATATACCTTGGAAAACCTTCTTGATTCTTAGGGAAAGAGAAGAAATAATTTACAATAAAGAACATTAATTCTTGGATGAAATTCCAAATTGAATACTTGATCTTCCCATATTGTCCTCTCATGTTTTTGTTCATAAGGTTCATCCTCTAGTAGAGTCTTTGAATTAAAGTTGACACTGAGTTGGAGTTGCCAAGTGAATGATTTCAGCCTTCGTATATGTATGACCATTGTCCACCATCAAAAATTAGATTTTATCCTTGTCATTCTTTCCCAAGGAAGATATGATCTCTCGTTTCCCCTGCAACAATGCTAAAATGTTAGCCCCCGCAATGTCCCAGGCTGATAAGGAGGTCGACGGAGGTAACCACAAACCAAGCTTTTAGTTTGGTAGCTAGCCCTACCAAACCAGAGAGGGCTCTCTCTATAAAATAATAGCCAAAAAATGACCGCAATTTAAAGGATTTTAGGATATATATGTTTAGATCAGGGTTTGATTTGATTTTAATTGTTTGCTGGATGGTGGCTTAGGTCTAGGGAGCTAGGTCCAAGCTCTGAGAATAAGATTTGTAGAGATATAATGGGGAAAGGTAGGCACACACTTTAGAACTTTAGGGTTGTCATTTTGTATATTGGAGATAGGTAGGGTTTCAAAATGAGTATGAGTCTCATGAATTCATTTATATCAGGAGAAAAATGAACAATAATGTGAAAGCTTCTCTAAAACAGAGCATTACATGAAAGGATTTTGTTTATTATCTTAGGAAACAAGCACATGAAACATGGAAATGGAAATGAAAGTTACAATACATTCAAACTTATGATGAGAAAATGAAAAACACTACTAAAAAACATACCACAGGTATCCCACTACAATAGCTACAAACTCTGTCTATTAGTTCTTGCCAAATTCTCAATTACACTAGCATTCAAGGATTAATTCCACTGCATCCAACCCCTGAAAATAGTTAAAAAATGCCTCATATAGGATCTAAGGTCAAAATCCTCCATAGGAGGTCGAATTTCTAGCAAATAAATTCAAATGCATGCACCTATCTGATCATTGCTACACTAGGGGGGTTACTCAACCATTTCCTCTTTTATCTAACTATCACAAGATATTTACCCAAAGCATTAAATGGGCAATAAGACAACTATTCACCCCTTATTTTACCCATTTAAATTTAATTTTAACCCTCACATTCATTTACTTCACCCTTTTGACTTTTACCAAAGTCAATCTAGGAATTACAAAAAATTACATAGTGAAAATTTTACAAAAATACCAGAAATTTCCAGGTGCGCAGCGAGCTGATGGATGCCATTTTTGAGTGAATTTATGAAGTCCAAATATATATCTGAATCCTTTTCTTGAAATATAGGAGAGTTTAAATGTCTTTAGAGTATTTTTTTCACCCAAAATGACCCATGTTTGGCTGAGATATGGCCATTCGGCCGAAGTGTCTCCAGGTGCGCAGTGAAGGCCTCCTGTGTGCAGCGTGTTGTAGTCCAACCCACTTTTTGAGGCCTTAAACTACTCCAAATTTCGAAAATGATATCTATGTGGAAATTTATTTAAGTCTAATACAATATGGATGCCTCGAGAATGTAATTTGGACACTCGAGTAGGGATAGATTTTGATTTTCCCAAGGTCGCTCCAAAAACACAGGGTGTCTCTGACAAAAAAACAATCCAACTTGTAGAGCACTTTTGGCTGCCTTCCTGGAGGAGTTTTGGGCTGAAAATGGTACTTTTTGAAATATGATGATGTCTTATACACAATTGAATCCTTAAGCATTGCCAACGCTTGCTCTAAATCCCTAAAAAACTATCTTGAAGTCAAATTGTCTAGAAGTGCAACAACTATCCCATAGCAAGCGTAGTTTGGGAATTTCTCTCAAATCCTAATACCTGTGCATAAATCAAAGGATGTTTTTGTTTCTTGGCCTATCATTGACAGAAATTTCATTATATTTTGTAAAATTCTTCTCCATTTGGTCAAAAACATATTTTGAAGCAAAATATGTTCCTATGTGCAATAAATAACCTCAAAGAGAAAAGGGACTGTTTTGCAAATGGGGGGAGATGAAGGGGTTTAAGGGTGTCTGAATTATTAGGAAAATTTGTGACGGTAGGGATAGATGTTAGGGACTTTAAGGATGTGGAATTTATTGAAAAGAGTCTAGGAGAGATGTGAAAAAATTCCATAACATAGTCCTAGCCTAGAAATTTGCAAAAACACATAATTGAGCTAGGGTTTAGGGAAAATAAGGGGAAATGAATGGAATGGGTATGAGAAATGGTTGGGAGGGGTATATAAGGTATGTGTGGGGGTTATGGAACATAAAAACTAGTATTTTTCTCACTGCAATGAAGCAAAATCATTTGGAGTCCCAAAGCAGAGTGAAACCCTAGGAGAGGGATTTTCACTGAGTTCTTCAAAATGAAGGATGAATAAGAGGTGATAGATGTTTACTTACTTGAAAAGGAGATTCTTAAACCTATAAATGATGAAATGAAACCCTTTTTATGCTTTGGATGGTCCTTTGTAGCTTGAAAGTTGATTTTTTCTTTGGTAGTGGCATGACATCATATGTCCCTTTGAGAAATGATGAGAAGAGGTACTGTACAACAACATTGTCTTATTTAAAATAAAACATTTACCTTTACCTTTATTTTTCTTTCCCTAAGCTTCTAAATCCCTTTACCCAATGACTAACATGATGGACATGTTTTCTTTTTTGACATATGGTACCATGATGACGCATGGAGTGAAAACCCTAGACCATGACCTAAAATGAGGAATTTAACCATTCCATGACCCAAAACATGTGAATGAAGATATGATACCTCAAAGAAGACAATGAACATGAATAGTGATGAAGAGCATGAGATGGAAAAGAGTAGTAAAGAATGAACCTCCATAACCAGTGACCAAATTTTTATTGAAAAGCTATTTGAAACCATAGAAATTTGACCAAAGACCCTAGTAAAAAAAAACTTGGTAAGATTACATTTGATTTCCGATGACTGACAGGCACTAACATTGGCTCCAGCTGGGGATGGAGTCTCCTTGGAGGTTTCAAGAACACTGTGGAGAAGGTAGCCTTATTCATTGGGCATGGAGTCAAAATGCAAAAAGAACAAACTCAAAACTAAACACTGACTGACTAACTGAACTTACTTGACTATAAAAAACATATGGACTGAACTTACTAATGAAGAAAACCATCTAGATCTTATGGCCTTCACTTCAGGCTTTAAATCCTTATGATAACGACCCACCTGCTATATATATATATAAATATATACATATATATACATATATATACATATATATATATATATACATATATATACATATATATATATATATATATACATATATATATATATATATATATATATATATATATATATACATATATATATTATATATATACATATATATGTATATATATATATATAATATATATATATATAATATATATATATATGTATATATATAATATATATATGTATATATATATATATATATATATATATATATATATATATATATATATATATATATATATATATATATATATATATATATATATATATATATATATACAATCATGTGTAATGATCCCTCCAGTGTAACCAATTCAGAAAATGGCTGCTTACTTCAATTATCCTCATACTTTCCTTGAGAATGCAGAGAAACAAAATCTAGGCCACTCCAAGTGTCCATTGAACATGTGTACATGATCCCTAAATATAATAAAACTCATCTCCCTTGACGACTGCAACAACTTAAGCAAAGGATCCTGAAACTCGTGAACGATTACCTTTTCTTGATGATTAACAATGAGAGAAGAATCTTCTTCCTTTTTAGACATTGGTTGTTTTATAATTTGAAGTTTTCATTGTCAAGCGAAATAGATGTACACTACAAATTTTTGGATAAAATTTGTAATGGAACTCCTACTGAACAAGACAATGAATCTAGTCGCCTGATCAAATTCATGTCATCTTTGTTTTGAAGCTCATAGTTAACTAATGGAGAAGGACTTTGACTACAGATACCATCCAAAACATCAACTACTAGATCAAGGAGAACTTGAGAGGATTTCTGCAACTTGTCATACATTGGTTCCAATGAGACTACATGGTTTTCTATAAGCTCTTCATGTTCCACACTTTCGGGTGCATTTTCAAACTGAATGTTGCTTGGTAACGGTGATTGTAGATTGTAAAAGGTTCTATATTATAAACAACATTCTTAACAACTTCAGGAGAAGGTTGCCAACTATTGTTAACTTGCTTATTTTCTTCCGTGGTAACCTTATAGTTTTCTCTTATTATTTTGAAAGAAGAGAAACACAAAGGTAAGGAGTCTTGGTCAATAATTTCATGGTCTCCTCTATGCTCAACATCAAAACTAAAAGGCTGCTGATTTCTAATCTTAGATAAGTTTTCTTTTAGTAATTGAAATGAAGTAAAACATAAAGGGAAAGACCTTTCACCTGATTTGAAATTTTTTGGATTTTCTTCATTGATGTCATGACTGATATGAATAGGCCGAGTGCTACATCTGAGCCACTGTAATGAAGCATATTCCTCCCAAAAACATGTCATTGATTTTCTTGTAGAGTAAGAATCCATTTCAAAAAAATAATCATCATCATACTGATCATACTTCATTAACTCATCATTATAAGAAACAACATCAAACATATAGATTAGATCAGGAGATTTATCCTCCATGGGTTGATCTACAAATCCATCTTCATGACTATCCATAAATGAATACATAAAAAAATGATTTTTATGATTTATGGTAAATGGAATGAGTAGGATAATGGTTAGGGTCAACAATCTCTTCTTCTTCTACAATAAGTGGGACATGGTGTTTTTGAACAACAATTTCATCTCTCATGGTGATCTTTTGCATCATTTCTTCCATTGTGCTTTCCAAAATGTCGAGCTTCACTTTTGAAGACGTTAGGCATTTATTCTCTATGTTCTCCTTCTCTTCTTCCTTCAACTTTGACATTTTGACCATAGATATTGCATTGTCCTTCATCTCTTCAAGTGTGGTAGGATCCCTTTCTCTCAATTGAAATTCCATGTACAGGTCAAATGAATCTAGGTATTGCAAGAGAGCTAAATGGGGAGACAGTTTTATATCAGCAGGCATTGAATGGTATACTTGATTGAATCTAGCTGAAAAGTGTTGCACTATTTGTCCTAGTTGTATTTCCAAATCATTATATTCTTCTAAAACCAGAAAAGGATTTCTCTTGATCACCCATCTATTAAGGAATACTTTCACAAACTGATGAAAATGGAAAATGCTTGCAGCTAGTAAGTTCTTGAACCATTTCTTAGCTTCACCTTGGAACGATAAAGAAAAAATATTGATACTGACATCATCTTCTTCAACCTCAAAAAGGTTGAGAAATTTTTCGAAACTCAGAATGTGTTTTTCAAAAGGGATGTAACCATATTCTCCATCAAACGTGGGAAGATATTTATAATAATTTTCAGGGAAATCATGGATTATAGGAGGTAAGATGAGTGGCTTGTATCTATTTGGAATTTACAAGGTTTGGGAGTATGTACAAAGGCTGTAGGATTATTCTTGATGTCTTCAGCCTCATCAAGTTGAATATGGTCATCATAAGATTTAGAAGAAGGTTCTTAACCAAGATCAAAGGTGTACGGAGAATTTGTATTCACAATATTTAAAGGAAAGGAATCAAATGTGGGTTTGGGATATTTTCTCAACTACAATACTCTAGAAAACCTTCTTGACATTATCAGGAAAAGTGAAGAAATAATTGACAATAAAGAACCTAAATTCTTGGATGAAAGTCCAACTTGAGTACCTGATCTTCCCATATTGTCCTTTCATGTTTATGTTGGTAAGGTTCATCGTCCAGTGGAGTCTTTGAATTAAATTTGAAACTGATTTGGAGTCACCAAGTGAATGATTTCAACCTTCATATGTGTCTGACTGATGTCCACCATCAACAATCAGATCTGATCCTTGTCATTCTTTCCCAGGGAAGATATGATCTCTCATTTCCCTGACAACGATGCTAAAATGTCAGCCCCCACAATGTCCGAGGTTGATAAGGAGATTGATGGAGGTAACCACAGACCAAGCTTTTAGTTTGGTAGCTAGCCCTACCAATCTAGAGAGGGCTCTCTCTATGAAATCACAACCAAAAAATGACTGGAATGTAAAGGATTTTAAGCTAGATATGTTTAGATCAGGGTTTGATTTGATTTTGATTGTTTGATGGATGGTGGCTTAGGCCTAGTGAGCTAGGTATAGGCTTTGAGAATCAAATTTGTAGAGATGTAATGGGGTAAGGTAGGAACACACTTTAGCACTTTAGGGTTGTCATTATGTATATTGGAGATAGGTAGGGTTTTAAAACAAGAATGAGTCTCATGAATTCGTTTATATCAGAAGAAAAAAGAACGATAATGTGAAAGCTTCTCCAAAATAGAGCATTACATGAATGAATTCTGTTTATTATCTTTGTAAACAAGCACATGAAACATAGAAATGGAAATGAAATATTCAATACATTCAAACTTATGATCACAGAAGGAAAAAAATTGCTAAAACACATACCACAGGTATCCCACTAAAATAGCTGCAAACTCTGTCTATTAGTTCCTACAAAATTCTCAATTACACTAGCATTCAAGGCTCAATTCCACTGCATCCAACACCTTAAAAATGATTACAAAAGGCCTCATATAGGCTTTTAGGTAGAAATCCTCCCTAGGAGATCAAACTTCTAGTAAAGAAAGTCAAATACGTGCACCTATTTTATCACTGCTACACACTAGGGAGGTTACTCAACCATTTCCTCTTTTATCTAACCATCGCAAGATATTTACCCAAAGAATTAAATGGAGGATAAGACACCTATTCACCCCCTAATGTTACCCATTTACATTTACTTCTAACCCTCACATTCATTTACTACACCCTTTTGACTTTTACCAAAGTCAAACTAGGAATTACAAAAAATTATATAGTGAAAATTTTACAAATCTCTCAGAAATTTCTAGGTGTGCAGCGAGCTGTTGGAGGCCATTTTTGGGTGCCTTTATAAAGTCAAAATCTCGATCTAAAGCCTTTTCTAGAAATTTTGGAGATTTTAGATCTCTTTAGAGTATTTTTTCGCTCACAATGACCCATTTGTGGCTGAGATATGGCCATTCTACCAAGGTGTCTCCAGGTGCGCAGTGAAGGCCTCCTCTGTGCAGCGTGCTATCATCCAACCCATGTTTGGAGGCCTTAAACAGGTCCAAATTAAAAAATTGATATCTGGTTGGAATGATATTGAAGTATTGTACACAATGGATTCCTCAAGAATGTAATTTGGACATTCCAGCATGGAAAACATTTGATTTTCCCAAGGTCACTCCAAAAATGCAGGGTGTCTCTGACAAAAGAGCAGCGCCAACTTCCAGAGAACTTTTGACTACCATTATTATGAAAGTGGTATTTTTGGAATTATTATGATTTCTAATACATAATAGATTCCTTAAGCACTGCCAACACCTGTACCAAATCCCTGAAAAATGTCTTGAAGTCAAGTTATCTAGAAGTGCAACAACTCTCCTATAGCAAGTGTAGTTTGGCATTTCTCTCAAATCATAGCACCTGTAAATAAATGGAAGGATGGTTTTTTTCCTTGGCTTAGAGTTTACAAAAAACTCTTTCATGTTTGTAAAATGCTTCTCCATTTGGTCAGAAACTTATTTTGAAGCAAAAATGTCCCTATGTGCAACAAATGGCCTCAAAGAGAAAAGGGACTGTTTTGCAAATGTAGGGAGGTGAAGTGGTTTAAGGGTCTCTAAATTCTTGAGAATTTTTTTTGGGGCAGGGAAAGATGTTAGGGAGTGAAAAGATGGGGAATTTCATGAAAAGAGTGAGGGAAATGTGTGAAAAAGTCCAAAACATAGTCATAGTCTAGAAATTTGCAAAAATGTAGCATTGAGCTAGGATTTGGGGAAAATTAAGGGAAATTAAGGGAATGGGTATGGGAAATGGTTGGGAGGGGTATATAAGGTATGTGTGGGGGTTATGGAACATAAAAAATAGGATTTGTATCACTACAATGAAGAAAAAGCATGTGGAGACCCAAAGCATAGTGAAACCCTAGGAGAGGGATTTCATTGAGTTATTCAAAATGAAGGATGTATAAGAGGTGCCATGTGTTTACTTACTTTCCAAGGAGATGCTTAAACCTATGAATTCTGAAATGAAACCCTTTTGATGCTTTGGATGGTCCTTTGTATCTTGAAAGTTCATTTTTTCTTTTGTAGTGGCATGACATCATATGTCCCTTTGAGAAATGATGAGATGAGATACTGTACTGTAATTTTACCCATTTACATTTACTTTTACCCCACACATTCATTTACTTCACCCTTTTGACTTTTGTCAAAGTCAAACTAGGAATTACAAAAAATTACAGAGTGAAGTCCAAATCCAGATCTGAAGCCTCTTCTAGAAATCTGGGAGACTTTAGATGTTGTTAGAGTATTTTTGACTCAAAATGACCCGTGTTTGTCTAAGATATGGCCATTTGCCCAAGATGTCTCGATGTGCGTAGCGAAGGCCTCTTGTGTGTAGCGTGATATCTTCCAACTCGCTTTTGGAGGCCTTAAACTACTCCAAATTGCAAAACGAATATCTATTTGGAAATATATTGAAGTCTAATATAATATGGATGCCTCAAGAATGTAATTTGGACACTCTATGAGGGAGAAAATTTGATGTTTAGAAGGTTGCTCCAAAAACACACGATGTCTCTGAATAAAGCACAGCGCCAAGGTACAAAGCACTTTTGACTACCTTTTTGGAGGATTTTTGGGCTGAAAGTCATATTTTTACATATATGATTATGTCTAATACCCAATATAGTCCTTAAGCACTGCTAACACCTGATCCAAATCCCGAAAAAACTATCTTGATGTCAAGCTGTCCAGAAGTGCTGCAACTCTCTCGTAGCAAGTGTAGTTTGGGCATTTCTCTGAAATTGTAACCCCTGTGCATAAATGGGAGGTTTTTGTTCCTTGGCCTATCATTGACTAAAACCTCATTAAATTTTGTAAACTTATTCTCCATGTGGTCAAAAACGTATTTTGAAGTAAAAATGTCCCTATGTGCAATAAATGGCCTCAAAGCGAAAAGGGATTGTTTTGCAAATGGAGGGAGATGAAGGGGTTAAAGGGTGTCTAAATTCTTGGGAAAATTTTTGGCGGTAGGGATAGATGTTGGGGAGTTTAAGGAGGTGTTTTCTTGAAAAGAGTGAGGGAAATGTGTGAAAAAGTCCAAAACACAGTCCTAGACTAGAAATGTGCAAAAACACAGCATTGAGCTAGGGTTTAGGGAAAATGAGGGGAAATGAAGGGAATGGGTATCGTAAATGGTTGGGAGGGGTATATAAGGTATGTGTGCAGGTTATGTAACATAAAAAATAGGATTTTTATCATTGCAATGAAGCAAAAGCATTTGGAGCCCCAAAGCACAGTGAAACCCTAGGAGAGGGATTTCCACTGAGTTCTTCAAAATGAAGGATGCATAAGAGGTGCCAGATGTTTACTTACTTGCCATGGAGATGATTAAATGTGTGAATGCTGAAATTAAACCCTCTTTATGCTTTTTATGGTCCTTTGTAGCTTGCAAGTTGATTTTTTCTTTGGTAGTGGCATGACATCATATGTCCCTTTGAGAAATGATGAGAAGAGGTAGTGTACTACAACATTGTCTTATTTAAAATAACACATTTACCTTTACCTTTATTTTTATTTCCCTAAGATAATATTTCCCTTTACCCACTGACTCACATGATGGACATGTTTTTTGTTTTGACATATGGTATCATGATGACACATTGAGTGAAAACCCTAGACCATGACCTAAAATGAGGCATTTAACCATTTCATGACCCAAAACACTTGAATGAAGGTATGATACCTCAAAGAAGACAATGACCATGATGAGTGATGAAGACCATGAGATTGAAAAGAGTACTAAATACTGAACCTCCCTAACCAGTGACCCAAATTTTATTGAAAAGATATTTGAAACCATAAAAATTTGACCTAAAACCCTAGTGAAAAAGACTGTGTAAGAGCACATTTGATCACCGGTGATTGACATGGATGACATGCAATAACATTGCCTCCATCCGGGGATGGAAGCTCCTTGGAGGTGTCAAGAACATCGTAGAGCAGGTAGCCTTATTCATTGGGCACAGAGTCAAAATGCAAAAAGACTAAACTCAAAACTGAAAACCGACTAACTAATTAAACTGACTTAACTATAAAAAACATACTGACTGAACTTACCTATGGCAGCAGACCATATGGATCTTAGGGCCTTCACTTCAGCCTTTAAATCCTTATGATAACTACCCAGCTGCTATCTATCTATCTATCTATCTATATATATATATATATATATATATATATATATATATATATATATATATATATATATATATATATATATATATATATATATATATATATATACAATCATGTGTAATTCTCCCTTTAGTGTAACCAATCCAGAAAATGGCTACTTGAATTCTGCTCATACTTTCCTTGAGTAGGCAGAAAAAATAAAAGTTATGCCACTCCAAGTCTCCATTGAATATGTGTACATGATCCATAAATATAATAAAACTGATCTCCCTTGATGACTGCAACTACTAAACAAAAGGATCCTGAAACTCGTGAATGACTACCTTTTCTTGATGAGTAACAACAAGACAAGAATCTTCTTCCTTTTTAGACATTGGTTGTTTTATAAAATGGATTTTGTCATTCTCAATCAAAATAGATGTGGACTGCAAATTTTTGGATAAACTTTGTAATGAGACTCCTACTGAACAAGAAAATGAA
Source organism: Pinus tabuliformis (assembly GCA_031772625.1). NCBI lineage: Eukaryota > Viridiplantae > Streptophyta > Pinopsida > Pinales > Pinaceae > Pinus > Pinus tabuliformis. The sequence continues at coordinate 1,427,919,286 of CM062818.1, forward strand.
GCCAGTTTCCTCATCAAATTCATGTCATCAGTTTTTTGAAGCTCATAGTTAGCTAATCGATAAAGAATTTGACTACAGATACCATCCACAACTTCAGCTACTGGATGAAGGAGAACTTGAGAGGACTTCTGCAACTTGTCATACATTTGTTCTAATGAGACTAAATGGTTTTCTATAAGCTCTTCATGTTCCACACTTTCGGCTGCATTTTCAAACTAAATGTTGCTTGGTAACGATGATTGTAGACTGAAAAAAGGATCTATATTACAAACAACATTCTCAATAAGTTCAGGACAAGGTTGCCAACTATTGTTAACTTTCTGATCTTCTTCCTTGGTAACCTTATAATTTTCTCTTATTATTTCAAAAGAAGAGAAACACAAAGGTAAGGAGTCTTGGTCAAGAATTTCATGGTCTTCTCCATGCTCAACATCAAAACTGAAAGACTGTTGATTTCTAATCTTAGGAAATTTTTCTCTCAGTAATTGAAATGAAGTAAAACATAAAGGAAAAGACCTTTCACCTGATTTGAAACTTTTTGGATTATATTCATTGATGTCATGATTGATATACATAAGTTGAGTGCTACATCTAAGCTGTTGTAATGAAGCTTCTTCCTCCCAAAACCATGTCGTTGATTTCCTTTTAGATTCAGCATCTATTTCAACAACATAATCATCATCATACTGATCATACTTGGGTAACTCATCATTATACGGAATGACATCAAAAATACACATTATATTAGTAGATTGATCCTCCATGGGTTGATATACAAATCCATTTTCATGACTGTCCATAAATGAATACATAAAACACTCATTTTCTGATTTATGGTAACTAGAATGTGTAGGATAATGGTTATGATCAACAATATCTTCTTATTCTGCAATAAGTGGTACATGGTGTTTTTGCACATCAATTTCATCTCTCATGATGATATTTTGCATCATTTCTTCTATTCTGCTTACCAAAATGTTGAGCTTCACTTCTGAAGATGTCAGGTGTTCATTCTCTATGTTCTCCCTCTCTTCTTCCTTCAACTTTGACCTTTTGACCAACAAATCAGCTTCGATAGCTATTTCACTATCCTTCATCTCTTTGAGTGTGGTAGGATCCCTTCGTCTCAATTGAAATTCCATTTACGGGTCAAAGGAATCCAGGTATTGCAAGAGAGATAAACCAGGAGGTAGTTTTATATCAGCAGGCATTGAATGGTATACTTGGTTGAATCTAGCTTAAATATGTTGCACTATTTCTCTTGGTTATCTTTCCAAATGATTATATTCTTCTAAAATTAGAAAAGGGTTTCTTTTGATTACCCATCTATTAAGGAAGACTTTCACAAACTGATGAAAATCGAAAATCCTTGCAATCTGTAAGTTCTTCAACCATTTCTTAGCTTCACCTTGCAAAGATAAAGCAAAAGTCTTGATACTTACATCATCTTTTTCAACCTCAAAAAGGTGGAGAAAAATTTCAAAACTCTGAATGTGTTTTTCATCAATGATGTTACCATATTCTCCATCAAACCTAGGAATATATTTGTAATAACTTTCAGGGAAATCATGGAGAATAGGAGGTAAGATGAGTGGCTTGTATTAATCTAGAATTTTACAAGGTATGGGAGTATGTACAGAGGTTGTAGGATTATTCTTAATGTCTTGAGGCTCATCGAGTCAACTATGGTCATCATAATATCTAGAAGAAGGGTCTTGACCAAGATGAAAGGCATACGAAGAATTTGTATATACAATATTCAAAGGAAAGGAATCAAATGTGGGTTTGGGATATTTTCTCAAATACAGTATACTCTGGAAAACCTTCTTGACATTCTCAAGAAAAGAGAAGAAATAATTTGTAATAAAGAATATGAAGTCTTAGATGAAAGTCCAACTTGAATACCTAATCTTCACATATGGTCCTTTCATGTTTGTGTTGGTAACGTTCATCCTCTAGTGGAGTCTTTGAATTAAATTTGAAACTGATTTGGAGTCGCCAAGTGAATGATTTTAGCCTTCATATGTGTTTGATGGTTGTCCACCATCAACAATCAGATCTGATCCTTGTCATTGTTTCCTGAGGAAGATATGATCTCTCGTTTCCCCGGCAATGATGCCAAAATTTTAGCCCCCACAATTTCCAAGGATGATAAGGAGATCGATGGAGGTAACCACAGACCAAGCTCTTAGTTTGGTAGCTAGCCCTAACAAACTAGAGAAGGCTCTCTCTATGAAATCACAGCAAAAAAATGACTGGAATGTAAAGGATTTTAGGCTAGATATGTTTAGATCAAGGTTTGATTTGATTTTGATTGTTTGCTGGATGGTGGCTTAGGTCTAGGAGGCTAGGTCTAGGCTTTGACAATCAGATTGCAGAGATGTAATGGGGCATGGTAGGCACACACTTTAGCACTTTTTGGTTTTCATTGTGTATATGGGAGATAGGTAATGTTTCAAAATGAGCATGAGTCTCATCAATTTGTTTATATTAGAAGAAAAATGAACAATAATGTGAAAGCTTCTCCACAACAGAGCCTTACATGAATGAATTTTGTTTATATCTTAGGAAACGAGCACATGAAACATGGAAATGGAAATGAAAGATAAAATGCATTCAAACTTATGATCATAGAAGGAAAAACACTGCTACAACACATACCACAGGTATCCCACTACAATAGCTACAAACTTTGTCTATTAGTTCCTGCCAAATTCTCAATTACACTAGCATTCAAGGTTCAATTCCACTGCATCCAACCCTTGAAAATGATTAAAGAAGGCCTCATATAGGCTCTAAGGTAGAAATCCTCCATAGAAGGTTGAATTTCCAGCAAATAAAGTCACATACATGCACCTATCTGTCACTGCTACACACTAGGGAGGTTACTCAACCATTTCCTCTTTTATCTAACTATCACAAGATATTTACTCAAAGAATTCAATGGAGGATAAGACACATATTCACCACTAATTTTACCCATTTACATTTAATTTTACCCCTCACATTCATTTACTTCACCCTTTTGACTTTTACCAAAGTCAAACTAGGAATCACAAAGAATTAGATAGTGAAAATGTTACAAATATCTCAGAAATTTCCAGGTGCGTAGTGAGCTATTGGAGGCCATTTTAAGTGCTTTTATAAAGTCCAAATCCCAATATGAAACCATTTCTAGAAATTTGGGAGAGTTTGGATGTCTTTAGAGTATCTTTGCACTCACAATGACCCATTTTTGGCTCAGATGTGGCCATTTTCCCAATGTGTCTCCAGGTGCACCGCGAAGGCCTCCTATGCGCAGCATGCTATCTTCCAACCCACGTTTTGAGGCCTTAAACAGCTCAAAATTTCAAAATTTATAGCTCATTGGAAAGATATTGAAGTATGATACACGATGGATGCCTCAAGAATGTAATTTGGACACTCCAGAAGGGAGAAAATTTGATTTTCCCAAGGGCACTCCAAAAACGCAAGGTGTCTCTGACAAAAGTGCAGCGCCAACTTCCAAAGAATTTTCGACTACCTTCCTGGAGGATTTTTGGGCTGAAAGTAGTATTTTTGGAATTATTATGATGTCTGATACATAATAGAGTCCTTAAGCATTGCTAATACCTACTTCAAATCCCAGAAAAATTGTCTTGAAGTCAAGTTAAACAGAAGTGCAACAACTCTCCCGTACCAAGTGTAATTTGGGCATTTCTATCAAATCATAACACCCATGCATAAACTAAAGGAAGTTTTTGTTCCTTGGCCTATCATTGAAAAAAATATCTTTCATGTTTGTAAAATGCTTCTCCATTTGGTCAGAAACATATTTTGTAGAAAAAATGTCCCTATGTGTAGCAAATGTCCTCAAAGTGAAAATGGAATGTTTTGCAAATGCAAGGAGATGAACGGGGAAAATTTTAAGGATGGAAAATTATCTTGAAGTTTAAAAACATTGGCGAATCTCATTACTCCCGAATATGAAAATTATAAAATGCTTATTGATATACTTGTAAAATTATTCAAAATTATAATGGTTTTATATATAGTCTCTATATAATATTGGTGAATTTTAAGGTAAAATAATTTTATATTGTAAAATTTAGGTGAATCAGTTTTTATAAAAAATGAAAATTGGTGAATCGTTTTTGTGAAAAAACCATGAAAAATTAACCCACCAGCGAATATTAGCCCCTAAAATTTTCCATGGAGATGAAGGGGTTTAAAGGTGTCTAAATTCTTGGGAAATTTTTTGGGCATATGGATAGATGTTAGGGAGTATAGGGAGGTGAAATTTAGTGAAAAGAGTGAGGGAAGGGTGTGAAAAATTCCAAAACATAGTCCTAGCCTATAAATTTGCAAAAATGCAGGATTGAGCTAGGGTTTAGGGGAAATGAGGGGAAATGAAGGGAATGGATATGGGAAATGGTTGAGATAGGTATATAAGGTATATGCAAGGGTTATGGAACATAAAAAATATGAATTTTCTCACTGCAATGAAGAAAAAGCATTTGGAGACCCAAAGCACAATGAAACTCTAGTAGAGGGATTTTCACTGAGTTCTTCAAAATGAAGGATGCATAAGAGGTGCCATATGTTTACTTACTTTCCAAGGAGATTCTTAAACCTGTGAATCATGAAATGAAATCCTTTTGATGGTTTGGATGGTCCTTTGTAGCTTTAAAGTTCATTTTTTCTTTGGTAGTCACATGACATCATATGTCCCTTTGAGAAATGATGAGGCGAGGTAGTGTAATGCAACATTGTCTTATTTTAAATAAAACATTTACCTTTACCTTTATTCTACTTTCCCTAAGCTTTTAACTCCCTTTACCCACTAACTCACATGATGGACATGTTTTTTGTTTTGACATATGGTATCATGATGACACATGGAGTGAAAACCCTAGACCATGACCTAAAATGAGGAATTTAACCATTTCATGACCCAAAACACTTGAATGAAGATATGATACCTCGAAGAAGACAATGACCATGATGAGTGATGAAGACCATGAGACTGAAAAGAGTAGTAAAGACTGAACCTCCCTAACCAGTGACCAAATTTTTATTGAAAAGCTATTTGAAACCATAAAAATTTGACCTAAGACCCTAGTAAAAAAAACTTTGTAAGGGAAAATTTGACCATCGGTGACTGACATGACTGAAAGACACTAATAGAAAGGAGGTAGCCTTCCCCTGCAAAATCCCTCAAAAACTGGATCTGGTTCCCAACATGGAATTTCCACTAAATGAAAAGAAACACATTCCTAGATTTTCTCAATCATTGGAGCTCCAGAATTTGTGAATTAATTTCATAATATATTGCTCATATATTATCCAATCTTGGCCGATCGTGTAGTAGGGATCAAGTTCCTAGATTATCGTATCCTCCAAGTCTTCATAATCTACCCAATATTTTCACAATATTCTACAAAAATAAAATTATTAGGCACATAATATGAAATTATCTCTAAACCTTCCTAATGAACATATTAAAGTTAAAAATATGGCATCTAATGCAAAAAGAGAGGTTTAATATGTTGAGGGATATCATATGTGTCTTAACTTATGTCTAATTTGGAGGCCCATCACACCCTACTACTAAAAGTGTTGCTCATCCTCTAAGAAACTTAGTGACCTATTTGCGTCTCATTCATGGCCCTAGTGGCATCCCTGGTCTGTCTTGTAGTTGCCCAACACTTTCATGTAGAAAGATACCTTCTTCCTCTTGCATCATTCTACCTTCTTATAGCATCTATCTTTTCTCCTGTAGCAGCTTTGTTTCTCCTATAGTAGCTTTGTTTCTTCTGTAGCACATCACAAAATCTATCAGATGTTGACCATAATTGCACCGCGCGCCCAATGTTTTTCCTCTTACCTTTATATAACATCTTCTATGCCTTGGAAACAAGATAGAAGAGGTCATAGACATCTTGGAAAGCCTATTTTCATCGTTATGGTCTCAATTTCTCCTTATTTTCTTTTATTTCCTTCTTCTTCTCTTTTCTAGCTTAGATGATTGCCCAATCGCCTATATAGTTCTGCATTCCCTATTCTCCATCTTCTACTTATTCTTTATTAGCTTCTTCTTCTCCTTCTTGGTTGTGGGATCCATTTTTAGAGCAACTTAGAGTTTCAAAGTAGAGATAAGAGGAATTGTTCTCTTTTTCTTATTAGGGGAAGAAAATTTGCATGCTTATCTTACAAGAAAAATACAGACGTTCAATTTATTTGTAATTTTAGGAGTTTTCTACACGATGATTTTGTGGAAAAAACATGAACAATTCCACATGATTTTTGTGCATAGGAGGAGAGGATAATTGGTTACTTACCCTTCCCCTAGAGGCTCCTTGAAAATTATAGGGTTTTGTGGCCAATAATTCTCAAGACAAGGCCCCTATTTGCCTCTTCAAGAAATCCTGTAGTATGCAGACTGTCTCTTGTAGCACCTACTTTGTCTCTTGTAGAACCTACTTTATCTACTCTAGCAGTTGGGTCCAATCCTATAACACTTGATTTTAAACCTTATATCACCTTTGTAGTAGCCTACGAAACCCCTGATGGTGGCTAGCTCAACTTTCAATGATGTAGTGGGCCTCTCCTTCCATTTTGGGAATGAAATATTATCACAAATGAAGTTTGAGATTGTCCTTTTATTCTTCTTATGGTATTGGGCTTAGTGTGTTGGGTGATATGGCCCCCACCTTCCACCTACATATTCCCCTTACAGACCTGTTGGCTCATTTCTTGTATTTATCACTCTCCTTTTTTGTCATTTTCCATGTTGCATGAGTGAGGTAGTTAGCTACACTAAACTATTCGAGGGTGGCCGAGACTGTTTTCCAGCTTCAACCTACAAAACCTTCTCTCTTGTGCATTGAAAACAAATTTCTAGCCGTAATACACTATGTTGGTTTTTTTAGCATAGGGTGTGTTCTAGCCACGAAATTTAGTGGAGAGGCTAGAATACATGTATTCTCCAAAACCCAGAAATCATTTCTACAACTTCCACCTAGAGACGACTTAATTAAAATAATTAACATTTTTTAATGGTTCCTATGTCCTGATGAAGTTGAATTTGGTTATTAATTGATTGGAGAATGTTAAAATTACTTGTTGATTGTGATTGAATATCAAATACAATTATGTGATTGGTTTAGAGTGATGCAGTAGATCTGAGTATGATTCAGTGTTATTTTCAGTAACTGAAGTGCTCAAGTTTTCAGTTTCTTTTTTTTTTTTATATTAAGATCTGTACGCAGGTTTCTCTAAAGAAACGCGTGTATGAACATGGGTTTCCTTAAGTGAATTAGCGTATACATTTTGGCAAATGAATGATCGGGGTTGTAGTTAATTCTGTGTGTTGATGCATTATTATGAGTTCAGTTCTGTGTACTGGTTATAGTGATCTCACTGTCCAATTGATTGGTTGAGTTTTGATTAAGTGTTAGTTGTTTTGGTTTTGGTGATTCCTTGATTCTATCAGAGATTGATGATTGTATTATAGTGACAATTGAACATAAGTGTTGATATTGGATCTAGTGTGAAAATTCATGAAACATGGTCCATGGATGTTGCTAAGGGTTGGAGCTTTCAGTGAGGAAGTTGAAGCTTCCTGCTAGTAGTAGCTTGTGATAAAATCATGGAGGCTGGAGCTCCATTCTAGTAGGAGATGGAGAACGAGTGAATGTTTTAGTCATCATCAGGTGGGTGCTTGCATACTGGTATGGTTCTGCACTAGTAAAAGAATGTAAAAAGTTTTTTATATTAATAGGTTTTGAAGACTTAAACGACAGCAGTGATGGTTTTCTCCCACATTAGGTTTCCACCTTAAATCCTAGTGTTCATGTGTATTTACTTATGTGTGATAATTTATTCTATTCTTACTGCTCCTAGTTACTACTTATCAAATGTGTGCTAAATCTCTTACATTCTGGTTTAGATAAAGAATTAGTTTTTTTACAGGTTTACTAAGCATACGCTAGTTTCTTTTACAATAGTCACGTATATATGCAAGTTGGGTTCAGTAAAGTCACATATACATTTCAGGAAATAAAATTATTATTGTAAGTTTTTAAAATACTAATTCACCCCCCCATCAGTATTTTTCCCAACAATTGGTATCAGAGCAGGTCCTTCAAAAGAAGCTTGATCACTTGAAAGAAGATATCCCAAGATGAGCAATCAAGACGGATCAAAATCTATTAGACCACCACTCTTCAAGTCTCTTGGAGCATATGTTTGGGAAATTGTGGAAGGATGTTACCAATATCCAACTGCAATTCCCACAAATGTAGCAGAAAAGAAGACATATGAAACTAATGCCAAATTTGTCAATGCTTTATTGGGAAGTCTGACAGAATCAAAATTTGTCAAAGTTATGTAGCTAGACACAACAAAAGAAATATGGGACAAAATCATTCAAAGCTATGAAGGCGATACCAAGGTAAAAAGTGCTAGACTCAAAACTCTTAGAATTCAATATGAAACTCTCATAATGCATAATGATGAAAGTATAGCCAGTTTCTTTCTACATATAGATCAGATTGTAAATCGCATGAAAAATTTGGGTGAAGAAATAAAGGACAATACTTTAGTAGAGGAAATTTTAAGATCTCTAACTCCTAAATTTGAGTTAAAAGTGTCTTCCATCGAAGAGAAGACGGATCTGTGAACTCTTATTGTTTTTCAACTTCATGGGATCCTGAATGCTTTTGAAATGAGGAAAGGAGGTCCCTTAGAAGTCAGAGAAGCCACATGTAAAGCATCTACAAAGGGAAAAGAAAAGGAAGAATGCAACGAATAAAGATACATATCAAAAGAAGATGAGGTGAACTTTGTAAAGAAACTTCAATTGGGAATTGAAAGTTTCAGAGGTAAACTTCCCTTCAAATGTTTTTCTTGTGGTAGAGTTGGTCATTATGATGCCAAATGTCCTCATAAAGACAACCATGACAAAGGGAAGGAATTTACAAAAGGTAATAGGAGACGGTTTGACACTAAAAGAAGTTATTATACTCATGAAGATAGTGATGGATTGTCAAATAGTGAAGAAGGTGAATCTGATCAAGATATTATTTTACTCATGTATTTTGAAAAAAATACTAATGTGTCTAATGATAAATTTGTGGATGCATTAGAAGAAAAGGCTTTCTTTGAGGAAATTAGTCAACTTAAAATTAGCTTGGAAGTAAACAAAATAGCCATACATACTTTAAAACATCAACTCATAGAAAAAGAAAAGCATAATGAGAAGTTAGAATGTGAAGTAGTAAGTCTAAGAAAGGAATTTGGGTAAATAAAAACTTTGAATCTTAGATTCACTGACGGATCTGAAACCTTAGATGAAATTATCAAGGTACAATGCTCTCCTCTTATGAAGACAGGTCTTGGATACACTGGAGAAACATCTCAAGCAAAAAAATATTCAGCCACCACCAGAAGCTATCTAATTCTAGCAAAACTAGTTTGCAAATCTTCAGTAATGCAACAAAAACCAGTTAGCAAAGCTTCAATAATGCAGCAAAACCTAGTCAATAAAACTTCAGTCCTCAGCAAAAGAATAAAAGTATTCGAAAGGTAAATCATGTTCACTCCAATCCAAAGATGAACAATAACAGAAGCACCAGTCAAAATGTAAAAAACACTAGAAGATTCTATGGTCACAAAAATTTCATCTTTAATGGACAATGTTTCTCATGTCATAATTTTGGTCATAAGGCTGCTCAATGTGTTGCATAAAAAACTATCATGACTAGAGAAGCAATAAAAAAAAGAAATTAAATAGGAGTCAAGAAGATATCTTATAATATCTTCTCACCTTTTATAGATGAAATTGAATGCTTAGTTTACAATAACTTTAGACATGAAGAATATGGATGTAGGAGAAAATTACAGCCAACATCTCAAAATGAGCAACTATCAACAAATTCTAAGGTATGGAAAAGGAAGGATTTGAAATCTATGTCATAGCATTGTTTACAGAAGGAAAAAAAAATGGTACATTGATAGAGGATTCTCAAAACACATGACATGCGATAAAGATAAACTTATTTCATACAATGCTTTAGAGAAAGAAAGGAATGCCACTTTTCGAAATGGCTTGCTGTCATTAATGGTAAAGGTTCTTTTTATATAAAAGAAAAAGTTAAAAATGGTAATGTTATGTATGTTAATGGATTAAAGCATAACTTGTTGAGTGTTAGCCAAATGTGTGATCAAGGAAATGAGGTGGTATTCTAAAAATAAGAATGTGTTGTTCATGAACTTGACATAGGAAAGCCCATAATAAAAGGAACAAGAACCCCGAGCAATATGTACATATTGAAAGATGGCCAAGAACAATTTTATTTAGGCAAGGTAGAAGAAAACTTGTTATGCCACAGAAGGTTGGGACATCTAAGCTTCTCTCAAATAAGAAAATCATGCAGGCTAAAATATTTTCATGATCTACCCTACATCACCATAAAAGAAAATACCATATGTAAGTCATGCCAATTTGGTAAGAAAACCAGAGTTCAATTCAATGCCAAAGAAGGATCAACAAGTAAGCCTCTTTAACTTATACATACTGATTTGTGTGGACCAGTATGGAAAAAGTCACCTTGTGGATAACAATACTATATCTTATTCATTGATGAGTTTTCTAGAATGTGCTGGATCAATCTATTGAAACACAAAGATGAATAATTTGATAAATTTAAAGTCTTCAAGGCATTAGTTTAAAATCAATTAGATCAAAAAATAAAATGTCTCAGATTTGACCGAGGAGGAGAGTACATACCAAATGAATTCTTTGATTTCTGTGAACAACATGGCATAAAAATACAATTTTCTATAGCTAAAAATCCTCAACAAAATGGCGTGACAGAAAGAATGAATAGAATTGTTCAACAAATGGATTGTGCTATGCTTGATGAGTCTAGAACTCCTGACACCTTCTAGGGGGAAGTTGCACATAATGTAGTAAATATTCTCAACAAGGCTCATGTTCCTATGAATAGTGATAAAAATGAATATGAACTTTGGTATGGTAAGCCTCCCACTATAAAGAATTTTTGAGTCCTTGGAAGCAAATGTTTCATAAAAAATAATGATGAAAAACTTGGTAAGTGTTAGAAAATTATATATTACAGGGTAATGGAACACATAAAATATTGCAGAAATATAAACACAGAAAATGCATAAAACAAGAGAGACATAGATATACACGGTCCACCCAGGTTGGGCTACATCCACGGAGAAACAACCAGTCCTTCATTTTATATTATCCATCAAACTGAAGAGATACAATCTACATCAGATCCACCGTAACACCCTCTTCACTTTCAATCTCCTCTCTCTTCCTCACTTAGAATCCAGATATACATAGATGCAATACAATTCCCTCATATATAGTGAGGGGTTGCCTTCTAGGGAAAAAAACCCTAAATTAAAAATAACTTCTACCATTAGATGATCGGCCTAATGAATGACCCAGATTGACTAGAAATTACTAGACTTTTACAAGGCAATTTTACATCTATTTTTAGCTTCGGGGGCGCTGCCCCCGAACCCCCGCCGGGGGACCGCTGGCCCCCGCACCCGCAGCCGAGTGGGATTTACCCCCTCAGACCCCCGCGGGGGGGGGCAAGTCCCCCCCGTACCTCCCCACATGGAGGGGTGTACAGTCTTCCTGGGGTATGCATCCATTTGAAACCTTTGAATACAGAAGATAATCAGGCTCTAGATCCAACAATCTCCCACTTGGAGACTGATTATAGCAACTACACCGCCGCTTCATTTGCTAAAAAATGACTCCACTTTGGACCTAGATGTTTCTCATCTTCTTCATCATACTTGAAGACCAATTGAAACTGAGCAGATTCTCAGTTTCTCCCTAGTTACAACTTTTGTTAACATATCTACAGAATTCTGGCTAGTGTGTATCTTTTCCAGCTTCAACTGTCCATCTTCCAATGCTGACTGTATGAAATGGTACTTGAGCTGTATATTTTTAGTCTTGGAATGAAATGCAGAGTTCTTTGCAAGAAGTATGGCACTCTAGTTGTCACTGTATAACCTGCCCAACTCCTGCTTCTTGCCCAATTCATCCAAAAACCCTTGTAACGAAATCATTTCTTTACTAGCCTCTGTAGTAGCAACATACTCTGCTTCTGTTGTTGAAAGTGCAACAACACTTTGGATTTTTGAAACCCAACTGACAACTGTTCCACCTATATTAAACACATACCCTGTTGTGCTCCTCTTGTTATCTCTATCACCTGCCATATCTACATCAACATATCCTTATAGAGCAATGTTTGAACCACCAAAGCATAATGCTTGATTTGTGGTACCTCTCAAATACCTGAGAATCCACTTCACCGCCATCCAATGTTCTTTTCTTGGATTGTTCATGTACCTGCTTACAACTCCCATTGCATGTGCAATATCAGGCCTTGTGCAGACCATTGCATACATTAAGCTTCCAAAGGTTGATGCATATGGAACTTTAGACATATGAGCCATTTCTTCCTGAGCCCCGGGACACGCCTCCTTACTTAATTTTAAATGGCTAGCCAAAGGTATACTAACTGGTTTTGCATTCTACATATTAAACCTTTTCAACATCTTTTCTATGTACTCACTTTGAGACAATGTTAATTTGTCATTCTTCCTGTCTCTAGTTATTCTCATACCAAGGATTTGTTTTGCAGCACCCAAATCCTTTATTGCAAATGAGTTTGCAAATTTCCTTTTGAGCATATTTATTTCCTTCATCTACATACAATAACAATATAATATAGCTGCCTTCATTTTTCCTTTTGAGATAAACACAATGATCAGAGTGACATCTAGTATAACCTTCTCCAGACATAAAGCTGTCAAATTTTAGATACCACTACCTTGGAGCCTGTTTTAAGCCATACAAGCTCTTCTTCAACCTACACACTAATTTCGCCTTCCCTTTTACCTCATATCCTTGTGGCTGCTACATATATATCTCTTCCTCCAAATCCCCATGGAGAAAGGTTGTCTTTACATCTAATTAATTAAGATGCAAATCTTCAACTACTACTAGACTTAAAATAGTTCTGGTTGAAGTCATTTTAACAACAAGAGAAAATATTTCATCAAAATCAATACCTTTCTTTTGTGCAAACCCCTTCACTACAAGTCTAGCTTTGTACCTCTATTTTCCTCCATCTTCTTCCTTAAGCCTGTAAACCCATTTATTCTGCAATGTTATTTTACCTGCAGGAAACCTGACTAAGTCCCAAGTCTGGTTATGTGCTAAGGAGTCCATCTCTTCTTTCATGGCTTGCTCCCACTTCTTCCTGGTTTCTACCTACACTGCGTCTTCATAACATTTTGGTTCACCAGAATTAGTCAACAATACATAATATAATGAAGGAGAGTATCATTCAGGGGTTCTACTTATCCTGGTAGATCTTCTAACACCACTTTTAGGTGTTTGAAGTGCTTGTTGCTGTTGTGGTTATTGTTCTGGCTGTTGATCATTATGATTTTCAGGCACCATCACTTTTCCTGTGATATCGTCAAGCACTGTGTATTCTCTGTTTTCTTTTTCTTGTTTCTTTTCCTACAACTGATTCTTATACAAGACCTTTTCATTGAATATTACATCTCTGCTCCTAATGATTTTGTGATTTTCATAATCATATAAGCGATAACCAAAATCATTAACATCATATCCAATAAAGGTACATTTCTTTGATTTTGCCTCAAGCTTTGTTCTATTTTCTTTGTTAATGTGGACAAAAGCTTCACAACCAAAAGTCTTTAAAAATGAGTAGTTTACCTTTTTACCTGTCCATGCCTCCTCTGGAATGCCACCATCCAAGGAACTTGAAGGCCCTCTATTTATTAGATAAACAACAGTATCTATAGCATCATCCCAAAATTGTAAAGGCAATTCTGCATGCAATCTCATGCACCTTGCACGCTCCATGATTGTCTTGTTCATCCTTTCTGACACACCATTTTCTTATGGTGTTCCTGGAACTGTCTTGCCTCTGCAAATTCCATTCTCTGAACAGTACCTATCAAACTCTTTGCTGCAATATTCACCTCCATTATTTGATCTGAGACACTTCAACCTTTTCCGTGTCTCATTTTCAACCAAAGCTTTCCATTTCTTGAAAGTATCAAATACATCAGATTTATTTCGAATACAATAAATCCAAGTTTTTCTGGTTGCATCATCAATAAAAGTAACATAATAACGAGATCCACCAAGAGATGATACCTGAGCAGGTCCCCATACATCTATATGCACAAGCTCTAATTTTTCGCTCTTCTTTTCTTTCCCAACTCTAAGTAATCTAACTCTCTTCTGTTTTCCATAAACACAATTCTCACAGAATTTTAAATCAACATCCTTCAAACCTGGCAACAAATTTCTTGAGTGAAGAATCTACATCCCCTTCTCACTTATGTTCCTGAGCCTATGATGCCACAATTTCGTATCTTCTCCTGTGGAGGTTAAAGCATTAACATAATTAGAAATACCATTGCATAAATACAATGTACCAACCTTTTCTCCTTTCGCTATTACCAGGGATCCTTTAGTGACCTTCTAGGTTAAATCTGTGAAAGTAGTTACACAACCTTCACCTGCTAACTACCCTATTGAAATCAGATTTTTCTTCAGATTTGGAACATGCCTTACCTTCTTCAATAGCCACTGATTTCCATTTTGTTGTTTTATGAAAACTATACCCATTCCAATGATTTTACAGGGTTTATCATCACCCAATCGAACTTGTCCAAAATCTCCTTGAACATAATCATGAAAATGTTTCTTATCAGGTGTGGCATGGAATGAGGCCCCTGAATCTACCACCCAGGCATCAATAATATTTTCTAATGAAAGAATCAAAGCATCTGGCAACACATCACCTGTTACATTCGCTTCATGATTAGTTTATTACTGCGCATGTCCTTCTTTTCCCTTCCGAGACTTGCAGTCTTTCTTCAGGTGTCCTTTATTCCTGCATTTCCAGCACACTATCCCTGATCTGGACTTGGATCTACCTTTTCTTGACTTACTCTGATATCCTGGGCTATTTCCTCTTTCCATTTTTCTTCCCCTAGTCTCTGCAGTCAAAGCATTACCTGATGTCTCACCAGATCTTTTCCGTCGCATTTTGTCGCTAAGGATTGTCAAACTTTAAAGTACTAGATCCAGAGACAGAGTTACTAATGGCCATAACTAAACCATTCCAACTTTCTGGCAATGCACATAGAAATAACAGAACCCTAACTTCATCATCAAAATTTACCCTACAGAACTTAACTGACTTGTAACTGTATTAAAATCATTTAAATGATCTGCAACAGATCCACCTTCTGACATCTTCATATTAAATAAACGCTTCATAAGAAATACCTTATTCGAGGCCAAGGGTTTTTCATATAGTTTGGAGAATGCTGACATTAAACCCTGTGTTGTCGTTTCCTTTGAAATATTGAATGCTACCGATGCCGCTAGGCACAGCCGTATTGTTCCAAGTGCCTTTCTGTCCAGAATATCACATTCTGTGTCTATCATACTCATCAGCTTCTTTGTCTTTCCGCTCAATGGTAGGTATAGATCTCTCTGATATAGATAATCTTCCATTTGCATCTTCCACAGCTGGTAGTTTTGGCTGTTGAATTTTTTTACCCTAAACCTACCATCTTCCGCCATTGCTCCCACTCGAACCAGGAACCCTTCTCTCTTGCAAGTTTATCAGCCAAATAGACCTTCGGCTCTAATACCAGTTGTTAGAAAATTATATATTACAGAGCAATGGAACACATAAAATATTGCAGAAATATAAACATAGAAAATGCATAAAACAAGAGAGACACAGATATACGTGGTTCACCCAGTTTGGGCTACATCCACGGAGAAACAACCAGTCCTTCCTTTTATATTATCTAGCAAACTGAAGAGATACAACCTACAGTAGATCTGTTGTAACACCCTCTTCACTCTCAATCTCCTCTCTCTTCCTCACTCATAATCCAGATATACATAAATGCAATACAATTCCCTCATATATAGTGAGAGGTTTCCTTCTAGGGAAAAAAACCCTAAATTAAACATAACCTCTATCGTGAGATCATCTGCCTAATGAACGAGTCATATTAACTAGAAATTACTAGAATTTTACAAGGCAATTTTACATATATTTTTAGCTTCAGGGGCGCTGCCCCCGAACCCCCATCGGGGGACCACTGGCCCTCGGATCCCCAGCCGGGGGCGATTTACCTCCCTGCACCCCCCTGCGTGGAGGGGTGTACAGTCTTCCTAGGGTATGCATCTGGCTAAAACCTTTGAATACAAAAGATAATCAGGCTCGACACCCAACAGTAAGTTTAAAGCTAGAGTAGATGCATGAATACTTCTTGGTTACTTATCTAGAATTAATGGATACAAATGTTACAATAAGATACTTTGGAAAATTGTTGAGTACATTAATGTTATGATTGATGAATCACGTAGAGGGACCAAAAAGGTATCATCAGCAAAAGAGGATGATGATGGTGAATGATTTCCCACATAAAATTGTAATGATATAGAAGAAGAAACTAATGAAGTAGCAAAAGAAGATACATCAGACAAAGAAAATTCTCCATCCAGGTATGTTCAAAAGAATCATCCAAAAACTGAAATTTGAGGAGAAAAGGAATCTGGGGTACAAACAAGAAGAACACTTATAGGATCTTCTAGTTATCTAGATTTATTATCCACCATTGAACCATGAAATGTAAATCAATCTAGTAAGTATGAATGTTGGGTTAAGGCCATGAATGAAGAACTTGATCAAATTGAAAATAATGATACTTGGGAATTGGTTCCAAGGCCTCATGATAAAAATGTTATTGGGACAAAATGGATATTCAAAAATAAGTTGAATGAAAATGGAGAGGTCATTAGGAACAAAGCTAGACTTGTTTGTAAAGGTTATGCTCAACAAGAAGGTATAGAATTTGAAGAAACATTTGCACTAGTAGCCAGACTTGAATCCATAAGAATGTTTCTTGCATTTTCAAGTTTTCGAAATTTCAAAGTTTATCAAATGGATGTAAAATCTACTTTCCTTAATGGAGATCTAGAAGAATAAGTATATATTGAAGAACCAAAAGGATTCATTTTGGGGAATGATGAAAACCTTGTATGCAAACTCAAAAAGGATTTATATGGACTAAAACACGATCCACGGGTATGGCATTATCATCTTGACAAATATCTTCAACAACAAGGTTTCACAAAATGATCTGCAGATAAAAATTTGTACACAAAAATTGAGGGTGATAAACTGCTAATTATTGTTATTTATGTTAATGGTATCATATTTGGTGGTAATGAAGAATCTATGAGTCAAAAAATTTCTTCTATTATGGAGAAAGAATTTAAAATGGCTTTACTTGGGGAACTAAACTATTTTCTTGGTCTACAAGTGTAACAAGCAAAAGATGGCATCTTTCTCTGACAAACAAAATATATCAAGAAGATTCTCAAGAAGTATGGGATGGAAGATTGAAAACTTGTATGTACTCCCATGATGACAAGATGTAGCCTCAGTTCTCATGATAGTTCTCTCGCAGTAAACCAACCAGAGTAGAGGTCTATGTTAGAAGTCTACTTTACCTAATAGGTACGAGACCGGATATCATGCATGAAGTTGGGATTGTTGGACACTTCCAATCCAATCCAAAGGAATCACATCTTTAGACAGTAAAGAGAATATTCAAATATCTTCAAGGAACCCAAGACTTTGGTCTATGGTATCCTAAGGATGATATATTACCCTTCATGCATACACAAATGTGGATTGGGATGGAAATGTTGATGACCAGAAAAGAACTAGTGGAGGTGCATTTTACATGGGGCCCCGATTGGTATCTTGGTTCAAAAAGAAACAAAGTTCCATTTCCTTATCTACAACAGAAGAAGAATATGTAGCTTCTGCATATTGTTGCACACAACTTCTCTAGATGATGCAAACATTATAAGATATACAAATCAAATTTTCTTCACCCATATCCATCCTATGTGATAATACAAGTGTTATTAGTATTTCAAAAAATCCTATTATGCACTGCAAGACCAAGAATATTCCTATTAAGTATCACTTTCATCAAGAACAAGTGCTTGAGAAAAAGGTTAAATTGGAGTATGTTACCTCCAAAGAAAAAGTTGTTGATATATTTACTAAACCTCTTCCTAGAGAAGCATTTGAATATCTTAGACAGAAACTGGGAGTTGTCTTTGTCTCATTTTGTTGTTAAATTAGTCTACTCAGTCTACAGGTGAAAATTCAAAAGGTTGTTGGCTATACGCGGGTTTCATGAAGTATAGTCACGTATATACACGAGTTTCTTTGTAGAAAGTCACGTATGTTTTTCTCTGATAAAAAAATAGTGGGACAGACTCAAGATCGGCCTCTGACATGCTTCTGACAACTATGATATGATTTTTCTTGATTTGGTGTTGATGGCTACAGTTCACTGATATGGTATTGAGTTATTTTTTTCTCATTGATATTTATCTGATTAATGAACATGCTTTGATGAATGAGTTTTTGAAAATGAACAGGTGACATATGTTCAGGGGGAGCATTAGCTTTGCAGAATATAATGCATTGTTGGTTGTTGAATTATGCTAATTTTAAGATCTTTTGGTCTTTGTTATAAATATCATGTATATCATATGATGTTAAGGTCATGTCAATACTTATGATGTAATAATTTTCATATTGAGTCATGTATGGACTTTTGAGATCATGTCAAATATGTAATCTGACTTGGTTGAGTGGTTGTGTTTAAATGTAATACCACTTGGTTGGGTGATTGATGTAAGTATGGGTCCTTGGTGATAGGAAGGTCATATTCAGTTGAGTCATAGATTCATGTACTTCATTTTACATCCGTTAGAGATTTCAACATGTTGTTAGGGGGAGGATGATCAGAGAATCTATCATGTGCTTAGGGGGGGCATGGTCAATATTTATATTCAACAGTTCATATATGGAAGCCTTCATTTAACATTGGTCAGCCCTTTTCCCTTGATTTTAAAGGGGGAGAGTAGCTTGGTGTTTGGAGAGTAGCTTGATGTTTTGAAAATATTGGTGCTTGGATTGATGTTATTTACAGGTTGTGGTGACTAAACACCAAAGTAGCTTCCATGAAGTCCAAAGGGGGAGATTGTTGGCTTTATGATGCATATGTTGTGCTTGATGGAAACTCACTTGTAACAAAATTCACAGGTTAGTTCAGAGGTGACAGAATCAATACAAGAAAATACCAGAATGAATATAAATGTGAAGGAATGCATGATAGTTCAGAGGTGACAGAATGAATATAGATGTGACAGAATACATGACAGTTCAGAAGATTTAGTTCAGAGAAATGATAAAGTTGGAAGTTCAAGAACTATATGTGGATTCTATTAAGCCAAGTCGTGTATGTATGCGAGTTTAGTGAAGAAAAGTAGCCTATGGTTTTTGTACAAAGGTATTCAAAATACCAGGGGTCCTAGCCATGGTATTGACCCATAGTAATGAGCATGACAACGAATATTGATCCCATCAAAGATTACCACTGGCACTAATGTAGTTTTCACCAATGGTATTGGATAAAGACTAAACTATATAAAAAGGTGAAGATAAAAGTATTAAGTGTGCAAGTGAAAGGGTTTTTGATGAAAAATTCAATCTGAAGTATATTTGCATTGTAAGGGCCATAATTGTCACATAGATCTAAAATAATTATGCACCAATGAATACAATGATGGATCAGGATCATGAGACCTGAAATGACTATTCATTGTATCATTTTCTCACAGATTGACTAGATCTAAGTACTGAAGCATTTTTTTATCCCTGATTATTATGATATGGGTCTTTCTAAAGTTTTAAGAGCTGCGGATTTTAGGGTTAAAATTTGCAGATATATACATTGGTTGGTTTCAGGAAAAGAGCGTATACACGGGGGTTCATTTCTGCAAAGTCGCATATATAAAGTAAGGGGTTTGTGTTCATAAATGATTGATAAACTTGATCAGTGATGTTGTTTCTCTGTTGTCTGTCAATAATGTCGTCATGTTGATCTTGGTTGAGGGGTAATGTGTGAAGTAGATCTCATTGCATGAAGTTGAATTGGTTATTAATTGATTGAAGAATGTTAAGATTACTTGTTGATCGTGATTGAAGATCAAAGACAATTTTTTAATTGGTTCAGAGTGTTGCAGTAGATATGAGTATGACTCAGTGTTGTTTTCAAAAATTGCAATGGTGAAGTTTTCGGTTTTTGTATATTAAGATTTGTACGTCAGTTTCTCTACAGAAAAGCGCGTATGCATGTGGGCTTCCTTAAGTGAAGTATTGTATACATTTTGGAAAGTGAATGACGAGGGTTGCAGTTGATTCTGTGTACTGACGCAGTATTCTGAGTTTAGTCTTGTGTACTGGTTAGAGTGATCTCACTATTCCAGTTGATTGGTTCAGTTTTGATTAAGCGTCAATTGTTTGGGTTTCAATGATTGGTTGATTCTGTCAAAGATCGATGATTGTATTATAGTGATGATTGATTATAATTGTTGATATTGGATCTAGTGCGAAAATTCATGAAATGTGGTCCATGGATGTTTCTAAGTGTTGAAGCTTTTAGTGAGGAAGTTGAAGCTTCCTCCCAGTAGTAGCTAGTGATCAAATCAGGGGGGTTGAAGCTCCCTTCCAATAGGAGATGGAGAAAAAGTGAAGGTTGTAGCCTTCATCACATGGTTGCATGTGTACTGGTATGAGTTTGCACCCATACAAGAATGTAAGAAGTTTTTTATATTAATAAGTTTTAAAGACTAAGATGACAACAGCGGTTGTTTTCTCCCACATTGGGCTTCCACATTAAATCCTAGTGTTCATGTGTGTTTACTTATGTGTGATACATTATTATGTTCTTACTACACCTATTTACTACTTATCAAATGCCTGATAAATCTCTTACATTCTAGTTCATATAAAGAATTAGTTGTTTTACAAGTTTACTAAGCATACATTAGTTTCTTTTACAACAGTTGCGTATATACACTATTTGGGTTCAGTTAAGTCACGTATACATTTCAGAAAAGAAAATTATTATTGTAAGTTTTTAAAATAGTGATTCAACCCCCCTCTCAGTGTTTTTCCCAACAATTAATTATGTCATGCTGAGAATGTTCTAGAGGAAGACATGGATCGATTTATAGTTAATCTTAGTCATCGATAATGTTTTAATCTTGGTTGTTGAAGCCTCAAAGAGAGATTATAAGAAGAAATTCGATGGGGTTGGAGAACACAATTGGGGAGCAAGGAATTCGATATTGTTGGGAAATAAAACTCTAGAGTAGCAGTTGTGTATTGTCGGAGGTGATTCGGTAGTTTCGAAGAAGTCAGAGAGGGACATGGATAATAAGCCCAGAAGTAAGTTTTTCTAGTCTGGTGAGTGTTGATCCAAACTTAATCAGGAATGCAAAAAATTACAAATATAATCATAAATACAGAGATGCAGTATAAAAACACTTCATTTCATTAATAGAAAAATATTGAACTATGCTTACAAACATAATGAAAATAAGATAGCTCGGATGATGGTATCTTATCTCTCAGAAGAGATGTGGCAGCTACATGCCTCTGAACTGTGTTACAATGAGGCTAAAGGTCTTATTTATTATTGGAAAACATGATAAAACCCTAAACAACCAAAACCCTAACCCCAAGAGATGTAACACCAAGAGTTTGTGGGCCATGTTGGGGTTAGCTGGGCACCCAACTTCCCGGGGTCATAACATGTCCATATTTTCTCCGTTTTGTGCATACAATACCTTGTTGGAAAGGTCTCTCCAAGTAATATAGATTATTCCATAGGCCTTGCCAATGGTTATCAGCCTACAACAAACCTCAAAATAATGTCATTAGGAGGTCAAAATTGCTCCAGAAGTTTATGACCCAAAAAACTGCTAAAAATATTAAATGCTGAAATAAACAAGGAAACATATGAAATTGATTGGAGGGTCTAGGTGGAATAGGAAGGTGATCACCAATATCCACCTAGATCAAGTGCATAATAGAGAGATAATGTGCTCCATGGAGAGGCTGATGTAATGTAGAGAGGCAACACAGAGCTTCAAAGGGAGACCCATATTTGATGAGGTGAAGTTGAGTTTCAGAGGGAGGAACTAAAGTGGGAGTCTGAAGAGCCATAAGATCGAGTTCTCAGAGTAGCAGTTGATCAACGAAGTGAGAGAGATACTGGTCCCAGCAGGCTGATGCAGATATACGTAGGTTAGCACAGACACCGAAAGCGGCAACTCATCTTGGGCTAAGGTCAGTGTCAGGTCACCGGTGGAAGTGATATTTTTCTTAATACACTTCTGTCAGTGATTTTCTCTGCATGGATTGCTAGATTTGAGCATCCATAGATTTGTACTCAAAATTACTACTGCATAATAATAAAACCCTCACTTATTGCACTGGTTTTCCCAAGATGGGTTTTTCTGGGGACATTGGTCCAAAAATAATGGTGTTTATTGTGTGTGTGCATCTATTCTTTGAGTGTTTTTAATTCTTATGTAGTATTGTGTTTGTGAAGACTATAGTGTATATGTTTCATTATTTGTTGTATGAAACTGCGAGTAATTTTTTTGATTAATTAACAAATAGAAAAAACATTATCAATTTCTGTAGTAGGATTCATGATCACCTAATTTTCACATGGTATCAGAGAGCATATAGAAGTTGGATAGCTCAGTAGTAGTAGAGGAGGAGGTTTGAATTTTTACGTAGGTAGCAGTTCGAAACCCTCAAGAAGCAACACAGTCCTTGGGCCAGAAGTGTCATGTTTTTTGGGAAAAATCTATTTCTCTAAGAGAGTTGACATAGAAATTAGATCTTCCAGATCAAAGCTTACCATAGGCAGAGAGAGACACAATATTTTGTCCTTGGAGAGTAGATGTTCAGCTGGGATGCATATTTTGTAGCAATTTGCTAGTAAAAATAGCGTCAGGAGGAAGGAAGAGCACACACTGAGGGAAATATTTCCTCGGGTAACTTCTAGCCAAGAAGATTGAATTTCCCTACCAGATCCAAAGTATTTTTGTGCAGAGTTTCTCACTCCATAAGGGAGTGAAAATAGCTGGGTAGCAGCTGTTCTGAGGAGAAGAGGAGGAATTTGACATTTTTTGGAGAGATGGCATCAATTGGGTTGAGAGATCTAGATCAGTTGGAGGGAGCCTCTAACTATGTGATCTAGAAGGCTTGAATTTCCTGCCTTCTAGATGAGCATAATCTCAAGACTTACATCGATAATGTGGTAGTTGTACCTGTAGATGCAGCTCTGCTTAAGAAGTACAAGAAGGATATGGAAAAGGCAAAAAGGTTGATTCTCGATGGGGTTCGAGAACACATGGTATCTCATATAATTGGAAAAGACACTACCCAACAGATGTGGGAATCACTTGCTACATTGTACGAAGGATATTCTGAGCAATGGAAGATGTATCTTGAGGAGAACCTAAGCTTCATGAGGATGCAGAAATGGGAGCATATAGACTCCTTCCTTACTAGACTTCAGGATATCTGACATCAAATGTTTGTTATAGGGTTAGTGCCTCAACCTACAAAGTTGGTGTGATTTTACCTCAACAACGTTCCTTAAAAGTGGCAAGTCTTCATCTAGAGAATTTTGGGTAGAGAAAAGTTGCCAAACTTCGATCATATGTGGGTTTATCTATAGCAGGAAGAGATGAGGCGATATTTGGTGAAGACCACCATCACTGGAAGTAGCAACAATAGCGGGTCGAAGGAAGTAAAGGAGGAGGTAGATGTGGCCTTCGCATCAAATGGGCTGCAGGAGTAGTGCAAGAGGAAGAAGGATGTTTCCAAGGTCAAGTGCTTCAGGTGTGGTGATCATTGCCATTACAACACTCAATGTCCTCTTAGGAAGAAGGATAATAAGGAGAATCAGGATCAACAGGTTGCATCTACTGAGATCAACAAGCTTTCCTCCAGATTGGAGGAAGATTTTTCCATGATCGCCGAGGTACCTCTAGAAGAGAGGTGGGGTGATTTGGTTTTGTAGCTCCAGAGAGCTACATGATGGGAAATATTCTTGAGGACTTCCACCTAATGAATCAATGCCTTACTAGGGGAGCCCAAAACAAGAAGTAGCAGGATGGATCAATGGAAGTTGGTATAGCCACATGCCAGAGTGACAAATTTAGTAGCTAGTAGTAGGTCAGATGCTGGGCAGTGTAGTGCAGAGTTGGCACAGAGTAGAGTCAACAATAGTGCATAAGGTTTAGTGTCAACGCAAAGTCTAACAGTAGTCAAGACTTAGTTGACAGATGCATCATATTGACAGTAGTTGGCTCAACATTTTGGATGTTTCTCCATTTCATTTGTTGCAATTGTAGTAACAACAGACGGAGAGGAAGTTGCAGTGCAGATGCAATGTTGATAGCAGTTCAACAATGCCCACAACAACATGGATGTGACAAAATGCATGGAAGTTGTGTTTACAGATGTGACAAAATGAAGGGCAGTTTCGAGGAATCATTTCAGAAGTGATGTGTGATAGTAACTCACATTGTAAGAGGTCAATTCCAAGGTAACAGAGTAATGAGAAAGAAGAACAAGATGATGGGACAAAGGATTACAGATCAGAATCAAGAAATTGAGGAAAGAGAATGTTTTAAGTTGTATATGATGTTTAACCTAGTCCAAGTCACGTATACACGTGGGTCAACCGAATAAAAGGCGTGTATACGTATGAATGTAGTTTCACAGAAGGCAAAGTGCATATGGGATGGAAAACTAAGGTTAAATAATACCAAGGGTTCATACCATGGTATTAGCCCACAATATTGAGAGGAATAACGGTTACTTGATCCCGTGTAAGAATACCATAGGTTCTAAGTTGTGTTTTGATGCATGGTATTGGCAAAGGCTCTAAGTATATAAGGAGGAGAAAATCAAAGGGCTTGGAGTGAAAGTGATGAAAATCTTATGAAGAGTTAGATCAGAAGCAAATATTCATGTTATGGGTTATTGATGCTTTTCTTGATCTAAACTAAGTATGCACCTGAGTGTTTGATGATGGATGAGATCTAATAGATCTGAAATAATTATGGCACTAATGATGGATCAAGATTATGAGACCTGAAATGACTTATCATTGTATGATCTGATAGATCTAAGCGCTAATGTATGTTTTATCCTTCAAATGATATGATCTGGGTATTATGATGTCTTGAAAAGTTGTGGAGTTATAATTCATTATTTTCATATCTATACGCAGGTTAGACTTGGTGAAGGTGTGTATATACACGGATTCAGCACTTCCAAGTAGCGTATGTAGAGGAAGGGCTTGTTTTTCATAAATAACTGATCTATCTAATCAGTGTTGCCGTTTTATTGTTTTTGTCAATAATGTCTTCATTAGATCTAAAGTAAAACTGATTGTATAAGGAGATTGAGTCTAGTTGAATGATTGATTGAGTAAGAAGGGTGATCTTTGCTGCTATCTATTTAGAACTCTATAATATGACAATAGATCTTCAGAACGTCCTTGGGTAGTACAATTTTTGGTTGAAAAGTTTTATGATTCAGTATTTTTAGAGGTATACATAGGTTGGGTTACAAGAAGTAGCATATAGATGCAGATTGTCCTCATTGAAGTAGAATATACATTCTAATATATGATTTTTGATGCTGCAATTGGTTCTGGTTGTTGATGCAGTGTCCTGGGTTCATCTTTGTGTTCTGGTGACAATGTTCTAACTATTTAGATTGATTGATTGTGTTTTACTTTGTAGCCTTTTGTAGGTTGGCGCCTATGTACTGGTAAACATATTAGCCAGTACAAGAGCTAGGGGATTATAGCTCCCTTCCAGTGGGAGCTGGGAAACAAATGAAGGTTGTAGCCTTATGTAGGCCGGAACCAATGTACTGGTAAACATATCAGGCAGTACAAGAGCTAGGGGGTTGAAGCTCCCTTCGAGTACCAGCTCGAGAACAAGTGAAGGTTGTATCCTTCTCTAGGCTAACGCCTACGTACTGGTAAACATATCAGCTAGTACAAGAGCTAAGGGGTTGTAGCTCCCTTCAAGTAGAAGCTGGAGAATGAGAGAAAGTGGTAACCTTCTGTCGGTGGGTGCTTGTGTACTGGTATGAGTCTACACTAGTACAAAATTGTAAAAAAGTTTTTCTTTATATTAAAAAGAACACAGAGATGACAACAACAAGTGGTTTTCTCCTGCATTGAGTTTCCACCTTAAATCCTGGTGTTCATGTGTGTTCTGTATATGTGATGGTTTATTTTGTTATTACAACACATGGTTATTGTTTATCTAGTTTTTAATAAAGTACTAATGCACTAATTGAAGACAAACATATGATGGATTAACTCAATCATAATTTCACTTGATATATGCTAATTGTCTTAAGAACAGTATAGTACACACGTAGGTTCCATTCAGTAAAGTCACGTATAGAAATATGAATATGAAATGTAAAAAATTATTGCTTTGTAAACACTGATTCACCCCCCCCCCCTCCCCCCCAGTATTTTCCCAACAATTGGTATGAGAGAAATTCCTTTGGTAGAAGATTGATCGCATGAAGGAGATCCATTGTAATAATGGGGAAGAAGAAAAGGAAGAAAGCAACTCAAAATAAGAAGGCATCTCAAAGCAATGGAGACAACGGGAAAGACAATTGCCTACTAGGTGGAAGCAATTATTCATATGCAAAATCACCTCAGATTGAATATGAACACACAAAATAATTATCAGGTGCTAATTTTTGGTCCTCTGGTGATACATTTCTCTGTTCATGAAAAATTGAAAATAATGAATGTGATAGTGAAACAAATTAATGTGTTCTTATGGGTGAAAGTGAAAGAAATCTAGTAGAGGAAGAATTTAAAAGGCTCAGAGATAAAATTAGAGATCAACAAGATCTATTTGATAAAAGGGAATTTACCTACAAATAAGAAGGTACCAAGTTAAAAACTCAATTGGAGGAAGGAAACAAAATAAGGAAGCGGTACAAGGAAAAGGTAGATCAATTTCAAAGGCTGCAGGATGAAGTAACATCATTGAGAAATGAAGTGAATGAAAATAATACAACAACCAAGGAACTAAAAGAAAGAACTAGTTACTGTAAAGGTGTTGAAGTGGTGGTCTTCTCTCTAAAAGGAGAACTTGAAAATTCAAATAAGAAAAATGAAGAACTAGCTCAAGCATTTCAAGAACAAGAAAATGAGGTTCTAAAATTAAGAAAAAAGTGTAAGAATGAAGAAAAGTTGAAGAAATCGTGAAGAAGAAATATCTGGAAAAGGAAGAGCAATATCAGGTTGAGGTAAATATCCTAAAAGGAAAATTAGAAGAAAAGGGTAAACTTTTATGATTTCAAGATAGTACTAAGATTTTGGATAATATTCCTAGTAGTCAAAATCTGGTCTTGGTTTTCATAAAACTATTAAAGGTGAGTCTAGCTTAGAAACTGAAGCAAGGAATTCTAATGTAAAATTTGAAATGCTCAAAAAGGAGATAAGAGATCAACCCCATCAACAACCAAGGAAAGGAAGTCTTCAAAGAAAATCATTTACTCCTAAATATGGAACTGTTAATCAATTATTTCCTATGTTTGTTATGAAACGAGCTCACAAAAAGATAGAAAAGATAGATCAGTGCCTTAGAATTCAGCCTCTTCGAGGGGCAACCCCCTTTACATTACACAAATGAATGATTCTTTGATTATTCAAATGACAAAACCTCCTTTCTATATATAGGAGTCTAAGGAGTCACAATATAACCCAGCTGACCTAGCAATAATAATATAAAGGCACAAAAATAACAATAGAGGGATTCTATGGGGCGTAGTAATAAAAATATGGGGATAATAGGGACACAACAATACTAATAAGGGGTACAACTACAATAGTAATGGGGTAATCACTAGTATTATAGGGACCTAACATGCCCCTTTCCTTCAAAAAAGTGTTGTCCTCAATGCTTGAGTATTTTTGGATGCTTCTGTATACAATTCTCATCCTCCCATGTGGAATCTTCAGTGGATAAGTTCTTCCACTTGATGAGATACTTCGAAATTGATCGATTTCGTAGCTGTCGAGTTCTTGTTTCTGTGACTGCTTCCGGTTCCAATATAATTTTTCCTTCCTCGTCAAGTTCTAGCAATATTGTTTGAACTGGGAGCTTGTCTCCTATAACCTTCTTTAAACATGAAACATGGAAAACTGGGTGCACTCGAGAAGCTGCAGGAAGCTACAATTTGTATGCCATAGTACCAATCTTTTGCAACACCTTGTATGGACCATAATACTTTGGTGATAATTTATTATCCTTCTTAGCTTTCTTGAGGGACATTTGTTTATATGGTTGTAGCTGTAGGAATACCCAATCACCTACATCAAAACTTCTTTTGCTGCGATGTTGATCTGCCTGTTGTTTCATTCTATTCTGCGCCAACACGAGGTTATCCTTTAAGTGTTGGAGGACTTGTTGTTGATGCTCGATGTGATGTTCCACTGCTTGAACCTTAGAATTTTCTCTTAAATATGATGTGATGGACGGTGGCTGATATCCATAAAGTGCCATAAATGGGGTCATTTTGTTGTTGTATGGAAGGAAGTGTTATACCACCATTCAGCCAGAGGCAACCATTTGACCCATTGTGTTTGTTTATCAGATACAAAGCAACGAAGATATCCTTCCAAAAATTTGTTTACTATCTCAGTTTCCCCATCAAATTGAGGATGATAAGATGAGCTATGAGCTAACTGAGTACCAAGACAAGAAAATAATTCTGTCTAAAAATATCCAGTGAAAATGGGATTTCTGTCACTTACAGTAATCTTTGGGTTTCCATGTAGCTTTTAAATTGTTTCCATAAATTCAGTAGAAACTGTACTGGCTTTAAATGGATGTGATAATTTTCCATTCCTTAATGGATTTAATTTTTCTAGGGTCTACCTTAACTCCTTCATGAGATACAATATGACTCAGATATTCCACCTCTTGTACTCCAAAGAAATATTTGGATCTTTTTGCATATAATTGTTTCTCCTCCAATAGTTGTAGCACCTTGTCAACATGTTCAACATGATCCTTCCAAGACTTGCTATAGATTAGTATATCATCAAAAAATACTAGCACAAATTTTCTAGGGAAGGGTTTGAAAATGGAATTCATCAAACCTTGAAATGTAGAAGGTGCATTGGTAAGGCCAAGAGGCATGACCAAAAATTCATAATGACCCTCGTGAGTTCTAAATGCTGTTTTCGAAATGTCTTCAGTCTTCATTCCGATTTGATGATATCCTGAATGAAGGTCCAACTTGGTGAAGTAAATTGATCCATACAATTCATCCAGTAATTCATCAATGACAGGAATGGGAAACTTATCTTTAATAGTGAGCTTGTTGATCTCCCTATAATCCGGAAACATGCACCATGATCCATCCTTCTTGTGCACCAATACTACTGGAGCAGACAAAGAAATTTGACTAGGATGAATTATACCCACCTCTAGAATTTCTGCAACCATACGTTCAATTTCACTCTTTTGGGCATAGGGATATCTATATGGCCTGATGTTTGGAGGAACACTTCCTGGAATCAGATGAATAGCATGATCATGATCATGAATAGGTGGGAGACCTTTGGGAGTCTCAAATACCTTAGAATGATTGTCCAAGACTTTTTGGAGATCTGGAGAAATAGATGATTTCAATGTGGAAACATCTAGCGAACATAATTGTGCAATCACACCTCTTTGTTCCTTTTTTAGAAGCTTTGTCATACTGTTAGAGCTGATTATCTTTCCCGGTTTCCCCGCAATACCCCTTAATTCAACTTCCTTTCCTTCTGCAGAACATTTCATGAAAAGTTCTTGAAAATTAAAAGCTATTGTACCCAAGGATTGTAGCCATTGGACTCCTAGTACAACATCAGCACCTCCCATTGGAATGGAAAGCATTGGGCTAGTCAATACATATTCTCCCATGGATAGCTTGATATTATGGCACTTTCTAGAGCAATTTATCGTTCCTCCATTTGCAACCATCACTTGACACTCTGGTGCTAGACATAAGAAGCAATTCGATTCTTTTGCTATATTACAATGAATAAAATTGTGGGTACTTCTTGAATCAATCAACACTATTACCTTTTTCTTCTTGATTTGTCCTTCTATATTGATGGTTTGAGGAGTGGTAATTCCAGCCAATGCATTACAAGATATGGTCGGATTCATTTCTTCTTTATCTAGGCTTTGTTCCTGGAGTATATCCTCT
Organism: Pinus tabuliformis; assembly: GCA_031772625.1. Classification (NCBI taxonomy): domain Eukaryota; kingdom Viridiplantae; phylum Streptophyta; class Pinopsida; order Pinales; family Pinaceae; genus Pinus; species Pinus tabuliformis. The sequence goes on from CM062818.1 coordinate 1,427,949,618, forward strand.
TCATTTGACCTTTCTTGCCCCTTTTCTTCTTCCTCTTCACAATCTATGTAGAATAATTTCTTCTCGGCACACTTATGACCTTTAGTGTATTTGCTATCACAACTGTAACAAAGCCCTTTTGCTCTTTTTTCTTCCAATTTTTGTGGTGTCAATCTTATAGGTTGTGGAAGGCTAGGGGCAACAACACTTCCATCTTTATAGTTGTGAGTGGTATGCTTCCTAGTTGCCATAATTTTTCTTTCCATTTTTCTTGCTAACCTGAATGCCTTCTCTAATGAATCAGGTTCCCAAAGGAAAAAATCATGTTGGATATTATCCTTTAAAGTCCCTATGAACACATCAATCCTATTCTCCTCTGGAATATTTTTTACCCTTATGTTCAATTTTTGGAACTCCTCAATGTGCTCCATTATTGAAGCCTTTTGTTTGAGACTTATCAATTGGCTAAAAAAGGTGTTGCCTTTTGTATCCTCATAATGTGCTGTCAATTCTTCCGTAAAAATTTCCCAAGTGATAATTTGTTAATGAGAACAAAGCCATTGATACCATACAAACTGATTTGGTTCCAAATATAAAGTTGCAATACGTACCTTTTGTGTGTTTTTCACATTATTGAGATCGAAAAATTGCTCCATCTGTAATATCCAAGTTGCGGGATCCTTGCCATAAAATTTCCTTATATCAATTTTTGGAATATGGTGGGTCTTCAATCCAAAATTAGAGTCTATGAAATCATGATTAACATTTCTTTTGTTCTCATCATGAGTTTCCTTTACTACCCTTTCACCATTAGTAAGTATTTATTGTAGAAAATTTGTCAAATCTGTCTTCAAATCTGCCATGTCTGTCTTCAAATCTGTCTTCAAATCTATCTTCAAATCATCCATCTTAGCTTCCACGTCACTCATCTTAGCTTCTACATCTTTCTTTAAACCATCCATCTTAGATTCTGTTACTTTTTGTGCGAGAGAAATTTGTTGCACTTGGTCTCATAATTTTGATATATCATGTTGCATTTCTTCCTCTTCTTCATAAGTCATGCTAGAGCTTTCAGGTTGCTTACTAGGTTTTTTCATTTTCTTTCCTTGGGGCATCAGTTACTGATAATAATGCTCTACTATGCCCTTTGAATTCCTTCAAAATAATTTTTCAAACCAAGCTTAAGCAAAAATTTAAAAAAATCTACACCTTTTTCACTTTGTAGGAGATCGATATTTCCTGTGATGTATCTCTATAATTTTGGATCATCTAGTTCTGAAATTGTGGCCTGTAGTAGCCCTCTATGTCCTCTTTCCAATGTAACCAGTCTAATTGAATTTAGATTCTCCAAGGTAGAGTTATGCACAATATCCCAAGATGACCTAATTATAGACTTTTTCAGAAGAGCGAACTTGTAGGAAGTGCCACGTGTCACTGTTTCAACCTTAGGATCTGAAAAATATACACAGGAAACTGCAGTCTGTCCTCTTTCTGTAACTTCTTACAAAATTTCAATCTGATGCTCAAAACAAAAGTTATGACTATTTTCCCCAGGTCACCTATTTGAAATGTAATTCGGGAGTCTGCAAAAATGCTAACTTCCTCAGATCATATCTCCGTCAATATAGCGCGAAAAGCTATGAAATTTGGACCTGCGGTTCAAATTGATTTCGGCCCAAATGGGTTTTTGTTTTAGCATCTGAAACATCGTAAAAAAAAATTTATAACGCAAATGCCACGATGACCTGTTTGGAGCATCGAAACCCTAGAATTTAAGGCTCTAATACCAAATGTTATGAAACCAGCTCACAAAAAGATAGAAAAGATAGATCAACACCTTAGAATTCAGCCTCTTCGAGGGGGCAACCTCCTTTACATTACACAAATGAATGATTCTTTGATGATTCAAATGAAAAAACCTCCTTTCTATATATAGGAGTCTAAGGAGTCACAATATAACCCAGCTGACCTAACAATAATAATATAAAGGCACAAAAATAACAATAGAGGGATTCTATGGGGCACAGTAATAACAATATGGGGACAATAGGGGCGTAAAAATATTAATAAGGGATAAAACTACAATAGTAATGGGGTAATCATTGGTATTATAGGGACCTAACAATGTTGAATAATGTTCAATGTTATATCTATCATAATTTTGGACATCTTGTAGCCAGGTGCAGAAGTAGAATGTTTCAAGATAATAATGGTCACACTAAAAGATCATCAACTTCCAGGTACTTTAAGGGATAATGTTTTTCTTGCAATATGTTTGGTCACAAAGCCATTGATTATATAGAAGGAATATGAAACATATAAGATTGTATACTTGTAATAAGTTTGGGCATACATTGAAAGAATGTAGGGACAAGTTTATGGATCGCCATAGACAATATGGTAAGCAATCAAATAAGCACGTTGATATCAAAAAATTTGAAAAAGATGAATCCACCAAGAATCAAGAAGAGGAAGATCGGGTAAGGTATGGTATTTCTGATTTCTCATTCAAAGATGAATATGAATGTTATCATCACATGACTAGATACAAGAGTAAAATGGAGTCTTTGATGAAGAACCATCATGATAATGATATTCTTGGAACTGATGTTTTAGCAAAATTTCTAGGACCAGGTACAGTCAGAACAGACTCAGGGGGAACTGAAAGTATGAAATTTTAGTGTTCCAATTTTCATACGTATATATTATGAAGATAAGTCATGTACATACACAAGTTTGAAATTGCACAGTCGCGTATATGTTGGTTTGATGATGAAGTAGTGGGAAAGACATAGAAAAATGGTTTGATATGGTTCAGACACTTATCAATTGTCTTTTATGTTTTGATGGTTGACGGTTATAGTCTGCAGATGTTATTTAGAAGTAGTTTTTACCCTGATAAGTTGTTGATGACTTCATGTATAACTGGTCGATGATGATGCCTTGATGATTCTTATTGATATATGCAATAATTATATATGACAATGAACAATTGGCATAGGTTCAGGTGGAGAATATGTTATGCCTCTAATAATTCATTGTTGGAATTATATTTAGAAGTCTTTGGTACATAATTATTCTTATAGATGGTGAGGATGCTTATGTTGTTGAAGTGTTTAAATGATGCATAATTCTATGCTACGGTCATGAATTTCCTATGATGAAATCACAGATGACACTTTACTTGAGCCAGTTAGTTGTTTTGATTCTTCTGATTAGATTTGTGGATGACTCTTTTGATGATGCATATAGTTATGTTACATACATGGTGATATTCATAAGTTCAATGAGAAGAACAAATCTTGAGTACACATCTTCATTATTTGATGATGTTAAGGGTCACTCATTTATGTTATGCTACTACCATCATGTCTTCAAAGATGCATAAATTTCACATGGTGTGGTTATGTATGACGATTCCCATACTTCTTGGCTCTCACATGGTTGAGGATTGTTGCACTTTATGGTATCAAGAAAGTTTGACAAAATGACTATGAGCTCATGGTTTTCCTTTCACATTAATGAGAAGCTAGATACATACTTCTATCTCTATGATGGATACATGGATGATTATTCAAGTTGCATATTGGTAAATATTATTGGTTGGACAAAAGAATGGTGTTATTGTATGTTTCATGAAGACATAGCTATTTGGAGACATGGCTTAATTAGTCACATAATGATAATGACTTCTTACTTTATGATGATAGGTTTGATACTCACATATGTTGATTATCACGGTCGATGCTTATCAGATGCGGGATGTTAGAAAACTCCCTAGTGATGATACATGGTTGATATATTGAGGATTGTTGTGAAAAGAACATGCATTTATTGCTATGATGATTTGGAGATGATGTTCTGGTCATGGATGATGACTATGGTGCTTTCACATATATGTGATATAATGTGAATGGTTTTGTATTACTGCTTGGAGATATGCCATATGCTTAGTTGATTCATGGAAGGCTATGTTAAGGGTTTTTCTACTAAGGAAATGAAACAAGTTTATCTTCATAAGGTCAAGAGGATGAGTTGATATCTATATGCAGCATACTTAGTCACAAGTTGATGATATTAAATTTTGTGAATTGATGGACATATATAGGTTTTTACACTTGCTGATGCTGACATATGTTTATGGTGCAGATCATATATGGTGTATGATAGTTGCTGATAATTATCATGATCTTGTTTAGGTCTTTGGTCTTTGTTATAAATGTCATGTATATCATTTGATGTAAAGGTCATGAAAAGACCTATGATGTAATAATTGTCATATTTAGTCATGTATGGACTTTTGAGATCATGTCAAATATGTAATCCCACTTGGTTGGGTGGATGAGTCAAATATGTATCCCCACTTGGTTGGGAGATTGATGTATGTATGAGTCATTGGTGATAGGAAGGTCATACTCACATAGTTGAGTTATAGAGTCATGTTATTCTTTTGAAAAATATTTTTGCAGACTCTACATGTGCTCAGGGGGAGCATGGACAGTATAGTGCATCTCAGCATGTACTAAGGGGGAGTTTGATTAGAGAATTTAGCATGTGCCTAGGGGGAGCATGATCAATGTTCATATTCAGCAGTTCAGATATGGAAGTCTTCATTTAACATTGGTCAGCCCTTTTCCCTTGATTTCAAAGAGGAAGAGTAGCTTGGTGTTTGGAGAATAACTTGATGTTTTGAAAAGCTTGGTGCTCGTCTTGATGTTATTTACAAGTTGTGGTGACCAAACACAAAAGTAGTTTCCATCAAGTCCAAAGGGGAAGATTGTTGGCATTATGATGCATGTGTTGTCCTTGATGGCAACTCATTTTTAACAGAACAAGTATATGTTAACTAGATGAACCTACAGGTTAGATCAGAGGTGACAGAATGATGGAATAGAATAATGGGTCAAAGGTTTACGGATCAGAATTAGAAGCTTGATAGGGGAAATTGTTGGAATTATGAATTAGGTGTTTTCCTTGATGGAAACCTACCTGATGAGTTGTCCTTGATGACAACCTATTTGATGAATGGACTACTTGATATAGATATAAACATGATGTGACAGAATGCATGGAAGTTGTGTTTACAGATGTGACAAAATGCGGTGCAGTTCAAGGGAATCAGTTCAAAAGTGATGTGTAATGGGAAGTCACATTGTAATAGGTCAAATTTCGAGGTAATAGAGTAATGACATAGAAGAAAAAGATGATGGGACAAATGATTACAGACCAGAATCAAGAAATTGAGGAAAGAGAATGTTTTCAATTGTATACGTGTTTAACCTAGTCCAAGTTGCATATACACAGATGTACAAAAAATAAAAGGTGCATTTACGTATGCATGCAGTGCCACAGAAGGAAAAATGCATATGGAATGGAAAATTAAGGTTAAAGAACACCAAGGGTCCATACCATGGTATTAGCCCACAATATTGAGCGAAACAGTGGTTACTTGATCTCGTCTAAGAATACCATAGGTTCTAAGTGTTGTTTTTGTGCATGGTATTGTCAAAGGCTCAAAGTATATAAGGAGGAGAAAAATCAAAGGGATTGGAGTGCAAGTGATGAAAATTTATGAAGAGTTAGGTCAAAAGCTAATATGCATGTTATGTGTTATTGATGATTTTCTTGATCTGAACTAAGTATGCACCTAAGTGGTTGATGATGGATGAGATCTAATAGATCTGAAATAATTATGGAACTAATGATGGATTAGGATCATGATACCTGAAACGACTTACCATTGTATTTTATGATAATGGATAGGCTAGATCTGAGTGTTAACATATGTTTTATACTTTAAATGACATGATCTCAGTATTCTGAAGTCTTGAAAAGCTGTGAAGTTATAAGTCATTATTTGCATATCTATGCACATGTTAGACTTGGTGAAGGCACATATACACACAGATTCAACACTTCCAAGAAGCGTATACAGAGGAATAGCTTTTTGTTCAGAAATTACTAATCTATCTGATCTGTGCTACTATTTTACTGGTGTTTGTCAGTGTTGTCTTCATTAGATCTGAAGTAAAACTGATTGTATAAGGAGATTGAGTCTAGTTGACTGATTGATTGAGTAAGAAGGGTGATCTTTTCTTCTATCTGTTTAGAACTCTGTAATATGATAGTAGATCTTCAGAATATCTTTGGGTAGTACAGTTTTTGGTTCAGAAAATTTATGATTCAGTATCTTTAGAGGTATATGCAGGTTGGGTTACAGGAAGTAGCGTATACACATAGGTTGGCCTCATTAAAGTAGCATATACATTCTGACATATGATTTTTGAGGTTGCATTCGGTTCTGGTTGTTGATGCATTGTTCTGGGTTCAAATCTGTGTTCTTGTGATAGTGACCTAACTATTTAGATTGATTGATTGTGTTTTTTTTCAAATTTGATGGGTTTTAGTGATTGGTTGATGCAGTTGTATTTGATGGTTGTATTGCAGTTGTGATTGATTTTGAGCTTCAATGTTACTTATGGGTACAGTCTCAAAATTTGATGAATGTGGCCTACATATGGTGTTGATGTATACCAGGAGTATGCAGTCTGAAAATTTATGAAACACGGTCCCTAGAAAACGAATGAAGGTTGTAGCCTTCTATAGGTCTGCGCCTATGTACTGGTAAATATATCCAGTACAAGAGCTACAGGGCTGTATCTCCCTTCCAGTAGGAGCTGGAAAATGAATGAAGGTTCTGGCCTTCTGTAAGCCGACACCTACATACTAGTAAACATATAATCCAGTACAATAGCTAGGGGGTTGTAGCTTCCTTCTAGTAGAAACTAGAGAAAGAGTGAAGGTTGTAGGCTTCTGTAGGCCAATGCCTACGTACTGGTAAAAGAATCATCCAGTACAAGAGCTAAGGGGGTATAGCTCCCTTCAAGTAGAAGCTAGAGAATGAGAGAAAGTGGTAGGCTTCTATAGTTGGGTGCTTGCATACTGGTATGATTCTGTGCCAGTACAAGATTGTAAACAACTTTTTCTTTATATTAAAAAGAATAAAGAGATGACAACAACATGTGGCTTTCTCCTGCATTGGGTTTCCACCTTAAATCCTGGTGTTCATGTGTGTTGCTTATGTGTGATGGTTTTTTTTGTTATTACAACAAATGGTCGTTGTTTATCTAATGTTTAATAGAGTACTAATGCACTGACTGAAGACAAAAATATGATGGATTAATTGAATCATAAGTTCACTGGATATACACTAATTATGTTAAGAACAATCACATACACATGTAGGTTCTGTTCAGTAAAGTCACATATAGAAATCTAAATATTAAATGTAAAAGTTATTGATTTGTAAATATTTATTCAATCCCCCCCCCCCCCCCCCCCCCCCCCCCCCCCCCCAATTATTTTTCCCAACAACTTTAGAAACTATGGTTAATCTACAAATTGTTTGGAGGTGCGATTTTCCATGCTAGATGCTTCATGCTCTAGCTTCTCTTTGAAATTTTTTTTTTTTATTATCTTTTGATAGGTGTATAACTGAGCGAAATTTGTTCATGAAGGTTATTCAAATGGTAGATCAATCTACTATTGTTTTTTGGGTGAATAATGATCATGTATCCATTTGCAGAGGACCTTGTAGCTATCGAGAACTAGTGTTGGATTCCTTTGATGCTTCATGATGCAAAGATTTGTTGATTTGTTACCTTGAATGTGGTCCTGTAGGGTATTTGTGGGATGCTACAGGACTTTGTGTCTTCCTATAGTAGTGACACAATCCCTTCAATGACCGAAATTTTCTCCATGTGTTGCTTGATAAAATATTGATAATTCATAAGGATGCTGCTCATGAGTGTCAAAGAGCTCTCTAATGATGAAAAGAGGTGTAAAAATGGATGAAGGAAAATGATTATAATGGATAGCGATATGAATGAGGGTCGGAAAAGTGTCAAATAGTGTGATGTATGGATGATAGGTCTATTATGGAGCTCCTCCCTAGTTCTTGAGTGGAAAAAATTTTAATCTTTTACTTGTTTTTATGTATATCAAAATCCTTAAGCAATTCTAGAACACTCTTGTAGCAATACAATATATTGACAGAATTGGTTGACAAAGGATAGATAATGGTGTGGAAAATCTTGGATATGTTAATGGATGGATGGAGTGGATTCATAGGGCTGAATGGCAGTGTGTGAAGGTGATTTTTTATGTTGCTCTTCTGACTGTGTTATTCTTCATTGACTTCCACTAGAACCTTTTTTTTAATTAGACTGATGCGAGGAGAAAATTAATATTTGGGATTGGTGATTGAAGATCATCATGGAAGAAAATAAGTGAAATGAAAATAGGTAGGAAAAAAGAAAAAAATTGACCTTTTCCACTGGCTAGTGCCTTCCTACTATGGTCTTGTAGGATTTGTGCGCACTTCTGCAGGATTGTGTATCTTCTTGTAGCAGTCACATAGGCCCTTCTAATATCACATTATCCTTCATATAAATCCTCTAATAGCATTAGTAATTCATGATTAATCTAAGGATAGGGATTTGAAGCCTTTGTTGTGGTGGAAATGATGGAAGAAGCGGTGAAAATGGGGTTTTTTTATTGGCATAGATGAATTTTTGGATGGAGAAGTGATTAAATGGTGTGGAAGATGGATGAAAGAGGTGTGGTAGACTTATTTCTTCAATCCTCCAAGGAAAACATAGGATATAACCCATCTTTTTATGTCGATCACAATCCTGTAGCAAAGCTGGAAAATCCTGTAGCATTTTAGGAAAATCCTGTAGCACACTTGTTCTATCCATATCTCTCAAACTATATATTGGATTGACCTGACTTTTTTTAGCATGTTTCCATCATCCTTATGGATCAACCCATAAAAAACCTTAGTGAATGGATCTAGGAATCTATAGAAAAAATAAAAATGGTTTTAGTTGATGGTGGCATTGTAATTTGCTGAAATTTATTGAGCATGTCACCATAATCCTTATGCATATCCTCATGAAACAAATCGTCCAATGGATGCATGGCTTTCAAGATATGGTAAAAGCAATTTCTACCCTGTGTATTTGACAGAGTTGTAGCAAAATAAAACTTTCCTATAGCACTTCAGGACAACGAAGAACATGAGTGGGAAATGCTTGAAAATGATAGGGAATTTCATGTAAATGGATATGGGTGATGGATTGGCATGGCCCTGGTCAGGTTGGAGAAATTAGGAAAAGGGGGAGAAAGCCCAAGTTTGACTTCCTTTGACTAGGTTTTTGATCAACTTTTTTTTCTTTTGGTGCTAAATTGTTCTTGTTGGTTGCCAAGGTACGAGAGCACCTGCATTCATCAGAGAGAGATACATGGAGAAAATAATTTTTCCCATTTTTATTTTTTATTTTTTCTTAGGCCTACTAGCTGCCTCAATGAGGTTTTCAACTAGTAGGTCTGCCTAGGTGCCTCAAACGAGGTTTTCACCTAGGATCTTTTCCTTTTTCTTTATTTCTCTTTCCAACCCACTGATCAACTCAAGGAGGTTTTCAATTAGTGGGACAATATCGGGCACCTCAACAGAGGTTTTCACCTGAGATTTTATTCTTTTTCTCCTATTTTTTATTTTTTCCATTTTTTATTTCTTTTTTCTATCCTACCCTACTTGAAAAAACACAAAATTTCTTTCAAGTATAAGGATACTTACAATGGAGCTATGTGCATATCAAGATGAAAAATAAACTCATATGAAGTCTTGAGATATATGCTTTGATATGTACATGAATGTGAGATACCAACTTCTTTGATGATGTCAAGAATTGTTGAAGAAGAGCGTTTTGCTACAACTTAGTGATTGTTTGGAACTAAATGTCAATGTAGATGCCCTTGGTTCACTTGCACATTTGGATCAATTTTTTTGTCCTCTTCTACCATGGAATTCAAATATTCTTCTTTTTGTTGATTATTCTCTTGAGCACATAAATGATGTTATGGTAAACATGGCGTAACTTTCTCAATCCCTGATTCTGATGTCTTCTCTCCATCAAGTGTAACCCATGATTATTTGGTCTTCTCATTTGAATATTATTTTTCTAAATGTTGTCCTTTAATGAAATCAAGATAATCACTTTGGTGCAATACACTTCAAGATCCAAGGTGAATACCATTCATATTTACATCGTTTGTGTTCGTAAATGATTGTATAGGTAACTCAATGGAAGTGGATATTTGAGATGGATGTGGTTGGGGTTGTGGTTATGGTGGAGGTGGATGGTAGGGATAGCATGGAGTTGGGTATGGAGGATATTAAGGAAATTATGTAGGATATTGTGGATTTCTCTCTCTCATATTACTTGTTAACCTTGTTGCCAAGATTGGTTTTGGGGTTGAGATAGCCAAGGTTGCCAATGAAAGGGTGTGTTCCAATTACTTTGAGATGGATGTGCATAACCTTTAAATTGTGAATTATGTTCTTGCATCATATCAGGTTGACTAGGCTACCATGGTCCTCTTGCAGATACATGACATAGCTACTTTGGTGATTTAATTGTTCCATTGTCCTCCTGGTAAACTTCCTCCAGCCTTGGTAATGATGGGAAATATTTAAACTCATGTGATTATACAAGGATAACAAAAATATCATCATCTTATTTTTTCTCAGTTTCCACTCTTAACATTTCTACTTGTTCACATAGATTGCTAAGAATTTCTATTTTAAAGTTATCAAGCAAATTTCCAATCTCATCTTGACTTACAAATCTTGATGTTGATCGACTTCCTCTTATCCTTCCTCTTGATATGTGATTGCATATTTTACAAATTTATTAAAATTATAATTGATAAACATCATCTCTACTCATGAGATCAACGATGTCAATCCACACATCTCTAATTATTCTAAGTAGGAGGGTTTTTGTTGTGTCAAATCCTAAATGATGTATTTTTTCCCTCTTAACATTATACATAAATCTCTCTATTAGAACCTCAAGGCTCTCATTTTCTTTCTTATTCTTTCTAAATATTTCTTATTTAATATCATGCGGGAAAGACTATGCATCATGTGTGTATAGAGGAGGCTCAAGTCATTGCCAAAATTGCGCAATTTCACCATCGTAAATTTAGAGAGGCCCTGGAGATTGAGAAAAGGCCGAACATCCTTAATAGGGATGATGGCTGGAAGATTAGCAGTTGCTGGGTCCCAGCCTTGTCTTCCTAGCCTCCTCATTTCCTTTTGTTAGGTCTTAGGGTTTCTGTCTTCCCCCTCCTTAATTTCTCTTTTGGCAGTTTTGTCCTATTATTTTGATCGTTTTAGTTAGGAATTAGTTTTGGGCTATTATTGGATTAACCTTACCTGTTTATGATACTATTGGACATATTATAATTAGATTTTTTTTTTACCATAATTTCAGTATTTATACTATTTAATTATTTCTACATTAACCTTAGAATTGAGTTTCCCTTTAACTAATTTCTAAAAAACACGTTTTAAACCTTATAAATGATAATAATAAATAATAATGACATAGTTAACCTTAATAAATTTGGAATAAAAATCTTTTTAATAAATATTGATTTAACCTTTAGGTTTAAAGGATAAATTATGATATATCAATAATATTAGTTATAGTAATAAACATATCAACCCTTAATTATGAGTAATAATAGATTTACCTATGGAATAAATAATATGGATTATTGACCGTTAGGTTTAAAGGTAATTATGAGTTACCATAATATTAGTTATAATATTTACCTGATATAACTAAACTCTAGGAATAATAATAGTTTAACAATTTGTTTATATCTATTAATTATTATGAAGATTTAGATTATTTAATAAGCTTTTATTAATTTATATAACTTATTAAAATAATAAATATGATATAGATCTAACTTACCAAAGACCATTAAATAATTATCACACAACTATCTAGTATAACTAAATTCTTAAAATAATAGGGTTTGATTACCTTTACGTTGGAATAATAATTAAATATAGATTAATTAATATATATTATGGGATATAATGACCATCCTAATTAAAATATGTACGTCTCTTAATATTTGGGATAATAATAATAATACACCTAATTATTTTAAATTTACCAAATGGATTCGTTTATTTACCTAATTTTAGCTTTTTCGAGAAATATTTTGACTAATTTAGTAGTTTGACCAAGATCATTAGGTCAAAATTAGCCGTTAGCATTATAGCTGTTGGAGTCTCTGCACGCTCTATTTAATCACGCTAAGCTGGATTGGTTCTTCAACTTGTCCTGACGATGAACCACACTGGTTGGTTCGAAACGCGTCGACAAAAGATTGGTTATGTGATTTTGCCGAAGATTATCTAATAATATCATGATCTTTATGTTTTTCTCGAAACATCTTTTTCATATCTTTCCATGTTCTTATTGAATGTCCCTAAACTCGTAAAGCATTTAAGAGATCTATCCTTCAATGTTGTCGGAAACAATATTAATTTTTGAGTGTTTAATAAGTAAACATAATATCTACAAAGGATTTCAAATTCAAAGAAAAAGTTTTCTAGATCCTTTGACCTCATACAATGGAATTTGTGAAGGAAATATGGAGGAATGTTCTTCATATGAACATTGATATCAGTATCTTGAATGGGAAATCGAAGAGGATATTCCTCATTGTAATTATCTCCATCAATTTATTCTACCTTCTCTTCACCATCCTCTTCTTTTACTTGCAAAAGTGGATTGTGATGCGGTTCTTACTGCACCACGTCGTCAAATGGGGGGTTGGAGAACTTTTTGAATAAGAATGCTAATGCAATGAAATATGCCTACATTTTTTCGTTTTTTGTGGAATGTAAAAGAAATGAATCAACTAGGGAAGAAAAAAATGCATGCTTTGACACCTCTCGAACAATGGCACCAAGAAGTGATGAGCCCTAGTATTGTAAGAAGAATAATGCAACTCCCAAGGTTACCAACGTAAATTATCAACTTGGTGTTCATACAAACTTAAGAGGTGTCAACACTATATGTACTACATACAATGTCCTTCTTTCATTGATCTAATGGAATGAAGTGAATATCATGAAATCAAGCCTAAACTAATTGAAAAAATGGAAATGTTACTCTATTTATAGGAAATAGAAATGATGTTTGCTAAATTGTAAGTTCTACTCTGAATTGCAGAAATGTAAATGCTATACTACTTACAAATAAGCTAGCAAAATGTAAATGTTGCATTGAAAGGAAACCTAATATATGGAATGGAAATAAAAATGCTTGAAATAGAATCCATAGATTAAGAATAAATAAAGAAAAATAATCCAAATTTCATGAAGGAAATATCATTTAATCAATCAGTTCATTCCAAAGAGTTTAGATCCATATACAGAGTTCATTGGATGTGGAAATCAAGAAAAACCATTATTGTGTTATCCAATTCATAAATTTGTCCACTAACCCATATTATAGAGGTGAATTTCAATAGATAAGGGACAAGGTTGAAGAGGTATTTTGTCTTACTCAATCATGGATTCAGAGCCTAGGGGTCATTATTCATGCCTAAGAGATAAAAACCAAGATTTTGGAGAAAATATGGTCGAGTTTACACGTGCTACGCGACTGCGACTCCTCGAGATAACTTGTTGAATGCCCAAGAAAATTAAATTTAAATGATATGGAAATTTTTTTGTTATCAATTAGGATTTCTTAGGAATTTATTACAAGTGGAATCACTCAAAAATACCCTTGTTAACATGTGCTAAGAAATAGCAGAAAATTACTACTCTAAAAACCGGAAATTCAAGAATTAATGAGTTAGTTAACCTATCAAATGCCTAACCTGATCAAATGAAAATGATATGGGGTGAATTTTGTTATTAAAATGAATTTTTTTATCACTCAAAACAAGTGGAATAAACTCAAATGAATATGATTAACATGTTCTCAAGAATAGCATAAAGTTATTAATATTTTGCAATAAGAGACTTCTAGAAATTCTAGATTTGTGAAATAGTAAACCAATCTAAGTAGATCAATGATGAATATGAATTTTCAAGTTTGTTCTAAGGATGAAACATGTTTGTGAGTCTATAAATAACCTTCAAAACAACTCACTTCAACCACTTAACCAATGTAACCTACATAGGGGCTTCACTCAATGAACATCTGACATAGCACATACGTTTGTGGCATACTAAACAATACCCTTAATTTGACTACATATTGGAAAAAACCTCTAAAAATAGTTTTATTTAACTCCCTACCAATGCAAATCCAATACACCTTCCCAATTTTAAAAAACCCATCCTTTCACTAGATGTAGCAGGTATCCAATTTTTCATTATCATTTTTTATAACCCTTTTTATTTATATCCCCTTATTTTCATTAACGTAAATCGATTTTTCACTTAGAAAGAATAACCTAAATACTAGGTAGCTAAAAACTTGAAATTTTTAATAAAAAACAAGATATAATTTTGTTTATTTACAAATACATTTTGTGGAAAATTTGAATGGAAAATACACAAATATGAACTCTTAATTGCATATGTATTCTATTGAATACTGAAAAAGATACACTACAACATTTCAAAACAAAACCTCAATAACCAACATAATGGTGCACCTTTCATCATGCTTATAAAATAGGAAGAGGAGAGAAAGTACAATGAATATGGAAATATGCAAAATCCTATCTAGTTGGACTTTGTCAAATCATAGCCCTAACCTGATCACTTAGTGCACCACATTTGCATGGTAAGAATTCCAAGTAAGTGTGTCTCCATCAAAAGATGAATTAGATCATACATGCATGCATCCCTTTCTTGAGATATGTGTCCTTTACCTAATATGGGAATTTCTCAGGCACAAGTATTTTAATTGACTAAGGATATACACCCTTCTAGTAAGAATAGATCATGCATGCTAAAAATAAACGAAATCAAAGCTATGATAATGAAACACTCTATCCAGAACTAAAATTTCTAAATCTAAAATAACATATAAAATGGAATTAACTAAAGGTGGCACATGCACGCCCTCGTCATGCATGCACCCTCTTCCAAACAATAGTTTATTTCAGTGTCACTTGTGGAATACATGTGCCCTCTACCAAGAAATAGTTTGTATCACTGTGTCTTTCACTTACATTCAACCTATTCATCACTAATGTAAGGAAAGGGTGAATGTGCCATATCTTTTTTCTTCTCTACTACCCCATCATTGTGAGGATCATTAGCCGAGCAATAGGTAAAGACAATTAACACATCCATGAGACGTAGATCATGGAGGTATTAGTAATGCAATGCATGTCTATTTTTTAGCAAGGATACTTGGGAGCGGGAGCGAAAATAGGAAGTGGGAGTGGGGAGAGACATTTTCAAAGGCTCCTGGATTAGAAGTGATTTTTGGAGAAAAATTTATGTGTTATATAATTTTATATATTTTGATGTAGATATGTCAAAAAAAGCATGTAGAATGATGCATTAGTGATAAAAAAATATAAAAACATGGCTTAAACTATATAAAATAATTCATCTAGTAGTTATATTCTTGATTAACCATAAGTCCACAAATTACAAGTTTTCATTTATATAACCTGTAAGGGT
Source organism: Pinus tabuliformis (assembly GCA_031772625.1). NCBI lineage: Eukaryota > Viridiplantae > Streptophyta > Pinopsida > Pinales > Pinaceae > Pinus > Pinus tabuliformis. Next base: position 1,427,965,126 of record CM062818.1, read on the forward strand.
GCACATAAAAAAAAAAAGAATCAAGTGCAATCCATCTCTAAACCAAATATGCATCAACAAATAGGCTCCATATGGCCTATAGCATCCAAAAATATCAAGCTAGAACAAATACCTACATATCATCAAAATCATTTCCTATGTTGGGATCTTTGTCATTAATATCGTCATCTAATCATTGACATAAGATAGAAAAAATGTAGCATGTCAAGTCAATATTTTCTTTGAGTGATGGGTACATTTTTTGAAGGGGCATGATAGAGGAGTTTGACAACCAATGTCACTAACATCGAGGTAGATAAAGGGTTTGGTGCTCTTGATTAAATATGAGTTCCATGCCCTTGTACATGACAAAATCCAATGGAAGCATTGCAAACCCCCACCAATACTGAAATCCTGAAAAAATGATAAGTGTACTAGATTTTGACCACAATCTAAAATTATACTTTCTCCATATGAAATCCAATCATGTTAGAATCACTCTAAAACATCCTAAGTCATTTCATGGTAATGTTAAAAATTTAAGTAAAAGGATGAAAATGAAAGATAAAGGAGAAAATAACATTTACACTAAGAATTTAACATTACTATGAATTTCATATCAATACTAGGTCCATATGCTTGAATATTAGGGTATTCTGGACCTGCCACTCTCAATACTCCCATGATACTCCTAAGCTTCTATTTCTCCATCCTGCTTAGTTTTTGCCTCCGCATAGCCAATGCATTTTATAAACAATACCTTATAATACACATATTTCTATAAAAGATATAAAAGCACTTTACTCCCTTATTATATGCTCAATATATTATTTCACTTTTTCCTCAATTTTTATGCCCAAATATGAATGCACGTGGTATGGTATTTATTTATCAGTGAAGCCCCCATGGTAACCTACAACGAAAGAGGCATGAAAACTAAATGTAGAAATAAGAGATGCAAGTGAAAAAGACAATCAAACAAAATAAATAAATTGTACAAGAGGTCTACAAGGCTCCTAGAATGGAAAATCCCAAGGATACTTAGAGTCCTATGAAGGAAACCAAGCTTTAGAAGCTACAAATGGCACCAAACTTCATTATTTGAATCAATCCAAGGACATCCCTGCTAGAAATGAAAGTGGAGATGCTTAATAACAAGTTTTCTCCACAAGAAGACTAATAATTAAATGCGCATAGAGGAAAATTCAAATTGGTAATTATACAAAGTGATGATGAAGCATTCTCCTTTAAATGAGGCAACTTTCCCCTCCAAAATCCCTCAAAAAGTGGATCTGGTTCCCAACACTAGGACTCTGCATTAAATGACAATGAGTACATTCCTAGATTTTTTCAATCACCGGAGCTCCATAATTTATGCAATAATTTCATAATATATTTTTCATTTATTTACTATGCAATCTTAGCCCATCCTATAGTAGGGAGCAAGTCCTTGGATTATCTCACCCTCCAAGTATTCATAATATGCCCAATACTCTCATAATATTCTACAAAAATAAATAATATTAGGCACGTAATATGAAATTATCTATAAACCTTCCTAATGAACATATTAAAGTTAAAAATATGTCATATAATGCAAAAATAGAGGTTTAATATGTTGAAGGTTGGTTAGATGAGCCTTAATTTATGTCTAGTTTAGAGGCCCATTAAGTGGGTTGTCGGTATCATTAAAAGATATGATTGAGTTTTGTTAACTCCCAGGTTGTTCCCTTTGACTCCCAAGGGAATACGGCCGGGGTAACCACTAACCAAGCTTTTGATTATAGGTTCTAGCCTACCTATAATCACAGAGGGCTCTCTCTTTAAGATTTATCTCTGTTGTGTGAAAATTTTAGGCTAGTTATGAGTTCAGTTTTTGTTCAAGGTTTTGGTTGAATGATGTCTTTCAGTACCTAGGGTGGAAATCTTCAGACAGTATTAATTCATTGGGCAATGGAGTCTGTGGCTACAAGTTGTTTGAAATATTGAGTGGGGGTGTTGAAACTGCAGGGCCATTTAACTATTTCATGAAACAAACTTAAAATTGTGATGGTGAAGTGTGTTTAACCAGTGAAAAGCAATTAAGAATTTTCCACTAAGTTGTGGGTGTGATAAAAAGATATACTGCACAGGAGCAGATTTGAATTCCTGAACAATAACCACTGTGAAAGATATAGTCTGGAGGTGAAGCAATTAAGAATTACACCCTTATAACTATAACTGAAGAAAACATTTATAACAGCATAGATTGAGGCCAGGGTATTCTATGAATAAATCCTGGAACTATTCTTTTTCTTTGCCATTAAACTGTGAAACATAGAACATGAACGGGTTATGAAGAAATAATAAAACACATAACGAAGAGTTTAAAGGAAACTTATTGTGCCATGAAACACGCAGGAATCCTGTAACATTCGGCAAACACACTACAACGCCTCAGACAACACAGAACTTTGGAAATTCCATCAGCTTTTGTATTAATACTCTGAAAATTTATAGCATAAGATCTATAGAAGAGAAAATCAACAACCCCTGCAAGCTTATGCAAGGGGGAATATATACAATCGGTTATACAAAATATCTGAACCACTGACTCACTTGAGAAATAAATACGTTTACCAACTTTTCAGAATAGCAGATAAGGAAGTTATTACTGTTATAAATACAAGATGAATGCTCTTTAATTCTGTCAGAAGTCTTTTTGACCTTTAGAGGCCACTGAGTCGGTTGAGCGTTCTGTTTTAGAACTATTTTAAGGGACTGCTCAGGCTTTTAGAACCACTGTCTAGAGACAGACAACAGTTGAAAAATATGCTCGTCCCCAGTGGAGTCACCATTTATGTTAACTCCCAGGTTGTTCCCTTTGACTCCCAAGGGAATACGGTCGGGGTAACCACTAACCAAGATTTTGATTATAGGTTCTAGCCTACCTATAATCAGAGAGGGCTCTCTCTTTAAGATTTATCTCTGTTCTGTGAAAATTTTAGGCTAGTTATGAGTTCAGTTTTTGTTCAAGGTTTTGGTTGAATGATGTCTTTCAGTACCTAGGGTGGAAATCTTCAGACAGTATTAATTCATTGGGCAATGGAGTCTGTGGCTACAGGTTGTTTGAAATATTGAGTGGGGGTGTTGAAACTGCAGGGCCATTTAACTATTTCATGAAACAAACTTGAAATTGTGATGGTGAAGTGTGTTTAACCAGTGAAAAGCAATTAAGAATTTTCCACTAAGCTGTGGGTGTGAGAAAGAGATATACTGCACAGGAGCAGATTTGAATTCCTGAACAATAACCACTGTGAAAGATATAGTCTGGAGGTGCAGCAATTAAGAATTACACCCTTATAACTATAACTGAAGAAAACATTTATAACAGCATAGATTGAGGCCAGGGTATTCTATGAATAAATCCTGGAACTATTCTTTTTCTTTGCCATTAAACTGTGAAACATAGAACATGAATGGGTTATGAAGAAATAATAAAACACATAACGAAGAGTTTAAAGGAAACTTATTGTGCCATGAAATACGCAGGAATCCTGTAGCATTCAGCAAACACACTACAACGCCTCAGACAACACAGAACTTTGGAAATTCCATCAGCTTTTGTATTAATACTCTGAAAATTTACAGCATAAGATCTCTAGAAGAGGAAATCAACAACCCCTGCAAGCTTATGCGAGGGGGAATATATACAATCGGTTATACAAAATATCTGAACCGCTGAGTCACTTGAGAAATAAATACGTTTACCAACTTTTTAGAATAGCAGATAAGGAAGTTATTACTGTTCTAAATACAAAATGAATGCTCTTTAATTCTGTCAGAAGTCTTTTTGACCTTTAGAGGCCACTGAGTCGGTTGAGCGTTCTGTTTTAATGCTGAATGATGTGTCTTTATGGCTTTGTCATGTTGTAGCTTTCTCGGCCCTGCCATCTGTAACTGTCAGTGCTGCTTTGGTGGCCAAATTGGTTTGCTGAGTTGGCTCAGTCCATTCTTCTCCAGACATATTGAATGCATCAACTTTTCTTAACATGATGATTTATGTTTTTTGATGAAAAACTTGAGGAAAGGCTCTTGTTTACAGTATCAACTGTATCATTTTGGTCCACCATTCCTGTGTGGGCAATTGATGTCTCAAAATTGCATCTAAGGTCTCATCTGCCTCTGTATATTTGTAGAAGTTTGGAGGCACTTCAAACAAATGTTTGATCTCATTCATAATGAAAAATAGGTTCTCTACTCTGTTATAGAGAATTTGCCCAGATGCTGGCCTTGTTTCTTCTAAGGTACTTGGTCTTACAGTGATCTGATTGGTAGCAAATGTATTGACCCTTTTAGCATAGTTCTCATGCGATAGTAGCCTCCCTGCACTATTCAGTAAGCCAGGAATACCTCTGCTTTGTAATGCTGCAAACTTGTCCATGAATTTGTTTACTTCTGTCTGCATGTCCTGGCTTCTTCTTTCCAGTGTTTGTACTAGGCTTCTTAATGTAAGGACCCTCTTTATCAGCAGGATGGTTTCAGTTCTACTGGGGATCCCAATTGCTGCCAGCTGAGGACCTGTGAGGTTATTTAGCACGTTGATCATTCTATTGGCTATCTCAGGCATATTGCCTAGATATGCCCTTGCCCTTTGGACTTCCCTGTGTGCCTTGGCTATGAGCTCCATTTGCTCATGAATGGTCTCTATATACTGCCACTGATCTGTGATTGATTGGCCAATGTTGGCCCATAAAACTGTCTTGAGCTCAGCCACCACTTTGTCAAGGGTGAGCTCTTTCTCCAGCTCCTTTATCTTCTCTTTGAGAGCCTTCACCTCTCTTCCCCTTTCAGCTATGCTTTGCTTTGACTTGTCATATTTTTCATTCAGCTTAGCTAAATTCTCCCTGGCTTCATTTAACTCTGCAATTTGGGCTTCTAAGGCCCGAATTTCATTCTTCAGCTTCTGCATATCAAGGCTTGTAGCCTGCTCTGTTGTTGGTGCTAGTGCTGATGTAGATGGCACTGTTTGAGCTGTCTGCTCTGTAGGAGGAGCAGTAGTTTGAGGAGATTCCTCAAGGTTGATTATTTGTGGAGGGGGCTACGATGTTTGGCCTCCTTCCTTCTGTTGTAGGGCTGCCTGCAGCGCAGCCTCTGACTCTCCCAATTTCTCCTCTGTCTGGATCAGCTGTTTGTATAATGATACCAGCATAGCTGCTGCATCTTGGTCATGCCTTAGCTGGGCAACCTCTTTTGTCTGAGGATGAAGAGTTGCTGGGATCTTGATCATTTTTCTTAATGCTGCCATGTCTGCATCTCTTAATTTCAACAGCGCTTGTATAGCCTTCGTGTCCTTGGGATCATGCCCAAGCTCTATGATGATATCCTCAAACGCTTTGATTCGGTTGTCTTTTTCCAGGGAGGATGCTTTCTCCAACTCAAGTTGGGCAGCTGTGTTGTTTAGGCTATTTTCCAGCCTATAATTTACCAATGTTTTGTCTGCAAGGGTGGCATATACCATCTCACCCGTTTGCTTGTGCAATTCAATCTGATCCATAGGGTGGATGTCTTTTGCAAGGACCTCAAGGTTGGTCCTTATGTAGTCTGCAGCTGACTGTGGCTACAACATGGTTGGCATGAAATGACTCATTATCATTTTGCCCTGTTGCACATCGTATGCAGACATCAACCTCTGCTGGTTTGTAGGGGCCATTTTCAATAAGTGGTTGTACAACTGTATCCTTATTGGCTCATTCCTCTTTTTGATATCAATAAACTGTTGTTTGATGCCTGTTTTAGCTCCTCTTTGCTGGCTTGAGGAGCTGACTTCTCCTCCAACTGTCCTTTCTTGTTCCTGCTGAAAGGAACTTGTAGATTCTTCCATGCTTGGTGGGCCCATGCCCAAAGATTGCCCCATAGGCATTTCTTCTTCTGAAAGGGGATTTAGCCTCTGTCTTTTCTCCCCTTGAGTTGTGGATGTGGTGAGGGGAGTGTCCTGCTCTCTATCCCTCTTCCTATTTCTGTCTTCATTTTGTGGGGTTTGGAGGACTGAGGCCTCCATTGTCGTTTCCTGCCTAGGAGGCACAGTTTCTTGTGCGTGCTGCCCATTGGATATTGGGGCCTCAGATGTTTGTTCTTGCTGCACTGGCTGTTCCTATTTTTTTTGTTCTTCTTGTTGTTGTACTTCTGCATGAGGTGGCTGTTCTGGCTCCATCCGTCTCTCTTTGCCTTTGCTGGAAGCCTGATAAGTAGCTTTGGCTGCTTGCTGATGTGCTGTAGAAGATGAGGTAGCTGCTCCAAGTTGCCTTTGATATGAAGAGGAAACTTGTCCACAAGTTTCCAAGTTAGCCTCTTTTTCAATATTCTTTGCCTCTCTTTGTATCATTTTCTCTCTAGTAATTGCCTCTTCTAGGGTGCCCTCTTTCCAACTTAGTAGATTGGCATATTTCTCAATATGAGGCAATCTAATGTGCGCATAGCCACCCAATTTATGTTTTACCCTCCTGAGAGAAATGAAATGATTAGGGTCATAAGGTACCCAACGAAAATTGGTTTCCAATCGGAGGGCCTGTAGCATGCCATCTGCTTCCTTCCATCCCTCCTCCCTTATGTTGTAAAGAAAAGGGCCTAGTTGGTTCCTGACTTTTAGTTGCACTTTCTTGTTTTTACTATGGAAATGGATCTGGTCTGCATTTCCAAACTGTCTGAAATACTCCAAGGAAAATAGTCTCATAGGGACATATCTTGGCAGCCTATAAGGGTCCAACTCACAACCATATATTCTGATTACTGCATGGTGTTGGTAAAAGTACCAATCACCAATGCTATATGTCTTAGAGAGATGGAGAATTCTTTGCATTTCATCGGTTAATCTCGGAGGAGGAACACCAAATAACAAAGTCATAGCTGGATGAATGAAAAGGTCTATGAATTCACAGTATGTGTAGGGTGAACAAGAGGTATGATGAAAAACTGAAGTCCAAAACACAACCGACCTTGGATTTCCCTGGGCATCAAGTTTCTTGAGAGGAATAGGGAAACTGTCAGGTTGATAAAATAAGAACAGATGATATATGTATGAGGTGTATCTAAACACCTTTTCCCTTTCTAGATTCATCAGTTGCTCATGAATCTTGTTTGCAATGTATTCAGCATAGTTATAGTGCACAGCAGGAGGCTTCCCAGGAGAAAATATGGACAGCATGGCCATAATGGTGTTATCAACATCCTCAACTCCCTTGTAGCCCAGGACATAGCTAATCAAATCTACAAGCATTTTGCCCAAGTCATTGAGATATGGATTTCCAATAGGAGGCGTTCTCACAGCTTCAGAGCTTGGCTGAATAAATAACTGATTAATTTTGATGATTTGGGCACTGGACAGGTTGCCCCCCTTCTTTAATAAGTCCAACATGGAGAGAGGAGTCAATGGTCTTGCAGTGTGAAAGTGCAGCATCTCATTTATGGCCTCAGGGGTGATATGGAACAAGACTGAGCCTGTGGGACTGAGAACAACTCTCTGGCATGGATCATAGCATTCACAGCATCTATGGATCAAGTCTGGAAGGGGATTGACTTGAGGAAGGTTAAAAATGGGCAAATTGGAGTCCCAAATCCCCAAAATATCAGCTCCACTGAGGTGTTGGGCCTTTAACTCATTCAGCATATGGATGTTAAATTTGGAATTTATTGGAAATGACTCTATCATCTGATAATCTTTATCACCTAGAGCCTTCCATTCTAACTCTCTCTGTGGGGCATTCAGAGGTGCTATATTTAATGCTATTGGTGTTTCCATGGCTAATTAGGACTCTGATTTGTACGTGAACTGGTGTCACTGAACAGAGCAACACAGAGGGGTATCTCTGGAACAGAGAGGCGAATTGCAAAGGAACAGAGGGTAACTGGTAGTGACAGCAATTGAAATACTGCACAGAGGACTGATAGAACAAATTCCAGGCCTAGTAAAACCTTTCCACGGTGAATTAGTGGAGCTCGGGTCTTTAAGTTCACGAATGCGCGAACTAACTGTGAATTTAGGTAAATTTGACTAAATGCAGGTTCTGCAGATGAATTTCGACCTTACAACTGAAATAAAGCTGGTAACCGGGGTGTTTGCTGGTAAATATACTTGTCTTCACTCCTTTTAAGCTATCTTTGGAGAATTATGGACAAAACCAGGCGCAGAGGGAATGATTTGGATAAATACCTTGTGAATTGCCAGCAATGGTTACAAATGCAGGTGGATTGGATGCGCCCACGGTCTTTGTAGCGATTTCTGCAGGTTGGCGACGGATTGGTCGTAATTCGCATGCAGGGGGAGCAATAGTTGTTTTTGCAAAAAGTGAGAAAAAACACGAATTTTGGCTAAAATATGGACTTTTTGGGATATTGGCGCCTTTTTGGATGACGTCAGCATGACGTCATCAGGTGGGGTCAGGGTCGGGTGACGTCAGCATGACATCATCGAGTGACGTGGCGGCCTGTGAGTGGTCCACGGGGATTGCATAGGTGGCGGACATGTCGGAGCATTGGCGGACGGGGGCGCTGATGCGGCGGTGATGTGGCATGACGTGAGCGCGACGTGGTGATGACGAGGACGTGACGTGAGCGTGACTGGTCAGCGGAAACCGGAAGTGGTAAGTGGTAAGTTCTCGGACCGCTCTGGATACGGAAGCAGTATTGTCAGAGGGCGGCCCAAGAAAATTTGGGGGCGACGTGTGGCAAAGGCCTGACGTCACCCTCTGACAGTTTCTCGGGAGGTAACTTACGGTCGTCGGGGCCGACCCGATATGGATATGGGCCGTCGGATGGGAAAGCCCAAATCCGACGGTCGACGGGTCAATCAGATGCCAGGGCGATACGGAAGCGGGCAGGCATATAAAATAATATTATTCGGTGAAATTCGCGCCCGACAAAACATTGGAAAAGTGGGTTTTTTAACTGTATTACGGGAAAAATGGGTTATGCACAGGTTTAGTCACAAAACAGAATTAAGGTTATTCATCCAAGCAGATTTTGGATTAATCCCAGGATTAATATATCAGCGCTCTTTGGGTCGCGCTCTAATGTTTTAGCGCTTAAACCATTTAAAACCAAACTTAGAGCTATAATGCTCGGGGAAGGGGATACATAGGTATTTTGGGGTTTTTTGTATAATTTACATAGTAATAGGGGAATAGGGGGTATAGGGAGTTATATAGTAAGAAGTTAGGGGTTAATATGAGTGGAAGAGGTAGATGGGGAGTGGAAACACTAAGTTTTATATGGAATCAACTTAGTTTAGGAAGTAGATCAAAATGAAAAGAATTTTACATAAGAAATGTGGCTTTTAAAGAAACAAGAACCACCATAAGACCTTGAATTTCTTTCATGAACATAACTGGTAATAGGATGTTAACAATGAATATGAGGGGGGGAGACAGGAAGTTAGACATGCTCCTTTGTATTGCTGCAAGATGATGGAGAAGAGGAACTTCTCTATCCACTGATGTTTCCTTTATGTTAGACCAGCAAAATTCAATTGAAAGGAATGACATTTCTGCAACCCCCTCTACCTACCCATTAACTTGTCTAGCATTTTTTGTTTCTTCATGGAGGGTGCACTTAGACTTGCAGACCCTCATGTGCCTTTTCTTTTCTTTTGGCTTTTTCTTTTGATTTTCTATCTAGAACTACCCTTATTGCTTCCAAGGTCCCAGATTAAGCACTTGGGAACCTTAATTCTCTACCTAACTACTGGTCTGCCAAGATTGAACAGTTTGGACAGACTTCTTTCTCTATTCTACAACGAAAAATTGAAACATGGCATAACCAGATTAGGCTGTTGGACCATCCATCCAAAATTGAGTCAACATCAAGCTATGTACACATATTACCTTCTCTTGAAAATATGGGATCTTTGCATCACCAAATCAGAGCATATTTGGAACTTTCTTTGCCAATCATGAAATATGAAACCTATTGGTATAGGTATCTAACAAGTTTGATGAGCCTAGATCCTTGGAGGAAGCCATCAGAAAGTTGAAGAATTATTATGAGAAATCTAAGCATAAGACTGAGTCTAAGAAGGTGTTGAAGCCCCGAAAATCGGGTCTACAACAAGGGGGATACCCACCCGGTCCGGACCTTGGTTGGCAGTACCTTTTCCATTTGGTATAGCGGGTCCGACTGGGGATATGCGACCAGTTTCCCAATTTATGTGTGTGTGAGAAAGATGGATATTTCTGTTTCTAACAGTTTCTAAATGAAATACTTCTACTCTAATTCTAATCTAATAATAAGGAAATTATATTCTAATCAACAGAAATATGTAAATCTACACTAACCCGGGGTGTGATCTTTCCTTTATGCGATCTAAAACGATTTCAAACAACAACTGGTAATAAACATCATTCAGCTGCCATGAGAAAATAATTCAATAAATATGAACCACTTCGTATAAAAAGTTAGACGAAACAGTTGTGAAAAACTTATCGCATAATAAGCTATTCATACACTAAGCATAAATAAATAGCTATCACCGTACAAAAGTGCCAAATGATAACTCAGGCATTCATACATTAATATATAAATAACTGAACTTGAAAATCACTCTAACACAAGGCAGAAATAGTTAAGAGATAGAAATACCATTTATAACTAGTCCTACTCATGAGCTTCAGGTGATAATGATTTATCTCTTCTTGATCAAATATCCACTAAGAGTACAAAAGTGAAACATCAGTAGCAGATATCAAATGCAAACATCATTAAATCTTGTTCCATTCATTCATCAAAACCTCCTCAGAGGGTACAAAAGTGCATGATCTGGGGATAAGTTTTTGATAAATTTCTGGACCCTTCTCTAAATGCATGAGAAGGGTTTAAATACTACAAACTAAATCTAAAAATAAATTATTACAAAAATATAGGATGTGGTTTAAATGACTATCCTCTTTTCAGGAAAATAAAACAAAATTAAAACTAAAATTGAATCTAAAATTAAACTACTTCTGTATTTGGTCCTTGAAATCGCACGCATGTAGCATCTGTTTGAGAAGAGTCGGCTGGCCGACTTCCGATTTTAGCTGAGATGAGAAAACAGAATCGACAAGAGCTGGTGCCATCTTTTCAGCCGCATTGATGATACACTTGAGAGTCATCCATTGGCTATGTGGCTTTACCAAGTAAGCCCAGTAATAATCCCAGTTTAACCTGGTTAACCCTTGAATTGCTTCTGCCTTTTCTTTTGCCTTCTGCTTCCAATCTGCCTGTAGTTGTTGTGCATTAGGTAAATATCCTAGAGTGGTCTCTGCGATCAAATTTTCCCTGTGCAAATTTTCATTTACACAATCAATAATACTGCTTGCTGTCGTGGCTGCTCCTTCTGCTGCTTTCTCTGCCTCCTTGATTTGCTCGTCCCATTTGTTAAAGAGCATTTCTTTGTGATTTTCATTGATCCTTGGTGCACCTGGTCTTTTTCCCTCATCTGTTTCTTGCCAAGCCAAATATTCGGTCACCCGTTTATCAATTATGTCATATTCACTTTGTAAATCTACCACTTAATTAGTGGTTTTATCACTTATTTCACAATAATAACTCCACTGCGATATCTTTTGGCCCAACACTTCCTGTTGCTATATTAATTGTTCATTCAAGGAGATGGACTCTGTGATGAATTTTGTAAGTTTAGGATTGTCCTTGTGCATCTCCTGTAAATTCTGTAACCGCTTTCCTTTCTCATCCAAACTTTTTTGATATCCTATCTACATCTGTTGGAAGTCTTGTTGTAACCTTTCAAGCTGTTTTTGTGCTTCATTGTTGGCATTAGCTTGTTGCAGCTGTTGTTGCAAAGCTTGTATCTGGTCTTCCTTTTCTTTTAGCAATTGCTATACCTCAGATGCTTTATCAATAGTTGCAGAGGCATATGCTCCTGCGATCTGAGATAGTTTGGTGAGATTCTCAGTAGGATTGCTAGTGGGATCTTGCCACAGGACATCTAATTGTTCTGCGTCTTGAGGGAGCACGTTTTCCAATTTCCTTTTCTTCCTCTATCTTCTTACTACTGCTTTGTGCTGTGGGCTATAAAATATATCAAGGGGAGGAATTTCTTCTATTTTGAGCATAAGCTCAGAGGATGGGGCAATAGGAATATGCTCCATATCTGAGACATTGCTGACTGTTCTTGTGACTACTTCTTTTATTACCTATGCATCGCTCACAAGTGTTTTTATGGTTTGTCCTTCAAGATTGATCAAGTCATTGAAGGTTTCCCATTCTTTATCTAGTTCAGTTATGACTGGAGGTGTTTGAATGATGAGAGGGGGAGGATCTCTTTGTGTGGAGGCAAAAACCTGTTGCTGTAGAAGTTCCGTTGACTAGGCAGTATCCTTTAATGACCCTTCGCTCTTATCTTGTTCATTTCCGGATCTTTTAGAATGTTCAAATGTTTCTTTTCCAGACTTGGATTTAGATCCGTTAGTGCCTGAACTTCCACTAAGACTAACACTTGGAGTTGGTTCCCTTGTGGGTTTTAGGCGTAGTTTCTCTAAAGGAATACTAGCTAACCTTCTTTCCCTGTATATTTTGAACTTTTGAAATTCTTATGGAGAGAATTGCAATTGGGTTGCATGCATAATTTCTTCAAGTGTGCTTTTCTATTGGAATATATCATCGAATAAATCCTTTTCTCCAGATAACACCTTTATCTTGATTGTAGTAGTGAAATTCTTGGCAACATCATTGGGGTTAAATGGTCTTCCTGAAAATTAGAATAACTGTAAACACATTATATTATTTACTTCTGTGAATGCGTGGCCTATATCAAATAGTGAAAAGGCCCCACAGGCTACAGGAAACTGTGGCCATATAGCCTTATTTTTGTCCTTCAAATCTTTAGTTAGACCGCCTTCCCCACAGGTTTGATAGGCAATCTCTCGAGCTAACAGTTTATCAGGGATATACAAAGGTAGGACATGAGGAGAAGTAGAACTTCCAAATACCCTGACATAAGTAAACAATTCCTCCTCGAACCATCTTGCAATAGGGAGGATGTCTACCTCTGCTTCAGGAGAGCATCTCGGAGCATCTTTATCATACAACATTCTATACAAGGGCAGCATAATTCCATGAAAAATCTGGTAGAAGTATGGAGTGAACTTAGAGTCCCATAATTCTTTATGATAGACATGAATAGGTAAGGGGTCTTGAGTTGTCCACTTCCAACCCATTACAGGAAACTTAGAAACATAACATATCGCATCCATTACATACGCCGATAGGTAAAAAGGAGGATAGATTCTCTGAGAGACAGTTCTTTTAGATCGGTAACTTACAATGGTCGTGACTAAATTTTCAGATAAGATTTTGGCCCAATCTACAATAGTGGCATTTGTGGCGGCATCCAATAATGGTAGCCATTCAGATGAAAATTTGTTGATATCTGGCATTCCAAACAATCTACAGAGCATGGCAGTAGCAAAGCAATATGGGGAGGTGAGAGAACCAGTACTGTACATACCATTTTTATCTTTCTTCAGTGGTTCGTCCCTCCTAGGCCAGTCTTTGGTGGTTTCTACCAGGTCCTGATTTTCTTTTGAAATTTTTTCCATAAACTACTTGTTATAAGTTTCCTGTGGATCCGGTAAATGATACATGAGCCTTAAATCCTGTGTAGCAAATGAACCGATAAGTCCCTGACCTTGAGTTTTAAATTGTCTATTTTTTATATCTGCACTGTCCAGTATCCACTTCACTATGTCCGTGTAAGGGAGAATTTTGGGCCTTGCTACTATCCAATGTAAGAATGAGCAGGCTAGTTCTGTAAGGGATTCTTTAGAAGAACCATTTGAGCCCGCGGTAGCAACTACTTCCATTACTCTGGGATTCTCCTCTTCAAGCAGATTATACATGCCTTCCCACGTGGCAATTCCCGCATCTCTATTACATGCCGTGTCTATATACAGGGGCGCCATTTCTCTTTCTTCTAAGCTTGGGGATTTTCTTTTCTTTCCCATTTTAACCTGCGTATTGCTTTGTATCGGCCTCTGTTCTTCGTTCCTGCAATTCACAAGGGAAGTGAAAATGAATGACAAGGAAAGGTGATGGGAAAGTTTTAAATGCCGCAGACGCATAAAATATACCACCTTACGTGAGATGATTCTTCGATAAGCACGCACCCATATTCCATTAATAACTGGCAACTAACTCATTTATTAGCATTAAAGTGCATAACCAGGTGTCAGCTTAAGGAAAATACTTTTCTTGAATAACACGCCCGAAAGATCTGCAATGAAGCGATTTTGTGATTTGCTTCGCAATATCGTAGATCGCAGCATCGCGAAATGATAATATCGCAAAATTGTAACATCGCAAAGTTGGTCGCTCATGATATCGCATTATCGCATTGTCGCTGTATCGCGAGATCGCAATATCGCAATATCGCTGATCGCAGGAATGTTATGTATGACAATCTTTGTTAACCTGTTTTCTGCGAAATGTGATTTTGCGATCGACGTCATCGCATATTGGAAAATTAAAGCGTTTCGTTGTAGATTGTGTTGTATGCGATGCGATATTTCATTATCGCGCATCACAATCTCGCAATGTTTAAAATTCAGCTCATAAGGAGGTATCCCGTTATCTTTTTCTGATGCAATATTCCTAAGGAAAGATTTGTGTCTTACCTTATCATAAAACTTAGATTTTTTGGATTTTAGAAGGGGGGGGGGGCTTCCTAAGTTTATGATGGTAATTTTATTCGAAAAAGGAAATTTAAACACTAATTTGATTTTAAAAAAATTTAACTAAGGGTCCCCACTTATTTAGTATTAGGAATAACACTAAATAAGAAGGGGGGTTGTTGCTGGCCACAACAATTGGTGATTCACTTGGAAGAACCAGTTATCTCTGCTGCTTTTTGAATTTTCAAAACTTCCAAAACAAAATTTTTTCCAGAAAGTTAAACTTTATTATAGAAAGATGAAGTACACTATGCTTTAACCTATCAATGACATTTTGATTCAACTATTTTCAACTTTGATTATTTGTTGCCTCAAGCTAGTCCTTGTATTTACATCAGTCATTACTTGGCTTGTAAAGATAAAACAAAGTCTTCTCTGTAAACCAGTTTTAAATATGCTCATTTGTCGTAGGTAGAGCCTCTGCTGCCAGCAGGCGTTTATAGCCTCGACAGGGTTACCTGTTACCCAGCAATGATCCTGTATCCTACTTAAAGAAACCTACAATTCCCAAAGAAGAATCCACATCCACACTTATTTCTTTCATTTTCTTTTTAATTCTTAAAGAGCAATGTCTTGGTTTGGTAGCCAATTCATGACACAGTCATTCACTGATTTATAACTTTGTTGAACAAGCTAGCTCGTGATGAGACCCCTTGCCTTTTGATTGCAACAATCTTGAGTCATTGCCCTGTTGTGGTATGTAGTATTGGCAAAGTCAGAAAGTTATAATATCTGTGATTATGATAAGCCGGCTCGTGATGAGACCTCTCACTCTTTAAGATAAAGTGTATCCTTGGATTGTTCCTCTGAAAGTTGTGATTTCCTTAGTAGGGAGGAAGTCATTGTTTCCTTAAGATAGCTCTGGGTGACAATAATAGAGTTTTTGGAAATAGTTGTTCTGTAGAGAATCTTTATTTTGTTATTGATACCTTTCATTGCACTAATATAAAAAAATTTATCACTAAAGGTTGTTTTCATCAAATTTTATGAAGTTGAAACTAGTATCATATCTAGGCTAGAGTTTTTAGCTATATCATTCAATAATAAAGATCAATTTTCCAAAAGATTTGTTATTTATACAAGCGAAAGATCAAAATTTGAAAGAGAATTGGTGTCTTTTTCGTAAATTCCTATTGTAAACATTTACAACTGGTTTTATTATGAAAAGAAAAACAACTACTCTACAAAAATAGAAGAATGTTCTTCTATGGAAAATATTTCTTAAGTATCTGACCATTAACAGGCAAAGATTCTCTTTTCCCTGTTAAATCTTGTAACATGAAGGTAGATGGACCTATGACTTCTATGATCTGAAAAGGACCGAGCCACATTCTTTGAAATTTTGTATGTTTTCCCTTTTCCTCATGAGCCTTGTCCCATTTTAAGACTAGATCTCCCATCCGAAAATCTTTTTTGGATATCATATTGGAATCATAAGAGGCCTTTACCAATGCCTGATGATGAGCGTGAGTAATCTTACCCTGTTCTCATTGTTCTTCTAATTTAATTAATTCCATCTGCCTAAGTTGTAAAGAGGAAGATGGTGCTTCATCAATGTATTGAACCAAGGCTAAAGAGGGAATTACCAGATGTGTGGGAAGAACTACTTCTTTCCCATAAACTAAATTAAAGGGATAAGTGCTGATAGAGGCTTTCTGCGTTATTCGATCTTCCCATAAAGAGTATATTAAAGACTTATGCCAATTTTTATGATTTTGGTCAATGGTTCACTTAATGATTCTAATTAAGTTCTTATTTGTAGATTCAGCTAACCCATTCCCTTGTGGATAATAATTGGCAGAATATTTAAGCTTGAAACCCCTTTTGAGTGCAAATTCAGTCATTGCATTACCAGAAAAGTATGATGCATTATCAAACATTAAAGTGGAAGGCAACCCAAACCTAGTGATTATGAACTGATCTATGAATTTAATGATATTTTCAGCATTAGCCATCTTGAGTGGAACTGCTTCTACCCATTTAGTAAAGCAATCTGTCGCTATAAGGATGTATCTATGCTGTTTAGAAGAGTGAGGAATGATCTCACCTATTATGTCCAATCCCCACAGATTGAAACGTTGTTCGATGGTAACTGGTTGCAGTGGCAAGGATGGTTTCTTTTGTCTCCCAGTAGCGGTTTGACAGACTTGACATTTCCTCACGTAGTTGTGTGCGTCTTTAAATAATGTGGGCCAGTAATAGCCCACACGTAAGATCTTATGAGCAGTGGTGTCTCCAGCGTAGTGTCCGCCTGCTGGCCCATCATGGAGTTCCTACAATACTTTTTCAGCTTCAGCTTTCTCAAGACATCTAAGAAGAACAGAATCATAATTTATTCTAAAAAGAACATCATTCACGAGCTGATATTGTTTGGCTTTTAATCTCAGGGCTCTTTTCTTGGTATGATCGAGGTTTGAAGGAGCATATCCATTCTTTAGATAATAAATAATATCAGCATATAATGACTCAGCATCGTTTAGGCTTACCTCGTATACTTGTACCTCTTCAGATGGATTTTCGGGCATTAGCGATTCTGCTACCAGCATTTTGCAAAAGCGTTGACCTTTTACAATATTTGCTGGTTTGATTTCTACGTCATATTCTTGTAAGGCAGTAACCCAATTTGCCTTTTCTCACCCACATCCTTCTGTACTAGAAGATTTCTTACCACTGGAAACGGTACTATGATCTTGGCATGTGTTTTGAGTAAAAAAGGTATGAAATATTTAATTGCTTTAAAAACAACATAAGCTTGTTTTTCCACATCTGAATAATTCAGCTTAGCACCTTGTAAATTGGAACTGAAAAAAGCAATTGGGGCTTCCGCCTTTTCTTGATTTTCTTGAGTGATTATCGCAGCATATGATCTATCTGAAGCAAATGTATACAAAATGAAAGGATCGGAAAAATTTGGAGTTACTATCGATGGAGTATTGATAATTTCTTGTTTGATCAGATTGAATGCCTCATGTTCATCTTGGCCCCATTTAAAATTTGCGTTCTTTTTAATCATGGCTTGTAAAGGAGACACGATTCTCGAAAAATCTGGCACAAATCTCTTTACAAAGTTAATCTGACCAAGGAACGATTGCATGGCTTTCTTGTTGTGAGGTAGGGGTACTACGGAAATTTCCTTGATTCTATCAGGATTAATGTGAATTCTAGATTTTGACACTATGAATCTTAGAAGTTTTCCTTCACTTAATGCGAAAAAAGATTTTTTTGGGTTAAGTGAAATCCCATACCTTAAACAACGTTGGAATATTTTTTTTAAATCCCTGAGATGGTTGTTTCGTTTCTTGGAATAAACAGTAATATCATCCAAATAGATTACCACTGACTTATTAACTAACCCTTTGAATGCAATGTCCATGGCTCTCTGAAATGTGGCACCTGCTTTTATCAAACCAAATGGCATCTTTTGATATGCGTATGTGCCCCACTTAGTTCTGAATGTCGTTTTTAATTAATCGTTGGGATGTACCAACACTTGGTTGTATCTTGAGAATCCATCCAAGAATGACATTAATTCTAAGCCCGCAACTGCCTGCAGTATTTGTTCCATATCCTTTTGGTAGGCCTTGTTAAGGTTTCGAAAGTCAATGCAGATTCTGATATCTCCATTTTTCTTTCTAACGGGTACCATATTGGAGATCCATCTAGAATGTCTAACTGGAAAGATTATTTTGGTTTTCAATAACTTGTTGAGTTCAATTTTGCTCTGATTTTCTAAATTTGGATGGATCTTTCTCAACTTTTGTTGGACAGGTTTTTAATTATCAATCATTGGGATAGTATGTTGGATGATGGAGGTGTCGTATGTTTTGAGTTCATCATAATTCCAAGCAAAGACACTTTTGTATTGTTTCAAGAGACGGATATAGGCTAATTTCTCTTTAGGGCCTAGGCCAAGACCTAGGTTGATATTCTGTTGTTTGGCATCAGTTCCTAGATTTACTAATTCATAATTCAAAGTTGAACTTTGGAGTTTTGAATTGGTAGATCTTTTGAATCGATCTTTCAAATCATAAAGGTCTTCTAACTTGACTACTGATTTAGGTATAGCATTGTTAGTACTATCCTGTTGCAATTGTTGGTCATGTTGGTCTTCGTCGATTATGTGATTGGTGTAGGATCCTTTAGATGTGAGAAAACTCACAATATCAGGATCGTCGTTGAAAATCCTCCAATTGGTAATTTTATCAGGAATAGATGGTCTAAAAATTAACTCAATTGAAAATCGGTCAGGGCTAAAGTCTTCTGAAGGAATGAGCTTGGAAGCTACGTTGGCCAAGAGGTCTGCGCTAGCATTCTGGAGTCTGGGAATTGAGGAAATATTAAATGCTATAAAATGTTCAGTCAAATCTTGAACTAAAGATTGATAATGCTTTAAATGACCTAATAAATAGTGTATAGTATTACGTACCTGTCTGATTACAATTTCAGAATCTCCGAAAACTTGCAGGTATTTGACGTCTAATCCGATTTCCTTGTACAACCCTTGGACTAGAGCTTCATATTCTGCGGTATTGTTGGTGCACTCGAATTCGAGTCTACAAGTTAGCATGGTTTTATCTCCCTCTGGGCTTACTAACACGCATCCTGCTCCCGCTCCTCCATTACACTTAGAACCATCAAAAAATAATTTCCAAAACAAAGATTTATTTATAGGACTATCTATAAAATTAATGCATTTAGAACTATCTGTTTGAGAAAAATTTTCTACTTGAGACAAAATAGAATGTTATAAGTAAGGTGAAGTGTGAGCATTAAAATTTCCTAAGAAAGAATCAACTGAATAGTTGCCTATGATGTTAGAATTGTATGCTATTGGTTCATTTTCTCCCTCGAGTTCTGTTACTATGTATTTCTAATGTTTTTCGCATTCAACTTTTATCTTGTTTGGTTTACCATTATAAGGGAGCCACATGTGCGACCAGTTAGTTGCAAAGTATCCATGAAGTTTTTCTGACCAATCTCTGCTAAGAATTAAGCCATAAAATTCAGGAATATCAGCAACTAAAATGTCGATAACTTGACATACCTTTGGGTTGGATGACAGCCTTATGGTAACCTGATTTAACTCGCCAATCACTTCGACTTGCGATCAATCTAGCTGAACTATGCGCACAACGGATTTCTATGGTTGAACATTCAATTTTGCACAAATTGATCTTGGTAAAATATTTGATGAAGCTCCAGAATCAACTAAGAAATTATGCACATTTTTATTGAAAATTTCATAAGTAAGGAGAAATGGGGGAGTATGCGATCTCGATCTTCCTCCAATTAATGCGATATTGTTTGGATCAACTTTATTCATTGTACTAGTTGGAGGTCTTCCCATATCATGGGAAGCTTGAGAGATTACAGCAGCTGGTAAAGGTGCAACTGGTACAACATGTAATTCTTTTAAAAGTACTTTCTGCTAGTTTTTTAACTTGCTCAATTCAAAAAGAGTAATATTGGCCCTAGTCTTTTTCATGTCTTCTACGATGTTATACTCCATTTCATCCGAAACAATTAACATTTTAGATGGAGTAGATGTGTCTGTTTGGACTGGGCTGGTTTGAGTCGCTTTAGGTGATGTTTTCTTGGCTACGACTTTATCCTTAGACATTGAGCTTGCACTCTTTGGCTTAGGTGTAGGCTGAGGAGGATCAAGTTGATTTCTGCTACAAGTACTAATCAGGAATGCCTCTTGATCTTCTTCATTCGGGAGGATGAAATCCCACATACCTTGTAACTCTACAACTTCTTCTTCATTGGTGTGCTCTTCAGTAGTGTTTTCCTCTTCTTCTTCTTCTGATTCAGCATTTGAAATGGCATTAGGGGGTTTGGAATCAGTTGAAGGATTTCTTTTAAAAGGCTTGTATGGCTTTTTAGAAGAAGTTTCTACCACTTGTTTCTTGATGTCGACCATTTCGTTAGACACGGTCTTCAAAACTTTTTGTAATCCTTCTAAATCAAATGGATCTTTCGGTTGTTTTTTCTTGGGATCTTCTTTGAAAGAGACCTTCTTAGATTTTTGTTCTTCCATCACATTTTTCTTTTCTAGGGCCGTAATACGTTTTTCTACTACTATCGCTTCTTTCATATTTTCAACTAAGGTTGTTTTGTTAGCCCTATAAACAAAGATTGCTATGTTTGATGCTAAAGCAGTAATGTACCATTCACTTCGCACTTCTTCACTAGGCTGAGAAGTAGTAGTAATTTTGTTTAAAATTTTATTGAAACATAAATTGAAATCTTTGATAGGTTCTCTTGACTCAGCCCTAAGGTTAGACAAGTAATTAATTAATGTTGCTGTAGACTTGTCATCACCAAACTTGGTCAGGAATTGTTCTTGGAAGATGTCCCAACTAGTAATAGATCCAGAACGTAAAGAGAAATACCATGATCTAGTTGTTCCTTGCAAAGTATAAGGGAAGAGTCGAACAACAACATCCTCATTAACAACTCCATTGAGATTTATAGATAACATAAAGTTATTTATATGCTCTTCCGCTAGCATGCCTGCCTCAAGCTTAAACTTAGGCAACCATTTTTCAGGATGGGTCGGTATCTGACTCAAGGGTGTAGGCATTAAGATCGCCCCTGGGTTATTGCATGGAGTTTGGGCCATCGCTGAACTACTAACAGAGGAAAGTGCAGAAGATGATCCATGTGGTTGAGAAGATGAGGATATTATGACTCGAGATGGTTGAGAAGGAGTTGAGGAAGTTGCAATAGGTTGATGGATAATGATGTGAAGTGGAGGAGTGGATGGTTGACTTCACAGTGAAGAGGTTGAGATGGATGATGATGATGAAAGAGTCTCACTATCGGATCCTTTAGGAGACTTCCTTGCTCTCTTCCTAGTAGGTAGAGGTAATTTGGTTGGCTGAACACCAAACTTTTCACTCTTTAACCTGGTAAGAGGATGAGCAGGGTTATATTGCGAAGTCACGCTACCTTGAGATTTATCAGACTTTTGAGGAGATATTGAAAATTTCTGAACTTTGTGAATCAAAGATTCAACTTCAGAAGGTTCAATAGTAGTCTGTTCTGAAATGTTAGGGTTTGTAGCAGCGGCTGTTGCTCCAGCGACTTCTAACTCTGGATTTAAGGTTTCTGAATGCAATGGAGAAGTCAGAGGAGATGGTGAGGGCAATTTACTCTCAGAATGGTATTTAGATTTGGATTTGCTTGCCATTCACAGTTCGGGGCCCTCCTTCTAGCGCCAAATATGTTGAAGCCCCGAAAATCGGGTCTACCACAAGGGGGATACCCGCCCGGTCTGGACCTTGGTTGGCAGCTCCTTTTCCATTTAGTATAGCAGGTCCGACTGGGGATATGGGACAAGTTTCCCAATTTATGTGTGTGTGTGAGAAAGATGGATATTTTTGTTTCTAACAGTTTCTAAATGAAATACTTCTACTCTAATTCTAATCTAATAATAAGGAAATTATATTCTAATCAACAGAAATATGTAAATCTACACTAACCCGGGGTGTGATATTTCCTTTATGCGATCTAAAACGATTTCAAACAACAACTGGTAATAAAGATCATTCAGCTGCTATGAGAAAAGAATTCAATAAAGATGAACCACTTCGTATAAAAAGTTAGACGAAACAGTTGTGAAAAACTTATCGCATAATAAGCTATTCATACACTAAGCATAAATAAATAGCTATCACCATACAAAAGTGCCAAATGATAACTCAAGCATTCATACATTAATATACAAATAACTGAACTTGAAAATCACTCTAACACAACACAGAAATAGTTAAGAGATAGAAATACCATTTATAACTAGTCCTACTCATGAGCTTCAAGTGATAATGATTTATCTATTCTTGATCAAATATCCACTAAGAGTACAAAAGTGCAACATCAGTAGCAGATATCAAATGCAAACATCAATAAATCCTATTCCATTCATTCATCAAAACCTCCTCAGAGGACACAGAAGTGCATGTTCTGGGGATAAGTTTTTGATAAATTTCAGGACCCTTCTCTAAATGCATGAGAAGGGTTTAAATACTACTAAATAAATCTAAAAAGAAATTATTACAAAAATATAGGATGCGGTTTAAATGACCATCCTCTTTTCAGGAAAATAAAACAAAATTAAAACTAAAATTGAATCTAAAATTAAACTACTTCTGTATTTGGTCTTTGAAATCGCATGCATGTAGCATCTGTTTGAGAAGATTCGACTGGCCGACTTCCTATTTTAGCTGAGCTAAGAAAATATAATCGACAACAGCTGGTGCCGTCTTTTCAGCCGCATTGATGATACACTTGAGAGTCATCCATTGGCTATGTGGCTTTACCAAGTAAGCCCAGTAATAATCCCAGTTTAACCTCGTTAACCCTTGAATTGCTTATGCCTTTTCTTTTGCCTTCTGCTTCCAATTTGCCTGTAGTTGTTGTGCGTTAGGTAAATATCCTGGAGTTGTCTCTGCGATCAAATTTTCCCTGTGCAAATTTTCATTTACACAATCAATAATACTGCTTACTGCCGTGACTGCTCCTTCTGCTGCTTTCTCTGCCTCCCTAATTTGCTCGTCCCATTTGTTAAAGAGTATTTCTTTGTGATTTTCATTGATCCTTGGTGCACCTGCTCTTTTTCCCTCGTTTGTTTCTTACCAAGCCAAATATTCGGTCACCCGTTTATCAATTAGATCATATTCACTTTGTAAATCTACCACTTGATTAGTGGTTTTATCACTGATTTCACAATAATAACTCCACTGCAACATCTTTTGGCTCAACGCTTCCTACTGCTGTAGTGATTGTTCATTTAAGGAAATGGACTCTGTGATGAATTATGTAAGTTTGGGATTGTCCTTATGCATCTCCTGTAAATCTTGTAACTTCTTTCCTTTCACATCCAAACTTTTATGATATCCTATCTGCATATGTTGGAAGTCCTGCTGTAACCTTTCAAGCTGTTTCTGTGCTTCATTGTTGGCATTAGCTTGTTGCAGCTGTTGTTGCAAAGCTTGTATCTGGTCTTCCTTTTATTTTAGCAATTGTTGTACCTCAGATGCTTTATCAATAGTTGCAGAGGCATATGCTCCTGCGATCTGAGATAGTTTGGTGAGATTCTCAGTAGGATTGCTAGTGGGATCTTGCCACAGGACATCTAATTTTTCTGCATCTTGAGGGAGCACGTTTTCCAATTTCCTTTTCTTCCTCTGTCTTCTTACTACTGCTTTGTGCTGTGGGCTATAAAATATATCAAGAGGAAGAATTTCTTCTATTTTAAGCATAAGCTCAGAGGATGGGGCAATATGCTCCATATCTGAGACATTGCTGACTGTTCTTGTGACTACTTCTTTTGTTACCTGTGCACCACTCACAGGTGTTTTTATGGTTTGTCCTTCAAGATTGATCAAGTCATTGAAGGTTTCCCATTCTTTATCTAGTTCAGTTGTGACTGGCGGTGTTTGAATGACGAGAGGGGGAGGATCTCTTTGCGGGGAGGCAAAAACTTGTTGCTGTAGAAGTTCCATTGACTGGGTAGTATCCTTTACTGGCCCTTCGCTTTTATCCTGTTCATTTCCGGATCTTTTAGAAGGTTCAGATGTTTCTTTTCTAGACTTGGATTTAGATCCGTTAGTGCCTGAACTTCCACTAATACTAACACTTGGAGTTGCTTCTCTTGTGGGTTTTAGGCATAGTTTCTCTAAAGGAATACTGGCTAACCTTCTTTCCTTATATATTTTGAACTTTTGAAATTCTTCTGGAGAGAATTGCAATTGGGTTTCATGCAGAATTTCTTCAAGTGTGCTTTTCTATTGGAATATATCATCGAATAAATCCTTTTCTCCAGAGAACACCTTTATCTTGACTGCAGTAGTGAAATTCTTGGCAACATCATTAGGGTCAAATGGTCTTCTTGAAAATTTGAATAATTGTAAACATGTTATATTATTTACTTCTGTAAATGCGTGGCCTATATCAAATAGCGAAAAGGCCCCATAGGCTACAGGAAACTGTGGCCATATAGCCTTCTTTTTGTCCTTCAAATCTTTAGTTAGACTGCCTTCCCCACAGGTTTGATAGGCAATCTCTCAAGCTAACAGTTTATCAGGGATATACAAAGGTAGGACATGAGGAGAAGCAGAACTTCCAAATACCCTGACATAAGTAAACAATTCCTCCTTGAACCATCTTGCGATAGGGAGAATGTCTACCTCTGCTTCAGGAGAACATCTCGGAGCGTCTTTATCATACAACATTCTGTACAAGGGCAGCATAATTCCATGACAAATCTGGTAGAAGTATGGAGTGAACCTAGAGTCCCATAATTCTTTATGATAGACATGAATAGGTAAGGGGTCTTGAGTTGTCCACTTCCAACCCATTACAGGAAACTTAGAAACATAACATATCGCATCCATTACATACGCCGATAGGTAAAAAGGAGGATAGATTCTCTGAGAGACAGTTCTTTTAGATCGGTAACTTACAATGGTTGTGACTAAATTTTCAGCTAAGATTTTGGCCCAATCTACAATGGTGGCATTTGTGGCGGCATCCAATAACGGTAGCCATTCATATGAAAATTTGTTGATATCTGGCATTCCAAACAATCTACAAAGCATGGCAGTAGCAAAGGAATATGGGGAGGTGAGAGAACTAGTAATGTACATACCGTGTTTATCTTTCTTCAGCGGTTCGTCCCTCCTAGACCAGTCTTTGGTGGTTTCTGCCAGGTCCTGATTTTCTTTTGCAAATTTTTCCATAAAATTCTTGTTATAAGTTGCCTGTGGCTCCGGTAAATGATACATGAGCCTTAAATCCTATGTAGCAAATGAACCGATAAGTCCCTGACCATGAGTTTTAAACTGTCTGTTTCTGATATCTGCGCTGTCTACTATCCACTTCACCATGTCCGTGTATGGGAGAGTTTTGGGCATTGCTGCTATCCGATGTAAGAATGAGCAGGCTAGCTCTGTAAGGTATGCTTCAGAAGAACCATTTGAGCCCGCGGTAGCAACTACTTCCATTACTCTAGGATTCTCCTCTTCAAGCAGATTATACATGCTTTCCCACATAGCAATTCCCGCATCTTTGTTACATGCCGTGTCTGTATATAGGGGAGCCATTTCTCTTTCTTATGAGCTCAGGGCTTTGCTTTTCTTTCCCATTTTAACCTGCGTATTGCTTTGTATCAGCCTCTGTTCTCTGTTCCCGCAATTCACAAGTGAAGTGAAAATGAATGACAAGGAAGGGTGATGGGAAAGTTTTAAATGCCACAGACGCATAAAATATATCACCTTACATGAGATGATTCTTCGATAAGCATGCACCCATATTCCATTAATAACTGGTAACTAACTCATTTATTAGCATTAAAGTGCATAACCAGGTGTCAGCTTAAGGAAAATACTTTTCTTGAATAACGCACCCGGAAGATCTGCGATGAAGCGATTTTGCGATTTGCTTCGCAATATCGCAGATCGCAGCATCACGAAATGATAATATTGCGAAATCGTAACATCGTAAAGTTGGTCGCTCACGGTATAGCATTATCGTATTGTCACTGTATCACGAGATCACAATATTGCAGTATCGTAGATCGCAGGAATGTTATGAATGACAATATTTGTTAACCTGTTTTCTGCGAAATACGATTTTGAGATCGGCGTCATCGCATATCGGAAAATTAAGGCATTTCGTTGTAAATTGTGTTGTATGCGATGGGATATTTCATTATCGCGCATCGCAATCTCGCAATGTTTAAAATTCTACTCATAAGGAGGTATCCCATTACCGTTTTCCGATGCGATATTCCTAAGGAAAGATTTGTGTCTTACCTTATCATAAAACTTAGATTTTTTGGATTTTAGAAGGGGGGGCTTCCTAAGTTTATGATGGTAATTTTATTCGAAAAAGGAAATTTAAACACTAATTTGATTTTTAAAATTTTTAACTAAGGGTCCCCACTTATTTAGTATTAGGAATAACACCAAATAAGAAGGGGGGCTTTTACTGGCCACAAAAGAAGGATTGAAAAGGTAAGGAGAAGAATAAAGGAAAATGGGTTAAGAATAGAGGAAACCACACGATACATATGACAAGGATAATGCAACATCACATAAGAAGTTTAATGTCATTGACAAAGGACAAGGATTTCAGTCTGAGGAGAAGAACAAGGGTGATGGAAAGAAACCTTTACAATGTTGGACTTGTGGTAAGGATCATCATAGGAGAGATTATCCACAGAATCAGGGTGGCAAACCGTAGACTTATAGTGCTCAAGAGGCATAGACAATGGGGGATTTTGGACAAAGTATTCCTTGCATTTATGCAACTTTGGATAATAGGAAGGATTATCATCAATCATCTATTATCAAGATGAAATGTAATCTTTGTGATCAAGTGTTTTCCATTTTGATTGAACATGGGTCTAACTATAGTTATATCATTCCTAACGTGGTGGATAAGTGTGGTTTGAATAAAGAATTGCATGCAAAGTCTTGGTTAGTACATTTGGCTATAGGTACTAATAAAAGAGTTCATCATTAGGCAATAGCTTGTGCATTTTAATTGAGTGGCATGTTTACATCGACGCATCTAAATTTCCTTTTGTTGGGATCTTACAATATGTTGTTGGGTATGGGTTGGTTGTACATTCACATGACTAAGGTGGATTTCTATGATAAGGCTATTGAGTGCTTGGATGATGATGGAGAGAAGAGAATCTTGCAGGGTAAGAAGAAGCCTACATCAGTGAGGATGGTTACAGCTATACAAGGAAAACATAGTAGTAGGAAAGGATGTATATTGTTTGTAATTCATATTTCTAGTGATAAGGGTAGGGATATTGAGGATGATGAGTTCTTAAAGAGATAATTTTTTGTGTGGCAATTTTAGGATATATTCCTAGCAGATATCTTAGAAATACCACCTCATAGAGAAGTGGAATTTTCCATTGATTTGATGTGAGGAGCAACACCAACATCAAAGGAATTGTATAGGATGAGTACTCTGGTGTTGACGGAACTAAATTTGCAGTCGAAGGAAATGCTTGATAAGGGCTACATTTGGCCAAGTGTGTCACCTTGGGATGAACCAATATTTTTTGTGAAGAAGAAGCATGGTACTCTCCGGTTATGCATTTATTACAGGTAGTTGAACAAGATGACGATTAAGAAAATGTCCTTGTTGTTATGGATTTATGACTTATTTTATCAGTTGAAGGGAGTAGTAGTGTTCTTGAAGATTGATCTGAGATCAAGATATCATCAGGTATGCATGAAAGAAATGGATATTTACAAGCCTTCTTTCCAGACCAAGTATGGGCACTATGAGTTTGTTTTGGTTCCTTTTGGTGTGATTAATGCTCCAGCTACTTTCATGTGTTCTATGAATAGTGTGGTACATCCTTATCTAGTCAAGTTTGTGATTCTATTCATTTATGACATATTGATATATTTTAAGAATGAGGAAGAGCACGTAGAACACTTGGCAGTACTTCTGATATTTCTAAGAGAGCATCAATTGTATTCCTAGCTTAGTAAATGTAGTTTCTTTTAGACAAAGGTACATTACTTGCGGAATGTGGTTTCCAAGGAAGTTATAGCAATGGACTCGGAAAATATAAGAGCTATCATGGTGTAAAAAAACCTACATAAAAGTTCATGTAACAAAAGTAAATAATGGAAAAAATAAGACCAAGGCTAAGGGAAACTTATTCCAAGTTGAATGTTGGGAAAAACGTCCTAGTGTGGTTGTTCATTTGGTTTGTTATGGCTAAAGTAAATTGGCAAAGACAAAAGCATTTAGAAGGAAGAAATGCATTTTTGGCACATCTATTTATAAAAATAAAGGAAGATAGGAGAAAAGGAAGGTGAAAACTCAGAGGTTACATGTGAGGAGGAAATTGAAGGAAAATAATGGAAAATGAAGAAAACAGAGGCCTCATTGATAAAAAGGCTTCCGAGGATCAATTGGCAAGATTTTTTCAGTGTTAAGCTTTTTGGCTCAAGTTTTGCTTTGGAGCAAGGAAGGAAAAAAAAAAGAAAATAAAGGAAAAGGAAAGGAAAGGAAAGAAAAGATCAAGTAAGGAGGATGAGGATTAGGTAGCTTCAGTAAGAATAGTGGAAAGTAACACATTTCATGTGTGATTTCCTAGATGGTTTTTACATGCATGGATTTTCATGTTGGTATATGGTTCTCTTGTTGTTGGTGGCATGGTTTTGCCTGGTTATGACAGTGGCTTTAAGCCCAACCTTTCCTTTTTCTAGATAGTCATGGTGTGATGGGTTTGCTTTCTCAATTTTGAGCTTTGGATTTGTTGGATGGTTTCAAAATCTGGGGTGGAGGTGGTCTCAAGAAAATCCCAAAGGCCTAGGAATACCTTGATCAGTTTTGGCAAGATAAATGGTAAAGCCTTAGGGTAGAGTCACCTTTTAAGACCTAGTGATTTGGTTTGGATTGCGTTAAAGTCTAAGAGACAAGGAGAATGAAAATTCCTCAAGGATAGTGATGGAGTCTGAAGGCATTCCTAGCTCGGTTTGATTTTGTGATATCGATGCTCATTTTGGCGAGATCATGGTTTGGTCAGGGTGGAGGTGGTTTAACCTCTAGATTCCCTTGGTTGTTTGTGTATTCGTTTATCCATGAGATTCCACATTCATGCTTGGAATATGGCACAAGGGTGACTGACTGAAAGAAATATTTGGTTCATCCATGTCTACGATCGGGTGGTAAGTGGAAGTCTTGGACATGGTTGGATTCTCCTGTGTTTAATAAAAGCTAAGATCCCTTTCTTTTGTACTTGTTAATATGTGGATTTAATGTTTTTTTATCTCATTTCTATTTACATGGTTTAGTGCTGGTTATAAGCATGGTTATATGACTTGTTATTATAATGGTTATTTCATGTATTTACTTGTAACTGAAAGGGTAATAGATGCAAGACCTGGTTAATGTCAAAACAGTTAAGGGGAGAGGGTGGTGATCCTTCTTGTTATGTCTCATAAGAGTTATCAGTCATTATGCTCTGCCTTGTTTTAATTTCTTATAGATTGCATTGATGCCAAGTGTTTCACAAAATGTCAGTCTCGGTTGGTGATGGTCAGGCCTAGTATTAGAGTTTGTTTGGTTTGTAAGCCTTGTTACTATGTAAATCATGGATTATGAAAGTCTCATTGAATTATGGGTAGTGACCTAGGCGTTGGGCCTAAAAAAGTGGCTCAAGTCATGAGGAGGTTGGCACAACACTGAGAAAAATAGTCCCTGGACACTGGCACACCGTGTTGTGGGAGGGTCCTAAGCCTTCTGGATGCTGGCATGGCAATATCATGGGAGCATCCAGGTAAACATTGGTCTAAAAACTTAGTATGATCCAGGGAATGGTTTCCTAAGAGGTTGGGATTCTTTTTGGAAGTCATGGCCGTGATCTGGAAGGTCTGTATGGTGCTTTTCCATCAGTTCCACTTCCTTAAGGTGACTTAGGAGGTCAAATCATATCAGAGGAACTTCTAATCATATGTTTACCCCAATTGGTCGGTCACTTGGGTAGATGTGGGAGGAAAGTGTTCGGAGTGGTATCAGAGCAAGGTTCACCCCTCAGACTGTATGCGCTATGTGTTGGTCATGCATTCATGTCGGCTGTGTATGTGTTCCTTATGCTTGTAGTTCAGGTGCTTATTGCATTTTCATGGTGTTGATCAGGGTTGTAGTGATGTATCCATGTGAACGTTGATGGTGTTGTTGTGGGATGTGTTGTCATGAGTATATGGTTGTATATGCATTTTTTATGCATGTCAGTGTCAATATGTTGTTATGCGTGCATTGTCATGGTCATAGTTATGCATGTAAAGTAGGTCAAACATGCATTATGAGGTGATTGTATATGTTTTAGTTCATCATGATGTTATTGGTACGTTATAAGGCTAATGTGTTGGACGAGATAGAGCAGGAGATACAGATCATCAGAATGAGGTTGTGGCATTAGACCTTGATGTAAGAGTAGATCATCATACATGTATTGTATGTTTTGCATGCACGTATTTTAGTTAATTGATTTCTATATACATTAGGGTTATATACATGTTTGTCATTTATTGTTATTATGGCTACATGTATAATAAATGCTAGTCGATTAGTGTAGTCATATGCACATGTGTTGGATAGTCATGAATGATAGTAACTTGTTTTTATATGCATTGTTGTTCTTGTTTTGTGTTAGTTAACTTGATGATTATGTTATATGTTGTTGATGAGTATGTTGTAGATTAAATTTTTGTTGTTAAATGATAGTTAGCCTCATGATTAGGCTATATGTTGTTCATGAGCATGATATATAACTTGTTGTTGTTATATGCTAGTAACTTGATGATTAGGATTATTACATTAAGACCTTGATGTTATATGTATCATACTAACTTGGATTGGTCTACGAAAATGGTTAGGGTTATGACATTCACTTATGAGTTAATATAATTGTGATATTGTGTTGTACTAATCTAAACTGATTGTACATAAGAGATTATTATGCATGAACGACAAATGCTTATGAGCTTATGATGTGAACATGTTAGTTAGTTACTGTTATGGATATCATGATCTTATTTTTGTTTGAGCTGATGTGTTGTGAAGTTATATCGTGCTAACTAGATTGATTATGCAGACAAGATAACTTCCCATGGGATACATTAAGGTATGGGCTTGCTTATGTCGCCTACTTTGTGCTTGAATTCTTGATTATGTCATCTATTTGGCATTTGAGTGTTGGTGTCTATTATGTCATCTATTTATTGTTGAATGTTTGATTAATCGCATGATATGAGTATGTGTCTATAAGATTGCATCAAGAAATGATCTTTTTTTAAGATGGTTTTACTCACACATATGTGTTGAGACAGCTGATATGTACTTGAGTGTAATAGGTGATAGTTGTAGCATTATGTCTAATGACTATGGATTATGACATGATTGTTAGTCTTGGTAAAGGTCGATTTCAAATTTATAGAATTATTTCCTTGATATTTAGAACATGTGGTTGACATGTGTGAGCAATTGTAGGGTAACATGCTTGGCATTAGTATGACAAGATAAGGTAACTAGTATATTGTTATGTTCACTTATGCACTGACATTTATGTGTTTATGGTAGTGTGATGCAGGGAGTTGCATGGCAAGAGAGGTTTCCATGAAATCTAGAAGAAGAATCGGGTTCATATTTCCTTGCGAACCATGGGAATTGAGTCATGGTGTTTGATGCGAGTCTTGTGCTTTTCATCTTTTATGATTTGTTGAGCTTGATTTGCAGTTTTTTTAATGTCTGGTGCAAGTCCTTGCCACTTTGTTTATGGTGTCTTATTTTTATTGATTTTGATGGTTTTTTTGTTATTTGTTTCTTATCTTTCCTTTTATGTTTTGAGTCTTGGGAATTGGTTGGGAAAGATGAAATTTATTGGAGCTCGAGAAGAGCTTAATGAAACCAAACATGTAATGAAGCTCTATTCATGTATAAGGGCAGCTGAAGGCAAGTGTATGACATCTAGTTGGATTCGTTTGGTCCATTGGGTAATGGACGGTGGAAAGACAATCATTAGAAGGATAAAAAGAAAGGTAAAGTAAATGGGCTTAACGTAACATATGCCCTAGCTATCTTGGGAACTGTTGTTCTCAATATTATGCATGTTGTCCATGGATAAATGGAATTCTCTTAACCTTGACCTTATGATATTTGGTAATTATGTTGTGATCATGTTTATGGTAATGGTTATATATAAGAATGTATCTATGTATGTATGTATGTCATTGTCTCATGATTGTTTTATGTTGATGTTTATATGTATATATATGTGTGTGTGTGTGTGTGCGTGTGTATTCATAATGTTGTCTAATAGGCTCACCAGGGATCATTCTTGTGGAGGAATGATTTCTTATGCACGTGAGCGGCATGCCAAGGTTCCTGGTCTTATGGGGAATCAAGTGGGGTGAGTAGTCATGACAAATATACAAGGTCAGTATCATGTGGATATGAATTGATATTATGTGATTATAGTATATCTATGTTTATGTTATGGATAGGCTAATGTAGAGAGATACATCAGTAGAATGAAAACAACGTGATCCACGACATGCTAGGATAAACATGGATGGTTGAGAGACACTCGAAGCAAGGTTGCTTGGTAGAGGCAGTGTGGTTTTGGAAGTGCAGTGCTACTATTGTGCATATGTTGTATGTTGTACATGTTGCATATGTGATGTTGTGTACATGAGGTGGTGTGTATATATAGTGTGTGTACATGTTTTTCATGCAATGATATGTACTGGGTGGTACAAATAGTGTTGTCTGAATATTGCATATACAGTGTTGAGTATATATGGTTCTATGTACATGTTGGATATGAGATGTTGTGTACATATAATACTGTGTGCATGATGGATATGTGATGTTGTGGGCATATGGTGTTGTGCACATTTTGGATAAGCAGTGTTGTGCACATATGATGCTATGTACATGTTGTATATGTAATGTTATGTACATGTTGTGTTGTGTGCATGTTGTGCATATGGTGCTATGTACATATGGTGTTGTGTGCATGATTGAACAAGTGGTTTTTTTTTCATGCGGTGTCGTGTACATGTTGTACAAGTGGCACTGTGTGTAGGTGGTGTTATGTACATGTCATGCATGTGGCACTGTGTACATGTGGTGTCGAGTATATTTCATGCATGTGGTACTATGTATATTTCGTATTGCGTACACATTGTACAAGTGGTATAGTGTACAAGTGGTGTTGTGTACACATCGTGTAGGTGGTGATGCATATGTGTGATGTTGTGTACAACTGATATTGTGCACATGTTGTACATATGGTACTGGTGTACATGTTGTATTATGTGCATGTCATATATGTTGTGTTGTGGGCATGCGATACTATGTATGTGGATTGTGTAGTCGTGGTATTGTGGCATGTGTATCTATTGTGTTGTACTCTATGTACATATATATATTGTGCTGTACATCGAGTGTAGGTGTATGTATTGTGTTCTAGTTTACAACGGATGTAGGAGTATGTATTGTGTTGCATTGTACACTGGGTGTAGGTGTATGTGTGGTATGTTAGGTGTAGGTGCATGTATTGCATGGTGTTGTATGTTGTGTGTGGTCATATGTGTGTGATGCAGACTATTTGTATGTGCACATGGTTGAGGAGAAGGCACTGGGAATTTTTCAGGTGTGAAAACTGATCCAGAGTGCCTATGGAATAAGGACAAAGGTAAAATCTAAGGATTGATTAAAGGATACGTATCCATATTTTATTTCAGTTTTATTATGCATGTGATTTATGATTTTGGTCTATGATGATTACATGTGATCTATGATTATGGTTTATGATGGTTACATGTGATTTATTATCTTGACCTATGATGGTTGTGTCTTGAGATAACCTGATGTGATATGTTTATACATGATGATTTGATCAAAGATGCTAGTTTGACTTGTTGTGATAGGAAGTAAACAAAATTGCAAGTGTACCTTGTTGACAGGCCACCGATGAGGTATGATTTGAAGTTATTTCAATTTATTTTGAATATCATGGAAGTTATGTGCTTGTTACAGGAAGCTTGGAAATGCCTAGTTAGGTGGTTGAAATCAAATGTAAGCATTAGCAGCAACAGAAAAAGGAATTGGAACATGTAGCAGTATGCAAGTAAAGCACTTTAGGAGCAGGCCCATTATGAGACACTCATACCCAATAGCATCCATTTATTTCCGTGAGCATTCTAGGACTGGTATGATTGTTTTGAGGCATGTATATGCCTTTGTTGTTTGACCTTCTGATGTGAGGAAGCCTTGACAAAGGATGGATCACCATGGATAGGGGATACCAGGGAACTCAGAAGGTGAGTGAGTGCATGGAAAGGGGTGATCGGATTTCCTGAGGGGCTGTGTAGAAGAGAAGGAAAGGTCGGAGATGAATTTTTTTTGGTCATTAGCATTACCAGATGGAATCATATCCACATTGGGAGTGTGCCTTGGAAAAATGAGTTGGTAACTATTCACTAAGAGGGTAGGTGGCGCAGGATTGTAGTTTTGAACATTGGATGCAGCTTTGACTGTGGCAGTGGATTCTGGACTTCCTCGGAAGTAGGTGAATCCTAGTATTACTTTTTGGGTGGAGGTGTGAGCCTATGGATTCCCTTATTGATTGATACAGGCATCGTATCCTTTAATTTGTTAGTCGAGAAAATGTGCATATGTGTATATGTGGTTATTGTAAATATCCTAATGAGATTTGTTATAAAGCTCCAGTAAGTTGTATGGTTGTTATCTTGTCATGTTGTCATGATGTTTTTCTTTTGAGCAGGTCTTTCATTGTAAATATTGCAACGAGCTAACCTATAAAGCTCCATGGGAAGTATATTTCCTTTTCAGTGGTTTTGCTAGGGCCTTGGTGTGGTTTAACATCGAGGACGATGTTTCGCAAGGGGGAGGTGTCTATAAAAACCCCTGATTAAAAGTTCTTGTAACATAAGTAAATAAAGAAAAAAATAAGACCACAGTTAAGGGACACTTATTACAAACTGAATGTTGGGCGAGACATCTTGGTGTGGGAGTTCATTCAGTTTATTATGGCTAAAGGAAATTGGCAAAGGAAAAGGCATTAAAAAGGAAAAAAGGCATTTTTGGCACATTTATTTATGAAAGTAAAAGAAAATCGCAGAAAAGGAAGGTGAAAGATCAATTGTTTCATTTGAGGAGGAAATTAAAGGAAAATAATGGAAAATGAATAAAATAGAGGCCTCATTGATAAAAACGTTTTTGAGGATCTGTTGGCAAGATTTTTTTAGTGTTAAGATTTTGGACTCAATCTTTTCTCAAGTTTTGCTTCAGAGCAAGGAACATGAAAGCAAGCAAACGAAAAACAAGGAAAGGAAAGGAAAGAAAAGATCAAGAAAGAAGGAGCGAGATCAAGCAACTTTAGCAGGAATAGTTGTAGGTAACATATTGCATGTGAAATTTCCTAGATGGTTTTGACATGCATGGATTTACATGTTGGTATATGGTTCTCTTGCTATCGCTAGCATGATTTTTCTAGGTTATGACAGTGGTTTTCAGCCTAGCCTTGTGATTTTCTGGATAGCCATAGTGTGATGGGATTGTTTTCTTAGTTTTGAGCTTTGGAATTTCTAGATGGTTTTGAAATCCGCGGTGGAGGTGGTCTTAGGAAAATTGTAAAGGCCTAGGAATCCCTTCAATGGTTTTGGCGGGATACATGGTAAAGCCTGAGGGTCGAGTCTCGGTTTAGGGCCTAGTGATCGGTGTGGATTACGATAAATCAGAAGAGACAAGGAGATGGAAAAATCCTCATGGATAGTGATGGAGTCCAAAAGCATACCTAGCTCGGTTCGATTTTGTGATCTCGGTGCCGATTTTGGTGAGATCACGGTTTGGTGAGGGTGGAGGTGGTTTAACATATGGATTCCCTTGGTTGTTTTTGGATTGGCTTATCCATGAGATCCCACATTCATGCTTGGAATATGGCATGAGGGTGACTGGTTGAAAGAAAGATTTGGTTCAGCCATGACTACTGTCAGATGGTACGTTGAAGTCATGAACCTGGTCAGATTTGCCTATGTTTAATAAAACCTAAGTTCTCTTTCTTTTATAATTGTTAATATGTGGCTTTAATGGTTGTTATATTATTTGTTTTTACATGGCTTAATACTGGTTATAAGCATGGTCAGATGACTGGTTATTGTAATGGTTATTTCATGTATTTACTTGTAACTGAAATGATAATGGATGTAATACTTAATTGATGCCAAACTAGTTAAGGGAAGAGGGTGGTGATCCTTCTTATCAATTCTCATATGAGTTATCAATCATTTATGCTCTGTCTTGTATTCATTTCCTATAGATTGCATTGATGCCAATTGTTTGAAAAAATGCCAGTCTCGATTAGGGATGGTTAGGCCTAGTTTTGGAGTTAGTTTGGATTTGTAATCCTTGTTACTATGTAAATCAGGGATTCTAAAAGTGTCTTTGAATTTTGGGTATTGACCTGGTCTCTGTGCTTGAAAAAGTGGCTCAAATCTTGGGGACGTTGGCAAAACACTAAGGAAAATAGTCCCTCGATGTTCGTGCACTATGCAGTGGGAGCATCGAGAGCCTTCTGGATTCTGGCATGTCCATATCATTAGAGTGTCTAAGGGTCAATTGGTCTAAAAAGTGATTATGACCCAGGCACTGGTTGCCTGAGAGCTTGGGATGGTTTCTCGGAGACATGTTGCTAATGTGCAAGGTTTGTATGGGTATTTTCCCTTGGTTCCACCTCCTTAAGGTGACTTAGGAGGTTGAATCATATTATAGTAACTTCTTGTCACATGTTTATCCAATTGGTTAGTTACTTGGGTATATGTGTGAGGAGGGCGTTACACATGGAATGGGAAACTCCATAGAATGTGGATGAGTTTAAATCATTTATCGGATTAGTAGGTTATTATAGGGGGTTAATCAATAAATTCTCATGGATTTCCTATCTTATTACATCATTGCAGTGAAATGGAAAAAAAAATTAATCGAGCAAGGAATGTGCAACTAATTTTGAGTAGTTGAAGTAGTTTGTTACAAATTCTTTGATCATGAAGATTAGAAATCCAGATAAAGAGTTTGTGGTGTGTACAAATGCTTGCAAAAGAGGACTTGGTGGGGTTCTGATCTAGGAAGGACAAGTAGTGTGCTATGAGTCAAGGAAACTGAATGAACATGAGTAGAATTATATGACGCATGATCTTGAGTTGGAAACGATCATTCATGCAGTGAAGATGTGGAGCCACTATCTTATGGGCTAACATTTTATTTTGGTGAATGATCAAAGTGGGTTGAGGTACTTATTTGATCAACCTCATCTGAATGATAGGAAAGATAGGTGGTTGGCCATGCTCAGTGAGTTTGATTTCAACATCATGTACACTAAGGGAAAATATAACATGGTTGTAGATTCTCTTAGTAGAAGAGGACATGTAAATCACATAGAAACTATGAGTTCATATGGGCCATATTTACAACAGTGAATCTTGCAAGAAGGACAAAAGGATGAAAAGTACCAACAGCCTAAGCACAGGTTACAGTAGAAGTGTATAAGTGAATAGGATGTGGACTACAACCTCACAATGGATGGTTAGGTTAGATTTAGGGACAAAATCTATGTGCCAGACAATAGTGAGCTCAAGAAGCTTATCTTGAGGGAGTTTCATGCTAAGTCATATTCATGTCAGCACGGATATCAGAAGATGTTAAGAGCGGTTAAGAATTTCTACCATTGGTCGAGATTGATGAAAGAGGTGGAAGAGTTTGTCACTAGGTGTTTGGATTGTCAAAAAGAAAAAGAAGAATGTAATAATCCAGATGGTTTACTATAGCCGATTTTTATTCCAAAGTGGAAATAGGCGGTCATTTAAATTGATTTCATTATAGGTTTTCCAAGGAAATCTAGACAACACGATTCAATTATGGTTGTGGTTGAAATGTTGAGAAAAGTAGCTTCATTCTAGTGAAGTCTACAAATTCATGTAGTGAGGTAGGAGAGGTATTCATTTGGGAGATAGTGACGTTGCATGGTATTCCTAGGAATATTATGTCAAACAAAGATGTCAAGTTCACCTCTAGGTTTTTGAAAGAGTTGTTTGTAGGTTTAGGAACAAAGTTGGCCTTCAGTAAATCTTATCATCCACAAACATGGTCATCCAGATTTTGGAGGATATGTTGAGGATGTTTGTTCTGCACTAGCAAAGGAGGTGGGAGGAGTATCCTCCTTCGGTATGGTTTTCTTTCAACAATGGGTATCAAGAGTCACTAAGGATGAATCCATTTAAGGAACTGTATGTGAGGAGTTGTAACACTCCTGTTAGTTGGAGTGCTCCAGTGAATAGGGTGTTGATTGGACTATACATGTTGGCAGATTTGGAAGAATAAATGTAGGTTATCAAGAAGAATATAAAGGCAACACATGACAAGTAGAGGAGTTGTGCTGATCAACACATGGTGTTTAAGGAGTTTCAGGTTGGTGAACATGTGTACTTATGCATCAAGCCCAAGAAGGCCTCCTTTAGGATTGGATCATGTGCCAAGTTGGAACCTCTATATTGTGTTCTTTCCAGATTCTCGAGAGGATTGAAATGGTGGCATACCGATTTGCACTGCCTCTAATAGTGAAATTTCATGATGCTTTCCATGTGTCATTTCTTACAAAGTATGTGAAATATGTTAATCACGTGATTGACTAGTCTATACTGAAGGTGGAACCGGAAAGGGAATTACAGCTGGAACCTTAGTTCATTTTGCAGCAAATGATGCCCATGCTATAGAATCAAGCAATCAAGTAAGTTAAAGTGTAGTGGAAACACTTTAGGGATAATGAAGGTACATGGGAGATGGCTGATCAAATGTGGGATATGTATCCTTCATTATTTTCTAGTTGAGGAAAAGGAGTTTTTTTATATGTATATGTACATATATATATATATATATATATATATGTATGTATGTATGTATGTATGTATGTATGTATGTATGTATGTATGTATGTATGTATGTATGTATGTATGTATGTATGTGTATGTATGTATGTATGTATGTATGTATGTATATATATATATATATATATATATATATATAGATATATATATATATATATATATATATAGATACATACATACATACATACATATATATATATATATATATATATATATATATATATATATATATATATATATGTATGTATGTATGTATGTATCTATATATATATATATATATATATATATATATATATATATATATATATATATATATATATATATATATATATATATATATATATATATATATATATATATATGGTTGTTATTGTAAATACCGCAATGAGTTGTGTTAGAGTCAGTCTTTGCAGCCTTCCTCTAGTGATAAAACATGCTCTTACAAAGTGATTTTCGGGTGTCAAGGTCAATTTTTTTCATTTCAGTGAGTCTTCAAGTAAAATTTGGTCACTAGGTATTAGGTCTAGGATTTGTTTTCACCCCTTTCAAAATTTTCCAAATGTTGGTCCATGTCACCATTCGGCTGAGTGTACCATCATTCAAAAGGTTTTCATCATCATTTCAGGTTCCAATGGGTCATTTTACTCCTTGTTTATGTTTCAGTTGTGCTCAGGTAAGGCTCATTTCCCTCTCTTAGGGTTTTTGTTTCTGAGCAAGACAAAATGAATTTAGAAAAAGTGAGAGAGGTTTTTGTCCACAATAGGCGAAGGAATAAAAACCTCCTTCACTGTTTACATAGGTGTCATGGTTTTATAGAAATTTCGAAAATACAG
Source organism: Pinus tabuliformis (assembly GCA_031772625.1). Lineage (NCBI taxonomy): Eukaryota > Viridiplantae > Streptophyta > Pinopsida > Pinales > Pinaceae > Pinus > Pinus tabuliformis. Next base: position 1,428,005,152 of record CM062818.1, read on the forward strand.
TTGCTATAAGAAAGTTGATGCACGTCTGGAGTGACCTTGGTAAAATCAAATTTTCTCCTAGATGGAATGACCAAATGACTTGCTTGATGAGTCAATTGATAATTAGACAAAGAGATTTACAATGAGCTATCATGAGCTCAATTTTAAGTTGCGGAAGACCTTCAAAAGTTGACTGCAACAACACTCTGCATTTGGGCAGCCTCATTCTACACATTTTGACTAGTCTTGGGAGATTTGACTTTTGACAGGGTAAATGAACTCCAAATTGAAACATTCAAGATCTTGTAGAAAGTAGACTCGATAATCCTTCTAACGAGCTGTCACACGCCCAATTTGGACATTGGGAAGGCTATCAAAAGTGAGATTGAAGTTGGGGTTACGCACCAGAGGCCGGCGTTATGCTTTTCACTGGAAGACTTTTTGGAGAAATGGCTTGTATATCTGGATTCAGCATGATGGGAGCATCAAACCCAGAAAATATCAGTAATTTTGGAGCTAAACTTGGTCACCAAAAGGTCAAAAAACCATCAAAAAGTGACATCTCTTCCTCTTTTTGGACACACAGAAGCAACTTTGGGAGATTCCACTTTTGAGGGGGGAAATTACCTCCAAATTCAAAAAGACAAGATGTTACGAAAACTAGATAGGAAGACCTTTCCAATGAGCTATCATGGGCCCGTTTTTGCTAATGGGAAGGCCTCCAAAAGTAGCTTTGAAGTGGCACTACGCACCTGGCCAGTGGCACTACGCATAGAGCGAGTTTGCTCAAAAATCCAAATTTCGCCTAGTTTTTCTGCAAGTTGACTTTTTCTGCCTTCATGGATGAATTTTTGATTGCAAATAATGCTATGCTATGTAAATATAATTGTAAAATGACCTTAGGGAGTAGATTCATCCTTTTGAGGTGGTTTGGGGGTCAATGAATCAGTTTCCATACTTATAGAGGCAAGTTGTTCCACTGCCTATATTCTTGTTCTTAGTTGGGAAATGGTTGAAACTGCCCCTCTTCTCATGGATACAACCCATGGAGGTTAGGATGAGTTTTTTTATGCCTATATTATTTATTTTCCTCCTCATTTGTAAAGGTTTAACTCTCTTGGATGCTCTGAGCTACATTGTACATCTTTACAGCAGTTTGGCAAGGAATTAAACCATGATTTGCAGCTATTTTTGTGGGATACTTTTGGTAAAGTGTTTTTGGATAGTTTCTTCTTCTGTTATTAGTTTTTCTCTTGTGTTATGTGTGCCACAATCTTATTCATTCTTCCAACTAAATGAAATCAAGATAGATAAGTAGAATACATTGGTTATAGTGCTCTACCTTTGGAATCCATTTAGTTTTTTATGTTTTCTACTGTTTGAAGAGGACTCATGAGCTCTGCATGCCCTCCTCAGATCCTCACCAGTCTTAGACCTACCATCTCACTCAATTTCATGTGCTAAAACACCTACCTACCTCGCCCCATAGAACACCCTGCATTCCTGACTTTCTTTCCTGGACCCAAAGCTACCTACTCCATTTCATCCAACAAAGCCATCAAAATCAATAAAAAACCCTAGAGCTACTATAGCTAGCCTAAAATCCATATTTGCAGTCATCTCGACTGAGATTGACAAGGAGAGAGCCCTCTCTCGACCTGGTAGGGCTAACTACCAGGTTAAGCTTGGTTTGTGGTTATCCTAGGATTGCCTCCCTTCAGTCTGAGGTTAATCTAGGCTCTAACAAGTTGTGTTATAAAGCTCCAAAAAGAGGTATGGTTGCCATGATGCAATGTTTTTTATGTATATTTTTAGCAGGATGTTCATTGTAAATATCGCATCAAGCTAAGTTGTAAAGATCCTTAGGTAGTATGTTTTGCTTTTCAGTGGTCTTTCTAGTCATGGGTGTCATAAAACATCGAGGATGGCATTCCCCTAATGGGGAGGGGTCTGTAACAACCCCGGGTTAAAAGTTCATGTAATAAAGCTAATAAAGGAAAAAAATAAGACCAAGGTCATGGGACATGTATTCCAAGCTGAATGTTGGGGAAAAAAAAGTGATGTGTATCACTTGTGATTAATTTATGGCTATGGAAATTGGAAAAGGCAAAGTGGCATTAATTGGTATTTATTTATGAAATAATGGAAAATAGAACAAAAGGGACATGAAAGGTCACAAAATTGCACATGAAGAAATTGAAGGATAAATAGATGAAAATGAAGAAAATAGAGGCCTCAATGATAAAAGGATTTTGAGGATTAGCTCATAGCTTTTGTTAGTTCAAGCTTTTATTAGCTTTATCTTGGGTCTCTCTTCTATTCTCTTACTCTCTCATACTTTTCCACACATAGAGTTTTCTTGGAGCATGATTGGAGCACTCTAGCATACATTGGATTTGGAGAAAGAAAGAAAGGGAAAGGAGGAAAGCACTAAGGGGCAGCGAGATCAATAACTACATTGAGATTGCCTTGGAGGTAACAAGTTTCATGTATGATCTCCTTGTTGATTTATTGATGCATGGGATATGCATGTGCATGTTTGATTATGATCTGTTATTTCCATGGAGGATTGCCTAGATTGACAGTGGTTTTAGCCTTGCCATGCCATTTCTTGGATAACCATGGTGTTGTGGGTTTTTTTCCATATGTTTGTTTTCTAATTGATACTCATAAATAATTTTGGTTGTGGGTTGCACCAAACACCATGGAAGCCTTTGAGAAACTTGGGTTGATTTAATAGTCATAGAGCCTACATTGGAAAAATCCTCTCGATCCCTAGATGGTTGTGGGTTGAGTTAGTAGTTCATGGAGCCCTGGAAAACTTTGATAGAGACTGATCTGGTTGGTATTAGTGTTATATGACTGTGAAGTGAAATCATTGGTTGAGGGTTGAGGTGGTTCGGCCTCTAGAATCCCTCATTTGGTTTCTCTTGGTTTATTCCATGAGATTCCACATTCATGCTTGGAATATGGCGTGGGGGTGATTAGATGAAGGAGAGATTTGGTTTAGCCCAATATATGGTCAGGTGGTACATGGATATTGGCTTTTTCATATGATGATAAGAGCTCTTTTCCTATTTTATTTTATGAGTGCTTGTACTTTATATTTTGTGGTCTTAATGGTTGTTCTATCATGGTTTATATGATGTTCATTTTCTCATTATATGTTGGTTATATAATGTATATTGTCTATGCCTCTTGATATATTTTGATTGGTTGATGAATGGTTAATGAATGCATGACCTAATAACTATTATTCCATCTATTATAAGAGGGTATTAGACCATCTTGATAATTCTGAGATAAGTATCATATCCTTGTGCTTAGACATGCATTCATGACCTATAGATTACATGATCTCAATATCTTTGAAAAAATGACTATCATAGTTAGACCTATATAGTTAAAGTGTTTGATCAAGTTTTATATTATTGCCTTTTTCCTGGTATGATTTATCATTTTGGAAAGTTTCACTGGGTTTTGGGTAGTGATCTGGAGGTTGATTTAGAATCTAGGTTCCAATCTCGAGACCACATGCTCCTAGTTGGGAAAATTCGGTTGTAACTGCATGGATGTGAGCTTGTACTTGTGGTTGGAGTCTCCCAACCACATGGATGAATTTTTGTGGGTGTGGTTGAGAGCCCAAGGCTGAGAAATAAAGGTTTAGCTCAGGGTTTGGCCACTTGGGGTGGTTTTTCATCCTCTGAGTGACATGTAGCTCCTGTAAGATGTGTTGAGTTGTCATTTTTTCATCAATAGGCGCCCCCACTTCCTTAATTGGATCTAGGAGGTCAGTTCATGTCACAATATCTCTTCCTCGAATGTTTACCTCAATAGGGTGGTGAAACTAGGTAAATGTGGGAGTGGTGGTTACATAAACACAATTTGAAGCAGGGCGAGGATAAGAAAAAATGATATGTTGATTTGAAAAGGATTTCTAGGGAGTTTCATGTGTGAGAACATGCGTATTTAAAAGTTTGGCCAAGGGAAAGTTCCCTAAGATTAGGGAGCTACTCTAAGTTGACTCCTTGGTACTACAGGCCATTTGAGATATTGGCTAGAGGTGGCCCAGTTGCTTATAAATTCACTTTACTAGCTCTTGTTAAAACTCACAATGTATTTCATGTATCTTTCATGAAGAAATATACATATGATCCTAATCATGCGATTAATTGGAAGGAGAATTCCAGTTTGAACCAATATATTTTTTGGATCAAAGGGAATTTCTCTTCGAAAAATAACCATTTCTCAAGTCAAAGTGCAATGGAAACACCTTCGGCTAAAGAGGCCACCTGGGAACTAGAAGAAGACATGATATAAGATTTCCCTATGCTATTCCAAAGAAGAATGGAATCTAAAAACACCGAGGGTGGTGTCTCTTTAAGGGGAGGGGAGATGTGACACCCCTAGTTAATTATTTATGACCTACACATGACTTTTATTTATTTGATTATCGATAAAAGGTTAAAAATTATAGGAAGTGTTGTTCACGTAAATATTTATATTTTTTATATAAATACTCACATTTTTTGAAGATAAAAAAAGTGTCTCTGTTTTTAATAATTGAGAATGTGTTAAGATTTTTCAGGTGGAACTTAAGTCTCAACTATTAGAGAAATAGTTAGAATTACTTATGCCCAAGAAGAGGGAGGAAATAAAAGAAGAAAAATTTCTCGATTTTTTGGCATTATTATGAAGAGTAAGTAAGAGATATCAGAAAATAGAAACAAATATCATGGCTAGAGATAAATTCCATGAAATCGACTCTATTTAGGAATCTTGTTGGAGAGAAAGACAATGATTCCTATTTGCAACCAGTGAGAGAGAAAGATTGGTTGGGACTTTAGAAAGAAAGCAAGATGCTTCTTTTAGGGGTTCACGAGAAATAATTTTATGAAAAAAATAGAAATTCATGATACTTCTCTGAAAAGAAGGAGAAGAGCTTGATGGTAGCTAGTTGAGAATAAAAGGAAACCATCCTACAATCGGGAGGACCATAGATATTTTTCGATTCCCACGAGAATAATAGGTAAGCATCAAGTAGACTCCAATTACTATTGATTGATCTTGACAAAAAGGGTATAATAATTAATGAATAGAAATATGTGTAATTATTTTAAATTGTAGTTTTTTAATAAGCCATAGAATTGTTTAGTTCTAACTTGTAACAGGTGGGCCTACTCTAGAGAGTCTAAATACTGTAATCTGAATAAGGTAAATGACTTCTAGGGAATCTTGAAGAAGTGTGTAAAGGTTACGGTTACATAGGGAAAAAAAAATATTATGGGTGTCATGGTTTTCCGAGGTCTTGTGATTGAGTAGTAAAAGAGGGGAAACAGTTCTAAGGAAAACTAATATATATATATATATATATATATATATATATATATATATATATATATATATATATATATATATATATATAATCACTAGCAAGTGAACTAGGTTAGTTATAATGTAGGAAGGTGTATAAGTTGACATCTTTCCTATTAAAATGGATAATAGTTCTAGGCTCCAAATACATAAGTCACTAGAAGAGGAGGCATGTCCCGTTATAGAATCTCCTAGACTATATCTTAAATATTTAAGTGTGTATCCATCTTGTACATGCATAAGATACTTCCCCAGATAGCTAAATAATACCATGCACAGAGAAGCAATAGAATGAATAGAATAAAATTTAATGAAGTTTCAATAAAGAAAAAGTATTGGTTCTTTATAAAGAAAGAATGGGCAAACATTAACCATTTTATTTTACTCGAAAGAAGTTTTGGAGGAAAGTATGCTTAAAAATGAAAATAAATAGGTATTTTGTTAGACATAGTAATTTACAGTGTTGTAAACATAAACTGGGTATTCTCTTTGGTTGCATTCATATATACAGTGACATTAATATGCAACGACCTCAATCAATATATGTAAAAGAGAACTTCCTTTCATGAAAGAAGCATCATGTAGTAATAATTTACAAACAAAGGGAATAAATAGTAATGTTTTCTTTATACCGATGAAAGAAGAAAGTTTTGTACTCATGGCTTTAAGATAAAAACCAAAATTTAAGTCTTAAAAGTATAATTTATATTATGGACAAAGATGTATGAATTTCCACTAAAGAGAAAACCCTGAGTCAACAATTAGGACTAGTTACAAGTTCTTCGAGACTAAGTAATTCAACCCACTAAGCATACCCATTAACATTACAAGTAATAATAACAAGAGTTGAAAGAAAATTGTTCGAAAATATTGTTAGATAGCATGCTAAGGAGGAGGCTCGATTCACAAGTTTGGGGAACTTCAATCATTCAAATCTTAACAAATATATGCAAAACCAAGAAAGGGTCTTGACCTCATGGTTAAAGAACCCTGTACAAAAATAAAGACTTGAATGAACCTGGAGACTAGAATTCACAAGTTTGAGGAACTTCAATCATTCAAAGATTAACAAATATATGAAAACCTAAGAAAGGGTCTTGGCCTCACGGTCAAAGAACCCTGTACAAAAATAAAGACTTGGATGAACCTTGAGACCAGGAGGTCAAATAATTACTCCACGTAAAAGATCATTTATTAAATTGGACAATAACAATGGTTTATTCCTTCCAGGAAGAGAGCTGAACATACAAAGAAATCAGAAGAATTTTTGTGAGAATAGTTCAATAAATTAGTTTAATAATAATCGAAGATAATATAAAGTACCCATAAGAAAAGGTGGCATATTTTCAACTCTAAATCCTATGCTCATCCCAAGAATTGAAAGGACCCCCACTGATTCGTCTTGTACTTGTAATAACCAGAGGAAACATTAATACAATAATGAAAGTACATATTAACAAATGAAGTAAAACCCCTTACAAGAATTTATCATTAAGGCTTACTTACAAGAAAATAGAATAGGGTAACCAAAGTCCTGGCCTTCCTTAAAACCATGAATGCTAGCCAAGTGAACCCTTAATCTGGTGCAAGCCCTTGAAGCATTATGGCTAAGTTACAAGCAAATTCACATTGATAGATAAATTTCTCACTTGTAGATGAAAGTAAAACATTAAGGGGAATGTATGTTAAATGGTAAAATAGCCACGACTCAAATCCTACAAAGGAGAAAATGAAAATTACTTGAAACACATTCATAATTCATATTTGTCAATGTGGGTTTGCTATCGAGGGCTTACGAGCCTAATAACTTAAGTAGAGGAAAATGAAGACATAAAGGCTAAACGAGAGGAGAAAGGATTAGAATATGGACTATAGTTGCAGAGCTCATCCAAGGCCCAACGACTAAGAAAATGACTCGATTGGTGGAATCAGGTTGGGTAGTTACTCCAAAAATGACCCCGATCCTTTCCAGTCATTGATTCAAACCCTAGAATGTGTGTTATCTTGATGTTTGGACACATCAGGTGCACCTCTTTCTATGCCACACAATAATACTAGTGAGAAACAACTTGCAAGGATCGTGGTCTTTCTAGGATTAAAAACATTGAGATTACACTTGTCCTCCATTATGTTGACACCATTTTAAACCTAAACTTCCACCTCAATATTTTTTTATGATTCGTAAAGTTTATATCACATGATAAAGAATTATAATAACAACAACTCTTCTATCGGAGCATAATTGCAATGACAAATGTCAAACCGAAATATAAAGAAATGCAAAAATTCATTGGATAAATTATTGTTATTGCTGCTCAAATTTTAAAATAGTGACATATAGAGTTAGAGAATCATATCATATTCGGCTAGGGGAAGACCCCTTTCTTTAAAGATTATTTGTTGGGTCTTATCTATATAAAAATATTTGTAGGGAAGGCTAGACATACTTATGTAATAAATGAGTAATAATTTGTAGTGACATATATATATATATATATATATATATATATATATATATATATATATATATATATATATATATATATATATATATTCAACCAAGTTGAGTCTTATATAGTGAAAAAATGAGTAGAGGATGTCTAGTGAAATCAAGGTAGACAACCTTATGGTCAAACTGAATTTGAGCCACCAACTTTATGACATGTCATAGATGGTTTTATTTTTTAAATATAAGGAGTTGTATTGCATATTTTTTCTTATTATTTTATTTTTTACTTTTTTTTATGTTCAACAGTTAAATGTTTTTATGGGTAGTAAATTTTATGGGAAATGTTACAATTTATTTTATTAGAAATTTAAAACATATTAAATAGATGTATAAGATTGGGAAATTTAAATGGTAATTAAGAATAGGAAAATATGTTTCACAACAAAATTTTATAGAGAATAATATTTGTATATGTTATATTTGAGACAAAATACTATATATAGTTATTAAAAAATGGAAATGAGGTTCTATGAAGCTTGCTACTAGTGTAGTCCCTTATTGTTATTAGTGAAACCCCCTTATGGTATTGTTGTGCCCATGTAGTCCCCATGTTGTTAATATTGTGCCCCATAGAAGCCCACTATTGTTATTGTTGTTCCCCTACAATATTATTTTTATGTAGACTCTGATTATATTGGACCACTTAGACTCCTATATATAAAAATGAGGTATTGTCATTTGTATCATCCAACAATTTTTCATTTGTGTAATGTAAAGGAGGTTTCTTCCTCGAAGAGGCTCCTTTTTAAGTCATTGATCTAACTTTTCTATCTTTTTGTGAGCTGGTTTCATAACATTTGGTATCAGAGCTTTGGATTATGGGGTTTCACTGCTCCAAATAGGACATCATGGAATTTTTGTTGTAACATTTCTTATGTGATGTTTCAGAAACTAAAAAAAACCCATTTGATATGAAATCTCTCTGAACCTCAACTCCGAATTTCAGATCTTGTCTCGCTACTTTTTCGGAGATATGGTTTGAGGAAGTGAGGGTTTTTCCAAGATCCAAAATTCCATCTCAAATAGATAATCATGGAATTTTCGCTATAATTTGTTTTATACAAAGGTTCAGACTCTGAAATTAAAACCCATTTGAAACAAAATCTTGATGAAGCTTGGGCTCGTATTTTAGATCTCATTTCACTATATTTTTGGAGATACGATCCAATACATTTAGGGTTTCTGCAGGCTCTTGAATTACACCCGAAACAGGTGACCTTGGGAAAATCATCATAAATTTGTCTTTGAGCATTATATTTAAATTTCGTAAGAAGTTACAGAAAGAGGACGAACTGTAACTTTTTGTATATTAGTTTCAGGTCCTAAGGTCGAAAAAGTGACACTTGGCACATCGTACAAGTTCACTCTACTGAAAAAGTATACAATCAGGTCATCTTCGGATATTTGAAACTACAAATTTACATTCGTTTCAATATCGAGCTCCTAAAAGAAAGAAAAAGAGATATGAGGAATTTTTATGGTAAGGATCCAGTAACATGAATACTATAGATGGAGCAATATTTTGATCTAAATGATGTGAAATTGTTACAAAAGGTACGTATTCCATCTTTATATTTAGAACTAAATCAATTTATATGGTATAGAGGGCTTTGTTCTCGTAAAGCACTTGTCACCTGGTCAATTTTCATGGAGGAAATGATAACACATTATGAGGAGACAAAGAGCAACACCTTCTTTAGCTAATTGATAAATCTCAAACAAAAGGGTTCAATGGAAGAGCACATTGAGGAATTCCAAAAACTGAATAGAAGGGTAAATGATATTCCAGAGAAGCAGAGGATTGATGTCTTCATATGGACTTTAAAAGATAACATACAACATGAGGTTCTCCTTTGGGAACCTGACTCATTGGAGAAGGCATATAGGTTGGCAATAAAAGTGGAAAGAAAAATTATGGCAACAAGGAAGTCTACCACTCACAACTATGATGGAACTGTTGTTTCTCCTAACCTTCCACAACCTACAAGGTTGACACCACAGTAATGGGAGAAAAGAGATCAAAAGGGCATTGTTACAATTGTGACAACAAGTACATTAAAGGTCATAAGTGTGCTAAGAAGAAAATATTTTACATAGATTGTGAAGAGGAGGAAGAAAAGGATCAAGAAATGTTAAAAGAAGAGAATATACACCAGAAACAAACCCTATAAAAAGAATAAATGAATCTGACCATATCTTGTACTACATTGGCAGGAAATACCACTCCTCAAACTCTCAAGATAGAAGGACATATCAAGAAGAAGAAGAAGGTTCAAGCAGTGACATATCAAGAAGAAAATGATCAAAAAACATCAAAATAAAATGATACTAACCTAGAACCAACCCAATAGAAAGAAGAAATGAATCTGACCATATCTTGTAATGCATTGGTAGGAATTACCACTCCTCAAACTCTCAATATAGAAGGACATATCAAGAAGAAAAAGGTTCAAGTAGTGAAAAATCACATCAAGCATCAACAACAAGTTCTCCAACTCTTAAAGGATAACCTCACTTTGGCGCAGAATCAAATGAAACAACAGGCAGGTCAACATCCCAACGAAAGAATTTTTGACATAGGTGACTGGGTTTTTTATGACTACAACAATACACACAAATGTCCCTCAAGAAGGCTAAGAAGGATAATAAATTATCACCAAAGTAATATGGTCCTTAAAAAGTGCTGCAAAAGATTGGTACTATCGCATACAAATTGGAGCTTCCTGCATCTTCCCGAGTGCCCCCAATTTTCCATGTTTCATGCTTAAGAAAGGTTATAGGTAACAAGGTCCCAGATCAAACAATATTGTCAGAGCTTGACAAAGATGGAAAAATCATATTTGAACCTGAAGCAGTCATGGAAACAAGAACGTGACAGCTATGAAATCGATCAATTTCAAAGTATCCCGTCAAGTGGAAGAACTTACCAGCTGAAGATTCCACATGGGAGGACGAGAATTTTATATAGAAGCATCCAGAACCACTCAAGTGTTGAGGACAACACTTTTTGAAGGAGAGGGGCATGTTAGGTAACTATACTACTAGTGTAGCCCCTTACTGTTATTAGTGCAACCCCCTTATGGTAATGTTGTGCCCATGTAGTCCCCATGTTGTTATTATTGTGCCCCATAGAAGCCCACTATTGTTATTGTTGTGCCCCTACAATATTATTGTTATGTAAGATCTGATTATATTGGGACCACATAGACTCCTATATATAGAAATGAGGCATTGTCGTTTGTATCATCCAAGAATTGTTCATTTGTGTAATGTAAAGGAGGTTGCCCCCTCGAAGAAGTTGATTTTTAAGTCATTGATCTATCTTTTCTATCTTTTTGTGAGCTCGTTTCATAACAGTTATATAGTGAAAAAATGAATAAAGGATCTGTAGTGATATCAAGGTAAACAACCTTATGGTCAAATTGAATTTGAGCCACCAACTTTATGACATATCATAGATGCTTTTTCCTTTTTAAATATAAGGAGTTGTATTGCATATTTTATTATCATTTTCTGTTCAACACTTAAATGTTTTTATAAGTGGTAAATTTTATGTCAAATGTTGCAATTTATTTTATTAGAAATTTAAAACATATTATATAGATGCATAAGATTGAGAAATTTAAATGGTAATTAAGAATAAGAAAATATGTTTCACAACAAAATTTATAGAGAATAATATTTATACATGTCAGATTTGAGAAAAAATACATATATAATTATTAAATACTATATAGTTATTAAAAATATTATATAGATGTATAGGATTGACAAATTTAAATGGTAATTAAGAATGGGAAAATATGTTTCACAACAAAATTTATAGAGAATAATATTTATACATGTTAGATCTGAGACAAAATACTATATATAGTTATTAAATACTATAAAATGGAAATGAGGTTCTATGAAAACTAGAAAATATAAATTAGGAAAATAACACTCATAAGTTTAAGTTTGTTAATTATAATAGTAAATAAAAGTAAATTTTATTATAGAAAGAAAAACATCACAGGGACAATTTTTGTGAATTTCCTCGTGAAAGAAAAAATTAAAAGGAATTGATGTGTTTGAAGAATATTCATGAGTTTGAACTGATTTTTTCCACCATGCTTTTTGACTAATCAAGACATAGAGTAATTAGGAAATGGTTCTACTTTTATACCATCTTGGGACATTAATAGAGTTCCTTCCAATATATCTCTTGAAGTAACATAGCTCGAGCCACAAATCCCTTTTGTGCACAACGCAATTCAACTGTGTAGTGGAATTTGGTTTCCCTTGTGTAGCTTGAACATGTATTCATGATAAAGTCAATAGGCATGTCACCAACTTCCTCTTCTCCATTAAAGCTCTAGAAATCCTATCATTTTCTTCTAAAACATAGAGACAACTCCATAATTAAGCACACTAGTTCCTAGCTAAGCTCAAGGAAAAACAGTTCCACATAAGCTATGCATTTATGAGCTTTTGCCATTTGATCATGCAAAGGGGTTATAACAACATAACATTCTCCTACACGTGAAGCTAAAAGTAACCATCATTCTCACCATTTGAATCTTCATTTTCATGTGGATGTTGTCTCCTCAATGTTCAAACTTATTCATAGAGTTCTTTCCAATTATTTGCGCCCATAACACGTGGTTTTCGAATATATATCCCAATTCATTTGTACTAGTACCACTTTAAATAGTCAATTTTTATAATATTTTTAAACTAAATAAGAAAAAACTATTATACAAATAATTTTCTTATAATACAAATATAAATATTTTTTATAATAAATTTAAAATTTACATATAAGAATTCATTAATCTACATATAATTTTGAAATTTAACAAATATACTAAAATTAAAATAATAAATATTTATGTATAGGCATTTTTTATATATTTAACGTATTTAGTGTTTTAATATATATATATTTTTAATATTTATAATTATTATTTCTAATTTTTATTTTAATTTATATATATTTATTTAATTCTAAGTTTTTCAATAATCTTACGTAAGAGTGACAACAACTTTGTTACTAATTTCTGTTTTATTTATGGAGAAATATCCATTATACTAGAGAATTTGTATTCGTGTCACAAAAAGAATGATTTGTTTACAACAAATGGAATCGATGATGTAAGGTTACGTTTGCATCGATCGCCGTTTCCCAAACATGAGAGCAAAAAAATGCGCTATAATCGATCTCGGAGCTGGCAGATATTATTATTTTTTAAACTTACGATAAATATAATTATTTTTTGGTTGATACAGGTAGATAGATGTTTTTTCTCTTTAAAATTTCATATATATGATAATTTATATAATAATTTAATAATTGTATTGGTAAATGTGAAAACATAAATATAAAAATGTTAAAGTATTTAATAGTTTACATAATAATTTTATAATTATATTAAATATATAAAAAAAACACATACATAAATTTAAAAATTTATATATAATTTAGTAAAAACAAAACTTGATATTAATCATACATCACAAAACCCTATTTTCTAAAGAATATATATATCTTTTATTTATAACGGTGAAATAATGATTTAGATTAAAAGATTAATCCATCAACCTTGATTTAAGTAAGCAACTCTGCTGCATAGCCTCGCGAAAATCATTATCATTCCTATCAAATAAGAAAACCCATATTTATCATTCTTTAGAGTATATTATCTTCAACTCCCCCTTAAGCGAAACTGCCTCGCCAACCTATTGTCCAGACTAAGCAAGAGTACTGGCCATCCAGCTGCCATGTTCTGCACTGATATAGCGAAATAATTAGTCACCGCCTAAAACATCTAGAATTAATATAGGCAGTTCGACAGTTCGCGGGGAGCGCGTATCGGAAGTTCGAGAATCACTAAACCCTTCTATTTAGTGACTTGTGACGCTCTCCCTTCCGCAAGATTGCGGTCCACAGAATTTTTGGATTCGTTCACTTCTCACTTCTGAGATTTCTGTCATGGAGAGGCAGGCTGCAGCAAATAACATGTATAAGCTGAAATCGAAATTGCATGCAGCCAGGAAGGAAATGAATGCCAAAAAGGATCTCATTCCTACAGAAAGTATGAGCTCAGAACACTCAGACGCTGAGAAAAAAGTAAAGCTGGAGAAGCTGCAGCCTCCTGCAAAGAAAGACGCAAACTCACATACTTTTCGAGTGCCTCTGCATTTTCCGAGATATGGGAAGGCCGACTACGAAACAATGGCTGAGTGCGAATTTGACAGATTACTGCGGGAATATGGTTTACCTGTTAAGGGCGATCTCCAGCAGAAGCGTCCTTTCGCAATGGGAGCTTTTCTCTGGCCTCACGAGATGCAGCTCTGAAATCAACAACAATTTTCTTTACATGGAATTCTTCGTCATTTCGTCCCTTAGCAATTGCAACCTGCAGTTCCTTTCTTTTTATTTATCTGTTTTGGCCTGACTCAAACTCTGCAGGCGAGTTATATCGAATAAGCTGAGAAATGAATTTCAGTGGGTTACTCCGACTAACCCACCGGCTAGCAGGCAACCATTTAAGCGGATTGAATGTTTAAGTTTACATATTGATAAATTTTTGAATGAGTGCCATCAAAATCTGGTACGTGACCCAATACAAGTTTACACTAATTAAATGTTAGAACTTAGTAGTCTTTAACAGTACTGTGCAAGAAAGCAATGTCTGAGAAGATTTATACACTACAAATTTTTAAAATAGCTTACAAAAAGAGAAAATATACGGGTTAAAGTATATGGTAAATATTGACAAAATTTGAAGAGAAAAAAAAGTGGAGTAAAAGATTGATATTCTTAGTATTATGAATCAGTTAAATAAGATTATAATGAAAATATGAAATCGGGTTACATTGGAACATAGTTACCAATTTGAGTTCCAATTCAAATTCTGATTAAATAAAATACGATAAAAATTTTTGTTAAAATTTTTCAATTCAATTTTTTTCTTTTCAGAGTATACATCTTAAACACACACACTCTCTCTCTCTCTATATATATATCAATGGCTTGTCATTTTCCTCCCATTCACATTCACATTCGGATCCTCTTCACGAGGCTCAAACCTCATCATCTCTAGGTTCTGAGTCGGCTGAGGTGGTAGCACCCATTTGTCACGTATCCTCGCTATTAGCGTAGGACAATCCTCTGTTTCGCGATCAAACAGAGTGCAATATTTACACAACGGACACGTTGGGTTAGTACAATTATAGGCGTAGTGTCCTGGTCCTCCATAATTGTACCAAATTAGCTGTCCCCGACCTTTGCTGGGTCCTCCTCTGCCTCGGCCTCGTCCGCGCCACTTTAAGCCTATTCGCACCATCCCCACACTCTGGTCAGGGGGCCACGTTTCTGCCTAAACCCTATAGGCGAGTGTTCCATCCATCATCAATTCATAACTTCTGCAGTTACACTCATCATGCCCTACCAACCTACAGAAGTTGCAAAACACTTGTTGCGATGTTTGTACAAACTTCTGCAGCAAATGATAGTTATCAGTCGTATGTTTTCCTGTTATTGGACATATATCACAACACAACGCAGGCCCCATTCTTGGTCCTGCTTGGACCTTCAGCCTCAAAGGCATTGGTCCCCCTCTTGCAATATACTTCGCAAAGACCCGACAATGGTCTTTGTCATGCCCCTGACCCTTGCATTTCAGGCACCATACCTCTTCATGCACCTTTGATCAAACTATTATGTCCTAATTCAAAGTTTTCATTTCAAGGCAAAGATTTTGCAACTGCGCGTGGATCTATTGAACCCCCAGATTCGGATCTTGCATCGTTGTTTCATGCAGTCTCATTGTAATCTCCAGGGATTTTGCCTGAGTCATTATCTTTTGTTGTGACAATGCAACCCTTAGGTGTGGGAGGAGTGAAGCCACAAACCTTTCGCGATGTTATCCATCTGTAAAGTTCATATTAGCTTCACGGATTTTAGACTTCAATCTCTGATCTAATTTCCAATTTGTCTCACCTAGTTTCATCATGATTTCCTTGAACCCCACGATCGAATGTGCCTCAGATTTAGGCCTACTGAATTCTTTATTCAGTGCGGCCTGGATGTCTGCCACTCCAGCGTTTGGGTTATCATTAGAGTACTTAATGTACCAAGTTAGCGTGCAATCCTGCAGAGCATTAACCAGTGTTGCCTTCTTCATGTGATCATCTGTAATGCCCTAAGATTCCCATATAGCTTTCACAACGAACCAAAATTGGTCTAGGTCCTCATTTCCCAAGCCTTTCAATAGAGACAGCTTCATTGAATTTTCCATGCTGAACTGCGGTGGAGGCGGTGCTGGTATGGGTGAAATCACAGGTGATGGTGGTGAAGTTGGAGGTGGTGTGGGTGGAGGTGGCAGTCATGGGAATCCTTGTCTTATTAATTGAATTTCACTTCGTGGAGAAGCATGTGCTACTCCCTCCCTGTCACCCAATGGAGGTGAAATCAATGAACTATATTCATGACCCTTTCTCCCTTCGTTCTTGTAAGTGTTTCAGCTTCGCGTAGCTCCGAACATCAAGGTAGTCGTATAACCTATTTCCATAAAATAACATCTTAATCCAGGTATTCAAAGACTTCAAGTACTTACCTTGTGGAGCTTTGAAAAAATGCTGCTCTACCTCGTTGTAGCTAACTGACGTATCGACCATGAATTCAGTCACAAATACTCCTATGATGCGATTGAGCCAATGGTTGCCATCATGGGTGATCTTATCCTCAGAGGCTTCTAATCTTTGTACTAGCTCTGGGCTCCAAACAATATGATCGTCAAGTCTCCACCTTCCTTGGCTATTCACTAGCTTCACGATTCACTCGTATAAGTCAACCGGAAAGGAATAGAAAAAGATCTCATGGGTTTTTGTATATAGGTACCTCTCTAGCCACTATTCATTTGTCAATCACAGATTTCTATTCTCCTATGTCGTGAACTCGTGGTCTTCCTATCCAACCAGTCTCCAATCTCTTTCTTAGTTGGATTCCACTGATACGACATCACACATCTCTTATGCAGATTCTAGTCTCGGCAATGGAACCATTTGTTGGTTGCGTGGGGCCTGACCCAAGTCCAGCATTAGTTAGCCAAACAAATCCCTGCACTAATGGCCTTTTTGACATTAGCCCGCAAAGCGCAGACTGAAGTCTCACCTGAAGCAGTGTGGGGGGATGCCGGAACCAAGTTTCTGCACCCTGAGATGGTCGTGATGTCGGTTTAATCCTTTTGTTCCTGATTTCGTGCAGTTCGTTAAGTTCTAGGGCTCTGTCAGTCTAGCCCTTTATTCTACCCTTCAGTACCTCCACGAAGGAGTATGATTGACCTTCGCGTAGCCCTAACCTATGGTTCAGGTACTTTCGCACTGCTATGATGATGTATTGAACAGGTTTCCAAGTTATCTTTAAGTGTTTTATTTATCTTACTAAACAATCATAGTTAGCACTACATAACCAACTATTCTTACTTGCATTCAGTTAACCAATGTAATTAAATACATTCACGCATCACATAAGCATTGTAAATGAAATCCATACACAATATGACACGATGCATTAACAGGAATCAAAGAAATAGAATTTGTAGAATTCTTGTCTTTATTGATATCTTCAGATGATTACACACTCTATCTGCCTTGCGCACATAGCTGCAGGGGTCTGCACACTCAGCTAAGGAATTCCACCCTAGGCCTCTGCGCACTCAACTGCAGAGCCTCTACCTATGCTACGACCCGAAAATTAGACTTCTCTAAAAACTTCTTCTTTATCTCTTAAGAATTCTTACTTCTTAAAACTACTTAGAGCTTACTTAGCTCTTTTTATACATTCCCATGGTCTGTGGACCATGGGTATATATTTACAACCGACTTTACACTTTACAAAATAAGGGTGGACAACCCTTTATGACTCATGACACCTTCACGCTCTGCGACCATAAAATGTGAAGAATTTACAACTTTATTACAAAATTTGACCCAAAACATGGTATTTTAGCCCCAAAACTATCCTTGGGGGATTATGTTCCCAATAGGTTATTTAGGAGGTTGAATCATATTATAATAACTTCTTGTCACATGTTTAGCCCGGTTGGTCAATTACTTGGGTAGATGTGGAATGGGAAACTCCTTAGAATATGGAAGATCGAATACTGCAAGAAGGACAAAAGGATGACAAATACCAACAACATAAGCAAAGGTTAGAGTAGAAGAGTATACGTGAAAAAGATGTGGACTATCATCTCACGATGGATGGTTAGGTTAGATTTAGGGACAAAATATATGTGCTAGACAATAGAGAGCTCAAGAAGCTTATCTTGAGGGAATTTCATGCTAAGTCGTACTCAGGTCACCAAGGATATCAGAAATGTAAGAGTGGTTAAGGAGTTCTACCATTGGTCAAGCTTGAAGAAAGAGGTGGAAGAGTTTGTCACTAGGTGTTTGGATTGTCAAAAAGCAAAATCAGAGTGTAAGAATCTAAGTGGTTTACTGTAGTTGGTTTTGCTTCCAAAGTGGAAATGGGAGGTCATTTAAATTGATTTCATTATAATTTTTCCAAGGATATCTACACAACATGATTCAATTATGGTTGTGGCTGAAATGTTGAAATAAGTAGCTCACTTCATTCCAGTGAAGTCTACAAATTCACGTAGTGAGGTAGGAGAGGTCTTCATTTGGGAGATAGTGACATTACATGGTATTCCTAGGAATATTATGTTAAAAAAAGATGCCAAGTTCACCTCTAGGTTTTTGAAAGAGTTTTTTGCAGGTTTAGGAACAAAGCTGGCCTTCAGTACATCTTATCATCCACAGATAGATGGACAGACAAATAGGGTCAACTAGATTTTGGAGGATATGTTGAGGATGTTTTTTCTACACCAGCATAGGAAGTGGGAAGAGTATCTTCCACTGGTATGGTTTTCTTGCAACAATGGGTACCAAGAGTCACTAAGGATCAATCCATATAAGGAACTATATGGGAGGAGTTGTAACGCTCCTTTCATTTGGAACGATCTAGTGAATAGGGTATTGATTGGACTGTACGTGTTGGCAGAGATGGAAAAATAAATGTAGGTTATCAAGAAGAATATAAAGGAAACACAAGACATGTAGAAGAGTTGTGCAGATCAACACAAGGTGTTTAAGGAGTTTCAGGTTGGCAAACATGTGTACTTGTGCGTCAGGCCCAAGAAGACCTCCTTTACAATTGGATCATGTGCCAAGTTGGAACCTCAATATTGCAGTTCTTTTGAGATTCTCTAGAGGATCGAACTGGTGGCATACCGACTTCCACTACCTCTGACAGTGAAATTTCATGATGTTTTCCATGTGTCATTTCTTAAGAAGTATGTGAAATATGTTAATCACGTGATTGAGTATCCTATATTGCAGGTGGAACCAAAAATGGAATTACAGCTGGAACCTTTGTGCATTTTACAGTGAATGATGCTCATGATATGGAATCAAGCAATTGAGCAAGTTAAAGTGTAGTGGAAGCACTTTAGACCTAATGAAGATACATGGGAGATGGCTGATTATATGTGAGATATGTATCCTTTATTGTTTTCTGGTTGAGGCAAAGGAGTTTTTTTATATGTATATATATAATTATGTATGGTTGTTATTGTAAATACCAGAATGGTTTGTGTTACAAAGCTCCAATAAGAGGTATGCTTGCCATGATGTCATGTTTGTTATGTAGCTTTTTAGTAGGATGTTCATTTTAAATACTACATCTAGCTATGTTGTAAAGCTCCTTGGGAATTATGTTTTGGTTTTCAGCAGTCTTGCTAGTCATAGGTGTGATAGAACATCGAGGATGGCATTCCCCTAAGGTGGAAGGGTACCCTGGGTTAAAAGTTCATTTAATAATGTTAATAAAGGAAAAAAAAAATAAGACCAAGGTCATGGGACATGTATTCCAAAATAAATGCTGGGAAAAAGAAAGTGATGTGTATCGCTTATGATTAATTTATGGCTATGGAAATTAGCAAAGGCATTGGGAAAGGAAAAGTGGCGTTAATTCGTATTTATTTATAAAATAATGGAAAATAGAAGAAAATGGAGATGAAAGGTCACAAAATTGCATGTGAAGAAATTGAAGGATAAATAGATGAAAATGAAGAAAATAGAGGCCTCAATGATAAAAGGCTTTTGAGGATTAGCTCATAGCTTTTGTTAGTTCAAACTTTTATCAAATTTATCTTGGATCTATCTTATATTATCTTACTCTCTCATACTTTTCCACACATAGATTTTTCTTGGAACATGCTTGGAGCAATCTATCACACATTCGATTTGAAGAAAGAAGGAAAGGGAAAGAAGGAAAGCACTAAGGGGTAGCAAGATCAATAACTACATCAGGATTGCCTTACAGGTAACAAGTTTCATGTATGATCTCCTTGTTGATTTATTGATGCATGGTATATTCATGTGCGTATTTGATTATGATCTGTCATTTCCATAGAGGATTGCCTGGATTGACAGTGGTTTTACCCTTGCCTTGCCATTTCCTTGACAACCATGGTGTTATGGGTGTTTTCCATATGTTCGTTTTCTAATTGATACTCATAATTAACTTTGGTTGTGGGTTGCAAAAAACACCATGGAAGCCTTTGACCAACTTGGGTTTATTTACTAGTCCTAGAGCCTACGTTGGAAAAATTTTGTTGAGCCCTAGAAGGTTGTCGGTTCAATTACTAGTTCTTGGAGCCCTGGACAACTTCGATAGAGACTGATCTGGTTGGTATTAGTGTTATCTGACTGTGAAGTGAAATCATTGGTTGAGGGTTGAGGTGGTTCAACCTCTAGAATCCGTCATTTGGTTTCTATTGGTTTATTCAATGAGATCCCACACTCATGCTTGTAATATGGCATGGGGGTGATTGGATGAATGAGGGATTCGGTTCAGCCCAATATATGGTTAAGTGGTACATGGATATTGGATTTTGCATATGATAATAAGAGCTCTTTTCCTATTTTATTTTATGAGTGCTTGTACTTGATATTATGTGGCTTTAATGGTTGTTCTATATTTGTTTATATGACGTTTGTTTGCTAGTTATATGTTAGTTATATAATGTATATTATCTATGCCTCTTGATATATTTTGATTGGTTGATGAATGGTTAATGAATGGTTAATGAATGCATGATCTAATAAATATTATTCCAGCTATTATAAGAGGGTATTAGACCCTTATGATGATTCTGAGATAAGTATCAGATCCCTTTATTCAGATATGCGTTCATGACCTATAGATTACATGTTCTCAATATGTCTGAAAAAAAGACTATCGTAGTTAGGCATAGATAATTAAAGTGTTTGATCAAGTTTTATATTATTGGATTTTTCTTGGCGTGATTTATCATTTTGGAGGGTCTCACTGAGTTTTGGGCAGTTGTTTGGAGGTTGACTTAGAATCTAGGCTCAAATCTCAAGACCGCGGGCTCCTAACTAAGAAAATTGGGATGTAACTGCATGGATGTAAGCTTGTACATGTGGTTGGAGGCTCCCAACCACATGGATGACTTGTTGTGGGTGCGGTTGAGAGCCCAGAGCTGAGAAATGGAGTTTTAGCTCAGGGTTTGGACACTTGGAGTGGTTGTTTAGCCTCTGAGTGACATGTAGCTCCTGTAAGATGTGTTAAGTTGTCATTTTTTCATCATTAGTCACCCCCACTTCCTTAATTAGATCTAGGAGGTCGGTTCATGTCATAGTTTCTCTTCCTATCATGTTTACCTTGGCAGGGTGGTGAAACTAGGTAAATGTCAGAGGGGTGGTTACATAAACAGAATTTGAAGCAGGCTGAGCACATGAAAGAAAGATATGTTGACTTGAAAAATATTCCTAAGGAGTTTCATGTGCGGGAACGTGTATTTAAAATTTTGGATAAGGGAAAGTTCCATAAGATTACCGGGCTACTCTAAGTTGACTCCTTGGTACTGCAGGCCATTTGAGATATTGGTCAAAGGTGGCCCAATTGCTTATAAATTCACTTTACTAGCTCTTGTTAAAACTCACGATGTATTTCATGTATATTTCATGAAGAAATATACATCTAATCCTAATCATGTGGTTAATTGGAATGTTTTACATGATTAATTGGAAGGAGAATTCCAGTTTGAACCTATATATATTTTGGATCAAAGGGAAGTTGCTCTTCGAAAAATAACCATTTCTCAAGTCAAAGTGCAATGGAAATACCTTTAGTCTGTAGAGGCCACTTGGGAACTAGAAGAACACATGATATAAGCTTTCCCTATCTTATTCCAAAGAAAAATGGAATCTAAAACACAAAGGATGGTGTCTCTTTAAGGGGAGGGGAGATGTGACACTCCTGGTTAATTATTTATGACTTACACATTAATTTTATTTATTTCATTATGGATAAAAGCTTTAAAAGTATAGGAAATGTTGTTCATGTAAATATTTATATTTTTTATATAAATACTCACATTTTGTGAAGATAAAAAAAAAAGTGTCTTTGTCTTTAATACTATTGAGAATGTGTTAAGAATTGTCAGGTGGAACTTAACTCCCAACTATTAGAGAAATAGTTAGGATTACTTATGCCCGAGAAGAGGAAAGAAATAAAAGAAGACAAAAATCTCGATTTTTGGCATTTTTTCTAAAAAGTAAGTAGGCGATACCAGAAAAGAGAAATGAATATCACGGTTGGAGATAAATTCCATGAAATTGGCTCTATTTAGGAATACTATGGGAGACAAAGACAATGATTCGTATTTTCAACCAGTGAGAGAGAAAGACTGGTTGGGACTTTAGGAAGGAAGCAAGACACTTCTTTTAGGGGTTCAGGAGAAATAATTTTATGAAAAAAATAGATATTCATGATACTTCTTCTCTGAAAAGAAGGAAAAGAGCTTGATGGTAGCTAGTTGAGAATAAAAGGAAACCATCTTACAATTGGGAGGACCATCATACATCTTTTTAGATTCCCAGGAAAATAATAGATAAATATCGAGTAGACTCTAGTTACTATTGATTGATGTTGACAAAAATGGTATAATAATTAATGAATAGAAATATGTGTAATTATTTTAAATTGCAACTTTTTAATAAGCCGTAGAATTGTTTAGTTCTAACTTGTAATAGGCGGGCTACTCTAAAGAGTCTGAATATTGTAATCTGAATAGGTTAAATGACTTTTATGGAATCTTGGAGAAGTTTGTAAAGGTTATGGTTACATAGGGAAAAAGAAAAATTCTGGGTGTCATGGTTTTTCGAGGTCTCGTGAGTGAGTAGTAAAACAGGGAAAGCAATTCTAAGGAAAACTACTATATATATATATATATATATATTTATATATATATATATATATCAATTAAGAAACACCAACAAGTGAACTAAGTTAGTTATAATGTAGGAAGGTGTAGAAGTTGACATCTTTCCTATTAAAATGGATAATATTTCTAGGATCCAAATACGTAAGTCAGTGGAAGAGGAGGCATGTCCTGTTATAGAACCTGCTAGACTATGTCTTAAACATTTAAGTGTGTAACCATCTTGTATATGCATAAGCTACTTCCCTAGATACCTAAATAATACCATGTAAATAGGAAGAATAGAATGAATAGAATACAATTTAAATGAATTTACAGTAAACAAAAAGTATTGGTCCTTTATAATGAAATAATGGGCAAACATTAACCATTTTATTTTACTTGAAAGAAGATTTGGAAGAAAGTATGCTCAAAAATTAAAATAAATAGGTATTTTGTTAGACATAATAATTTACAGTGTTGTAAATATAAATTGGGCATTCTCTTTGGTGGCATTCATATATAGAGTGCCATTAATATGCAACGACCTTAATCAATACATGTAAAATAGAACTTCCTTTCATGAAAGAAACATCATGTCGTAATAATTTACAGACAAAGGGAATAAATAGTAATGTGTTCTTTATACCCTGGAATGAAGAAAGTTTTGTACTCATGGATTTAAAATAAAAACAAAAAATTAAGTCTTAAAAATATAATTTATAGTATGGATAAAGATGTCTGAATATCCACTAAAGAGAAAACCTTGAGTCAACAATTAGGATTAGTTACAAGTTATTCGAGACTAAGTAATTCAACCAACTAACCTACCCATTAATATTACAAGTACTAATAACAAGAGTTGAAGAAAATTGTTCGAAAACCTTGTTAGATAGCCTGCTAAGGAGGGGGCTCGAATTCACAAGTTTGAGGAACCTGAATCATTTAAAGCTTAACAAATATATGGAAAACCAAGAAAGGGTCACGCCCTCATGGTCAAAGAACCTTGTACAAAAATAAATATTTGAATGAACTCGGAGACTAGAATTCACAAGTTTGAGGAACTTCAATCATTCAAAGCTTAAGAAATATATGAAAACCCAAGAAAGGTTCTTGGCCACATGGTCAAAGAACCATGTACAAAAATAAAGAATTGAATGAACCTAGTGACTAGAAGGTCAAAGAATTACTCCACGGAAAAGATCATTTATTAAATTGGACAATAACAATGGTTTATTCCTTCCGGGAAGAAAGCTTAACATAAAAAGAAATCAAAAGAATTTTATGTGAGAATAGTTGAATAAATTAGTTTAATAATAGCCAAAGGTAATATAAAGTACCCATAAGAAAAGGCGACATAGTTTCAACTCTAAATCCTTTGCTCATCTCAAGAATTGAAAGGACCCCCATTGATTCGCTGTAGGTTTTAACCCCGTACATAAATTACCTGCATACAAATTCTTAAACATAGAAAATAAAAAATGCGAGAAAATAACACATAAAACACATATACACAGAGATTTCCCCTGGATTCCAAAACTGGGACTACCAGGTTGATTTTTCATTATATTCCTTTCAATGTTACAATACATATTTATACATGCCGAAGCATCCGATACCATGGAACGAAAAAACTTCGCGTCCAAAACCATGGGTCGAAAACCATAGGTAGGTTTGCCCAACCTAATATAGGGTCCAAATTTTTTTTCTAGGGGCACTACCCTAGACCTCGTAGAGGAGGGCTACCTGCCCCTGTCAAACCCCCCAGACAGGGGGGGCTACCGCCCCCACCTGTGACCCTCCTGCTGCGCAATCATCACAATGAAGGGGGGGCTCTGTCCCCCCTCTAACCCCTTGATTCACTACGTAGGTTAGTCGTGGAAAGAATGTAACACAACCCAACATTCTCCCACTTGTTTTCTTTCCATGGGGATGACAGGAGAGTTTAGTCATTTTTCTAGCCCTGAAATGCCCATTGCTTCTCTACACCAGGAGAACTTCTCAGAGCTCACAGATTTTGTTAATGCATCTGCAGTATTCTTCAAAGTGTCCACCTTTACCAGCAACACCTTTTTTCTTCTATCAAATCCCTCACAAAGTGATACTGAACGTCAATGTGCTTTTTCTTTGAATGATAAGCAGGGTTCTTTGTGAAGAAAATTGCACTTTGGCTATCACACTCTATCCTTATAGCTCCCTGTACTAACCCCATACTTGAACACAATCTTTGCAACCAAAGTGCTTCCTTGCTTGCATGAGTGGCTACCATGTTTTTTGCCTCTGTAGTTGATAGTGTCACTACGGATTGTTTCTTACTCATCCAACTGACTCCACCTCCAAATAGGTTAAACACATACCCACTTGTAGATCTTCTCTGATCAAAATATCCATCCCAGTCTGCATGAACAAGGCCATGGATATCCAAAACTCTGTCCAATCCTGGTCTTCCTTGGTAGCACAAACCATAATCTCTAGCGCCACACAAATACCTGAAAACCCACTTCACTACTGTCCAATGCTCCTTCCTTGGGATTGACATAAACCTGCTCAATACTCCCAACTACATGTGTAATCTCTAGTCTAGTACAGACTGTTGCATACATCAGGCCACCGACTACACTTGCATATGGAACATGGGACATATCCTCTTCCTCTTCTTGTGTCTTGGGACACTATTTAGCAAATAACTTTACACCTACAAGAATAGGAACCTTCAAGAGTTTACTATCCTGCATATTAAACCTCTGTAGTATTGTCTTGACATACATCCTCTGGTTTAACTAGAGCTTCCTCTTTGCCTGATCTCTTTTAATTTCCATGCCCAAAATATAGTTTGCAACACTAAGATCTTTCATGTCGAATTTGGAGGACAATTGGGTCTTCAAATCCTGGATGATTTCTTTGTCATTTCCAACCAGCAACATATCATCCACATACAAGACCAGATAAATAACACGGTCACCAATTAATTTAGAATACACACAATGATCTACTTTGCTCCTAGTGAAGCCAAGTGCCCGTATAAATGTATGAAATTTCTGATACCACATCCTTGGTGATTTTTTTAACCCATACAGAGACTTCTATAACTTGTATACCAATTCTTTCTTACCCTTCACCACAAAGCCTTTAGGTTGATTGATGTAGATCTCCTCTTCGAGATCCCTATGAATAAATGTTGTCTTCACATCAATATGTTCTACCTCAAAATCAAAAGAAGCAACAATAGATAAAAGTAACCTAATAGAAGTTACCTTGGCAACAGGAGAAAAATATCACCAAAATAAATTCCCGACACCTAGGAATAACCTTTTGCTACCATCCAAGCTTTGTATTTCTCCACCTTTCCTTCTGCATTTGTCTTCTACTTGAACACCCATCTGATATTAATGGGCTTCCTTCCAGCCAGAAACTCCACTAGATCCGAAGCCTCATTTTTGTGCAAAGATGGCATTTCGTCAACCATGGCCTCTTTCCAAAGTTTTCCATCCTCTGAATCTACTACTTCCTTCATAGTTCTGGGATCATCATCAGTAATAGATAAAGAAAAATTTGAACAGGAAGCAAATGGACTATACCTTTCTGGCTTCCTTCTTTCTCAAACTGATCTTCCTACACCTGCAATTTGTGGCTCTTCATCATTTGATTCCTCCTCTGTTGTAGAGTCTGATTCTTCCTCCTTTAGCTCAAACTCTATTTTCTCAGGTTCCTTTGGTTGGAATTCATGTTTAATAACATCTTTCATCTCTCTAAACACCACATCTCGGTTGTACACAACCTTCCTCATTGCTGGGTTCCAAAGCTTATAACCCTTTGAACCATCCTTATTCCCAATAAAGATGCACGTTCATATTTACTATCCAACTTGGTTCGTTTCTCCTTTGGAACATGTACATATGCATCACATCCAAATACCCTCAGATGTGAAAGAGAGGGTTTCTTACTAGTCCATACCTCTTGTGGAGTCTTATCCTCCAACGCTAATGAAGGTGATATGTTGACCAGGTAAAATGCTGTCTCCACCATCTCTACCCAGAATTCTTGTCCTAACCCGACACCACTGAGCATGCTTCTTGCCCTTTCCATTAATGTCTTGTTCATTCTTTCTGCAACTCCATTTTGCTGAGGTGTATATGGAGTAGTCTTTTGTCGTGCTATACCACACTTCTTACAAGATTCTTCAAATTCCTTACTGCAAAACTCTCCCCCGTTATCTGTCCTCAGCACCTTTATCTTCTTCTCTGTCTAGTTTTCCACTAGAGCCTTAAATTCTTTAAACCTGTCAAAGACTTTAGATTTCCTCTTAAGTAAATATATACATGTATTCCTTGAGAAGTCATCTATAAATGATACATAGTACATAGACTTACCCAGTGATGGAACCTTCACATGTCCAAACACATCACTGTGCACAAGCTCTAATATTTGTTTCGCCCTCTTACCACCAGAGGGGAAGCTCACCCGATTCTGCTTCCCATATACACATTTTTCACAGAAATCAAAATCCAGAGAGATATTACTCATACCTTCTACCATAGCTTTACCATGAAGTATTCGAAGGCCATTCTCTCCAATATGTCCAAGCCTTTGATGCCACAACATGGTCTTCTCTCCAGAGACCACTAGATTTTCTGCTCCACTTTCAGGAACCACAGAACTGTTGCACCCATCAACAACAGTGCTACCTTGTAGCTTGTACAGAGTTCCAATCCGAACTCCCCGCATCAATACCAATGCTTTCTGAACCATCTTGCAGGTATCCTTCTCGAACACTGATTTTACACCTGCATCATCCAACTTGCTTACAGAAATCAGATTTCTGGCCAATACAGGAAGATGCAGAACACCCCGGAAGTGTTCTAACCCTTCCACCTTGCAACTTCAACTTTACTTTTCCACTACCAATGATTCTAGCCTTCCTATGATCCCCTAAGAAGACATCACCACCATAATATTTGTCATACTCGCAAAACCACTCTCTATGGGGAGTGAACTGAAAGGATGCACCTAAGTCAATCAACCATGCCTCATGATCTACATGTGTACTTGATGAAGCCAAGTACACATCCCCACCTTCATCTGAGGTGGTTTACGTCTCTACAAAAGGAGCATCATCAGATCCCTTTCCTTTATCAAGAGCTTTAGATTTACAGTCCCTTTTGTAGTGCCCTTCCTTTCCGCATTTCCAGCACACCACCTTTACATGTTTTCCTGGAGATTTAGATCTCCCACTCGATGACTTATTTTTGTTTTTGTTCTAGGACCATCCTCATATAGATAAGGCATCACCATTCTGGCTCTCCATATTTTTCTATCTCATCTCCTCCGTTAGCAAAGATGAGACTATTTCATCAAACTACAAGGCAGTTGCATTGCTACCTATTGCAATAACTAGACTATCCCACAAATCTGGTAGAGAACACAACAAACTGATGCACTTATCTTCATATGAAATTTTAATATCAACAGATGCTAACTGACTTACCACGATATTAAATGCATTCAGATGCTCTATCACCGAGTCTCCATATTTCATCCTCAAGTTATACAGCTTTTTCCGTAGGAATAGTTTATTCACCAGAGAATTAGATTGGTACAAAGTCCCAGCCTTGTCCCATAAAGCCTTCGTTGTAGCTTCCCCTGATACATTCAGCAATATTGAATTTAAGACACACAATGGTATTGTGCTCTTTGCCTTCTGATCCAACTTCTTCCATTCTTCATTGGACACTCCCGTTGGTTTAGTAACCGGATCTACCGTGATCCACTGATATTTATCCACCAACAGATCCTCCATCTTGAGTTTCCAAAACTCAAAACTCTGACCATTAAATTTCTCGATCTCTACCTCTTTACTGCTCGCCATCTTGTTTCACCAATAGAATCGATCTCGCAGATCTCCCACTAAACAGGGTCTACCACAGGCTCGAGCGAAACCCCTCAGCAACAAAGGAGTCCCCTTGAAGCCAAAACAGCTCTGATACCAAATGTATGTTTTAACCCCGTACAGAAATTACTTACATACGAATTCTTAAACACAGAAAATAAACAATGCGAGAGCATAACACATAAAACACATATACACAAAGATTTTCCCCTGGATCCCAAAATTGGGACTACCAACTTGATTTTTCATTATATTCCTTTCAATGTTACAATACATATTTATACATGCCGAAGCATCCAATACCATGGACCGAAAAACCATCGCGTCCAAAACCATGGACCAAAAACTGTAGGTAGGTTCGCCCAACCTAATATAGGGTCTAAAAAAAAATTTCCCAGGGCGCTGCCCCAGACCCTGTAGAGCGGGGCTACCTGCCCCCCTCAAACTCCCCGGACAGGGGGGGATGCTGCCCCCCCTATGACCCCCTCGTTGCACAATCGGCGCAATGAAGGGGGACCTACACCCCCCATCTAACCCCCCGGTTCACTACATAGGTTAGTCGTGGAAAGAATATAACACAGCCCACTTCACTGTTGTCCAATGATCCTTCCCTAGTTTTGACATAAACCTGCTCAATACTCCCACTGCATGTTCAATGTCTGGTCTAGTACAGATCATTGCATACAAAGAAATCAAAAGAATTTTATGTGAGAATAGTTGAATAAATTAGTTTAATAATAACCAAAGATAATATAAAGTACCCATAAGAAAAGGCAGCATAGTTTCAACTCTAAATCCTCTGCTCATCTCATGAATTGAAAGGACCCCCACTGATTCGTCCTGTACTTGTAATCACCAGAGGAAACATTAATATAATAATGAAAGTATGTATTAACAAATGAAGTAAAACCCTTTACAATAATTTGTCATTAAGGCTTACTTACAAGGAAATAGAGTAGGGTAACCAAAGTCCTAGCCTTCCTTGAAACCATGAATGCTACCGAAGTGAACCCTTAATCTGGTGCAAGCCCTTGAAGCATTATGGCTAAGTTACAAGAAAATTGACATTGATAGATAAATATCCCACTTGAAGATGATAATAAAACATTAAGGGGAATGCATGTTAAATGGTAAAATAACCACCACTCAAATCCTACTAAGGAGAAAATGAAAATTACTTGAAACACATTCATAATTCATTATTGTCAATGTGGATTTTTCATTGAGGTCCTATGAGCCTGATAAACTAAGCATAGGAAAACGAAGACATAGAGGCTAAACAAGAGGAGAAAGGATTAGAATATGGACTATAGTTGCAGATCTCATCCAAGGCCCAACGACTAAGAAAATGACTCAAATGGTGGAATGGGGTTGGGTAGTTACTCCAAAAATGACCCTGATCCCTTCCAATCATTGATTCAAACCCTAGAATGTGTGTTATGTTGATGTTTGGACATGTCAGGTGCTCCTCTTTCTATGCCACATAGTAATACTAGTGCGATACACCTTGCAAGGATCGTGGTCTTTCTAGCATTAAAAACATTGAGATTATAGTTGTCCTCCATGATCTTGACACCATTTTGAACCTAAACTTCCACCTCAATATGTGTTGATGATTGGTAAAGTTTATATCACATGATAACGAATTATAATAGAAAGAACTCTTCCATCGGAGCATAACCACAATGATGAATGTCAAACCGAAATATAAAGAAAGGCAAAAATTCACAGGATAATTTATTGTTATTACTGCTTAAATTTTAAATTAGTGACATATAGAGTTAGATAATCGTATCATATTCGGCTAGGGGAGTACCCCTTTGTTTAAAGATTATTAGTTGGGCCTTGTCTATATAAAAATATATGTAAGGAAGGCTAGACATACTTATGTAATAAATGAGTAATAATTTATAGTGATATATATATATTCAACCAAGTTGAGTCTTATATAGCGAAAAATGAGTAGAGGATTTTTAGTGAAATCAAGGTAAAAAACCTTATGGTCAAATTGAATTTGAGCCACCAACTTTATGACATATCATAGATGGTTTTTCTTTTTTAATATGAGGAGTTGTATTGCATATTTTTTCTTATTATTTTTATTTTTTATTTTTTTTCTATTCAACACTTAAATGTTTTTATGGGTAGTAAATTTTATGGGAAATGTTACAATTTATTTTATTAGAAATTTAAAACATATTATATAGATGTATAAGATTGAGAAATTTAAATGGTAATTAAGAATAGGAAAATATGTTTCACAACAAAATTTTATAGAGAATGATATTTATACATGTTATATTTGAGACAAAATACTATATATAGTTGTTAAAAAATGGAAATGAGGTTCTATGAAGCCTACTACTAGTGTAGTCCCTTATTGCTATTAGTGAAACCCCCTTATGGTATTGTTGTGCCTATGTAGTCCCCATGTTGTTATTATTGTGCCCCATAGAAGCCCACTATTGTTATTATTGTGCCCCTACAATATTATTGTTATTGTAGACTCTGACGATATTGGGACTACTTAGACTCCTATATATAGAAAGGAGGTATTTTTATTTGTATCATCCAATAATTTTTCATTTGTGTAATGTAAAGGAGGTTGTCCCCTCAAAGAGGCTCATTTTTAAGTTGTTGATCTACCTTTTATATCTTTTTGTGAGGTGGTTTCATAACATTTGGTATCAGAGTTTTGGATTCTAGGGTTTCGCTGCTCCAAACAGGTCATCCCAGAATTTTCGCTATAACATTTTTTCTGCGATGTTTCAAAAGATACAAAACAAGTCATTTGATACGAAATATCTCTGAACCTCGGGTCCACATTTCAGATCTTGTCTCACTATATTTTCATAGATATGCTCTGAGGAAGTTAAGGTTTTTCCAAGATCCAGAATTCCATCTCAAACAGGTAATCGTGGAATTTTCGCTATAATTTGTTTTATACGAAGGTTCAAACTCTAAAATTAGAACCTATTTGAAATGAAATCTTGGTGAAGCTCAGGCTAGAATTTCAGATCTCGTTTCAATATCTTTTTAGATATATGGTCCAACACATTTAGGGTTTCTACAGGCTCCCTAATTACAACCCAAACATGACCTTGGGAAAATCATCATAAATTTGTCTCTGAGCATCAAATTGAAATTTCATATGATGTTACAGAAATAAGACGAAGTGTAACATTTTTTGTATTCTTTTCAGGTCCTAAGGTTGAAACAGTGATACGTGGCACATTGTACAAGTTCACTCGAGTGAAAAAGTCTATAATCAGGCCATCTTGGGAGATTGGGCATAACTCTTTCTTGGAGAATCCAATTTCTATTAGATTTGTGGCATTGGAAAGAGGACACAAAGGGCTACCATAGGTCGCAATTTTAGAATTTGGAGATTTGAAACTACAGAGTTACATTCGTTTCAATATTGAGCTCCTAAAAGAAAGAAAAAGAGATATGAGGAAGTTTGATGGCAAGGATCCGGTAACATGGATACTACAGATGGAACAATATTTTGATCTACATGATGTCAAACTGTTACAAAAGGTATGTATTACATCTTCATATTTAGAACTAAATCAGTTTGTATGGTATAGAGGGCTTTGTTCTCATAAAGCAGTTGTCACCTGGTCAATTTTCACAGAGGAAATGATAGCACATTATGAGGAGACAAAGAGCAACACCTTCTTTAGCCAATTGATAAATATCAAACAAAAGGGTTAAATGGAAGATCACATTGAGGAATTTCAAAAATTGAATATAAGGGTAAATGATATTCCAGAGAAGCAGAGGATTGATGTCTTCATAGGAACTTTAAAAGATAACATCCAACATGAGGTTCGCATTTAGGAACCTCATTCATTGGAGAAGGCATATAGGTTGGCAAGAAAAGTGGAAAGAAAAATTATGGCAACAAGGAAGTCTACCACTCACAACTATAAATATGAAAGTTTTGTTTCTCCTAACCTTCTAAAACCTACAAGGTTGACACCACAAAAATTGGAAGAAGAAAGATCAAAAGGGATTTGTTACAATTGTCATAGCAATTACATTAAAGGGCATAAGTGTGCTAAGAGGAAATTATTTTACATAGATTTTGAAAAGAATGAAGAAAAGGATGAAGAAACATTAAAGGAAGAGGATATACACCAGGAACCAACCCTAGAGAAAGAAGAAATGAATCTAACCATATCTTGTACTACATTGGCAGGAATTACCACTCAAACTCTCAATATAGAAGGACATATCAAGAAGAAGAAGGTTGAAACAGTGAAATATCAGGAAGAAAAGGATCAAGAAACGTTAAAAGAAAAGGATACTCACTAGGAAAAAACCCCAGAGAAACAACAAATGAATCTGACCATATCTTGTAATGCATTGGCGAGAATTACGAGTCCTCAAACTCTCATGATAGAAGGACATATAAAGAAGAAAAAGTTTCAAGCAGTGAAAGATCACATTGCGCATCAACAACAAGTTCTCCAACTTTTAAAGGGTAACCTCACCTTCGCGTAGAATTAAATGAAACGACAGGCAGATCAACATCCCAACACAATAATTTTTGACATAGGCAAATGGGTATTTTTACAACTACAACCATACAAACAAATGTCCCTCAAGTAAGCTAAGAAGGATAATAAATTATCAGCAAAGTAATATGGTCCTTAAAAAGTGCTGCAGAAGATTGGTACTATGGCATACAAATTGGAGCTTCCCTCATCTTCCCGAGTGCCCCCAATTTTCCATGTTTCATGCTTAAAGAAGGTTATAGGTGACAAGGTCCCAGTTCAAGCAATATTGTCAAAACTTGACGAAGAAGGAAAAATCATATTTGAACCTGAAGTAGTCATAGAACCAAGAACCTGATAGCTACGAAATTGATCAATTTCAGAGTATCTCATCAAGTGGAAAAACTTACCCACTGAAAATTCCACATGGGAGGACCATAATTTTATACAGAAGCATCCAGAACCACTCAAGCATTGAGGACAACACTTATTGAAGGAGAGGGGCATGTTAGGTCCCTATACTACTAGTATAGCCCTTATTGTTATTAGTGCAACCCCTTATGGTTATGTTGTGCCCATGTAGTCCCCATGTCATTATTATTGTGCCCCATAAAAGCCCACTATTGTTATTGTTGTGCCCCTACAATATTATTGTTATGTAGGCTCTCATTGTATTGGGACCACTTAGACTCCTATATATAGAAATGAGGTATTTTCATTTGTATCATCCAAGAATTGTTCATTTGTGTATTGTAAAGGAGGTTGCCCCCTCGAAGAGGCTGATTTTTAAGTCATTGATCTATCATTTCTATCTTTTTTGAGCTGATTTCATAACATTTATATAGTGAAAAAATGAGTAAAGGTTGTGTAGTGAAATCAAGGTAAACAACTTTATGGTCAAATTGAATTTGAGCCACGAACTTTATGACATGTCATAGATGGTTTTTCTTTTTTAAATATAAGGAATTGTATTGCATATTTTTTCTTATTATTATTATTTTTTCCCGTTCAGCACTTAAATGTTTTTATGGGTAATAAATTTTATGGGAAATGTTACCATTTATTTTATTAGAAATTTAAAACATATTATATAGATGTATAAGATTAAGAGATTTAAACGGTAATTAAAGATACGAAAATATGTTTCACAACAAAATTTATAGAGAATAATATTTATACATGTTAGATTTGAGACAAAATACTATATATAGTTATTAAAAAAATGGAAATTGGGTTGTATGAAAAATAGAAAATATAAATTAGGAAAATAACACTCATAAGTTTGTTAATTATAATAGTAAATAAAAGTAAATTGTATTTAAAAAAAAAAAACAAACATCACAAAGACTTAAATATAGGAACAATTTTTGTGGATTACCTCGTCAAAGGAAAAATTAAAAAAAAATTGATGTGTTTTAAGAATATTCATGAGTTTGAACTTGATTTTTTCCACCATGCTTTTTTGACTAATCAAGAGTAATTAGGAAATGGTTTTACTTCTATACCATCTTGGGACATTAATAGAGTTCCTTCCCATATATCTCTTAGAGTTCCTTCCCATATATCTCTTGAAGTAACATAGCTCGAGCCACAAATCCCTTTTGTGTACAACGCAATTCAACTATGTAGTGGAATTTGGTTTCCCTTGTGTAGCTTGAACATGGATTCATGATAAAGTCAATAGGCATGTCACCAACTTCCTCTTCTCCATTAAAGCTCTAGAAATCCTATCATTTTCTTCTAAAACATAGAGACAACTCCATAATGAAGCACACTAGTTACTAGGTAAGCTCAAGGAAAAACAGTTCCACATAAGCTATGCATTTATGATCTTTTGCCATTTGATCATGCAAGGGGGTTATAACAACATAACATTCTCCTACACGTGAAGCTAAAAGTAACCATCATTCTCACCATTTGAATCTTTATTTTCATGTGGATGTTGTCTCCTCAGTTTTCAAACTTATTCATAGAGTTCTTTACAATTATTTGCGCCCATAACACGTGGTTTATAAAAATATATATATATATATATATATATATTCATTTGTTCTAGCACCACTTTAAACCACTTTAAATAGTCAATTTTTATAATATTTTTGAACTAAATAAGAAAAAACTATTATACAAATAATTTTCTTATAATACAAATATAAATATTTTTTAATATACTATTTAAATTTTAGTATAAGAATTCTTTAATCTACATATAATTTTGAAATTTAACAAATATACTAAAATTAAAATAATAAATACTTATATATAAGCATTTTTTATATATTTAACGTATTTAGTGTTTAAATAATTTTTTATTTTTATTTTAATAATTATAATTATTATTTCTAATTTTTTGTTTTAATTTATATATATTTATTTAATTCTAAGTTTGTCAATAATCTTACGTAAGAGTGACAACAACTTTGTTACTAATTTTTGTTTTATTTCTGTTTTATTTATGGAGAATTTGTATTCGTGTCACCAAAAGAATGATTTGTTTACAACAAATGGAATCGATGATGTAAGGTTACGTTTGCATCGATCGCCGTTTCCCAAACATGAGAGCAAAAAAATGCGCTATAATCGATCTCGGAGCTCTGCTCCGTAAATAAGTCATTTTAACAACCAGCCATATATATCACCCACGATGCTATCCCTTTAAACATTGACGAAATTTGCTGGTCGATATTATTATTTTTTTTAACGTTGCTGGCAGATATTATTTTTTTAACTTACGATAAATATAATTATTTTTTTGGTTAATATAAGCAGATAGATGTAATTTCTTCTCTTTAAAAGTTCATATATGACATAATTTACATAATAATTTAGTTCATATATGACATAATTTACATAATAATTTAATAATTATATTAGGTAAATGTGAAAACATAAATATGAAAATATTAAAGAGTATTTAATAGTTTACATAATAATTTTATAATTATATTAAATATAGAAAAAAACACATCCATAAATTTAAAAATATAAAATAATGAATATTTAAAATTTTATCTTATCATTAATATAAAAAAGAATAAAAAAAAAATTATAAATAGTATATTAATAATTTTTATTTATAATTATAAAAATATAATTTAAATTAAATAAAAAATACAATAATAAATGGTTTGAAACGTCTTGACATAAAAAGCAACTCTGCTGCATAGCCTCGCGAAAATCATTATCATTCATATGAAATAATAAAACACATATTTATCATTCTTTAGAGTATATTATCTTCAACTCCCCCTTAAGCGAAACTGCCTCGCCAACCTATTGTCCAGACTAAGCAAGAGTACTGGC
The DNA here is from genome assembly GCA_031772625.1 of Pinus tabuliformis. Taxonomy (NCBI): domain Eukaryota; kingdom Viridiplantae; phylum Streptophyta; class Pinopsida; order Pinales; family Pinaceae; genus Pinus; species Pinus tabuliformis. The sequence goes on from CM062818.1 coordinate 1,428,041,983, forward strand.
CATCCAGCTGCCATGTTCTGCACTGATATAGCGAAATAATTAGTCACCGCCTAAAACATCTAGAATTAATATAGGCAGTTCGACAGTTCGCGGGGAGCGCGTATCGGAAGTTCGAGAATCACTAAACCCTTCTATTTAATGACTTGTGACGCTCTCCCTTCCGCAAGATTGCGGTCCACAGAATTTTTGGATTCGTTCACTTCTGAGATTTCTGTCATGGAGAGGCAGGCTGCAGTAAATAACATGTATAAGCTGAAATCGAAATTGCATGCGGCCAGGAAGGAAATGAATGCAAAAAAGGATCTCATTCCTACTGAAATTATGAGTTCAGAACACTCAGAAGTCGATAAAAAAGTAAAGGTAGAGAAGCAGCAGCCTCCTGCAAAGAAAGACGTAAACTCACATTCTTTTCGAGTGCCTCTGCATTTTCCGAGATATGGGAAGGCCGACTACGAAGCAATGGCTGAGTGCGAATTGGACAGATTACTGCGCGAATATGGTTTACCTGTTAAGGGCGATCTCCAGCAGAAGCGTCGTTTTGCAATGGGAGCCTTTCTCTGGCCTCACGAGATGCAGCTCTGAAAACAACAACAATTTTCTCTACAGGGAATTCGTCATCATTTCATCCTTTAGCAATTGCAACCCGCAGTTCCTTTCTTTTTATTTATCTGTTTTGGCCTGACTCAAACTCTGCAGGCGAGTTATATCGAATAAGCTGAGAAATGAATTTCAGTGGGTTACTCCGACTCACCCACCGGCTAGCAGGCAACCATTTAAGCGGATTGAATGTTTAAGTTTACATATTGATTAATTTTTGAATGAGTGCCATCAAAATCCGGTACGTGGCCCAATACAAGTTTACACTAATTAAATGTTAGAACTTAGTAGTCTTTAACAGTACTGTGCAAGAAAGCAATGTCTGAGAAGATTTATACACTACAAATTTTTAAAATAGCTTACAAAAAGAGAAAATATACGGGTTAAAGTATATGGTAGATATTGACAAAATTTGAAGAGAAAAAAAGTGGAGTAAAAGATTGATATTCTTAGTATTATGAATCAGTTAAATAAGATTATAATGAAAATATGAAATCTTCCAATTCAAATTCTGATTAAATAAAATACGATAAAAATTCTGGTTAAAATTTTTCAATTCAATTTTTTTCTTTTCAGAGTATACATCTTAAACACACACTCTCTCTCTCTATATATATATCAATGGCTTGTCATTTTCCTCCCATTCACATTCACATTCGGATCCTCTTCACGAGGCTCAAACCTCATCATCTCTAGGTTCTAAGTCGGCTGAGGTGGTAGCACCCATTTGTCACGTATCCTCGCTATTAGAGTAGGACAATCCTTTGTTTCGCAATCAAACAGAGTGCAATATTTGCACAACGGACACGTTGGGTTAGTACAATTATAGGCGTAGTGTCCTGGTCCTCCATAATTGTACCAAATTAGCTGTCCCCGACCTTTGCTGGGTCCTCCTCTGCCTTGGCCTCGTCTGCGCCACTTTAAGCCTATTCGCACCATCCCCACACTCTGGTCAGGGGGCCACGTTTCTGCCTAAACCCTATAGGCGAGTGTTCCATCCATCATCAATTCATAACTTCTGCAGTTACACTCATCATGCCCTACCAACCTACAGAAGTTGCAAAACACTTGTTGCGATGGTTGTACAAACTTCTGCAGCAAATGATAGTTATCAGTCGTATGTTTTCCTGTTATTGGACGTATATCACACCACAATGCAGGCCCCATTCTTGGTCCTGCTTGGACCTTCAGCCTCAAAGGTATTGGTCCCCCTCCTGCAATATACTTCGCAAAGACCCGGCAATGGTCTTTGTCATGCCCCTGACCCTTGCATTTCAGGCACCATACCTCTTCATGCACCTTTGATCAAACTGTTATGTCCTAATTCAAAGTTTGCATTTCAAGGCAAAGATTTTGCAACTACACGTGGATCTATTGAACCCCCGGATTCGGATCTTGCATCGTTGTTTCATGCAGTCTCATTGTAATCTCCAGGGATTTTGCCTGAGTCATTATCTTTTGTTGTGAAAATGCAACCCTTAGGTGTGGGAGGAGTGAAGCCACAAACCATTCGCGATGTTGTCCATCTGTAAAGTTCATATTAACTTCACGGATTTTACACTTCAATCTCTGATCTAATTTCCAATTTGTCTCACCTAGTTTCATCATGATTTCCATGAACCCCACGATCGAATGTGCCTCAGATTTAGGCCTACTGAATTCTTTATTCAGTGCGGCCTGGATGTCTGCCACTCCAGCGTTTGGGTTATCATTAGAGTACTTAATGTACCAATTTAGCGTGCAATCCTGCAGAGCATTAACCAGTGTTGCCTTCTTCATGTGATCATCTGTAATGCCCTAAGATTCCCATATAGCTTTCAAAACGAACCAAAACTGGTCTAGGTCCTCATTTCCCAAGCCTTTAAATAGAGACAGCTTCATTGAATTTTCCATGCTGAACTGCGGTGGAGGCGGTGCTGGTATGGGTGAAATCACAGGTGATGGTGGTGAAGTTGGAGGTGGTGTGGGTGGAGGTGGCAGTCATGGGAATCCTTGTCTTATTAATTGAATTTCACTTCGTGGAGAAGCATGTTCTACTCCCTCTTTGTCACCCAATGGAGGTGAAATCAATGAACTATATTCATGAACCTTTCTCACTTCGTTCCTGTAAGTGTTTCAGCTTCGCGTAGCTCCGAACATCAAGGTAGTTGTATAACCTATTTCCATAAAATAACATCTTAATCCAGGTATTCAAAGACTTCAAGTACTTACCTTGTGGAGCTTTGAAAAAATGCTGCTCTACCTCGTTGTAGCTAACTAACGTATCGACCCTAAATTTAGTCACAAATACTCTTATGATGCAATTGAGCCAATGGTTTCCACCATGGGTGATCTTATCCTCAGAGGCTTCTAATCTTTGTACTAGCTCTGGGCTCCAAACAATACGATCGTCAAGTCTCCACCTCCCTTGGCTATTCGCTAGCTTCATGATTCACTCGTATAAGTCAACCGGAAAGGAATAGAAAAAGATCTCATGGATTTCTGTATATAGGTACCTCTCTAGCCACTATTCATTTGTCAGTCACAGATTTCTATTCTCCTATGTCACGAACTCGTGGTCTTCCTATCCAACCAGTCTCCAATCTCTTTCATAGTTCGATTCCACTGATACGACATCACACATCTCTTATGCAGATTCTAGTCTCGGCAATGGAACCATTTGTTGGTTGCGTGGGGCCTGACCCAAGTTCAGCATTAGTTAGCCAAACAAATCCCTGCACTAATGGCCTTTTTGACATTAGCCTGCAAAGCGTGGACTGAAGTCTCACCCGAAGTAGTATGGGGGGATGATGGAACCAAGTTTTTGCACCCTGAGATGGTCGTGATGTCTACTTAATCCTTTTGTTCCTGATTTCGTGCAGTTCGTTAAGTTCTAGGGCTCTGTCAGTCTAGCCCTTTATTCTACCCTTCAGTACCTCCACGAAGGAGTATGATTGAACTTCGCGCAGCCCTAACCTGTGGTTCAGGTACTTTCGCACTGCTATGACGACGTATTGAATAGGTTTCCAAGTTATCTTTAAGTGTTTTATTTATCTTACTAAACAATCATAGTTAGCACTACATAACCAACTATTCTTACTTGCGTTCAGTTAACCAATGTAATTAAATACATTCACACATCACATAAGCATTGTAAATGAAATCCATACACAATATGACAAGATGCATTAACAGGAATCAAAGAAATAGAATTTGTAGAATTCTTGTCTTTATTGATATCTTCAGATGATTACACACTCTATCTGCCTTGCGCACATAGCTGCAGGGGTCTGCACACTCAGCTAAGGAATTCCACCCTAGGCCTCTGCGCACTCAACTGCAGAGCCTCTACCTACGCTACGACCCGAAAATTAGACTTCTCTAAAGACTTCTTCTTTATCTCTGAAGAATTCTTACTTCCTAAAACTACTTAGATCTTACTTAGCTCTTTTTATACAATCCCATGGTCTGTGGACCATGGGTATATATTAACAGCTGACTTTACACTTTACAAAATAAGGGTGGACAACCCTTTATGACTCATGACACCTTCACGCTACGCGACCATAAAATGTGAAGACTTTACAACTTTATTACAAAATTTGACCCAAAACATGGTATTTTAGCCCCAAAACTATCCTTGGGGGATTATGTTCCCAACAGGTGATTTAGGAGGTTGAATCATATTATAATAACTTCTTGTCACATGTTTAGCCCGGTTGGTCAGTTACTTGGGTAGATGTGCGAGGAGGGCGTTACACATGGAATGGGAAACTCCTTAGAATGTGGATGAGGTTAAATCCTTTATCGGATTAGCAAGTTACTATAGGGAATTAATCAGGAAATTCTCATGGATTTCCTATCTTATTACATCATTGCAGCGAAAAGGAAAGAAATTTGAATCGACCAAAGAATGTGCAACTAGTTTTGAGTAGTTGAAGTAGTTTCTTACAAATTATTCGCTCGTGAAGGATGCAGATCCAAATAAAGAGTTTGTGGTGTGTAAAAATTCTTGCAAAAGAGGACTTGGTGGGGTTATGATGTAGGAAGGATAAGTAGTGTGCTATGAGTCAAGGAAATTGAATGAACATGAGTATAATTATGTGACGCATGATCTTGAGTTGGAAAGGATCATTCATGTAGTGAAGATGTGGAGACACTATCTTATGGGCAGAAAATTTATTTTGATGAACGATCAAAGTGGGTTGAGGTACTTATTTGATCAACCTCATCTGAACGATAGGAAATATATGTGGTTTGCCATGCTCAATGAGTTTGATTTCGACATCACGTACACTAAGGGAAAAGATAATAGGGTTGTAGATGCTCTTAGCAGAAGAGGACATGTAAATCACATAGCAACTAAGAGTTCATATGGGCTAGATTTACAAGATCGAATACTGCAAGGACAAAAGGATGACAAATACCAACAACATAAGCAAAGGTTACAGTAGAAGAGTATAAGTGAAAAAGATGTGGACTATTATCTCACGATGGATGGTTAGGTTAGATTTAGGGACAAAATATATGTGCTAGACAATAGAGAGCTCAAGAAGCTTATCTTGAGGGAATTTCATGCTAGTCGTACTCAGGTCACCAAGGATATCAGAAGATGTAAGAGTGGTTAAGGAGTTCTACCATTGGTCAAGCTTGAAGAAAGAGGTGGAAGAGTTTGTCACTAGGTGTTTGGATTGTCAAAAAGCAAAATCAGAGTGTAAGAATCTAGGTGGTTTACTGTAGTTGATTTTGATTCCAAAGTGGAAATGGGAGGTCATTTAAATTGATTTCATTATAATTTTTCTAAGGATATCTAGACAACATGATTCAATTATGGTTGTGGCTGAAATGTTGAAATAAGTAGCTCACTTCATTTCAGTGATGTCTACAAATTCACGTAGTGAGGTAGGAGAGGTCTTCATTTGGGAGATAGTGACGTTACATGGTATTCCTAGGAAGATTATGTTAAAAAAAGATGCCAAGTTCACCTCTAGGTTTTTGAAAGAGTTTTTTGCAGGTTTAGGAACAAAGCTGGCCTTCAGTACATATTATCATCCAAAGACAGATGGACAGACAAATAGGGTCAACCAGATTTTGGAGGATATGTTGAGGATGTTTTTTCTACACCAGCAGAGGAAGTGGGAAGAGTATCTTCCACTGGTATGGTTTTCTTGCAACAATGGGTACCAAGAGTCACTAAGGATGAATCCAGTTAAGGAACTATATGGGAGGAGTTGTAACGCTCCTTTCATTTGGAACGATCTAGTGAATAGGGTATTGATTGGACTGTACATGTTGGCAGAGATGGAAAAATAAATGTAGGTTATCAAGAAGAATATAAAGGAAACACAAGACATGTAGAAGAGTTGTGCAGATCAACACAACGTGTTTAAGGAGTTTTAGGTTGGCGAACATGTGTACTTGTGCGTCAAGCCCAAGAAGACCTCCTTTACGATTGGATCATGTGCCAAGTTGGAACCTCAATATTGCAGTTCTTTTGAGATTCTCTAGAGGATCGAACTGGTGGCATACCGACTTGCACTACCTCTGATAGTGAAATTTCATGATGTTTTCCATGTGTCATTTCTTAAGAAGTATGTGAAATATGTTAGTCACGTGATTGAGTATCCTATATTGCAGGTGGAACCAGAAATGGAATTACAGCTGGAACCTTTGTGCATTTTACAGTGAATGATGCTCATGATATGGAATCAAGCAATTGAGCAAGTTAAAGTGTAGTGGAAGCACTTTAGACCTAATGAAGATACATGGGAGATGGCTGATTAGATGTGAGATATGTATCCTTTATTGTTTTCTGGTTGAGGAAAAGGAGTTTTTTTATATGTATATATATAATTATGTATGGTTGTTATTGTAAATACCAGAATGGTTTGTGTTACAAAGCTCCAATAAGAGGTATGATTGCCATGATGTCATGCTTGTTATGTAGCTTTTTAGCAGGATGTTCATTTTAAATACTACATCTAGCTATGTTGTAAAGCTCCTTGGGAATTATGTTTTGGTTTTCAGCAATCTTGCTAGTCATAGGTGTGATAGAACATCGAGGATGACATTCCCCTAAGGTGGAAGGGTCTATAACAACCCTGGGTTAAAAGTTCATTTAATAATGTTAATAAAGGAAAAAAAATAAGACCAAGGTCATGGGACATGTATTCCAAGCTAAATGTTGGGAAAAAGAAAGTGATGTGTATCGCTTATGATTAATTTATGGCTATGGAAATTAGCAAAGGCATTGGGAAAGGAAAAGTGGCGTTAATTCGTATTTATTTATAAAATAATGGAAAATAGAAGAAAATGGAGATGAAAGGTCACAAAATTGCATGTGATGAAATTGAAAGATAAATAGATGAAAATGAAGAAAATAGAGGCCTCAATGATAAAAGGCTTTTGAGGATTAGCTCATAGCTTTTGTTAGTTCAAACTTTTATCAACTTTATCTTGGATCTCTCTTATATTATCTTACTCTCTCATACTTTTCCACACATAGATTTTTCTTGGAACATGCTTGGAGCACTCTATCACACATTCGATTTGAAGAAAGAAGGAAAAGGAAAGCAGGAAAGCACTAAGGGGTAGCAAGATCAATAACTACATCAGGATTTCCTTACAGGTAAAAAGTTTCATGTATGATCTCCTTGTTTATTTATTGATGCATGGTATATTCATGTGCGTATTTGATTATGATCTGTCATTTCCATAGATGATTGCCTAGATTGACAGTGGTTTTACCCTTGCCTTGCCATTTCCTTGACAACCATGGTGTTATGGGTGTTTTCCATATGTTTGTTTTCTAATTGATACTCATAATTAACTTTGGTTGTGGGTTGCAAAAAACACCATGGAAGCCTTTGACCAACTTGGGTTTATTTACTAGTCCTAGAGCCTACGTTGGAAAAATGTTGTTGAGCCCTAGAAGGTTGTCGGTTCAATCACTAGTTCTTGGAGCCCTGGACAACTTCAATAGAGACTAATCTGGTTGGTATTAGTGTTATCTGACTGCGAAGTGAAATCATTGGTTGAGGGTCAAGGTGGTTCAACCTCTAGAATCCGTCATTTGGTTTCTATTGGTTTATTCAATGAGATCCCACACTCATGCTTGTAATATGGCATGGGGGTGATTGGATGAATGAGGGATTCGGTTCAGCCCAATATATGGTTAAGTGGTACATGGATATTGGCTTTTGCATATGATAATAAGAGCTCTTTTCCTATTTTATTTTATGAGTGCTTGTACTTGATATTATGTGGCTTTAATGGTTGTTCTATATTTGTTTATATGACGTTTGTTTGCTAGTTATATGTTAGTTATATAATCTATATTATCTATGCCTCTTGATATATTTTGATTGGTTGATGAATGGTTAATGAATGGTTAATGAATGCATGATCTAATAAATATTATTCCAGCTATTATAAGAGGGAATTAGACCCTTATGACGATTCTGAGATAAGTATCAGATCCCTTTATTCAGATATGCGTTCATGACCTATAGATTACATGTTCTCAATATGTCTGAAAAAAAGACTATCATAGTTAGGCCTAGATAATTAAAGTGTTTGATCAAGTTTTATATTATTGGATTTTTCTTGGCGTGATTTATCATTTTGGAGGGTCTCACTGAGTTTTGGGCAGTGGTCTGGAGGTTGACTTAGAATCTAGGCTCAAATCTCAAGACCGCGGGCTCCTAACTAAGAAAATTGGGATGTAACTGCATGGATGTAAGCTTGTAGATGTGGTTGGAGGCTCCCAACCACATGGATGACTTGTTGTGGGTGCGGTTGAGAGCCCAGAGCTGAGAAATGGAGGTTTAGCTCAGGGTTTGGACACTTGGGGTGGTTGTTTAGCCTCTGAGTGACATGTAGCTCCTGTAAGATGTGTTAAGTTGTCATTTTTTCATCATTAGTCATCCCCACTTCCTTAATTGGTTCTAGGAGGTCGGTTCATGTTATAGTATCTCTTCCTATCATGTTTACCTTGGCAGGGTGGTGAAACTAGGTAAATGTTAGAGGGGTGGTTACATAAACAGAATTTGAAGCAGGCTGAGCACATGAAAAAAAGATATGTTGACTTGAAAAATATTCCTAAGGAGTTTCATGTGCGGGAACATGTGTATTTAAAATTTTGGATAAGGGAAAGTTCCATAAGATTAGCGGGCTACTCTAAGTTGACTCCTTGGTACTGCAGGCCATTTGAGATATTGGTCAAAGGTGGCCCAATTGCTTATAAATTCACTTTACTAGCTCTTGTTAAAACTCACGATGTATTTCATGTATATTTTATGAAGAAATATACATCTAATCCTAATCATGTGGTTAATTGGAATGTTTTACATGATTAATTGGAAGGAGAATTCCAGTTTGAACCTATATATATTTTGGATCAAAGGGAAGTTGCTCTTCGAAAAATAACCATTTCTCAAGTCAAAGTGCAATGGAAACACCTTTAGTCTGAAGAGGCCACTTGGGAACTAGAAGAACACATGATATAAGCTTTCCCTATCTTATTCAAAAGAAAAATAGAATCTAAAAACACAAAGGATGGTGTCTCTTTAAGGGGAGGGGAGATGTGACACTCCTAGTTAATTATTTATGACTTACACATTAATTTTATTTATTTCATTATGGATAAAAGCTTTAAAAGTATAGGAAATGTTGTTCACGTAAATATTTATATTTTTTATATAAATACTTACATTTTGTGAAGATAAAAAAAAAAGTGTCTTTGTTTTTAATACTATTGAGAATGTGTTAAGAATTGTCAGGTGGAACTTAACTCCCAACTATTAGAGAAATAGTTAGAATTACTTATGCCTGAGAAGAGGAAAGAAATAAAAGAAGACAAAAATCTCAATTTTTTGGCATTTTTCTGAAAAGTAAGTAAGCGATACCAAAAAAGAGAAATGAATATCACGGTTGGAGATAAATTCCATGAAATTGGCTCTATTTAGGAATATTGTGGGAGAGAAAGACAATGATTCGTATTTTCAACCAGTGAAAGAGAAAGACTGGTTGGGACTTTAGGAAGAAAGCAAGACGCTTCTTTTAGGGGTTCAGGAGAAATAATTTTATGAAAAAAATAGATATTCATGATACTTCTTCTCTGAAAAGAAGGAGAAGAGCTTGATGGTAGCTAGTTGAGAATAAAAGGAAACCATCTTACAATTGGGAGGACCATCATACATATTTTTAGATTCCCAAGAAAATAATAGATAAATATCGAGTAGACTCTAGTTACTATTGATTGATGTTGACAAAAATGATATAATAATTAATGAATAGAAATATGTGTAATTATTTTAAATTGCAATTTTTTAATAAGCCATAGAATTGTTTAGTTCTAACTTGTAATAGGCGGGCTACTCTAAAGAGTCTGAATATTGTAATCTGAATAGGGTAAATGACTTTTATGGAATCTTGGAGAAGTTTGTAAAGGTTATGGTTACATAGGGAAAAAGAAAAATTCTGGGTGTCATGGTTTTTCGAGGTCTCGTGAGTGAGTAGTAAAACAGGGAAAGCAATTCTAAGAAACACCAACAAGTGAACTAAGTTAGTTATAATGTAGGAAGGTGTAGAAGTTTACATCTTTCCTATTAAAATGGATAATAGTTCTAGGATCCAAATACGTAAGTCAGTGGAAGAGGAGGCATGTCCTGTTATAGAACCTGCTAGACTATGTCTTAAACATTTAAGTGTGTATCCATCTTGTATATGCATAAGCTACTTCCCTAGATACCTAAATAATACCATGTAAATAGAAAGAATAGAATGAATAGAATACAATTTAAATGAATTTACAGTAAACAAAAAGTATTGGTCCTTTATAATGAAATAATGGGCAAACATTAACCATTTTATTTTACTAGAAAGAAGATTTGGAAGAAAGTATGCTCAAAAATTAAAATAAATAGGTATTTTGTTAGACATAATAATTTACAGTGTTGTAAATATAAATTGGGTATTCTCTTTGGTGGCATTCATATATAGAGTGCCATTAATATGCAACGACCTTAACTAATACATGTAAAATAGAACTTCCTTTCATGAAAGAAACATCATGTAGTAATAATTTATAGACAAAGGGAATAAATAGTAATGTGTTCTTTATACCCTGGAAAGAAGAAAGTTTTGTACTCATGGATTTGAAATAAAAACAAAAAATTAAGTCTTAAAAATATAATTTATAGTATGGATAAAGATGTCTGAATATCCACTAAAGAGAAAACCTTGAGTCAACAATTAGGATTAGTTACAAGTTATTTGAGACTAAGCAATTCAACCAACTAACCTACCCATTAATATTACAAGTACTAATAACAAGAGTTGAAGAAAATTGTTCGAAAACCTTGTTAGATAGCCTACTAAGGAGGAGGCTCGAATTCACAAGTTTGAGGAACTTGAATCATTTAAAGCTTAACAAATATATGGAAAACCAACAAAGGGTCGCGGCTTCATGGTCAAAGAACCTTGTAAAAAAATAAAGATTTGAATGAACTCGGAGACTAGAATTCACAAGTTTGAGGAACTTCAATCATTCAAAGCTTAAGAAATATATGAAAACCCAAGAAAGGTTCTTGGCCTCATGGTCAAAGAACCATGTACAAAAATAAAGAGTTGAATGAACCTAGTGACTAGAAGGTCAAAGAATTACTCCACGGAAAAGATCATTTATTAAATTGGACAATAACAATGGTTTATTCCTTCCGGGAATAGAGCTTAACATAAAAAGAAATCAAAAGAATTTTATGTGAGAATAGTTGAATAAATTAGTTTAATAATAACCAAAGGTAATATAAAGTACCCATAAGAAAAGGCGGCATAGTTTCAACTCTAAATCCTTTGCTCGTCTCAAGAATTGAAAGGACCCCCATTGATTCGTTGTAGGTTTTAACCCCGTACATAAATTACCTGCATACAAATTCTTAAACATAGAAAATAAACAATGCGAGAGAATAACACATAAAACACATATACACAGAGATTTCCCCTGGATTCCAAAACTGGGACTACCAGGTTGATTTTTCATTATATTCCTTTCAATGTTACAATACATATTTATACATGTCGAAGCATCCGATACCATGGAATGAAAAACCTTCGCGTCCAAAACCATGGGTCGAAAACCATAGGTAGGTTTGCCCAACCTAATATAGGGTCCAAAAAAATTTTCTAGGGGCACTACCCTAGACCTCGTAGAGGAGGGCTACTTGCCCCTGTCAAACCCCCCAGACATGGGGGGCTACCGCCCCCCTGTGACCCTTCCGCTGCGCAATCATCACAATGAAGGGGGGGCTCCGTCCCCCCTCTAACCCCTCGATTCACTACGTAGGTTAGTCGTGGAAAGAATGTAACACAACCCAACATTCTCCCACTTGTTTTCTTTCCATGGGGACGAGAGGAGAGTTTAGTCATTTTTCTAGCCCTGAAACGCCCATTGCTTCTCTACACCAGGAGAACTTCTCAGAGCTCATAGATTTTGTTAATGCATCTGCAGTATTCTTCAAAGTGTCCACCTTTACCAGCAACACCTTTTTTCTTCTATCAAATCCCTCAAAAAGTGATACTGAACATCAATGTGCTTTTTCTTTGAATGATAAGCAGGGTTCTTTGTGAAGAAAGTTGCACTTTGGCTATCACACTCTATCCTTATAGCTCCCTGTACTAACCCCATACTTGAACACAACCTTTGCAACCAAAGTGCTTCCTTGCTTGCATGAGTTGCTACCATGTATTTTGCCTCTGTAGTTGATAATGTCACTACAGATTGTTTCTTACTCATCCAACTGACTCCACCTCCAAATAGGTTAAACACATACCCACTTGTAGATCTTCTCTGATCAAAATATCCATCCCAGTCTGCATGAACAAAGCCATGGATATCCAAAACTCTGTCCAATCCTAGTCTTTCTTGGTAGCACAAACCATAATCTCTAGCGCCACGCAAATACCTGAAAACCCACTTCACTACTGTCCAATGCTCCTTCCTTGGGTTTGACATAAACCTATTCAATACTCCCACTGCATGTGTAATGTCTAGTCTAGTACAGACCGTTGCATACATCAGGCCACCGACTACACTTGCATATCGAACATGGGACATATCCTCTTCCTCTTCTTGTGTCTTGGGACACTATTTAGCAAATATCTTTACACCTACAAGAATAGGAACCTTCAAGAGTTTACTATCCTGCATATTAAACCTCTATAGTATTGTCTCTACATACATCCTCTGGTTTAACTAGAGCTTCCTCTTTGCCTGATCTCTTTTAATTTCCATGCCCAAAATATAGTTTGCAACACTAAGATCTTTCATGTCGAATTTGGAGGACAATTGGGTCTTCAAATCCTGGATGATTTCTTTGTCATTTCCAACCAGCAACATATCATCCACATACAAGACCAGATAAATAACACGGTCACCAATTAATTTAAAATACACACAATGATATACTTTGCTTCTAGTGAAGCCAAGTGCCCATATAAATGTATGAAATTTCTGATACCACATCCTTGGTGATTGTTTTAACCCATACAGAGACTTCTATAACTTGTATACCAATTCTTTCTTACCCTTCACCACAAAGCCTTCAAGTTGATTGATGTAGATCTCCTCTTCCAGATCCCTATGAATAAATGTTGTCTTCACATCAATATGTTCTACCTCAAAATCAAAAGAAGCAACAATAGATAAAAGTAACCTAATAGAAGTTACCTTGGCAACAGGAGAAAAAATATCACCAAAATCAATTCCCGACACCTAGGAATAACCTTTTGCTACCATCCGAGCTTTGTGTTTCTCCACCTTTCCTTCTGCATTTGTCTTCTACTTGAACACCCATCTAATATCAATGGGCTTCCTTCCAGCCAGAAACTCCACTAGATCCCAAGCCTCATTTTTGTGCAAAGATGGCATTTCATCAACCATGGCCTCTTTCCAAAGTTTTCCATGCTCTGAATCTACTACTTCCTTCATAGTTCTGGGATCATCATCAGTAATAGATAAAGAAAAATTTGAACAGGAAGCAATTGGACTATACCTTTCTGGCTTCCTTCTTTCTCAAACTGATCTTCCTACACCTGCAATTTGTGGCTCTTCATCATTTGATTCCTCCTCTGTTGTAGAGTCTGATTCTTCCTCCTTTAGCTCAAACTCTATTTTCTCAGGTTCCTTTGGTTGGAATTCATGTTTAATAACATCTTTCATCTCTCTGAACACCACATCTCGATTGTACACAACCTTCCTCGTTGCTGGGTTCCAAAGCTTATAACCCTTTGAACCATCCTTATTCCCAATAAAGATGCACGTTCATATTTACTATCCAACTTGGTTCGTTTCTCCTTTGGAACATGTACATATGCATCACATCCAAATACCCTTAGATGTGAAAGAGAGGGTTTCTTACTAGTCCATACCTCTTGTGGAGTCTTATCCTCCAACGCTGATGAAGGTGATATGTTGAACAGGTAAAATGCTGTCTCCACTGAGCATGCTTCTTGCCCTTTCCATTAATGTCTTGTTCATTCTTTCTGCAACTCCATTTTGCTGAGGTGTATATGGAGTAGTCTTTTGTCATGCTATACCACACTTCTTACAAAATTCTTCAAATTCCTTACTGCAAAACTCTCCACCGTTATCTATCCTCAGCACCTTTATCTTCTTCTTTGTCTAGTTTTCCACCAGAGCCTCAAATTCTTTAAACCTGTCAAAGACTTTAGATTTCCTCTTAAGGAAATATATACATGTATTCCTTGAGAAGTAATCTATAAATGATACATAGTACACAGACTTGCCTAGTGATGGAACCTTCACATGTCCAAACACATCACTGTGCACAAGCTCTAATATCTGTTTCGCCCTCTTACCACCAGAGGGGAAGCTCACCCGATTCTGCTTCCCATATACACAATTTTCACAGAAATCAAAATCCAGAGAGATATTACTCATACCTTCTACCATATCTTTACCATGAAGTATTCGAAGGCCATTCTCTCCAATATTTCCAAGCCTTTGATGCCACAACATGGTCTTCTCTCCAGAGACCACTAGATTTTCTGCTTCACTTTCAGGAACCACAGAACTGTTGCACCCATCAACAACAGTGCTACCTTGCAGCTTGTACAAAGTTCCAATCCGAACTCCCCGCATCAATACCAGTGCTTTCTGAACCATCTTGCAGGTATCCTTCTCGAACACTGATTTTACACCTGCATCATCCAACTTGCTTACATAAATCAGATTTCTGGCCAATGCAGGAATATGCAGAACACCCGGAAGTGTTCTAACCCTTCCACCTTGCAACTTCAACTTTACTTTTCCACGACCAATGATTCTAGCCTTCCTATGATCCCCTAAGAAGACATCACCACCATAATATTTCTCATACTCGCAAAACCACTCTCTATGGGGAGTGAAGTGAAAGGATACACCTAAGTCAATCAACCATTCCTCATGATCTACATGTGTACTTGAAGAAGCCATGTACACATCCCCACCTTCATCGGAGGTGGTTTACGTCTCTACAAAAGGAGCATCATCAGATCCCTTTCCTTTATCAAGAGCTTTAGATTTACAGTCCCTTTTGTAGTGCCCTTCCTTTCCGCATTTCCAACACACCACCTTTACATGTTTTCCTGGAGATTTAGATCTCCCTCTAGATTTAGATCTCCCACTCGATGACTTATTTTTGGTTTTGTTCTAGGACCATCCTCATATAGATAAGGCATCACCATTCTGGCTCTCCATATTTTTCTGTCTCATCTCCTCCGTCAGCAAAGATGAGACTATTTCATCAAACTGCAAGGCAGTTGCATTGCTACCTATTGCAATAACTAGACTATCCCACAAATCTGGTAGAGAACACAACAAACTGATGCACTTATCTTCATATGAAATTCTAATATCAACATATGCTAACTGACTTACCACGATATTAAATGCATTCAGATGCTCTATCACCGAGTCTCCATATTTCATCCTCAAGTTATACAGCTTTTTCCGTAGGAATAGTTTATTCACCAGAGAATTAGATTGGTACAAAGTCCCAGCCTTGTCCCATAAAGCCTTCATTGTAGCTTCCCCTGATACATTCAGCAATATTGAATCTGAGACACACAATGGTATTGTGCTCTTTGCCTTCTGATCCAACTTCTTCCATTCTTCATTGGACACTCCTGTTGGTTTAGTACCCGGATCTACCATGATCCACTGATCTTTATCCACCAACAGATCCTCCATCTTGAGTTTCCAAAACTCAAAACTCTAACCATTAATTTTCTCGATCTCTATGTTTTTACTGCTCGCCATCTTTTTTCACCAACAGAATCGATCTCGCAGATCTCCCACTGAACAAGGTCTACCACAGGTTCGAGCGAAACCCCTCAGCAACAAAGGAGTCCCCTTGAAGCCAAAACAGCTCCGATACCAAATGTATGTTTTAACCCCGTACAGAAATTACTTACATACAAATTCTTAAACATAGAAAATAAACAATGCGAGAGCATAACACATAAAACACATATACACAAAGATTTTCCCCTGGATCCCAAAACTGGGACTACCAACTTGATTTTTCATTATATTCCTTTCAATGTTACAATACATATTTATACATGCCGAAGCATCCAATACCATGGACCGAAAAACCATCGCATCCAAAACCATGGACCAAAAACCGTAGGTAGGTTCGACCAACCTAATATAGGGTCCAAAAAAAAATTTCCCGGAGCGCTGCCCCAGGCCCTGTAGAGCGGGGCTACCTGCCCCCCTCAAACCCCCCGTACAGGGGGGGCTGCTGCCCCCCCTATGACCCCCTCGTTGCACAATCGGCGCAACGAAGGGGGACCTGCACCCCCCATCTAACCCCCCGGTTCACTACGTAGGTTAGTCGTGGAAAGAATATAACACAACCCGCTTGACTGTTGTCCAATGATCCTTCCCTAGTTTTGACATAAACCTGCTCAATACTCCCACTGCATGTTCAATGTCTGGTCTAGTACAGACCATTGCATACAAAGAAATCAAAAGAATTTTATGTGAGAATAGTTGAATAAATTAGTTTAATAATAACCAAAGATAATATAAAGTACCCATAAGAAAAGGCGGCATAGTTTCAACTCTAAATCCTCTGCTCATCTCACGAATTGAAAGGACCCCCACTGATTCGTCCTGTACTTGTAATCACCAGAGGAAACATTAATATAATAATGAAAGTATGTATTTACAAATGAAGTAAAACCCTTTACAATAATTTGTCATTAAGGCTTACTTACAAGGAAATAGAGTAGGGTAACCAAAGTCCTAGTCTTCCTTGAAACCATGAATGCTACCGAAGTGAACCCTTAATCTGGTGCAAGCCCTTGAAGCATTATGGCTAAGTTACAAGAAAATTCACATTGATAGATAAATATCCCACTTGAAGATGATAATAAAACATTAAGGGGAATGCATGTTAAATGGTAAAATAACCACCACTCAAATCCTACTAAGGAGAAAATAAAAATTACTTGAAACACATTCATAATTCATTATTGTCAATGTGGATTTTTCATCGAGGTCCTACGAGCCTGATAAACTAAGCATAGGAAAACGAAGACATAGAGGCTAAACAAGAGGAGAAAGGATTAGAATATGGACTATAGTTGCAGATCTCATCCAAGGCCCAACGACTAAGAAAATGACTCAAATGGTGGAATGGGGTTGGGTAGTTACTCCAAAAATGACCCTGATCCCTTCCAATCATTGATTCAAACCCTAGAATGTGTGTTATGTTGATGTTTGGACATGTTAGGTGCTCCTCTTTCTATGCCACATAGTAATACTAGTGCGATACACCTTGCAAGGATCGTGGTCTTTCTAGCATTAAAAACATTGAGATTATAGTTGTCCTCCATGATCTTGACACCATTTTAAACCTAAACTTCCACCTCAATATGTGTTGATGATTGGTAAAGTTTATATCACATGATAAAGAATTATAATAGAAAGAACTCTTCCATCGGAGCATAACCACAATGATGAATGTCAAACCGAAATATAAAGAAAGGCAAAAATTCACAGGATAATTTATTGTTATTGCTGCTTAAATTTTAAATTAGTGACATATAGAGTTAGAGAATCGTATCATATTCGGCTAGGGGAGTACCCCTTTGTTTAGATATTATTAGTTGGGCCTTGCCTATATAAAAATATATGTAAGGAAGGCTAGACATACTTATGTAATAAATGAGTAATAATTTATAGTGATATATATATATATATATATATATATATATATATATATATATATATATATATATATATATATATATATATATATATATATATATATATATATATATATTCAACCAAGTTGAGTCTTATATAGCGAAAAATGAGTAGAGGATTTATAGTGAAATCAAGGTAAAAAACCTTATGGTCAAATTGAATTTGAGCCACCAACTTTATGACATATCATAGATGGTTTTTCTTTTTTAATATGAGGAGTTGTATTGCATATTTTTTCTTATTATTTTTATTTTTTATTTTTTTCTATTCAACACATAAATGCTTTTATGGATAGTAAATTTTATGGGAAATGTTACAATTTATTTTATTAGAAATTTAAAACATATTATATAGATGTATAAGATTGAGAAATTTAAATGGTAATTAAGAATAGGAAAATATGTTTCACAACAAAATTTTATAGAGAATGATATTTATACATGTTATATTTGAGACAAAATACTATATATGGTTGTTAAAAAATGGAAATGAGGTTCTATGAAGCCTACTACTAGTGTAGTCCCTTATTGCTATTAGTGAAACCCCCTTATGGTATTGTTGTGCCTATGTAGTCCCCATGTTGTTATTATTGTGCCCCATAGAAGCCCACTATTGTTATTGTTGTGCCCCTACAATATTATTGTTATTGTAGACTCTGACGATATTGGGACTACTTAGACTCCTATATATAGAAAGGAGGTATTTTTATTTGTATCATCCAATAATTTTTCATTTGTGTAATGTAAAGGAGGTTGCCCCCTCAAAGAGGCTCATTTTTAAGTTGTTGATCTACCTTTTATATCTTTTTGTGAGGTGGTTTCATAACATTTGGTATCAGAGTTTTGGATTCTAGGGTTTCGCTGCTCCAAACAGGTCATCCCAGAATTTTCGCTATAACATTTTTTTTGCGATGTTTCAAAAGATAAAAAAAAAAATCATTTGATACGAAATGTCTCTGAACCTCGGGTCCAAATTTCAGATCTTGTCTCACTATATTTTCATAGATATGCTCTGAGGAAGTTAAGGTTTTTCCAAGATCCAGAATTCCATCTCAAACAGGTAATCGTGGAATTTTCACTATAATTTGTTTTATACGAAGGTTCAAACTCTAAAATTAGAACCTATTTGAAATGAAATCTTGGTGAAGCTCAGGCCAGAATTTCAGATCTCGTTTCAATATCTTTTTAGATATATGGTCCAACACATTTAGGGTTTCTACAGGCTCCCTAATTACAACCCAAACATGACCCTGGGAAAATCATCATAAATTTGTCTCTGAGCATCAAATTGAAATTTCATATGATGTTACAGAAATAAGACGAACTGTAACATTTTGTGTATTCTTTTCAAGTCCTAAGGTTGAAACAGTGATACGTGGCACATTGTACAAGTTCACTTGAGTGAAAAAGTCTATAATCAGGCCATCTTGGGAGATTGGGCATAACTCTTTCTTGGAGAATCCAATTTCTATTAGATTTGTGGCATTGGAAAGAGGACACAAAGGGCTACCATAGGTCGCAATTTTAGAATTTGGAGATTTGAAACTACAGAGTTACATTCGTTTCAAGATTGAGCTCCTAAAAGAAAGAAAAAGAGATATGAGGAAGTTTGATGGCAAGGATCCGGTAACATGGATACTACAGATGGAGCAATATTTTGATCTACATGATGTCAAAATGTTACAAAAGGTACGTATTACATCTTCATATTTAGAACTAAATCAGTTTGTATGGTATAGAGGGCTTTGTTCTCATAAAGAACTTGTCACCTGGTCAATTTTCACAGAGGAGATGATAGCACATTATGAGGAGACAAAGAGCAACACCTTCTTTAGCCAATTGATAAATATCAAACAAAAGGGTTCAATGGAAGAGCACATTGAGGAATTTTAAAAATTGAATATAAGGGTAAATGATATTTCAGAGAAGCAGAGGATTGATGTCTTCATAGGAACTTTAAAAGATAACATCCAACATGAGGTTCACCTTTAGGAACCTCATTCATTGGAGAAGGCATATAGGTTGGCAAGAAAAGTGGAAAGAAAAATTATGGCAACAAGGAAGTCTACCACTCACAACTATAAATATGAAAGTTTTGTTTCTCCTAGCCATCCAAAACCTACAAATTTGACACCACAACAATCGGAAGAAGAAAGATCAAAAGGGATTTGTTACAATTGTCATAGAAATTACATTAAAGGGCATAAGTGTGCTAAGAGGAAATTATTTTACATATATTTTGAAAAGAATGAAGAAAAGTATGAAGAAACATTAAAGGAAGAGGATATACACCAGGAACCAACGTTAGAGAAAGAAGAAATGAATCTAACCATATCTTGTACTACATTGGCAGGAATTACCACTCAAACTCTCAATATAGAAGGACATATCAAGAAGAAGAAGGTTGAAAAAGTGAAATATCAGGAAAAAAAGGATCAAGAAACGTTAAAAGAAAAGGATACTCACCAGGAACCAACCCCAGAGAAACAACAAATGAATGTGACCATATCTTGTAATGCATTGGCGAGAATTACGAGTCCTCAAACTCTCATGATAGAAGGACATATCAAGAAGAAAAAGTTTCAAGCAGTGAAAGATCACATTGCACATCAACAACAAGTTCTCCAACTTTTAAAGGATACCCTCACCTTGGCGTAGAATTAAATGAAACAACAAGTAGATCAACATCCCAACACAATAATTTTTGACATAGGCAAATCGGTATTTTTACAACTACAATCATACAAACAAATGTCCCTCAAGTAAGCTAAGAAGGATAATAAATTATCAGCAAAGTAATATGGTCCTTAAAAAGTGCTGCAGAAGATTGGTACTATGGCATACAAATTGGAGCTTCCCTCATCTTCCCGAGTGCCCCCAATTTTCCGTGTTTCATGCTTAAAGAAGGTTATAGGTGACAAGGTCCCAGTTCAAACAATATTGTCAAGACTTGATGAAGAAGGAAAAATCATATTTGAACCTAAAGTAGTCATAGAACCAAGAACCTGATAGCTACGAAATTGATCAATTTCAGAGTATCTCATCAAGTGGAAGAACTTACCCACTGAAAATTCCACATGGGAGGACCATAATTTTATACAGAAGCATCCAGAACCACTCAAGCATTGAGGACAACACTTATTGAAGGAGAGGGGCATGTTATGTCCCTATACTACTAGTGTAGCCCTTATTGTTATTAGTGCAACCCCTTATGGTTATGTTGTGCCCATGTAGTCCCCATGTTGTTATTATTGTGCCCCATAAAAGCCCACTATTGTTATTGTTGTGCCCCTACAATATTATTGTTATGTAGGCTCTCATTGTATTGGGACCACTTAGACTCCTATATATAGAAATGAGGTATTGTCATTTGTATCATCCAAGAATTGTTCATTTGTGTATTGTAAAGGAGGTTGCCCCCTCGAAGAGGCTGATTTTTAAGTCATTGATCTATCATTTCTATCTTTTTGTGAGCTGATTTCATAACATTTATATAGTGAAAAAATGAGTAAAGGTTATGTAGTGAAATCAAGGTAAACAACTTTATGGTCAAATTGAATTTGAGCCACCAACTTTATGACATGTCATAGATGGTTTTTCTTTTTTAAATATAAGGAATCGTATTGCATATTTTTTCTTCTTATTATTATTATTATTTTCCCGTTCAGCACTTAAATGTTTTTATGGGTAGTAAATTTTATGGGAAATGTTACCATTTATTTTATTAGAAATTTAAAACATATTATATAGATATATAAGATTAAGAAATTTAAACGGTAATTAAGGATACGAAAATATGTTTCACAACAAAATTTATAGAGAATAATATATATACATGTTAGATTTGAGACAAAATACTATATATAGTTATTAAAAAAATGGAAATTGGGTTGTATGAAAAATAGAAAATAACACTCATAAGTTTGTTAATTATAATAGTAAATAAAAGTAAATTGTATTTAAAAAAAAAACAAACATCACAAAGACTTAAATATAGGAACAGTTTTTGTGGATTACCTTGTCAAAGGAAAAATTAAAAAAAATTGATGTGTTTGAAGAATATTCATGAGTTTGAACTTGATTTTTTCCACCATGCTTTTTGACTAATCAAGAGTAATTAGGAAATGGTTTTACTTCAATACCATCTTGGGACATTAATAGAGTACCTTCCCATATATCTCTTGAAGTAACATAGCTGGAGCCACAAATCCCTTTTGTGCACAACGCAATTCAACTATATAGTGGAATTTGGTTTCCCTTGTGTAGCTTGAACATGGATTCATGATAAAGTCAATAGGCATGTCACCAACTTCCTCTTCTCCATTAAAGCTCTAGAAATCCTATCATTTTCTTCTAAAACATAGAGACAACTCCATAATGAAGCACACTAGTTCCTAGGTAAGCTCAACGAAAAACAGTTCCATATAAGCTTTGCATTTATGAGCTTTTGCCATTTGATCATGCAAAGGGGTTATAACAACGTAACATTCTCCTACACGTGAAGCTAAAAGTAACCATCATTCTCACCATTTGAATCTTCATTTTCATGTCGATGTTGTCTCCTGAGTGTTCAAACTTATTCATAGAGTTCTTTCCAATTATTTGCGCCCATAACACGTGGTTTTCGAATATATATATATATATATATATATAGATATAGATATCCCAATTCATTTGTACTAGTACCACATTAAATAGTCAATTTTTATAATATTTTTAAACTAAATTAGAAAAAACTATTATACAAATAATTTTCTTATAATACAAATATAAATATTTTTTATAATAAATTTAAAATTTACATATAAGAATTCATTAATCTACATATGATTTTGAAATTTAACAAATATACTAAAATTAAAATAATAAATACTTAACGTATTTAGTGTTTAAATATATATTTTTTAATATTTATAATTATTATTTATAATTTTTATTTTTATTTATATATTTATTTAATTCTAAGTTTGTCAATAATCTTACGTAAGAGTGACAACAACTTTGTTACTAATTTCTGTTTTATTTATGGAGAAATATCCATTATACTAGAGAATTTGTATTCGTGTCACAAAAAGAATGATTTGTTTACAACAAATGGAATCGATGATGTAAGGTTACGTTTGCATCGATCGCCGTTTCCCAAACATGAGAGCAAAAAAATGCGCTATAATCTATCTCGGAGCTCTGCTCCGTAAATAAGTCATTTTAACAACCAGCCATATATATCACCCACGATGCTATCCCTTTAAACATTGATGAAATTTGCTGGTCGATACTATTATTTTTCTTAACGTTGCTGGCAGATATTATTATTTTTTCAACTTACGATAAATATAATTCTTTTTTGATTGATACAGGTAGATAGATGTTTTTTCTCTTTAAAATTTCATATATATGATAATGTATATAATAATTTAATAATTGTATTGGTAAATGTGAAAACATAAATATAAAAATGTTAAAGAGTATTTAATAGTTTAAATAATAATTTTATAATTATATTAAATATATAAAAAAAAACATACATAAGTTTAAAAATTTATATATAATTTAGTAAAAAAGAAACTTGATCACAAAAACCTATATATCTTTTATTTATAGCCATAAAATAATAATATATCTTTTATTTATAACGGCGAAATAATGATTTAGATTAAAAGATTAATCCATCCACCTTGATTTAAGTAAGCAACTCTGCTGCATAGCCTCGCAAAAATCATTATCATTCATATGAAATAATAAAACACATATTTATCATTCTTTAGAGTATATTATCTTCAACTCCCCCTTAAGCGAAACTGCCTCGCCAACCTATTGTCCAGACTAAGCAAGAGTACTGGCCATCCAGCTGCCATGTTCTACACTGATATAGCGAAATAATTAGTCACCACCTAAAACATCTAGAAATAATATAGGCAGTTCGACAGTTCGCGGGGAGCGCGTATTGGAAGTTCGAGAATCACTAAACCCTTCTATTTAATGACTTGTGACGCTCTCCCTTCCGCAAGATTGTGGTCCACAGAATTTTTGGATTCGTTCACTTCTGAGATTTCTGTCATGGAGAGGCAGGCTGCAGTAAATAACATGTATAAGCTGAAATCGAAATTGCATGCAGCCAGGAAGGAAATGAATGGAAAAAAGGATCTCATTCCTACTGAAATTATGAGTTCAGAACACTCAGAAGTCGATAAAAAAGTAAAGGTAGAGAAGCAGCAGCCTCCTGCAAAGAAAGACGTAAACTCACATTCTTTTCGAGTGCCTCTGCATTTTCCGAGATATGGGAAGGCCGACTACGAAACAATGGCTGAGTGCGAATTTGACAGATTACTGCGGGAATATGGTTTACCTGTTAAGGGCGATCTCCAGCAGAAGCGTCGTTTTGCAATGGGAGCTTTTCTCTGGCCTCACGAGATGCAGCTCTGAAAACGAACAACAATTTTCTCTACAGGGAATTCGTCATCATTTCATCCTTTAGCAATTGCAACCCGCAGTTCCTTTCTTTTTATTTATCTGTTTTGGCCTGACTCAAACTCTGCAGGCGAGTTATATCGAATAAGCTGAGAAATGAATTTCAGTGGGTTACTCCGACTGACCCACCGGCTAGCAGGCAACCATTTAAGCGGATTGAATGTTTAAGTTGTCATATTGATAAATTTTTCAATGAGTGCCATCAAAATCTGGTACGTGGCCCAATACAAGTTTACACTAATTAAATGTTAGAACTTAGTAGTCTTTAACAGTACTGTGCAAGAAAGCAATGTCTGAGAAGATTTATACACTACAAATTTTTAAAATAGCTTACAAAAAGAGAAAATATACGGGTTAAAATATACGGGTTAAAGTAAATGGTAGATATTTACAAAATTTGAAGAGAAAAAAATGTGGAGTAAAAGATTGATATTTTTAGTATTATGAATCAGTTAAATAAGATTATAATGAAAATATGAAATCAGATTACATTGGAACATAGTTACCAATTTGAGTTTCAATTTAAATTTTGATTAAATAAAATACTATAAAAATTTTGGTTAAATTTTTTCAATTCAATTTTTTTTCGAGAGTATACATCTTAAACTCCATATATATATATATATATATCAATGGCTTGTCATTTTCTTCCCATTCATTTTGAAATTTACATATTTATCAATAATTTTAATTAATATAAACAATTTTAAAGCTACAATTTACAAACCAAAACTACAACAGCACTTATCTGTTATTTCCAAAAAACAAAAATATCTTTTCAAAACTCAAAACTTCCCTCCCTACTTTCAAATCTTATCTAAAATCTTTTTTACTCAAAACTACATCCTTTTTATTTTAGAATTTGATCTAAAATCTCATTGTAATTAATTCATATTTAAAAAATAAATATTCATAACTTATTTTAGAAAATTCTTCTTAATTTATTTTAAATTTTTTTTATTTTTATAAAAAAATTAGTAATTTCTAAATGCTTAAATTTTTAGGTCAACTATTTAAAAAACCAATTACTTTTATAAAAAAATTCAAATATTAGTGTTCAAATTTTTCCTTTCCTGGTTATTTCAGCTTTTTAAACCCCTCTAAAATATACTGAAATTGAAAACTGGGAAATTTTCTCTATTCACAATTAATTTCCATATCCAATCTAAAATTGAAAACTCCAAAATTTTCTGAATTCACAATTAATTTCCATTTCCTAACTGGAATCCCTTTCTATTTCCTAGAGCGGTCATCTATTCTGTGTTTAGAGGTTGTTACAGTTACCATTCCAGAAAGCAAAATAAACAAATCCATATAATAAATTATAAACCATGAATTTTGGGTCATCCACAGGAAACTACCATGAACTGAATTGAATGCCATCTATTCTGTGTTTAGAGGTTGTTGCACTTACCATTCCAGGGGCCCAAATTAACAAATCCATACCATGAATTTTGGGTCACAGGAAACTACCATCAACCGAATTGATTTTTTTTTTCGAATTATTCGATGTACAAATTCTTGAATTTCTGTATTTTTTTCGCCGAGCGAATTTGGTAATTATGTAGTAGAAATATTAGTAAAATTTGGTAACTATGTAGTAGAAATATTAGTAATAAATATCTTTAGTGAAATTAGACTAAACTGATATAAACTTATAATACGTGAGGGATAGTTATAACATTTAATAAGTAGTTGGAATTAGATTCTCCAACAAATCTTACTGGGTCCTCCCACATATACAACCTTAAACCTGCACGATATGTTTCCGAGAAATTTTGGCCACTGGTCAATATAAATTTACACTAATTGAAAGCGCAATGGCACGATAGATTTGTCCATTGCAGATTTTCAAAACCATTGACAATTAAATGAGAAAGACGCGTAGACTTAAAGGTAAAACGGTTGTGAATCTGTTGAACGGCCCGATATTGTTTTCCCTATAAACCACTTACAATCAATTGAGAACAGATGTATAGTGCAAATATTTTCCGGTGGTTCGACAGATTTATAGCCTCAAAAAAAGAATGGAACTGTGATGTTTGGACTGGTGGAAAACAATCATTATTTTCACAATTCCACGCAGTTTCTGGTTGAAAAGGTTGAACAACCTGTCAATTAGTTAAGGTTCACCAGACCCGAATAAATCCGTATATTAATATTACAGTATACTTAAAGCTCTGAATGATGCCTTTCACAACGAACTAATGAGTTGCAAATAGCGTAAATGCAATCAAACACGATCATAAAAAGGTGGCATATACAACTCTGAGACTAAGCGTCATTTAAGGTTAACCTTGGAGGTGACGTTGTTGATTTTGGAACTCTATAAGCAAATGTAGATCTTGGTGTAATTCTTATAGAAATTGGTGTAATTACAAATATAATGAGAGATCAAACTTTGGTGTAATAAAAAATATACTGATAATCCTCGGATAAGATTTAACTATAGAAATTATCATGGTTGACTCTTATTCGTCAAGTTGATTTATCATTTTTATTTAAAACAATTTATGTAACATAATAATTTATCGACCGTAAATTTTATTTTTTAACTCGTTATTTAAGAAAAGTAATCATATTATAATAATTCACACATCATAAACTTTCACTGTGTCAAAATATATCTTATATTGTCAACATCGTTTTTTAAGGAAAATAATACTAAAACTTTTAATAATCAAAACTAATTTTAAATCTCACAAAGAAAACAGAATTTTATTTGTAATACATATCATAATTCTCACACACAAAAAAAATTTAAATCTCATGGATCATAAGATAATACAATATGAAAAGTTACTAGAATCATAAGATAATACAATATGAAAAGTTACTAGAAATTTTTCTAAGCACAATGCACAAAAATCAGGGGGCAGTAGCAAGACTGTCATTAAAACTGAACCAAAGACATTATTCATCGATGCCTCATTTGAAAGAAATACAAGATCTTTCCAAAGAAGCCAATAGAAATCTAAGACCAGACCCCTCACACTAGGAGAAGTCCGCCAAGAGATTCATCATCTCAAGAAAGTGATTGTCTCTCTAAAAGCACAGGTCTTCGGAAGAAAACTGAGGATGCATATGATGAATACTACACTAACCCAAATTTTGAAATATTTGAAGGAAAAAAGGATGATACTATAGGATTCATCAACATGAGAGTGATGGCTATCCAGTATCAGCAACATCATGTTACGCTAGATATCAGTATAAATGGTGAAATGTTTTTCCTAAGAACACTTATTGACTCTGGGGTAGATGTCAATATTCTGAACTCAAAAATAGTACCTGCAAAGTACTGGGTAAAATCCTTTAGACCAGTGATTGCGTTAGGAAACAAAGATCTATTGTATGAAGTCCCTCAAGCCTCTATTCTCTTTAAAGAGCATTGCATCAAATTAAAATTTGTTGTTGTAGCTGACCATATTTTGGGGAATGTATTTTTAGTAGTTGTGGAGCCACATGGATAAGCCAGATTGAAAAATGGCAAGGCTGGTTATTTTATATCTGTACCAAGATTAGATGGAAAATTATAAACAATCAAGTTACCCTTTGTCTCTACTCCCAAAGTGTCTACTATGGTACAAGAAATGCAGCAGATCGAAAAAAAAAAGATAAAAAATTGAAGAGCTCAAGGGGCTAAAAAGCACCAAAAAGATAGGAAACTATCTTCAGACTCCTATAATTAAACAAAGGATCTCAACTCTGATATCACAAATACAAAAAGAATGTTTTGTTGAAGAACCAAATGCATTTTGGTGTAGAAAACAACACTGTGCATAATTTCCCTACAAAGATAAGTATCAAGGGAAACCCTGCAAGAGCAGAGCAATCCCTATGAACAAAGAATATAGAGATCTCTGTCAAAAAGAGATAGAAAGTCTCCTGGAAAGAAGGTTGATTAGAGAATCCAGCAGTCCTTGGAATTGATATGGTTTTTATGTTAATAAACATTTAGAACAGTTAAGAGGTATCCCAAGACTGGTCATAAATTATAAACCTCTGAATATTGTCCTCTCAGATGATACTTACCCCCTTCCTCACAAAGGAAACCTTTTAGCAAGAATAGCATGAGCTAAAGTATTTTCTAAATTTGATATGAAATTAGGGTTTTGGCAAGTGGCAATTAATGAAAATGATAATTTTAAGACTGCTTTCAATGTCCCAGCAGGTCACTATGAATGGAACGCCATGCCTTTCAGACTAAAGCATGCCCCCTTCAAATTCCAGAAGGTTATGGATAATATTTTCAAGCCATATTTTGATTGGTTACTAGTATACATTGATGATATACTTATATTTTCTAAAAATGTCCATGATCACTTTAAACATATCCAGAAATTTCTACAACTTTTCAAAACCAATGGATTGGTTCTTAGCAAGAAAAAGATTGAATTATTTCAGACAAATATCATGTTTCTTGGCCATATAATTAAATATAGGCAGATCACTCTGCAAAAACATGCTCTCGAATTTGCTAATAAATTTCTAGATATTATCACTAACAAAAGTTAATTACTGAGATTTTTGGGATATTTAAACTATGTAAGCATATTTTACAAATATTGCGCCAAATATAGATCATTACTCAACAGAATACTGCAAAAATATCCAGAACCTTGGTCTCAGGCCCACAGTGATGCTATCAGAAGAATTAAAATGAAGGTAAAAACTCTTCCTATTTTTCATATCGCTGATGAATATTCTTTCAAAATTGTTGAAACAAATGCCAGCAATGAAGGATGGGGAGGAATTTTGAAGCAAAATAAAGAAGGAGAAGAACAAATAGTTCAGTTTGTCTCAGGGACTTGGAGCCCACTTGAGAAAAACTATTCTACTATAGAAAAAGAGGTCAAAGTAGCATGGAACTGCATTGATAAATTTGATATCCACCTGATACACAAAAAGTTTCTCTTGAGAACATATGTCTCTACACTAAAGAAAGTCCTTAGTAAAGCTATAAAGAAAGGAGGAGAAGCTAAGTTCACAAGGTGGCAGGCTTTATTTGCAAATTTTGACTTTGAAGTCGAACACATCAAAGGCGAAAAGAATTGTCTGCCTGACTTCCTAAGCAGAGAATATTTAAATCAGAAAGACACTGCCATGGTGATAGTAACAGAATGGGACCCTTCCCAACATACAGAGACTCTGAGAAGTATTTCTGAAACAAAGAGCTGGGAAGAATATTGTTCCAAATGGAAACCAACATGGCAGCTAAGAAACACAAAAGTGCTCGATGTAAATTTGCAACCTCATTCAGATATTCAACACTTAGTACTTGAAAGGAAAGTCTACCTCAAAGATAGCAAATGGATACACGAAATGGTGTACCAAAGGACTATGATGGACGCACATTTGGATGAAGAATTGATAAGCCAAAATTTTAGATATATCACTATGATCTGGATAGAAGGAAGCAACCAGAGGAGAATCTTCAACAAATATCTTGCCCTAAATCAGACTAGATGGCCGGGATGGTATGACATGCCAGAAATGTGGCCACAGGGTAATCCAGGTAGCATCTTCCTAGATACCATTTACAACTTTTCAGACTACAAAAAGTTGTGGTGGGACATCATGAATGTATATGGAAAAACAAAACTTACTACACAAGAGTAAACTTTGGGGCCACAGGGACCACACAAAGACAATGGCAAGGTGAATGGCTTCAACAATGGTGGAATGATTTTTCCCTCAACAAGACTGTTGTGGATCATCTTTTCCTCTAGCGTGATTTTCAATATGAATGTGACACTTGTGGATTTTTAATTGAATGTTGGCATTCTCCATGTAAAGTTATTGGAGATGTCAATAATTATCAAGACAGTCAAATTCTTGGTTATTTTATGAAAAGACACCATGAATGGTTAGTCATGACTAATATTAAACACCAAATCATCTTAAGAAAGCCTATTATTGTACGAAGAATTTTTACAAAGGCTTGGGATTCTTGTAGATATTCTCAGATAGGATTTCCGTGGGCCACACCCTTGGGAGACTAATGGTTCTCGTGGGCTTGTCCTTAAAGCTTCCACAGTGTAATAATGATGTCTAGTCATAAGACTAAAGGTGACCAGTTTTCTCGTGGGCTTTTCTGTTTAAAAGCATCCGCTATGTAAAAGTTATTTACAGTACAATGTTTTCTATGGGATTTGTTCAAATCTTCCACAGTGTAACCTAGTACGAAGATTCTTTAGTCACGAGACTTGGAGCACTTGTTTGACTTTTGGTGAGCTTTGAGTCACATCTCTTCGACTAACAAAAGATAGTATTGAATCTATCTACCTGACTGTCGGATGTTTGTCCCATCATTTTCCTATATAAGGAAGGAGTAAGGCTCACTCTAGGCATTCAGAGTATGAGTGTGATTTTAGTTATGTTTTTGAGTTTTTGAGTTCAAGGAGGAGGTTCTTGCATCCATCTCATTAGAGTCAGATCTCAGAAGGCTCTGCATCAGAGTGAGAGCTCTCGTGAGAACCTAAAGTGGCCAGATTCTTAGGTTTTTTAAGTCTGTATGTTTTCATTAGAATTCAAGTTCTAAGAGAGAGTCTGTGAAAGGTCAAGAAGCCTTCAGATAGCTTCTTACTTGACAAGTCACAACATCTGATAAATGCCTAAATAGTCTATCTCTGGAAAGGAGCTTTAGAATTTCTCTCTGAATTTGTACAGAAAATTCTACATAAATAAATGAGTATCCATTTTCTGAGCATGATACGTTCCAATTGAGTACATTTTTCATTTCTGCACATGTTAAAATTGTTTGTTGAGGTAGTATCTATGAGACAAGAGGTTCGTCGGAGGTTTTCTGAGGTTTGAGGAACACCAGTCTATTAAAGGCAGGAGGCTGTTTGAAGTATGCTAGAGTGTGAAAGTCCAGAGGTTCATGTAAAGGTTTTTGTATTGATCATAGAGAAGAGAATCAACGAGAGCAAGCTTTGCATCTGAATCCCCTGCAACAAATTGGTATCAGAGCCAGTATCATCTGGTTCATTATGGTTAGTACTCAAAATCTATAAGTCTCTAAAATGGATAATTCTAGAAGATCAGTCTCTTCCGGAGAGCTTGAAGTTAAAGAAGAAGCTGAATAAAACCCATTAAGAGATATGTTTTCTTCATCATCTAAAAAGGTTATAAATTCTACAAAACTTGAATATTTTTGAAATTCAACCTGCACCTAAGTAGTGTCTGCCCAGTATCTCCTCATCAGAAGTATATGCTGACTTATATATGTTCCATCTTAAAGATGTAACTAGAATATCTATCAAAGCAAGTATTAGTCAAATACAAGAGAACTCAGATTTTGTACAAACACTTTCTCTTCCTGACACTAAGAAACTTCAGGCTGAAGCCAAAAGAATGGGAACCAAATATTTCCATCTGGGGTGCATAAGGGTAGGGATCAATACCTTAGTCCATAGAGGACTGAATACTTTTGTTCTTGTGAGAGTCAGAGATATGACACATAACAAGTGTTCAGATTCATTGATAGGAGGAATGGTTTCTCCACTATAAAATGGACCAGTATACTTTGGTTGCTATCCCAACTTTTCTATATATACATTTGATGAGCACATCAAGGATATTTTACAACTATAGATCCAAACAACAAGGTTTTATATGAAGAAAAAGAGAAATAATATTGCCATTCAAACTCGTGGTTGTTTTAGACACACAAATACCCTCTATCTTGTAGTTCTCCATGCTCCTAGCAAAGAATCCAAATCTAGTGTGGTTGTTCTAATAGATACCCAGAATCAAAAGTTAGAATGTCAGATTATTAAATGGGAGGACCTAAGTTTCATGGAACATTGGGTTGTTGATAATCCAAAACCTGCAACACTGCAAAAGA
Source organism: Pinus tabuliformis (assembly GCA_031772625.1). Classification (NCBI taxonomy): domain Eukaryota; kingdom Viridiplantae; phylum Streptophyta; class Pinopsida; order Pinales; family Pinaceae; genus Pinus; species Pinus tabuliformis. The sequence continues at coordinate 1,428,074,156 of CM062818.1, forward strand.
TTTCTTTTGCTGATATACAAGAAGGGCCATCATCTGCTGTAGTATCCTTTCCCAGAAGATATACAATAGATCGCAGAAGAATCGATTTAGCTTGCAAAGCATCATCCATGTATATTGATGCATAAGTAGTAGATACTGCCAATTCTTTTACACCATCTGTAAATTTCCCTCATATATATCTATTTGAATATGCCCAGATTGTAAATTCTTCATCCCTGCAAGTCATTTTCCCAAGTTGCAATCAAAAGATAAATCTCAATAGCATTGTTGATTCTGTCATGCATCAGAACCACCATCTAAGGACAAGAGTATCTCGTCCTAAAACTTCTATCACTCTGTGTCCAAATCCTAAGTGTTTTGAAATACCTTTCCCTCATGATAGTGATCATGTATTAATGATTCATGAGCTTCCATATTTGGAAAATGAAGACCCCCGCCTCAAAGACATGTTTAACGAAATGTATCCCGCTGTTATGCCTCGCTATCGTCTAGGATATCTAGAACAACTTGATGAGATAATCCCTCAATCTAGATTTGACAACTGTGTGCCTTCTGATTGTAAGAAGCCGTCAAAACTAGAAATGCACAAGTTCTTTTTGGTTATGGAATGATGTAGGAAGCATACAATTTAGCATCAATGGATGAAAAATATGCTTATTTGGGATTTATACACTCATCCTGAGGCTGAAAGTTTTTACCTTACCACTCCATACCCAGAAAAAATCAGATTATCCCATGAATGGAAAACATACATGCAAAAGAACAACGTCTGGTTGTATTTTTATGAATGGGAGAGGAAGCAAGGAAATACAGATGTAAAAATGGTAGATGTTGAATCATCCTCAACAAAACATTCTTGGACTGCCATATATGGCAGTAAAATTGAAACTCATACCACCTTCCCTCCTTACAAAGGCATTGTATTAGTAGAAGCAAAGAACAATGTTAAAGCCATGTCGTTGGTCATAAAGGATGACAGTACCCTTGGCATTGATGATAGGATACAAAAATCCAGTGAATAGATAAATTAGATAAATACAAAAATTAAAGGGCTAGAAATTAATTGTGCAAAGTCAATTTAAGTTAAAAAGGATTTTGACAGTATACAAGTCTATGTAAATAGTATTAACAGAACTCTGAATGATGTGAACTATTCCACTACTGTATTGAAATGTTTTGTTAAAGAACCCTTAACAAGGATAGGATCTGTTGAAAGGAAAGTAGATATGGGAAAATAATATACTCATAAATCTATTGAAGAACTGTCTAAAAAAATTGATAAACTTCATATAGCCCCCAAAGACAAACTGATTCCTGTTTTTTCTCTATTCAAGAGAGCTGTAAATATTCAACATCCTGTTAAGCCTATTGATAGATTTCATTCTAAAGAGATGGCTGAAGAAAAATCTGAGCCAATGACTATCTCCTCATTGTTTATATAATTAGAGCAACCTGAAAGCTCAGAACCACATCTGTTCCCTATCTATGAGCCTCTCTAAAGTCAATATACCAGGTATCCAACACCTGATCACAGTGGGAAAGGGAAACTTCCAGAAACACATAAGTTCCATCATGAATGACACAGAAAATGGAGTATTGACAACCTGAGTGTTTCTCAGAATTCGACAAATGATAGATCTTGTGTTTACAAAATACAAACTCATGTGCCTAAGGGGAAAAAATGAAATAGAAGCTGGTGAAGGACACTAGAGTATGAATGTCCAGAGGTTCATGTATGGGTTCGTGTAAATGTTCATGTATTGATCATAGAGAAGAGACTCAACGAGAGTAAGCTTCGAGTCTGAAGCCCCTGCAACAATTGGTATCAGAGCCAGTAATTTCTGGTTCATTACGGTTAGTACTCAAAATCTACAAGTATCTAAAATGGATAATTCTAGAAGATCAGTCTCTTTTAGAGAGCTTGAAGTTGAAGATAACGCTGAAGAAAAACCATTAAGAGATATGTTTGTTTCATCATTTAAAAGGGTTATAAATTCTGCAGAACCTGAATATTTTGAAAGTTAGCCTGCACTGAAGTGGTGTCTGCCCAGTATCTCCTCATCATAAGTATATGTTGACTTATCTATGTTCCATCTTAAATTTGTAACTAGAATATCTATCAAAGAAATTATTAGTCAAATACAAGAGAATTCAAATTTTGTACAAACACTTTGTCTTCTTGACACTAAGAAACTTCAGGGTGAAGCCAAAAGACTAGGAACCAAATATTTGCATCTAGGGTGCATAAGGGTAGGGATCAATCCCTTAGTCCATAGAGGACTGAATACTTTTGTTTTGGTCACAGTCAGAGATATGACACATAACAAGTATTTAGATTCATTGATAGGAGGAATGGTTGCTCCATTATAAAATGGACGAGTATACTTTAATCTCTATCCCAAATTTTCTATATATACATTTGATGAGCACATCAAGGATATTTTACAACTACAGATTCAAACAACAAGGTTTGATATGAAGAAAAAGAGAAATAATATTTCCATTCAAACTCGTGGTTGTTTTAGACACACAAATATCCTCTATCCTGCATTTCTCCATGCTCCCAGCAAAGAATCCAAATCTAGTGTGGTTGTTCTAATAGATACCCAGAATCAAAAGTTAGAACATCACATTATTAAATGGGAGGACCTAAATTTCCCAGAACATTGGTTTATTGATAACCCAAAACCTCCACAATGCAAAAGATTACTTCTGTCGATATACTAGAAGGACTATTGTTGGGTGTAGGAATTGTGCTAGAGAAAACTCCTTAACACCTAATTGTCAACCCGGGGGTTTTGTAAACTTAGAGATGAAGCACAAGCAATGCCAGAAATGGTATGAAATTTTCATATTTATAATCCTACTTCTTAAGGGAAATTCTTTACAGAATCAGATAAAAAACAATTGAAAAGGAAATTAACAACAAGGAAAATCTAGTGCTAGAATGTAAAAGATAGTTTGCAAGTAAATCAATAAAAGAAATCCCACACGACGGAAACAATCTTAAAAGGTGGAACGAAATGATATGTTCATCTTCAGATGGATGGTAAAAAACTCTGATAAGTGGGCCCTTGGAGAATCCTGTCTTCCTTCTGATCTTCCTCTCACACAAACAACCTGTCCTTGCACTCCTGCAATTTTCTTGCAATAGTGCAGGTATAGTATTTCTGTGTAAGAGTATATTTGACCTTAATTACTGAAGACTTATGTCTGAGTGAAGGTGCTCTAAGCTTCAAGGCTTACATCACTCTATTCTGTGTCAAGAGACTTGCTCTTGCACCGAAACAGAGTTCCCTTTACTCAGTTCCCAAATTACTTTCGAAATCTGAAAGATGCGCTGGAAAAGAATCGCAACTATAAATGAAATTCTAAATAAAGTATCTATTAAAAACGAAATTCTTCAAATCATTGAACTTTGCAAAGGAAATTTTATGAAACCAGCTCACAAAAAGATAGAAAATATAGATCAATGCCTTAGAATTCAGCCTCTTCGAGGGGGCAGCCTCCTTTACATTACAAAAATGAATGATTCTTTAATGATTCAAATGAAAAAACCTCCTTTCTATATATAGGAGTCTAAGGAGTCACAATATAACCCAGTCGACCTAACAATAATAATATAAGGGAACAAAAATAATAATAGAGGGATTCTATGGGGGGGACAATAGGGGCACAAAAATATTAATAAGGGATATAATTACAATAGTAATGGGGTAATCACTAGTATTATAGGGACCTAACATGCCCCTCTCCTTCAAAAAAGTGTTGTCCTCAATGCTTGAGTAGTTCTGGATGCTTCTGTATAAAATTCTCATCCTCCCATGTGGAATCTTTAGTGGATAAGTTCTTCCACTTGATGAGATACTCCAAAATTTATTGATTTTGTAGCTGTCGACTTCTTGTTTCTGTGACTGCTTCCGGTTTCAATATAATTTTTCCTTCCTCGTCAAGTTCTGGCAATATTGTTTGAACTGGGAGCTTGTCACCTATAACCTTCTTTAAACATGAAACATGGAAAATTGGGTACACCTGAGAAGTTGCAGGAAGCTCTAATTTGTATGCCATAGTACCAATCTTTTGCAACACCTTGTATGAACCATAATACTTTGGTGATAATTTATTATCCTTCTTAGCTTGATTGAGGGACATTTGTTTATATGTTTGTATTCGTAGGAATATCCAATCACCTACATTAAAACTTCTTTCACGAGGTTATCCTTTAAGAGTTGGAGGACTTGCTATTGATGCTCGATGTGATGTTCCACTGCTTGAACCTTATAATTTTCTCTTAAATATGATGTGATGGATGGTGGTTGATATCCATAAAGTGCCATAAATGGGGTCATTTTTGTTGTTGTATGGAAGGAAGTGTTATACCACCATTTAGCCAGAGGCAACCATTTGACTCATTGTGTCTATTTATTAGATACAAAGCAACGAAGATATCCTTCCAAACATTTGTTTACTATCTTAGTTTTCCCATCAGATTGAGGATGATAAGATGAACTATGAGCTAAGTAAGTACCGAGACAAGAAAATAATTGTGTCCAAAAATTTCCAGTGAAAATGGGATCTTTGTCACTTATAATAATATTTGGGTTTCCATGTAGCTTTTGAATTTTTTCCATAAATGCAGTAGAAACTGTACTCGCTTTAAATGGATGTGATAATGCACAAAAGTGTCCATACTTGGTAAGTCTGTCAACTACCACCATGATGACACTCTTTCCCTTAGACGTGGGTAAACTTGTGATAAAATCCATTGAAACCTCTTCCCAACATTGGCTTGGAATGGATAAAGGTTGTAATAGACCTGGGATCTTAACTGTTTCAACATTATCTTGTTGGAAAACCAAAAATACTGCCACAAACTTTTGAATATCCGATTTAAGGCCATCCCAAAAAAATTCCTTCTTAACCTTGTGGTAAGTTTTTAAAAATCCTGAGTGCCCTCCTAAGGGAGAAGTGTGCAATTCCATAAGAATCTTTTGTTTGAGTTGGGAATTCTTACAGAGGTATAAGCGATCTTTGTACCATAACGAATCAATTTTCCAGCTAAATGTATCAGATGTACTGGAATCTTGTTGTAACTTTTGAATAATTGCCCATACTTCTTCATCATTCTTCCATTCCTCCCTTGCTTCGTTTATCCAATCTGGTTGGATAATAGGAATGGCACACAATAATGCTTCCACGTCCTCATCCTTTCTTGAGAGTGCATCTGCCACCACATTTTGCTTCCCTTTTTTGTAGATGATTTCAAAGTCATAACCCAACATATGTGTGACCCACTTTTGTTGCTCCTCAGAGGATAATCTTTGTTCTAAAAAGTATTTAAGGCTATCATGATCCGTATTTACCTTGAAGTGTCTTCCCATTAGGTAGGGTTGCCATTTCTTAAGTGTATGTAGTATTGCCAACATTTCCTTCTCATAAATGGCTTTGTGTAAAAAATTTCCCTTGATTGGATGACTTTCAAAAGCAATGGGTCTTTCATCTTGCATTAAAACAACAACAATTCCATTTCTTGAAGCATCACATTCTACAATAAAGGTTTTTGTGAAGTCCGTTGTAGCTAAGACCGATGCTTGGCACATTGACTGTTTAAGATGTTCGAAGGCCTTTGTTGCTTCTAGAGTCCATGAAAATGCATCTTTCTTCAATAATATTGTTAGACGTGTTGCTATTCTCCCATAGTTTTTAACAAACTTGCGATAATAACCTGTCAACCCAAGAAATCCTCACAGATGCTTTATGGATGTGGGGATTTTCCATTCCTTAATGGATTTAATTTTGCTAGGGTCTACCTTAACTCCTTCATGAGATATAATATGACCCAGATATTCCACCTCTTTTACTCCAAAGAAACATTTGGATCTTTTTGCATATAATTGTTTCTCCTCCAATAGTTGTAGCACCCTGTCAACATGTTCAACATGATCCTTCCAAGACTTGTTGTAGATTAATATATCATCAAAAAATACTAACAAAATTTTTCTAAGGAAGGGTTTGAAAATGGAATTCATCAAAACTTGAAATGTAGAAGGTGCATTGGTAAGGCCAAAAGGCATGACCAAAAATTCATAATGACCCTCATGAGTTCTAAATGTTGTTTTTTGAATTTCTTCAGTCTTCATTCTAATTTGATGATATCCTGAATGAAGATCCAACTTGGTGAAGTAAATTGATCCATGCAATTCATCCAGTAATTCATCAATAACAGGAATGGGAAACTTATCTTTAATAGTGAGCTTGTTGAGCTCCCTATAATCCGGACACATGCACCATGATACATCCATCTTGTGCTCCAATACTACTAGAGTAGAGAAAGAACTTTGACTAGGTTGAATTATACCAGCCTCTAGCATTTATGCAACCATACGTTAAATTTCACTCTTTTGGGCATAGGGATATTTGTACAGCCTGATGTTTGGAGGAACACTTCCTGGAATCAGATGAATAGGATGATCATGATCACGAATAGGTGGGATACCTTTGGGAGTCTCAAATACCTTGGAATGATTGTTTAAGACTTTTTGGAGATCTGGAGAAATAGATGATTTTGATGTGGAAACATCTAGCGAACATAATTTTGCAATTACACCTCTTTGTTCCCTTTTTATAAGCTTTGTCATACCGTTAGAGCTGATTATCTTTCCCAGTTTCGCTGCAATACCCCTTAATTCAACTTCCTTTCCGTCCGTAGAAAATTTCATGAAAAGTTCTTGAAAGTTAAAAGCTATTATACCCAAGGATTGTAGCCATTGGACTCCTAGTACAACATCAGCACCTCCCATTGGAATGGAAAGCATTGGGCTAGTCAATATATATTCCCCCATGGATAGCTTGATATTATGGCACTTCTAGAGCAATTTATTGTTCCTCCATTTGCAACCGTCACTTGACACTCTGGTGCTGGATACAGGAAGCAATTCAATTCTTTTGCTACCTTACAATGAATAAAATTGTGGGTACTTCCTCAATACATCAACACTATGACCTTTTTCTTCTTGATTTGTCCTTCTATATATGGTCGGATTCATTTCTTCTTTATCTGGGCTTTGTTCCTGGAGTATATCCTCTTCTTTTGACCTTTGTTTCTCCTTTTCTTGTTCCTATTCACAATCTATGTAGAATAGTTTCTTCTCAGCACACTTATGACCTTTAGTGTATTTGCTATCACAACTATAACAAAGCCCTCTTTCTCTTTTTCCTTTGAATTGTTGTGCTATCAGCCTTATAGGTTGTGGAAGACTAGGGGCAAAAACACTTCCATCTTTATACTTGTGAGTGGTATGCTTCCTTGTTGCCATAATTTTGCTTTCCATTTTCTTGCTAACCTGACTGCCTCTTCCAGTGAATCAGGTTCCCAAAGGCAAACATCATGTAGGATATTATCCTTTAAAGTCCCTATGAACACATCAATCATATGCTCCTCTGGAATTTTTCTTACCCTTATGTTCAATTATTGGAACTCTTCAATGTGCTCCATTATTGAACCCTTTTGTTTGAGACTTATCGATTGGCTAAAAAGAGTGTTGCTTTTTGTATCCTCATAATGTGCTGTAAATTCTTCCGTAAAATTTGCCCAAGTGATAATTTGTTTACGAGAGCAAAGCCATTGATACCATACAAACTTATTTTGTTCCAAATATAAAGTTGCAATACGTACATTTTGTGTGTTTTGCACATTATTTAGATACAAGAATTGCTCCATCTGTAATATCCATGTTGTGGATCGTTGCCATCAAACTTCCTCATATCGATTTTTGGAATATGGTGGGTCTTCGATCCAACATTAGAGTCTATGAAATCATGATTAACATTTATTTTGTTTGCATCATGAGTTTCCTTTACTACCCTTTCACCATTTGTAAGTATTTCTTGTAGAAAATTTGTCAAATCTGTCTTCAAATCTACCATGTCTGTCTTCAAATCTGTCTTCAAATCTGCCATGTCTCTCTTCAAATATGTTTTAAAATCTATCTTCAAATCGTCCATCTTAGCTTCCACGCCATTCATCTTAGCTTCCACACCCTTTATCTTAGATTTCACGCCATTTATCTTAGCTTCTGTTAGCTTTTGTGAGAGTGACATTTGTTGCACTTGGTCTTGTAATTTTGATATATCATGTAGCATTTCTTCATTTTCTTCATGAGTCATGCTAGAGCTTTCAGGTTGCTTACTAGATGTTTGCATTTTCTTTCCTCGGGGCATCATTTACTAATAATAATGCTCTACTATGCCCTTTGAATTCCTTCAAAATAATTTTTTAGACCAAGCTTAAGCAAAAAATTTTAAAAATCTACACACCTTTTTTCACTTTGTAGGAGCTCGATATTGCCTATGATGTATCTCTGTAATTTCAGATCATCCAGTTTTGAAATTGCAACCTATAGTAGCCCTTTGTGTCCTTTTTCCAATGCCACCAGTCTGATCCAAATTGGATTCTCCAAGGAAGAGTTATGCCAAATCTCCCACAGTGACCTGATTATAGACTAGTTTAGTTAAGCGAACTTGTATGACATGCCACGTGTCCCTGTTTCGACCTTTGGCTCTACAATAAACTAAAGTCCGTCCTCTTTCTGTACCTTCTTATGAAACTTCAATCTGATGCTCAGAGAGAAGGTTATGACGATTTTCCCCAGGTCCCTTGTTTGGAATGTAATTCAGGAGTCTGCAAAAGGACCAACTTCCTCAGATCATATCTCCGTAAATATAGCATGAAAAGCTCTGAAATTTGGACCCAAGGTTCTGTGCAATTTCGTCTCAAATGGGTTTTTTTTTTTGCTTTTGAAACGTCTTAGAAAAATAGTTATAGTGAAAATTCCACGATGACCTATTTGGAGCAGTGAAACCTTAGAATCGAGAGCTCCGATACCAAATGTTATGAAACTAGCTCACAAAAAGATAGAAAAGATAGATCAACGCCTTAGAATTCTGACTCTTCAAGGGGGAAAACTCCTTTAAAGTACACAAATGAATGATTCTTTGATGATTCAAATGACAAAACCTCCTTTCTATATATAGGAGTCTAAGAAGTCACAATATAACCTAGCTAACCTAACAATAATAATATAAAGGCACAAAAATAACAATAGAGGGATTCTATGGGGCACAGTGATAACAATATGGGGATAATAAGGGCACAAAAATATTAATAAGGGATATAACTACAATAGTAATGGGGTAATCACTAGTATTATAAGGACCTAACATGAAATAAACTTCATGAAATAAAATCTCTTTAAAAGAATCGAACAGTAGCCTAAGTACTTTTCATGTGTTAATCAATGTTAGTTCCTTTCCCACAATGATAATATTCTTTGCAAGTATAATGTAGTAACTTCTTCTAGATATTTTAGAGATGAACTTTTAATACCAAAAACAATTACTCAATTAATGATTCATTCGCTTGCGAAATATCTGAAAGTAAAATTCGGATAAGTGATTAAATGTTTGCTGCAATGAATGACTAAACCAAGGTGTAGGTAATAGCTTGTGCTAGTGCAGGAAGGAGTTCCTTGCACAATCCGTTTGAAAATGAATTAAAACAGAAAACAAGAGTAAAGGAAATGCGAGAAAGATATTTCATAAGTAAAATAAGCACAACTACTCTTCAAACCACGGATCCATTTCACACATAGGTTATAGAAGATATTTTAATTTAGAACTTAAAGATTAACGATTAAACTATTACATCACACAGCTGCAAAAGAAATAACCACACCGTCTTTCTGAATAACAAAAACAAGAAGGGTAAATAAGTTGGGTTGGTTGGGCCCTAGCCAGCCAAATCGTTCCCCTTTTAAGGAACGAAAGAGATCATCACTTCAAAGATACATCAAAGATGAATTTAAATGCTACGCATGAAAATCATAATCGTTCCTTGTATTACTCGATTTGGAAAATTACATTATAAAGCAGTCTAGCCCTAGAGCAAGGTGATAACCAGATTACATAAACCAAAATGATACTTAATGGTTCATTAGCTTACTCTCTATGATCTACATCATAGATATCCTTTCGGTTCTAAGCTGTTTACACTAATTACAGGTAATTCTCGTTCAGGCCTCTTAGTCGAACAGACTTAGAAAACTGAAATTACAACTTTGGCTAGTGGTTATAACTTTTCTTAGTCATAACCTAACTTTGGAGAAAAATCCCTGAATGTGTGCCATCTATTATCCTACTTCAGTTCGTCAGCAGTTAGACTCAAATTTGAAGATTGAGATCTATCCTCATGGAAGATAAATTCTCTGAAATCTCGAATAGTGGTGATGCAAGAATCTACTTGCACTAGTCAACTCATTCATCATTAATTCTAGGTTCCATGATTACTCTAGGAAATCAATATGAGTTATAAGAAATATGTAAATAGGCACGAAATATATATAAAAAGATTAATAGAGTGCTGTAATAAATCTTAATATAAAATATGAGCATGTGTAGGAAAAGGGTAACCATCTTGTACTAGTGCAGGAAATAAGGGTCTTTTATTAAGATAAAATAGAGGTTGATATTGATGGAAATGGGATAGAAAATAGGGCAATCTAGGATACCAACAACCATCATTTGTTGTAGTGTCCTTTCCTAGAATATCTACAATAGATTGCAGAAGATTCGACTTCACTTGCAAAGCATCATCCATGTATATTGGTCCACAAGTAGTAGATACTACTAGTTCTTTTACACCATCTGTAAATTTCCCTCACATAGATCTATTTGAATATTCCTAGATTGTAAAATTTTCATCCCTGCAAGTCATTTTACCAAGCCACAATCAAAAGATAAATCTCAGTAGCCTTGCTAATTATGTCATACATCAGAACCACCATCCAAGGACAGGAGTATCTCCTCCTACAACTTCTGTCACTCCGTGTCCAACTCTTAAGTGTTCTGAAATACCTTTCCCTCATGATACTGATCATATATTAGTGATTCATGGGCTTCAATCTTTGGAAAATGAAGACCCTTGCTTCAAAGACATGTTTAGCAAAATGCATCCTGCTGGTATGCCTCACTATGGTCTAGGATATCTGGAACAACTTGATGAGATAATCCCTCAATCCAGCTTTGATAACTTTGTGCCTTATGATGGTAAGAAGCCATCAAAACCAGAAATGCACAAGTTCTTTTCGGCTATGGAAGGATGTAGGAAGCATATAATTGATCATCAATGGACGAAAAATATGCTTAATTGGGATTTATACACTCATCCTAAGGCTAAAAGTTTTGATCTGACCACTCCATACCCAGAAAAAATCAGATTATCCCATGAATGGAAAACAAACATGCAAAAGAACAACGTCTGGTTTCCTTTTTATGAATGGAAGAGGAAGCAGGAAAATCTAGATGTACAAATGGCAGATGCTGCATCATTCTAAGCAAAACATTCTTGGACTTCCATAGATGGTAGTAAAATTGAAACTCCTACCACCTACCCTCCTTACAAAGACATTTTATTAGGAGAAGTAAAGAATAGTGCTAAAGCCATTCCATTGGTCATAAAAGATGACAATGCCCTTGTCATTGATGGTAGGATACAGGAAGCCAGTGAACAAATAAACTGGACAAATACAGTAGTTAAAGGGCTAGAAATGAATTGTGCAAAGTCTATTAAAGTTAAACAATATTTTGACAGTATAAAAGTCTTTGTAAATAGTATCAACATAACTCTAAATGATGTGAACTATTCCACTACTGTATTGAAAGGTTTTTTTAAAGAATCCTTAACAAGGATAGAATATGTTGAAAGGAAAGTAGATATGGGAAAACAATCTACTCATAAATCTATTGAAGAATTGTCTGAAAATTTTGATAAACTTCATATAGCCCCCAAAGACAAACCGATTCCTTTTATTTCTCTATTCAAGAGATCTGTAAATATTCAACATCATTTTAAGCCTGTTGACAGATTTCCTTCTCTCTTCCCTAAATAAATGACAGAAGAAAAAGCTGAGCCAATGATAATCTCCTCACTGTTTAAAGAAGTAGAGCAACCTAAAAACTCAAAACCACATTTGTTCCCTATCTATGAGCCTCTCAAAAGTCAATATACCAGGTATCCAACACCTGATCTCAGTGGAAAAGGGAAACTTCTAGAAACACATAACTTCCATCCTTAATCACATAGAGAATGGAATATTGGAAATATGAGTGTTGCTCAAATTCGACAAATGATAGATCTTATGTTTACAGAATACAAGCTCATTTGCCTAAGGGGAAAAATGAAATATATGCTGATAAATCTATTGTTCAATGCTTTACTAGAACTTTGTTGAGATGGTGGGAAACAAAGTCATCACCAGCAATAGTGGAAAAAATTGAAAATGAGATCTTGAAAGATGAAGCGGGAGATATCATTCATAATTCTGATGGAGATCCACAAAGCAATATGCTTGGGGCACTAACTTCATTCATTTTAGAACATTGGTGTGGAGGAGAACTTGAACTTTCCAATAACCATAAGATAATTCTCATGAATATTAAAGGTAATAAAATGTCTCATTATGAAGATTTTCATAGAGTTTGGATTTAGAGAATATATGAGGTTAAAGATAGAAAAATCCTCTTGTGGAAACAAATCTACTTAGCAGCGTTTCCTTTAAAATTTGAAGATGATCTAAGACAACAAGATGCTTTTCAGTTGTCTTTTGAATCCTTTACTTGGGGAGAAATATATAACATCATAAAAAAAGTTTTGGTAACTTTATGCGCTAGTATGAAAGTTAATAAATCTCTGCAAAAGATGTCAAGGCTACCAAACAACAAATCCATCCGTAACGAGTATGGTCTTGCTATAGATGACCCCATAGTAAAAATAAGAAAAGCTAAAAAGAAGGCCAAGAAACAAAAAACACAAGAATACAGAAAATATCCACAGAGGAAAAGAAAAGGGACCGAGAAAGGATACTATAGATATGTGCCAAAAACACATTACTATGAACCCAAGGATATCCATCTGTAGACACACAAGAAATACCAGTGGAATAAATTGATTTGTTGGCTCTGTGGCCAACATGGACATACCTCTAATCATTGTCCTTTACCATAAGAATCTAAGAGAAACAAAGGAAAGAAATCCTTTGAAGCTACAAAGAAGAAAAGGACAGTAAAAACAGATGGCATGGTGCCAACCCCGTGTTATAAATGTGGTTCTAAGAATCACAAATCTGAAAATTGTCTAAACATATAACTTACAGAACAGACACAAAAACGACAACTTTTTTCAGCATCTAAATCCTCTGAAATTTCTTCTTCAGAATGCTCTGATGAAGAATTAAACATGCACATCAATGGATGTGATTGCACTAGTTCAGACAACTGTCAGTGTGAATCAAGCACTAAATCATAAATCTCATCTGATGAAGACCATGTTTCTCATCCAAAGGAGAAAGTTCTCATGGCACAAACCATGGACGATGCAGAAACAAAGCTACCTACCTAGATCATAACATTGGGAGAAGGAGAGATGAAGGAAAAGTTGCTAGAAACATTTCTAAGCACAACGCACAAAAATCAGGGGATCGGTAGCAAGACTGCCACTAAAACTAAACCAAAGGCATTATTCATTAATGCCTCATTTGAAAGAAATACAAGATCTTTCCAAAGAAGCCAACTGAAATCTAAGACTAGAGCCGTCACATTAGGAGAAGTCAGCCAAGAGATTCATCATCTCAAAAAAGTGATTGTCTCTCTAAAAGCACATGTCTCTGAGTTAGAAAAAAGGGAAGAAAATTGAGGAATAATATGATGACTACTACGTTAACCCAAATATTGAAATATTTGAAGGAAAAAAGGATGATACTATAGGATTCACCAACATGAGAGTAATGGCTATCTAGTATCAACAACATTATGTTATGCTAGATATCTATATAAATGGTGAAATGTTTCCCTAAGAACACTTACTGACTCCAGGGTAGATGTCAATATTCTGAACTCAAAAATAGTACCTGCAAAGTACTGGGAAAAATCCTTTAGACAAGTGATTGGTTAGGAAACAAATATCTAATGTATGAAGTCCCTTGTGCCTCTATTTGATTTAAATAGCATTTCATCAAATTAAAATTTTTTATTGCAGACATTCCTATTGACTGTATTTTGGTGAATGTATTTTTAGTAGCTGTGGAGCCACATGGATCAGCCAAATTGAAAAATAACAAGGCTAGTTATTTTATATCTGTACAAAGCTCATATGGAAAATTACAAACAATCAAGCTACCCTTTGTCTCTACTCCCATAGTGTCTACTATGGTACAAGAAATGCAGCAGATCAAAAAAGAAAAAAATAAAATTGAAAAGTTCAAGGAGCTAAAGATCACCATAAAGATAGGAGATTATCTTCAAACTCCTATAAATAAACAAAGGATCTCAACTCTGAGATGACAGATAGAAAAAGAATGATGTGCTGAAGAACCAAATGCGTTTTGACATAGAAAGCAGCACTGTGTAGAGTTTCCCTGCAAAGATAAGTATGAAGGGAAACCCTGCAAGAGCAGAGCAATCCCTATGAACAAAGAATATAGAGATCTCCATCAAAAGGAGATAGAAAGCCTCCTAGAAAGAAGATTGATTAGAGAATCCATCAGTCCTTGGAACTGTTATGGATTTTACATTAACAAACATTCGTAACAGTTAAGAGGGATCCTAAGACTGGTCATAAACTATAAACCTCTGAATACTGTCCTCTCAGATGATACTTATCCCATTCCTCACAAAGGAAATCTTTTAGCAAGAATAGCAGGGGCTAAATTATTTCTTAATTTTGTTATGAAATCAGGATTTTGGTATGTGACAATTAATGAAGATGATAAGTTTAATACTACTTTCAGTGTCCCAATAGGACACTATGAATAGAACGGCATGCCTTTCAAACTAAAGCATGCCCCCTCCAAATTCTAGAAGGTTATGGATAATATTTTCAAGCCATATTATGATTGGTTACTGGTATACATTGATGATATACTTATATTTTCTAAAAACGTCCATGATCACTTTAAACATATCCAGAAATTTGTACAACTTGTCAAAACCAATGGACTGGTTCTTAGCAAAAAAAATATTGAATTATTTCATACAAGTATCAAGTTTCTTGGCCATACAATTAAAGATGGGTAGATCACTCTGCAAAAACATGCTCTCAAATTCGGTGATAGATTTCCAGATACTATCACTGACAAAACTCAATTACAGAGATTCTTGGGATGTTTAAACTATGTAAGAAGGTTTTACAAAAATTGCGCGAAAGATAGATCATTACTCAACAGAATACTGCAAAAAAATCTAGAACCTTGGTCTCAGTCCCACACTGAAGCTGTGAGAAGACTTAAAATGAAGGTAAAAACTCTTCCTATTCTTCATATCGCTGATGAAGATTCTTTCAAAATTGTTGAAACAAATTGCCACAATGAAGGGTGGGGAGGAATTTCGAATAAAAAAAAAGAAGGAGAAAAACAAATAGCTATGTTTGTCTTAGGGACTTGGAGCCCACCGAAGAAAAACTATTCTACAATAGAAAAAGTGGTCAAAGCAGCATGGAACTGCATTGATAAATTTGATATCCACTTGATACACAAAAATTTTCTCTTAAGAACAGATTCCTCTGCACTAAAGAAAGTCCTTAGTAAAGCTATAAATAAAGCAGGAGAAGCTAAGTTTGCAAGGTGGCAGGCTCTATTTGAAAATTTTGACTTTGAAGTCGATCACATCAAATGCAAAAAGAATTGTCTACCTCACTTCCTAGGCAGAGAATATTTAAAATAGAAAGACACTGGCATGGTGATAGTAACAGAATGGGACCCTTCCCAACATACAAAGACTCTGAGAAGTATTTCTGAAACATAGAAATGGGAAGAATATTATTCCAAATGGAAACCAACATGGCAGCTAAGAAACACAAAAGTTCTTGATGCAAATTTGTAACCTCATTCAGATATTCAAGACTTAGTACCTGAAAGGAAATTCTACCCCAAAGGTATCAAATGGATACACGACATGGTGTATCACAGGAATATGATGGCCGCACATTTGGTTGAAGAATCCCTAAGACAAAATTTTAGAGATATCACTATGATCTAGGTAGAAGGAAGCAACTAGAGGAGAATCTTCAACAAAAATCTGACCATAAATGAAACCAGATTATCGGGATGGTACGACATGCCAGGAATGTGGCCACAGGGTAATCCAAGCATTATCTTCCTATATAGCATTTATAAATTTTCAGACTACAAAAATTTGTGGTGGACATCATGAATGTAGATAGAAAAAATGAAAGTCACTACACAAGAGTAAAATTTGGGGCCACAGGGACCGCACAAAGACAACGACAAGGTGAATGGCTTCAACAATGGTGAAACAGTTTTGGCCTCAACAAGACTGCTATGGATCCCGTTTTCTTCCAGCGTGACTTTCAATATGAATGTGACACTTGTGGATTTTTAGCTAAATGTTGGCATTCTCCATGTAAAACATATTCAGAGTATATCTCATAGCATGTAAGCATTAATGTGCACATTATGGTAATTTATTTAATGGTTAAAACCTCATGTCAATAAGATTTTATGTTAAACGTTGTACCAAATCCATTAATAAACATCGACATTTACAATGAATTTTCCATTTAATACTTATGTATATTTTACTGGGTTTTTCAAGGAGGTGACCTCTATCTGCCTTATGGCTTATACGAACCTGCATTATATTTGACATTTGTTTAAGCACCTAGCTGGTCTGCAACCCAATGATCCCAGCTGCCAAGCCTTCCCTTTTCCGGCTACCAAGTGGTATTGCTTTGTTCCGTTGATGGAAGGGTCAAGATTTTGGTGTCCATCCTTATTTTGAGATCTAAGGCTATCCACCAGGAAATTTGCTTTTCGTTCTTTGTTAGTTGTTTATAGACTTCCACTGAAACATCACTCTGCAAACCCTAACTTGATGAGGGTACGTTCTAGCGAATGGATCTTGTCTCTATAGCTTCAGTCCACAGTGCGTTCAACTAAAACATTCGACCCAACCATTCGAGCAATCATACTCTACCATCTAATACCCGAATTTCGTCTTCCATCCACAAGCATGGCTTGCTCTGTTACAACGTTTTTATTTAGTTCTGCTAGGGTTATAATTTCTTGTTTTAAATTTATTCGCTTAACTTATACTTGTTTTCATGCTTCTATCCATAGGTAATTCAACTGTTATTCCATCAGAATGCCTCTGGCACCAACGGAAATTGAACTTAGTCCCTCCAGATAGGTAATGGGTTTAACCTTTTTGAATTTTTACAGTTACTTCTAATTGTTCTTACATCTATATTTTGGCACTGAGTTATCCCAACATTTGTGTGTAGGTTAGTCTGCAACTAACGAGCTTGGATGGCTTCTTCCAACTCCAACATCCCAACATCAAGCGGAACCAAAATTCCCTTGTGGGTGAATGGAATGGTATGGAAACCTTCTTTAGGGATGGCATGCCCCTTGAATGAAATGCTAAATCGAATGATATTCTTTTTCTTTTTATTTTACAGAAACCCATGTGGTTGTAATTATGGGCAAAACCCTTGTTGCTGAAGGGCGTGATGTGTTTCTTTTGGAACGATTCTCTAGATGGTTCTTTGGAAATTGACACTAACCGAAGCTTCATTATCCGCTTGGTTGTTTATTCTGTAATACGAAATGTGTAAGTTACTCTTTTACTGTTAAATGGTTCATTTTGTCTCATAATACCATTAATGTAGTACTTACACTCAAATAATATCTTGACTTGCTCTACCTATATTGATTATAGAATTAGCAAGTGCTTATTTATCACTTGTATTGGAATTTGTTTAGTATTTGTTTTCTTGTGGACTACATAACAAAATTTATCATCTTACTTAGACTCTCTGGTGCAGTATGTCGAGGATGTATAATTGTTCTTAACCTTTTTATTAAGTATAAAAATTCTTAATCATTCAGAACTGCTTCCTGGGTGTCCCATTAGGACTGGTCGATGAACAAATCTAGAATAGCACAGTCATTCTTTTATTCCTTTCCCTTAACAATATTAAACCCTTAATCTAGTTCTGTTGTAATTTTGGAACAGAACGAGTTCCCTTTACTTGATTGATTGAGTTGTTTTACCACTTCAATCTTTCATTTTTCTTTTCTTACTAGTCCATAATGTATTAATCACTCCTACCCAACTTATGGTTTGTATTTTAATTACAATCTCTACTCTTAGTAAACAGTGGAAATTACTCCTCTACCATAATCTTGAGGAGACTATAGAGATAGTTGTTTAAACAGCCATTCATTTTCCCTACTCACACAACTCTTCTCGTAGGACAATATTTCTTACACCTTCAAGAAATCTTTATTTACACAGAAACATTTATCCTATAATATCTGATTTTATACAGTTTTTTCTTGCTACAATGTGCACTTTTTCAACTAGTCGTTTATTTACAAAGAAATATTTTCTTTTACCAGGTAAAGGTTGTACATAGTTATTCATTTATATTATACGAACATTTCCAAGAAATCTTATTTACACAGAAGTAATTTCTTTTACAACGCAATGAGCTTATACATTCTTTCACTTTCTGCAATATAAATTTATCCAGAAAGAATTTCCAATAAATTGTAGTTTCACATGCTCAAGATGGTCTCATTTTCCTGTTAGAAAGTTGTTTTGGTAGCAGCAAATTTCTTTTAAGAAGTTCTAAGTGTGATTTTAAGTTAATCATCCTTTCTGTCAGGAAACAATTTCAGTAGCACAACATGTCTATATAGTTTCATTTTCTCATAGAAAAGCCACCCGTTTCTACTGTTTTCCTTGACTGCATTTACTTCATCGTACCCCTAAAAGGTAATTATCTAATTTAAATGCCAATATTTAACAAACATAACTATAGGAAGAATTTCTCATAACATATTTAATACCATAGTCACTTAATTACAAACTACGCATTTGTTACTTATCTATTGTCGGAATATCAATTCTTTATAGATAAAACCTCTCCACCCTTCCAATGAGAAATTGGCGATTATGTCCAATATTCTCCCCCCCAAGCTCCTAAATTCCTTCAGAATAGTTTATGAAGGTAGTAGTGAATTTGTTTCACCATCAAGACCTGAAGTCCAGCCTACGAACACTTCCTTCCAATAGAGCAGCTAATCTTAAGAGGTTTTCCCACTGAACTCTTGTTCAGCTCCAGGAATCCCTTCCTATTTTTCCAACCCCCTTCTCCTTTCCCTTTGCTCCATTTTCTTGGAGGAAGAGGAGATAAGGGAATAACTTCCTTTCACTGATAACTATCTGGTGAAATGACAGTTACCTAGGTTCATCTATAATTCGTCAAATATTTCATAAAGACAGTGTAAATTTTCATAAACAACTTAATTACTAATTATTATTAACAATAACACAATAACTAATTGTCACTAGTTTATTATCTGTAATAGTAGAAATGTCCAAAAGTTAAATCACAAGAATGGGGATGTCACATTCCCCCCTTAGCAGAACATCGTCCCTAGTGTTGATTCTTCCATCTGCTCCTGAAAGAGTCCGGGCCATGCCTCCTGCATAAAATCTTTATCTTTCCAAGTGGCTTATTCTTGGCTGAAGTGCTTCCATTACACTTTAACCTGGATGATAGCTCACCTCCACAACATTAATTATCTTTGATCGAGTATGCACATGGCCTTGACCATAAATTCTCCTTCTGGCTCGATGTGCCACAAGTACAATCGTCATATAATTGATACACTTCTAAACAATTGTAACATATACATAGATGAGCAGAGTTTTTATTTATATATGTTTTTATACGTGAAGATCTTGCCCATTTTTATTTGCGTGGGATCATATACATACTCATTTAAAAGAGAAACATGAAATAACTTGTGAATCCTAATGTGACTGGGTAGGGTGAGTTGATATGCAACTGGTCCTACTGTATCTAGAATTTGAAAAGGGCCACAGAACCAGGGAGCCAACTTGGCACATTTTCCCCATCTAAGAGTAATTCTCTTTGGTTTAATTCGCACGTACACATGATCCCCTACTTGAAACTCCCAGCAGGTTCTTCTAGTATTGACATAAGCTTTCTGTCTATCCTATGCGACTTTCAGATTTTGTCGAACCTTCTTCACTATTCTCTCCATTTCTTCTAGCATGTCTAGTCCTAATATCATTTTATTTTCGAGGTTGTTCCATTTTGTAGGGATGGTACACTTTCTCCCATAAATTACTTCAAAAGTACTCTTTTTCAGCGACTCATGATAACCATTGTTGTAAGAAAACTCTACCAAGTGTAGGTACTCTTCCCATTTTTCAGGTTGTTGCATCACATACATACACAACATGTCTTCTACCACTTGATTAACTCTTTGAGTTTGTCCATCGATCTGAGGGTGATAAGAAGTGTTGAAATGAATTTGTGTGCCTAACCCCATAAATAATGATTTCCAAAAAGAATAGGTAAATTTAACATCCCGATCAAAGATTATGACTCGAGGCATTCCATGTAGCCTAAAAATATATTTCATAAATATATCTGCTATTTGAGATGCTTGGTATGTGGACTTGACCAGTATAAAATGGGCGGTCTTGCTCAGTTTGTCTACCACAACCATAATTGAGTCATTTTATCTTTTTGATCGGGGTAAACCTATTATGAAATCTAAAGTTTTGGTATCCCATTTCCATTCGGGAATGGGTAAGGGATGTAGTAAACCAACAAGATGTTGATGCTCAGCTTTAACTTGCTAGAATTCTAAGCATCTAGCGAATTATTCTGCAATATATTTCCTCATACCAGGCCAATAATAGTTTTTCTTGATGGCAAAGAAAATATTTTGATATCCTGGGTGGGTAGCATAAGGGCTTCTTTGAAATTCATCTACTATAATTTACTTTATGGACAATTGATTAGGAACATATATACAATTTCTAAACATCAACAAATTCTCAAGGTTAATACTGCACCCTTTTTGCTCCACAGAGCTCTGTGCAGATTTAGTTTGTTGCCAAAGATAACCGTATTTTGGGTCCTTTTGAGTTGATTCCTTTATTTGCTCAGAAAAATTGAATTTTTCTTGACTAAATGAAATTTCATAGATATAATGCAATTTTCTACTTAACGCATCCACCACTCGGTTCTCTTTTCCCTTTAAATGTTTGATTTCAAAATCAAATTCACTTAAGAATTCAGTCCATCGAAATGGCTCACATTCAAGGTAGGTTGATTGAAGAAACTCATTAGGCTACTGTGGTCTGTTCTGAGTAAGAATCTTTTTCCCAGCACATAGTGCCACCACACTTTTAAGGCATGAACTACAGTAGTGAACTCTAAATTGTAAGCATAATATTTCTTCTCATGATCTTTTAACTTACGAGATTCGTAAGAAATTACTTTATCGTTGTGCATTAAAACTCCGCCTCGCCAACCTATTGTCCAGACTAAGCAAGAGTACTGGCCATCCAGCTGCCATGTTTCACACTGATATAGTGAAATAATTAGTCACCACCTAAAACATCTAGAAATAATATAGGCAGTTCGACAGTTCGTGGGGAGCGCATATTGGAAGTTCGAGAATCACTAAACCATGCAGGGAATCAATTATTGAATTGAGGCTTCTGTGATCCATAATAGTTGTAAGCAGAGCTTCGGCGAAAATCACATGAGGAAAGACCTTTGTCGACGCGTTTCGAACCAACCAGTGTGGTTCATCGTCACGACAAGTTGAAGAAACAGATCCAGCTTAGCATGTTAAATACTCTGAGCAGAGACTCCAACAGCTAAATCGACCAACGGCTAATTTTGACCTACGGACCCAGGTCAAATTACTATTCATTAATTTAATATTATTATTATTTTTAATATTAAAACCTAAAATATTTTTAATGGTTAGTTTTTTAAAAATTAATTAATTAATTTATTAATAATTATATATATATATATATATATATATATATATATATATATATATATTAAAGTTATGATATTAGGTTGTTAATAAATAAAATACTTATAGTAGTTAGTTTAAGGGGATAATTAACTTATTTATTTAAATTATTTAGTAATTATGTTAATATAAAACATAAATATATATAATAATATGTTGTTAAGGACCAGAAAAATTATCGATGGTTAAAGTAATTTATTAATAATATATATATATATTTCAATTAAAATCATAAAATTAAGGTTAAAAATATAAATAAATAAAATAATTTAAATGGTTAGTTAGAAAAGGTAATTTATTTAATTTAATTAAATTGTTTATTATAATATAAATAATTTTTAGTTTAATTAAATTATTTATTAAATATAATTAATATAATATTAGTAATATAGTCTTGATATTATTAATATTAGTATTATTAATATTAGTAGTCAAAATATTATTATTAATTTAATATTATTGTTATTCTTAATGTTAATATTATTATTATTATTTGTGGGAATAAGTTAAATTAGGTAAAATATATAGATAAATAAAATACTTTTAATGGTTAGTTATAAAAACTTTAATTTAATTTATATATATATATTTTAAAGTTATAATATTTGGTTATCAAAATAAAAGTTAGGTGAAAGATAAAAGAAAGGTAAAAGATAGTTGAGAAAGGAATAAAAATAATAAATAGATAAAAATAAATAAAAATAAAAATAAAAATAAAATAAAATAAAATAAATTAATTAATTAATTAAAAATAAAAATAAAAAATAAATAATAAAAAATAAATAATAATAATAATAATAATAATAAATACATGTAAATATAAGGTATATAAATAAATAAATAAAAATAAAACAGAGAGAACGACAAAAAATAAAAAGGGGAGGGACAGGAAAAAGACCAATAGAAACCACAGAGCAAAACGGATCAACCCCAGGAGGAAGGAAGGCTCCAGGGGGAACACAGAAAGCTAACAAAAAGGGGGGAAAGGAAAGACTAAGACGACAGGGCAGGGATCCAACAGCTACTGATTTTCCAGCCGTCATCTCTATTGAGATTGTTAGGCCTTCTTTCAATCTCAATAGAGATGATTGGTCTTTTTCCTGTCCCTCCCCTTTTTATTTTTTGTCGTTCTTTCTGTTTTATTTTTATTTATTTATTTATATACCTTATATTTATTATTATTATCATTATTATTATTTTTTATTTTTTATTTTTATTTTTAATTAATTTATTTATTAAGTAATTAATTAATTAATTAATTAATTTTATTTTATTTTTATTTTTATTTTTATTTTTATTTATTTATTTATTTATTTTTATCTATTTATTATTTTTATTCTTTTCTCAACTATCTTTTACCTTTCTTTTATCTTTCACCTAACTTTTATCTTGATAACCAAATATTATAACTTTAATATATATATATATATATAATTTAAATAAATAAATTAAATTAAAGTTTTTATAACTAACCATTAAAAGTATTTTATTTATCTATATATTTTACCTAATTTAACTTATTTCCACAAATAATAATAATAATATTAACATTAAGAATAACAATAATATTAAATTAATAATAATATTTTGACTACTAATATTAATAATACTAATATTGCCCACGGGGCTTTGGATTGACGGTGAATGGGTGCGCTGTTAAGGCACTCCTTGTGATAGGTCACTGGTTCAATTCCCCGTGGGTACTTAGTTTAGTCTTAGCCTAGAAAAAAAAAAAAAAAAATATCAATAATACTAATATTAATAATATCAAGACTATATTACTAATATTATATTAATTATATTTAATAAATAATTTAATTAAACTAAAAATTACTTATATTATAATAAATAATTAAATTAAATTAAATAAATTATCTTTTCTAACTAACCATTTAAATTATTTTATTTATTTATATTTTTAGCATTAACTTTATGCCCCGGATGCGGGTGATATTTGAGACGGGACAGGAGTGGGTGGCTGGACACATGCCGCCCCTCGGCCATCACGTGGCACCCACAGCGAACGGAGGGCAAGGACGAGGGAGGTTTAAGGCGCGAGGGCATGGGATAGTTAATGCCCGGAGAGCGTATTCGACCCAGCGGATGGCAGCAGTAATGGCGGATGTGATCCCGAGCAGGGTAGGTGAGGAGGTTGGGAATAAAACAGGGTGTGAGCAGGGAATGTTGGTAGTTATGCAGACGAATGGCCGCTCTGTCATTGTTGTGATCCCTTCTCAGACGGACGGGTTCATCACGCAGTCGTCTCTGGTAGCAGAAAGTCTGGTTCATTTAGCAGCTTGCTGGAATTCTCATCCCTCAATGGTGAGACCTCGACAGCGTATGCTCAGCCGTCGAGGCTCTTCCAGAGGAGGGGTCTCACGCAGGCATGAAGGGGACAGGGTTGGCCATTGCTGCCACTGCAATCTGGCTAGCTCTACTGGAGCCATTCCCCTACATTCCCGTCAATTCATGGATGCAGGGGCATCAGGCTCGGCCACCTTGCCAGCCTTTGGCTCCACCATCTTCAATTTTACCAGCTCAACAAACAACCCAAGGATCAGCGCGCACGTTTCTATACTGTTTATTGAGAACGCTCAGGATGATGACGACCCCATGGTTGAACAAGGGCAACCGATGCAGGTCGACCCAGGGCAAGAAGTGCAGGCTCCGGAAGCTGTTATGGAACCGAAAGCAGAGGTACCGGCTACAGACCCGGAAAAAGCTAAGCACACTCAGAATGTGCAACAGGCGGAAACTGGGGAAGAGGCAGCGACTTTTCCAACTGAAGATGAAAGAGAAACCTATGGGTGGTGCCGAATTGTGGAAGAGCCATTGGACGAATGAGGGCGCCCGCGCTCAAGGTTCAGTCTTTGGCGTTTTCTGTTATGTCATCTATGTTTTGTAATTTTTGCAAATGTTTTGGGCAAAAACAGTCTATGGTGGTCAGTCTCCTTTTTATCTGATGCCCCTGCGTGGGCCTGTATCTACGTTCAGTCTTGGTTTTTAGTATGTCGCCCCTGCGCGGGCCTGCAGCGACGGTCAGTCTCGGTCTTAGTCTGGTGCCCCTGCGTGGGCGAGAATTTGCTTTTGTATCTGGTGCATTATCGGCTCTTGGGTGTGATGCCCAGAGCCTGTCTCACACTGGTTTCACCATGATGTATTTTCGACCTTTGTACATATTTTAATAGATTAGTTTTTTACCGAGAAAAAAAAAACATTAACTTTATGATTTTAATTGAAATATATATATATTATTAATAAATTACTTTAACCATCGATAATTTTTCTGGTCCTTAACAACATATTATTATATATATTTATGTTTTATATTAACAATAATTACTAAATAATTTAAATAAATAAGTTAATTATCCCCTTAAACTAACCACTATAAGCATTTTATTTATTAACAACCTAATATCATAACTTTAATATATATATATATATATATATATATATATATATAAATTAATTTTTAAAAAATTAATCATTAAAAATATTTTAGGTTTTAATATTAAAAATAATAATAATATTAAATTAATGAATAGTAATTTGACCTAGGTCCTAGGTCAAAATTAACAGTTGGTTCGAAATGGTAGACAAAGGTCTTTCCTCATGTGATTTTCGCCGAAGCTCTGCTTACAATCACTAAACCCTTCTATTTAATGACTTGCGACGCTCTCCCTTCCGCAAGATTGTGTTCCACAGAATTTTTGGATTCGTTCACTTCTGAGATTTCTGTCATGGAGAGGCAGGCTGCAGCAAATAACATGTATAAGCTGAAATCGAAATTGCATGCAGCCAGGAAGGAAATGAATGCAAAAAATGATCTCATTCCTACAGAAATTATGAGCTCAGAACACTCAGACGCTGAGAAAAAAGTAAAGCTAGAGAAGCTGCAGCCTCCTGCAAAGAAAGACGCAAACTCACATACTTTTCAAGTGCCTCTGCATTTTCCGAGATATGGGAAGGCCGACTACGAAACAATGGCTGAGTGCGAATTGGACAGATTACTGCGCGAATATGGTTTACCTGTGAAGGGCGATCTCGAGCAGAAGCGTCGTTTTGCAATGGGAGCCTTTCTCTGGCCTCACGAGATGCAGCTCTGAAAACAACAATTTTCTCTACAGGGAATTCGTCATCGTTTCATCCTTTAGCAATTGCAACCCGCAGTTTCTTTCTTTTTATTTATCTGTTTTGGCCTGACTCAAACTCTGCAGGCGACTTATATCGAATAAGCTGAGAAATGAATTTCAGTGGGTTACTCCGACTGACCCACCGGCTAGCAGGCAACCATTTAAGCGGATTGAATGTTTAAGTTGTCATATTGATAATTTTTTGAATGAGTGCCATCAAAATCTGGTACGTGGCCCAATACAAGTTTACACTAATTAAATTTTAGAACTTAGTAGTCTTTAACAGTACTGTGCAAGAAAGCAATGTCTGAGAAGATTTATACACTACAAATTTTTAAAATAGCTTACAAAAAGAGAAAATATACGGGTTAAAGTATATGGTAAATATTGACAAAATTTGAAGAGAAAAAGATGTGGAGTAAAAGATTGATAATCTTAGTATGGTGAATCAGTTAAACAAGATTATATTGAAAATATGAAATCAGATTACAGTGCAACATAGTTACTAAATTTGAGTTCCAATTCAAATTCTGATTAAATAAAATACCATAAAAATTCTGATTAATATAGAGTATGCATCTTAAAATAGATATATATATATATATATATATTAATGGCTTGTCATTTTCCTCTCTTCCATTTTGAAATTTACATGTTTTTGAATCATTTTAATGAATATAAACAATTTTAAAGCTACAATTTACAAACCAAAACTACAATAACACTTATCTGTTATTTCCAAAAAAAAATCTCTTTAAAACTGAAAACTTCCCTCTTACTTTCAAATCTTATCTAAAATCTTTTTTACTCAAAACTACATCCCTTTTTATTTTAGAATTTGATCTAAAATCTCATTGTAATTAATTCATATTTAAAAATTAAATATTCATAACTTATTTTAGAAAATTCTTCTTAATTTATTTAAAAAAAATATTATTTTTTATAAAAAAATTAGTAATTTCTAAATGCTTAAATTTTTATGTCAACTATTTAAAAAACCAATTATTTTTATAAAAAAATTCAAATATTAGTGTTCAAATTTTTTCGTTCCTTGTTATTTCAGCTTTTTAAACCCCTCTAAAATATACTAAACTGAAAACTGGGAAATTTTCTCTACTCACAATTAATTTCCGTATCCAACCTAAAATTGAAAACTCCGAAATTTTCTGAACTCACAATTAATTTCCATTTCCTACCTGCAATCCCTTTCTATTTCCTATAGCGGTCATCTATTCTGTGTTTAGAGGTTGTTACAGTTACCATTACAGAAAGGAAAATAAACAAATCCATATAATAAATTATAAACCATGAATTTTGGGTCATCCACAGGAAACTACCATGAACTGAATTGAATGCCATCTATTCTGTGTTTAGAGGTTGTTGCACTTACCATTCCAGGGACCCAAATTAACAAATCCATACCATGAATTTTGGGTCACAGGAAACTACCATCAACCGATTTTTTTTTTTTTTTTTCGAATTATTCGATGTACAAATTCTTGAATTTCTGTATTTTTTTCGCCGAGCGAATTTCGTAACTATGTATTAGAAATATTAGTAATAAATAAACTTAGTGAAATTAGACTAGACTGACATAAACTTATGACAATTGATGGATAGTTATGGTACTTAATGATAGTTTTGAAACTTAATAAGTAGTTGGAATTAGATTTTCCAACAAATCTTATTTGGTCCTCCCACAAATATACAACCTTAAACCTGCACGATATATTTCCAAGAAATTTTGGCCCATGGTTAAATATAAATTTACACCAATTGAAAGGCCAGTGGTAAAATTTAAATTTACACTAATTGAAAGCGCAATGGCAGGATAGATTTATCCATTGCAGATTTTCAAAATCATTGACAATTAAATGATAAAGACGCGTAGACTTAGAGGTAAAACAGCTGTGAATCTGTTGAACGACCAAATATTGTTTTCCCTATAAACCACTTACAATCAATTGAGAACAGATGTATAGTGCAAATATTTTCCGGTGGTTCGACAGGTTTATAGCCTTAAAAAAAGAATAGAACTGTGATGTTTGCACTGGTGGAAAACAATAATTATTTTCACAATTCCACGAAGTTTCTGGTTGAAAAGGTTGAACAACCTGTCAATTGGTTAAGGTTTACCAGACCCGAATAAATCCGTATATTAATATTACAGTATACTTAAAGCTCTGAATGATGCTTTTCACAACGAACTAATGAGTTGCAAATAGCGTAAATGCAATCAAACACGATCATAAAAAGGTGGCATATAAGGTCAACTCTGCGACTAAGTGTCCATTTAAGGTCAACCTTGGAGATGACGTTGTTAATTTTGGAACACTATAAGCAAATGTAGATTTTGGTGTAATTACAAATATAATGAGACATCAAACTTTGGTGTCATAAAAAATATACTGATAATCCTCCGGCAAGATTTGACTATAGAAATTATCATGGCTGATTCTTATTCGTCAAGTTGATTTATCAATTTTTTTTTAAACAATTTATGTAACATAATAATTTATCGATCGTAAATTTTATTTTTTAACTCATTATTTAAGAAAAATAATCATATTATAATAATTCACACCCCATAAACTTTTACTCTGTCAAAATATATCTTATATTGTCAACATCTTCTTTTAAAGCAAATAATACTAGAACGTTTAATAATCAAAACTAATTTTAAATCTCACAAAGAAAAAAGAATTTTATTTGTAACACATACAATAATTCTTACACACAAAAAAATTTAAATCTCATGGATCATAAGATAATACAATATGAAAAGTTAATAGAAACTTTTCTAAGCACAATGCACAAAAATCAGGGGAGGAGTAAAACTGAACCAAAGGCGTTATTCATTGATGCCTCATTTGAAAGAACTACAAGATCTTTTCAAAGAAGCCAACAGAAATCTAAGACCAGACCCAACACTTGGAGAAGTCCACCAAGAGATTCATCATCTCAAAAAAGTGATTGTCTCTGTAAAAGCAGAGTTAGAAAAACGGAAGAAAACTAAGGATACATATGATGAATACTACACTAACCCAAATTTTGAAATAATTGAAGGAAAAAAGGATGATACTATAGGATTCACCGACATGAGAGTGATGGCTATCCAGTATTAGCAACATCATGTTATGCTAGATATCAGTATAAATGGTGAAATGTTTTTCCTAAGAACACTTATTGACTCCAGGGCAGATGTAAATATTCTGAACTCAAAAATAGTACATGCAAAGTACTGGGTAAAATCCTTTAGACAAGTGATTGCGTTAGGAAACAAAGATCTATTGTATGAATTTCCTCAGGCCTCTATTAGCTTTAAAGAGAATTGCATCAAATTAAAATTTGCTATTGTAGACATTCCGGTTGACCATATTCTGGGGAATGTATTTTTAGCAGTTGTGGAGCCACATGGATAAGCCAAATTGAAAAATGGCAAGGCTGGTTATTTTATATCTATACCAAGCTCAGATTGAAAATTACAAAAAATCAAGTTATCCTTTGTCTCTACTCCCAAAGTGTCTACTATGGTACAAGAAATGCAACAGATTGAAAAAGAAAAAAATGAAATTGAAGAGCTCAAGGGGCTAAAAACCACCATAAAGATAGGAGACTATCTTCAAACTCCTATAATTAAACAAAGGATCTCAACTCTGATATCACAGATAGAAAAAGAATGTTGTGCTGAAGAACCAATGCCTTTTGGCATAGAAAACAACACTGTGCATAATTTCCCTACAAAGATAAGTATGAAGGGAAACCCTGCAAGAGCAGAGCAATCCCTGTGAACAAAGAATATAGAGATCTCTATCAAAAAGAGATAGAAAGCCTCCTAGAAAGAAGATTGATTAGAGAATCTAGCAGTCCTTAGAACTGATATGGTTTTTATGTTAATAAACATTTAGAATAGTTAAGAGATATCCCCAGATTGGTCATAAACTATAAACCTCTGAATATTGTCCTCTGAGATGATACTTACCCCATTCCTCACAAAGGAAATCTTTTAGCAAGAATAGCAGGAGCTAAAGTATTTTCTAAATTTGATATGAAAGCAGGGTTTTGGCAAGTGGCAATTAATGAAGATGATAATTTTAAGACTACTTTTAGTGTCCCAGTAGGACACTATGAATGAAATGCCATGCCTTTCAGACTAAAGCATGCCCCCTCCAAATTCTAGAAGGTTATGGATAATATTTTCAAGCCATATTTTGATTGGTTACTAGTATACATTGATGATATACTTATATTTTCTAAAAACTTCCACAATCACTTTAAACATATCCAGAAATTTGTACAACTTGTCAAAACCAATGGATTAGCTCTTAGCAAGGAAAAGATTGAATTATTTCAGACAAGTATCAATTTTCTTGGCCATATAATTAAATATAGGCAGATCACTCTGCAAAAACATGCTCTCGAATTTGCGGATAAATTTCCAGATATTATCACTAACAAAAGTCAATTATAGAGATTCTTGGGATGTTTAAACTATGTAAGCATCTTTTACAAAGATTGCGCCAAAGATAGATCATTACTCAACAAAAGACTACAAAAACATCCAGAACCTTGGTCTCAGGCCCACACTGAAGCTGTCAAAAGAATTAAAATGAAGGTAAAAACTCTTCCTATTCTTCATATCGCTGATGAAGATTCTTTCAAAATTGTTGAAACAGATGCCAGCAATGAAGGGTGGGGAGGAATTTTGAAGCAAAAGAAAGAAGGAGAAGAACAAATAGTTCAATTTGTCTCAGGGACTTGGAGCCCACCTGAGAAAAACTATTCTACTATAGAAAAAGAGGTCAAAGTAGCATGGAACTGCATTGATAAATTTGATATCCACCTGATACACAAAAAGTTTCTCTTAAGAACATATGCCTTTGCACTAAAGAAAGTCCTTAGTAAAGCTATAAAGAAAGCAGGAAAAGCTAAGTTCGCAAGGTGGCAAGCTCTATTCGCAAATTTTGACTTTGAAGTCGAACACATCAAAGGCAAAAAGAATTTTCTACTTGACTTCCTAAGTGGAGAATATTTAAATCAGAAAGACACTGCCATGGTGATAGTAACAGAATGGGACCCTTCCCAACATACAGAGACTCTGAGAAGTATTTCTGAAACAAAGAACTGGGAAGAATATTGTTCCAAATGGAAACCAACATGACAGCTAAGAAACAGAAAAGTGCTTGACGCAAATTTGCAACCTCATTCAGATATTTAGCACTTAGTACCTGAAAGGAAAGTCTACCCCAAACGTAGCAAATGGATACATGACATGGTGTATCAAAGGAGTATGATGGATGCACATTTGGATGAAGAATCCCTAAGCCAAAATTTTAGAGATGTCACTATGATCTGGATAGAAGGAAGCAACCAGAGGAGAATCTTCATCAAATATCTTGCCCTAAATCGGACTAGATAGTCGGGATGGTATGACATGCCAGAAATGTGGCCATAGGGTAATCCAAGTAGTATCTTCCTGGATACCATTTACAACTTTTAAGACCACAAAACATTGTGGTGGGACATCATGAATGTAGATGGAAGAATGAAAATAACTACACAAGAGTAAAATTTGGGGCCACAGGGACCACACAAAGACAATGGCAAGGTGAATGGCTTCAACAATGGTGGAATGATTTTGGCCTCAACAAGACTGCTATGGATCATCTTTTCCTCCAGTGTGACTTTCAATATGAATGTGACACTTGTGGATTTTTAACTGAATGTTGGCATTCTTCATGTAAAGCTGTTGGAGATGTCAATAATTATCAAGACAGTCAAATTCTTGGTTATTTCATGAAAAGACACCATGAATGGTTAGTCATGACTAATATTAAGCACCAAATCATCTTAAGAAAGCCTATGATTATACAAAGAATTTATACAATGGCCTGGGATTCTTGTAGATATTCTCACATAATATTTCCATGGGCCACACCCTTGGGGGCTAATGGTTCTCGTGGGCTTGTCCTTAAAGCTTCCACAGTGTAATAATTATGTCTAGTCATAAGACTAAAGGTGACCAGTTTTCTCGTGAGCTTTTGTTTAAAAGCATCCACTATGTAAAAGTTATTTATAGTACAATGTTTTCTGTGGGATTTGTTCAATTCTTCCACAGTGTAACCTAGTACAAAGATTATTCAGTCACAAGACTCGGAGCACTTGTCCGACTTTTGGTCAGCTTTGAGCCATATCTCTTCGACTAATGAAAGATAGTACTGAAGTTGTCTGCCTAACTGTCGGATGTTTGTCCCCTCATTTTCCTATATAAGGAAGGAGTAAGGCTCATTTTGGGCATTCAGAGTATGAGTGTGATTTTAGTTATGTTTTTGAGTTTTTGAGTTCAAGGAGGAAGTTCTTGCATCCATCTCTTTAGAGTTAGATCTGAGAAGCCTGTGCATCAAAGTGAGAGCTCTGGTGAGAACCTAAAGTGGCCAGATTCTTAGGTTTTTTAAGTATGTATGTGTTCATTAGAATTCAGGTTCTAATACAAAGTTTGTGAAAGGTCAGGAGGCCTTCAGATAGCTTCTTGCTTGACAAGCCACAACATTTGATAAATGCCTAAATAGTCTATCTCTAGAAAGGAGCCTCAAAATTTCTCTCTGAATTTGTAAAGAAACTTCTGCATAAATATATGAGTATCCATTTTCTGAGCATGATACGTTCCTCTTGAGTACATTTTTCATTTCTGTATGTGTTAAAATTGTTTGTTTACGTAGTATCTATGAGACAAGAGGTTCACTTGAGGTTCGCCGGAGGTTCCCTGATGTCTGAGGAACACTAGACCATTAAAGGCAAGAGGCCGTGTGAAGGACACTAGAGTGTGAAAGTCCAGAGGTTCGTGTACAGGTTCGTGTAAATGTTCGTGTATTGATCACTAAGAAGAGATTCAATGAGAGCAAGATTTGCATCTGAAGCCCCTGTAGCAAATTGGTATCAGAGCTAGTATCGTCTGGTACATTACGGTTAATACTCAAAATCTATAAGTCTCTAAAATGGATAATTCTAGAAGATCAGTCTCTTCCGGAGAGCTTGAAGTTGAAGAAGAAGCTGAATAAAACCCATTAAGAGATATGTTTGCTTCATCATCTAAAAAGGTTATAAATTCTATAGAACTTGAATATTTTTGAAAGTCAGCCTGCACCTAAGTGGTGTCTGCCTAGTATCTCCTCATCAGAAGTATATGCTGACTTATCTATGTTTGATCTTAAAGATGTAACTAGAATATCTATCAAAGAAAGTATTAGTAAAATACAAGAGAACTCAGATTCTGTACAAACACTTTCTCTTCTTGACACTAAGAAACCTTACTCTAAAGCCAAAAGACCGGGAACTAAATATTTGCAGCTGGGGTGCATAAGAGTAGGGATCAATCCCTTAGTCCATAGAGGACTAAATACTTTTGTTCTTGTCATAGTCAGAGATATGACACATAAAAAGTATTCAGATTCATTGATAGGAGGAATGGTTGCTTCATTATCAAATGGACCAGTATAATTTGATTGCTATCCAAAATTTTCTATATATACATTTGATGAGCACATCAAGGATATTTTACAACTACAGATTCAAACAATAGGGTTTTATATGAAGAAAAAGAGAAATAATACTTCCATTCAAACTCGTGGTTGTTCCAGACACATAAATACCCTCTATCCTTTAGTTCTCCATTCTCCCAGCAAAGAATACAAATCTAGTGTGGTTGTTCTAACAGATACCCAGAATCAAAAGTTAGAACATAAAATTATTAAATGGGAGGACCTAAGATTCCCAGAACATTGGGTTGTTGATAATCCAAAACCTCCAACAATGCAAAAGATTTCTTTTGCTGATATATAAGAAGGACCATCATCTGTTGTACTATCCTTTCCTAGAAGATTTACAATAGGTCGTAGAAGAATCGATTTAGCTTGCAAAGCATCATCCAAGTATATTGATGCATAAGTTGCCAGTTCTTTTACACCATTTGTAAATTTCCCTCATATAGATCTATTTGAATATGCCCAGATTGTAAATTTTTCATCCTTGTAAGTCATTTGCCCAAGCTGCAATCAAAAGATAAATCTCAGTAGCCTTGTTGATTTTGTCATACATCAGAACCACCATCCAAGGACAAGAGTATCTCCTCCTAAAACTTCTGTCACTCTGTGTCCAAATCCTAAGTGTTCTAAAATACCTTTCCCTCATGATACTGATCATGTATTAATGATTCATGAGCTTCCATCTTTGGAAAATGAAGACCCTCGCCTCAAAGACATGTTTAGCAAAATGTGTCCTGCTGGTATGCCTCGCTATGGTCTAGGATATCTGAAACAACTTGATGAGATAATCCCTCAATCCAGATTTGACAACTTTGTGCCTTCTGATTGTAAGAAGCCGTCAAAACCAGAAATGCACAAGTTCTTTTTGGTTATGGAAGGATGTAGGAAGCATACAATTGATCATCAATGGATGAAAAATATGCTTAATTGGGATTTATACACTCATCCTGAGGCTGAAAGTTTTGACCTTACCACTCCATACCCAGAAAAAATCAGATTATCCCATGAATGGAAAACATACATGCAAAAGAACAATGTTTGGTTGTATTTTGACGAATGGGAGAGGAAACAAGAAAATAGAGATGTACAAATGGTAGATGTTGAATCATCCTCAACAAAACATTCTTGGACTACCATAGATGGCAGTAAAATTGAAACTCATACCACCTTCCCTCCTTTCAAAGGCATTGTATTAGGAGAAGTAGAGAACAATTTTAAAGCCATTTTGCTGGTCATAAAAGATTATAGTACCCTTGGCATTCATGATAGGATACAGAAAGCCAGTGAACAGAAAAACTGGACAAATACAAAAATTAAAGGGCTAGAAATTAATTGTGCAAAGTCTATTGAAGTTAAAAAGGATTTTGACAGTATAAAAGTCTCTGTAAATAGTATTAACAAAACTCTAAATGATGTGAACTATTCCACTACAGAATTGAAAGGTCTTGTTAAAGAACCCTTAACAAGGATAGGAGATGTTGAAAGGAAAGTAGATATGGGAAAACAATCTACTCAGAAATCTATTAAAGAACTGTCTGAAAAGATTGATAAACTTCATATAGCCCTCAAAGACAAACTGATTCATGTTTTTTCTCTATTCAAGAGATCTGTAAATATTCAACATCTTGTTAAGTCTATTGATAGATTTCCTTCTTTATTCCCTAAAGAAATGGCTGAAGAAAAATTTGAGCCAATAACTATCTCCTCACTGTTTAAATAATTAGAGAAACCTGAAAGCTCAGAACCACATCTGTTCCCTATCTATGAGCCTCTCCAAAGTCAATATACCAAGTATCCAGCACCTAATCTCAGTGGGAAAGGGAAACTTCCAGAAACACATAACTTCCATTCTAAATGACACAAAAAATGGAATATTGACAACCTTAGTGTTTCTTAGATTTGACAAATGATAGATCTTATGTTTACAAAATACAAGCTCATGTGTCTAAGGGGAAAAAATGAAATAGAAGCTGGTGAAGGACGCTAGAGTGTGAATATCCAGAGGTTCATGTACGGGTTCGTGTATTGATCATAGAGAAGAGACTCAACGAGAGCAAGCTTCACGTCTGAAGCCCCTACAACAAATTGGTATTAGAGCCAGTAATGTCTGGTTCATTACGGTTAGTACTCAAAATCTATAAGTCTCTAAAATGGATAATTCTAGAAGATTAGTCTCTTTCAGAGAGCTTGAAGTTGAAGAACAAGCTAAAGAAAACCCATTAAGAGATATGTTTGTGTCATCATATAAAAGGGTTATAAATTCTACAGAACTTGAATATTTTGAAAGTCAGCCTGCACCTAAGTGGTGTCTGCCCAGTATGTCCTCATCAAAAGTATATGTTGACTTATCTATGTTCCATCTTAAATTTGTAACTAGAATATCTATCAAAGAAAGTAATAGTCAAATAGAAGAGAACTCGGATTTTGCACAAACACTTTCTCTTCTTGACACTAAGAAACTTTAGGGTGAATGATCTGAATTGGATCCTTAAATTCTCTTAAAGTTACCCAAACTCTATAAAGAAACTCATGCTGACGTTCAAAGTCTTTTGGATATCAAGCTTATCAGAAATAACCTCTGAATAATGGTAATTTGTAGCTAGCATAGCGCAACGAGGACCTTTGGTCAAAGCACTTGACTGTTGGCCCATGGAGACTGTGCATGATGCAAAAATGGCAGTTGGGAAACTCAAACCCAGAAACAGAGGTTGTTTCTGATGCGTTACTAGCATAATCGTGCATCTATGGGAAAAACCCTTCGAGAAGGGAAAGCCACGAGTGCTCGGTCACAAGGGGAACCTGAAAACTGTGGGAAAAGCACTGAAACTAATAGGCAGGTCCCGTGCTCCAAAACCGGTGGAATATCGGAGGCATTTTTGGCGGTAAGAAGGCTTGTCAGAGGACCAAGCGATGCCATACTTTGAATGACACATGTCAGGAGGATGAGAGAGAAAACCGCTCTCATCACGGGCTAACAATCGAGCAAGTCAACCACACGATAAGAGTGATGAACGTAGGATCTAGAGGCCCCAGGTCTAACAGCAGAGATTGCACCCGATGGGACACCAGATTTGGAGGGAGAAATAAGCTACGACGCATAAATATTTGAAGTCTAACGTGGACGATGAGTTGGCAGAGATTCATGTTTTGTGGGCATTCTTGGAGTAAATAGAAATAACGACCATTTCAAATAATCGAGTGCTTTCGGTGAACCTGACACTTATCTGTTATGGAATAGGTGGCCACTTCCCTGTGAGATGTTATGCAATGAATGTAACAGCCAAAAGAAGGGATTCAAACAGACAGAGACAGGGAACGAGAGAGCTGAAAGAGGAAACGAATAGTCAGGAAGCAGATGGCTTAGAGTCACAGACTGAGAAAGATAGAGAGGGGGGACAGAAGAAGAGAGGAGAATGAACAGCGAGAAAAAGCTGAATGTGCAGAGAGTCTTTGGAGTCACTCGGAGGTCGAGTGAAAAGCCAAAGAGCTCAATTGACAGCAGCATATTGTTGTTGAAGTTGCTTTGAGATCGAGCGACTCACAGAGGCATGCAAAGGCCGAGAGAAAGAGCTTAGAGAAGCCAGAGCAGAGAGCCGCGAGCCACAGCCATAGCCAAGAGCCAGAGCGAGCGCCAAAAGCAAGAGCTGAGAGCGAGAACCAGAGCCAATGTTCCTATGTAAAACATTGGAGTTGAGTGTGGAACTTGTAAAAGAACTATTGCCATAATCCCAGGGAGCCTAGTCGAGTTGACTAGAGCTCAAGGAGACGTAGCCCAAGATATCAGGGTAAACTCCATATTATATTGTTGTCTTATGTGTTTATTTTTACTACTGCTTTAACTACTATTATATGCATTTATATATCAGTTTAAGCACATTTCCATATCAGCAAAAACAACAGATTTTAAAGTAAATAATCAGCTGAAAACAAATACAAGTATACACCTTATTTTCAAGCATTTCTTAATTCGGCATTGGTTAATCATTAAGACTTGGGAGAATTTAAAGCTTTGGAAGTGAGAGAGGTTTTTGTAAGTTAGAAAAGAATTCTAAGAGCCCCATTTTCAGGTCAGGTGGTATCAGAGCTTAAGATTGATTAACCCCACCTTCAAAGAAGGTTGTATCAGAATGCTTGATTGACAGGGCAAAGATTGATTGTCCAAAAGGTGTTTGGGCAGTCATGGATTGATTGTCTGATTGATTGTATGCTTGTTTGTAGACTGACTATTGATTGAGTTTGCAGAGGTGAAGGGAAAGCTATTGATAGCTTTGTCCAGGAAGGACAAGAAGGAAGAAGGGTTGAAGGCACTCTTCTTATCCCCAAAATACCTTAAAACAACCCTTGAAGCACAAGAAGTTTGTTGCAAAGGGTTGCTTGAGTAAGCTCTTTAATAATCTTGTTTGAAGTTCTTTTGTGAATTTTGAAAATGACAACTTCTACAAGTGAGTCCTCAAACTCTTCTTTCTTCACAATTTCCTTTGATGAAGATATGAAGCAAGAATTTTCCACCATGATGGATATGGTGAGAGAAATGTATGAGGATGGTAGGAAGAGCAACCTACTTAGAGAGCAGTTGAATTCTGTGGAGGAAGAGAAGTAGATGCTTTCTGACAAATTGTAGGAAATGGAGAGGAAAATTCATATTGTAAATATGAACCTGAAACGGATGCATGAGTTGGAATTGCAGCTCTTTGTTGCAAAAGAAGCCTTGGCCAAGTATCAGCTTGAAGAAGAGGTAAACCATTCCTGTTTGTCTTCAAATTCTTCTAAGAATGCTTATATTGGTTCTTTTCAAAAACATACCAGAGGCATAGGTTCCAAGCTAATGTCCAAGATGGGCTATGAAGGAAAAGGATTGGGCAAACATGCACACGGTATTGTTGAGCCAATAATGGTTGAGGAAAGGCCTAAGTATTTGGGTCTTGGTTATGGACAGTCTTATGGAGAGAGTTCCAAAGTTGCCATGAAGTCCATTGAAACAGTTCCCAAAAGGAGTTTCATTGCAGGTCCTCTACCTCAGAAGTGTGAGGATTGTATTCAGGAGGAATGCAATAGCTCAAAACATCATTCGCAGGATGTAGGTGTTTAGAAGCACACACATGAACTAGAGAGTTGTGGAAACTCTGACAACCTTGAATAAAGTGATGATGTTCTAAAGGGAGCCACTTCTTCATTTGCTTCACCTACTCATGAAGCCAATAAAGGTGAAAGAGGCAAGTATAAATCCAGTTCTAAACACATCCCTTTTGATTTTGTAAAGCATGGAAAAAGAATTGCATGTTCCTTTCGTGGTTTGGATAACCATTATGTTTCTAGATGTTGGAAGAGGATGGCCACATACAGGAAACTTTTGAAGGAAAAGAAGCAAGCAGCCAAAGGTCCACAGGACAAGGCAAATCATGTTGTCAAAAGGATGCAAATGTGTTGCACTTACTACCATGAGCAAGGGCATCTTATTGAAAGGTGTTGGACTTTGAATCCAACACTGCTTCCACCAAAGCTAAAGGAGAAGGTGGAAAAAGAAAACGGCAAGGATGGAAATAAAGATTCCATGATTGATATGGTTTAGGATGATTCACATATCGATGCTGATGTGAAAACAAAGGAGGGACCTTTGAAATGGATTGGTAAGAAATGGTTAGAATTCTTATCCAGTTAACACTGCATGTCCTTTGATGCATCTATTTGCATTTCTTTGTGGAATAAATGCAAGTTGCAGGATCTTACCAAATGGTAAATAGAAAGAAGTTGAGTAGCAAACTCACTTTATTGCTACAACAGTATGTTCATTTCAGCTTTGAAAGTATAGTGTACTTAAGCAAAAGTTGAAAGATGGAATGCATGCATGAGCATGAGATGCATGTAATG
The DNA here is from genome assembly GCA_031772625.1 of Pinus tabuliformis. Taxonomy (NCBI): domain Eukaryota; kingdom Viridiplantae; phylum Streptophyta; class Pinopsida; order Pinales; family Pinaceae; genus Pinus; species Pinus tabuliformis. The sequence continues at coordinate 1,428,113,651 of CM062818.1, forward strand.
TTGGCTTGGGAGAAGTTAACTTGGTTTCTAAAATGAAGATAAAGATGAAGTATCTCATCTTTTGGAAAAGAGTCCTAAAGGTCTTTTTCCTACATGCTTGACTTGAAGGGTCATTTGTTTTAAAGGCATGTTTTATTGGCTTGTTATCTAGTTAATCATTTGTATGCAGATATAAGACATGGAAGGGTTCACAAGATGTGAAATCTGTTTCTTTGTTGAAGCAGGAGTTAGCCCATGCAGTTGTTGTTTATATGCCTACTGTTGTTAATAGTTGTTGTTGGCAGCTTTTCAAACAGGTACAAATGAAAGTTTTGTGGAGAAGATGTACTTTACATTCATTTGAGCCACCTTAGATCAAGGATCAAGGCAAAGAAGTTCAAACTACCTTCTGTAGACTTCACAACAGAAGTTCTACATGATGTCAAGGAGGAAAACAATTCTTCTTGAGACGACCAACCCATCCAAGAAGGGAAGTGGTTAGATATTTTGGTTCAGAGGCGCTATGCAAAGGCAAGTGTAGGGAGGCTGAAAGAAGAGGGTGTTGTTACTCTCATTTACTGCTCTGATCAGTATATTAGTCTTTTGGTGGACCAAAAGGTCTTTTGGTGGGAAGGCGTGATCCAAATTGGATCCTTAAACTCTCTTAAAGTCACCCAAACTCTATAAAGAAACTCATGCCAAAGTTCAAAGTCTTGTGGATATCGAGCTTATCAGAAATAACCTTTGAATAATGATAATTTGTAGCCAACACGGAGCAACGGGGACCTTCAGTCAAAGCACTTGACTGTTGGCCCATGGAGATTATGCATGGTGCAAAAATGGTAGTTGGGAATCTCAAACCCAAAAACGGAGGTTGTTTTTGATGTGCGGCTAGCATAATCGTGCATCGATGGGTAAAAGCCCTCGAGAAGGAAAAGCCCCGAGCACTCAATCAGAAGGGGAACCAAAAAACCATGGGAAAAGCATTGAAACTAACAGACGGGTCCCGCGCTCCAAAACCGACAGAATATCGGAGGTGTTTTGGGTGGTAATCTGGTTTGTCAGAGGACCAAGTGATGCGATACGTTGAATGACGTGTGTCCGGCGGATGAGAGAGAAAACCGCTCTCATCGCAGGCTAACCATCGAGCAAGTCAACAATGTGATAAGAGTGATGACTGTAGGATCTGGAGGCCCCAGATCTAACGACGGATATTACACCCCATGGGAGACCGGATTTGGAGGGACAACTAAGCTAAAACTCATAAAGATTTGAAGTCCCACGTGGACGATGAGTTGGAAGAGATTCATGTTTCATGGGCATTCTTGGAGTAAACAGAAATAATGGTTGTTTCAGATAATCGAGTGTTTCCGGTGAACCTGACACTTATCCGCTATGGAATAGGTGGCCACTTCCTTGTGAGGTGTGATGCAGTGACTGTAACAGTTGAAAGAAGGGATTCAAATGGACAGACACATGGAACGAGAGAGCTGAAAGCATAAATGAATAGTCAGGAAGTAAATGGCTTAAAGCCACAGAATGACAAAGATAGAGAGGGGGGATAGAAGAAGAGAGGAGAGTGAACAGCGAGAAAAAGCTGAATGCGTAGAGAGTCTTTGGAATCACTCGAAGGTCGAGTGAAAAGCCAAAGAGCTCAATTGACAACATAATATTGTTGTTGAAGTTGCTTGGAGGTCAAACGACTCACAGAGGCATGCAAAGGCCGAGATAAAGAGCTTAGAGAAGCTAGAGCAGAGAGCCGCGAGCCACAGCTAGAGCCAAGAGGCGAGCGCCAGAAGCGAGAGCTGAGAGCCAGAACCAGAGCCCGCGCCACAGAGTGAGAGCTAGAGTCAGAGCCAAGAGCTAGAGCAAGAGTCAGAGCTAGAGCGAAGAGCCAGAGCTAGAAAGCTGAAGAGATCCAAGAGCCAAGGGATAAGATGGTGTTCTGAGCCCAATGTTCCTGTGTAAAACATTGGAGTTGAGTGTGGAACTTGTAAAAGAACTGTTGCCATAATCCCAGGGAGCCTAGTCGAGTTAACTAGAGCTCAAGGAGACGTAGCCCAAGATATCAGGGTGAACTACATATTATATTGTTGTCTTATGTGTTTTTTTTACTACTGCTTTAACTACTATTATATGCATTTATATATCAGTTTAAGCACATTCCCATATCAGCACAACAAATAGAACTTTTAAGTAAATAATCAGCTGACAACAAATAGAAGCATACACCTTATTTTCAAGCATTTCTTAATTCCACATTGGTTAATCATTAATACTTGGGAAAATTTAAAGCTTTGGAAGTGGGAGAGGTTCTTGTAAGTTAGACAAGAATCCTGAGAGCCCCATTTTTAGATGAGTGAAGCCAAAAGACTGGGAACCAAATATTTGCATCTAGGGTGCATAAGGGTAGGGATCAATCTCTTAGTCCATAGAGGACTAAATACTTTTGTTCTGGTCACAGTCAGAGATATGACACATAACAAGTATTTAGATTCATTGATAGGAGGAATGATTGCTCCATTATAAAATGTACCAGTATACTTTGATTTCTATCCCAAATTTTCTATATATACATTTGATGAGCACATCAAGGATATTTTACAACTACAGATTCAAACAACAAGGTTTGATATGAAGAAAGAGAGAAATAATATTGCCATTCAAACTCGTGGTTATTTTAGACACACAAATACTCTCTATCCTACAGTTCTCCATGCTCCCAGCAAAGAATCCAAATCTAGTGTGGTTGTTCTAATAGATACCTAGAATCAAAAGTTAAAACATCACATTATTAAATGCGAGGACCTAAGTTTCCCAGAACATTGCGTTATTAATAACCCAAAACCTCCAACAATGCAAACGATTACTTCTGCTGATATACGAGAAGGACCATTGTTGGGTGCAGGAATTGTGCTAGAGCAAACTCCTCAACACCTAATTGTCAACGTGGGGGTTTCATAAACTTAGAGATGAAGCACAGGCAATGCCAGAAATGGTATGAACTTTTCATATTTATAATCCTACTTCTTAAGGGAAATTCTTTGCGGAATCAGATAAAAAACAATTGAAAAGGAAATTAACACCAAGGCAACTCTAGTGCTGGAATGTAAAAGACAGTTTGTAAGTAAATCAAGAAAAGAAATCCCACACGATGGAAACAATCTTAAATGCTGGAATGAAATGATATGTTCATCTTCAGATGGATGGTAAAATAGTCTGATAAGTGGGCCCTTGTAGAATCATGTCTTCCTTCTGATCTTCCTCTCACGCAAACAACCTGTCCTTGAACTCTTGCAATTTTCTTACACTAGTGCGGGTATAGTATTTCTGTGTAAGAGTATATTTGACCTTCCTTACTGAAGACTTATGTCTGAGTGAAGGTGCCCTAAGATTCAAGGCTTACATCACTCTATTTTTGTGTCAAGAGACTTTCTCTTGCACTGAAACAGAGTTCCCTTTACTCAGTTCCCAAATTACTTCCGAAAGCTAAAAGATGTGCTGGAAAAGAATTGCAACTGTAAATGGAATTCTAGAGTAAAGTATCTATGAAAAAGGAAATGCTTCAACTCATTGAACTTTGCAGTGCAAATAAACTTCATGAAATAAAATTTCTTTAAAAGAATCGAATAGTAGCCTAAGTACATTTCATGTGTTAATCAATGTTGGTGCTTTTGCCATAATGATGATATTCTTTGCAAGTATAATGTGGTAACTGCTTCCAGATATTTTAGAGATGAACTTTTAATACCAAAAATTGTTACTCAATTAGTGATTCATTCACTTGTGAAATATCTGAAAGTAAAACGCAGGTAAGTGATTAAATGTTTGCTGCAACGAATGACTAAACCAAGGTCCATGTAACAACTTGCACTAATGTAGGAAGGAGTTCCTTGCACAATCCGTTTGAAAATGAATTAAAATAGAAAACAAGAGTAAAGGAAATGCGAGAAAGATATTTCATAAGTAAAATAAGCACAATTACTCTTCAAACCATGGATCCATTTCACACATAGGCTATAAAAGATATTTTAATTCAAAACTTAAAGATTAATGATTAAACTATTACATCACACAGCTGCAAAAGAAATAACTACACTGTCTTTCTGAATAATGAAAGCAAGAGGGGTAAACAAGTTGGGTTGGCTGGGCCCTAGCCAACCAGATCGTTCCCCTTCTAAGGAATGAAAGAGATCAGCACTTCAAAGATACATCAAAGACGAATTTAAACGCTACCCATGAAAATCATAATCGTTCCTTGTATTACTCGATTTGAAAAATTACATTAGAGAGCAGTCCAACCCTAGAGAAAGGTGATAACCAGATTACATAAACCAAAATGATACTCAATGGTTCACTAGCTTACTATCTACGATCTACATCATAGATATCCTTTCAGTTCTAGGCCATTTACACTAATTACAGGTAATTCTCATTCAGGGCTCTTGGTCGAATAGTCTTAGAAAACCGAAATTACGACTTTGGCTAGTGGTTATAAATTTTCTTAGCCGTAACCTAACTTTGGAGAAAAAACCCTGAATGCACGCCACCTATTATCCTACTTCAGTTCATCGACAATTAGACTCAGAGTCAAAGATTGAGATCCGTCCTTGTGGAAGATAGCTTCTCGGAAATCTCGAATAGTGGCGATGCAGGAATCTACCTACACTAGTCAACTCATTCATCATTAATACTAAGTTCCATGATTACTCTAGGAAATCAATATGAGTTACAAGAAATATGTAAATAGGAATGAAATCTATATAAAAAGATTAATAGAGTGCTGTAATAAATCTTAATATAAAATATGAGCATGTGCAGGAAAACGGTAACCATCTTGTACTAGTGCAGGAAAGAAGGGTCTTTTATTAAGATAAAACAGAGGTTGATATTGATGGAAATGGGATAGAAAATAGGGCAATCTAGGATACCAACAACCATCATCGATTGTAGTGTCCTTTCCTAGAAGATCTACAATAGATCGCAGAAGAATTGATTTAGCTTGAAAAGCATCATCCATGTATATTGATCCACAAGTAGTAAATAGTGCCAATTCTTTTACACCATTTGTAAATTGCCCTCACATAGATCTATTTGAATATTCCCAGATTGTAAATTTTTCATCCCTGCAATTCATTTTCCCAAGCCACAATCAAAAGATAAATCTCAATAACCTTGCTAATTATGTCATACATTAGAACCACCATCCAAGGACAGGAGTATCTCCTCCTACAACTTTTGTCACTCCGTGTCCAAATCTTAAGTGTTCTGAAATACCTTTCCCTCATGATACTGATCATGTATTAGTGATTCATGGTCTTCCATATTTGGAAAATGAAGACCCTCGCCTCAAAGACATGTTTAGCAAAATGCGTCCTGCTGGTATGCCTCGTTATGGTCTAGGATGTCTAGAACAACTTGATGAGATAATTCCTCATTCCAGATTTGACAACTTTGTGCCTTATTATTGTAAGAAGTCATCAAAACTAGAAATGCAAAAATTCTTTTCGGTTATGGAAGGATGTAGGAATCATATAATTGATCATCAATGGATGAAAAATATGCTTAATTAGGATTTATACACTCATCCTGAGGCTGAAAGTTTTGACCTGACCACTCCATACCTAGAAAAAATTAGAGTATCCCATGAATGGAAAACATACATGCAAAAGAACAAAGTTCAATTGCCTTTTTATGAATGGAAGAGAAAGCAGGGAAATCTAGATGTACAAATGGAAGATGCTGAATCATTCTCAGCAAAACATTCTTGGACTTCCATAGATGGTAGTAAAATTGAAACTCCTACCACCTACCCTCCTTACAAAGCCATTTTATTAGGAGTGTTTCCGGGAAAACTAGTGTCTTTTCAATCTGCTAGCCCCACTAGGATTGGCAGCTATCCTAGAAGCAAATAATCAAAGAAATTTGCAATTTCCTCTATGTATGATAGATAAGAGAGAAGCAAATGGACCAACCTAGATCTTCTGCTTTCCTCCTTGCTTGATTTCTCTCCCCCTTAATAGATCTTACAACTCCCCTCCTACTTGTCTCGCTTAGAGAATACCTGTAGAAACAAAGTAACAAAACACCATCAAGGCATCTCGATCTATTATATCATAAACAATGCAGAATCAAAAATACATTGAACATATAATAGCATTCACAAATAACAAGATTCACAAATACACAATTATATGGAGGAAAACTCAAAGAACTTTATTAAAATAGAAGGGAGAATTACAACCCAGCTGTTTGATCCAGCATCATCCTCCCAGCATCAAAGCCCTCTTCACCTCATGAAAAGCCAAATCACCCAACAATACAATGCTCTTTCTCAAAGACAAACTATCAACACTTCCTTACAAATTATAAAGTTCCAGCCCTCTAGATCTCTTAGATGAGGAATCCATTTATAGACGTCTGCAAGGGTGTGAGTCATCTCTTGGTTTTTTATTAGTGTCATTCCACTTGTTGTTATTGGTTCCACTTGGAGATTTCTTCAATCTCTTACTCATCCTTGGGCAAATTTGGAGAGGCAACTGTCATAGGAAAAGTTTCTAGAAGATTCCATGAGCATCCACTTAGAAAACTATGTCGGACATTTGTCCATTCTCGCTTATTGCACCCCACAGAAGGCTTCTTCAGTATGCATCACACCTGGCTAGTGTAGGAGTAAGTATGCATCATGCCTTCACAGTGGAGCAGTCAGTATGGTCCAGTTTTGGCCAGTTCTGAGTGGTTTTTCAGGTGGAACTTTTGGGGAATGATGTAATCAGTTGACCATGATCCTTTAGGGTATGAAACAACACTTTTAGGGGTTAAAGAGCCCTTGGTTTATTGACATATAAGATTGGGGTTGCAGTGCCCAAATATGTCTATAACAGTTGCCCCCTAAAGCATGAAGTCATAAATATTTTGATGTCGGGTGAAATGCTTTATCATGAGGATCCGAGGTATTCGAACTGGAAGGTGACTTGTATAAGATACAATACAATACATCATCATCATATTATTTTCATGATCTAGCTGAGGCGGGCATTCCCATGCTCAACTTTATAAATTCATTTTCATGTACATAGGATAGATAATCGTCTGCAGTTGCAGACTGGTGATTCTTTACATGTAGAGTCATCATCCCTAGCTTGGATGATCATCTGTGCAGCTTCTGTGTACATTTGATGTCTTTATATTCCTGAATATATCGCAGCCCGGATGGATGAAACTAGATCTGGGGTCTTCAAACTCATTCAATCTTTGCCCGATGTACAAGTCGATCGATGTGAAAAGATGTTCTGAAGTCGAACATGGAATGACGTCATCTGATTACCGGCCAATAATGTAAGTTGTTAATAGGCGTGAGAGGAATCATCGATAATGATAATGACCCTCAATGTACTAAAGTATAATTCATGTGGTGTGAATATATTATCTGATGTCGAACACCATGTAAAATCTTTCAGTCGAAGGCCATTGATGTAAACCGGTCACCGGAAGTGAGAAACTTACCATTGAGGCATGCAAGGTTCAAAGTATTGAAAGGGTTGTTTCTAAGTCAACTTCTTGGATAATGAGCTGATGTCGACAAGAAGTGACCTGTTGTAGGAGGGCCTTAATGTATCCTACATCTATGACATGAAATGAAGCAAATGATTTTCTGGAGGTCAAAATGATTTGATGATATGTTCAGGAATGGTGGTCACGAAAAATGGAGGGTGAAGGTATTGTAGTGGATGAGGCATTAACTGGATGGTGAATTCTATGAATGACTTCTCTTGAACATATCGGCGACACTGAGATGGATTGGTAGCATTAAACCAAAAAGATGGATGGTATGGAGGACCAATGGTGATATGATCGGTGAATGGAATAACCCAACTCGACTCAATTGTGGTGATGGAGTGAAAGTGTCATGTTCAAGAGTGACCTACTACCAATAAAATTCTTGAAGTTTTCTTTTCTTTTTCCCCAGTCATTGCTGACCAGTACCTCTTTATTTTTGTCAAGCTTTTGGAGGATAACATATGCTTGTTCTATAATTTTCCCTTTAGGCAAACCTATCACTATGTTTTAGCGAGCCTAGCGACAGTGAAACTCGTTCTTGTCTGGATGGAAAAGTTTACCGCTATTGTTTTAACGAGTTTGAAGAAAAGGATAACTCGGTCCTTTTCATGTTTAGAGAGTTTGAAAAGGGATGAAAAGGAAACTCCAACAGTTCTTTTTCATAGCATAATCCCTTAAGTCCGAAAAAGATTAAAATAATACAAAAGGGATGACTTTTCCGATCACTTTAGCGAGCCGAAAAAAACAAGCGCTTGATTTTTTTTGTAGGATAATCCCTCAAGTCCAAAAAAGATTTAAAATGTACAGGAGGGATGGAACTTCCAATCACTTTAGCAATCTAGAGAGGCCAATATCTCGACAATCTTTTCATATTTAGCATGTCTGAAAAGAGTTTAAAGGAGACTCGTTTTCGAGGAACGAGTGGCATTTAGGGTAGCAACTAGTTTCGGGTAATCTTGGAACTTCTCAAAACATGGTGATGTGAAGAGGGTGGCTAACAGGACCACTCATTGCAGCTGTTCCTCAAAATGGTAAACAATCAAGTGGAAGAATATGATCGGCCAAAAGGATGGAGGTGATGGAAGGAACACAACCAAGGTTCAAAAGGCTAATATAATGGCAATCACAAAGGTTATTTACCGGAGGTGGCTTCATTTTTTAACGAGCTTGAACTCTGCGGGAACATATGCTCAGTTGGCAGGTTCATTTTCTAACGAGCTTGAACCTTGCAGAAACATTGCTCATTAGGCAGGTTCATTTTTTAATGATCTCGAACCTTGTGGGAAGTATGCTCAGTTTCCTTTTTATGTAAGCTAGGAATGACTAAAATAAAAAGCTAGAAAAACTATAAAGCTAAGGAACTACTGAGGTTTGGTAGGATGTTTTCGTCTGCGAAATGATTCAAACACTTCCTTCGCTTCGTTTGCGGTGCAGACAAAGTTAAATGGTGGATCAGACCAATCACCTAACCTAAGAAGTTGAAAAAAATAGAAAAGCTAAAATTGAAATTGGTTGTTTTTATCTCTCATAAAAAGGTTTGCATGCCCATAGGCATCGAGAAAAGGAGAGTCTCCAGGTAACCATATGGAAGTCACTGTGATTCAGTAGGATTGTTTTGTCAACGGAGTCGAAGAAACACTCCCTTAGCTTTGTCCATCAAATAGACAAAGGTGAATGGTGTGAGATAACACTTCCAATCACATAACCTATAGGAAAACCTATCTTTTCAGTTGGGTTCATCTGCCAAATGGATAAGGGTGCATGCCCCCTAAGCTTCATTACATTAACCGAACTACTCGCGGTAATTAGGTGGAAGGAATGAAGGTTGAAGAGACACTCTTGATGCAAAAGGACCATTTAGGGATGATGTTTGCTTGAAGCCATGTTTGAACCGAGAAATGAAAGCTGGTGAACAGTGACAATTTTGCCTTCATGCAGGAAACACATCACTCGAAAGAGTGTTGAATCAATAGCTTCCATGTTGTAAACATAGTCACGTCCAAGGAGTACGTTGTAATCTAATGGTCCTTGGACTATCATCACGTTCAAGTGAATGATTTTCCTTCTCAAAGTTATCGGCAACTTAGGAAGGATCCCTAACAGTCGAGTGGTTCCTTTGTTAAAGCCTGATAAACTTTGTGTAACAGGCATAAGCGATGGCAAACCAAGCGCTTTCCAAGCAGTTGAAGAAAGGATACTCACTGAAGCCCCTTCATCTATGATAGTGCCAGACACATTCATTTTGTAAACTTGTACTCTGATTCGGAATGGTACATTAGAAGGAAGGTGAGATCTTGCTAGTCGATTCCAATCAAAGGAAGTAACTAGACTACTTGGAGGGGGTACCAAATAAACAATTGAATTAACCCCTTGAATAGCGGGAACTGGGGTATTCTCTTCTTGTTGTGAAGGAATGGGCGTATTGCCACCAAGTTCATCGGATTCTAAAGTAACAAAAAGAATTTGAACAGTATCATTCTCACTCTCTTTGGGAATGGTATCATCTGAAGGTTGACCTCCTGAAGGCAAAACTGGGTCGAATGCCATCTCGACCTGCTGACTTTGGTCTAGTATGGACTCAAAAGATTCACTTTCAACGATAGGTGTTTCGATCGACGATTGAGTTATGTCAGTCAGATTTTCAACTAGTAAAGGACTTGGGGAGAGTTTCTTGTATCTAGATGGAAGTCGCGATGGTGAAGCAGGACAGTTACGCAAGACTCTTTTGGCCTCGTCCAAAAAAGGACAATGGGGAAGGTGATGGTCCCCTTCACATAATCCACATGGAATTTTGACCTTTCCTTTCTGTCTAGGGGATTCATTTTCACTAGTTGATGGTGTGTTACTAGAGGTTGATGTCACTAGAGGGTACGACTGGGGAGATCATTCTCTCAAGATCTGCAGAAGGCAAGGAAAATCTCGATGAAAATGGTTTCCTTTGCAAATTACACACGGAAATCTGAGAGATTTGGTGTGCGGATTTTAACGAGATGATTCATGGTTGCCCCCTTGCTTAACTGACTTCTTCTTCCTCTTCTTCTTCCCTTATCTTCTTCTCAGCTACTTGGTTATTAGTATCACTATTTTCACCAAGCGAGGAGGAAGAAGGGGAGGGAGAAACAAATGAAGAAGGAGGCGAAGGGTTAACTTCAGTATCAATTGGTTGCTGATTCGATTGCTAAGGAATCATGGTATCTTGAACGAAAGAGGTTGAGAATAGCCATGTTGGTGTACCAATTGTGATTCCTGGAAGGGACAATGTGGCCATATATGGAGCACCAATATTTCCCCAAGAAGAAAATGGACTAGGATTCCCCTCGAGAGGGATTCCATGATTGGTGGACTCCATTATCTCAACCTAAGATCAACGAAGGAACAGGGATGTTATTCCGAATAAAATAAATTTTAATGATGCTTTGACACAGCTATGCTTTTTCAATTTTTAAGATTTGAGATAAAGCTAAAGATGACTCTAGTCGCATTCGATTTTTAATGAGCCTGAAGTGACAAGTGCTCAGATGGACCTTTTCTTTTAAGGAGTCGAAAAGGAATGAAAGTGACTACTATGGAAATCTAGATAAAGGGATCACCAAACCAATTTCAAAACTGCAATATACACCTTGGTGGCAAGTTAAAGAGAAATTACCAAGGACTTATATACGACAGTCAATCTTCCCGAATGCTGTGTTCAGTGCATTGCGATCGATAGGGCGGCAGACATGGCTTCCTATGGATAAAGGATATAAGCCTATTGTGGTCTCCCAATATATACTCGATGGTACGGGGAGCACAAGTCTGTGCTAGCACTTGTCATATCAAAGAAGAGGAATCACCCAACCTTCGATGAAAATGATAGTTACTAGATTTTATGACGTTGGAACACGTCTCTAGCCTAAACCTCTAGATGTGTTACGTCAGGTTCCAAAGCATTGTTAAGTTCATTGAAACTTATTTTAGAGTTGATCTTGTTTAGAAGTTTTCCTTTCAATGGTTCACCATGTGATGTGGATGTAAAATTCCTAAATATGCAATCTAAAATGATAAACAATCGTTGTTTATTTTTAGCAATGAAAATCCTAGCTACTAAGGAAAGAAGATTACGATTCTTTCAAAAAAAGAGGAAAGAGTACACTCTAAATGCACTCTTCCTAAATCATTTTTCGCACATAGTCTAAATGCAAATGCAAATGCATGTATTTGTTTTTAATTCCCCTTAATGTGAAGAATGTCGAAAGGAAAACTAAGTATAGATCCGAAATATTTTCTTCAAAGCGACATTTTGACAATTTCTTTCCAAAATAAAAGGAAGACTTAAATGACACTTTTCAATTTCAAATAGAAGATTCTTTCGACACTTCAAATATCAACAAATCAAATCAAATACATGACAAAAAGTTCAATATACTATTCAAAGAAGGAAGACTCAACGATACTTCTCTTTTTGACACAAAACGATAGTTACGACACTTTTGTTCCAAAACGACGGATCGATTTAAGCAACTTTTCGACAAAGGATGTGTAAATGATGGACAAATACATAAAAAAATTTACTAATCCTAATCAATGGAGGCTAAACTATATAAAGCAAGGAGGCTTCATCAATGAGATACTGTTCATAAGTAGGAAAACAACTAAACAGAGCTGAAAACAAGGACAAAAAACCCAAATTTCAAGGAGAGAAATAGGATTACTCAGTCATCGCACTTGTGCTTCACAGGAACAGGGATGCATCTCACCTGCTACACTCAGGAAGTGTGATGGATGCTAGCTTCTGGTGATAGACAGTGTGATGGGCCAAGGATCGCAACTGAGATGGGTTTTGGCTCAAATTTGCAGCTGATTTCAGTGAGTTAAGCTGAGCTATTATGGACAGTAAAGAGAAAAGTACAGGGGTATGATCTTGGAAGGTTACTGAGCTACCAATAGGGAATTTAGAATGCTTGTAAGTCAGATTTTCAATTCATAAACTAAACCGGAGATTGACTAAAGCAACATTCATCTACTTTTCAATTGCAGAGCAAGAGCAGTTCGAAGGCTATCTAGCTAACTTCAGGCTCCGTATATAGTTTATAAAACAAAAAACAATAACAAACAAGCATCTATTTGATCCCCAGCGGAGTCGCCATTTTGTTTCCGAGAAAACTAGTGTCTTTTCGATCTGCTAGCCCCGCTGGGATTGGCAGCTATCCTAGAAACAAACAATCAAAGCAATTTGCAATTTCCTCTATGTATGATAGATAAGAGAGAATCAAAGGGACCAACCTTGCTTGATTTCTCTCCCCCTTGATAGAGCTTGTAACTGCTCTCCTACTTGTCCCGCTTAGAGAATACCTGTAGAAACAAAGTAACAAAACACCATCAAAGCATCTCGATCTATTATATCATAAACAATGTAGAATCAAAAATAAATTGAACATACAATAGCAATCACAAGTAACAAGATTCACAAGTACACGATTGTATGGAGGAAAACTCAAAGAACTTTATTAAAATAAAAGGGAGAATTACAACCCAGCTGTCTGATCCAGCATCATTCTCCTAGCATCAAAGCCCTCTTCACCTCATGAAAAGCAAAATCACCCAACAATACAATGCTCTTTCTCAAAGACAAACTATCAGCACTTCCTTACAAATTACAAAATTCTAGCCCTCTAGGTCTCTCAGATGAGGGATCCATTTATAGATGTCTGCAAGGGTGTGAGTCATCTCTGGGTTTTTGATTAGTGTCATTCCACTTGTTGTTCTTGGTTCCACTTAGAGATTTCTTGGATCTCTTACTCATCCTTGGGCGAATTCAGAGAGGCAAGTGTCATAGGAAAAGTTTCTAGAAGATTCCATGAGCATCCACTTAGCAAACTATCTCGGACATTTGTCCATTCTCACTCATTGCACCCCATAGAAGGTGCCTTCAGTATGCATTGCACCTGGCTAGTGTAGGAGTCAATATGCATCGCACCCTGATAGTGGAGCAGTTAGTATGGTCCAGTTTAGGCTAGTTCTGAGTGGTCTTTCAGGTGGAACTTTTGGGGAATGATGTAATTAGTTGACCATGGTCCTTTAGGGTATGAAACAACACTTTTAGGGGTTAAAGAGCCCTTGGTTTATTGACATATAAGATTGGAGTTTCAATGCCCAAATATGTCTATAACAAGGAGAAGTAGAGAATAGTGCTAAAGCCATTCCATTGGTCATAAAAGATGACAGTGCCCTTGTCATTGATGGTAGGATACAGAAAGCCAGTGAACAAATAAACTGGACAAATACAGCAATTAAAGGGATAGAAATGAATTTTGCAAAGTCTATTAAAGTTAAAAAGGATTTTGACAGTATATAAGTCTCTGTAAATAGTATTAACATAACTTTGAATGATGTGAACTATTCCACTATTGTATTGAAAGGTTTTTTCAAAGAATCATTAACAAGGATAGAATATGTTGAAAGGAAAGTAGATATGGGAAACCAATCTACTCAGAAATCTATTGAAAAACTGTCTGAAAATTTTGATAAACTTCATATAGCTCCCAAAGACAAACCGATTCCTTTTTTTTCTCTATTCAAGAGATCTATAAATATTCAACATCCTTTTAAGCCTATTGACATATTTCCTTCTCTCTTCCCTCAATAAATGACCAAAGAAAAATCTGAGCCAATGATAATCTCCTCACTGTTTAAAGAAGTAGAGCAACCTGAAAGCTCAAGACCACATTTGTTCCCTATCTATGAGCCTCTCAAAAGTCAATATACTAGGTATCCAGCACCTGGTCTTAGTGGAAAAGGGAAACTTCCAGAAACGCAGAACTTCCATCCTTAATCACATAGAAAATGGAATATTGACAATCTGAGTGTTGCTCAGATTCGACAAATGATAGATCTTATGTTTACAGAATACAATCTCATGTGCCTAAGGGGAAAAAATGAAATAGAAGTTTGTAAATTTGTTGTTCAATGCTTTACTAGAACTTTGTTGAGATGGTGGGAAATAGATTCATCACCTGCAATAGTGGAAAAAATGGAACATGAGATATTGAAAGATGAAGCAAGAGATATCATTCATAATTCTGACGGAGATCCACAAAGCAATATGATTGGGGCACTAACTTCATTCATTTTAGAACATTGGTGTGGAGGAGAACTTGAAATTTCCTGAAGATGAACCATTGTTGCTGGTTCGAAACGTCGATCAGAAGGAAATCTAATGCGATGTATCCGGAAGATAATATAGACAACCATGAGATAATTCTCATGAATATTAAATGCAATAAAATGTCTCATTATGAATATTTTCATAGAGATTGGATTCAGAAATATATGAGGTTAAAGATAGAAAAAATCTCTTGTGGAAACAAATCTACTTAGCAGCATTTCCTTCAAAATTTTTATATGATCTAAGACAACAAGATGCTTTTCAATTGTCTTTTGAATCCTTTACTTGGGGATAAATATACAACATCATAACAAAAGTTTTGGTAATTTTATGCACTAGTATGAAAGTTAATAAATCTCTGCAGAAGATGTCAAGATTACCAAACAACAAATCCATCTGTAATGAGTATGGTCTTGCTATAGATGACCCCATACTAAAAGGAAGAAAAGCTAAAAAAGACAAGAAACAAAAAAGACAAGAATACAGAAAATATCCAGAGAGGAAAATAAAAGGGGCCAAGAAAGGATACTATAGATATGTGCCAAAAACACATTACTATGAACCAAAGGATATCCATCTGCAGACACATAAGAAAGATCAATGGATTAAATTGATTTGTTGGCTCTGTGGCCAACATGGACATACCTCCAATTGTTGCCCTTTATCAGAAGAATCTAAGAAAAATAGAGGAAAGAAATCCTTTGAATCTGCAAAGAAGAAAAAGATAGTAAAAATAGAAGGCATGGTGCCAACCCTGTGTTATAAATGTGGTTCTAAGAATCACAAATCTGAAAATTGTCCAAACATATAATTTAGAGAACAGATACAACAAAGACAACTCTATTCAACATCTGAATCCTCTGAAAGTTCTTCTTCAGAATGCTCTGATGAAGAATTAAACATGCACATGAATGAATGTGACTGCACTAATTCAAATAATTGTCAGTGTGAATCATGCATTGAATCAGAAATCTCATATGATGAAGACCATGTTTCTCAGCCAAAGGAGAAAGTTCTCATGGCACAAACCATGGACGATGTAGAAACAAAGCTACCTGCCCAGATCATAACATTGGGAGAAGGAGAGATGAAGGAAAAGTTACTAGAAACACTTCTAAGCACAACGCACAAAAATCAGGGGATCAGTAGCAAGACTGCCACTAAAATTGAACCAAAGGCATTATTCATCAATGCCTCATTTGAAAGAAATAAAAGATCTTTCCAAAGAAGACAACAGAAATCTAAGACCAGAGCCCTCACATTAGGAGAATTCAACCAAGAGATTCATCATCTAAAAAAAGTGATTATCTCTCTAAAAGCACAGGTCTCTGAGTTAGAAAAAAGGGAAGAAAATTGAGGAAGCATATGATGAATACTACTCTAACCGAAATATTGAAATATTTGAAGGAAAAAAGGATGATACTATAGGATTCACCAATGTGAGAGTAATGGCTATCCAGTATCAACAACATTATGTTATGCTAGATATCTGTATAAATGGTGAAATGTTTTCCCTAAGAACACTTCTTGACTCTGGGGCAGATGTCAATATTATAAACTCAAAAACAGTACCTACAACGTACTGGGTAAAATCCTTTAGACAAGTGATTGGGTTAGGAAACAAAGATCTCTTGTATGAATTCCCTTATGCCTCTATTTGATTTAAATAGCATTGCATCAAATTAAAATTTTTTGTTGCAGACATTCCTATTGACTGTATTTTGGGGAATGTATTTTGAGCAGCTGTGGAGCCAAATGGATCAGCCAAATTGAAAACTAGCAAGGCTGGTTATTTTATATTAGTACCAAACTCATACGGAAAATTACAAACAATCAAGTTACCCTTTGTCTCTACTCCCAGAATGTCTACTATGGTACAAGCAATGCAGCAGATCGAAGAAGAAAGAAATAAAATTGAAGAGCTCAAGAAGCTAAAGATCACCATAAAGATAGGAGATTATCTTCAGACTCCTATAATTAAACAAAGGATCTCAACTTTGAGATCATAGATAGAAAAAGATTGACGTGTTGAAGAACCAAATAAGTTTTGGCATAGAAAACATCACTGTGTAGAGTTGCCCTGCAAAGATAAGTATGAAGGGAAACCCTGCAAGAGTAGAGAAATCCCTATGAACAAAGAATATAGAGATCTCTGTCAAAAAGAGATAGAAAGCCTCCTAGAAAGAAGATTGATTGAGAGTCCATCAGTCCTTGGAATTGTTATGGATTTTACATTAACAAACATTCAAAACAGTTAAGAGGGATCCCAAGACTGGTCATAAACTATAAACCTCCGAATACCGTCCTCTCAGATGATACTTACCCCATTCCTCACAAAGGAAATCTTTTAGCAAGAATAGTAGGGGATACATTATTTTCTAAATTTGATATGAAATCAAGATTTTGGCAGGTGACAATTAATGAAGATGATAAGTTTAAGACTACTTCCAGTGTCCCAATAGGACACTATGAATGGAACATCATGCCTTTCAGGCTAAGCATGCCCCCTCCAAATTCTAGAAGGTTATGGATAATATTTTCAAGCCATATTTTGATTGGTTACTAGTATACATTGATGATATACTTATATTTTCTAAAAACGTCCACGATCACTTTAAACATATCCAAAAATTTGTACAACTTGTGAAAACCAATGGATTGGTTCTTAGCAAAAAAAATATTAAATTATTTCAGACAAGTATCAAGTTTCTTGGCCATATAATTAAATATGGACAGATCACTCTGCAAAAACATGCTCTCAAATTTGCTGATAAACTTCCAGATACTATCACTGAAAAAAATCAATTATAGAGATTCTTGGGATGTTTAAACTATGTAAGAATATTTTACAAAGATTGCGCCAAAGATAGATCATTACTCAACAGAAGACTACAAAAAAATCTAGAACCTTGGTCTCAGTCCCACACTGAAGTTGTGAGAAGAATTAAAATGAAGGTAAAAACTCTTCCTATTCTTCATATCATTGTTGAAGATTCTTTCAAAATTGTTGAAACAAATTGCAACAATGGAAGGTGGGGAGGAATTTTGAAGCAAAAAAAAAGAAGGAGAAAAGCAAATAGTTTAGTTTGTCTTAGGGACTTGGATCCCACCTAAGAAAAACTATTCTACAATAGAAAAGGAGGTCAAAGCACCATGGAACTGCATTGATAAATTTGATATCCACCTGATACACAAAATTTTTCTCTTAAGAACAGATTCCTCTGCACTAAGAAAGTCCTTAGTAAAGCTATAAATAAAGCAGGAGAAGCTAAGTTTGCAAGGTGGCAAGCCCTATTTGAAAATTTTGACTTTGAATTCGAACACATAAAACACAAAAATAATTGTTTGCCTCACTTCCTAGGTAGAGAATATTTAAATCAGAAAGGAACTGGCATGGTGATAGTAATAGAATGGGACCCTTCCCAACATACAAAGACTCTAAGAAGTATTTTTGAAACACATAAATGGGAAGAATATTGTTCCAAATGGAAACTAACATGGTAGCTAAGAAACACAAAATTTCTCGATTCAAATTTGTAATGTCATTCAGATATTCAACACTTAGTACCTGAAAGGAAAGTCTACCCCAAGGGTAGCAAATGGATACACGACATGGTGTATCACAGGAGTATGATGGCCGCACATTTGGTTGAAGAATCCCTAAGCCAAAATTTT
Source organism: Pinus tabuliformis (assembly GCA_031772625.1). NCBI lineage: Eukaryota > Viridiplantae > Streptophyta > Pinopsida > Pinales > Pinaceae > Pinus > Pinus tabuliformis. The sequence continues at coordinate 1,428,132,009 of CM062818.1, forward strand.
AGAGATATCACTATGATCTGGGCAGAAGGAAGAAACCAGAGGAGAATCTTCAACAAGAATCTTACCGTAAATCAGACCAGATGATTGGGATGGTACGACATGCCAGAAATGTGGCCACAGGGTAATCCAAGCATTATCTTCCTAGATAGAATTTACAACTTTTTAGACTACAAAAATTTGTGGTGGGACATCATGAATGTAGACAGAAAAAATGAAAGTCACTACACAAGAGTAAAATTTGCGGCCATAGGGACCACACAAAGACAACGACAAGGTGAATGGCTTCAACAATGGTGGAACAGTTTCAGCCTCAACAAGACTACTATGGATCCTCTTTTCTTCCAGCATGACTTTCAATATGAATGTGACACTTGTGGATTTTTAGTTGAATGTTGGCATTCTCCATGTAAAACATATTCTGGGTATATCTCATAGCATGTAAGCATTAATGTGCGCATTATGGTAATTTATTTATTGGTTAAAACCTCATGTCAATAAGATTTCATGTTAATACTTTGTCCCAAATCATTAATAAACATCAAAATTTACAATGAATTTTCCATTTAATACTTATGTATATTTTTCCAGGTTTTTCGAGGAGGTGACCTCTATTCGCCTTATGGCCTATACGAACCTGCATTATATTTAACATTTGTTTAAGCATCTAGCTGGTTTGCAACCTAACGATCCCAGCTGCCAGGCCTTTCCTTTTCCAGCTGCCAAGTGGTATTGCTCTGTTTCGATGATGGAAGGGTCAAGAATCGGTGTCTGTCATTTTTCTGAGAGCTAAGGCTATCCACCAGGAAATTTTCTCTTCGTGCTTGGTTAGTTGTTCGTAGACCGCCCCTGAAACTTCACTCTGCAAACCCTAACCTGTTGAGGGTACATTCTGGCGAATGGATTTTTTCTCTATAGCTTCACTCCATAGTGCGTTCAACCAAAACATTTGACCCAACCATTGGAGCAGTCATACTCTACCAGCTAACACCCGAATTTTGTCTTCCATTTGCAGGCATGGCTTGCTTTGTTACAAAATTTTTATTTAGTTATGCTAGGGCTATAATTTCTTGTTTTAAATTTATTCGCTTAACTAATACTTGTTTTCATGCTTCTATCCATAGGTAATTTTACTTTTATTCCCTTAGAATGCCTCTAGGACCGACGGAAATTGAACTCAGTCCCTCTAGACAGGTAATGCGTTTAACCTTTTCAAATTTTTGCAGTTACTTCTAATTGTTCTTACATCTATATTTCAGCACTGAGTTATCCCGACATTTGTGTGTAGGTTAGTCTGGAACTAATGAGCTTGGATGGCTTCTTCCAACTCCAACATCCCAGCATCAAGCGGAACCAAAATTCCCTTGTGGGTGAATGGCAGGGTATGGAAACCTTCTTTAGGGATGGCATGCCCCTTGAATGAAATGCTAAATTGGATGATTTTCTTTTGCTTTTTATTTTACGGAAACCCATGTGGTTGTAATTAAGTATGGGTAAAACCCTTGTTGCCGAAGGGCATTATGTGTTTCTTTTGGAACGATTCTCTGGATGGTTCTTTGGAAATTGACACTAACTGAGGCTTGATTATCCGCTCGGCTATTTATTCTGTAATATGAAATGTTTAAGTTACTCTTTTACTATTAAATGATTTAGTTTGTCTCATAATACCATTAATGCAATACTTACACTCAAATAATATCTTGACTTGTTCTACCTATATTGATTATAGAATTAGCAAGTGCTTATTTATCACTTGTAATGGAATTTGTTTAGTATCTGTTTTCTTGTGGACTACATAAAAAAATTTATCATCTTACTTAGACTATCTGGTGCAGTATGTCGAGGATGTATAATTGTTCTTAACCTTTCTATTAAGTATAAAAATTCTTAATCATTCAGAACTGCTTCCTGGGTGTCCCATTGCGACTGGCCGAGGAACAAATCTAGAATAGCGCAGTCATTCTTTTATTCCTTTCGTTTAACAATATTAAACCCTTAATCTACTTCTGTTGTACTATTGGAACGGAACGAGTTCCCTTTAGTCGATTGATTGAGTTGTTTTACCACTTCAATCTTTCATTTTTCTTTTCTTACTAGTCCGTAATGTATTAATCACTCCTACCCAATTTCTGGGTTGTATTTTAATTACAAACTCTACTCTTAGTAAACAGTGGAAATGACTCCTCTACAATAATATTGATGAGACTATAGAGATATTTGTTTAAACAACCATTCATTTTCCCTATTCACACAATTCTTCCCATAGGACAATCTTTCTTACACCTTGAAGAAATCTTTATTTACACAGAATAATTTCTCCTATAATATCTGATTTTATACAATGCTTTCGTTTTGCAATGTGCACTTTTTCAACTAATCGTTTTTTTACAAAGAAATATTTTCTTTTACCAGGTAAAGGTTGTACATAGTTAGTTATTTCTATTATACGAACATTTACAAGAAATATTTATTTACACAGAAGTAATTTCTTTTACAATGCAATGAGCTTATACATTCTTTCAGTTTCTGCAATATAAATTTATCCAGAAAGAATTTCCAATAAATTGTAGTTTCACATGCTCAAGATGGTCTCATTTTCCTGTTAGAAAGTAGTTTTGATCGCAACAACTTTCCTTTAAGAAGTTCTAATTGTGATTTTAAGATAATCATCCTTTCTGTCAGGAAACAATTTCAATAGCACAACATGTCTATATAGTTTCATTTTCTCATAGAAAAATCACCTGTTTCTACTGTTTTCCTTAATTTCATTTACTTCATCGTACCCCTAAAAGGTAATTATCTAATTTAAATGCCAATATTTAACAAACGTAACTATAGGAAGAATTTCTCATAACATATTTAATACCATAGTCACTTAATTGCAGACTATGCATTTGTTACTTATCTATTGTTGGAAGATCGATTCTTTGTAGATGAAACCTCTCCACCCTTCCAATGAGATATTGGCGATTATGTCCAATATTCTCCCCCCAAGCTCCTCAATTCCTTCAGAATAGTTTCTGAAGGTAGTAGTGAATTTGTTTCAGCATCAGGACCCCAAGTCCAGCCTACAAACACTTCCTTCTAGCAGAGAAGCTAATCTCAAGAGGTTTTCCCACTAAACTCTTGTTCAACTCCAGGAATCCCTTCCTCTTTTTCCAACCCCCTTCTCCTTCCCCTTTTCTCCATTTTCTTGGAGGAAGAGGAGATGAGGGAATAAATACCTTTCACTGATAACTATCTGGTGAAATGATAGTTATCGAGGGTCATCCATTATTCCTCAGATATTTCATAAAGACAGTGTAAATTTTCATAAACAACTTAATTACTAATTATCATTAACAATAACACAATAACTAATTGTCACTAGTTTACTTATTCGTAATATTAGAAATGTCCAAAAATTAAATCACAAGACTGGGGATGTCACATCCCCCCCTTAGCAGAACACTGTCCCTGGTGTTGATTCTTCCATCTACTCCTGAAATAGTCCGGGATATGCCTTCTGCATAAAATCTTTATCTTCCCAAGTGGCTTCTTCTTTCCTGAAGTGATTACATTGCTCTTTAACTTGGATGATAGCTCACCTCCACAACATTACATATCTCTGATCGAGTATGCACAGGGCCTTGACCATAAATTCTCCTTCTGGCTCGACCTACCACAAGTACAATTGTCATATAATTGATACACTTCTAAACAATTGTAACATATACATAGATGACAAGAGTTTTTATTTATATATATTTTTATACCTGAAGATCTTGCCAAATTTTTATGTGCCTGGGATCATATACATACTTATTTAAAAGAAAAACATGAAATACCTTGTGAACCTGAATGTGACTGGGTAGGGCGAGATGATATGCAACTAGTCCTACTCTATCTAGAATTTGAAAAGGGCCACAGAACTGGGGAGCCAACTTGGCACATTTTCCACATCTAAGAGTAATTCTATTTGGTTTAATTCACACGTACACATGATCCCCTACTTGAAACTCCCAGTAGGTTCTTCTGCTATCGGCATAAGCTTTTTGTTTATCCTATGCGGATTTCAGATTTTGCCGAACCTTCTTCATTGTTCTCTCTAATTCTTCCAGCATGTCCAGTCCTAATATCATTTTATTTTCAAGGTTGTTTGAGTTTGTAGGGATGGTACACTTTCTCCCATAAAGTACTTCAAAAGTACTCTTTTTTAGCGACTCGTGATAACCATTGTTGTAAGAAAACTCTACCAAGTGTAGGTGCTCTTCCCATTTTTTGTGTTGTTGCATCACATACATACACAACATGTATTCTACCACTTGATTAACTCTTTGAGTTTTTCCATCGATCTAACTGTGATAGGAAGTGTTGAAATGAATTTGTGTGCCTAACCCCATACATAATGCTTTCCAAAAAGAATAGGTAAATTTAACATCCCGATCAGAGATTATGACTCGAGGCATTCAATGTAGCCTAAAAATCTCTTTCATAAATATATCTGTTATTTGAGATGCTTGGTATGTGGACTTGACTGGTATAAAATGGGCAGTCTTGGTTAGTTTGTCTACCACAACCATAATTGAGTCATTTTTCCTTTTTGATCAGGGTAAACCTGTTATGATATCTAAGGTTTTGGTACCCCATTTCCATTCAGGAATGGGTAAGGGATGCAGTAACCCAACAAGATGTTGATGCTTAGCTTTAACTTGTTGGAATTCTAAGAATTTAGCCAATTATTCTGCAATATCTTTCCTCATACTAGACCAGTAATAGTTTTTCTTGATGGAAAGGAAAATATTTTGATAGCCTGGGTGGGCAGCATAAGGGATTCTTTGAAATTCATCTACTATAATTTACTTTATGGACAATTGGTTAGGAACATATATACAATTTCTAAACATCAACAAATTCTCAAGGTTAATACTGCACCCTTTTTGTCCCACAGATCTGTGCAGATTTAGCTTGTTGCCAAAGATAACCATATTTTGGGTCCTTCTGAGCTGCTTCATTTATTTTCTCAGCAAAATTGAATTTTGCTTAACTAAATGGAATTTCGTAGATATAATGCAATTTTCTACTTAACACATTCACAACTCGGTTCTTTTTCCCTTTAAATGTTTGATTTCAAATCAAATTCACTTAAGAATTTAGTCCATCTAGATTGGCTCGCATTCAAGGTAGGTTGATTGAAGAAACTCATTAGGCTGATGTGGTCTGTTCTGAGTGTTAGCGCTTGAAATTTCACCTCAGGCTGAGAAAGGTAAACCTCAAGGCAACATCAAACCATTTAGCCTCGTAGCTAGCCCTACGGGGCAGGAGAAGGCTCTCTCCGGTCTATCTCGGTAAGATCTTCAATAAATGAGATGACCAATAGGGTAACACTGATTTTAGGCTAGTAAACTGATCAGAAGGATTGATTTGGGGTTTTTTGGGTTTTTGGTGGCAAATTGAGGATAGGGCAATTTTGGGTGCGGGGATTGGACACAGTTTCTGCAGGGGGTTCTTTGGGGCGAGGTAGGAGACAGTATTGATGCCTTTGATTGAGGTGGATGGTCAGGAATGAAAGGTGAGGAGCTAAAGAGAGCAAACAATAACTTTGAATTCTCTTTAGACAGTAGAAAACATTGAAATTAAACAAACTTAAAAGCAGAGCATGGCAGGCATGAATTCTTACTTTAACACTTCATTTGTTTAATGTGCAGAAGTAAAAGAAAGGAAATGAGTCACATAACACACTTACAAGTACATTGAGAAACACACCATCAACACATGAGTCCACAAGAATCCCAAAGAGGATTGCAGAACCCTGGTCTTCCTTAGCCAAAAATTGCAGAGATACAGTGAATAATACAATGATAGCTTCTCCCTCAAGAGTCCAACCATGAAAATGAGCAAGAAAGTACATAATAGATGATCTAACCTCTTTTCCTTCCTCCATGGGTCGAGCTCACTATCCTAGGAGCTGTTTCAACGACTTCTAAACTAAGCACTACAAACTAGGCAGTCAAAACAACTTGCCTCTATAAGCTAGGAAACCAATTCATTCATTTAATATTTACCCTTTTCATGAATGAATCTTCTAGAAGTGTTACATAAGAGTAAAAGTGTCTTAAAAGTACAATAATTACATCAAAGAGAATCATAATTCAACCCAAAAAGTCAAACTGGGTCAAACTACGTTTTTCTGAGCTGTACAGTGCATTTTGGAAAAATCTGCCTGACGGGTCGCGCGCCCCTGCTTGACGGGTCGTGCGCCCCTGCTTGACGGGTCGCGCGCCTTTGGAGCCACTTTTGGGGCACTTGCAGGTGTCCAAATTGGGCAAGAGTAGGCTTGTTGGAAATTTCTATGAGTCTAATTTCCAACCCAACTGGAATTTTTGAATTTGGAGTTCATTTGCCCTGTCAAAAATCAAATCTCCCAAGACTTCTTTCTGCAATTCAAAAAAGTGGCAGAAAGTCATTTTTTGCTAGTTTTTTGACATTGTGGAGGCCCAAACCTTCACCAAATCTCAAGTCCATCCATGAGCATGTGTAACTTTGCATGAAAAATCTGGAAATGCTGAGTTTTTGCCAAACGAAGTTGCCATGATGAAGGGTCGCGCGGGGGGTGAGACCCGTTAATGGGAAAAACCTGTAAATTGCACAAAAAATTCACAAATGACAAAATTTTCTCCAAATTTCTTGAAATTTGGGCTGGGAGTCCCCAATCAAGTACCATGCTCAGTCAAAGAGGCTTTGACCAAAATTTGGAGTGGATCGGGCCTTTTCCGTCGTTTTAGTGCCTTGGCCAACCTCCTTGGATCTGGCGATTGTAATTTTGACATTTCTCTAAAACCATGACACCTGTGAAAAAAGTGAAGGAGGTTTTTCTTCATTGGCATATTTTGGACAAAAACCTCTCTCCGTTTTCCAAAATTCATCTTTGATTGCTCTGGAACATCATTTGAGTGCGACTTGTCCTGATGTGTGAAACAAGGAATTTTGTCGAAATGGAGCGAAATGAAGGGGATAAGAGGCTTCTAAATTCTTGGGGAAATTTTTGGAAGTATGGAGGGATGTTAGGAAGCAGGGGAAAGTGGAATCTCAGAGATTGAGTGAGGGGAAGGGGTCCAAAAGGGCAAAACACAGGCCAAACCTAGAAAATTGCCAGGTTGTAGCTAGAAACTAGGGTTTGTGCAAAAATGAGGATTTTGGGGGATCTCAGTGATGGGAAGCATTTGGTAAGGTACTTTAAGGATAGGGGAAGGTGTATGAACATCAGGATACAAGTTTCGCCGATGATTTGACCATCCAAGACAAATTAGCTTCAAAACCCTAGGAGAGGGAAATGACCTTGCCTAGGCGCAACTGAAGCATGAACAAGGTGTAACATGACCCAATGGAACCTAATATGATGATGAAAACCCTATGAATGATGATACACTCAGATGAATGATGACATGGACTGCCATTTGGACAACTTTAAACCAAAGCAAAGTGGAGCTTTTCATTTGCAAATGAAGGCCTTTGAGAATGCAATCATGATTTCCTTTAACCATGGCAAGCAAGAATTGTTTAAGATTGAGGGCCTACCTTACGAAGTTTGGCGATTTGTGGCTCCTTGATGAATTTTCAGGCAGTTTTACAAAGAGGGCGCTGACAGGTCGCGCGCCTCACCCAACGGGTCGCACGCCTCTGACAGGTCGCGCCCGTTATAATTTTGCACTGGTGGAGGGCGCCTGACGGGTCGCGCGCCTCTGACGGGTCGCGCGCCTTCCCAACTCACAAACTTCACTCAAACTCTCTTGCAATCAGTTGCTCTATCACTTGGATGCATAATGGAGCTTGATGGAGGGAAATAGAGCCTTTATAGCCTGGCTTTGAATAAATTTCATGTCACAACCCACTTTCTAATGCTTTTCCATGACACTTTATAAACTTGACTTTTTTGGTTTCCTTTTGTCCTGAAATTGACTCATTTGATGCTTTTGCTTGATACTTTTTGCAGGGATATCATCTGAGGGATCTTGGCAAGGGAGCCAGGGTTACATGTTGTGTTTTGAAAACTTTTGAAATTTCATCACTTTTTACAAAAATTTGAAAAATGACCTTGGCTTTAAAAACATAGTTTTTAAATCCAAGGTGAACATTAACTATACAAGATTGAAATTTGCAAAGAAACATCTTTAAAATCATCCCTTTGGCTTGCTGAGCACTTACTGACCTTCAGAGACATGACCTTGTAAACCATCTTCACCAAAACCCTAGACCTAGGAATTTGACCTCGAGACAAGACAAGACAAGCTTGAAAGTGACTAAGGACTGAAATGACCTGATCCAGCAATGCCAAGAGGGGGACAAAGACACCAGCTCCTCCATCAGGGTTATGGCATGCCTAATGGGATGCAAAAATTGACACTGATGGGACACCTACTTATGCAAATGCAAAGAGCTTTGATTGCTGATGGAGGGCTCAAGACCGACTCTAACATTGAGTAAGAATTTTTTTCTAGCACATAGTGCCACCACACTTTTAAAGCATGAACTATAGTAGTGAAATCTAAATTGTAAGCATAATATTTCTTCTCATGATCTTTTATCTTACGAGATTCATAAGAAATTAATTTATCGTTGTGCATTAAAACTCCGCCCACACTTTCTTTACACGCATATCTACATACTACATAATCTTCCTTAGGGTATGCAATCTTCAACACTAGCGTGGTGGTGAGAAAATGCTGCAATTTTCCAAAACATTCTTGACAGTCCCTAGTCCACTTACAACTTGTTCCCTTTTCTACAATGAAGTAATTGGATAAGCAACCTTAGAAAACCCCCTAATAAATCGCCTAGAGTAACTAGCAAGGCCCATAAAGGAGTGTATATATTCCACATTTGTTGGAACAAGCCAATCCAGGATGGTCTTGATTTTCTCTCGATCCAACGATATGCTTTCGAAGGAAATAATATCTCCTAGATACTGGATTTGATCCTTGACGAAATCACATTTGCTAAATTTGGCATATAGCTGGTTTTCTCTTAAGGTTTGTAACACCACTTGAAGTTGTTCCTTATGCTCCGCCAAACTCTCGGAATACACAAGAATTTCATCAATAAAAATCAAAACGAATTTATCAAGGGGTGGAAAATTCCATTTATCATACTCATAAATGTTGTTGGAGTGTTAGTGAGTCTAAATGGTAAAACTACGAACTCATAATGGCCATAGTGTGTCCTAGACATAGTTTTATATATGCATTCATCTTTAATTTAGATTTGATGATATCCTGATTGTAAATCAATTTTTGAAAATACCATCACACCCTTAACTTGATCAAAGAGGTCATCAATTCAAGGTAAGGGGTACTTATTCTTAGTTGTTAAATTGTTTAATTGTCTGAAATCTATGCATAACCACAAAGTACCATCTTTTTTTCTTACGAATAAAACTGGGGCTCCCTAAGGGGATACACTGGGTCGAATATAACCCTTATCCAATAGCTCTTGAAGCTACATTTTTAATTATGATAACTCTAGGACACTCATTCTGTAAGGGGCTTTGGAAACTACAGCAACTACAGGGATCAATTCTATGGTAAAATCAAGTTTTCTCTTGGGTGGTAACCCAGGAATATCTTCCGAGAAGACATCTTGAAATTCTTGTACCACTAGTATTTTCTCCAAAGCTAACAATTTATATTTAGAGCTTGTGTACCCCACTTCAACCACATAGATTTGATACTTTATGCATGCATCGTGCTAGCTGATGGGCTATAATGGGACATAACTTAACTGCTCTTCTTTCACCCTAAATTTCTATTCTGGTGCCATCGTTGGATATTATCTTTACAATTTACTAAGGTCCATTGTCATTCCAACCGTTCCATGCCTATTATTATATGATAGGAACCTAATGGTAGTACATTTAGATTTGTCCTAATCCACTGTCATGCCAACTCAATTCCACAATCTTCTATTTTTGCATTAACTCTTCTCTTAGCTCCCATGGCTAGTTGGACCAGCCATGGGTTTTTAAAACCCATACTTTTTAAATGGTAGAAATCAACTATTCTTCAGCTGACATAGCTGAGGCTTGCACCCAGATCTATTAAAATGGAAATAGGGTGAATGGATATTTCACCTTCGAGTTTCACCATCGACGGTTGATATTCTACCTAGTGATCTTCCAATGCTTCTTTAATCCGGGGTATGTTCCACACCATATCACCGACAATAGAAGCTTCTTGAACATTTTCAACTACTTCTACTCTCACTCTATGGGGGAAACTTTTGTAGTAATGGGGTTCCCCACAACCCCAACACTACAAACAGGGTTTAGGAACCTAACTAGATTCTAACTTTCTTTATGCTCTACTGTGTTTCACTTCTTTCTAAGGCCTATACCTCTGTTGATTTTTGTTAACAGATCCATTTGGTCCCTTCTATCCTTGATATTTGGTACCAGCATTTTTCACATTTTTATTGACTATAAAATTTTTCTGTCCTTTCTTACATAGCCTTCTTTTATTACCTTCATCCTTTTGCTTCATTTGATGATAACACATCTGAGCCTTTCAGACTGCTTCATCCATCATTTTAGGGTCATCAAACTCCAATTTCTCTTTCATGTAAATGGGTAAGCTGCTAATAAAGCGTTGGACTTTAGCTTTCTCTTCATGGATATAGGGAAGATATCTCAATAGCGAAGTGAACTTGGCTATGAACTCATCCATAGTTTGTGTTCCTAGTTTTATGTCATGAAATGCTTTGGATTTATCGTCACAAAATGGCTCAGTCAAATACTTGTCCTTAAAGTACTTCTGGAATTGGTCCCATGTAACCTCCTGCCCATTAATTTCTTTAATTTTTTTTATTTCCTCCCACCATAGGGTGGCCTTGCCCTATAACTGATATATTTGGAAGTATTTATTCATATTGATTAGCCAGGCCTCTGCCACTTCTTCGGCCTCTCCATTATATACTAGTAGTTTGATATTTTTGAACTCCCCTTGGAGCTCAGTTTTCTGTCTTTTTGTACCCTTCTAATCGAAAACATTATCATATTCTCCTTCATTACCAGTTCGTCCTCCTTCGGACTCTGTAACACCCTCCTCCTACATATACCCAAGCAACTGGCTCGCCGGGGTAAACATGTGATGAGAGGCCACTATGATAAGATTCAACCTCCTTAGTGACTAAGGAAATGGAATCTACAGAACATCACACATAATCATCCAACATCATCCACATAACCTTCAAAAGATAGGTCAGCCACTCAGACTACCTGTCCTTGGGTCCTACTATAGTTTGAGAAAACGTAGGGCAAGGTAACTCTCCCTACACACTACCCAGGTGAGTTATTTTCAAGACAAACGCTCCCCAGACACTTCCCAAACTAGTTAGTCTCAGAACTAATGCTAACATTTAGGGATTTGAGCCACCTTTTCTGACCCAGAGCTCGAGACACTACCTAGAATGGAATGATCATTTAGAATTGGTAAGGATACAAGAAAAGAAGGATGTAAAAGCAATAAGATGAACAAGATTATAACGAGACCTCTACTAGCCATGAAAGGAATTTTGTCAAGCATATGATCAACATGTAACGAAGAGGTGTAAATAACATAATTAGGAGTAGGGGTCTCATACTTATTTGAATATCACTATGAACCATTGTTTCCTCATTTCTTTTGTTGCCTTATCACTTATTAGGTCATAAATACAATATCCATGCAAACACAAGTAAAAACATGTTGAGAGCCAAAAATAACTACGACAATAAAATGTACAAATAACCAACACAATAGGAACAAAAATACAATGGACATATCAGCCATCAAAATACATATATATACCACTACATTTTCACATGAAAATAAAGGAAATGAATTTCTAATTAATAAATCCAATGGACCAACTAGTGATGGGACTACCATGTTCCACCCAACCATAGATTGGTTGTGCCAAGTTTCTCTTTAGCCAATCACCCTTGCGCCATATTCCAAGCATGAATGTGGGTCTCATAGAACTCATTAAAACCACCAATCAATGTGGATGCCACCAGAGTTATCTGCCTACACCGTGAGGAATTTGAGTGCCTCCTAGTCTCTCAGGCTTTACCATGCATCCACAGTTTGTTCCAGGGATCACTCGACCCTACACCGATACATACTCTCTAGGATTTACTGTGCATTCCATCGTGGAATCACTAGGCCCAACAGAGAGAAAATTCACCTCTTGGCTTTGCACTATATCCCACCATTCATCGGCAAGGATTGCTAGGCCCACCAAGGCACAAAATCTAGCTTTACCGCAACCCACAGTCTAGTTAAGGGGTTATTAGGGCAGTGCCTTCGTGCATCCGTAGTCTAGTATAGGGACCACTACCACCATGTGTTTTTCAATTCGTAGATCCACCCCACTCAACTTCAAATCCAATTGGGCCATCCCCCACAAAACACATGAGAGAACCCATCTCATCAAATCTATCAGGAAATGGAAAGGCTAGGCTAAAAATACTATCACACCTGGCAAAATACATGCCAGGGTAGAAGAAAGATACATGCAATCCCATGCATGCAAAATATCACAAGGAAAATATACATGCAAGTTGACACATGTAATGAAGCCTGTTGTAGCTGCTTGATCATGCCTTTCCCTGCTTGATCTTTGCTTACTCTTACCTTCTTTGCCTTTCCTTCTCCAATGCCAAAGTGCTCCAAGGAAAATCTAAGTATTCAAGAGTATGAGAGGCAGAGAGAATAATGAGAGAGCTCCAAATCTAAACTGACCAAGCCTTGCTCACTAATCCTCAGAAGCATTTTTATTAATGAGGCCTTTACTTTATTCATTTTCCATTATTTTCCTTCAATTTCCTCATCACATGCAACCTGTGACCTTTCACCTTCTGTTTCTCCCAATTTCCATTATTTTCATAAATAAATGTGCCAAAATGCCTTTTTTTCCTCTTTAGTGCCTTAGCAATTTCCTTTGCCAATTTCCTTAGCCATAAACAACTAAATGAACACACACTAGGATGTCTTGCCCACCATTCAGCTTGAATACGTGTCCCATCATCCATGGTATTTATATATTTTTACAAGGAATTTTAACCAGGGCTATTACAGAACCCTCCCCCTTGGGGGAACACCATCCTCGGTGTTCAATGAAACCTATTACTAGCAAGACTATTGAAAACAAAACATACTTCCCATGGAGCTTTATAGCACAACTCATTTGGTATTTACAATAACCACATATACATATAGACATATGCACATTTTCTCAACCAACAAATAGAATAATATGATGCCTGCATCAGCAATAAGGGAATCCAGAGGCTCAAACCTCCACCCTCAAAGTAATACCAGGATTCACCTCCTTCTAAGGAAGTCCAGAATCCACTGCAAAGTCAAATTTGCATCTAATGTCTAGCGCTATAATCTTGCACTACTTTTCCTCTGAGCGAACAGTTACCAACCCATTGTTCCAGGGCGTACTCGCAATGTGCATTTGACTCCATCTGGAAATGCTTATGACCAAAACAAATTCCATCTGTGACCTTCCCTTCTTTGCTACACATTCCCTCGAGAAATCTTTTCACCCCTTCCGTGTAGCCACTCACCTTCCAAATTCCACTGGCACCCCCATCTCGGGCACTCCATCCCTTGGCAAGGCTTCCTCACATTAGAAGATACAAAAACCAAGGCATATACCTACCTCAACACATCATACTAGTCATAATATTCTCATGACAATCAATAGACACTATTGGGTACCAGTGTCCCACAATGGCCCTGTTCCTGAAGTGGTTGACCAACATACTTCTGCCTATTTCAATTCCTTTGTTGTTTTTGCTAATTCTTGTAGTTGGTTCAATTACCCAACTGGGAATTTCATGCATTCCTGTATCAAGCACATAACTTCCATTAGATTTGAAATAAATCGAAATAAATTCACATCATACCTCATTGGTATCTCATCAATAAGGTATATTTGCAATCTTGTTCGCTTCTTGTCACAATAAGTCAAACTAGAATATTTGACCAAATCAACATGTAAAAAAATATCACATCTAGTTAGCTCAAAACATAAGCATGAAAATCATAAATGACATGTAACCATCATAAAACAGAATCATAGATCACATATAGTCATCATATATCATAATCATAAATCACATGCATAGTAAAACTGAAATAATCTATAGATACTTATCCTTTAATCAATCCTTAGGTTCTTCCTTTGTCTGTATCCTTTACGCACTCTAGATCGGTTGCCACAACGGACAAACACCCATTACCTTCTCCTCAACCGTATGCTCATACCCATAGTGTGCATCATACACATACAACCACACCTTACACATAACATCATGCAATACGTTCACCTACACCTAACGTACAACTCATTCACCTACAACCAGTGTACAACATAGCGCATCCATCTATACCCAATGTGCAATGCCACCCAATACATGTACCTACATAGAGTACAACACAATGATACGTAGGCCACAATACCATGACTACATGAGGCACATACATAATACCGCATGCCCATAACACAACATCTGTGACATGCACAAAATACCACACATACACTAGTACCATATGTATAACATGTGCACAGTACTACCTATACATTGCACCACCTGCACAACATGTACACAATGCTACATGTACAATACACCACTATACAATGTGTGCACAATAGCACATGTACACAGTACCACACGCACGATGTGTAAGCGACACCATATGTACATAGCATCACATGCGCGACATGTACAAAACATCGCATGCTCATAGCACCCTATGTAAAACATGTACATGGCACCACATGCTCACAACACCACTTTCACAATCATGCACACAACACCATATGTACATAGCACCATATGTACAACATGCATGCAACACCACATGTACATAGCACTACATATCCAACATGTACATAGCATCATTTGTACACAACACTGCATATCCAACATGCATAGAGCACCATATTCATACACGTAGCATATAAATCATGAAGACAGTACAATATGTATAGAACACCCCATATGAAATATTCATACAACCCTATTTGTACCATTTTGTACATAACATTGCATAAATAACATGTACACATGCTATGTATGCACAACACCACAAGTGCACACACCATAGATGCAACATCTACAACATATACAACATATGCTAAAAAATAGTACCACACATCCAAAAATGCATTGTTCTTAACAAGAAACCTTACTTCTAGTGTCTTATCCATGCTCATCCTAGCATGTTGTAGACCACACTTCTTTCACTTTGTTGTTACATCCTTCAACATTAATTGTCATAACATAAAAATAGGCATAATACAAGTATACAATACCAAATCATATCCACATGATACTGACCTTGTATATTCGTCGTGACTACTCTTCCCAATTGATTCCTTGTAAGACCACAAACCTCTTCATGTGATTCTCCTGCATAAGAAATCATTCCTCCACAAGAATGATCCTTGACAACCCCTACCAGACAGTGACATAGATACATACATACATATATAATAGTTAGCATAAAACAATCATCACATTTTCAGACAACAACATACATACATTCATATATACATATATAAACATCAACAAAATCATGATCATAACATAATTACCAGATAACATAGGGTCTACGTTGAGAGACTTTCCTTTATTCATGCAACACATGTGCAATATTGAGAACAACAGTTCCCAACATAAACAAGGCATATGAAGCCTAAAATCCATTTACTTTACCTTTTCTTGTTACCTTTCTCATGTGTATACTGCCACCATCCATTTATCACAATGGAGCCAGTCATTCCAACCGACTGTCATAGCCTTACCTTCCACTACACTTACTCATGCACCTAGGTTCATATGAATCTTAAATTACCTTTCGGGTAGTACACATCTCTCCCCGAGCTCCATCAAATTTCCTCTTTCCCAACCAATTCCCAAGACTCCAAACAAAAAAGGCAAGTCAAGAAACAAACAAGAAAGAGATCATGAAAACCAATGACAACAATACAACACCACAACCAAAGTGGCAAGGCCTTGCACTAGACAAAAACAACAAATCAAGCTCAAAATACCGAAAACACAAGACTGACACCATGACTCGATCGCCATGGTTCCCAGGGAAAGCTCAACCTGAGCCATCTTCAAGGTTTCATGGAAACTTGTCTTTCCATGCAACTACCTACATCATGCTACCATAAACACATAATTTCAAAAGTATAATTAAGCATAATAATATAGTAGTTACCTCATCTTATTGTGCCAAGAACGTTACTTGCAACTAAACACATTGACGCCATCTCTCAAGGGACTACCATCCTTTAACAAATCCACTTGTAGCTAAAGACTATCTAATATACTTGTCATGTACATGTTCATGAATATAGCACATATCCACATAATGTCAGAAAAAACTAAGGTTAAGAAGACTTCCTCTGTGAAAAGAACTCCTTCGTTTGAAATTAGGGTTTCCAAACATAGCCAATGGAATTCTTGCTCAGTTCCTTTCCTTTACCTTTTTACCTTGTTGGAATCGAGGCTTACTATGTGTTGTCACACCATCCAACTATTAGTTATATAGACACATCAAGTATTACCTTGTCATGCTAATACCAAGCATGTTACCCTGCAACTGCTCACACATGTCAACCACATGTTCAAAATATCAATACAATAATATCTATTAATTTGAAATCAACTTTTACAAACAATCATATCATAATCCATAGTCATCTCATAGTCATTAGACATAATGCTACAACTATCAACTACATTCAAGTACATATCAACTATCTCAACACATATATGTTAGTACAATCATCTTAAAACAAAATCTCTTTAACACATACTCATATTAGGAAATTCATCAATATTTCAACCACTTGCAAACATACCTTGTTATATAAATCAATTAGGCATCAAATATACGACATAATAAAACCCATACCTTAATGTATATCAGGGGAGGCTATATTGCCTACACCATAAAGCTAGGTTAGCACATACAACTTCACAACCTATCAACTCAAACATAAATTATGATATCCATAATAGTGGCTAACTAACATGTTCACATCATAAGATCATAAGCATTTGTCATTCATGCATAACAATCACATATGTACAGTTAATATAGACTAGTATGACACCATATCACAAATATGTCAGCTCATACCTAAATATTGCAACCATAACCATATTAATAGGCCAAACCAGGTTAACACAATACATATAACATCAAGATCTTCAATGCAATAAACATAACCATCACGCATGTGACCAATCCAAATTACAACATCAAGATCTCAATGAAGTAGCCCTAATCATCAAGTTAATATCATATAACAATATTAATCTTTATATCACGCTCATCAACAACATATAACCTAATCATCAGGTTACCTAATATAAAACAACCATAGAAATGCATACAACTATAGGTTATTATCATTCTTGACTATATTACTCATGTGCATATAACTACATTGATCAACTAACATCTATCATGAATGTAACCATAACATCAAAAGGCGTGTACATAACCTAATGTATATAACCCTAATGCATATAAAAATCCTTAACCTACATATCTGCATGCCAAACACACAAAATTGTATGATGACATGTCCTCGCCTTGAGGTCCGATGTTGCAACTTCACTTGATGATCTGCATCTCCTTCTTTATCTTAGCCAACATATTAGCATCATAACATCTAATAGAACTATGATGACCTAAATTCCCTATAATGACCCCAAAAGGCATGTTTGACCTACTATGCATGCATAAGTATAACCATGACCATACATGCATAACAACTGCATATATCCATGTATTACATGAGTACAAAACCATGTATACACCATTCTATCTAGAGTCCAGGCATCAATGCATGACCATATCAACTACACAAACCATGACCTCATGCATGACTACAACCATTACTCCATTGTACACATTTCCACACACAACTAACAATATGCATAAGCAATGTAAAATCAACTACACCTACCCATAAACACATGTAGTCGAACATAACCAATCGAATCTTGTAATTGGCCTGCAAGATTGATACATGTAATCCAAAATATTCAAGAATTTAACCTAACATACAAGGACATAAGTAGGTATCATGAAATCAACATGTAAGCGACATTTCACAAAATCAACATCAAATTCTCCATAACAACCATACTACAACCCTAATAAATCATCAAGCCAATGCAACAAGCACATGAAATGCAAGTATAAAATACACACATGCAACTGACATTCATGCATGATAGCACATTCAACCCATTCAGTCCGAGAGTTGAACCATGCTCTGATACCACTTTGTAACACCCTCCTCCCACATCTACCCAAGAAAATGACTAGCCAGGGTAAACATGCGACGAGAGGCCACTATGATAAGATTCAACCTCATTAGTGACTTTAAGGAAATGGAATATATGAAACATCACACACGGTCATCCAACATCATCCACAAAACTTTCAAAAGACAGGTCAGCCACTCAGATTGCCTGCCCCTCGGTCCTATTGTTGTTTGAGAAAACTTAGAGCGCGGTAACGCTCCCTAGACACTACCCAAGTGAGTTAGTTTCAGGTTTAACGCTCCCTAGACACTGGCAAGATGCTTTATAATAATCCCTAGACACTGCCCAGGTGAGTTAGTCTCAGAACTTATGCTAGCATTCCAGGACCTGAGCCACCTTTTTTCTCTTAGAGCCCAGGACACTTCCCAGAATGGAATGATCATTTAGAATTGGCAGGGATACAAGAAAAGAAGGATGCTAAAGCAATAATATGAACAAGATCATAACCATACCCCTGCTACCCATTACAAGCATTTTGTCAAACATATCATCAACATGTAAGCGACAGGTGTAAACAAGAGAATTAAGAGTAGGGATCTCATACTTATTTGAGAATTGCTATGAACCATTATTTCCTCATGTCTTTTGCTACCTTATCACTTATTAGGTCATAAATACAATGTCCATTCAAACACAAGTAAAAACATGCTAAGAGCCAAACATAAATACTGCCATAAAATGTACATATAACCAACATAATAGGAACAGAAATACAATGGAAATATCAACCATCAAAATCTATACATATATCAGTACATTTGCACATGAAAATAAAGGGAATGAATTTCTAATTAATAAATGCAATGAACCAACCATTGTTGAGACTACCACGTTCCACCCAACCATACATTGGCTAAGCCAAGCTTCTCTTCAGCCAATAACCCCCGTGCCATATTCCAAGCATGAATGTGGGACTCGTAGAACACATCAAAAACACCAATCAATTTGGATTCCACCTGAGTTATCTGCCTACACGTTCGGAATTTCACTACATCCTAGTCTCTCAGGATTTAATATTCATCTGCAGTCTAATCTAGGGATCACTCGGCCCTACACCGAGACATACTCTCCAGGATTTACTGTGCATTCCATCCCAAAATCACTAGGCCCAACGGAGAGAATATCCACCTCTTGGATGTACTGTATATCCCACCATTAATCGGCAAGGATTTCTAGGCCCATTGAGGCACACAATCTAGCTGTACCGCAACCCACAGTCCAATTGAAGGGTTACTAGGCCGGTGCCTTCATGAATCCACAGTCTGGTTTAGTGATGACTACCACCATGTGTTTTTTAATTTGGAGATCCACCCCACTCATCTTTGAATCCTATCTAGCCATCCCCCACAAAACGCATGAGAGAACCCATCTCATCAAAGCTATCAGGGAATGGCAAGGATAGGCTCAAAATACTGTCACACTTGGAAAAGCACATGCCATGGTAGAAAAGGAACACATGCAATCCCATGCATGCCAAATCTAGCAAGAAAAATACACATGCAAGTTGATGCCTACAATGAAGCCTGTTGTAGCTACTTGATCCTGCATTTCCCTACTTGATCTTTGCTTCCTCTTGCCTTCTTTTCCTTTATTTCTCTAATGTCAAATTTCTCCAAGAAAACTCTAAGTATCCAAGAGTATGAGAGAGAGAGACAATAATGAGAGAGCTCCAAGGCTAAACTGACCAAGTCTTTCCCACTGATCCTCAGAAGACTTTTTATTAACGAGGCCTCTATTTTCTTCATTTTCCATTGTTTTCCTCGAAGTTTCTCCTCACATGCAACATATGACCTTTCACCTTCCGTTTATCACAATTTCCAATATTTTCATAAATAAATGTGCCAAAATACATTTTTTTCCTCTTTAATGCCTTAGCCATTACCTTTGCCAATTTCCTTAGCCATAAACAACCAAATGAACACATACTAGGATGTCTTGCTCACCATTCAGCTTGGAATACGTGCCCATCATCCATGGTATTTATATTTTTTTAGAAGGAATTTTCACCAAGGCTGTTACAGACTCCATGTGTTCTCTTGTTGTCTATGTCACTCAGTTCTATTTTCTTCATCCTGGCTGGGAATTGGATTTCTCTGATTCTGCCTATCAGAAAGGATTTTCATAATCATTTCTTGCTCCAAACATAATCTTTCATTATCAGCTCGCAAACTCTGCATCTTTGCTTGAAGATGTTGGACTGTTTCTAATAACACAACATTTGTATTATGATTCGCTTCACCCAACTATACCCACACCTTTGGGTTTTGGCCAGCAGTACCTCTAGAGAGGGTGGATCCTACTCCTTGTCTCATCTTGCACCCGCTTCCTCTCTGTGTACCATAATTATTTTGTTATTCAATGCTTAACCACTCAGGCCTCAGTGTAGTAACCTAAGGGCTCTGATACCAATTGTAACACATACAATAATTCACACACAAAAAAGAAAATTAAATCTCATGGATCATAAGATAATACAATATGATAACACTTCATCTATGTGATATTCAGAGTATATCTCATAGCATGCAATCATTAATGTTTGTGCATTATGGTAATTTATTTAGTGGTTAAAACCTCATGTGCATAATATTTTATGTTAATATGATGTACTAAATCCATTAATAAACATCGAAATTTACAATGAGTTTTCCATTTAATACTTATGTACATTCTACTGGGTTTCTCCAGGAGGTAACCTCCTTCTGCCTTATCGATTGTACGAGCCTGCATTGTATTTGACATTTGTTTAAGCACCTAGCTAGTACAACCTAACGCTGCCAGCTTCCATTCCTTCCCTTTTCCAGCTACCAAGTGGTATTGCTCCACGCTGTTGATGAAAGGGTCAAGATCTGGTGGTTGTCCTTGCTCCAATAGCTAAGACTATCCACCAAAAAATTTGCTCTTTGTGTTTGTTCAGCTGTTCATAGACCACCACTGAAACTTCATTCTGCGAACCCTAACCTATTGAGTTGCATTATGGCGAATGGATCTCTTCTCTACAACTTCACTTCATAGTGAGTTCAACCAAAACATTCGGCGCAACCACTGGAGCAGTCATACTCTTCCAGCTAGTACTCGAATTTCATCTTCCATTCGTAGGTATGGCTTGCTCTGTTACAACGTTTTGATTTAGTTATGCTAGGGTTATAATTTCTTGTTTTAAATTTATTTACTTAACTAATACTTGTTTTGATGCTTCTATATGTAGGTAATTTGACTGTTACGCCCTCAAAATGCTTCTAGTGCCGATAGAAATGGAACTCAGTCCCTCTAGACAGGTAATGTGTTAAACCTTTTTTACTTCGAATTCTTCTTACATCTAAATTCTGACACTGAGTTATCCCAACATTTGTGTGTAGGTTAGTCTGGAACTAACGAGCTTGGATGGTCTCTTCCAACTCCAACATCCTAGCATCAAGTGAAACCAAAATTCCCTTGTGGGTGAATGGAATGGTATGGATACCTTCCTTAGAGATGGCCTGCCTTCTGAATGAAATGCTAAATCGAATGATTTTCTTTTGATTTTTATTTTATGGAAACCCATGTGGTTGTGATTAAGTATGGGTAAAACCCTTGTTTCCGAAGGCTGTGATGCATTTCTTTTGGAATGATTCTCCGAATAGTTCTTTGGAGATTGACACTAACCGAGGCTTGATTAACCGCTCATTTATTTATTCTGTAATATGAAATGTGTAAATTACTCTTTATTTTTAAATGATTCAGTTTGTCTCATAATACTATTAATGCACTACTTACAGTCAAAGAATAACTTGATTTGTTCTACCTATATTGATTATAGAATTAGCATATGCTTATTTATCACTTGTATTGGCATTTGTTTAGGATCTGTTTTCTTGTGGAATACATAACATTATTTATCATCTTACTTAGACTCTCTGGTGCAGTATGCCGAAGATGTATAATTGTTATTAACCTTTCTATTAAGTATAAAAATTATTAATCATTCAGAACTGCTTCCTTTGTGTCCTTCCTTTGTGTCCCATTGGGACTGGCCAAGGAAGAAATCTGGAATAGGGCAGTTGTTCTTTTATTCGTATCCTTTAACAATATTAAACCCTTAATCTAGTTCTGTTGTAATTTTGGAATGAAGTGAGTTCCCTTTACTCGATTGACGGAGTTGTTTTACCAGTTAAGTCTTTCCTTTTTCTTTTCTTACTAGTCTGTAATGTATTCATCACTTCCACCCTATTGACGGAGTTGTTTTACCACTTCAGCCTTTCCTTTTCCTTTTCTTACTAGTCTGTAATGTATTCATCACTCCCTCTCGATTTCTGGGTTGTATTCTAATTACAAACTTTACTCTTAGTAAACAGTGAAAATGACTCCTCTACCATAATCTTGAGGAGACTATAGAGCTAGTTGTTTAAACAACCATTCATTTTCCCTATTCACACATTTCTTCCCATCGAACAATCTTGCTTACACCCTCAAGAAATCTTTATTTACACTGAGTAATTTCTCTTATAATATACAATTTTATACCATCTTTGCTTGCTGCAATGCGCACTTTTTCAAGAAATCTTTTATTTACGCGTAAAACATTTTTTCAAATAATATTTATTTACGCAATAATATTTTCTTTTATGAGGTAAAGGTTGTACATAGTTCTTTACTTCATTATACAAAAATTTCCAAGAAAACATTATTTCCACACAAGTAATTTCTTTTACAATGCAACGAGTTTATTCATTCTTTCACTTTCTGCAATATAAATTTATCCATAAAGACTTTCCAGTAAATTGTAGTTTCACATGCTCAAGAAAGTAGTTTTGATATCAACAATTTTCTTTTAAAAAGTTTTGAGTGTGGTTTTAAGATGAGCATCCTTTCTGTCAAGAAACAGTTTTAGTAGCACAAAAATTCTATATAGTTTCATTTTCTCATAGAAAAATCACATGTTTCTACTGTTTTCCTTAACCGCATTTAACTCATCGTACCGCTAAAAGGTAATTATCTAATTTAAATGTCAATATTTAACAAACATAACTATAGGAATAATTTCTCATAACATATTTCATACCATAGTCACATAATTTCAGGGTATGCATTTGTTACTTATCTGTTGTTGGAAGATTGATTCTTTATAGATGAAACCTCTCCACCCTTCCAATGAGAAATTGGCAATTACATCCAATATTCTCCCCCCAAGTTCCTCAATTCCTTAAAAATAGTTTCTCGAGGTAGCAGTGAATTTTTTTTGGCCTCAGGAGCCCAATTCTAGCCTGCAAACACTTCCTTCCAGTAGGGAAGCTAATGTTAGATTTTAGGCTTCTGTGGGAGTTTTTTGATTCATGATCCGGATTAACCACAGTCTTCAGTTCATTCTACCAACGTTTCAAACCCCAAAGGGGGTCCATCATCAGGACAAATAAACCCCAAAGGGGGTCCATCATCAGGACAAATTAAAAAGAATAAGAATGAGAGATTATTGAGAGAGAAGAAAATTGCAACCTGAAAATAAATACAAGAACCCTAAATTCATAAATAAAGGCCGACATATGATTTCTAATTATTATTTTATTTATTATTTTCCTATTTATTAGATCAGGTTTTTATTATTAAAAATTATGAACAAATATTAAATTTTTTTACTATAATTAAAATATATTAATTATTAAAATTATGAACAAATATTAAAATCTTTACTATAATTAAATTATATTAATTAATATAACTAAATTATATTAGTTATAATATTATAATTAATATATATAAATAATATATAATATATATAAATTATAATTAATTTATATAATTATTCTAATTTATATAATTAATATAATTTAATAAAAATTAATTATTATAATTTAATATAATATAATTAATATAAATTACTTAATAAGATTTATATAATTAATAAAAATCAATATAAATTAATTTATATTAATTTATATTAATATAATTTATATAATTATATAAATTTGCTTTAATTGTTTTAATTTATTATTTTCCTTTTATTAGATCAGGTTTTTATTATTATTATTATTTTTTTGTAAGCTGAGGCGTTACTCTGAATTTCCATTACCACAAATTAAAAACAGTACATATATATGCAGGTCTCAACCTGCCCTTAAGGGAAACCGGGTTTCTTGACCATCTGAAGTTTTTAAAAGCCAGCCAAAAAAAGTATATTATCAGTCTATCTATCCAAGCTAAATACACCTCTATTCTTCCTCTAGTCAAACTGTTTTTTCTCAGAATCAGTAACATTTAACATTACAAAAATCAAAATGGAGATTTATATAAAAACCTCCCTGCAGCCGCTCCTTCTTCTACTGGTTCATTGCGCCAGGCTCTGACTCCTTCTCTATCTTGACTCCCATTCCTCCCGTTTGCAGCATCTGCTGAATCTCATCCATTTTCCTATCCTGCATGAGCAGGGTGATCTGAATATTCTTCAGTTCCTTTTTCAGGGTGGGGATTCCTTGGGACAGTTCGGCCATTTCCATGGCCACCTGTTCCATTGCTTTGGCCAGTAACCGTTTCATTCCCCAGTAAACATGTAGCGATTGTTTATAAAGGGACATTCTCCCCCTCGTATGCCCCGGGTCTGGGAGGAGCCGCTCCCAATCTTCCATTTCGGGATCTGAAGTCTCCTGCATGGCTTCTTCCTCTAAGTGGTCAATTATCCTTCTGATGTTCGGGTTAGTATCGTGGTGGTAGGCCTCCTCTGCTTCCTGTAGCTTCTTTCTCATATCCCTCTTACCTCCTTTTCTGCCTCTCGCCTCACTGGCTTCTCCCTCGTCTGATCCCCTTCTTCCGCCCCTACTCCCTCTTCCGCCTCGTCCTCCAATCCCTCCTTTTCCTCTTTGGTTTCCCCGACCACGCGTTCCTCTGCCCCTTACTCTTCTACCATACTCCTCCTCTTCTTCTTCTTCCTGGTCATCTTCCTCGTCTTCTCGGTTTCTCGTCCCAGTCTGGTTCCCCTCCGACTTACTTTCCTTTCCAGCCTTTGCTCGTCCTGACCCCTCTTCTATAATGTAATTCCTGATATCAAATTCTTCCTCCGACTCGTCCGGGATTGTTAGAAAGATCTTCTGCGGAGCTTCCTCTGCTATACTCTTTCCTTTCTCTTCTGGAACTGCCACTTTGCTTCTCGTCCACCTTCCTGCTCCCCTTTCTTGATTCTCTGCCATTTTCCTTGCCCTCTTTTGCTTTCTCCGGCTGTCCTTCGTCTGCTGCGGTTTCCCAATTCTCCCCCTCACTTGGCTTTGGTTCGCTCATGGTTTCTCTCTTTGCGTAATTCTATTGCATGTTGATCCTATATTACCCCTGCTTTGCCACCTTTTCTTCTTGAAGCATCGTTGCTTCCTGTCCTCCTCATTACTATCCTTTTCATTTGTTCTTCGAGCTTTCCTCTTCTCCCTATCATGAGGGCTAGTGGTCTCTGTCTCTCTGACAGTTCCACCTCCCCTTCTCGGTACCTTTCCCACCTCTCTCCTTGAGATGCTCACCTTTCCCGTGGTTTGATTTATCCCGACCTTCATGGCTTGATCTTCATATGCTTGATCCTGCATACGCTTTGTCCGAGCATTGATTAACCTGTCCTTTCTCCTCCTCCCCATAACCCAGAGGCATTTAATTGTTTCTTTCCTGTGCGATCGCTTCATTATAGTCCTGATTTAGTATGTTATTTAACTCGATCCAGCTTGGATCATCCTTTAATGATGTCCAACTGCCATCCACTGTCCTGTTCGAACCTCCACTTCCCCAATTGGCCAATAGATCAGCTGCGCGGTTCCCCATTCTCAATACGTGGTTAATGATTGTGTATTCAATCCTACTCAGCAGCCCCTCAATATCCTGGATTATCCCTGCTGTCCTCCAACTGTTCGTTACTTGATCCCATCTCCTACCATCCCTTAATTTCCTTAACATCTCTATCATAATTTGGGAATCTCCTTCGATTTCAAGGTTCATGTAACCGTTTCTAACTGCTATCCGGAGACCCTGATGTACTGCCCACAACTCTGCTTCGTTGTTCGTCATTTCCCCTCCCCATTCGGCAAACACCCACCTTGTATTACCTCTACTATCTCTGAAGGTACCTCCCATACCTGCTTGTCCCGGGTTACCCTTTGAGGCCCCGTCGAAGTTTAATTTGATCCGCTGATCCCCAGGTATTTTAAAATAGTTGGGGCTTTGCATGCCAGTTCTGATCCTCCTCTCTGTATTGGGGTAGACCATCTTAAATTCCATGTTCAGTTTTGAGACTATTCTCTGGTCCTCTGGATTCATCTTCCAATCTTCTTCATCCCATACTTCGGACAGAACAATTTCTTTAATTGACCTGCATATTTCATCCCAAATTCTCGATTCTTGACAACTTTTATCCCTAAAGACTCTTCGATTTCACTCTTTCCAAATCGACCATATTACGAATCCTACCGCCAAGTTCCATATTCTTCTTGCAACTTTGCTTTGATAATTCCCCTTTCCCCATTGAATCAGAGTATTCCTGATGTTGTCTGGATCCCTTTTTTTCATACCAAAGAGCACCCTAATTTCCTCCCACAAGCTCTGAGCGTATGAACATTTGTTCAATAAGTGCTCCTAAGTTTCTATTTCCTTGCTGCAGAGAGTACATCTTGAGGGTCCATTCATTCCTCTTTTCTGAATATTATCCCATGTCAGGATCCTTCCTCTGCTCACCAGCCATGCGAAAAATGTTATTTTTGGCCACCATTTTCCTTCCCAAATATTTTTTCATTCCATTGGTCCCTCCTCTCTTTCCTCTTTCGTTGCCTAGTAGTATGCTTCTTTTACTGTGAAAGTGCCCTTCATCGCTTTACGCCATCTGAGAATATCCTTACCTGCTCTGATTTTGATCTTCCTCGGTTCTATGTCTTTGGTATACGCTTGCTTTGCCTCCTGATGTATATTCTCATCCCATTCCTCCGGTCTTCTCCAGACTCTCCAAATGTCATTTAATTCTTCTCTTTTCCAATAGTCCCTCACATATTCCATTCCTGCCCTTTTCGCTTTTTCTTGGACTTCATGAAGAATTTGGATCCTATCCAGTTTGTCACGTTGTTGCCATCCTTCCTCCCAAAATCTTGCTGAGCTTCCCTCTCGGATTTCCCAAAAAGCAAGGTTCTTAACTATATCCTTATTTCTACTTGCTAATTTTCAGATTTGCGATCCTCTTGGAGTTTCCTCTACTCTTAAACGCCCTTCAGTTGTATCAGGCATGTCATATTTTTGATTCCATATTTTTTTCCACACATCGGTTCCCCCCTGGACCCATCTCCACCATAGCTTCGCCCTTAGAACCTTATTCACAATTTCTGGATCTCTCACTCCCAGGCCTCCTTGCTCTTTCCTCTTGATTACGTTCTTCCATGAGACCAGAGTCCATTTCCTCTGTTGCTTGGGTCCCCCCCATAAAAATTTCCCCAAGATCTCCCTCATTTTGGAGAAAACTCCTTTGGGGGCGGCCATAATAGACAAGGGGTATATAGGTATAGATAATAAGACCGATTTTAATAGGACTATTCTGCTTGCGATGTTCATCGATCTGAAAGACCAACTGGCTAATCTTTTCTTGATTTTTTCCAACATGATCTGCCAATTCTTCATCTGATTAGGGTTTATATCCAGTTGGATACCCAAATATTTAGTAGGTAACTCTCCCTGTCTGAAACCTAGAATTCTAGTTAAATGGACTTTGATAGAATCTGGCGTATTAAATATGAATGTACAGGATTTATCCTTGTTAATCTCCATGCCTGATGCACTCATGAAGACCTCTAAGACCCTCTTGAAATTTCTCACCTCCTTGAGCGACGCTTCTCCAAATAGCATCACATCATCAACAAACTGTTGATGTGTGATGGTCAAATCGTTCCCCCACAACCTGATTCCTTTGATTTTCTTTTCTCTTACTTCCTTTTTGAGTTTTCTACTTAAGCCTTCCACCGCCAAGATGAATAAGAACGGGGAAATTGGGTCCCCCTACCTAATTCCCTTGGTAGCATTAAACGTACCTGTAGGTATACCATTGACCAAAATTGAGAAATTTGGAGTAGAGATCATGCTGAATATCCATTCTATCCACCTGTTCTCAAAACCAAAAGCTCCCAGAATCGCTCTGAGGTAGTCCCAGTTCAGTCGATCATAGGCCTTGGATAAATCCAACTTCATTAGCATCCCTTTCTGTTTTTTCATCTTTAGGGAATGTATCACCTCCTGAGATACCACTATACCATCCAAGATTTGCCGACCCTCCACAAAGCCAGTCTGCTCAGGCGCAATTAAGTTGGGAAGGAGGGGTTTCAACCTTTTCGCTATCAGAGTGGATATAATCTTGTAGATGACATTACACAGGGCAATAGGTCTAAAGCCCTGTGGCTCCTCCGAGCTATTACTTTTGGGGATCAGGGTCAGAAAAGTCGAGTTTATTCCAGGCCATATTCGCTGTTTCATTCGTGATTCTTCAACTGCCTCCAATGTCTCCTTTCCTATAAAATGCCAACTAGCCTGGAAGAATTCCACTGTATACCCATCCGGTCCTGGAGCCTTATTCCTGCTCATATTCATCACCACCTCTTTTAACTCTTCCATGGTTACTGCCCGCATTAACGCTTTATTTTGCTCCTCTGTTACTAATCTTGGTATTTCCTTACATATATTATTTATTGCTTCTCCTCTATCCCTCTGGTTTTCTGTAAGGATCCGTTTATAGTAGTCAACTAGAGTCTTTTCTATATCCTCCTGTTCTATTACTCTTTCTCCTTCAACGTTTTTAATAGAAAGGATCCTATTTCTCTGTCTGTTTTGGATCATAGCTTGATGGAAGAATTTTGTATTCCTTTCTCCTTCCCTTAACCATTTTATCCTTGATTTTTGTCTCCACAGGATCTCCTCCTGTTTCCTTCTCTCTTCCAGCTGGCTTATTATTCTTCCTTCCTCCATACTCTTCTCTTCGTTCCTTCCCTCCAGGATTATTTTTTGCTGGATTTCTTCCATTTCTCCTTCTAATTTCTGCTTTGCTTCCATAATGTTCCCAAATTCTTCCCTATTCCATTCTTTTATTCTCTTTTTAATCTCCTTGAGCTTCAACTGTATGGTATGCATTTTCCCCTTGCCCCTGATAGTACTCTGATTCCACCAGTCCTCCAACTTCTTTATGAATTGGGGGTCTCTAAGCCAGAAAGATTCGAATCTGAAGGGTTTCTTCCCCTTAACCTTCTTGATATCTATCTCTAATCTTATAGGCCAGTGATCAGAACCAAGGCTAGGAAGGATTTTTGCTTCAATAAACACATCGCGATTCAAAATTTGCTCTGATAGCAGAAACCTATCCAATCTAGAAGCGATTTGATTCTGTCCTCCTCTTCTATTATTCCAGGTATGGATTCCATTAGTTGTAGGGATATCTACTAACCTATGGTCCCTAATCAGGTCGTTGAACTCCTCCATATTCTGATCCTCTTTCCTTATTCCCCCTCTCTTTTCTCCTAGATCCCGGATCATATTGAAGTCCCCTCCTATTATCCAAGGAATATTCGGGATTAAGCTCCTCATGGTTTGGATATTCTTCAGGAATTCTTTCCGTTCTCTATAAATATGGGGCCCATACACTCCTGAGATAAGGATTCTTTCTCCCATCCCCACTAATCTGAAAAGGCCTGATAAGATTCTAGGAAGGCTGAACCAATTTTCAAAAATTACCTCCTCCGGGTTCCACAGAATAGCCAATCCCCCGGCTGTTGCTACTGCATCCAGGGCCATAACCTCGTATCCTAAATTCAGTTTCTTTACAATTTCAACCAGCTGCTTCCATTCCATTTTCGTTTCCTATATTATCATGATGCTTGGTTTATCTTTCTTCACCCTTTCTTTCAAATATCTCTGTTTCCCTTTACTATTCAGTCCCCTAATATTCCAGCTTGTAACAATCATTTGAAACTTTTAGGAGTTTGTTGAAATACCTCTGACAGAGGTATCACCCTCCCTGAATTTACTAGAATCTCTCCCACTGCTTGGATCAATTCATTTATCGTTCGTCTTCCTTTTTTTCTTCCACCCTTGCCATTGCCGTCCCCTTCCGAGCTTTGGGATCGCTGGTTTCCCACTTGATCTGATCTATTTTCTATGAATCCTCCCTTCTTTTCCTTATATCTTTGAAAAGTTTCTTTATACAGCTGTTTCTCTTTTTCCGGAATGAATCTTTCGTCCAATTTTTTCCATTCATTGAGTAATTTCTTCATTATCTTCTCTTCCTCTATGCCCACTTCTTTTATATTATCCGTACCTGTCATTGATTGTTCAGCTATATTCTCTTGTCTTTCTCCCTCTTCCCCTTCTATTTCTTTGCTTGGGCTCATGCTTTTTCTTTTTCCTTCCTTTATGATTTCCATTGGAGTTGTCTCATTGACCTCTTTTTCCTGTTTTTCTCCCTCGTTCTCCTCTTCCTCCTCTTGAAGGATCTTGAACTTATTTTTACTTTCAATTGGTGAGTTTGTTTCCTTTGATTGAGGATTTGTTGTCCCTAGATTTGGCTTTCTCCTTCTTTGTACCTCCCTGAATTCATTTTCTTCACCTCCGGATCCCTCTCCTTTCCTTAGTTCCTCCCTATTAGCCTTCTCTGACTCCACTGTTCGATTTTGTGGGCACTCCCTTGCTAGATGTCCATATACGTGGCATCTCCTACACCGGAAAGGTATATGCTCGTAATCTATGGGCTGCTGCCATATTTCGTCCTGATATTCAACCTCAATGGATTCCAGTAAAGGGTCTGCAATGTTCATGTAAACGCAGATCCTTGCATAAGAAGTGTATTTTCCTCTTTTCGTCGACTCTGCCACCTTCACAAGAGTTCCAATCGAATTTCCGATCCCTTCCAATATCTCTGGATACCAAAATTCATCCGGTAACCCAAACAATCTGACCCATATCGGGGCTGCCATTATTTTCTCCTCATCAGGGTTGTATCTGTCTTCCCAATATCGTATAAACAGTCCCACATTGTTCATGAAGTGTGGTCCCTCCTCAAAAACTCTTTCCTTATCCTCTAGGTTTGCAAAAGTGACTGTAAAGAATCCCTTGGCCCCCAGTTTGAGGTCTATATGCCCTCTTGGTCTCCATCTTTGCTGAATCCATCTCGTGAGGTCCTTTTCCGATGACCAGTATCCTATAAACTTGCAAATTAAAGCGTGGTCTCTCATGTAACAGCGGTAATTCTCCAGTTTATTGTTTGGGATCACATACCTTGGCTTTTTCTGTGCCCTAGGAAGACACCTGTTTATCATCCTTGCTTGCCATTTGTTTCCCAAGACTGGTGTCTCCCTGCTTATTTCCCGCTCCCTCCCTTGCCCGCCTTCATTCCCTGTAGTTCCTAGCATCGCATTTCTGTAGGAGGGGATCTCTCCCCTCCCCTGCCTTTCTCCCATTACTTCTCTCAGTCCTTCCCCCCCCCCTCTATTCTTCTTCTTTCTTTCCTTAAAGCTCCGCTCTTACTCGGCCGCAATCTCTGCGGTCGCTTGCTCCCCTTATTCCGTCGCGGTCTGCTATTGCTCCGCTGAGTTCCTGCTTCCTTGAAACCTTACTATCAACCCACGATCGAATCCGCTCCCGCTCCCGAAACCCTCATCCCCGCTTTCAGCAAAAAGCATCAGGTTTTTATTATTTAAATTTATGAACAAATATTAAAATCTATACTATAATTCAATTATATTAATTAATATAACTAAATTATATTAATTATATTATTATAATTAATATATATAAATAAATAATATATCTAATATATATAAATTATAATTAATTTATATAATTATTCTAATTTATATAATTAATATAATTTAATATAAATTAATTAATATAATTTATAAGATTTTATAAGATTTTAATATAATAAATAATATAATTAATATAAATTAATTAATATGATTTATATAATTAATATAATTAATATAATTAATATAAATTAATTTATATTAATTTATATTAATATAATTAATATAATTATATACTTATATAAATTTGCTTTAATTGCTTTAAGTAAACTCCCGGAATGCAAGACCCCTTATTTCCGATCCTGAGCTTCCAAGGGTCCGGGGGGGTTTATTTGCTTTATCAGAGGAAGCCAATTTCCACTGATTTCACTCCCATTGTCCCTGTTGAGGTTCTGAGGGTATTTCATAATTTCAATGGCCTCTCTGATTTTTCTTTTATGATAGTTGTCTTCTCTTGCAATTACCCTGGCGCCTTCCAAACACACATGATGTTTGGTTTTGGACGAGTGCTCTGCAAGGGCTGATGTGCGGGATCTTTCATTCTTTATGTCAGCGGCATGTTCTTTAAGCCTTATTTTCAGAGATCGACCTGTTTCCCCAATATAACTCTTGCCACAGGAGCAATCGATCTTGTACACCCCCTTGAGCTGCTGTCGATCAATGTTATCCTTAACCGACCTCATTATTTGCCTTATTGTTCCACATGTTGCAAATTGAGTGTGAATGTTCTTCTTCCTTAAAATTTTTGCAATCTTATCTATAATCCCTAGGATTCCATTCCTCTTTTTCCAACCCCCTTCTCCTTCCCCTCTCCTTCCTTTTATTAGAGGAAGAGGAGATGAGGGAATAACTGCCTTTAACTGATAATTGTCTGGTGAAATAAGAGTTACTGAGGTTCTTCAGTAATTCCTCAGATCTTTCATAAAGACTGTAAATTTTCATAAACAACTTAATTACTAATTATTATTAAGAATAACACAATAACTAATTATCACTAGTTTACTTATCCGTGATAGTAAAAATTTCCAAAAAGTAAATTACCCTCGGGATGTCATATTCAATTAAGAAAAGGATTTTGAAAAATCACTTTCCCTTCAAATCCTCTGATAGATTCAAATATATTTTTAATAATATTTTCCTTAAATCATATAGCTGAAACTTGATATATATTATAACTTTGTACTACAAAATATACCAATAATTTCTAAATCATTATTATTGACAAAAATATATTTATTATTAAAAACCCATAAAAATATGATTGAAACACTGTTACTGCAAGTTTTTTTGAATTTTTTTTTTTCGTCGTCGAGCAATTCGAAGGCTTCATGACATTTTTTGAATGGAGGCTCTGAAACCAAAATTCACGCTTGTCTTTGTGACCAAAATCGGCACGTGTCTTTGCAACTCAAAAGCCAACAACAAATATAATGACTAACATTAGGTATTAAATGAGTAGAGCTTGTATATGCTCACAATAGATAATTTCCCTACCAAAATCTAACTATAGACCTATATAAGGCTACTTATTTTCGGTATTCAAAGGCCTGTTATCTTGCATAAATGATGACATGCTAACATCCACTCAATGGTGTCTTAAATGAAAAGCATCTCCTTCAAACATGAAGATGAACTCTACGTCGTAGAGAGCTATAAATGTGCTTCATAGTTTGTAAGCCGTAGTCATGTCTCTTATTGTTTGTGCTACTATAATATGATTTTCCTTGCTCGGTGTCCATGGTCTACTTGTTCACTGGGCCAAAACTACTACCGCCATTCTTGCTGACTACTATTGAAAAAAAGTACTAGCTTTGAAATCTATGAATTGACAATTCTATAGTCAGCAAACGTGGCCACTAGTATTTACTGTAATTCTTGGTTTGAGGTGTCTCACTTGTATTGGAATTCTTTGATGATCTAGAAATATTCAAAAGAGAACTAGATTGCATATGGTTTGAGGTGTCTCGCGTGTATTGGACTTCTTTGATGATCTAGGAATATTCAAAAGAGAGTTGGATTGCATATAGGGTATGGAGTAATTCAATTATAATGGTATCTCATTGCTAGACCAAGGTGAAGCTTGAGCTAAGAAACCACAATTCCTATCATGCCATTTCAAAGTCAATCGTTTGTTGGAATGTGTCGATGAGCTCAACTTGTAGTTGATGCAAAAGCCAACTAGGATGCAAGTTAAAAAATAAAATATGACTCTATATATTAATGATCAATGATGTGAGACATAAATCATATAAGCTTCACCTGACAACACAAGCATCTCCCACATATCATGGGCATGTAGGACAAAAAAAGCCAATCTATATTGCACACTTCAACTCGATTCCAAACCATCCAATGGATGCCCTGCACATTTTATCTGGTATAATGTTGGGACAATCTCTAAATAACAGTCAGTTACAGGTCCCATTCCCTCTTGGCTGACCTTCAAATTCTCTATTCAGAGCCTAGGTTTTCTCAAGTCTTTTTCTTGGCTCATATCTCCTCTCTTCATTGTTACGGATTTCAATTTCTTCAATTTTGTCTGGCCTCCTTTTGTTTCTTCAGGTAATATCCAATATTGTTCCTATTACCTCGTTGGTTTCTTTCTATTGCCAATAAAATATCGGTACTTCCTTTGATTAATTATCACCGAAAAAAGGGTTGTCGTTAGCATCCCCCTATTTTGAGTGGTCATATTCTTTGGATAGTTCCAGCTTCATTAGCATCCCCACCTTCTAATGAGCTTCCAAGGAGTTAAGTATTTTGTGAGCTGAGACTATGCCATCAAGGATCTCGTGTCCTTCAACGAATATTGTTTTCCCAGGGTTGATTATAATGATTAATAGTGGTTTTAGTTTATGCACTATGATAGAAGAGATGATCTTGTATAACACATTGCATAATTCCATTGACCGATATCCACATGAATTTTCTTCTTCATGAGATTTGAGAATCAGGGCCAGGAATGTTGCATTAAGTTTGGATGAAATTTGTTGTATCCTGTGAGCTTCCTCCACTAGAGCCATAATGTTTGGCCCCATAAATAACCAACAATATTTAGAAAATTTTGTCACATACTCATATTATCCTAGAGCTTTATTGTTTGGAATTTATTTAATTATGGATTATATTTCCTTCATTGAGACTAGTCACATTAAGGCTTCAATTTTCTCTTCTATGATTATCCTTGGAATTATTGCAATGATTTGGTTGATGGTTTTTTCTCATTCCTGGATCCCTTCTATCAAGATATTTGAGAAATATGAGAGAATTCCATCCTCCATGACTTTATGATCTAATATTATCTCTCCTGAGCTAGCACAAAAGGATAGAATATTGTGGCATCTATGATTAATCATAGATTAGTGGAAGAATGTAGTATTTATTTCCCCTTCTTTCAACCACTAGATGTGGGACTTTTGACGCCATAGTGTCTCTTCTGTTGGCATTATGATTCAGGTGTTGTCCTTGATGGCAAACCCATTCAGGTGATAAATCAAGAAGGACACAGGAAATATGTTCAGCAAGTGCATCCCCGCAGGTATACCATACAGAACCCGCGTCTAGGGACGCCGGCCAGCCGTTCAGGAGGTGCGTCCGCCCAGTGCACACATTTCAAGGCAGAGAAAAGCACGTGGGGGTTTCTTGCGTGGTATCTAGCCGACGTTTTTGTGTTTCTATGGTGTCGGCTCGTGGTATTGTTCCATGTTTTGGGGAGAAGCTTGCCTATATAAAGCAAAGGAGTTCATTTGGATTAAGCATCATCTTGGTTGAATATCTTTTGGTGAGATCTAGTCCAGATCTATGAGGGCGAATCTTCTAATGGACTGTGATCTCTATGGCGCATGATCAGATCTGTGGATCTGAGTGTTTGGGTTGGTTCTGAAGTCCTCATATCTTTTATATCTGAAGGGACGCAGGTTCAGTGAAGGGCAAGTGCGCCGGGACGCAGTACAGTAAAGGCTCAGGTGCGTCTCTGAGGCAAAGGACGCGGCGCGACTGTGTTATTGGGTGCGTCTCTGAAGCAAAAGACGCGGCGCGATAGTGTTTCGGGGTGCGCCGGTCGCAGCAAAGCATAGAGGAACAGTGCGTCTGCACGCAGAACAGCGGAGGGTAGACTGCGTCCAGTCGCAGGCCACAGAAAGAAAATATGCGTCCCTGTCTTAAGATGATCTGTTGACTGTATATTTCTGTTCATAAAGTGTTCTGGGTTATTTCTGTAATTACTGATCTGATATCTGTAGTGGACTGTATCTGTTATATACTTGTTGATCATTTGATTCTTCATGAAAAGAAGTAGGGGGTTGTAGCTCCCTTCCAGGAGAAACTGGAAAACGAGAGAGAGTTGTAGCTCTCTGCAGGTTGCAGCCTGCGTGCTGGTAAAGGACTGCACCAATACAAAATCATTGTAAAAGAATTTCTTGAAAGAAGATAGAGACATATTGCAGCAGGTGGTTTTCTCCCGCATTGGGTTTCCACCTTACATCTTGTGTTCTTTGGTGTGACTGTCTATTTTCTTTATTCAAGCTCATTATTTTATGGTACTGATATGCAAGAATAATTCAAAAGATCAAATAAGGAAGATTTGGTAAATTGCTTGATAATACTGATTCACCCCCCCTCTCAGTATTATTTCCAACAATTGGTATCAGAGCAGGTCCTTCAGAAAAGCTTGATCGCTTGAAGGTAGATCATTCATCATGAGCAACTACGAGAGAGAAGCATCAATCAGGCCACCAGTTTTTGATGGGACAAACTTCAATTATTGGAAGGTAAGAGTTACTGCATATCTTCAATCTCTTGGTACTGAAGTTTGGGACATTGTAGAAACAGGCTATGCTTTTCCTTCAGCTACTCCTACAGATCCAGCTGAGAAAAAGAAGTATGAAACAAATGCAAAAGCAGTCAGTACTCTATTAGGAAGTATATCCCAAACAGAATTCATGAAGGTAATGCACTTCAAATCAGCAAAAGAAATATGGGACAAAATGATCACAAGCTATGAAGGAGATGAACAGGTAAAACAAGCTAAACTTCAAACTCTCAGGATTCAATATGAGACTCTCAAGATGTATAATGATGAAAGTGTGGCTAATTATTTTCTTCGGGTAGATGAGATTGTAAATTGTATGAAAAATTTGGGTGAAGAAGTAAAGGAGTCCATAGTAGTTCAAAAGATTCTAAGATCATTATCCCCCAAGTTTGAATCCAAAGTATCTGCAATAGAAGAAAAAGAAAATCTCCGTGTTCTTACTATGTCTCAGCTACATGGAATTCTAACTGCTTATGAAATGAGAAAGGGAGGACCATCAGACAGAAGGGAGGCTGCTTTTAAAGCATCAGGCAAAGAAGATTACTATGAAGCAAGCCATGATCCAGAAGAAGAGGAAGAAGAATCAAATTTTGTCAGAAATCTTCAAAGAGGTTCTGGAAGGTTCAGAGGTAAGCTACCTTTCAAATGCTTTGCTTGTGGAAGAGTAGGTCATTATGCTGCAAAATGCTCTTATAAGGATAAAGGAAAGGAACCAGTTAGATGGAACAAGAAACAAAGCGCAAATAAGAAAAGCTACTACACCCATGAAGATAGTGATGGCTTATCAAACAGTGATGAAGATGAACAAGGTAATAAATATAGGTTGTTAATGGCATTTGAAGATGATGATTATGAGGATGCTGTAGATGTGGATAACCTTTATGATGAAATTACTAGACTCAAGAGATGCATAGAAGAAAAGAACATGATTATTGATACTCTACAATTCCAAATTGATGAAAAGGAAAAACATCTTGAAAAATTAGAAGGTGAAATTGTTGGTCTTAGAAAAGAAATTGAGAAAACAAAAACTATTAATCTCAAGTTTGTCAAAGGATCTGAAACTTTGGATGAGATTATCAGTGTGCAGCGGTCTCCACTAAATAAGACAGGTTTGGGCTATAATGGAGAAACTTCTCAAGCATCCACTTCAAAAAGTTATCTTGATGCAGCAAGAAGAAATGAGCAAGAGCACAAGGAAGATCATCAGGTAAAGCAGGGACAAATGTCAAACAGAAACTATCAGGGGCAATCCAGCTTAAGGGTGAACAAAAGCCACAACCAGCCACAGGTAAAATCTTCTCAATTTGGTTCAAGAATAGATGAAAATAGAAATTACAATCAGTTGGCTGGTAGATCCAATAATCGCAGAAGCTTCTTCAATGGACAATGCTTTTCTTGCCATAACTTTGGTCACAAAGCAGCTCAATGTGTTGCGTATAAAACAATCATGACTAGGGAAGCTCAAAAACAAAGAAGTATGACAGGGATTACAAAAGGACCTATAACAACTTTTCAGCTCTTGAAAATGAAGTTGAATGTTCTATTTGCAATAATTTTGGACATAAAGACTTTGAATGCAGAAGCAGGTTTCCGGAAAGAAAGGTACAAGAGCAGAAAAAGGAACAAGCCTCAGGCACCAAAACATGGAGAATAAAGGAACCTCAAACAGAAAGATGTGGGATAGCATTTTATGCAGAAGGACAAGAAAATCTATGGTACATTGACAGTGGATGTTCGAAGCATATGACAGGTGATAAAGAAAAACTTGAGTCTTATTCTAATTTAGAAAAGGGAAAGAAAGTCTCTTTTGGAAATGATACTCCTGCAACTATAAAAGGAAAAGGTATTGCTCCTTTAAAAGAAGATGTTAAGGCTGGAAATGTTTTGTTTGTTGATGGATTGAAGCATAATCTACTAAGTGTCAGCCAGATGTGTGATCAAAGAACCGAGGTTATATTCAGATCAAATGGATGCCTTGTTCGTGATCTTGATACAGGTAAAACAGTTCTCAAAGGAAAAAGAACTCCAAATAATCTATACATATTTGATGAAGGACAACAACAATGCTATCTAAGCAAGGATGAAGAGCACTGGCTATGGCATCGAAGGTTGGGACATCTAAGCTTCTCACAAATAAGGAAAGCTTGCAAATATCAGGCAGTTCGCGATCTTCCAGATATCAAAATTCCTGACAACACCATATGCAGATCATGTCAGTTTGGAAAACAAACCAGAACTAACTTTCCAGAGAAAGAAGGATCAGCCAGCATGCCTCTTGAGCTAGTACATACAGATGTATGTGGACCATTCAGAAAAAGAACACCTAGAGGAGAGGAATACTTGATATTATTTATTGACGATTTCTCCAGGTTTGTTTGGTTAGGACTTATGAAGCACAAAGATGAAGCATTCGAAAAATTCAAATCCTTCAAAGCCTTGGTTGAAAATGAATCAGGTCACAAAATTAAGTGCCTCAGATCTGACAGAGGTGGGGAATTTACTTCAAATGAATTTTTCGATTTCTGTGATGAACATGGGATAAGGAGAGAATTTTCTACAGCTAGAACTCCTCAGCAAAATGGAGTGGTTGAAAGAATGAACAGAACAATCCAGCAAATGGCTCGTGCTATGCTTGATGAATCAGGAACCCCTGCAACCTTCTGGGGTGAAGCTGCACATGCGGCGGTTATTATTCTCAACAAGACAAATGTCCGAGTGAACAGCACTCAAACTCCTCATGAGCTCTGGAGTGGTAAAACTCCTTCGGTAAAGCACTTCAAAATCTTTGGGAGCAAATGCTATATCAAGAATACTGAGGAGCAGCTTGGTAAACTTGATCCTAGAGCAGATGAAGGTATTCTTCTTGGCTACTCTCCACATAGCAAAGCATACAAATGCTACAATAAAAGACTTGGCAAAATTGTTGACAGCATTGATGTAGTGGTTGATGAGAAGGGATACATTCCTAGGCAAATACATCGTGAAGACATCGAAGAAGATGAAAGCCACCCTCAAAGACAGAATGATGAAGAAGAAGAACCGCAAGAAGAATCTCAAGAAGAACCTCACGAAAAAGCAGAAGAACGAACAAGAATAGAAGAAAAGACTCCATCCAGATATGTTCAAAAGAACCATCCAGAATCTCAGATCATGGGACAGAAAGAAGCAGGTATACAAACTAGAAGAACAGTTGCAGAAGCTTCAAGTTATTTGGCATTACTCTCCTCTACTGAACCACAAAATGTGAAAGAGGCATGCAAAGATGAATGTTGGGTGAAAGCAATGGATGAAGAACTTGAGCAAATCGAAAAGAACAACACTTGGGAGCTGGTTCCTAGACCAAAGGATAAGAATGTTATCGGAACAAAATGGGTCTTCAAAAATAAATTGAATGAAAATGGAGAAGTAATTAGAAACAAAGCCAGACTTGTTTGTAAAGGATATGCACAGCAAGAAGGAATAGACTTTGAAGAAACTTTTGCTCCTGTTGCAAGACTTGAGGCCATCCGAATGTTCCTTGCTCTCTCAAGTTCTCAGAATTTCAAAGTATTTCAAATGGACGTAAAATCAGCCTTTCTGAATGGAGACTTGGAAGAAGAAGTGTACATTGAACAGCCAGATGGGTTCATTCTTGGAAATGATCCAAATCTTGTATGCCGATTGAAAAAGGCTCTCTATGGTCTCAAACAAGCCCCAAGGGCTTGGTACTACCGGTTGGACAAATATCTTCATCAACAAGGTTTTTCAAAAGGTTCAGCAGATAGCAATCTATATATAAAAATTGAAAATGACAAATTGCTAATACTTGTTGTGTATGTAGATGACATTATTTTTGGCAGCAATGAAGAAGCTATGAGTCAAAGCTTTGCCTCAGTCATGCAGAAAGAATTTGAAATGTCCTTGCTAGGAGAACTGACATACTTTCTTGGTTTGCAAATCCAACAAAAGGAAGGAGGAATCCTTTTATCTCAAACCAAGTATCTCAAGCAGATTTTGAAGAAATATGGCATGGAAGATGCAAAACCAGTATGTACACCCATGGTCACAGGATGCAGTCTCAGTGCAAATGATGAATCTGCAGCAGTACATCAACCAACCTACAGATCTATGATTGGAAGTTTACTATATTTAACAGGTACCCGACCAGACATCATGCATGCAGTTGGAATAGTTGGAAGATTTCAGGCAAATCCGAAGGAGACTCATCTTCAAGCAGTGAAGAGAATTTTCAAATATCTTCAAGGGACTCAAAATTATGGCTTATGGTATCCTAGAAATACAGATCTTACTCTTCATGCCTATACAGATGCAGATTGGGCCGGAAGCGTGGATGACAGGAAAAGCACAAGTGGTGGTGCGTTCTTTATGGGTCCCAGACTGGTCTCTTGGTTCAGCAAGAAACAGAGTTCAATTGCCTTGTCTACAGCTGAAGCAGAATATGTTGCTGCTGCATCTTGTTGCACCCAACTCCTTTGGATGATGCAGACTTTGCAGGATTATCAAATCACTTGTACACCTCCAATCTCTATCTTATGTGACAACACAAGTGCAATCAGCATCTCAAAGAATCCGGTTATGCATTCAAAAACCAAGCACATACCAATCAAGTACCATTTTCTCCGGGAACAAGTACTTGAACAGAAGGTCAAGTTGGAGTATGTTCCTTCTAAGGAACAAGTTGCTGATATTTTCACCAAACCATTGCCCAGGGACACTTTTGAATACCTCAGGCAAAAGCTGGGGGTTGTTGATGCATCATCTTACTGTTGATCATCTTCCTATTGGTGGTATAGGCTCAGGGGGAGCACATAATGCATTGTTGGCATTATGGAGAAGGAGATCTTGGAAATAGCTGCAATATGTCTCTATCTCCTTCATGATGGATTTCTGGTTACAGATCTGGAGATGCATGAGCATAGGGGGAGCATACCCTTTGCTCTTGATGTCAAAGGGGGAGAATGAAGCTGAAGATTATGTGGTTGCCATCAAGTCCAAAGGGGGAGATTGTTGGCATTATGATTCAGGTGTTGTCCTTGATGGCAAACCCATTCAGGTGATAAATCAAGAAGGACGCAGGAAATATGTTCAGCAAGTGCGTCCCCGCAGGTATACCATACAGAACCCGCGTCCAGGGACGCCGGCCAGCCGTTCAGGAGGTGCGTCCGCCCAGTGCACACATTTCAAGGTAGAGAAAAGCACGTGGGGGTTTCTTGCGTGGTATCTAGCCGACGTTTTTGTGTTTCTATGGTGTCGGCTCGTGGTATTGTTCCATGTTTTAGGGAGAAGCTTGCCTATATAAAGCAAAGGAGTTCATTTGGATTAAGCATCATCTTGGTTGAATATCTTTTGGTGAGATCTAGTCCAGATCTATGAGGGCGAATCTTCTAATGGACTGTGATCTCTATGGCGCATGATCAGATCTGTGGATCTGAGTGTTTGGGTTGGTTCTGAAGTCCTCATATCTTTTATATCTGAAGGGACGCAGGTTCAGTGAAGGGCAAGTGCGCCGGGACGCAGTACAGTAAAGGCTCAGGTGCGTCTCTGAGGCAAAGGACGCGGCGCGACTGTGTTATTGGGTGCGTCTCTGAAGCAAAAGACGCGGCGCGATAGTGTTTCGGGGTGCGCCGGTCGCAGTAAAGCATAGAGGAACAGTGCGTCTGCACGCAGAACAGTGGAGGGTAGACTGCGTCCAGTCGCAGGCCACAGAAAGAAAATATGCGTCCCTGTCTTAAGAT
Source organism: Pinus tabuliformis (assembly GCA_031772625.1). Taxonomy (NCBI): domain Eukaryota; kingdom Viridiplantae; phylum Streptophyta; class Pinopsida; order Pinales; family Pinaceae; genus Pinus; species Pinus tabuliformis. The sequence continues at coordinate 1,428,174,696 of CM062818.1, forward strand.
GATCTGTTGACTGTATATTTCTGTTCATAAAGTGTTCTGGGTTATTTCTGTAATTACTGATCTGATATCTGTAGTGGACTGTATCTGTTATATACTTGTTGATCATTTGATTCTTCATGAAAAGAAGTAGGGGGTTGTAGCTCCCTTCTAGGAGAAACTGGAAAACGAGAGAGAGTTGTAGCTCTCTGCAGGCTGCAGCCTGCGTGCTGGTAAAGGACTGCACCAGTACAAAATCATTGTAAAAGAATTTCTTGAAAGAAGATAGAGACATATTGCAGCAGGTGGTTTTCTCCCGCATTGGGTTTCCACCTTACATCTTGTGTTCTTTGGTGTGACTGTCTATTTTCTTTATTCAAGCTCATTATTTTATGGTACTGATATGCAAGAATAATTCAAAAGATCAAATAAGGAAGATTTGGTAAATTGCTTGATAATACTGATTCACCCCCCCTCTCAGTATTATTTCCAACATCTTCGTGTTTATGTATTTCGTGAAGCTCATGAATAAATTCTCCTTCTTCTATGGCTATATCCTTTGATCTTTCTTCTTTGATGATCTGATTCTATGATTCCTCCATTTTTGCCTATAGTTTCTTCTTTTCTTATATAATATCACCAAATTCCTCTTTTTTCCATGACTTGATTTTTAGTTTTAATTCTTTAAGTTTCTTGTGGAATCTCTGCATCCTTCTATTACCATCAAATTTTATTTCTCTCACCCATTGTTCATGATTTCTCATAAACCCCATACTTCTCAACCAAAAACGTTCAAATATGAATGGGCAGTTATTGGGCGCTGCTTTCAGATAAATTTTTGGCCTGATGGGCTAATGATATAATAGGAAGAACCATGGCTTCTAAGAAAGAATCGGAACGAAGGATGTCCTATGCTACTATAAAATGATCCATTCTACTTGTGAATTGGTGTTTCCCATTCTTGCGATTTTTTCAAGAGTGAATCTCATTGAGTGTCTTGACATCCACTACCTACAGATCCTAAATTATGTCATTGAATAAGGTAAGAGTTAGATCTATTCTGTGAACCACTCCACTCTTCTTTGTCAGATCATGTATTGTATTAAAATCTCCACCAACTGTCCAACTTGATTTATCAAATGAATCTTTGATTCTGGAAAGCTTCCTTAGAAAGCCTTATTTTTGGAGCAGAGTATGAGGACCGTATACTACTGTGAGATTAATCCATACATCAGAGCCTATACATCTAAATAGACCTGTTAGATTGTTCATTGATCCTTACCAGTTCTAGGAATACACCCATATATGATCGCAGATGATATCCAAACGTCCAGTTGTGCCGCAGGCGTCAATTGTGATAGTGAGACCATTTTTCCAATACTTAGCTAAGACTTTATCGAGCTTGTCGCTTGATAGTTTAGTCTTTTGCAACAAAAAATTCATTAGGTTTTCTTTAGTTCTTTGCAATTTTATGTATCAGAGCTTACTTGGGTTATTTAGGCCCTAATGTTCTAGGAGGTGACCTTCATCAGTTAACTAATGAGGTGTGAGGGAACTAATTTATGAGTTGACTCATTTGCCTTGAATTCAGGAGGAACTACTTAGAAGTTTTACAATCGTACCTCCCTCTTTCCACTAATGCTAGTTCAGATTGTGAGGAACTCTGATGGTCGTTTTCCTTACCAATGAGGGTGTGGTTTGGATCCCTGCCCCACTAGGATAATCTAATACACCATTGGTTGAATAGGTTCCAGAAGTGGTCCAATTGTTTGGAAGACATGTCATTTATATCCTTCTTTAACTAGACCCTAAAGAAGTCAATCATTTTGTTTCATCAAGATTGAGACAATATTTCTTCTCTTCTACTTCTAGGAGTTTGCTCGTGTGCACTAACACCTCTTTAAATATTCAATATTATTCCATATCCTCCAAAGTTTTCCATTTAGGATTGGTATTTTCTCCACATGACATTGGCTTTGTTGCCTCCTTTATTTGAATAACCATTTGTGTGTCCTTCGAATCGATTGATTTGTCAATCTCCATATTTCCAAGGGATGCAAATGAGTTTCCCCCCAATAGTTGTTGAGCATTGCTAGGTTTCTATATTTGTTGGACTTGTGTCACCATAGCTTGAGGTTGGTTCGAAGCTTGCGATAAAAAACTAGGCTGAGGTACTAATGTTAGACAACTAATCCTCAGGATTAAGCTTGGGTCAACTTGAGTAGTTATTGGAGTCCAAGAAGACCCGAAATCTAATTTAAATGTTTCATTTATGTATTAATATGTACACATTGTACATCATTGATTGAGATAGTCATTTAATAAACAGTTTATTTGGTTTCCAGTTTGATTGTCTTATAGTGGTATCAAGTTGAGCCACATTTTTTTTTTTGGCCTTCCTTTGTGCTCATTGTTTTGGCATGCCAAGGTTGGTGTAATGGGAAATCTGGGAAACGAAAAGAAATTGTGATTAGTTCCATCCATAACTACTGTTGAGATCGTATAATAGATGTTGTGTATTGAAGGTGTGTAGGAGATCATGAAATGCCTAGTTCGGAGTTAACAATTTTTCATAGCATGTTTATAATGATTTTTGTGGAGAACCCACAGTGGGGTCATTGACATGTGGCTGCAGATGAAGTAAATGAAGAGAAATATATATAAAAGGTACAATAGTTTATATTTAGCTATAGATGATAATAATGGAGTAGAAGTGTGGTAGTTGGTCTATAGTTTAGACACTACAATTTTTTTGGGGTTTTCTGTGAATTCCACTGGGATTCAATCTATAGTGGGCCTCTTGTCATAGCAAAATTATACGAATTTATGCTATGGGACTTATCCCCTTGATTTGGAGCTTGATGTATCTTCACCCTATGTCATTTCCTGCATATTTGAAGTGGAGTTTAATATAGTTTGATGGTGAAGAACAATAGTTTGTGTGTGTTTTACAAATGAATTCTTTTGTAGAAATGATATGCTTTAATATACAGAAAGTGAAAAATGACCGATTGGGACATACAGTGTTATGTTGTGGTAAATTTATTGCAAAATTAAGACTAATTATGCTATGTTGACAATATTTTCTCTGATTTAAGTTGTAGTATTTAGAATGTTTGAGGTTACAATCATAGACTTACTGAAAAAATTTCACGAATTTAGATAGTGGCCTCCAAATTTTCTACACCATAAGCAACAAAACCCTCTCAGCTCTGAAGAAAGACATTAAGACTGAGTTCATATTGAGGACTGAAGTGTTTCAAAGTGAGACACCAAGTTGGAATCTACATGGACGACTGTAGAAACAACCAGTAGTAACAATGTTTGTTTTTTATTTGATAAGATAGACACGGATCAGACTAACCATATTTTGGCACTTGCTTGTTCAGTATGTTGTTAATGACAATTAGATGGATATTTTTTCTTTGACGACCTTTTCTAGGTGAGTACCTCAAGTCTAGCTCCCACTTTGTGTTGCTGGGAGGGAACCACACATCATTGAATGAAGGTCAGAAAGGACGGGCACGAGCGTTTGACAAGGTCAAATGAAAACACATGAATTCACAAAATTTAATGCAATTGGAGTTGTAGAGAATCCAACAGAAATTATTATGAGTTAGCTGAAGGATTTGGCTGATAAGACCCCTATTGTAATATATTGAAAATTGTCAAAGAAAGAATTTTGAGCACTCTCTACTCTCTTTTGGGCTTGGTGTTTCTATAGAATTCCAGGACAGATGTCCAGATGAGGTCCTCCTCTGCCCATTTACATTTTTTTTTTGCCTTTATGTGATTTGAAGAAATTGGAATTGGAAGAATACATTTTTTGCTTCTATTTCAGTAATAGAAGATTAGTTAATGTGTTGAAGTACTATGTTTCGATCGTGCATGAGAAACTCTGCAAACCGTAACTCTTGGTGCTATTGTATTTATGTTTTTTTGTTGTTCCAAATAACATCTTCGTCCTTAAATGTTCAAAATAGGTGCATGCTGTGAGTATCTTAGTTTTCATTAGACATTGTTGGCAATTGCATTATTTTGTTAGATAACAATGGCAATTGATATAATTTTATCTGATTTAGAAAGGTTGTTTGTGTGGATCGAGGAGAAAAACATGTTATGAGAAGGTATTGTGGTTGGAAAATTTTATATAGTTATTTCGTATATTGAAGGTCACAAGTTCAAATCCTTGACATGATAATTTTAGAAGAATTTTTTGTGTTTTTTATGTGTTTTTTATCACAAAATTTGTTAAAGTTTAAAAGTCAAAGTTTGAATTAAAGAGTCGAAGTTAAAGTTATGGTTTCAAAGTTTAATTAAAAGTGTATCATCAATGTTATATATGGGTGCATGATCAGTTGTACCCGACACCTAGTTAAATCATCGTAAAATTGTTTGTATTGGGTGCATTTTTGGTGGTAGTCGACACCCTCTTTTTGAAAGTTGATTGTTGGAGAAAATGGCGCAACTCAATCATTTGTTATAGTTATCAAACAATTTAATGTCGTCTACTATTCATAACTATGTCCAAGTCAGAAAGGACATGCTCTTTTACATCTAATCATGTTTGAAAAATGCTAAAACAAAAATTGAATTCTAGGAGCTAGAGTCCCAGTTTCAGCAAGATGAACTACATGAATTACAAAAGAAGAATTATGAACTTTTTCTTGTTCAGAACAATAGTTTGCTTGAGCCTAATCATTACTCAGAGAATGATTAGAAAAATGAAGTGATTTTAGTGGAAAATTTGGATGCGGTTAGAAATTCTTATATCAAACCTTTTATGAGACCATGGGAAGAAATTAAAGACAATTAACATAGAACTTGTTTGGGTTATAACAAGGATATTCTAGATGTATCATTTCATATTCCAGATCTTCTTAAACCTATACAATTCCAAAGTGCTGGATTTCTCGGTAGTGTTGTTCCAGAACAAGTTGACCGATGCCAACAATGTTAAAGAGTTGGACATGTGAAAGATCAATGTTTTGATCCTCACCCATGTTAGCATTGTGGAAAGTGTAATCACCATACAAATAGATGTTCCAAAAAGAATACAACTATAAAAGAGCAGCTCAATTTCAAATGGATTGCTTCTTGGGATTGGATGTAAACAACCAAGAAGATTTATAGGTCATACTGAAGAATATGTTCGAGTGATGACCAGCCTTGTAGTAATGAAGAATACTTCTCACCCTATATCCAACAAGGTGGGAATTATTGATAGTTTGCTACCTGTTCGAGTTTGAGATGTCAAGCAAGCCTAAGTCAGAGTTGAGTTTATTGAGTTGTTTGTGAGTGAGCACTTCCATATTTGGAATTGTTTGAGGAACTGTTGTGATAGTTCCAAAGGGAACTGTTGTAATAGTTCCAAAATTTCTGGTCATCTTAAAACCACATTTTTAAATTGTTCTGAGAATTCTTATGAAGGCTCTAGAGTTGGTGTTGGTTGAGACCTTGAGTTCTTCCATATTGGGTTGTGGTCATTCTTAAAAACCATTTCTCGAGAGACATTTAGCTCTTGGCTGAGATGCATTTTTTGAATTGATAACTCTCATTATTGGACTTTGGTACATCCCTTCGGATTAAGGGGGGGAATGTTAGACAACTATCTTCGGTTAGTTTGAGTAGTTATTGGAGTCCAAGAAGACCCGAGAACTAATTTAACTGTTTGTTGTATGCATTAATATGTACACATTGTACATCTTTGATTGAGATAATCATTGCATTGAGAGGCACATTCTACAGCCCAATATGATGTGTAAGCTTGTTCGTCTATCATCAAACTTGAAATTTTTCTCATGTCGGCCAAAATAAAGAAATAAAAATCTAAAAATAAAAACAATTTATTTATATTTTTATATAGTTATTCATATTCAACGTATATAATAAAATAACTATTAAACACACAAGATAATTGTATTGTAATATTTTTTCATATACGTTGAATTTGAATGGATCATAAATTTACCTTCAGTAAAAATTTTACCACATTAAAATTTGAAATTTGGTAAAATTTTAAACATCTTTACTATTTACTAAAGTTAATATTATTTCATAAAATAAAATAAAAAGGTTATTTCAACACAAAGAATCGAAAACCTTGCCCCTAAATCTCTTAATATTTCTTTTAATTAAATATTTGTAAAATGAATCAAGGTAAACCATATCATATGGATATATTAAAACCTATAAAGACATAAATATTTCCAAGCCAAAGTTTTAATATTTGAAAATTTTGTTATCATTCTATGTAAAATCATTAAATATAATATTGATATTAATATATTAAAATATTAATATTATAAATTTAAGAAATTAGGGTTAATACAATATTAAATTTAATATAATATTAAATTTGTTATATTATAATATATATTAATATCTCATGATATATATTAACTCTAGATATATATGGGAGGGAAGAACAAAGGCAGAGTGATAGAGGTGGAGAGATAGAGGGAGTGAGAGGAAGGATGAGAGAAGAATTGCAAGACATGAGGAGAGAGGGAAGAAGAGAGAGATAGAGAGGCAGAGATAGATATATATGGAGGAAGAAAACATGTATTTTTGGGGAGGGGGTAGGTGAGTTAGAGAGAAAAGGAAGGAGAGATGGAGGGAGATATAGATATAAATGGAGGGGGGAGAGAGGGAAAAATAATTCTTGCACTAGATGCATTAATTTCAGTGTAGATGGTTATTTCTAATCCTATTGGATTTCATGCATTGAAGGAGATAAAATAAAGGACATGTTAGAGGAGGAATGAAAAGAGAGAGAAGAAAAGGAGTGAGAGATGGAGAGAAGGGTAAGAGAGAAAGAGGGAGACAGAAAGATGGATGGGGGAGAGAGGGGGAGAGGGATAAGGATTGAGGGGGGGGGAGAGAGAGAGAGAGAGAGAGAGAGAGAGAGAGAGAGATGGGAAGAGAGAGAGGGAGAAAACAGAGATGGATTTGTAAGGGGAGAGAGGGAGGTAAGAAAAAATACATACAAAGAGAAAATTTGAGTGAGAGAGAGGGGGAGTGAAAAGCAAGATATGGGGAGAGAGAGTGTTTGTATGTTTGGGGGTCAGATAGAGAGAAAAAGAAGGAGAGGTAGAGGGAGATATAGATGGAGGGGGGAGAGAGGGAAGAAGATTTATTGCACTAAACACATTGAATTCATGGTAGATGGTGATTTCTAATCCTATTTTATTGCTTGGACTAGATGGATTAATTTCAATGTAGATGTTTATTTCTAATGATATTTGATTGCTTGCACTAGTTGCATTGATTTCAGTGTAGATGTTGATTTTGTAGTATACCTAGGGGCATAATATGGGGTACAAAGGGAGGTACCCAAGGGAATAATGTAATAATGGGATGAGCCATAGTAATAAATAAGGTGGTTAACCCATATCATGTAACAGACCATAAGTAGTTAGTAATAATGTAATGGGCTCATGGTATTAGATAGATGGTATTGAGGGAACCATGGTAATGACCCATGGTATTGTATGTATGAGGACTATATAGAGGCTAGAGACTTCCCATTGAGAGATGTCAAGGATTATTGTATGAACAGACATATGGCTTGTGGAGTGTTCTCCTTCCTTAAGGAGTGAACGTATGGTGTTTCCCTACCTTAAGGGTTTGATATTAATAAAGAAACATTTCTATCTATATTCAGAGCTTGCTATTCTTATGTTTATTTCTATTATCATATATTTCCAGGTTAAATCTATAACAAGTGGTATCAGAGCACTTTCTTGGGTAAAGCGGAGAATTTTTTTTATTTTTTGCAGGAATTTTTTGGGTCGGCGAGTTTTCAGATCAGATCTGTACATTTTCATGTAAAATATTAAAAATCTAATTGCAAATCTGGATTCTTTGTGAAACAATACCCAAGTTCAAAAAAAAAATCGGCCAAATCGGAGTCCGGATGAAGGATATATTGTTGATCTAAAAATCAATGGTGTTACAGATATTTTTCGGGGTGACAAATTTGCAGATCAGATCCATATGATTTGGGAAAAAATATGAAAAAATCTAATTGCATATCTGGATTCTTTGTGAAAAAATACCCAAGTAAAAAAAAAAAAACGGCTAAATCGGAGTCCGGATGAAGGAGATATTACTAATATAAAAACCAGTGGTGTTGTAGACATTTCTCGGGGCTACGAATTTGCAGATCAGATCTGTGTGATTTGGGGAAAAATCTACAAAATATAGTTGCAGATATGGATTATTTGTGAAAAAATACTCAATTTCAAAAAAAAATTAGTCGAATCAGAGTTAAGATGAGGGAGATATCGCTGATTTAAAATCAGTTATCTTTTCAACAATTTTTTGTGACGGCAGGACAATTGCAGCGCAAATAGGAAATTTCAGTGCCTAGATCGGGATTTATACCACATGAGAAGATGCAAAATGGTTGTTCCATTTCCGAAAATAGGTCATAATAGCGATTCTGAGCAATATTGACGGAATTGTGGCCATTTCAAATTTTAGCCAAGTACGTGAATTTTTTTCCAAACCTTCATGGCTTCTAGCAAAGAATTTTTTACAGGCAACGATAAGGGTCCTACCATTGAAAATTTATAGAATATCACAAGTCTTGACGTAAACAATTTTGGACAAGTCATCGGCTATTTAATCTAAAAGATGAGGCTGCTAAATGGTGGGACTCACTTGACAATTCCGTGGTGCGACTTCCTCATGAAAAACTAGAAGAACTTCTTTTAGAAAAATTGTCTCATGCTAGAAAAAAAGAAAATGAGAAACATGTGGGGTTATTTTCTACCGGTATATCCTTATTGGAGGTTCATGGATTGATTCAAAAGGAGAAGATCATTGTGTTTATAAATCCTAGTTGCAAGAAAAATCTCATAAATGTCAATTTGGTAAAAAAATTACAAGTGCCAGCAAAACACATGGAGCACACACGGGTTAATAATGAGAATGTTCAAGTTTATAAGGATTTGAAGCTTTCTATGGATAAGTATGTGTTGCATGGTGATTTTTATACTTCATATATGGATAACATGGATGTTTTGGGATATCCTTGGCTGGAATCCGTGGGTACTATCAATATTAATGTGCAAAAGAAATTTTTGAAGCTCTGGTATAAAAAGAAGAAAATTACATTATAAGATATTTCCATCAATAAACAGGTAGAGTCCATGGAGGCTGAAGTAGAAAATGTTCCAGGGACTGACATAGCAGACGATGAGCCATTGATGGTCGACAACAACACACAAACATCAAACCAGGTACCAGAAAAATAGGTAGAGGCTGAAGCGGAAAATGTTACATCAGAGGGGGACTTAGTGGTTGAGGTAATATTGGAAGATAAGAAACAGCAGCAGGCACCACAACATGTACCAGATACCCATTAGGCTCCATTAGGTGATGAATTAAAGAAAGATACATTGTCATCATATCACCACCCACATCATCTAGCAAGAAAACAACCAACAAGATAGCAACAAATTAGCTACAAGGACAACCCCCGCATTACAGATAGGGCGGCGTGAAGATCCACCTACTAAACATCAACATAGAAGAGCTGTCAAGATCAACTTTCATCTCAAGCGAGCGAGGCACCAGCTAGATCGATGGTTCACCTTTCTCTAGGATGGCTAGATGCACGTGCATGGTACCAGTGGACTACTCTTTTGACTAGATCTTATTATTTGTGCTCTTCCCATGTTTCGGGGACAAAACATGTTAAAGGGGGTGGAATGTAGTATACCTAGGGGGGATAATATGGGGCACAAAGAGAGGTACCCAAGCGAATAATGTAATAATGGGATGGGCTATAGTAATAAATAAGGTGGTTAACCCATATCATGTAAGGGACCACAAGTAGTTAACAATAATGTAATAAGCCCATGGTATTAGATAGATTTTATTGAGGGAACCATGGTAATGGCCCATGGTATTGTATGTATGAGACCTATATAAAGGCTAGAGATTCCACATTGAGAGATGTCAAGGAATATTGTATGAACATGCATATGGCTTGTGGAGTGCTTTCCTTCTTTAAGGAATGAATGTATGGTGTTGCCCTACCTTAAGGGTTTTGATCAATAAAGTGATGCATTTCTTTATTTAGATCTTATTATTCTTGGGTTTATTTCTATTATCTTATATTTTCAGATCAGATCTATAACATCTTTGTAATCCTATTTGATTGCTTGCACTAGATGCATTGATTTCATTGTAGATGTTTCCTAATTCTATTTGATTTCTTGCACTAAATACATTGATTTCAGTGCAGATGTTGATTTCTAATTCTATTTCATTGCTTGCACTATATGCATTGATTTTGATATAGATGGTGATTTCTAATTCTATTTGATTGCTTCCACTAGATGCATTGATTTTAGTGTGGATTTTGATTTCTAATCCTAATTAATTTCTTGCACTAGATGCATTGATTTCAGTTTAGATGATGATTTCTAATCTTATTTGACTGCTTGCACTAGATGTATTGATTTTAGTGTAGATATTGGTTTCTAATCGTATTTGATTGTTTGCATTAGATGCATTGATTTCAATGTAGATGTTGATTTATAATCCTATTTGATTTTTTGCATTAGATGCATTGATTTTAGTGTAGATATTAATTTCTAGTCATATTTATGCTTGCATTAGATTCATTAATTTTAGTGTAGACTTTTTATAATCTTATTTTATTGTGTACATGAGATGCATTGATTCGAGTCTAGATGATTATTTATGATTTGTTGTCTCAATGTATGATGGTACATTAGCTTAAAGTCATTGGATTAGCAATGTGCATTGGTTTCAATGTAAGCACAAAAAAATCTTTGACAATTTGCATTGATTTTTGCGTTATAGTAATTCAACTTATTAATATTGGAGAGCAAGAGAGACAATGTATGATGTTTACTACAATAGTTCGAGTTAAAGAATTGAATGGTTTACAATCTCAACTATCCTTTTCATATAATCGATATGAAAAGATGGAAAAACTAACAAATAATTTAAATATTTTGTAAATTTGACCACTCATTAAAAAAATCAAAATTACATTATTTCTTGAATTTTGAAAAACAAACTATAGATAAAAAAAATCATCAAAATATTTTGAAGGAAATAAATTATTTCAAACATTAGCAATGAAACAAATGATTTCAAGAGTAATATTGATGCAGTAAATTATTAAAACTACTCTTCAAAATATATTTAGTAATACATGGAGGGAAACTATTAAGAATTATTAATTATCAAAATTGTGATACCAAAATCCAGTTGCAAACTATTGACAAGATTGTCTCATTTCTTCATCACCAAATAATTACTAATAGACAATTACAGGCACATATAGAAACATAGCACAACAATTGTAACATTCACAAACATTTCCATCCAAATCCAAACACACAAACACACAAACCACTCAAAGCATCAGAACATAGATGTACAAACCTTTCAAGGTAAGCAACAAAAACAAAATTAAAGATGAGAATGATACAATCACGTCAAGCAGAGCAAAGAATACATAATGTAAATTTCAAAGTATGAATTTTACCTCACATATACATACTAATGATAATCTAAAAATGTGTTATTGTCACCCACAACTGAACCAACCTAGATCCATCTAACTCTGGGTCTATTATGCACCGAGAGGGATCAAATCCCTTGAGGTGAACCTTTCCTCTAATTCCACACTCCAAAAAGAAGGTTTGCACCTCAATGGATTTGATCTCTCTCCGCGCATGATAAATCTGGAGTTAAATGGATCTAGACTGGTTTAATATACAATTTATTTGATTTCTAGTTTAATTTTTTTACATCCGAAAGATACTGGGGTTTAGATCACTTTCCTTTCCTTTCTCCTACCTTCTCGAAACTATCTTCGTCTTTTTTGTCTTTTTTCTTATTCCTTCGCTATCCTAAGAAAGAGTTTTCGAATAAGTAGCCATATTCATGGCATCGTCTTTATTCGAAAGACACGTGCTTGTAATCTAACGGATGTCTCTAGATTGAATCGTGATACTCCAGATCTATTGATTTTACGAGTGGCTGCGAGAGGTTCATGTGAATCCGGGCTTATCCTACATGTCTCCTTCTTTTAGTGATTTGTGAGATCTTGACAAACCAGAAATCTTGTGGTAGCAAGAATATGCAGACCCAAACTGGAGCTCCCCTATATTGCTCTTTCTCTGGTAAGCATGCTCGCTGAGTCTAACGTGGGGTGGAGGTTGGTTAAAACCATGTGTTTAACTTCACAATTCTTTTCAATGATTTTTTCGCGGTCCCTTTTTTAAATATGTAGTAAACAAGTGATATGGATTGCGTGAATCACACGATTGCGGTGACACGCTATCAACCAAAGCAAACCATTTGATTCCAATATGACCGGTGGTAATTAATTGATATTTTAAATTAAATATATTATTCTTTGATTTGGAACTCAAAAGGTGTGAATACATTTCATATATCATCGCTTGGATGATGTATTGAACCAGGAATATTCTCTTAAATCAAATAATGTCAGAGCATTTATTTGAAAATCAAAATTCCTTAAAAGCATCATTATTATATTATTAATATCATGATAATAAAAAAATATTATAAAAAATATAAAATTATTTAATATTTCCATTGAAAAAACAAAAATTGCATATGCACGTTGCATATGAACTTGTACTGCATATTAGAGATTAATGCATTTATTGCATTGTACGTAAAATAATATATACTCAGCACACAGTTAACTAAAGAAAGCAAAGGCATAGTCGAAGTTTAAGTAGGGCCGTCTTAAACAAACATGCGAAACAAAAAAGAGACAAAAACCGTGGATTCACCGCGCGTGAGCCATCCAAGTCTCCATAGGGCTGTGACAAGAACTCTACAATTCATCTGACAAAACTTAATTGAAATGTAGCTTAAGAAAAACAGAAAATCACAAAAATCCATTGACACATATCAAAAAAAATTATTCAGATTATTCATCAATACAAAGGGTGGAAATATCCAAAAATGCACACACGTTGCAAAATTTCTAATACGTAGATTTCAAGAAATTCAGATTGTCTCCTTTCCTTCAGGCCGCTTATGATCTAAAGGTAGACTTATTGTCCTGTCGCTAATTATTGGTACCTTCGCACAGAACTGCGTCAAGGTTACACTGACTACTATGGCTCCCTAAATTATTACTCAGAATGAGTATGAGGCCCAGACAGATCTAATAAGGTTTCTCTCCGATGTAGTTTCCCGGTGGAAAGTAATTGCACGTCATGAAAATCTGACCGTTGTAGCAAACAACCCTTGCACAGCCCAGGCTTCTGGAGTTCTTCCACACTATCTGTGTGTAGTGGCCACACATCTCATCTCCGATGCACGAATTAGTTGTATAGTCGTAATACTTTTTCTCGCTCACCCAGGCAAAAACTGCATCGTAGGGCTGCCAATTCTTTCCACTTCCCCAGAATATGTTCTCCCCGTACGGACCATACGAATGCCTCAGTTCACAGTCACCGCGCCTCTGCTCTGCCCACCACCGTGCATAACCAGCAACATTCTCATCCCATATCAGTGGTGCCTCTCCGAGCTGAGCCCTGGCCTGGTTCTGAGGAACCAAAAACTGTTGGGCTAAATTTATTTCGTATGCCGTTGTTTTGTTGAAACTGAAAACCTTGCGTGGTGGTGGAGGGTGCGGTTCTGCCGGCGGCCATGATGCATCCACAACAAAAGGAAGCAGCAGCAAGTAAAGTAGACTCATGCAGATGATAATATTTAAAGAGACTCTTCTCATCGTTATGTGCATCGTTCAGTCAATCTGCTGTCCCAATTCGAATGAAATGCACTGAAATGTTCAAGGTATGCAGGTACAGTTATAATACTATTAGAATCCTTGGAGATCTAGAATGTTGGTGGTGTCCGACAACTGAGCGAACCCAGAAAACTTCCATCCATGTTCGAACGTGGATAACCGTCGAAACGATTCCTGAATCTTTGTAGCCTTGTAGGTACTCTGTATTGAACCTACTCGGTAGATAATTAAATCAAAATGTACAAATCGAAAACCAATAGCTCAAACCCAACGTGCACTACGTCCTTACACGACGAGGTTTGTTTGTCCCACCGGCCTTTGATTCGACGTTGAGGCTACCGTCCACATATAAATCAGAATATAAGTCAATCACGAAATCGCTCGGCGTCTATTGAGAATAAAGTATCTTCCAAACAACCTTACACAAGTATAAAAATAATTTAATATATCAAAATAATTTAGATTCCTCCTTATACTTCTGATCCGAAAGCTACACTAACTTCCCAAAACGAAAAGTAATTACTTAAATTTGCATGTTTTTCTATGAACGGTAGTTACGAAAGAATATAGTAATATGTACAAGTTTTGAAATAAAATATCTTCCGTCGTGGACTTATAGATAACCTCAGTATACTATATTTCTCTCTATTCTAAATATTTTTATTCCAAAATGTACAATCACATTTATAAAATTATGATGTGTTTTTACAACAATATACATATCCATATAAGCATGAGATGTAGGTGGATGAGGGCTCTTCATCGGGTCATAAGTTGAAATCTCATTGGGATGAGTTGAGGATGCGAATCAATTTTTGGGGAATTAAGCTATCCTATGGAGCATCCAAGCTCAAATTTTATTGGAATTGGTTGAGGATGAGAGTCATCTTTTGGGGAATTAAACTATCCTATGGAGCATCCAAGCTTCACTTAGCGTCACACAATTGTCATGATAACATTCCACTAATATATAGATAATTGTTCCATTCAATGTTGGTTTGGCAAATAAAAATTCTTGTCATTATACCTGAAATGTAAAATTATAATTATAATTATATATGTCTCCGTATATGTGGGGAAGGGGGAAATAATTTTTTTTTATTATATTTTATTTAAGCTAGAATATACATATTACAACAAAACTATAAAATTTACGATAATACTAAATTTTCGTAGAGAAATCTAACTAACATGAAAGTATTAAATATAAGTCTAGAAGGCTTCTCGATACAATCAATAAGAATTAAAAAGAAAAAAAGTCATCAATAAATTAACCTCATTTATAAGCTTAGCACATCAAATGTCAAATTAAAATTATATGTGTGTGTGTGGAGATAATTTTGATTCATTATATTATATAAAATTAAAGTGGGGCAAGGATGGATAAATATCTATGGTCTTTCTCCACAACGAAAACTAGGGTTCAACCCTAGTTGGTTGCTTTCATTCTTCCCCCCTCTCAGGTCAACCTCCCTCTTCATTGGTGGCACCCCTTCTTTCCGCAAGATCAATTCTTCCATTTACCTCTGTTGTTGTGCTTGGATTTCTTTCTCTAGCCTTGTCCTCTCCTTCAGCTCTCATGGAAGCACATAATCTCAAATCACTCTTTGCTTTTGGTAAAGGTATTATCTCTTTTAGAGATGTGGTAAACTCTGGATCTAGTTCTCTTCCTCCCATTGATGTGGTACATGAAGCCTCTATGACCACAATTCTGATGGGGGTCAAGCTATTAGTAATACATTGTGATTTTCGAAAAAAGCTTTAGTTTGTAGATTCAATGGCCTCTGACCTTTCTTAGTTTACTTTGATCAGTGGATCACAAGGAATGAGAAACCCCTTCTCTCTAATGAACTTAATAGCTATCCTTTGGCTCGTGGTTGTTTGTGGTGATTTTAGAGGATTTAGAAGACATTAATGATATTTCCAATAATGGATCCTAGTTTCTGGGTACCACGGGGCTTTTTATGTAGCCACGGTCCCCCTTCAATCCTCTTATAGCTTCAATTTCTTATGCTCAATTTTGGGCTAGGCTTCCAAATCTTCCCCTACAAATATAATGTGAAACAACATGAGTATTTTAGGTTTCTTTGCTATCTGGAAACTATTAAAGTGGTTGATTCCCAAGTAGTGGACAAAAATGAAGAAAGTGACAGTTGTCATAGTTCTAACCTTCAAAAATTCCACAAGATTCTAGGGAGAATAATGGCCACCAAGAGATAATATGATTAGAGAAGGATGTTACACTACGTGGGAAGATAAGGGTAAGCATGGCTAGAGAGAAATATATGCTAAGGAAGGAAAAAGGAAATATTTTCATATTTAAAAAAATCCCAGGTATTGAAAAAATGAGGTAGGCCTTAAAAATATGATGGTATTAAAAATATATTTGTGAAAGAAATAATTAAATACCACTAAGTCAAAACATTTAAGACATTAGAGAAGCTTGAGGCTCAAGGGGAGTTGTTATGGCCGCAACTTACTAGCTGGGAGGAACACGCTTGTTCCTATTATATTCCCAATAATATAGATAAATAAAAAAATTATTGTAGTCGGTTTTTTATTAGAATGGTCATTTTGAAAATAAGATTCTAGTAACTACAATTTGGAATAGGTGTTGTATTAGAAACAAATGAATATTAATACAAACACTAAGTATTTTTATGATTGCATGTAGTTGTTAAAAATAAATAAACCATGGATGTGTGTGGTTTTGATAGTAAAATAAATATAAGCACATATATTGTTTTATGGAAAATGAGGAATATAGGTGTTGTATTAGAAACAAATAAATATTAATACAAACACTAAGTATTTTTATGATTGCATGTGTGTGGTTTTGATAGTAAAATAAATATAAGCATATATATTGATTTATGGAAAATGAAATGTAGAATAGGTTCTCTGTGTTATGATAAATAATGGAAAAATAAGAATGAATTCCTTATTTATAACAATGTATTGATATTTTTGCATAGGAAAAGTATTAGTATGGTTGTAATAGGAATAAAAAAAGTATAACTGTGAAAATTATTTATTTTGATGGGAATTATCATATGCTCTTACGGGAAAAACCATGTAAGCTTAGTAATTTTTTGAGTTTATATGGAGAATTACAAAATCGTTTACCTCAATATTCCACCACTACCTTCTATAAGTTATAGGGATAGATATTCTACAACTATCTATCTATCTGGGTTACAAAGGAAGATATTCCACAACTACTTTGCATAAGTTACAAAGGAATATTTAGAGCATGCGTTATGGTCAAGATTCAAAAGAAAGAATTAGTAAAGGAATCCAAGACATTATGAAACACAAATAATTTCCGATAACAAATATAAATATATCGATGAATAGAACTCAAACATGAAAATCCGAGATGAAATATGTTTCGAAAATAACAATGGAACCAAAATGATTTACAAGGGGAAAATGTATTTTAGAGTTCATTTAAAAGAAAAATCAAACCATATATACAAAAAGGGTCTGGAAATATTTTCTATCGACAAATTAATTCAGAATGTCTTAATACTCTAAAATGAGTTTCATAGCATACTCTAGAGTTAATTTGAGTACCATTTTTACAGTAAAGGGTACCAATTTAATATTGTAGAACCCTTGAAAAGATAATATCATTACTAAGTACAGTGTATGAAAATATTTCCATCGACAAATTAATTCAGAATGCCTTAATACTCTAATATGAGTTTCATAGCATACTCTAGAGTTAATTTGAGTACTATTTTTACAGTAAAGGGTACCAGTTACTTAATATTGTAGAACCCTTGAAAAGATAATATCATTACTAAGTACAGTGTATGAAAATAAATAACTTATAAGATAAGAGATGTATGAAGCGATCGTGGCAACCCTTCAGTGATGTTATCCTCCACTATTTATATATAATTCAAATAGAGGAAGTGATATGAAGGGGTATTCATACCTAAAGAAGAATATTTAGTGTATCCTTGAGAAACCATGAATTAGGTTATGAGAACATACGTGACACAATAGAAAGAAAATATATTATTTGCATTGAATGCATATTCATATAAAAAACAAAATAAATGAAAAACAAACCTTTGGATAGAAAGGATTTACATTAGAGAATTACCTAAAGGGTCGTTAATCGATTGTGGCTTTTGAATAATTTGTAGGGAAATTAGGAGTAGATAAAGTTTTAGAAAATATATGAGATCATAAGTTAAAACAAGAAGGCGGGTTATACAGGGTTAGACCCTTTACTTAAGAAAACAAAAAAATGAATGTCATAGAAGAAGATACAAAAAATCGCTAGGTAATCAAGAGGAAATACAAAGGAATGCTCAGGTAAATTATCATTGTTAATACATGGTAGAATCTTCCAAGCCTAAGAAAATTGTCTCATCGATTTGATTTCTTCTTTCTTCAACAAGGGTTTTCTTCACTCCAAATCCTATGAATATTTTTTGGATTTCTAAGGTCATTTTCCACTTAAAGGCTTTGAGAGGGTACCTTGATAGAAATCCTTATTAAAATGAAAATTAACGACAAATAAATATACACATGTGATGGAAATGAAATTGATAAGGACATCGGACAGGAGTTCAAATACATATGGTTTTGAGCCCACATTCTCTTTGAAAAGCCAAACAAGTACTAACCTTATGGAGGCATTGAGCCAAGTATGCCAAAAATTAATGATAGGGACCATGTCTAAGAAAATACCTCCTAGAAAAAACAATTAGTTTCAAAATTACTGCAAGCAAATGTTGTTTAGTAGATTAAATTTTAGTAACTAAGGAAATAATTGGAAAATTAAGAAAACATGTTGTTTAGTGTGAGGTTGTTAAGAGAAAGAGGTTCCTGTAAAAATTAAAAAAAAAACCCTATTGAAATGATGTAAGTACACTATAAGAAGAAAAAATCCCTCAAGAAACCTTGAGAAAGAAATTTACGGGAAAAGCCCTCTTTTGAAAGGGAAAATCTAATAGTCATCAAAACAAACAAATAAACCCAACGTTCAAGTATCTAGCCTAAGAATATGGAATATACAATGATAATCCTCATCGCTCCCCTTGAGAATTTATTCCCCCTACACAAGTCTAGACCAGAAAGAAGTTTTTAGTTAGAAAGCACATGGTGGATAACTTGTAAGATGAGAATTTGTTAGTTTGAGTTGAACACTTTGTCTAAACCAATTATGTTGAAAACCTTGGAATTGGAAGTAACAGACTAACAGTTAAGGAAATAGATGATGATTTCCTGCTATATACTATTCAAATAATTTCCAGAGTGAGGACTAGAGCTAAATAACTTTAATATCTAAGGGAGAAAAGTGTAGTGTTAAACCCTAGCTATCATTGCAAGAACTTTAGTGTTCAAGGGAAGATAAAATTCCATACAGCTTGACCCAAAGGCATAGTCATGGTGTTGAGAGAGTACACCCTCCATAAACATAGAGCATTCACATTTACCAAATAAATAATAATTTGCAGAGTTGAAACCATAGTGGAAAGCCTGACTACATGGCTAAACACTAAGTGAAATGGAAAGACAAAGAGGGTAGTCATTCTGGCCAAATTACCCTATGAGAAATCATCATCATTGAAATCTTCTTCAAAATTAGGATGGTTTATCTTTCAAAATGTCACGTGAGCTAGTAAATGTGGAGAGTTGCATGCTAGATAGATTGACAAGGGACCATACCCTATGAACTCCATGTGTGGGCTAAGAGATATAAGGGAGGATACAGTCTCAAATGACCAAGTAAATATTGAAAACAATAATATAAGTGTGGAATTCTAGAAATATATGCATATCTTACTTATTATGGACCCTAAGGTTCAAAATCCATACCTTATTGCAACATCTTATTTATATATAAGTTATTTTCATAAGAGTTAGGAAAACAAACCATGATGAAAAATTGATTCTATAATAATATGGTCAAACGAAAATATACAATAACATGTAATATAATGGTTTTGAATGGATGATTTTCTTTTTCCTATAAGTCTCGAGATTTAACTCAAGGTAGTACTAAAAAAAATAAAAAATAAATCATAAAAGTAATAGATTGATCTATGTAATAAAAGAGAGGTCTGGTTAAGGAATACCTTTTTTATACTATGACAACAATAATATGTCAATGTGTAATTAGTAAGGGAAAAATGTAAATATTTTTGTGCATAAATAGGAGGTACATTATATCTCTACTACTTACCTTGCCTCTTTTTTCTCACTCCATCCGTTTTTTGAGCTCCTTCCATGGAGGGTTATGCATGGCTTACCTTAGTGAAGTTCTACTAGGTCTTATCACAATCAACTTTCTCATCTCTAGTAGTTGAGATTCGGTTGCAATATTCTATGGTTTTTACATTGCTTATCTACGTCCATCCATCCCTCTAGTTGGAAATTCTAGGCATGTTATTTCCATTTATAGACTCATCATATTAGCATGTAAGTTAGAATACTAGGTTAGAAGCACAAGGAAACAACAATGTTGCCACTATCTCCTGCAAAATTCAAATGCTAGTAGAATTTCCTAGTTTGAAAATCTTAGGTTTGATGTAACAACCCTTGTGAATAAGTTTTTAAAAGACTTTTATGAGTTTAAATTGGAGATATGGTTGAAAAGGAAAAATATAAAAAGTAAATATTTCATTAGAATCTCAATATTTATTTTTTTAATAAAAAGAAACTATTTCATGGATTATTGTTTTTGGAAATATATTAGAGGCTATCATGTTAGATATTAAACTCCTAACTTCCACTAAAATAGTTGGAATCAGTTATGCCCAAGAAGGGACATAAAAGAAAGACAACAAAAGAGAAAAAAGATCCTCAATTCTTCCCACGGAGGGTACTATTGGCTGAGAAGACCACCAAGACAATACTTGACTATAGATAAATGTCATGGGTTGAAATTGTATTAAAGAGAATTGTGGGAGATAAAGGTACTTTGAACAAAAAGAAAGGTGCAAGTGGGAGAGAAAGACTAGACCTGAATCCATAATTAGAAGGACATTTCTTGGGTTAAGGAGATGGAAGTTGTGAAAGATTATTGAGTTTTTTTCTTGATAGGAAGGATACTAGAGCTTGGGGAAACTACTAGAACTATAGTTCAATGGTTGGTAGGAACGTGGAAGCCTCTAATCTATTTCTAGGAATTATAGATAAGAATATGAGTATTTCTGAAATATGTATTAATTATGTATAGTATAAAGTTCATAACTACGAATGTATTACCCTATTATGAATGTATGTTACCATTGTGTGTATTTATGTATTTGTGTGGTTAATACTATCAATGATCTTTATGGGAAAATATATACATTTCTCTTTGTAGGGTTTTATGTAGGAGGACAAGGAGCTAGTGATTGAAGACTTGAAATAAGGTATCTTAAAACTTAAGCCTTAAATGACCTTTGAATGTAGAATTTTGAGTGAGGGAACCCTAATTAGGATCTCAACATTGATATATAATGTACAGGTGGATATGAAAATAGGGAAGCCAAAGAAAGTTGGATATATTAGATATTATTAAGAAAGTAATAAATAATTACAAATAGTTAGTGTATTTCACTTGTTTGTAATTTTGTATACATATCTAATTTGTAGAAAAGGGAAAGAATTATAGAAAAAAAAATTCAGTTGAATAAGATTAGAATTGGAGCCAATGTTAGCATATTATAGGTTCTGGTTGGAAGGAGGAAAGCTCATCGACCAACCGAGACATATAGTCCTTCACTATAATAATATTAAGGCTCTAAAAAAGACCTTAGTTAACAACCCATGAAATGAGTCTACAAAGCCATCCGACCTATAAAGTTGCTTTGAAATTGAAAGAAATAACTATACTTTATGCACGTATATGTATGCATAGTAACAAAAAACCTATTTTACATTGAAAAAGTGGCATAGATATATTTCAAAGCATGTCAAAAGCATTTGCAAGAAATTCATTTTACGCATGTATAAAAAAAATAGAGGAAAAAATATATCCAACATTGTCATAAACCCATAGTCTTTACAATAATAATAATTAATAGCAGAGTAAAAGAACTAAACTAAGTATAGTCATTCTGTGAAAAAGGAATTATAACATTGCGGCCGTACAAGGTTCGATTGTAATCAAAATAAAAGATAAATGAGATAACGCTATCGACAATATAGGGGAAATCTTGATAAAAAAATTACAATGATTTAGGTTATAGATGTCAGGATTTTTTCCATGTATCTGAGCACCAACTGTAAGGAAAAATACACAAATTAAATAGGAAAATCCCTAACTTGTTACGGTTTTCCATTTTATAAGCCCTTGTAAAGTTATGCATCTCAACGAGACAAGGCCAGACACATGAATAATTGCCTCTAGACCTACATGAGGCACAAGAAAAGATGATTACCTGGAATATCCAAAGCGAAAATGAGTAACCCCACAAGGAAATGAAACTTGCATGTGTTTTTTGAATGAAAACCACAAATATGATCAAGTGATAACTTGAAAGCATGAATACCCATAGTCATACTTTGGGTTGTGAATAAATTTAGACAAGAATAATTATCAAAGAAATTTCATTTCAAACTAGTGTCTTACCTTGGAGATGGCGAAGTGAAGATTTTTGTGCAATGTTTTTAAAACAAGAGCAAGGTTTTCACTTCGTCAATATACTAAAACTATAGAGAGAAACCCTATTAGTGAACCCTTCTTGTAAATGATAAAAAAGAGTTTTGCTTTAAGTATTGGGTTTCTAGCCTAATAATTTTCTTGCCAAAAAGGTCAAGAAGGGATGTTGCGACAACAGTGACATAAAAGGTTTGTGTTTTCATGCCTAAATCACCAAAACAAAGCCACAATTTCTCACTAAAGAATACAAACATAAAAATTAGAAGTCTAACCCTATGTCGAATCCATGCCTATAATTGTAACTAAGAGAATAAATAGAAAAAAAATAAATAACAAGGAAGTATAGGGTCAGTATGGGCCTGGTTCAAGAATCCTGCCTCTCTCAGTGGACATGGAATTTCTCCTCATAAAAGTACTCATGAAAATAAATATACTCACGAAAATAAATATAGAGAGGAATCCTTGTAGATGCATGGTCATACCTTCTTTTTTCCTAGATTTATCTCATGTTCGCAGAGCTCTACTCTTGACCAAGTCCAAACACAAATGACATTGCAGAAAAAGAGTAGTGGGTAGATTGTTACACTGATAGTGCCATGAATCATCCATGATGTAACATTGTTTTTGGGATGAACACCACTATTGACAAGGGAAAATCATGTGGTTAGGGATGTGGTTAGCGTTTGGTCTAGCACGCAGACTTCTACCATGTCGATCGATCACATGGACCATCTCCCATATAAACGTTGCATAAGAGTAATACACGACGAGGGAACTCCCACAATTTATTTGATTAAGAGAATTACATATATGTATATAACAACCCACAATATTATACTAAGGTAGATGAAGTAAGAATGAAATATTAGACTCAGAGTATAATTATCGTAAAGCCATCCCAATAATATATGGTGCATGGTGATATTTGTTGGAATAAGGAATTAATGAGGGGGTCAATTAGTAATTAATTTTTTTAAACTTTTAATCCCAATTCTTGTTTTGTCTTTTGACCTAGAAATTAGTCATGTGAACACTCAAAACTAAATAGATAAGCAACAAACTGAATAATTCACATGAGCACACATAATTAACATGAGAAACATACATATATGGACATAGATATTTAACATGGAAACCCGAAAGGGAAAAACCCAAAATTTGTTTGATATTATTATATAATCTTATCTCCTACTCAATTACATAAATTTGTTTATGGGAACATAGTCACGGGAGGCTTCAACTACCTCCAAATTAGTAAGTCAAAAATTTCCTAGAGGCTCCAACCTCTTATAAATTTCAGCCATAAATTGCTTCAGCTAACTGTCCTATTTTTGATAAATTCTGAGAGTAATAATAGTGGCCTACTTTTATTACATAAAGTCATAAAGAACCTAAGTTGATGTCACTTATAAATCCTTCCTCTATGCTCTATCCACACACTTAGCTGGCCCCTACTATGAACTGTCAACTCTACTACAAACCCTACTTTTCACTTCACCACCTCAACATAAGCACCCCTAAATTTTCACTCTACTAGTAGGTGCCACAACTCTACACTTTCTTCTCATCCCACATATAGTCAGCACATTCTGATCTCAAGCTACTCTCTTAAACAATCACACTCTCAAAACTTTTGTCACACTCTCTAACTCAATATTTCAGAGTTTGTGTTCCTCTCCTACACATAGAGTAGCCCCCAAAACAACAACATCACACCCTCAACACTTTTGTCACACTCTCTAACTCAATATTTCAGATTTTGTGTTCCTCTCCTACGCATAGAATGATGTAGTCTATCAACTCATCATTCATCCCACAAGTTCTTTACTATGGTTCACTCATATTCAATAAAGAACGTGAGTATGGGCACTCTTCACCAAATCACATGGCACTGTAATACTCTCTAGATATGTGCTCTAGATATGTTAGCATGATATCAGAGATTTTAGTTACACAACATTTCTCTCCTTTCTTATCGAATCATTTAATAGGGGCTAAAAGAGTTTTTTTAAGTTATATTATAATATATATATTACATGGTAATTTTTATTCCATATTTTGGCCAACCAAAGGAAACAAATTAAGTGTGAGATGGAGAAATAGACGTAGTAAGAGCGGGAATATTTTTTCCTCTTCGCGTCATTGCTACTGCTAGCTGCTCTACGAATTGGCCTCCCAAACCATTTCTACTATTCGATTTAAGATTGGATTACACATGAATTATGGTCAGAGTATTATCAGATGCAACTTTGTTTGGTATGATGCCAAGATGAAGGAAATCACAGACTTTCCATAAAAGGAGATGAGCTCTTTACAAGCTATGATGAAGTTGAAGAGAGTTTCGATGAAATATGATACACGAGAATATTCTTAGAGGTATCTACACCAATGGGTTTGAGAATCCATCTACGATTCAATAGGGGAGGATAATTGTTGGTGTACATGCACTTAGACTAGTTGTGTTGGTGTACATGCACCTAGATTAGCTCCAGTTAACTTATTGCTTGCATGTGGCACATGTACACATTAACATAAGATAAAGCACACTTAGCTTTAGTTAGCTTTAGTTATTGCATGTACAACTAAGCTTAACTTAGTTGCTTTTATGTATTTATTCTAAAACTAATATTGTAGAATCAATTTTCATTCTTTTCTCAATTCTTGCTCGCTTCCTTCCTTCTCTTGCAAGCTTGTTTATTGTTTTGCAGATCTAGATCTGTGTATCTCAAAAATCTTACATGGTATCAGAGCTTGGACCCAGGTTCGATTCCCCCAAGTTGCGTTTGAGGGGGGGTGTTGGAAGAATCACCGCACCTCTATAGAATCCGTAATTTCCACCCTGGGGATCCTAGTTACTGGCTTGTAATGTTTACCAACACCTGCGGGTTTTGGTGTAACGGCAAACCTCCACATGGTATCAGAGCACAGGGATTTGTAATCAGTGCACAAGCAATTTTATTTGCAGGTTCAGAAGATTGAAGCAACAACAAAGAATGGAGTCTAAATTGGAGTTTCCACAATCGGCAATTCTCACTCCATATAATTATTTCGAATGGAAGCCAAAGATTCAACTTCATCTCAGAAGTGGAGGCTTATTTCGAATAACCATGGGAATGGAAGTTGAACCAACATCGGCAATGGAGAAAACAAGATATTTAAATAGCATGGACGCGGCCTTCGGCATCCTATGTTTATCTATTTCTCCGGAACTGCTATTTCATGTTGAATCATGTTCAACTCCAAATGAAGTATGGAAAATTTTGGAAGAATTGTTTGGAAAACAGGATGAAATGCAAGGTCACATTCTCAAAAATAAGTTAAACTCATTAGATCCGAGAAACTTTGAGAACATTCAAGATTTTTTCACAAGGTATAAAGCCTTGTTGGTGCAGCTGAAAGGATGCGGGATCGACAAATCTAAGCAAGAAAAGAAGTTGATTCTTTCCATTTTATCAAAACTTGGTCGAGAGTATGCAGTATTCGTCTCTACATTCCACACAGTCAGATCTGCAACTGGTGCAGATTGGATGATGCCCTCACTAGATTCTTTTATTCAGTCTTTGATGCATGAGCAAGCTAAGCTCATCAAAATGGGCACACTTAAAAATTCCAAAGCGCATGCACTTACTGTGCATGCAAAAGGAAAGGCAAATCCCAAACCCCCTGATGGATCATCTGGCTCAAAGGAAAGGAAAGGAACGAAAGGGCAATCAATGTGAAATTATTGCCACCGTGGTTTTCATCCTGAATCTGCATGCATGAAGAAGACTATAGATCTTATGGCGCAGACACTCCAGCAACACAATCTTGGAGACCACATTCCTGAGAATGCTAAGAAGAAGTCTGGAGAAAAAGCACCAGATCCAAGAGGTAACGGGCATGCTTTGATTGCTCTTCATTCTGCACCACAAGAATGGATCATCGATTCAGGAGCTTCACATCATATGGCTTCTTCAAAGGAATCCTTTTCTTCTCTACATGCATACTCAGGTCCTCCCATTCTCATGGGGGATAATTCCGCAGTTGCAGCAGCTGGACAAGGAAGAGTGCAATTCGAAGATGGAAGTTTTAAAAATGTCTTGCATGTTCCAAGGCTTTCTGTGAATCTTCTCTCAGTGTATCAGATGACACACACAGGCAACAGAAGGAAAGTGGAATTTACCCCAGATTTCGTGAGCATTTATGACATGCAAACCAATTTGAAGATTGCATCTAGCAAGGTAAATGATCAATCTCGTCTGTATACATTTTCTGATTTTGTTCCTCAATCAGATTCCTGTGATGGAAATCGAGGTCAACAAGCAGTGAAGGGTTCTCTAGTTGTACCCTTCCCCAAAATCCAATGAGGGTGAATGCCAAGGCTGCTCCACCTCTAAAGCCTTCCCATGATTGGAAAATATTTGGCCAAGAACTCAACAAATCTACCGAAGCTGTTGTCACCAAAGTGGAAGACAGAGATCGTCATTATCAGCCCGTTTTCCATCCACCTTACGCCCATGCTGCTTCCTATGTAACAAACGAACAGAGGATACCTTATTCAACTGTCAATCAGAACGGGTTGCAATCACCGAACTGGAGCCATATCAGTAATGGTGAGGGCTCAGAAACGAGCGTCCGACTGGATATAATAATGGCACCTTCTGGAGACGGTGCGCGTAAACTGGTGTCCCCTTTCGAGCCAACAATTGAAACAACGGAAACGTCTGATTCCGCGAGCCGCAGTGGTAGCAGCCATTACCCGGCAGGCCGTGGAGATAATTCTGAGGTAAATCAGCCGAGAGCGCCGCGGGCACATGATCTGGACCTGATCATGTCTCATAATTCTGCAGCTCCCGAGAAGAAAATTACTCTGTTTGCCCTCAGGCTTGCGCTTCTCGAGAAGGCAGCCAGCGGTCTCGGAACTCTGGGCTTTATCTGGGCCACTGTCGTGCTCCTCGGAGGCTTCGCTATAGTTTTAGAAAGGGCGGACTTCTGGTTCGTGACCATTATATTGTTGATAGAAGGTACTCGCCTCTTCAGCCGCAGCCGCGAGCTGGAATGGCAACACGAAACGACGCTGTCTATGGCGAGTCTCAGAAACAACGCTAGAGGTATGAGTAATAGATTCTATAATGGCGGCACATCTATTTTAAGACGGCTTTGCGGATGTTTTCTTGATAACAAAACTCAGAGCCGAGGGGTAGAAGAAAATGGTCGGCCATCTGCAGAGCGTGCTTCAGGTGTCGATCATCATGGTTTGCTGAAGAGAACATGGTCTACGTCGAAGGTTCAATTTGTGCCGTATACCGGGTGGCTCTTCATATCTAAAAATGTTAGCAGATTGCTCTTCTTGCTGCAATTGTTGTCGGCTTCCACATGCACTTCATTAGAGAACTCATTCATGATGGGATCATCGATCTTCAGTACTGTCCTAGTTCCGAGCAGATTGCTGACATCTTCACCAAGACTTTCACTGAGCAGAAGTTTCGATTCCTACGAGATCGTCTCGGGGTGAAGGACACGACTGCCTAGCAGTTGTCTTTTCTCTACTTTTGCATTATATTTTGAGGGGGGGTTTTCTTCCCACTGGGTTTTCCCTCTTTCCTCCTTTTTTATGCATTGTATATGGGTACCTAAAATGGCCGTGTTGCCGGGACTCATTCATTTTGCATCACACTCACCTAAGTTATGCTTAAGGGGGGGTGTTGGTGTACATGCACTTAGACTAGCTGTGTTGGTGTACATGCACTTAGACTAGCTGTGTTGGTGTACATGCACCTAGATTAGCTCCAGTTAACTTATTGCTTGCATGTGGCACATGTACACATTAACATAAGATAAAGCACACTTAGCTTTAGTTAGCTTTAGTTATTGCATGTACAACTAATCTTAACTTAGTTGCTTTTATGTATTTATTCTAAAACTAATATTGTAGAATCAATTTTCATTCTTTTCTCAATTCTTGCTCGCTTCCTTCCTTCTCTTGCAAGCTTGTTTCTTGTTTTGCAGATCTAGATCTGTGTATCTCAAAAATCTTACAATAATGTTGTTTTTCAAGGGTCTTGATGTGGTATAGCAGGCCAAATCTGGAATGGGCAAGAAAGTAACTTTTTGTTCTCGAAATCTATAGCAACTCACTTATGGCTTGATGGGTTTTTTTCCCACCCAAGATCTTGGGAATCAAATCTAAATTGTCATGTGCGCTCTCCTGGATTACTTTCAGGTTAAAGTTCATGCCCGCATAGTTAGAATTAGTGTTTTTGGTGATCAAAATATACTCATGAGTGGACTTAATGTTGTTGTTGGAACCCCAAGCCATGTGTTTGACATGTTACACAAGAACTCTCTTTACCCTGATTACATCAAGATGTTTCTGTTCGCTGAAGCCGACAAAATTCTTTCCAGGGGTTTTAAGGACAGGATCTATGATTTTTTTTTTCAAGAACATGGAAGATTTCCTAAAGAGAAATAAATCATTGAGCGAGTTGGAAACATGGATCTGAATAGGCGAAGATTGAACCTTTGAGAAAGAATAAGAAGAAGAAATTGAAGGAAAAAAAAGCAGGAAATAAAGGAGAAGAGACAACTCGAGAAACCCTCTGAAGTAGAAACCCCATAGGAAACCGAGAAACCTTAGGAGACCACAAAACTTGAGGAGACTGAAAATGCCAAGAAAAATTGGACTGCTGTATCGGATTGGGGCACCAAAAATCATTTTCAATCTACTGATTGTTGGGAACATTCACCAAACATAAAATTTCCTGACCATTTTTGAGAAGATTCTTCGGTGAAAATTACATAGAGATACTTTTTGGATTGTCTAGAAATATATTTGTTGGATATTCTGCCCCATCTATTTAATATGCAAAGCTAGATCTATTCATTCAACTTGTCCTAAAGATGAACCACACTGGTTGGTTCGAAAGTGTCGACAAAAGTATTTTTATGTGATTTTCGCCAGAGAATCTTCTCAAACTTGATATGGATCACAGAGGCCTAAATTCAATAAAAGGGACCATCTACATCCTATAAATATCAATCTGCAGCATAAGGTTGTTACGGCTTTCAAAAAAATTTTTGACGAGATGTTGGGAATACAAGTCCTTGGAAGAAAATGATGAAGAAGTTGAAGAGGAAGATGATGATGAAGTAATGGTGATTGATGCGGCCTCCGTTCCAAGGGGCGATGCTATAAAGAAGGAAGTCGATGTCCAGAAGTTTTTGATGAAGCTCTTTGAGGAGGACCAAAAGCTAAGGCAATTCTATGAATGGAATTGTAATTGTGGAGTGCCCAGTTTGTATTGTCATCGATGCAAGTCTCGAGAAGACGTTTCTGGATTGTGTGAATGTAATCCATAATTCTATGAAGATTTTTAAGACCAAGAAGAAGGTTTCAAATTGGGGTTACGATGATTCGATTTGTTGTTTGTTGGGATGGAATGTAGATCAGTTGCCAAGTGGTGGGAAGCTGATTGAATCTCACCCTCGAAGGTGAATTACTCCCCCAGATGAGGAAGTGCAGGTGAGGTTTGCAATTTGTTTTTTCGTAGTACATTTCATGTTGCAGTTCAAGTCATAGACACCAGGTTTGAAAATATTGGTAGGTTCTAGGGATTTGGAAGAAGTAGTTTCAAAAAGATTGGGAATCTTGGCACACAAAAACTCGTGTATATTATTCATATATTAATGATATAATAATGAAATAGCATTTTATGTTTATCTTATATTATAAATATTAATAACTTATTCTAATAATGAAATGAACCCAATGTTTTTCACTCATTACAACACTGAGCCCTAAGCATGGGTCTTCAAAGTATTATTTTCTCGTAAATCGATTATTATTTAGTTGGTGCTTTTTTTAAAAGTTCAAAGGTTTGTAATGGATTGGTCTTGCTGGCTTGTTTGAAAGGTTCGTTCTTTTAATTCATGATTTAGTAGCGTGACATAAAATTATAACCATGAGGATTCCATAGGGAAGGAATTACCCATACTTTGAACAAAGAATCGTTTTCTATTAATTTCCGGTGACAAAATGGTCTATAAGGATGTTTATTGAAGCATGATGCTCTAAAGTATTTTATCTTGTAGATTGATGTTTAAGTTTTCCTATTTTCCAAATTTGTTTTCCTAAATTTTACTCTAAAGATTCAGAGGTTGTCTGGATTGATCTATGTGGCTGGTAAGAGAGGATTAGCAAACCCATTAAGTATGCTTCAATTTGAAAGAAAATTTTTACATCCTTTTAAGACAATATATTGTAGATATCATAAAAATATGATCACAGGCATTCGAGAGGGTAGGAATTGCCTTGCCTCTCAACAAATCACATTTGTTTACAGAATTTTCCGAAAATGCACTAATCAAATTTGATTCAATTTGGTCAGCCCATTGATATGCTCATAATGGTGTTTGAATTTATCGGTGCCAACATAGGTTGATTCTCGCACCAGAAAAATAATTGAATTGATTGTTGACTAGTTTGAACGTAGGTTGATTCTCATGCTACCCAAAAGAAAAGAAGCTATGTAGGTTCCATTTGCAGCAATGGTACCTCTATGTAATTATGTACCAGTTTGGAGGCCAATAGTTGATTTTGATTGATTTGATAATTCCCTAAGATCTAGGCACCAGGGGTTTTTTTGTCTTCTTCCAAGATTTTGTATTTTGGTGGTTGCCCATATGCGATAAATGATACAGATGGTTTAATCGATTAATTGCATTGTTATGTTTTATTTATAAATGCATAAGAATAAAATTGTCTTTAATGATTCATCTATTGATTACCTAAATTTGTTAAATTTGTTATTTTGGTTCTGCAGGAACAATTGCCAAAGAAAGATGAAAAAGGAAAAGAGAATGAACCTATGGGAGAAATGTTTCAAAGGATGCCATAGATAAAGCTGAAGATGAAAAACCTACCTCAATCTAATCAATTAGTTTCTTCAACCAACAAATCCATAACTACTTATTTTAAAGTGTGTTGCTCTAGACAGGGCCTTTGAGCCTAGCAGTCTATAGATTATTCGTTCCTATGCCAATGAAAGTGGGGTTTCTAGATTTCATTCTAATCTACTTGATATGGTATGTCTTCATACATGGCATCTAGGATATTAGTTTGGAAAAGCTCCAATGTAGAGGCTAGCACAAATCTTAACTTAAGTTTTTTCAAGATTTCTACTTTTATGTAATTTGTGAGTGAATTATGTTCATGTTCTCTCTAGTGGATTATAAATTTGATTTATATCCATATTATTTCAAAATTATTGAGAAACATAAAATTATTGTAATGGACAATGGTAGGAATTTTCCAACTCCAACAATTGTCTTTTTAGCTGCATGTTATTACATATATTTATGTATGAAATGTGGTATGTTATCAGGTTTGTGTGCAACATGTTGCATTGTAAAAAACATTATACTAGTTGATATACATGGGAAAATTAAATTAAACAACCCGTCTCATAAAAATTAAAGAATGTTTTAGAAAAATCCTTATAATAATTACAGGCCTCTCTAGGAGTGGAAAAGAGTGTATTTTTATTGAAAGTTTTACAATTATTTCACCCCTTTATGGGACTAATAGTAGGTTATGTAAGGGTAAGATTAAGAGAAAGTAATTTCTTAGACTTTTATGTAATGACTAGAGATACTAGTAATATTCCAATATGTCAATTAGTAAACATAGGACATGCCAATTGCAATGTTATTTGGAGGTTATTCGACAAGTAGTTATTTGTTAATTTTTCTTGTGGTCTTTCTCTTATTTCCTCACCTCATTTATATACTATTAGTACAAGTAACATACGATAGTAGGTTATGTAAGGGTAAGATTAAGAGAAAGTACTTTCTCAGACTTTTATGCAATGACTAGAGATACTAGTAATATTCCAATATGTCAATTAGTAAACATAGGACATGCCAATTGCAATGTTATTTGGAGATTATCTGACAAGTAGTTATTAGTTATTTTTTCTTGTTGTCTTTCTCTTATTTCCTCACCTCATTTATATACTATTAGTACAAGTAACATATGTAGGTTATTTGACAAGTATCTAGGATAGTATGTAGATAATTTGTTATTTTTCTTGTTGTTTTCTTTTATTTCCTCACCTCATTTATTTGATATTAGTAAAAGTGATAGATATTGGAAATTTTCAAAATTGCGAATAAAATTTTAAATCAATAACTAAGATTTTTTTTCATAAGTTTGTAGTCCTTTCTGCTATACTTATTTGTTTGGGTTAATGGTGTCACAAGTGGGTTATTGGCTTGCTTCACTTTAGTTTCAAAAGATTATTTTCTTTGCTAATTTCATTTGGAAAAAAGTGTTTTATTACAAAAACATTACTCTAATCTATAATTTTCACAATATCTAAATTTGATTTTTCGGAGCTGAATTAAAATTACTTTTTCAAAGAGGTTGGTGTAACCTGACATGTTAAATCAATATCACATTATTTGAAATTATCAGGATTACGCATCACAGTTTTTGAAATTGCTAAGATTAGAAGTAATGTGTGATAAAAATAATGACTATGCTAAGATAGAAGATGTGGACCGTAGGAGCTTTTCCAAATAATGTTTGGGAATTAAGAAAAAAAAAAAAAAAAAAAAAACAAGAAATTGAATTATCTCTAATGAATTAATATGCATGCACCTCCAACATCTATTTGTATTGAAAAAATGAATATATAAGCTGTAAGAATGCATAAGTAGAGTGTTGCATCAGGGTGATCTTGTCCCTCGTGCTACCTCACGTTAAGTGCAGTCTGGATGGCTATGTTATGGGAGGAATCTTGGAAATGAAAATAAATGGTCCTGTTTGGGAGCTTCAATCATGTTTGAGAATTTGTTCCCAAATCCCATGAATTGATAAATTTCTTCTCAAAATGTTCAAAAATTTGTTAATTCTTTGAAGAAAACCTTTATTTGTTACATAATATTCTCAAAATTTCAGAGAATTCATTAAAGTAGCTTTTCAGGTGATGTGGTGTTCTAATTTATTAACCATGAATGCACATTAGCACCATAATTCAATTATGTTACCTTAAATTGAAGAACATTTCAATCAAGTTATTCATTCTTTGCATAAATGGAGGAAATGCTAACGAGGGGATGGTTTATAACTGGAATAAATATACTACTTGAACCATTTTTAGTCAATGCTAGATCGATATATTTGTTAAATTTCACTAAATGGTACACATATCTCCACTTACTGTGAAAAATACCCTAGATTTATGAATCTGCAAATAGAAAACCTCCCGAAATCACAAACTACATGGAATCAAAATTTTGGACTTTGTGTATTCACAAAGAGAGACATTGCATGGTTCTAGAAATTCAAAACAACAAATTGTATATCCTTAAATATGCATAAAACAATAATCTGGAGGTTATGCCAAGTGTAGTCACCTCAGTCACTCACACATAGATCTCTATCTCTCAAATGTTGTATTAGAAAGAAACAATTCAAAATTGAATAATGTATCACACCCCTACCCTACCTTTCTTTTATAAAATAAGAGAAGAGTACGGTTTATAAAAAAAAACTATCCCAATGGTGCACATAAAGTAGAAATGAAATCATATTTTAATCCATGGTTAGGATAATACACCAAGATTTCTAAAAGGGAGAAGCTAGGTTAAATCCATAATTTCCTTGAGGTGTCGTGCATATTGTGCCCAAACTAACACTGAGAAAACACTTTAATGATATAATAGAAAAGGATGTACTTTTTCTACACCGAAAAACACTTCTATAAATAATCTCTTAAAAATAGAAAATTGATAAAGGTGGTACATGTATGTTCAAGTATGCATACACCTTGATCACAAAGCTTCCTATTGAATATTTGTGCACCTCATGCACACTACTACATAGAAATATAATGCAATTATTCTTCTGAGTAATAGATGAAGCTAACGCTTCTTTTTTTTCTAGGAAGGTGTTCTTGATCAAACTGAGTCTCACCCTCAACATTTTAAACTTCCATTTAGAAAAAATCTTAGTCAAAATGTTTGCCACCTATCCTTAAGGTCTGCGGAAAGCCTTCTAGTTGAAGATCATGTATCTATATGTTCCTTCATCCATATACCACCCTATACTAGAGACAATATTAGTGGAAATACCTCTAAGACACAAAGTGTTGTATCAAATCTGGATTCTAACCCATCTGTTTTGAAAATCTTTGTAAGTTGATGTTATTGCTAGCCCTTTGTCTTTCTTAGTGAAGAACAACCCTTATAATACCATTTAAGATTCATGGGTCTTGACAAGTGATATTCCGAAATGAGTCACTCTCATAGAACCTATGCATAAGAGCCTTGACTATGTTCACTCACATAAGACACATGTTTACCTATTAACTCACATAAAACTTATGTAAAACTTGAACAAACCCATATAAGACTTGTCCCTAGAAACAAATTTCGATTTTTTGTTTTGTGACATAAGGTGGACGGAAAGAGGAAATGTATTTTTCTAAGTCTTATATGAGTCACCGAGTGAATAGCCAAACCAGTCTTATACTAATAGGAGTTGTGCAACATTGGTCTTTCATTTCTCGCATCACCACTATATGCAAAGTGGCCTGACTTGTGGCACTTGAAACACTTATGTAACTTAAGCTTTTCTCTCCTAGTTTGAAGAAGTTGACTCCTTTTTCTA
Source organism: Pinus tabuliformis (assembly GCA_031772625.1). Classification (NCBI taxonomy): domain Eukaryota; kingdom Viridiplantae; phylum Streptophyta; class Pinopsida; order Pinales; family Pinaceae; genus Pinus; species Pinus tabuliformis. The sequence continues at coordinate 1,428,209,721 of CM062818.1, forward strand.
TTTCCTCTCCTCATGACTACCTAGGAGAGCTAGATTTTGGATGTATCCTCCACGAATGAGTGTTATGTCTTAAGTCATTCTTCCCCTAGTTCAGAGGTCTTGAATCTTGATTCTTTTTCTTGTGACCTCGATTGGGGGGGGGGGGGTGGCAGGGGTATTTTCTTACTTCCTCTTCTTACCTTACAAATGAGGGTTAGTATTTTCATCTTGGAATCTTCTTTATTTTCCATGTGACCTCTATGGGGGACTCCTTTATTACTTCCATTTCTCACCTTGCCAATAATGGCTAGGATTTTAATCTCCTCCACTTGGATGAAATCATTATAAAGATTTCAAAGGTGGCAAGATTCTCAACAAGCATAGGAACCCCAAAAAAGAGGATTCTCAACAAGCATAGCAACCCCGAAAAAGAGGATCCCATGATGTAACCCATATCCCTCTATTAATGGCTTCCATGGACTCTATTTCCTTCACACCCACTGATATGATGGCCTTTGTGTTTTTTCCATGTCTACTATCCAGTGGAAAATTATTATGTTTTTTGTATCCATTACATTGTCTCAATTTTAGAGCTCTGTGGCATTCTATCTACAAAACCTAGGGTTGTTTGTAGGGTTTTAGGATTTTCATCTATGGTGTCTCATATGGAAAAATCATTGAGGTTGTTATGTGTGTAGTTGGGTTCTACAATGAAGTGTTTGCATTGGAATTTTCTCTTTTCTATTCTCAACATAGGCAATTATTTTTAGGGAAAAGTTTTCATAGGTTAGCACTAATAAATATATTAGTTTTACTCACTTAGAAAGGCCTAAATTGAATCTATAACCTCTTCCCTTTTAGTAAATTCCTACCTATATTTATAAATTGTTACATTCAATTTATATGTTTAAGGTATGAAATCCAGTTAAAGTAAGGATAGACTAGGAATTGATCCTAGAACCTATTCCCAGTACATGGTATACTTTATTACCAAGCTAAATACCCTATTACATAATGAATATTTCCAACGGTTTTCTTCAACAAGTCCTTTTGGAGCCTCTTAGCTCAAAACTTCAAGCTGCTACCGGCCAATTTGTCCCATGGACAATCTAAGAATTGAACACCCCTAACCAACATACATCTCTGTCTTTGAGCTACATATCACTTTATTTATGCAAAAATTGGTTTGATATGGAGGCGTGGATTGTGATTTCCACCATAAATTATATGGAATGTCATAGATACATATTTCTCTAACACAACCATCCTTATTAAATTCGATAAGGAAAGGTGGCTACGATACTAATATGATTCCAATGTACAGTCATGGTAATGGGATATCAAGTTTTCCCTTTTTTTCCCTCATTTAGCATCGAATTGTTTATCCAACTAGAAATCATGAAATAATTTTGAGCACCACTTCAAAGAATACATTTATCCTCATATGCATGTTCAGTTATGGATTCACCTCACACCTTATAGTAAATTAAAGGCAATATGTCACCTACAGAACATACATTTGCAACCATGAAAAAATAATGTGTCAATTGGCACATGCAGAAAGCCAACAATACAACCAAGATATCAGAAATCTATACATCACCTAGACAATGTCCCTGATCTGAACTTCATGCTAAATCCAACTAGCATGTGATGTCCCATTTCTAGGTTTGCATATTGACTATCGAAAATGCATAATACATTATTAAGCCTATGCAGTGCATCCCATTGCTCTATAATTTTATTAACCATAAGGATAGAGGGTATACAAGATATTGAAATTTGAAGGATAATGTGGTCGTGTTAAAAATCCATTGAAAATTTGTGTAGATGAATCCAACTGGATTTAGTTAAGGAGTATCCATAAAAAACACCTAAGAAAAGGTGCACTTGCAGCGCATTTGAGATCTGATTATATCCAATCTTAATATTCTAAGGCTACAATTTAGTAGCACTTATCAACCTTTCCCACCCCTAGAATTTAGATGAATAGTTAAATGTGACACTAGGGCTCAAGAAAATATATTCATATATAACACCAACATAACATTTGCTGCATAATGACTCCTTTTTGTTCTGCATATCAATCTTTGGATGATAAAAATTTAGTGCGTTAATCCATGAATAAGATAGGTTTCCTGCTACAAGTATTTTCTAAAGTAAATTAATTTACATGGTATTTTGGTTGGGGCATGAGAAATAGTCTCAACAATGTTTAGTTCTGATCATGTATAGTTTCAGTACCGATCATGCCTATTATACCGCTCATATTCATATTGTATTATTTTATGATCCATGAGATTTAAATTTTTTTGACCCCTAATAAATAATTGGAATTAGATTCTCCAACAAACCTCACTGGGCCTTCACACCGATATACAACCTTAAACCTGCACGATATGTTTCCAAGAAATTTTGCCCAGTGATTAATATAAATTTACACTAATTGAAAGCGCAATGGCAGGATAGATTTATCCATTGCAGATTTTCAAAATCATCGACAATTATATGAGAAAGACGCGTAGAGTTAGAGGTAAAACAGCTGTGAATCTGTTGAACGACCCGATATTGTTTTCCCTATAAACCACTTACAATCAATTGAGAACAGATGTATGGTGCAAATATTTTCCGGTGGCTCGACAGATTTATAGCCTCAAGAAAAGAACGGAACTGTGATGTTTGGACTGGTGGAAAACAATCATTATTTTCACAATTCCACGCAGTTTACCAGACCGGAATAAATCCGTATATTAATATTACAGTATACTTAAAGCTCTGGATGATGCCTATCACAACGAACTAATGACTTGCAAATAGCGTAAATGCAATCAAACACGATCATAAAAAGGTGGTATATAAGGTCAACTCTGGGACTTAGAGTCCATTTAAGGTCAACCTTGGAGATGACGTTGTTGATTTTGGAACTCTATAAGCAAATGTAGATTTTGGTGTAATTACAAATATAATGAGACATCAAATTTTGGTGTAATAAAAAATATACTGATAATCCTCCGATAAGATTTGACTATAGAAATTTTCATGGTTGATTCTTAAGTTGATTTATCATTTTCATTTAAAACAATTTATGTAACATAATAATTTATCGACTTCCAATTTTAGTTTTTAACTCATTATTTAAGAAAAATAATCATATTATAATAATTCACATACGATAAACTTTTACTTTGTTAAAATATCTTATATTGTCAACATCTTCTTTTAAAGAAAATAATACTAAAACTTTTAATAGTCAAACCTAATTTTAAATCTCATAAAGAGAAAAGAATTTTTTTTTAACACAGAAAATAATTCTCACACACAAAAAAATTTAAATCTCATGGATCATAAGATAATACAATATGAAAAGTTAGTAGAAACTTTTCTAAGCATAATGCACAAAAATCAGGGGAGCAGTAGCAAGACTGCTACTAAAACTGAACCAAAGGCATTATTCATCGATGCCTCATTTGAAAGAAATACAAGATCTCTCCAAAGAAGCCAACATAAATCTAAGACCAGAGCCCTCATATTAGGAGAAGTCAGCCAAGAGATTCATCATCTCGAAAAAGAGATTGTCTCTCTAATTCACAGGGCTCCGAGTTACAAAAACGGAAGAAAACTGAGCATGCATATGATGAATACTACACTAACCCAAATTTTGAAATATTTGAAGGTAAAAAGGATGATACTATAGGATTCACCGACATGAGAGTAATGGCTATCCAGTATAAGAAACATCATGTTATGATAGATATTAGTATAAATGGTGAAATGTTTTCCCTAAGAACACTTATTGACTCCGGGGTAGATGTCAATATTCTAAACTAAAAAATAGTCCCTGCAAAGTACTGGGTAAAATCCTTTAGACAAGTGATTGGGTTAGGAAACAAAGATCTATTGTATGAAGTCCCTCAAGCCTCTATTTGCTTTAAAGAGCATTGCATCAAATTAAAATTCATTGTTGTAGACATTCTTGTTGACTGTATTTTGGGGAATGTATTTTTAGCATATATGGAGCCACATGGATTAGCTAGATTGAAAAATGGCAAGGTCGGTTATTTTATATCTGTAGCAAGCTCAGATGGAAAATTACAAATAATCAAGTTACCCTTTGTCTCTACTCCTTGAGCGTCTACTATGGTACAAGAAATGGAGCAAATTGAAAAAGAAAAAGATAAATTGAGCTCAAGGAGTTAAAGACCACCATAGAGATAGGAGACTTTCTTCAGACTCCTATAATTAAACAAAGGATCTCAACTTTGAGATCACAAATAGAAAAAGAATGTTGTGTTGAAGAACTAAATGTGTTTTAGCATCGAAAACAACACTGTGCAAAATTTCCCTGCAATGATAAGTATGAAGGGAAACCCTACAAGAGTAGGGCAATCCCTATGAACAAAGAATATAGAGATCTATGTCCTCGTGGAAAGAAGATTTATTAGAGAATCTAACAGTGCTTGGAACTAGTATGGTTTTTATGTTAATAAACATTTAGAATAGTTAAGAGGTATCCCAAGACTGCTCATAAACAATAAACCTCTGAATACTATGCTCTTAGATGATACTTACCCCATTCCTTACAAAGAAAATCTTTTAGAAATAATAGCAAGGGCTATAGTATTTTCTAAATTTGATATGAAATCAGGATTTTGGCAAGTGGCAATTAATGAAGTTGATACGTTTAAGACCACTTTCAGTGTCCCAGCAGGACACTATTAATGGAACGTTATGCCTTTTGGACTAAAGCATCCCCCCTCCAAATTCCAGAAGGTTATGGATAATATTTTCAAGCCATATTTTGATTGGTTAGTAGTATGCATTGATGATATACTTATGTTTTCTAAAAGATTCCATGATCACTTTAAACATATCCAGAAATTTGTACAACTTGTCAAAACCAATGGATTGGTTTTTAGCAAGAAAAACATTGAATTATTTCATACAAGTATCAAGTTTCTTGGCCATACAAATAAAGATAGGCAGATCACTCTACAAAAACATGCTCTCGATTTTGTTGATAAATTTCTAGATATTATCACTAACAAAACTCAATTACAGAGATTCTTCGGATGTTTAAACTATGTAAGCCTCTTTTACAAAGATTGCACCAAAGATAGATCATTACTCAATAGAAGACTGCAAAAACATCCAGAACCTTGGTCTCAGGCCCACACTGAAGCCATCAGAAGAATTAAAATTAAGGTAAAAGCTCTTTCTATTCTTCATATCGATGATGAAGATTCTTTCAAAATTGTTGAAACAGATGCCAACAATGAAGGGTGGGGAGGAATCTTGAAGCAGAAGAAAGAAGGAGAAGAACAAATAGTTCAGTTTGTCTCAGGAACTTGGAGCCCACCTGAGAGAAACTATTCTACTATAGTAAAAGAGGTCAAATTAGCATGGAACTGCATTGATAAATTTGATATCCACATGATACACAAAAAGTTTCTCTTAAGAATAGATGCCTCTGCACTAAAGCAAGTCCTTAGTAAAGCTATAAAGAAAGCAGGAGAAGCTATGTTCGCAAGGTGATAGGCTCTATTTTCAAATTTCGACTTTGAAGTCGAACACATCAAAGGCGAAAAGAATTGTCTTCCTGACTTCCTAAGTAGAGAATATTTGAATCAGAAAGACATTTACATGGTGATAGTAATAGAACGAGACCCTTCCCAACATACAGAGACTCTGAGAAGTATTTTTGAAACACAGAACTGGGAAGAATACTGTTCCAAATGGAAACCAACATGGCAGCTAAGAAACACAAAAGTGCATGATGCAAATTTTCAACCCCATTTAGATATTCAACACTTATTACCTGAAAGGAAAGTCTACCCAAAAGATAGAAAATGGATACATGACATGGTGTATCAGAGGAGTCTGATGGCCACACAGTTGGCTGAAGAATCCCTAAGCCAAAATTTTAGAGATATCTCTATGATCTAGATATAAGCATCTAGAGGAGAATCTTCAACAAATATCTTGCCCTAAATTGGACTAGATGGTCAAGATGGTATGACATGCCAGAAATGTGGCCACACGGTAATCCAAGCATTATCTTCCCGAATACTATTTAAAACTTTTCAGACTACAAAAAGTTGTGGTGGGACATCATGAATGTAGATGAAAAAACGAAACTCACTACACAAGAGTATAATTTGGGGCCATAAGGACCACACAAAGACAACGACAAGGTGAATGGCTTCAACAATGGTGGAAAAATTTTGGCCTCAACAAGACTGGTATGGATCATTTTTTCCTCTAGCATGACTTTCAATATGTATGCGACGCTTGTGGATTTTTAACTGAATGTTGGCATTCTCCATGTAAAGCTGTTGCAAATGTCAATAATTATCAAGACAGTCAAATTATTCATTATTTTATGAAAAGACACCATGAATGGTTAGTCATGACTAAGATTAAACACCAAATCGTCTTAAGAAATCCTATGATTGTACGAAGAATTTATACAAAGGCTTGAGATTCTTGTAGATATTCTCAGATAATATTTCCATGGGCCACACCCTTGGGGGACTAATGGTTCTCATGGGCTTCTCCTTAAATCTTCCATAGTGTAATAATGATGTCTAGTCATAAGGCTGAATGTGGCCAGTTTTCTCGTGGGATCTTCTATTTAAAAGCATCCACTATGTAAAAGTTGTTTATAGTACAATGTTTTCTGTGGGATTTGTTCAAATCTTCCACAGTGTAACCTAGTACATACTATGAAGAGTCTTCATTCACAAGACTTGAAGCACTTCTCCGACTTTTGGAGAGCTTTGAGCCACATCTCTTCGACTGATGAAAGATAGTATTAAATCTATCTACCTAACTATCGGATGTTTGTCCACTCATTTTCCTATATAAGGAAGGAGTAAGGCTCATTCTGGGCATTCAGAGTGTCAATGTGGTTTTAGTTATGTTTTTTATTTTTTGAGTCTGAGGAGGACTTTCTTGCTTCCATATCTTTAGAGTTGGATCTGAGAAGTCTGCGCATTAGAGTGAGAGCTCTAGTGAGAACCTAAAGTGGCTATATTCTTAGGTTTTTTAAGTTTGTATGTTTTGATTATAATTAAAGTTCTAAGACAAAGTCTGTGAAAGGTTAGGAAGCCTTCAAATAGCTTCTTGCTTGACAAGTCGCAACATCTGATAAATGCCTGAATAGTCTATCTGTAGAAAGGAGCTTCAAAATTTCTCTCTGAATTTGTAAAGAAACTTCTACATAAATATATGAGTATCCATTTTCTGAGCATGATACATTCCGCTTGAGTACATTTTTCATTTCTGCATGTGTTAAAACTATCTGTTGAGGTAGTATCTGTGAGACAAGAGGTTCGCTTGAGGTTCGTCGGAGGTTTGTCGAGGTCTGAGGAACACCAATCTGTTAAAGGCAGGAGGCTATGTGAAGAACGCTAGAGTGTTAAGTCCAGAGGTTCATGTACAGGTTCATGTAAAGGTTTGTGTATTGATCATAGAGAAGAGACTCAATGAGAGCAAGCTTCACATTTGAAGCCCATGCAGCAAATTGGTATCAGAGCCAGTAATGTCTCGTTCATTACAGTTAGTACTCAAAATCTATAAGTCTCTAAAATGGATAATTCTAGAAGATCAGTCTCTTTCAGAGAGTTTGAAGCTGAAGAACAAGCTGAAGAAAACCCATTAAGAGATATGTTTGCTTCATCATCTAAAAAGGTTATAAATTCTACAGAACTTAAATATTTTTGAAAGTCAGCCTGAACCTAAGTGGTGGTTGCCTAGTATCTCCTTGTCATAAGTATATGCTGACTTATCTATGTTCCATATTAAAGATGTAACTATAATATCTATTAAAGAAAGTATTAGTCAAATACAAGAGAACTCAAATTCTGTACAAACACTTTCTCTTCTTGACACTAAGAAACTTCAGGCTGAAGCCAAAATACTGGGAACCAAATATTTGCATCAAGGGTGCATAAGGGTAGGGATCAATCCCTTAGTCCATAGAGGACTGAATGCTTTTGTTCTTGTCATATTCAGAGATCTAACACATAACAAGTATTCAAATTTTATTGATAGGAGGAAGGGTTGCTCCATTATCAAATGGACCAATATACTTAGATTGTTATCCCATCATTTCTATATATACATTTGATGAGCACATCAAGGATATTTTACAACTACAGATTCAAACAATAGGGTTTGATATGAAGAAAAAGAGAAATTATATTTCCATTCAAAGTCGTGGTTGTTTTAGACACACAAATGCCCTTTATAGTGCAGTTCTCCATGCTCCTAGTAAAGAATCCAAATCTACTGTGGTTGTTCTAACAGTTACCCAGAATCAAAAGTTAGAACATCAAATTATTAAATGGGAGGACCTAAGTTTCTCAAAACATTGGGTTGTTGATAACCCAGAACCTCCAACAATGCAAAAGACTACTTCTATTGATATACAAGAAGTACCATCATCTACTGTAGTATCCTTTCCTAGAAGATCTACAATAGATTGCAGAAGAATTGATTTAGCTTGCAAATCATCATCCATGTATATTGATCCACAAGTGGTAGATACTGCTAGCTCTTTTATTCCATCTGTAAATTTCCCTCATATAGATCTATTTGAATATGTTTGGGTTCTAAATTTTTCATCCCTGCAAGTCATTTGCCCAAGTTGTAATCGAAAGATAAATCTCAATAACATTGCTGATTCTGTCATACATCAGAACCACCATCCAAGGACAGGAGTGTCTCCTCCTACAACTTCTATCACTCCATTTCCAAATCCTAAGTATTCTAAAATACCTTTCCCTCATGATATTGATCATGTATTAATGATTCATGAGCTTCCATCTTTGGAAAATGAAGAACCCTACCTCAAAGACATGTTTAGAAAAATGCGTCCTGCTGGTATGCCTCATTATGGTCTAGGATATTTGGAACAACTTGATGAGGTAATCCCTCAATCCATATTTGACAACTTTGTGCCTTCTGATTGTAAGTGTTAGGTCCCTATAATACTAGTGATTACCCCATTACTATTATAGTTGTATCCCTTATTAATATTGTTGTGCCCCTATTATCCGCATATTGTTATTATTGTGCCCCATAGAATCCCTCTATTGTTATTTTTGTGCCTTTATATTATTATTGTTAGGTCGGCTTGGTTATATTGTAACCCCTTAGACTCCTATATATAGAAAGGAGGTTTTGTCATTTGAAACATCCAAGAATTTTTCATTTGTGTAATGTAAAGGAGATTGCCCCCTGAAAGAGGCTGAATTGTAAGGCATTCATCTATCTTTTCTATATTTTTGTGAGTTGGTTTCATAATAGTAAGAAGATGTCAAAGCCAGAAATGCACATGTTCTTTTCGGTTATGGAAGGATGTAGGAAGCATACAATTGATCATCAATGGATGAAAAATATGCTTAATTGGGATTTATACACTCATCCTAAGGCTGAATGTTTTGACCTTACCACTCCATACCCAGAAAAAATTAGATTATCCCATGAATGGAAAACATACATGCAAAAGAAAAACATCTGGTTGTCTTTTTATGAATGGAAGAGGAAGCAAGAAATTACAGATGTACAAATGGTAGATGCTAAATCATCCTCAGCAAAACATTCTTGGACTGCCATAGATGGCAGTAAAATTGAAACTCTTACCACCTTCCCTCCTTACAAAGGCATTGTATTAGGAGAAGAAGAGAACAATGTTAAAGCCATTCTGTTGGTCATAAAAGATGACAATGCCCTTGGCATTGATAATAGGATAGAAAAATCTAGTGAATAGATAAACTGGACAAATATAGTAGTAAAAGGGCTAGAAATGAATTGTGCAAAGTCTATTGAAGTTAAAAAAGATTTTGACCTTATACAAGTATTTATAAATAGTATTAACAGAACTCTGAATGATGTGAACTATTCCACTACCGTATTGTAAGGTTTTGTTAAAGAATCCTTAACAAGAATAGAAGATGTTGAAAGGAAAGTAGATATGGGAAAAAAATCTACTCCGAAATCTATTGAAGAACTGTCTGAAAAAATTGATAAACTTCATATAGCCCCTAAAGAAAAACCGATTCGTGTTTTTTCTCTATTTAAGAGATCTGTAAATATTCACTATCTTGTTAAGCATGTTGATAGATTTCCTTCTCTCTTCCCTAAAGAAATGGTCGAAGAAAAATCTGAGCCAATGACTATCTCCTCACTGTTTAAAGAAGTAGAACAATCTGAAAGCTTAGAACCACATCTGGTCCCTATCTATGAGCCTCTCCAAAGTCAATATGATGATGATGATGATGATGATGGTTAACGTCCACTGAGACCAAATTGGTCTATCGGACCTACAATTTTCTTAATTTTTACTTGTCTGGCTCCTCGTCTTTCTTGGCGAGATTGGTGTTGTAGCTTTCTTTCTTTTCTCTACGGTCTTCCAACTTCCTTTGTCTTGCATCTCCTTCATCTCTTCTGGTTCTTGGGACATTGGTGTCTTAGCTTCGCGATCTATAGTCGGAGAAGTTTGGTTTAGGAGATCTGTTTTGCTGTTAAATGAAGATTTATTTTCTGCGGTATTCAAATCTTCATAACTGTTGATTTGTTGGGGCGGGCTTTCTCCTTGCTTGCTTTGAGAGTTGTTTCCTTCTTCCTTGATTTCTTGTGACTCAGAGTTTTCTCTAGAATAGTCTTCTTTGATGACAGTGTAGTGTTCTTTTTGTGCTCCTTCCCACCATGTAGATCTGTGGTGGTTTTTTCTAGCAAAATTTTTCTCAGAGGCTTTTGGGCAATTTTTGGCTAGATGCCCCGTCTCAAAGCACGATCGACATCTGAAGAGGACACTTTCATAATCAAGCTTCTGGTTCCACACATAGTCTTTACTTGTTAGGTTTATTTCAGCTGGGAATCCGGCGCTGAAATCCATTTCCACACATATGCGTGCATAGGTGGTTCTGGCATATTCCTCTGTTTCTGGGCACCTGCAGTAAAATTTCCCAATTGCATTTCCGATGGCTTTTAGCGATGAGAGATTCCAGAGATGCAAGGGTAGGCTTGGCAATCTCACCCAAACTGGTGCTGAGGTTATCACTGCTGTAGAGGGATCGAATGATGGGTTCCATGGCTTCATGAATAGGCCTGATTTTTCCCAAAACCAAGGGCCGGAATCTAGAATACATTGTCTGCTTTCAGGATTTTCAAAATCTACTATAAAGAAACCTCTAGCACAGGGGTAGATATTAATTTCATCAGAAATGATAGGCTTCCATACCTCCGAGATCCAATTGTGGAGTGCTATCAGCCGAGGCCAAAAACCATTGAACCGGCAAATTAGGGCACTTTCGGAGAACTTCAAAGCTTCATCGAGTGAGTCCTGGACCACTTGGATAGTGGGAGCTGGGGCTTCACTCACGATATGGGCAGGAGATTGCCCTCCAGAGGCGGATGAGCCACCAGTTATTTTTGCGAAGCTCGGAGCCATATTTTACGCAGATCTGCACCAGATCGAAAGCCAAACCGCAGATCTGAAGAGATACGAACGTCCCACTCAATCGCAGATACTGAAAGCCGCAGCTCAGGGAGATCTATATCACCGAAGCAAAAGATCTATACCACCGAAACTAAGCTGAGATACGCAGCTCAAGCCGCAGCTCAGGGAGATCTATATCACCGAAGATCTGAAGAGATACGCAGCAAAAGATCTATACCACCGAAGATCTGAAGATCTATACGCAGCAAAAGATCTATACCACCGAAGATCTGAAGATCCGAAGATCTATACGCAGCAAAAGATCTATACCACGAGGCCCGCAGATTCGTTCAGCAATCGGTGCTCGGAATTTGGTTTACCAGTGCGCTAGCAACAGAAGCGACGAGGCTCACTTAGACCCAGCACCCGCAGCGTCGACAGCGCAGGGCATCGGGTGCATACTGATCCGACCATCACTCGATAGCTCGACCATTTGACAAGATTTATCTAAAGGAAATTGGAATCGACTCAACTGTGGAACCGCAAGCCGCAGAAGTAACACCGAAGCCGCAGAAGGATCGCAGAGGATCACCGCAGAAGGCCGCAGGAGGATCGCCGCAGAAGGTCGCAGAAGACCGCAGAAGACCGCCAGGTATCTAGCACCTGATCTCAGTGGAAAAGAGAAACTTCCAGAAACACATAACTTATATCTTGAATCACATAGAAAATGGAATATTGACAATCTGAGTGTTTCTCATATTTGATAAATGATAGATCTTATGTTTACAGAATACAATCTCACGTTCCTAAGGGGAAAAAATGAAATAGAAGCTTGTGAAGGATGCTAGAGTGTGAAAGTCCAGAGGTTCATGTACAGGTTCGTGTAAAGGTTCATGTATTGATCACAGAGAAGAGACTCAACGAGAGCAATCTTTGTGTCTAAAGCCCCTACAACAAATTTGTATTAGAGCCAGTAACATTTGGTTCATTATGGTTAGTAATCAAAATCTATAAGTCTCTAAAATGGATAATTCTTGAAGATCAGTCTCTTTCAGAGAGCTTGAAGCCGAAGAACAAGCTGAAGAAAACCCATTAAGAGATATGTTTGCTTCATCATCTAAAAGGGTTATAAATTCCGCAGAACATGAATATTTTAAATGTCAGCCTACACCTAAGTGGTGTCTGCCCAATATCTCCTCATTAGAAGTATATGCTGACTTATCTATGTTCCATCTTAAAGTTATAACTAGAATATCTATCAAAGAAAGTATTAGTCAAATACAAGAGAACTCAGATTTTGTACAAACACTTTCTCTTCCTGACACTAAGAATCTTCAAGTTGAAGCCAAAAGAACGGGAACCAAATATTTGCATCTGGGGTGCATAAGGGTAGGGATCAATCCCTTAGTCCATAGAGGACTAAATACTTTTGTTCTAGTCGGAGTCAGAGATATGACACATAACAAGTATTTAGATTCATTGATAGGAGGGATGGTTTCTCCATTATAAAATGGACTAGTATACTTTGATTGCTATCCCAACTTTTATATATATACATTTGATGAGAACATCAAGGATATTTTACAACTATAGATCCAAACAACAAGGTTTGATATGAAGAAAAAGAGAAATAATATTGCCATTCAAACTCATGGTTTTTTTATACACACAAATACCCTCTATCCTGCAGTTCTCCATGCTCCCATCAAAGAATCCAAATCTAGTGTGGTTGTTCTAACAGATACCCAGAATGAAAAGTTATAACATTAGATTATTAAATGGGAGGACCTAAGTTTCCCAGAACATTGGGTTGTTGATAACCCAAAACCTGCATCAATGCAAAAGATTACTTCTGTTGATATACTAGAAGGACCATTGTTGGGTGCAGGAATTGTGCTAGGGAAAACTCCTCAACACTTAATTGTTAACCCTGGGGTTTTGTAAACTTAGAGACGAGGCAGAATGCCCGAAATGGAATGAATTTTTCCTATTTCTAATCCTACTGCTTAAAGGAAATGCTTTTCAGAATCAAATAGAAAACAATTGAAAAGGAAATTAACACCAAGGCAACTGTAGTGCTAGAATGCAAAAGACAATTTACAATTAAATCAAGTAAAGAAATCCTACATGACAAAAAAATCTTAAATGCTGGAATGGAATGATATATTCATCTTCATATGGATGGTAAAACAGTCTGACAAGCGGGCCCTTACAGAATCTTGTCTTCCTTCTTATCTTCCTCTCACACAAATAACATGTCCTTGCACTGTTGCAATCTACTTGCACTAGTGCAGGTATAGTATTTTTGTGTAAGAGTATATTTTACCTTCCTTACTGAAGACTTATGTCTGAGTGAGGGTGCTCTAAGATTCAAGGTTTATATCACTCTGTTTCTATGGGAAGAGACATGCTCTTGCACTGAAACATAGTTCCCTTTACTCAGTTCCCAAATTACTTTCGAAAGCTGAAAGATGTGCTGGAAAAGAATTGCAACTCTAAATGAAATTCTGAATTAAAGTATTTGTGAAAAAGGAAATGATTCAACACATTGAACTTTGTAGAGGAAATAAACATCATGAAATAAAAACTCTTTAAAAGAATCGAATAGTAGCCTAATTACTTTCTATGGGTTAATCAACATTGGTACTTTTCCCACCATGATGATATTCTTTGCAAGTATAATGTGGTAACTACTTCCAAATATTTTAGAGATGAACTTTTAATACCAAAAGTAGTTACTCAATTAATGATTCATTCGCTTGCGAAATAAATGAAAGTAAAATGCAGGTAAGTGATTAAATGTTCACTGCAATGAATGACTAAACCAAGGTGGATGTAACAGTTTGCACCGGTGCAGGAAGGATTTCCTTGCAAAATCCATTTGAAAATGAATTAAAACAGAATACAAGAGTAAAGGAAATGCGAGAAAGATATTTCATAAGTAAAACAAGCACAACTACTCTTCAAATCACAGATCCATTTCACAAATAGGCTATAGAAGATATTTTAATTTAGAACTTAAATATTAACTATTAAACTATTACATCACACAGCTGCAAAAGACATAATGACACAGTCTTTCTGAATAATGAAGGCGAGGGGTAAACGAGTTGGGTTGGTTGGTCCCTAGCTAACCATCTCGTTCCCCTTCTAAGGAATGAAAGAGATAAGCACTTCAAAGATACATCAAAGATGAATTTAAATGGTGTGCATGAAAATCATAATCATTCCTTGTATTACTTGATTTGGAAAATTACATTACAAAGTAGTCTAGCCCCAGAGTGAGGTGATAACCAGATTACATAAACCAAAATCATAGTCAATGGTTCGCTAGCTTCCTATCTATGGTCTACATCATAGATATCCTTTTTGTTCTAGGTTGTTTACACTAATTACAGGTAATTCTCATTCAGGCGTCTCAGCCGAACAGACTTAGAAAACAGAAATTACAACTTTGGCCAGTGGTTATAAATGTTCTTGGCTGTAACCTAACATTGGAGAAAAATCCTTGAATGTGTGCCACCTATTATCCTACTTCATTTCATCAGTAGCTAGACTCGGAGTCGAAGATTGAGATCTATCCTCGTGGAAGGTAGCTTCTCAGAAATCTTGGACAGTGGCGATGCAGGAATCTACCTTCACTAGTCAACTCATTCATCATTAATACTAGGTTCCATGATTACTCTAGGAAATCAATACGAGTTACAAGATATATGTAAATAGGCATGAAATCTGTATAAAAAGATTAATAAAGTGTTGTAATAAATCTTAATATAAAATATGAGCATGTGTAGGAAAAGGGTAACCATCTTGTACTAGTGCAGGAAAGAAGGGTCTTTTATTAAGATAAAACATAGGTTGATATTGATGGAAATGGGATAGAAAATAGGGCAATCTAGGATACCAACAACCATCATCTGTTGTAGTATCCTTTCCTAGAATATCTACAATAGATCATAGAAGAATCGATTTAGCTTGCAAAGCATAATCCATGTATATTGATCCACAAGTAGTAGATACTGCTAGTTCTTTTACACCATCTGTAAATTGCCCTCATATAGATCTATTTGAATATGCCCAGATGGTAAATTTTTCATCCCTACAAGTCATTTTCCCAACCCACAATCAAAAGATAAATCTTAGTAGCCTTTCTAATTATGTCATACATCAGAACCACCATCCAAGGACAGGAGTATCTCCTCCTACAACTTCTTTCACTTCGTGTCTAAATCCTAAGTGTTCTGAAATACCTTTCCCTCATGATACTGATCATGTATTAGTGATTCATGAGCTTCGATCTTTGGAAAATGAAGGCCCTCGCCTCAAAGACATGTTTAGCAAAATGCGTCCTGTTGGTATGCCTCGCTATGGTCTAGGATATCTGGAACAAATTGATGAGATAATCCCTCAATCCAGATTTGACAACTTTGTCCCTTCTGATTGTAAGAAACCGTCAAAACTAGAAATGCACAAGTTATTTTCAGTTATGGAAGGATGTAGGAAGCATAAAATTGATCATCAATGGATAAAAAATATGCTTAATTGGGATTTATACACTCATCCTGAGGTTGAAAGTTTTGACCTTACCACTCCATACCCAGAAAAAATCAGATTATCCCATGAATGGAAAACATACATGCAAAAGAACAATGTCTGGTAGTTTTCTTATGAATGGAAGAGGAAGCAAGAAAATACAAATGTACAAATGGTAGATGCTGAATCATTCTCAGCAAAACATTCTTGGACTTTGATAGATGGTAGTAAAATTGAAACTCTTACCACCTTCCATCCTTACAAAGCCATTGTATTAGGAGAAGCAGAGAACAGTGCTAAAGCCATTCGATTGGTCATAAAAGATGGCAGTGCCCTTGGCATTGATGGTAGGGTACAGAAAGCCAGTGAACAGATAAACGTGATGAATACAGAAGTTAAAGGGCCAAAAATGAATTTTTCAAAGTCTACTGAAGTTAAAAATGATTTTGATAGTGTACAAGTCTCTGTAAATAGTATTAACAGAACTTTGAATGATGTGAACTATTCCACTACTATATTGAAAGGTTTTGTTAAATAATCCATAACAAGGATAGAAGATGTTGAAGGGAAATTAGACATGGGAAAACAATCTACTCAGAAATCTATTGAAGAACTGTCTAAAAATTTTGATAAACTTCATATAGCCCCTAAAGACAAACTGATTCTTGTTTTTCCTCTATTCAAGAGATTTGTAAATATTCAGCATCCTGTTAAACCTGTTGACAGATTTCCTTCTCTCTTCCCTAAAGAAATGGTCGAAGAAAAATCTGAGCCAATGATTCTCTCCTCACTGTTTAAAGAAGTAGAGCAACCTGAAAACTCAGAACCAAATCTACTTCCTATCTATGAGCCTCTCCAAAGTCAATATACTAGGTATCCAACACCTGATCTCAGTGGAAAAGGGAAACTTCCAGAAACCCATAACTTCCATCCCGAATCACACAGAGAATGGAATATTGACAATCTAAGTGTTGCTTAGATTCGACAAATGATAGATCTTATGTTTACAGAATACAAGCTCATGTGCCTAAGGGGAAAAAATGAAATAGAAGCTTGTAAATCTATTTTTCAGTTCTTTACTGGAACTCTGTTGAGATAGTGGGAAATAGAGTCATCACCAGAAATAGTGGCAAAAATGGAAAATGAGATATTGAAAGATGAAGCGGGAGATATCATTCATAATTCTGATGGAGATCCACAAAGAAATATGATTGGGGCACTAACTTCATTCATTTTAGAACATTGGTGTGGAGGAGAAGTTGAACTTTCCAATAAGCATTAGATAATTATTATGAATATTAAATGTAATAAAATGTCTCATTATGAAGATTTTCATAGAGACTTGATTCAAAGAATATATGAGGTTAAAGATAGCAAAAATCTCTTGTGGAAACAAATCTACTTAGCAACATTTCCTTCAAAATTTGTCGATTATCGAAGACAACAAGATGCTTTTTAGTTTCCTTTTGAATCCTTTACTTGGGGGGAAATATATAGCATCATAACAAAAGTTCTGGTAAATTTATGCACTAGTATGAAAGTTAATAAATCTCCACAAAAGATGTCAAGATTACCAGACAACAAATCCATCTGTAACAAGTATGGTCTTACTATAGATGACTCCGTAGTAAAAAGAAGAAAAGCTAAAAAGAAGGCCATGAAAGAAAAATGACAAGAGTACAGAAAATATCACAAAGGAAAAGAAAATGGACCAGGAAAGGATACTATAGATATGTGCCAAAAACACATTACTATGGACCCAAGGATATCCATCTGCAGACACATAAGAAATATCGGTGGAATAAATTGATTTGTTGGCTCTGTAGCCATCTTGGACATACCTCCAATCGTTCTCCTTTATCAGAAGAATCTAAGAGAAACAGAGGAAAGAAATCCTTTGAAGATGAAAAGAAGAAAAGGACAGTAAAAACAGAAGGCATGGTGCCAACCCTGTGTTATAAATGTGTTTCTAAGATTCACAAATCTGAAAACTATCCAAACATCTAATTTAGAGAATATATACAAAAGGGACTACTCTGTTCAACATCTGAGTCCTCTAAAAGTTCTTCTTCAGAGTGTGTTGATGAAGAATTAAACATGTACATGAATGAATGTTACTGCACTGATTCAGACAATTTTCAGTGTGAATCAAGCATTGAATCAGAAATCTCATCTGATGAAGACCATGTTTCTCAGCCAAAGGAGAAAGTTCTCATGGCACAAACCATGGACGACGCAGAAACAAAGCTGCATGCCCAGATCATAACATTGGGAGAAGGAGATATCAAGGAAAAGTTTCTAGAAATGTTTCTAAGCACAATGCACAAAAATTAGAGGAGCAATAGCAAGACTACCATTAAAACTGAACCAAAGTCATTACTCATCAATGCCTCATTTGAAAGAAATACAAGATCTTTCCAAAGAAGCCAACATAAATCTAAGACCAGATCCCTCACATTAGGAGAAGTCAGCCAAGAGATTCATCATCTCAAAAAAGAGATTGTTTCTATAAAAGCACAGGTCTCTGAGTTAGAAAAAGGGAAGAAAACTGAGGATGCATATTATGAATACTACAATAACCCAAATATTGAAATATTTGAAGGAGAAAAGGATGATACTATAGCATTCACGAACATGAGAGTAATGGCTATCCAGTCTCAGCAACATCATGTTATGTTATCTATATAAATGGTGGAATGTTTTCCCTAAGAACACTTATTGACTCTAGGGCAGATGTCAATATTCTGTACTCAAAAATAGTACCTACAAAGTACTGGGTAAAATCCTTTAGACAAGTGATTG
This sequence comes from Pinus tabuliformis, assembly GCA_031772625.1. NCBI lineage: Eukaryota > Viridiplantae > Streptophyta > Pinopsida > Pinales > Pinaceae > Pinus > Pinus tabuliformis. The sequence continues at coordinate 1,428,228,478 of CM062818.1, forward strand.
GGTTAGAAAACAAAGATCTATTGTATGAATCCCTTAGGCCTCTATTTGATTTAAATAGCATTGCATCAAATTAAATTTTTTTGTTGCAGACATTCCAGTTGACTGTATTTTGGGGAATGTATTTTTAGCAACTGTGGAGCCACATGGATCAACCAGATTGAAAAATAGCAAGGTTGGTTATTTTATATCTGTACCAATCTGAGATGGAAAATTACAAATAATCAAGTTACCCTTTGTCTCTACTCCCAGAGTGTCTACTATGGTACAAGCAATGCAATCGATTGAAAAAGAGAAAAAATAAAATTGAAGAGCTCAAGGAGCTAAAGATCACCATAAAGATAGGAGATTATCTTCAGACTCCTATAATTAAACAAAGGATCTCAACTCTAAGATCACATATAGAAAAAGAATGTTGTGCTAAAGAACCAAATGTGTTTTGGCATAGAAAACAACACTGTGTAGAATTGAGATGCAAAGATAAGTATGAAGGGAAACCCTGCAAGAGCAGAGCAATACCTATGAACAAAGAATATAGAGATCTTTGTCAAAAAGAGATAGAAAGCCTCTTGGAAAGAAGATTGATTAAATAATCCATCAGTCCTTGTAATTGCTATGCTTTTTATGTTAACAAACATTCGAAATAGTTAAGAGGTATCCCAAGGCTATTCATAAACTATAAACCTCTCAATATTGTCCTCTCAGATGATACTTGCCCCATTACTCACAAAGGAAATCTTTTATCAAGAATAGTAGAGGCTAAATTATTTTCTAAATTTGATATGAAATCAAGATTTTGGTAGGTGGAAATTAAGGAAGATGATAAGTTTAAGACTGCTTTCACTGTCCCAGCAGATACTATGAATGGAACAACATGCCTTTCGGACTAAAGCATGCCCCCTCCAAATTCCATAAGGTTATGGATAATATTTTCAAGCCATATTTTGATTGGTTACTAGTATACATTGATGATATAGTTATATTTTCTAGAGACGTCCATGATCACTTTAAACATATCCAGAAATTTGTTCAACTTGTCAAGACCAATGGATTGGTTCTTAGCAAGAAAAATATTGAATTATTTTAGAAAAGTGTCAAGTTTCTTGGCCATACAATTAAAGATGTGTAGATCACTCTACAAAGACATGCTCTCGAATTTGCTAATAAATTTCCAGATATTATCACTGACAAAACTCAATTACAGAGATTCTTGGGATGTTTAAACTATGTAAGAAGATTTTACAAATATTGCACCAAAGATAGATTATTACTCCACAGAAGATTGCAAAAACATATAGAACCTTGGTCTCAGTCCCATACTGAAGCTGTCAGAAGAATTAAAATGAAGGTAAGAACTCTTCCTATTCTTCATATCGTTGATGAAGATTCTTTCAAAATTGTTGAAACATATGCCAACAATGAAGGGTGGGGTGGAATTTTGAAGCAAAAGAAAGAAGGAGAAGAACAAATAGTTCAGTTTGTCTCAGGGACTTGGAGCCCACCTAAGAAAAACTATTCTACTATAGAAAAAGAGGTCAAAGCAGCATGGAACTGCATTGATAAATTTGATATCCACTTGATACACAAAAAGTTTCTCTTAAGAATATATGCCTCTGCACTAAAGGAAGTCCTTAGTAAAGCTATAAAGAAAGCAGGAGAAGCTAAGTTCGCAAGGTGGTAGGCTTTATTTGAAAATTTTGACTTTGAAGTCGAACACTTGAGAGGCGAATTGAATTGTCTGCTTGACTTCCTAAGCAGAGAATATTTAAATTAGAAAGACACTGGCATGGTGATAGTAATAGAGTGGGACGCTTCCCAACATACAAAGACTCTGAGAAGTATTTTTGGAACATAGAACTGGGAAGAATATTGTTCCAGATGGAAACCAACATGGAAGTTAAGAAACACAAAAGTGCTCGATGCAAATTTGTAACCTCCTTCAGATATTCAACACTTACTACTTGAAAGGAAAGTCTACCCCAAAGGTAGAAAATGGATGCACGACATGGTGTATGACAGATGCATGATGGTCGAACATTTGGTTGAAGAATCCCTAAGCCAAAATTTTAGAGATGTCACTATGATCTCGGTAGAAGGAAGCAACCAGAGGAGAATCTTCAGCAAATATATTTCCATAAATCGGACCAGATGGTTGGGATGGTATGACATGCAAGAAATGTGGCCATAGGGTAATCCAAGCACTATCTTCCCAGATAGCATTTATAACTTTTTAGACTACAAAACATTGTGGTGGGACATCATGAATGTAGATGGAAAAAACGAAACTCACTACACAAGAGTAAAATTTGGGGCCACAGGGACCACACAAAGACAATGGCAAGGTGAATGGCTTCAACAATGGTGGAACAATTTCGGCCTCAACAAGACTACTATGAATCTTGTTTTCTTCCAGTGTGACTTTCAATATGAATGTGACACTTGTGGATTTTTAACTGAATGTTGGCATTCTCCATGTAAAACATATTCAGGGTATATATCATAGCATGTAAGCATTAATGTGTGCATTACGGTAATTTATTTAATGTTTAAAACCTCATGTCCATACGATTTTATGTTAATACACTGTACCAAACCCATTAATAAACATCGACATTTACAATGATTTTTCCATTTAATACTTATGTACATTTTATCGCATTTTTCGAGGAGGTGACCTCTCTCTGCCTTATGGCCTGTACGAGTCTGCATTATATTTGACATTTGTTTAAGCACCTAGCTAGTCTACAACCTCATGACACCAGCTGTCAGGCCTTCCATTTTCTGGCTACCAAGTGGTATTACTCTATTTCGTTGATGGAAGGGTTAAGATCTAGTGGTCGTCCTTGTTCTGATAGCTAAGACTATCCACCAGGAAGTTTGCTCTTCTTGCTTGGTCAGTTGTTCGTAGACCACCCCTGAAACTTCACTCTGCAAACCCTAACCTGTTGAGGGTACGTTCTAGCGAAAGGATCTCGTATCTATAGCTTCACTCCATAGTGAGTTCAACCAAAACATTCGACCCAATCATTGGAGCAGTCATACTCTACCAGCTAACACCTGAAATTTGTCTTCCATCTGTAGGCATGGATTTCTCTATTACAACGTTTTGATTTAGTTCTGCTAGGGTTATAATTTCTTGTTTTAAATTTATTCTCTTAAATAATATTTTTTTCATGCTTCTATCCATAGGTAATTCGACTATTATGCCCTCAAAATGCCTCTGGCACCGACGGAAATGGAACTCAGTCCCTCCAGACAGGTAATGGATTTAACCTTTTTAATTTTTTACAATTACTTCGAATTGTTCTTTCGACACTGAGTTATCCCAACATTTGTGTGTAGGTTAGTCTGGAACCAATGGGCTTGGATGGCTTCTTCCAACTCCAACATCCCAGCATCAAGCAGAACCAGAATTCCCTTGTGGCTGAATGAAATGGTATGGAAACCTTCCTTAGGGATGGCATGCCCCTTGAATGAAATGCTAAATCAAATGATTTTCTTTTGCTTTTTATTTTATGGAAACCCATGTGGTTGTAATTAAGTATGGGTAAAACTCTTGTTACTGAAGGGCATGATGTGTTTGTTTTGGAACGATTCTCCAGATAGTTCTTTCGAAATTGACACTAACCGAGGCTTGATTATCCACTAGGTTGTTTATTCCATAATACGAAATGTGTAAATTACTCTTTTACTATTAAATGATTTAGTTTGTCTCATAATACCATTAATGCAGTACTTACACTCAAAGAAAATCTTTACTTGTTCTACCTATATTGATTATAGAATTAGCAGGTGCTTATTTATCACTTGTATTGGAATTTGTTTAGTATCTGTTTTCTTGTGGACTACATAACAGAATTTATTATCTTACTTAGACTCTCTAGTGCAGTACGTCGAGGATGTATAATTGTTCTTAACCTTTCTATTAAGTATAAAAATTGTTTAGTATCTGTTTTCTTGTGGACTACATAATAGAATTTATCGTCTTACTTAGACTCTCTAGTGCAGTACGTCGAGGATGTATAATTGTTCTTAACCTTTCTGTTAAGTATAAAAATTATTAATCATTCAAAACTTCTTCCTGGGTGTCCCATTGGGATTGGCTGAGGAACAAATCTGGAATAGCAGAGTCATTCTTTTATTCCTATCCTTTAACAATATTAAATCCTTAATCTAGTTTTGTTGTAATTTTGGAACGGAATGACTTCCCTTTACTTGATTGACTGAGTTGTTTTACCACTTCAATCTTTCATTTTTCTTTTCCTACTAGTCCATAATGTATTAATCACTGCTACTCGATTTTTGGGTTGTATTTTAATTACAAAATCTACTCTTAGTAAATAGTGTAAATGACTCCTCTACCATAATATTGAGGAGACAATAGAGATTGTTGTTTAAACAACCATTCATTTTCCCTATTCACAGATTTCTTCTCGTAGGACAATCTTTCTTACACCTTCAAGAAATCTTAATTTACACAGAATAATTTCTCCTATAATGTCCGATTTTATACAATCTTTTCTTGCTGCCATGTGGACTTTTTCAAGTAATTGTTTATTTACAAAGAAATATTTTCTTTTACAGGGTAAAATTTTTACACAGTTATTTATTTCTATTATACGAACATTTCGAAGAAATATTTACTTACACAGAAGTAATTTCTTTTACAATGCAACGAGGTTATACATTCATTCACTTTTTGCAATATAAATTTATCCAGAAAGAATTTCCAGTAAATTGTAGTTTCACATGCTCAAGATGGTCTTGTTTTCCTGTTAGAAAGTAGTTTTGGTAGCAGCAGGTTTCTTTTAAAAAGTTCTAACTATGGTTTTAAGATAAACATCCTTTCTGTTAGGAAACAATTTCAGTAGCACAACAGGTCTATATAGTTTCATTTTATCATAGAAAAATCACCTCTTTCTACTGTTTTCCGTAACTACATTTACTTCATCTTATCCCTAAAAGGTAATTATCTAATTGAAATGGCAATATTTAACAAACATAACTATAGGAAGAATTTCTCATAACATATTTAATACAATAATCACTTAATTGTAGACTATGCATTTGTTACTTATCTGTTGTTGGAAGATTGATTCTTTATAGATGAAACCTCTCCACCCTTCCAATGAGAAATTAGCGATTATGTTCAATATTCTCCCACCAAGCTCATCAATTCCTTCAGAACAATTTCTCAAGGCAGCAGTGAATTTTTTTTGGCCTCAGGATCCCATGTCCAGCCTACAAACACTTCCTTCCAGTAGGGAAGCTAATCTCAAGAGGTTTTCCCGCTGAACTCTCGTTCAACTCCTGGAATCCCTTCCTCTTTTTCCAACCCCCTTCTCCTTCCCCTTTGCTCCCTTTTCTTGGAGGAAGAAGAGATGAGGCAATAACTATCTTTAACTGATAACTGTCTGGTGAAATGAGAGTTACCAAGGTTCATCCGTAATTCCTCAGATATTTCATAAATACAGTGTAAATTTTCATAAACAACTTAATTACTAAATGTCACTAAAAATAACACAATAACTAATTGTCACTAGTTTACTTATCCATAATAGTAGAAATGTACAAAAAGTAAATCACAAGCTCGTGGATGTCACATCCCCCCCCTAGTAGAACACCATCTCTGGTGTTCATTCTTCCATCTGCTCTTGAAATAGTCTGGGATATGCCTCCTACATAAAATCTTTATCTTCCCAAGTGGCTTCTTCTTGGCTGAAGTGCTTCCATTGCACTTTAACGTGGATGATAGCTCACCTCCACAACTTTACTTATCTCTGATCGAGTATTCGTAGGGCCTTGACCATAAATTCTCCTTCCGGCTCAACCTGCCACAAGTACAATTGTCATATAATTGATACACTTATAAACTATTGTAACATATACATAGATGACAAGAGTTTTTATTCATATATTTTTTTTATACCTGAAGATCTTGCCAATTTTTGATGTGCCTGAGATCATATACATACTTCTTTAAAAGAGAAGCATGAAATACCTTGTGAACTTGAATGTGACTGGGTAGGGCGAGTTGATATGAAACTTGTCCTACTCTGTCTAGAATTTGAAAAGGGCCACAGAACCGTGGAGCCAACTTGGCACATTTTCCCCATCTAAGAGTAATTATCTTTGGTTTAATTTGCATGTACACATGATCCCCTACTTGAAACTCTCAGTAGGTTCTTCTCCTATCGGCATAAGCTTTATGTTTATCCTATGGTTCTTCTCCTATCGGCATAAGCTTTATGTTTATCCTATGCGGCTTTCTCCATTTCTTCCAGCATGTTCGGTCCTAATATCATTTTATTTTCGGGATTGTTCCAGTTTGTAGGGATGGTACACTTTCTCCCATAAAGTAATTCAAAAGGACTCATTTTCAGCGACTCGTGATAACCATTGTTGTAAGCAAACTCTACCAAGTGTAGGTACTCTTCCCATTTTTCGGCTTGTTGCATCACATACATACGTAACATGTCTTCTACCACTTGATTAACTCTTTGAGTTTGTCCATCGGTATGAGGGTGATAGGAAGTGTTGAAATGAATTTGTGTGCCTAACCTAGTAAATAATTTTTTCCAAAAAGCATAGGTAAATTTAACATCCCGATCAGAGATTATGACTCGAGGGATTCAATGTAGCCTAAAAATCTCTTTCATAAATATATATGCTATTTGATATGTTTGGTATGTGGACTTGACCGATATAAAATGGGCAGTCTTGCTTAGTTTGTTTACCACAACCATAATTGAGTCATTTTGTCTTTTTGATCAGGGTAAACCTGTTATGAAATCTAAGGTTATGGTATCCCATTTCCATTCAAGAATGGGTAAGGGATGTAGTAACCCAAAAGGCTGTTGATGCTCAGCTTTAACTTGCTAGAATTCTAAGCATCTAGCCAAATATTTTGCAATATCTTTCCTCATACCAGGCCAGTAATAGTTTCTATTGATGGCAGAGAAAATATTTTGATAGTCTGGGTGGGCAGCATAAGGACTTCTTTGAAATTCATCTACTATAATTTACTTTATGGACAATTGATTAGGAACATATATACGATTTCTAAACATCAACAAATTTTCAAGGTTAATATTGCACCCTTTTTGCTCCACAGAGCTCTGTGCATATTTAGCTTGTTGCCAAAGATAACCATATTTTGGGTCCTTCTGAGCTGCTTCCTTTATTTTCTCAGCAAAATTGAATTCTTCTTGACTAAATGAAATTTCATAGATATAATGCAATTTTCTACTTAACGTATCTGCCACTTGATTCTCTTTTTCCTTTAAATGTTTGATTTCAAAATCAAATTCACTTAAGAATTCAGTCCATCGAGCTTGGCACGCATTCAAGGTAGGTTGATTGAAGAAAATCATTCAACTATTGTGGTCTGTTCTGAGTAAGAGTCTTTTTCCCAGCACATAGTGCCACCACACTTTTAAGGTGTGGACTACAGCAGTGAACTCTAAATCGTAAGCACAATATTTCTGCTCATGATCTTTTAAATTACGAGATTCATAAGAAATTACTTTATTGTTGTGCATTAAAATTGTTTCCACACCTTCTTTACATGCATTTGTACATACTACATAATCTTCCTCAGGGTATGCAATCTTCAACACTGGCGCGGTGGTGAGAAAATGCTTCAATTTTTCAAAACTTTCTTGACAATCCCTAGTCCACTTAAAACTTGTTCCTTTTTTCTGCAAGGAAGTAATTGTATAAGCAACATTAGAAAAACCCATTATAAATCACGTATAGTAACCAGCAAGGCCCATAAAGGAGTGTATATCTACCACATTTATTGGAACAAGCCAATCCAGGATGGTCTTGATTTTCTTTCGATCCATCGCTATGCTTTCAGAGGAAATAATATGTCTTAGATAGTGGATTTGATACTTGAAGAAATCACATTTGCTAAATTTTGCATATAGCTGGTTTTCTCTTAAGGTTTATAACACCACTTCAAGGTGTTCCTTATCCTCCTCCAAATTCCTAGAATACACCAGAATGTCATCAATAAAAATCAGAACAAATTTATCAAAGATGGTGGGAAAATTCCATTTATCATACTCATAAATGTTGTTGGAGTGTTAGTGAGTCCAAATGGTAAAACTACGAACTCATAATGACCATAGCATGTCCTGAACATAGTTTTATATATGTATTCATCTTTAATTTAGATTTGATGATATCCTGATTGTAAATCAATTTTTGGAAATACCATCGCACCCTTAACTTGATCAAATAGGTCATCAATTTGAGGTAAGGGGTACTTATTCTTAATTGTTTAATTATCTGAAATCTATGCATAACTGCAAAGTACCATATTTTTTCTTACGAATAAAATCGGGGCTCCCCAAGGGGATACACTGGGTCGAATATGACCCTTATCCAACAGCTCTTGGAGCTACATTTTTAATTATGTTAACTCAGGGATAGTCATTCTATAATGGGATTTGGAAGCTAGGGCAGCTACAGGGACCAATTCTATGGTAAAATCAAGTTTTCTCTTGGGTGGTAACCAAGTAATATCTTCCGGGAAGACATCTTTAAATTATTGTACTTCTGGTATTTTCTCCAAAGGTAACAGTTTATCTTTGGAGCTTGTGTACCCCACATGAACCACATAGATTTGACAGCCTTTATGCATGCAATGTGCTAGCTTATGTGCTGTAATGGGACGTAACTTCTCTTCTTACACCCTAAATTTCTATTCTGGTGCCATCGTTGGACATTATCTTTACAATTTACTAAGGTCCATTGTCGTTCCAACCGGTGCATGGCTATTATTATATCATAGGAACCTAATGGTAGTACATTTAGATTTTTCTGAATCTGCTGTCATGCCAATTCAATTCCACTGTCTTCTATTTTTGCATTAACTCTTATTTTAGCTCCCATGGCTAGTTGGACCAGCCACGAGTTTCTAAAATCTATACTATTTAAATGGAAGAAATAAATTATTCTTCAACTGACATAGCTGAGGCTTGCACCCAGATCTATTAAAATGGACACAGGGTGATTAGATATTTTACCTTCGAATTCCACCATTGACGGTTGATATCCTGCCTAGCGATCTTCCAATGCTTCTTTAATCCGGGGTATGTTCTACACCATATCACTAACAATAGAAGAATCTTGAACATTTTCAACTAGTTTTGCTCTCACTCTATGGGGGAAAGCTTTTGTAGTAATGGGGTTCCCCACAACCCCAACACTGCAAAGGAGGTTCAGGAACCTGACCATATTTTAACTTTCTTGATCCTTTACTCTGTTTGACTTCATTCTGAGGCCTATACCTCTGATGATTTCTATTAGCAGATCCATTTGGTCCCTTCTGTCCTCAACATTTGGTACCAACATTTTTCACATTTTTATTGACTGTAATTTTTTTTGTCCTTTATTACTTATCCTTTTTTTATTACCTTTCACCCTTGTGCTTCATTTGATGATAACAAATCTGAGCCTTTCATACTGCTTCATCGATCATTTTAGGGTTATCAAACTCCAATTTCTCTTTCATGTAAATGGGTAAGTTGCTAATAAAGCATTGGACTTTAGCTTTCTCTACACGGATATAGGGAACATATCTCAATAGTGAAGTGAAATTGGCTATGAACTCATCCATAGTTTGTGTTCCTAGTTTTAAGTCATGAAAATCTTTTGCTTTATCGTCATAACACGGCTCAGTGAAATACCTGTCCTTAAAATACTTCTGGAATTGGTCCCATGTGACCTCCTCCTCTTTAATTTCTTTAACTATTTTGATTTCCTTCCACCACAGGGTGGCCTTGCCCTGTAACTGATAAATTGCTAACCTTTCTCTCAAATTTCCATCATATTCATATATCTGGAAGTATTTATTCATATTGATTAGCCAGGCCTCCGCCACTTCTTCGGCCTCTCCATTATATACTAGTAGTTTTATCTTTGTGAAATCCCCTTAGAGCTCAGTTTTCTCTATTTTTGTACCCTTCTTACCAAAAACATTATCATATTCTCCTTCATTACCAGTTTGTCCTCCTTCAGACTCTATAACACCCTCCTCCCACATATACCCAAGAAAATGGCCATCTGGGGTAAACATGTGATGAGAGGCCACTCTGATAAAATTCAAACTCCTTGGTGACTAAGGAAATGGAATCTATGGAACATCACACACAATCATCCAACATCATCCACATAACCTTCAAAAGACAGGTCAGCCACTCAGAGTGCCTGTCCTTGGGTCCTACTATAGTTTTAGAAAACGTAGGGTAGGGTAACACTCCCTTGACACTGCCCAGGCAAGTTAGCTTCATGACTAACACTCCCCAGACACTTCCCATACTAGTTAGTCTTAGAAATAATGCTAGCATTTAGGGATTTGAGCCACTCTTTTTGACCCAAAGCCCGAGACACTGCTCAGAATGGATTGATCATTTAGAATTGGTAAGGATACAAGGAAAGAAGGATGCAAAAGCAATAAGATGAACAAGATCATAACTAGACCCCTACTAGCCATGATAGGAATTTTGTCAAACATATGTTCAACATGTAACCAACAGGTGTAAATAACATAATTAAGAGTAGGGGTCTCATACTTATCTAAGAATCACTATGAACCATTGTTTCCTCATGTCTTTTGCTACATTATCACTTATTTGGTCATAAATACAATATTCATTCAAACACAAGTAAAAACATGTTGAGAGCCAAACATAACTGCTACCATAAAATGCACATATAACCAGCATAATAGGAACAAAAATACAATGGAAATAATCAACCATCAAAATCCATATATATATCACTACATTTGCACATGAAAATAAAGGGAATGAATTTCTAATTAATAAATCCAATGGACCAACTAGTGATGGGACTACCATGTTCCACCCGACCATAGATTGGCTGAGCCAAGTTTCTCTTCAGCCAATCACCCCCGTGCCATATTCCAAGAATGAATGTGGGACTCATAGAACACATTAAAAACACTAATCAATGTGGATGCCTCCGGAGTTATCTGCCTACACTGTGAGGAATTTGAGTGTCTCCTAGTCTCTTAGGCTTTACCATGCATCTACAGTTTGATCCAGGGATCACTCAACCCTACATAGAGACATACTCTCCAGGATTTACCATGCATTCCATCCTGGAATCACTAGACCCAATAGAGAGAAAATTCACCTCTTAGCTTTGACGTATATCCCACCATTTACCGACAAGGATTCTTAGGCCCATTAAGGAACACAATCTGGCTTTACCGCAACCTAAAGTCTAGTTAAGGGGTTACTAGGCCACTGCCTTCATGCATCTGTAGTCTAGTTCAGGGACCACTACCACCATGTGTTTTTCAATTCGGAGATCCACCCCACTCAGCTTCATATCCTATCGGGCCATCCCCCACAAAATGCATGAGATATCCCGTCTCATTAAATCTATCAGGAAATGGTAAGGCTAGGCTAAAAATACTATCACACCTGGAAAAATGCATGCCATGGTAGAAAAGTAACACATGCAATCCCATGCATGCCAAATATCGCAAGGAAAATACAAATGCAAGTTGACACCTATAATGAAGCCTGTTGTAGCTGCTTGATCCTTCCTTTCCTTGCTTGATCTTTGCTTCCTCTTACCTTCTCTGCCTTTCTTGCTCCAATGCCAAAGTTCTCCAAGGAAACTCTAAGTATTCAAGAGTATGAGAGACAAGGAGAATAATGAGAGAGGTCCAAAGTTAAATTGACCAAGTCTTTCTCACTGATCCTCAGAAGCCTTTTTATTAATGAGGACTCTATTTTATTCATTTTCCATTATTTTCCTTCAATTTCCTCCTCGTATGCAACCTCTGACCTTTCACCTTCCATTTCTCCCAATTTCCATTATTTTCATAAATAAATGTGCCAAAATACATTTTTTGCCTCTTTAATGCCTTAGCCATTCCCTTTGCCAATTTCCTTAGCCATAAACAACCAAATGAACACACACTAGGATGTCTTGCCGACCATTGAGCTTTAATACATGTCCCATCATTCGTGGTACTTATATACTTTTACAAGGAATTTTTACTGGGGCTATTACAGAACCCTCCCCCTTGGGGGAACACTGTCCTCGGTGTTCAATGACACCTATAACCAACAAGACTGTTGAAAGCAAAACATCATGACAACATGACTAGATAAAAACCATATCACATATTGGAGCTTTATAACACAAATGATTATGGTATTTACAATAACCACATATACATATACACATATGCACATTTTCTCAACCAACAAATAAAATAATATGATGCCTACATCAGTAATAAGGGAATCCAAAGGCTCAAACCTCCACCCTCAAATTAATACCAGGATTCACCTCCTTCCCAGGAAGTCCAGAATCCACTGCAAAGTCAAATCTGCATCCAATGTCTAGCGCTATAATCCTGCACTACTTTTCCTCTCAGTGAACAGTTACCAACCCATTGTTCCAGGGCGCACTCGCAATGTGCATTTGACTCCATTTGGCAATGCTTATGACCAAAACAAATCCATCTATGACCTTCCCTTCTCTGCTACACATTCCTTTGGGAAATCCTGTCACCCATTCCGTACAGCCACTCACCTTTCAAGTTCCATTGGCACCCCCATCTCGGGCACTCCATCCCTTGGCAAGGCTTCCTCGCATTAGAAGATTCAAAAACCAAGGCATGTACCTCCCTCAACACATCATACTAGTTGTAACATGCTCATGGCAATCAATAGACAATATTGGGTACCAGTGTCCCACAATGGTCCTATTCCTCAAGTGCTTTACCAGCATACTTCTACCTATTTCAATTCCTTTGTTGTTGTTGCTAATTCTGCAGTCAATTTCAATTACCCAACTAGGCATTTCATGCATTCTTGTACCAAGCACATAACTTCCATTAGATTTTAAATAAATCAAAATTAATTCGCATCATACCTCATTGGTAGCTCATCAATAAGGTATATTTTCAATCTTGTTCCCTTCCTGTCATAATAAGTCAAACTAGCATATTTGACCAAATCAACATGTATAAAAAGATCACATCAGGTCAGCTCAAAACATAACCATGAAAATCATAAATGACATGTAACCATCATAAAATAGAATCATAGATCACATATAGTCATCATATATCATTATCATAAATCACATGCATAGTAAAAATGAAACAATCTATAGATACTTATCCTTTAATCAATTCTTAGGTTCTTCCTTTGTCTATATCCCATATGCACTCTAGATCAATTTCCACACCACACAAACACCCAGTGCCTTCTCCTCAACCGTAAGCTCATACCCATAGTGTGCATCATATGCATACAACCGCACCTGACACACAACACCATGCAATACATGCACCTACACCTAATGCAAAACCCATACACCTACAATCAGTGTACAACATAGTGCATCCATATATACCCGATGTGCAATACCACCCAATAAATGTACATGTTAGCTTTGCTATAGGTTGCTGATGTTCGAAGACTAGCAGTGGGCTTAGTCCTTGGTTTTGCTAAAAGAAGGCTTCAGCTGGTCATTTTTTACCTTCCTCTCGCCATTTACACTCTCAACGCCCCACTAACTCCATTTCACCTCCAAAGCCCTGTATAAGCCTATATTCCCTCCAGCCCCCGAGCACGCAACTCAAACCATAATGTGATCTTGTCCATATGACCCCGCGCTTCCGCTGTTGATCGTCATCCTTTGTTCGCAGCCATTGATCGTCCCGATCCAACGGTCTCCGCCTTTCCCCCCGCATGTTAAACCACGTTCAGTTCCCTGCCATCCAATCGTCTGTCATGTGATTTGACGGCATTTGCTCGTTCCACACCAGCGAACCGCCTACGCGTTAACCCGCGGGGAAAGCGGTTTCCCGCCTGTCGCACTCGCCATGCGTCACAGTTCTACTAGATCGCAAGCCCATGTACCAATACCACCTGACCTCGTAAGCGGTGTGGGGAATACCATTTACCGCCCGCTCGTACCTTCCCCTGCTCGCTATTTCCCGTGCACCTTTGTCGTCCAATTTTCATCAAATCTGCCTGCCCGCGATCTAATGGCTCATGATTGTCTCTCCATGCTTCCTACTGATAGCCCCTGTCGTGCTATCTCCATCGTTGATCTGTGCAATCCGACAGTCTGCCTCGTTCCTCCGTTCACTCTGTCCCTCCGCCATTCTGTCCACGCCCACAGCCTGTCTCGTGCATCCAAAGGACGAAGGTGGCTAGCTACCTGTACATGGCACAGTCACTCTTCAACCACCACATTCAAGGGACAGTATGGCCGAGGAAGGAAAGTACAAACCTCGAGCAGTTACAGGCATTGATCAGTTATGGAGCTTCTTTCATTCAACACTCAACCTGCTTGAGAAGGATAGAAGAATATATCAAAAGGCCAATTTTATTCATTAAAGCATGCAGTTTGTAGCAGAGACTCCATCAGAGAGTTACGGTGGTTGGTGGTCCATTATGGCCCCTCCATGCATAACATAGCAGCAAATCTTTGTAATAAAACTCTATATATACCTAGAAGACCGATGTAATAAGAGTTGATGGTTGTAGTTTTGGTGTAAGGTTCAACTTCTAGAGACTATAACTACTGTGATACTTGCAGCGTCTGGTCTTCATTTTCAGTGAATACAAGCTTCTTTTGCTATTAATTGCTCACTTTCCATTTCTACTCTATTCTAGGTTGTGCCTATTATGTATTTTTCATGTGCTCTTGATGTTTAGCATTAGGGGGGCTATCATCCCACCTCTATGTTAGAATCTAGTATGTATCATTGAATATGCTATGCAGGTTTCTGTTTTCTTAGTGCCAGAGAGTTGTCATCCTGTATGTGCATTAGGAAATAGATTTGCAGACCTCTTTACTGGTTGCAGCTGGCCATCACATGGTCTTGTGCATCTGTTGGTGTGGTTAGTATTTTCCATGTTTCATTTAATCCTCAAACTGTGAGTAATTGGTGGTCTAAAGCCTTGTAGTCTGGGGGTGTTCACCCATGTTTGGGGTTAA
The DNA here is from genome assembly GCA_031772625.1 of Pinus tabuliformis. NCBI lineage: Eukaryota > Viridiplantae > Streptophyta > Pinopsida > Pinales > Pinaceae > Pinus > Pinus tabuliformis. Next base: position 1,428,243,487 of record CM062818.1, read on the forward strand.
GCATAGTAGAAGTGGTTATCTGGATTGAATATGCATCATTCCTTCCATTCATCCATTTCCAACATTTTGTTGAGTTTGTAATGTTCCCGAGCATCTTTGATATACAACCTAGGAGAGTTTCTTGGGGTGATAACATTAATTGGCGCCATTGCCGGGGAGAGGAGATTGAAGCTCAGCTTCCCTGGGAGATGACACAGTTCCAGATTTTGATGATAGACAAGGTCTAGGCACATTTCTGGTTGTAATCATCTATCTGGCGACTCCACTGGAGGAAGACCAACCTTTGGCGACTCCACATTGCAGTTCTGGCTCAGTTTGTGAGGCCTACACGAAGAAATCCTCAGAAATCACCAGCTGAACCAGTGCCTAACCCTGAGAAGATTGTCAAATCAAAGAAAACATCACAAAAAGGAGCATCAGGATTAGGTAAGCTTTAAAAATCCCATGTATCTCTGCTAGTGAAGAAATCACCTTTAGAGATTCATAAAGCTCTTGTCCAGTCATTCCCCTTTCGGATCTCAGTCTAAATAAGCATCCATGTTGTCCATCATTTTCCTTTGTCTCTTTCATCCTTTTCATTGATCCACACCACTCAGTCTACCAATGTCATTTCATATACCCCAGTCATGGCAGGTCAGCAAGCTCTTGCAAAGATAGAAAGAATCGTTGCTGCTAGGTATGGACCCTTGGTCTTGCCTGTTCCTTTAAATGCTATGCCTGCAAGAGATTATCAAGAATATATGCCTAAGTTTACTGGTACAGAAGGAGTAACAGCTGAAGAGCATCAAGAGTCTTTTTATTGTTATGCTGATAACCTTGATATCTATGAAGAGGATGTGTGGATGAGGTTTTTTGTCCAAAGCATAGAGGGAGAAGCTAGAAAATGGTTCAATGATTTAGCCCCTAGGTCAATAGCAGACATTGAGGCCTTAGGATGACGTGTTCCTAAAACACTGGGGGGATAAGGAAGTTCTACTCTATGATCATACTTAGTTTGGGAACTTATAGAGGGATGGGCTCTCATCATTGTTAGATCATCAGATCGACGAAATGGCCAGAATGATTGAGTCATTGGACTTTGAAGTTTCCAAGTTAAGAGTTGAGCAACATTCAGGGGAGGAGCAGTTGCAGATTCTGCAAAGAAACAGAGATACAAATGAGCACAAGAGGGTGAAAACCTTTTTTCAGAATATAGTCATGGAAGAAGAGCAGCCTAAAGAAGAGGAGGAGGTCCATGGTTTGGAAGACAAGGGTAGTGCCCCTTTCCTAACAAGAGTTGCCTATGAGAGGTCATTATCTATAGGAACTACTCATCAGTTTGTTGTACCTGCAGAACAACAAGCTGATCAGCAGAAGTAGCTAGCAGCAGGTCCTACCATCCTCCAAGAATTCGAGCCTAAAGCTAGCACAACTTCTAATGACTATGCAAATCTACAAATTAGCCAACCTGCTTTTGTCCCCTGCCCAGTGATCAATAAGGGAGAGGAAAGCTCCCCATCAACTTTTGTCCCTCTATCTGCTCAAGTGACAATCCCTCACAGTTGCCCACTAGGCACTGAGGCAGACCATAACACAATGCCCAAGGCTGATATCGATCACCTCAGTCTTGATTTTCTGATGCCTACCCAGGTGGCCTCCACACAACTTGAAAGGGTAACTTTCTTGATGATAGAGGAAGAGGGTGCACAGTTTTGAGACTCCTCCTTGGATGTGGGTTGTTCTAAGAAAAATGAAGGAGTAGATGATGTCTCTATGTACCTCGCACAAAAATACAATGGTTCATCATTCATATTAATTGTGCAGTCCACAGATGATAAAGACAAGTACACAGCAACCATGGTTATTCAGCAGGTGTACAAAATCTCCCATGAAGAACATCCAAGGATGAGAATATACAGAGAGGGAATGAAATTTGATCCATATCTACCAGATAAGGTCAAATTCCCTAAACTCTTTGAGGTAGAGGATCAAATCAATCCAATTTTGCAGATCTATGATGAACGGGCCGAGAGGTAGAGAAACAGTTTTGATGGCCCATCAGATGGCCATTTTTTGAGGATTTATGTTTAAAGTTTTCAAGCCTTAATGACTGTAAGCATTTTCTTTACAGATTTTAGTGTAGACTTAACTTGACTCCATGCCCAATGGATACTAGACAATATTTTTAAGCTTATTTTGTATGAAGGCATTGGTCTGTAGTTCTTGAGACCTCATAGGGAGGATCTCATCCCCAGAAGGAGCTAGTGTTAGCTCTGCTATAGGTTGCTGATGTTCGAAGAGTAGCAGTGGGCTCAGTCCTTGGTTTTGCTAAAAGAAGGCTTCAGCTAGTCATTTTTTACCTTCTTCTCACTGTTTACACTCTCAATGCCCTGCTAACTCCATTTCACCTCCAAATCCCTGTATAAGCCTATATTCCCTCCAGCCCCCGAGTGCGTAACTCAAACCATAAAGTGATCTTGTCCATACAACCAATCGCTTCCGTTTCCGATCGTCATCCTTCGTTCGTAGCCGTTGATCATCCCGATCCAACGATCTCCTCCTTTCCCCCCCACACGTTAAACCACATTTAGTTCCCTACCATTCGATCGTTCGTCGCGTGATCCGATGGCATTCGCTCGTTCCACACCCATGAACCCCCCATGTGTTAACCCACAGGGAAAGCGGTTTCCCACCTATCACATTCGCCACGTGTCGCAGTTCTACAGGATCGCAAGCCCATGTACGAATACCGCCCAACCCCGTAAGCGGTGTGGGGAATACCATTTACCGCCCGCTCGTACCTTCCCCCGCTCGCTATTTCCTGTGCACCTTTGCTGTCTGATTGCCATCGGATCTGCCCGCCCGCGATCCGATGGCTCACGATTGTCTCCCCCTGCTTCCTTCCGATAGCCCCTGTCGCACTGTCTCCACCGTTGATCTGTGCAATCCTAAGGTCTGCCTCATTCTTCCGTTCACTCTATCCCTCCGCCATTCTATCCATGCCCACAGCCTATCCCGTGCATCCAAAGGACACAGGTGGCCAGCTACCTGTACACGGCACAATCACTTTTCAACCACCACATTCAAGGGATAGTATCGCCAAGGAAGGAAAGTACAAACCTCGATCAGTTACAGGCATTTATCAGTTATGGAGCTTCTTTCAGTCAGCACTCCACCTTCTCGAGAAGGACAACAGAATATCTCAAAAGGCCAATTTTATTCATTAAAGCATGCAGTTTGTAGCAGAGACTCCATCAGAGAGTTAAGGTGGTTGGTGGTCCATTATGGCCCCTCTACGCATAATACAACAACAAATCTTTGTAATCAAACTCTATATATACCCAGAAGATAGATGTAATGAGAGTTGATGGTTGTAGTTTTGATGTAAGGTTCAACTTCTGGAGACAGTAACTACTATGATACTTGCAGCGTTTGGTCTTCATTTTCAGCTAATACAAGCTTCTTTTGCTGCTAATTTCTCACTTTCCATTTCTACTCTATTCTAGGTTGTGCTTGTTATGTATTTTTCATGTGCTCTTGATGTTTAGCATTATTGGGGCTGTCATCCCACCTCTGTGTTAGAATCTAGTATGTATCATTGAATGTGCTATGTAGGTTTTTGTTTTCTTAGTGCCAGAGAGCTGTCATCCTGTCTGTGCATTAGGAAATAGATTTGCAGACCTCTTTACTAGTTGCAGCTAGCCATCACCTGGTCTTGTGCATCTGCTGGTGTGGTCAGTATTCTCCATGTTTCACTTAATCCTCAAATTGTGAGTAATTGGTGGTCTAAAGCCTTGTAGTCTGGGTGTGTTCACCCATGTCTGGGGTTAAGCATAGTAGAAGTGGTTATCTGGCTTGAATATGAATCATTCCTTCCATTCATCCATTTCCAACATTTTGCTCAGTTTGTAATGTTCCTGAGCATCTCTGAGATACAACCTAGGAGAGTTTCTTAGGGTGATAATAGTACCTACATAGAGTAAAACACAAGGATACGCATGCCACAATACCATGACTACATGATGCACATACATAATACTGCATGCCCATAACACAACATCAACGACATGCACAAAATACCACATGTACACTAGTACCATATGTATAACATGTACACAGTACCACCTATACACTGCACCACCTGCACAACATGTTCTCAACATCACATGTACTCGACATCGCCTACACAACGTGTACACAATGCTACATATACAATACACCACTATACAACGTGTGCACAATAGCACATGTACACAGTACCACACGCACGATGTGTACGTGACACCATATGTACATAGCATCACATATGTGACATGTACACAACATCGCATGCTCATAGCACCCTATGTAAAACATGTAGATGGCACCACATGCTCACAACGCCACTTGTACAATCATCCACACAACACCATATGTACAACATGAATGCGGCACCACGTGTACATAGCACTACATATCCAACATGTACATAGCATCATCTGTACACAACACTGCATATTCAACATGCACAGAGCACCATATGCACACACACCGCATATACATCATGAAGACAATACAATATGTATACAACACTCCATACACAATATTCATACAACCCTATTTGTACCATCCTATACATAACATTGCATAAATAACATGTACACATGCTATGTATACACAACACCACAAGTGCACACATCATAGATATAACATCTACAAAATATACAACATATGCTCAAAAATAGTACCACACATCCAAAAACACACTGTTCTTACTAAGAAACCTTAATTCTAGTGTCTTATCCATGCTCATCCTAGCATGCTGCAGACTATACTTCTTTCACTTTGCTGATATATCCTTCAACATTACTCGGCATAACATAAACATAGGCATAATACAAGTATACAATACCTAATCATATCCACATGGTACTGACCTCATATATTTGTCATGACCACTCTTCCCAATTGATTCCTCGTAAGACCAAGAACCTCTTCATGTCATTCTCCTGCATAAGCAATCATTCCTCCACAAGAATGATCCCTGACAACCCCTATCAAACAGTGACATACATACATACATACATATATAATCGTTAGCATAAAACAATCATCACCTTGTTAGACAATGACATACATACATTCATGTATACATGTATAAACATCAGCATAATCATGATCATACCATAATTACTAGATAACATAAGGTCTAGGTTGAGAGACTTTCCTTTATTCATGCAACACATGCACAACATTGACAACAATAGTTCCCAACATAACCAAGGCATATGAAGCCTCAAATCCATTTACTTTACGTTTTCCTATTACCTTTCTCATGACTACAGTACCACCATCCATTTATCACAATGGACCCAGCCATTCCAACCGACTGTCATAGCCTTACCTTCCATTGCACTTACTCATGCACCTAACTTCATATGAATCTTACATTACCTTTTGGGTACTACACATCTCTCCCTGAGATCCATCAACTTTCCTCTTTCCCAACCAATTCCTGAGACTCCAAACACAAAAGACAATTCAAGAAACAAACAAGAAAAAGATCATGAAAACCAATGACAAAAATACAACACCACAACCAAAGTGGCAAGGCCTTGCACCAAACAAGAACAACAAATCAAGCTCAAAAGACCAAAAGCACAAGACTGACACCATGACTCAATCCCCATGGTTTTGAAGGAAAGCTCAACCTGAGCCATCTTCAAGATTTCATGGAAACCTGTCTTTCCATGCAACTTCCTGCATCATGCTACCATAAACACATAATTTCAAATGTATAATTAAGCATAATAATACACCAGTTACCTCATCTTATTGTGCCAAGCACGCCTCTTGCAACTGAACACATTGACGCCATCTCTCAAGGCACTCCCATCCTTTAACAAATCCACCTGTAGCTAAAGACTAGCTAATATACTTGTCACTCACATGTTCATGAATATAGCACATGTCCACATAATATCAGACAAAACCAAGGTTAAGAAGACTTCCTGTGTGAAAAGAACTCCTTTGTTTGAAATTAGGGTTTCCAAACATAACCAAAGGAATTCTTGCCCAGTTCCTTTCCTTTACCTTGTTACCTTTTTGGAATCGAGGCTTACTATGTGTTGTCACACCACCCAACTGTTAGTTATATAGACACATCAACTATTACCTTGTCATGCTAATACCAAGCATGTTACCCTGCAACTGCTCACACAGGTCAACGGCATGTTCAAAATATCAAGACAATCATATCTATTAATTTGAAATCAACTTTACAAATAATCAAGGATAATTTTAGGGGCAAATGTTCGCCCTTTGGCGAAATTAAGGGGTTTTAAATTTTTAGTGGGAAAATATTTTGTATCATAGTACATTTTTACAAATCACCTCAAATAGCCCACCTTATTTTAAGGGAGAGGGTAAAAAAGGTAAATTTAGCCCTTGAAATTAGGACTTACAACCTTCCATTCGCCCATTTTCAAGAATAGGTTTTATTTAAGTGAATCCATTCGCCCATTTTCAAGAATAGGTTTTATTTAAGTGAATCCTATGGGCCAAATACCATATTTATAAAAGAGGTATGGTAAATTAATAAAAATATAAATAAATGAGAGGTATGGTAAATAAATAAAACATTTTTTATATTTACTCCATAAGTCACCTTATATACATGTAAGGGTGTAAACAAATAAAAATATAAGTAAAGTGGAGGTATGGTAAATAAATAAAACGTCTTTTTATACTTACTCAAAATGTATGGTAAATAAATAAAAATATAGATAAACTAGATGTATCATAAATAAATAAAACCTCTTTTTATATTTAGTCCATAACCCTCATTCTATTTATGAAGGCTCAGGAAAGAGGTTTTATTTAAGTGAATCCTATGGGCCAAATACCATATTTGTAAAAGAGGTATGGTAAATTAATAAAAATATAAATAAATGAGAGGTATGGTAAACAAATAAAACATTTTTTTTTATATTTACTCCATAAGTCACCTTATATTTACGAACACTCAAAAAATGGGTTATATTTAGGTGAAACCTATGGCCAAAATACTATGGGACAAATACCATGCACTAGATTGTTATTAATACCATGCAAAAAACCATTATTAACCCTAATATTAGAATTAATAAAAATAAAAATGACACATGGTATTGACCCATGGTATTCACCAAAATGGCACATGGTATTGAACCATGGTATTCACCTGGAATGTAGCCTATTTAAATGGGGGAATTAAACCAGCATGTAGCCTATGCTAAGATTCACTAGGACTTTACAAAGTTTTATTATTTAGTGAAAGACTCGCCAAGATCTTACAAGATTTTATAATTGAGTAAAATATTCGCCATGCCTGGTGAGAGATTCGCCAAAAATTATATATACATATTATATTATTGATAAAATCCCCTTCCATTTTTCCTATATACCATGGAGGTTCGCCCATTTATTATATTTATAAATTTAGGGGGGGTTCTTAAAATTTTCCCTGCAAATAATCATATCATAATCCATAGTCATTAGACATAATGCTACAACTATCAACTACATTCAACTACACATCAACTATCTCAACACATATATGTTATTACAATCATCTTAAAACAAAATCTCCTTAACACATACTCATATTAGGAAATTCATCAATCATTCAATCATTTTCAAAGATACCATGTTATATAAATCAATTAGGCACCAAATATGTGACATAAGAAAACCCATACCTTAATGTATATCAGGGAAGGCTATATTGCCTACACCATAAAGCTAGGTTAGCACATACAACTTCACAAACATAAATTATGATATCCATAACAGTGGCTAACTAACATGTTCACGTCATAAGATCATAATCATTTGTCGTTCATGCATAACAATCACATATGTATAATCAATCTAGACTAGTACGACCCCATATCACAAATATGTCGGCTCATACCTAAATATTGCAACCATAACCATCTTAATAGGCCAAACCAGGTTAACACAATACATATAACATCAAGATATTCAATTCTATAAACATAACCATCACGCATATGACCAATCCAAATTACAACATCAAGATTTCAATGAAGTAGCCCTAATCATCAAGTTAATATCATATAATAATAATAATCTATATATCACGCTCATCAACAACATATAACCTAATCATCAGGTTAACTAATATAAAACAACAATAGAAATGCATACAACTATAGGTTATTATCATTCTTGACTATCTTACTCATATGCATATAACTACACTGATCAACTAACATCTATCATGAATGTAACCATAACATCAAAAGGCATGTACACAACCTAATGTATATGACCCTAATGCATATAGCAATCCTTAACCTACATACCTACATGCCAAACACACAAACTTGTATGACGACATGTCCTCACCTCGAGGTCCAATGTTGCAACTTCACTTGATGATCTGCATCTCCTACTCTATCTTAGCCAACATATTAGCATCATAACATCTAATAGCACTATGATGACCTAAATTTCCTATAATGACCCCACAAGGCATGTTTGACCTACTATGCATGCATAACTATAACCATGACCATACATGCATAACAACTGCATATATGCACATAACACATGAGTACAAAACCATGTATACACCATTCTATATAGAGTCCAGTAATCAATGCATGACCACATTGACTACACAAACCATGACCTCATGCATGACTACAACCATTACTCCATTGTACACATTTCCACATGCAACTAACAATATGCATAAGCAATGTCAAATCACCTACACCTACACATAAACACATGTAGTCAAACATAAGCAATCAAATCTTATAATTGGCCTGCAAGATTGATACATGTAATCCAAAATATTCAAGAATTTAACCTAATATACAAGGATTTAAGTAGGTACCATGAAATCAACATGTAAGTGACATTTAATCCATACATAGTTAGTCACATACTCATGACCAATACATTTCACGAAATCAACATCAAATTCTCTATAACAACCATACTACAACCCTAATAAATCATCAAGCCAATGCAACAAGCACATGAAATGCAAGTATAAGAGACACACATGCAACTGACATGCATGCATGATAACACGTTCAACCCATTCAGTCCAAGAGTTGAACCATGCTCTGTTACCACTTTGTAACACCCTCCTCCCACATCTGCCCAAGCAAATGACCATCTAGGGTAAACATGCGACAAGAGGACACTATGATAAGATTCAACCTTATTGGTAACTTTAAGGAAATGGAATCTACGAAACATCACACACGGTCATCCAACATCATCCACATAACCTTCAGAAGATAGGTCAGCCACTCAGACTGTTTGTCCCTCGGTCCTACTGTTGTTTGAGAAAATTTAGAGTGGGGTAACGCTCCTTAGACACTACCCAGGTGAGTTAGTTTCATGTTTAACACTCCCCAGACACTGGCAAGGTGTTTTATAACACTCCCCAAACACTGCCCCAGGCGAGTTAGTCTTAGAACTTATGCTAGCATTCGAGGATTTGAGCCACCTTTTTCTGCTCAGAGCCCGGGACACTGCCCAGAATGGAATGATCATTTAGAATTGGTAAGGATGCAAGAAAAGAAGGATGCTGAAGAAATAAGATGAACAAGATCATAACCATACCCGTGCTACCCATGACAAGAATTTTGTCAAACATATCATCAACATGTAAGCTACAGGTGTAAACAAGAGAATTAAGAGTAGGGATCTCATACTTATTTGAGAATCACTATGAACCATTGTTTCCTCATGTCTTTTGCTACCTTATCACTTATTAGGTCATAAATACAATGAACATATCAACAATCAAAATCCATATATATATATATATATATATATATATATATATATATTTATATATCAGTACATTTGCACATGAAAATAAAGGTAATGAATTTCTAATTAATAAATGCAATGAACCAACCAGTGATGGGACTACCATGTTCCACTCGACCATAGATTGGGTGAGCCAAGTTTCTCTTCAGCCAATAATCCCCATGCCATATTCCAAGCATGAATGTGGGACTCATAGAACACATCAAAAAAACCAATCATTTTGGATGCCACCTGAGTTATCCGCCTACACGTGAGGAATTTGAGTGCCTCCTAGTCTCTCAGGATTTACCATTCATCCGCAGTCTAATCTAGGGATCACTCGGCCCTACACCGAGACATAATATCCAAGATTTACTGTGCATTCCATCCTGGAATCACTAGGCCCAATGGAGAGAATATCCAGATCTTGGCTTTAACGTATATCCCACCATTCACTGGCAAGGATTTCTAGGCCCACCGAGGCACACAATCTAGCTGTACCGCAACCCATAGTCCAGTTCAGGGGTTACTAGGCCAGTGCTTTCATGAATCCATCGTCTAGTTCATGGATGACTTCCACCATGTGTTTTTCAATTCAGAGATCCACCCCACTCATCTTTGAATCCTATCCAACCATCCCCACAAAACGCATGAGAGGACCCATCTCATCAAAGCTATCAGGAAATGGCAAGGCTAGGCTGAAAATACTGTCACACTTGGAAAAAACATGCCATGGTAGAAATGAAACGCATGAAATCCCATGCATGCCAAATCTAGCAAGAAAAATACACATGCAAGTTGATACCTACAATGAAGCATGTTGTAGTTGCTTGATCTTGCATTTCCCTACTTGATCTTTGCTTCCTCTTGCCTTGTTTTCCTTTATTGCTCCAATGCCAAAGTGCTCCAAGAAAACTCTAAGTATCTAAGAGTATGAGAGAGAGAGAGAATAATGAGAGAGCTCCAAAGCTAAACTAACCATGTCTTGCCCACTGATCCTGATAAGCCTTTTAATTAATGAGGCCTCTATTTTCTTAATTTTCCATTATTTTCCTTCAATTTTCTCCTCACATGCATCATATGACCTTTCACCTTCCTTTTCTCAAAATTTCCATTATTTTCATAAATAAATGTGCCAAAATACATTTTTTTTCCTCTTTAATACCTTAGCCATTACCTTTGCTAATTTCCTTAGCCATAAAAAACCAAATGAACACACACTAGGATATCTTGCCCACCATTCAGCTTGGAATACGTGTCCCATCATCCGTGGTATTTATATATTTTGAGAAGGAATTTTCACCAGGGCTATTACAGACTCCATGTGTTCTCCTGCTGTCTATGTCACTCAGTTCTATTTTCTTCATCCTGGCTGGGATTTTGATTTCTCTAATTCTACCTATCCGAAAGGATTTTCATAATCTTCTCTTGCTCCAAACGTAATCTTTCATTATGAGCTTGCAAACTCTACATCTTTGCTTGAAGCTATTGGACTGTTTTTAATAACACAACATTTGTATTATGATTCACTTCACCCAACTATACCCACAGCTCTGGGTTTTGGCCGGCAGTACCTCTAGAGAGGGTGGATCCTACTCCTTGACTCATCTTGCACTCGCTTCCTCTCTGTGTACCATATATTTTGTTATTCAATGCTTAACCACCCAGGCCTCAGTGTAGTAACCTGAGGGCTTTGATACCAATTGTAACACATACAATAATTCACACACACAAAAAAAAAAAAATCTCATGCATCATAAGATAATACAATATGATAACACTTCATCTATGCGATATTCGGAGTATATCGAATAGCATGCAACCATTAATGTTTGTGCATTATGGTAATTTATTTAATGGTTAAAACCTCATGTCCATAACATTTTATGTTAATATGATGTACTAAATCCATTAATAAACATCTAAATTTACAATAAATTTTCCATTTAATACTTATGTACATTCTACTGGGTTTTTCTAGGCGCTGACCTCCTTCCGCATTATGGCTTGTATGAGCTTGCATTGTATTTGACATTTGTTTAGGCACCTAGCTGGTCTCCAACCTAACGCTTCCAGCTACCAGTCCTTCCATTTTCCGGCTGCCAAGTGGTATTGCTCCATGCTGTTGATGAAAGGGTCAAGATTCGGTGGTCGTCCTTGCTCCGATAGCAAAGACTATCCACCAAAAAAATTGTTCTTCGTGCTTGTTCAGTTGTGCATAGACTGCCCCTGAAACTTTGCTCTGCAAACCCTAACCTGCTGATGGTGCATTCTGGAAAATGGATCTCTTCTCTACAACTTCACTCCACAGTGAATTCAACCAAAACATTTGATGCAACCAGTGGAGCAGTCATACTCTGCCAGCTAATACCCGAATTTCGTCTTCCATCTGTAGGTATGGCTTTCTCTGTTACGACGTTTTGATTGAGTTATGCTAGGGTTATAATTTCTTGTTTTAAATTTATTCACTTAACTAATACTTGTTTTCATGCTTCTATATGTAGGTAATTAGACTGTTACACCCTCAAAATACCTCTAGAGCCGACGGAAGTGGAACTTAGTCCCTCTAGAGAGGTAATGGGTTTAACCTTTTTTACTTCGAATTCTTCTTACATCTAAATTCAGACACTGAGTTATCCCAACATTTGTCTGTAGGTTAGCCTGGAACTAACGGGATTGGATGGTCTCTAACAACTCCAACATCCTAGCTTCAAGTGAAACCAAAATTTCCTTGTGGGTGAATGGAATGGTATGGATACCTTCCTTAGGGATGGCCTTCCCCCTGAATGAAATGCTAAATTAGATGATTTTCTTTTGATTTTTATTTTACGGAAGCCCATGTGGTTGTGATTAAGTATGGGTAAAACCCTTGTTGCCGAAGGTCGTGATGCATTTCTTTTGGAACAATTCTCTGGATTGTTCTTTGGAAGTTGACACTAACTAAGGCTTGATTATCCGCTCGGTTATTTATTCTGTAATACGAAATGTGTAAATTACTCTTTACTGTTAAATGATTTAATTTGTCTTATAATACTATTAATGTAGTACTCACAGCCAAAAAATAGCTTCATTTGTTTTGCCTATATTGATTATAGAATTAGCAGGTGCTTATTTATCACTTGTATTGGGATTTGTTTAGTATATGTTTTCTTGTGGACTACATAACATAATTTATCATCTTACTTAGACTCTCTGGTGCAGTATGCCGAGGATGTATAATTATTATTAACCTTTCTATTAAGTATAAAAATTGTTAATCATTCCGAACTGCTTCCTTTGTGTCCCATTGGGACTGGCCAAGGAACAAATCTGGAATAGGGTAGTCATTCTTTTATTCCTATCCTTTAACAATATTAAACCCTTAATCTAGTTCTGTTGTAATTTTGGAACGGAGTGAGTTCCCTTTACTCGATTGACAGAGTTGTTTTACCACTTCAATCTTTCCTTTTTCTTTTCTTACTAGTCCATAATGTATTCATCACTCCCACCCGATTTCTGGGTTGTATTCTAATTACAAACTTTACTCTTATTAAATAGTGGAAATGACTCCTCTACCATAATCTTGAGGAGACCATAGATCTAGTTGTTTAAACAACCATTCATTTTCCCTATTCACACATTTCTTCCCATAGGACAATCTTGCTTACACCCTCAAGAAATCCCACACGACGAAAAGAATCTTAAATGTTGTAGTGAAATGATGTGTTCATCTTTAAATGGATGGTAAAATAGTCTGACAAGTGGGCCCTTGCAGAATCCTATCTTCCTTTTGATCTTCCTCTCACACAAACAACCTGTCCTTGCACTGTTACAATCTGCTTGCACTAGTGCAGGTACAGTATTTCTGTGTAAGAGTATATTTGACCTTCCTTATCGAAGACTTATGTCTGAGTGAAGGTACTCTAAGCTTAAAGGCTTAGATCACTCTATCTCTATGTCAAGAGACTTGCTCCTGCACCGAAACATAGTTCCCTTTACTCAGTTCCAAAATTACTTTCGAACGCTGAAAGATGTGCTAGAAAATAATTGCAACTGTAAATGAAATTATGAAGTAAATTGTCTGTGAAAAAGGAAATGCTTCAACTCATTGAACTTTGCAGAGGAAATAAACTTCATGAAATAAAAGTGCTTTAAAAGAATCGAACAATAGCCTAATTACTTTGCATGTGTTAATCAACGTTGGTACTTTTTCCACAATGATGATATTCTTTGCAAGTATAATGTGGTAATTGCTTCCAGATCTTTTAGAGATGAACTTTTAATACCAAAAATAGTTACTCAATTAATGATTTATTCTCTTGCGAAATAACTGAAAGTAAAATGCGGGTAAGTGATTAAATGTTTGCTGCAACGAATGACTAAACCAAGGTGCAGGTAATAGTTTGCACTGGTGCAAGAAGGAGTTCCTTGCATAATCCATTTGAAAATGAATTAAAACAGAAAACAAGAGTAAAGGAAATGCGAGAAAGATATTTTATAAGTAAAATAAGCACAACTACTCTTCAAACCACGGATCCATTTCACACATAGGATATAGAAGATATTTTAATTCAGAACTTAAAGATTAATGATTAAACTATTACATCACACAACTGCAAAAAAAATAACTGCACTATCTTTCTGAATAATGAAAGTGAGAGGGGTAAATGAGTTGGGTTTGCTGGGCCGTAGCCAACCAGCTCATTCCGCTTCTAAGGAACGAAAGAGATTAGCACTTCAAAGATACATCAAAGATGAGATAACCAAATTACATAAACCAAATTGATAGTCAATGGTTCGCTAGCTTACTATCTACGATCTACATCATAGATATAATTTAAGTTCTATGCTGTTTACACTAATTACATGTAATTATCGTTCAGGCCTCTTGGCCGAATAGACTTAAAAAACCAAAATTACAACTTTGGCTAGTGGTTATAAATGTGCTTGGCCGTAACCTAACTTTGGAGAAAAATCCCTGAATGCACGCCACCTATTATCCTACTTCCATTCATCAGTAGTTAGACTTACAGTCGAAGATTGAGATCCATCCTCGTGGATATCTCGGACAGTGGCGGTGCAGGAATCTACCGGCACTAGTCAACTCATTCATCATTAATACTAAGTTCCATGATTACTCTAGGAAATCAATATGAGTTACAAGAAATATGTAAATAGGCACAAAATCTATATAAAAAGATTAATAAAGTGTTGTAATAAATATTAATATAAAATATGAGCATGTGCAAGAAAAGGGTAACCATCTTTTATTAGTGCAGGAAATAAGGGCCTTTTATTAAGATAAAACAGAGGTTGATATTGATGGAAATGGGATAGAAAATAGGGTAATCTAGGATACCAACAACCATCATCTATTGTAGTATCCTTTCCTAGAATATCTACAATAGATCGCAGAAGAATCGATTTAGCTTGCAAAGCATCATCCATGTATATTGATCCACAAGTAGTAGATACTACTAGTTCTTTTACACCATCTGTAAATTACCCTCATATAGATCTATTTGAATATGCCCAAATTGTAAATTTTTCATCCCTGCAAGTCATTTTCCCAAGCCACAATCAAAAGATAAATCTCAGTAGCCTTGCTAATTATGTCATACATCAGAACCACCATCCAAGGAGAGGAGTATCTCCTCCTACAACTTCTGTCACTTCGTGTCCAAATCCTAAGTGTTCTGAAATACCTTTCCCTCATGATACTGATCATGTATTAGTGATCCATGAGCTTCCAAATTTGGAAAATGAAGACCCTCGCCTCAAAGACATGTTTAGCAAAATGTGTCTTGCTGGTATGCCTCGCTATGGTCTAAGATATATGGAACAACTTGATGAGATAATCCCTCAATCCATATTTGACAACGTTGAGCCTTCTGATTGTAAGAAGCCGTCAAAACTGGAAATGCACAAGTTCTTTTCGGTTATGGAAGGATGTAGGAAGCATATAATTGATCATCAATGGATGAAAAATATGCTTAATTGGGATTTATACACTCATCCTGAGGCTGAAAGTTTTGACCTTACCAGTCCATACCCAGAAAAAATCAAATTATCCCATGAATGAAAAACATACATGCAAAAGAACAACGTCTGGTTGTCTTTTTATGAATGGAAGAGGAAGCAAGAAAACACAGATGTACAAATGGAAGATGCTGAATCATTCTCAGCAAAACATTCTTGGACTTCGATAGATGGTAGTAAAATTGAAAATCCTACCACCTTCCCTCCTTACAAAGCCATTATATTAGGAGAAGCAGAGAACATTGCTAAATCCATTCCATTGGTCATAAAAGATGACAGTGCCCTTGGCATTGATGGTAGGATACAGAAAGTGAGTGAACAAATAAATTGGACAAATACAACAATTAAAGGGCTAGAAATGAATTGTGCAAAGTCTATTGAAGCTAAAAAAGATTTGATAGTATACAAGTCTTTGTAAATAGTATTAATAGAACTTTGAATGATATGAACTATTCCACTACTGTATTG
Source organism: Pinus tabuliformis (assembly GCA_031772625.1). Lineage (NCBI taxonomy): Eukaryota > Viridiplantae > Streptophyta > Pinopsida > Pinales > Pinaceae > Pinus > Pinus tabuliformis. The sequence continues at coordinate 1,428,259,771 of CM062818.1, forward strand.
AAAGGTTTTGTTAAAGAATCCTTAACAAGGATAGAAGATGTTGAAAGGAAAGTAGATATGGGAAAACAATCTACTCAAAAATCTATTGAAGAACTGTCTGAAAATTTTGATAAACTTCATATAGCCCCTAAAGACAAACAGATTCTTGTTTTTTCTCTATTCAAGAGATCTGTAAATATTCAGCATCCTGTTAAGCTTGTTGACATATTTCCTTCTCTCTTCCCTAAAGAAATGGCCAAAGAAAAATCTGAGCCAATGACTATCTCCTCATTGTTTAAATAATTAGAGCAACCTGAAATCTCAAAACCACTTCTGTTCCCTATCTATGAGCCTCTCCAAAGTCAATATACCAGGTATCCAGCACCCGATCTTAGTGGAAAAGGTAAACTTCCAGAAACACATAACTTCCATCCTGAATCACACAGAGAATGGAATATTGACAATCTGAGTGTTGCTCAGATTCGACAAATGATAGATCTTATGTTTACAGAATACAAGCTCATCTCCCTAAGGGGAAAAATGAAATAGAAGCTTGTAAATCTATCTTTTAGTGCTTTACTGGAACTTTGTTGAGATGGTGGGCAACAGAGTCATCACCAGCAATAGTGTCAAAAATGGAAAATGAGATCTTGAAAGATGAAGCGGGAGATATCATTCATAATTTTGATGGAGATCCACAAAGCAATATGATTGGGGCACTAACTTCATTCATTTTAGAACATTGGTGTGGAGGAGAACTTGAACTTTCCAATAAGCATGAGATAATTCTCATGAATATTAAATGTAATCAAATGTCTCATTATGAAGATTTTCATAGAGACTAGATTCAGAGAATATATGAGGTTAAAGATAGCAAAAATATGTTGTGGAAACAAATCTACTTAGCAACATTGACTTCAAAATTTGTAGAATATCTAAGACAACGAGATGCTTTTCAGTTGCCTTTTGAATCCTTTACTTGGGGAGAAATATACAACATCATAACAAAAGTTCTGGTAAATTTATGCACTAGTATGAAAGTTAATAAATCTTTGTAGAAGATGTCAAGATTTCCACACAGCAAATCCATCTGTAACAAGTATGGTCTTGCTATAGATGACCTCATAGTAAAAAGAAGAAGAGCTAAAAAGAAGGCCAAGAAAGAAAAAAGACAAGAATAGAAAAAATATCCATAGAGGAAAAGAAAAGGGATGAAGAAAGGATACTATAGATATGTGCCAAAAACACATTACCATGAACCCAAGGATATCCATCTGCAAACACATAAGAATTTGTTGGCTCTGTGGCCAACCTAGAGATACCTCCAATCGCTGTCCTTTATCAGAAGAATCTAAGAGAAATAGAGGAAAGAAATCCTTTGAAGTTGCAAAGAAGAAAAGGATAGTAAAAATAGAAGGCATGTTGCCAACCCTATGTTAGAAATGTGGTTCTAAGAATCACAAATTAGAAAATTGTCCAAACATCTAATTCAGAGAACAAATACAACAACGACAACTCTGTTCAACATCTGAATCCTCTGAAAGTTCTTCTTCAGAATGATCTGAAGAAGAATTAAACATGCACATGAATGAATGTGACTGCACCAATTCAGACAACTGTCAGTGTGAATCAAGCACTGAATCAGAAATCTCATCTGATGAAGACCGTGTTTCTCAGCCAAAGGAGAAATTTCTCATGGCACAAACAATGGATGATGCAGAAACAAAGCTACTTGCCCAGATCATAACATTGGGAGAGGAGAGATGAAGGAAAAGTTACTAGAAATGTTTCTAAGCACAATACACAGAAATTACGGGAGCAGTAGCCAGACTACCACTAAAACTGAACCAAAGGCATTATTCATCAATGCCTCATTTGAAAGAAATACAAGATATTTCCAAAGAAGCCAATATAAATCTAAGACTAGAGCCCTCACACTAGGAGAATTCAGCCAAGAGATTCATCATCTCAAAAAAGAGATTGTCTCTCTAAAAGCACAGGTCTCTGAGTTAGAAAAAGGGAAGAAAACTAATGATACCTATGATGAATAGTAAACTAACCCAAATATTGAAATATTTTAAGGAAAAAAGGATGATACTATAGGATTCACCGACATGAGAGTAATGGCTATCCAGTATCAGCAACATCATGTTATGATAGATATATGTATAAATGTTGAAATTTTTTCCCTAAGAACACTTATTGACTCCAAGGCAGATGTCAATATTCTGAACTCAAAAATAGTCCCTGCAAAGTACTGGGTAAAATCCTTTAGACAAGTGATTGGGTTAGGAAGCAAAGATCTATTGTATGAAGTCCCTTAGGCCTCTATTTGATGTAAAGAGCATTGCATCAAATTAAAAAATTTTGTTGCAGACATTCATGTTGACTATATTTTGGGGAATGTATTTTTAGCAGCTGTGGAGCCACATGGATTAGGCAGATTGAAAAATAGCAAGGCTGGTTATTTTATATCTATACCAAGCTCAGATGGAAAATTACAAACAATCAAGTTACCCTTTCTCTCCACTCCCAGAGTGTCTACTATGGTACAAGCAATGCAGCAGATCAAAAAAGAAAAATAAAAAATTGAAGAGCTCAAGGAGCTAAAGATCACCATAAAGATAGGAGATTATCTTCAGACTCCTATAATTAAACAAAGGATCTCAACTTTGAGATCACAGATAGAAAAAGAATGATGTGCTGAAGAACCAAATATGTTTTGGCATAGAAAACAACATTGTGTAGAATTTCCCTACAAAGATATGTATGAAGGGAAACCCTGCAAGAGTAGAGCAATCCATATGAACAAAGAATATATAGATCTCCGTAAAAAAGAGATAGAAAGCCTCCTCGAAAGAATATTGATTGGAGAATCCATCAGTCCTTGGAACTGCTATGGTTTTTATGTTAACAAACATTGAGAACAGTTAAGAGGTATCCCAAGGTTGGTCATAAACTATAAACCTCTGAATATTGTCCTCTCAGATGATACTTACCCCATTCCTCACAAAGGAAATCTTTTAGAAAGAATAGCAGGTGCTAAAGTATTTTCTAAATTTGATATGAAATCAGGATTTTGGCAGGTGGCAATTAATGAAGATGATAAGTTTAAGACTTCTTTTAGTGTCCCAGCAGGACACTATGAATGGAACGTCATGCCTTTCGGACTAAAGCATGCCCCCTCCAAATTCCAGAAGGTTATGGATAATATTTTCAAGCCATATTTTGACTGGTTAATAGTATACATTGATGATATACTTATATTTTCTAAAAACCTCCATGATCACTTTAAACATATCCAGAAATTTGTACAAATTGTCAAAATAAATGGATTGGTTCTTAGCAAGAAAAATATTGAATTATTTCAGACAAATATCAAGTTTCTTGGCCATACAATTAAAGATGGGCAGATCACTCTGCAAAAACATGCTCTCAAATTTCCTGATAAATTTCCAGATATTATCACTGAAAAACTCAATTACAAAGATTCTTGGGATGTTTAAACTATGTAAGAAGATTTTACAAAGATTGCACCAAGTATAGATCATTACTCAACAGAAGACTGCAAAAACATCTAGAACCTTGGTCTCAGTCCCACACTGAAGCTGTCAAAAGAATTAAAATGAAATTAAAAACTCCTATTCTTCATATCGCTGATGAAGATTCTTTCAAAATTGTTGAAACATATGCCAACAATGAAGGATGGGGAGGAATTTTGAAGCAAAATAAAGAAGGAGAAGAACAAATAGTTCAACTTGTCTTAGGGACTTCGAGCCCACCTGAGAAAAACTATTCTACTATAGAAAAATAGGTCAAAGCAGCATGGAACTGCATTGATAAATTTGATATCCACCTAATACACAAAAATTTTCTCTTAAGAACAGATGCCTCTACACTAAAGAAAGTCCTTAGTAAATATATAAAGAAAGCAAGATAAGCTAAGTTCGCAAGGTGGCAGGCTCTATTTGCAAATTTTGACTTTGAAGTTGAACACATCAAAGGTAAAAAGAATTGTCTGCCTGACTTCCTAAATAGAGAATATTTAAATCAGAAAGACACTGACATGGTGATAGTAATAGAATGGGACCCTTCCCAACATACAGAGACTTTGAGAAGTATTTCTGAAACACAGAACTAGGAAGAATATGTTCCAAATGGAAACCAACATGGCAGCTAAGAAACACAAAAGTGCTAGATGCATATTTGTAACCTCATTTAGATATTCAACACTTAGTACCTGAAAGGAAAGTGTAGCCCAAAGGTAGCAAATGGATACACGACATGGTGTATCAAAGGAGTATGATGGCCGCACATTTGGTTGAAGAATCCCTAAGCCAAACTTTTAGAGATATCACTATGATCTGGGTAGAAGGAAGAAACTAGAGGAGAATCTTCAACAAACATCTTTCCATAAATCAGACCAGATGGCCAGGATGGTATGACATGCAAGAAATGTGACCACAGGGTAATCCAAGCATTATCTTCCTAGATAGCATTTACAATTTTTCAAACTACAAAAAGTTCTTGTGGGACATCATGAATGTAGATGGAAAAAAACGAAACTCACTACACAAGAGTAAAATTTGGGGCCATAGGGACCACACAAAGACAACGGCAAGGTGAATGGCTTCAACAATGGTCAAACGATTTTGGCCTCAACAAGACTGCTATGGATCCTATTTTCTTCCAGCGTGACTTTCAATATGAATGTGACACTTGTGGATTTTTAACTGAATGTTGGCATTCTCCATGTAAAAGATATTTAGAGTATATCTCATAGCATGTAAGCATTAATGTGTGCATTATGGTAAATTATTTAATGGTTAAAACCTCATGTCCATACGATTTTATGTTAATACGCTGTACCAAATCCATCAATACAAAATCCATTAATAAACATCGACATTTACAATGAATTTTCCATTTAATACTTATGTACATTTTACCATGTTTTTCAAGGAGTTGACCTCTCTCTGCCTTATGGCCTATACAAGCCTGCATTATATTTGACATTTGTTTAAGCACCTAGCTAGTTTGCAACCTAATGATGCCAGCTGCCAGGCCTTCCCTTTTCTGGCTGCCAAGTGGTATTGCTCTGTTCTGTTAATGGAAGGGTCGAGATCCGGTGGTTGTCCTTGTCTTAAGAGCTAAGACTATCCACCACGAAATTTACTCTTTGTTCTTGGTTAGTTTTTCATAGACCACCCCTGAAACTTCACTCTGCATACCCTAACTTGTTGAGGGTACGTTCTGGCGAATGGATCTCATCTCTATAGCTTCACTCAACAGTGAGTTCAACCAAAACATTCAGCCAAACCATTGGGGTAGTCATACTCTACCAGTTAACATCTCAATTTCATCTTCCATCTACAGGCATGTCTTGCTCTGTTACAAATTTTTGATTTAGTTTTGCTAGGGTTATAATTTCTGGTTTTAAATTTATTTGTTTAAATAATACTTGTTTTCATGCTTCTATCCTGTTGTGGCCACCAACAACCCCCCTCCTTATTTAGTATTAGCAATAACACTAGATAAGTGGGGACCCTTAGTAAAAAATTCAAAAATTCAATTAAAACTCATGTATTATACTCCTTAAGAAAATATCGCATCGCGCGAAGAAGATAGGACACTTCCTTGTGAGTAAAATGATAACTTGGGAGAGTGCGACGTGAAATCCAATGCATCACATGCATTAAGAAACGCTCACAAATGAAAACTTTAAGAAATCGCCGATGGCCAATATCCGACATTGCATACCACAGCATCGCATAAAACAGCACATAACTATTTAATGAATTGTAACAATCTCTGATACTGTGATCGGCGTGATCAGTCAACCCTGCGATAACACATCTGGATAAAAATGCGATAATGCGATAATGCAATGATGCGATGTTGCGATGCGAATCGCAGAGATCGTCCATCGCAGATTTTCCCCGGCTCAACATTCAAGAAAAATTGAATATGCGCGTTAATGAAAATTAATGAATGTATTCCAAGTGTTAATGAAAGACAGTTTTATGTTTTTCGAAGAGTTAGTTCATGTCAGGTGGCATGTTTTTGTACATCCATAGAGCTCAGAGCTTTCTTGTCAATTTTTATTATCATTGCTCTCTCCTTATGTGTGAACTGCAAGAATGAAAAATAGAAACAATATGAAGCAATATGCAGGGAGCGATTAAGGAAAAAGGATAAAGCTCCAATGCTTGGAAGCAGAGAAGAAATGCCCTTGTGAACGGATACCGCATACAACAGAGCCGCAAATTCCAGAGCGCTGTTGAGCTATCCATTACAGATCTATTAGTCAGAGCCATGGTTCAATGAATAGTTGGACAATGCTGATATCAACAAGTGATTTAATGCTCAAGGTTAGAAGCTCACAAAAGTAGTATGTTTGTAAAATTTTAAAGCTTATACCGGGTGAAGGAAAGGTGCTAAAGGTGAAAAACGCACCAGAAAGGCTCGGATCAAAAAACAGAGGCAGTTTTAGCGCTAATCGTGCATCACTGAGAAAATTGTTCAAAAAGAAAAGTCCCTAACTTCTTAGTCACTCGTAAGCCCGGAAACACAAAAAAGCAAAGGCAGAGGCAATTTGAGGGTTAACCAAGTGGAATTTGGGTTATTACTGAGCATACACAGTAAATCCACATAGCCAGAGATGATTCTCAAGTATATCTGCTATTTTGCTGGAAAAAATGGTGCCAGCACTTGCCATTTCTGTTTTCTTAGCTCAATCAAAAGCGGAAGACAGTCAGCCGACTCTACCCAAGCAAATATTGAATGCTCGCAACATTAAGGAGCAAATGCAGAAATAGTTAGCTATTAGATTTAATTCTTAGAAGTAATTTTGCTTAGAAAAAGGGCGGTCATTTAAACCGTATCCTGAATCTGTGTAATTAAGTTATTTAGTTAGTAGTATTTAAACCCTTCTCATGCATTTAGAGAAGGGTCCAGAAATTTATCAAAAACTTATCCTCAGAACATGCACTTTTACACCCTCCGAGAAGGTTTTGGTGAATGAATGGACCAAGATTTGTTGATGTGTGCATTTGATATATGCTACTGATGTTGCACTTCTATGCTCTTAGTAGATGTTAGAGCAAGGAGAAATAAATAATTATTGCTTGAAGCTTATGAGTAGGACCAGTCATAAATGGTACTTTTATCTCTTGACCATTTCTGCTTATATGTTAAAGTGATATACAGTTTTTAGTTGTTTATATGTTATTGCATGAATGCTTGAGTTACCATTTGGCACATTTGTACGGTGGTAGCTATTTATTTATGTTTAATGTATGAATAGCTTATTATGTGATATGCTGTTTTGCCTAACTTTTTATGCGAAATAGTTCATCTTAATTGATTTCCTTTCTTATAATCACTGAATGATCTTTATTACCAGTTGTTATATGAAATCTCTTTAGATAGCATAATAGAAGAGTTACATCTTGGGTTAGCATAGATTAGATGTGCTGTTTTTATTAGATTACCATAGTATAGAATTAGATTAAAGTTTGAATTAGAATAGCTTAGATAGTTATTGTTAGATCAGCAACATCCAATTCTACACACACACACACATAGACTGGGAAACGGGTCCCATTATCCCCAGTCAGACCCGCTATACCAAACGGATAAGGAGCTGCCAACCAAGGTTCGGACCGGGCGGGTATCCCCCTTGTTGTCGACCCGATTTTCGGGGCTTCAACATATTTGGCACTAGGAGGGCCTGAACTATGAATGGCAAGTAAATCCAAATCTGAATACCATTCTGAGAGTAAATCGCCCTCACCATCTCCCCCGACTTCCCCATTACATTTAAATCCAAAATCAGAAGTCGCTCGAGTATCAACCGCTGCTACACACCCTGATATTTCAGACCAATCTACCATTGAACCTCCTGAAGTCGAATCCCTGATTCACAAACTTTAGCAATTTTCCATCTCCCCTAAGAGGTCTAATAAATCTCAAGGCAGCGTGAGTTCGCAGTACAACCCTGCTTATCCCCTGACCAGGTTAAAGAGTGGAAAGTTTGGCGTTCAGCCAACCGAATTACCTCTTCCCACCAGAAAAAGAGCAAGGAAATCACCGCAAGAGTCTGATAGTGAGACTCTTTCGTCCGCATCATCCATCTCAACTACTTCACCGTGAAGTCAACCATCCACACCTCCACTCCAGATCATCGTCCATCCGTCCACTGGAACCCCCACAACCCCTCTTCAATCATCTACGATCATAGTATCCTCATCCTCCCAACCACAGGCATCATCTTCCGCACTTTCCTCTGTTAGCAGTTCAACGATGGCCCAGTCTCCATGGAACAACCCTGGGGCAGTCTTAATGCTTGCACCCCTGAGTCAAATACCAGCCCATCATGAGGAATGGCTGCCCAAATTCAATCCCAAGGTAGGTATGCTAGCAGAAGAGCACATAAATAACTTCATGCTTTCCATTAATCTCAATGGGGTTACTAATGAAGATGCTGTTGTTCGGCTTTTTCCCTATACACTGCAAGGGACAGCCAGGTCATGGTACTTTTCATTACCCTCCGGATCCATTACAAGTTGGGATATCTTCCAGGACCAATTCCTAACCATGTTTGGTGATGACAGATCAACGGCAACATTAATCAATGACCTATCCAATCTTAAAGTCGAAGCTAGAGAGCCTATTAAGGATTTCAATTGACGGTTCAACAAAATTTTCAACAAAATTCCTATTGCTTCTCAGCCCAGTGAGGAAGTATGATGTGAATGGTATATTACCGCTCTGCCATTGAACATAGCCATCTTCGTGGACATGGAAAATAAAACAACCTTAGCTGAAAACATGAAAGAGGCGATAGCAGTAGAAAAACGAATAATAACCCTGGAAAAGAGATCCGCGATAGAGGAACGTAAGTCCAAAAAAGTCACCTTCAAGGAAGACTCCAAGAAGAAACAGCCAAAAGATCCTTTTGATTTAGAAGGATTGCAGAAAATTCTAAAGACCATGTCCAATGAGATGGTCGACATAAAAAAACAAGTAGTGGAAACTTCTTCGAAAAAGCCCTACAGAGCTTTTAAAAGAGGTCCTTCAATGGATGCAAAGCCACCCAATGCCATTTCAAATGCTGAATCCGAGGAAGAGGAAGAGGAAATTGCCACTGAAGGGTAGACTGATGATGAAGAAGTTGTGGAATTACAAGGAATGTGGGACTTCATCCTCCCACAAGAGGAAGATCAAGAAGTATTTCCAGTTAGCACACGAAGTAAAAATCTGCATGATCCTCCCCAAACTACCCCTAAACAAAAGAGCACAAGCTCTGCAACAAAAGATAAATTCACAACAAAGAAAACGACATCCAAAGCGACTCAAACTAGCCCAGTCCAAGCAGATGAAATGACTCCATCAAAAATACTGATAGTGTCGGATGAAATGGAGTGCAATATTATTGATGACATGAAAAAGACTAGGGCTAATATCACCCTTTACGAATTGAGCAAGTTGAAACATCAACATAAGATAATGATGAAAGAATTACATGCCGTTCCAGTTGCGCCTTTGCCTGCCGCTGTACTTTCTCAAGCTTCCCACAACATGGGAAGACCTCCAACGAACCCGATCAGTAAGATTGACCCAAATGACATTGCCTTGATTGGAGGAAGATCAAGATCTCACACTCCCCCATTTCTCCTTACTTATGAAATCTTCAATAAAAATGTGCACAATTGTTTGGTAGATTCCGGTGCTTCATCGAATATTTTACCCAAACCTATATGTGCCAAATTAAATGTTCAACCATAGAAATCCGCAGTGCGTATAGTTCAGCTTGATCGATCTCAAGTCGAAGTGATCGGCGAACTAAATCAAGTAACCATAAGATTGTCATCCAACCCGAAGGTATGTCAGGTTATTGACATTCTAGTTGCTGACATCCCAGAATCCTATGGCTTAATCATTAGCAGGGATTGGTTAGAGAAACTCCATGGATACTTCGCAACTGATTGGTCGCACATGTGGCTGCCCTACAACGGTAAACCAAATCAAAAAGTTGAACGAGAGCTACACCAGAAGTACATAGTAACGGAGTTAGAGGGAGAAAATGAACCGATAGCGTATAACAGCGGTATCATTGGCAATTACTCGGTAGATTCTTTCCTCGGCAATTTCAATGCTCATGCGTCAACTTATTTAGAAAATTCAGTTTTGTCCCAAGTTGAAAATTTTTCTCAAGCTGATAGTTTGAAATGTATTAATTTTTTAGATAAACCTGTAAATACATCTTTGTTTTGGAAATTATTTTTTGATGGCTCTAGATCTAACGAAGGAGCAGGAGCAGGATGCGTTTTGATTAGTCCAGAAGGAGAAAAGATCATGCTTACATGTAGACTCGAATTTGATTGCACAAACAATACAGCAAAATACGAGGCTTTGGTTCAAGGCCTGTACAAGGCAATCAGGTTAGATGTCAAGTATCTTCAAGTCTTTGGAGACTCTGAGATTGTGGTTAAACAGGTACATAACACTATACATTGCTTATCAGGTCACTTAAAACACTATCAATCTTTAGTACAAGATCTGACTGAGCACTTCATATCATTTAATATTTCTTCAATCCCCAGACTCCAAAACGCTAGTGCAGACCTTTTGGCTAACGTAGCTTCTAGGCTTATTCCCTCCGAAGATTTTAGTCTAGATAGATTCTCAATAGAATTAATCTTTAGACCGTCCATTCCTGACAACATCACAAATTGGAGAGTATTCAATGATGATCCAGATATCGTAAATTTCCTCACATCTGAAGGATCCTACTCCAATCAAATAATTGACGAAGACTAGCACGAGCGACAATTGCAACAAAATAGCACTAATAATGCTATACCGAAGTCGGTGGTTAAGTTAGAAGACTTATACGATTTGAAAGATCGGTTTAAGAGGTCTACCAATTCAAAACTCTACAGTTCAACCTTGAACTATGATTTAGTAAACCTAGGGACCGATACTAAACCACAAAACATTAATCTAGGCCTCGGCCTAGCCCCTGAAGAGAAACTAGCATATATTCATCTTTTGAGACAATATAAAAATGTTTTTGCCTGGAATTATGATGAGCTGAAAACATACAACACTTCTATCATGTAGCATACTATTCCCATGATTGATAATGAACAACCTGTCCAACAAAAACTGAGAAAAATCCACCCCAATTTAGAAAATCAGATGAAAACCGAGCTCAACAAGTTACTGAAAGCCAGGATAATTTTTCCCGTCAGGCATTCCAAATGGATCTCCAATATGGTACCCGTTAGGAAGAAAAATAGAGATATTAGGATTTGCATTGACTTTCGGAATCTTAACAAAGCCTGTCAAAAAGACAATTTTTCCTCTTCCACCTATGGAGCAAATACTGCAGGCGATGGCAGGTTCAGAACTAATGTCTTTCTTGAATTGATTTTTAGGGTACAATCAAGTGTTGGTACATCCTGATGATCAGTTGAAAACCACATTCAGAACTAAATGGGGCACATATGCATATCAGAAGATGCCATTTGGTTTGATTAATGCTGGTGCTACATTTCAGAGAGCCATGGACATCGCATTCAAAGGTTTAGTCAATAAATCTGTAGTAATTTATTTGGATGATATAACAGTGTACTCCAAGAAGCGAAGCGACCATCTCAAAGACCTGAAACAAATATTTCAACGGTGTTTAAGGTATGGAATTTCACTTAACCCAAAGAAATCGTTTTTCACATTAAGTGAAGGGAAACTTCTAGGATTCATAGTGTCAAAGTCCGGTATTCACATTGATCCCGACAGAATCAAAGAAATTTCTGAAATATCCCTACCTCATAACAAAAAAGCCATGCAATCTTTCCTTGGTCAAATCAATTTTGTAAAGAGATTCGTTCCAGATTTTTTGTGAATCGTGTCTCCTTTGCAAACCATGATTAAAAAGAATTCAAATTTTAAATGGGGTCAAGATGAACATGAAGCATTCAACCTGATCAAGCAATCTATTATTAATTCTCCATCTTTAGCAACCTCAAATTTTTCAGAATATTTTATTTTATACACATTTGCCTCAGATAAGTCATATGCCGCGATACTAACTCAAGCGAATCAAGAAAAAGCGGAAGCTCCAATTGCATTTTTTAGCTCAAATTTACAAGGTGCTGAACTCAATTATTCTGACGTGGAGAAACAGGCTTATGCTGTTTTCAAAGCGGTCAAGTACTTCAGACCTTTCTTACTTAAAACCCATACTAAGATCATAATACCATTTCCAGCGGTAAGGAATCTTCTAGTACAGAAGGATGTGGGTGAGAAAAGGGCCAATTGGGTTACTGTCTTACAGGAATACGACCTTGAGATCAAACCAGCAAACATTGTGAGAGGTCAAGGCTCTTGCAAAATGCTGGCCAGAGCATCATAAATTTCTAAAACTCCATCTAAAGAGGTACAAATGGGTGAGGTAAGCATGAACGATGCAGAATCATTATATGCTTATATCATTTATTATCTTAAGAACAGGTATGCTCCTTCACACCTTGATCATACTAAGAAAAGGGCTCTAAGATTGAAAGCTAAACAATATCAGCTCATAAATGATATTCTTTTCAGAAAAAAATTATGATTCTGTTCTTCTTAGGTGTCTTGAAAAAACTGAAGCTGAAAAAGTTTTGCAGGACCTCCACGATGGGCCAGCAGGTGGACACTATGTTGGAGATGCTACTGCACATAAAATCTTATGTGCAGGATATTACTGGCCCACGTTGTTCAAAGACTCACACAGTTACGTGAGGAAATGTCAAGTCTGTCAAACTACTGCTAGAAGACAAAAGAAGCCGTCCCTGCCACTACAACCGGTAAACATCGAGCAACCTTTCAGTCAGTGGGGCTTGGACATAATAGGTGAGATCGTTCCTCACTCTTCTAAGCAGCATAGATACATCCTCACGGTAACAGATTATTTCACAAAATGGGTAGAAGAACTTCCGCTTAAGACAACTAATTCTGAAAATATTATAGAGTTCATTGATCAATTTATAATCACTAGGTTTGGATTGCCATCTTCTTTAATGTTTGACAATGCGTCATACTTTTCGGGAAATGTAATGACTGATTTTGCACTTAAAAGAGGATTCAAACTTAAATATTCAACCAATTACTATCCGCAAGGCAATGGGTTAGCTGAGTCAACAAATAAAAACCTAATTAGGATTATTAAAAGAACAGTTGACCAGAATCAAAAGAATTGGCACAAAGCTTTGGTATATGCTTTATGGGTAGATACGATAACGCAAAAAGCTTCAATCGGCACTTCTCCCTTTAATTTAGTTTATGGGAAAGAAGTGGTTCTTCCAACTCACTTAGCCATTCCCTCTTTGTCTTTAGTACAATACATTGATGAAGTACCCACTTCCTCTTTACAGCTGAGACAAATGGAAATAATTAAATTAGAAGTACAACGAGAACAAGCTAAGAAAACGCATGCTCATCATCAAGTGCTAGTAAAATCCTCTTTTGATTCAAACATAATGACTAGAAAAGATTTTCAGATGGGAGATTTAGTTTTAAAGTGGGATAAGGCTCATGAAGAAAAGGGCAAACACACAAAATTTCAAAGGATGTGGCTTGGTCCTTTTCAGATTGTTGAAGTCATAGGTCCATCAACATTTGTGTTACAGGAATTAGCAGGTAGGAGGGATCCTTTGCCTGTTAATGGACAAATTCTCAAAAAATATTTTCCATAGAAGATTATTCTTCTATTTTTGGTATAATAGTTTTTCTTTTCATAATAAAACCAATTGTGAGTGGTTACATTAGGTATTTACGAAAAAGACACCAATTCTCTTTCAGATTTTGAGCTTTTCGCTTGTATAAATAGAAAATCTTTTTAAAATTGGTCTTTATTATTGACAAATACAGTTAAAAACTTTAGCCTAGATATGATACGAGTTTCAACTTCAAGAAATTTGATGAAAGCAACCTTTAGTGAAGAAATTGTTTTATATTAGCACAATGAAAGGTATCAATAACAAAATGAATATTCTCTATAGAACCGTTGTTTCCAAAAACTCTATTATTGTCATCCAGAGCTATCTTAAAGAAACAATGACTTCCTCCCTGCTAAGGAAAATCGCAGCTTTCAGAGGGATAATCCAAGGATACACTATATCTTGAAGAATAAGAGGTCTCATCACTAACCGGCTTATCATGACCACAGATATCATAACTTGCTGACTTTGCCAATATTGTCTACCACAACAGGGCAATGACTCAAGATTGTTGCAATCAAAAGACAAGGGGTCTCATCACAAGCCAGCTTGTTCAGCAAAGTTATGAAACAAGTGAGTGACAGTGTCATAATTTGGCTACCAAACCAAGACATTGTTCTTTAAGAATAAAAAGAAAATCAAAGCAATAAGTGTAAATATGGATTTTTATTTGAAATTTGTAGGTCACCTTAAGTAGGATACATGATCATTGTTGGGTAACAGTGTTGGGTCCCTATAATACTAGTGATTACCCCATTACTATTGTAGTTATACCCCTTATTTATATTGTTGTGCCCCTATTACCCCCATATTGTTATTTCTGTGCCCCATAGAATCCCTCTATTGTTATTTTTGTGGCTTTATATTATTATTGTTAGGTCGGCTGGATTATATTGTGACTCCTTAGACTCCTATATATAGAAAGGAGGTTTTGTCATTTGTATCATCCAAGAATTGTTCATTTATGTAATGTAAAGGAGGTTTCCCCCTCGAAGAGGCTGAATTCTAAGGCGTTGATCTATCTTTTCTATCTTTTCTTGAGCTGGTTTCATAACATTTGGTATCAGAGCTTTGGATTCTAGGGTTTCGCTGCTCCAAACAGGTCATCGTGGCATTTTCGCTATAACTTTTTTTCTGTGACGTTTCAGAAGTTGCAAAAAAAACCCATTTGAGAAGAATCGCGCTGAACCTTGGGTCCAAATTTCAGAGCTTTTTGCGCGATATTTGCGGAGATATGATCTGAGGAAGTTGGTCTTTTTGCAGACTCCTGAATTACATTCAAAACAGGTGACCTGGGGAAAATCGTCATAACTTTCTCTCTGGGGATCGGATTGAAATTTCGTAAGAAGGTACAGAAAGAGGACGGACTGTAGTTTCTTGTGTGTGTGTTTCAGATTCAAAGGTTGAAACAGTGACTCGTGGCACGTCGTACAAGTTCGCTCTACTGAACCAGTCTAAAAGCAAGTCACTGTGGGAGATTTCACATAACTCTTCCTTGGAGAATCCAATTTGGCTCAGACTTGTGGCATT
Source organism: Pinus tabuliformis (assembly GCA_031772625.1). Lineage (NCBI taxonomy): Eukaryota > Viridiplantae > Streptophyta > Pinopsida > Pinales > Pinaceae > Pinus > Pinus tabuliformis. The sequence goes on from CM062818.1 coordinate 1,428,275,046, forward strand.
GGAAAGAGGACGCAGAAGGCTACTACAGGTAGCAATTTCAGAACTGGATGATCCGAAATTACAGAGATACATCAGATTCAATATCAGGCTTCTATAAAGTGAAAAAAGGTGTGTAGTTTTTTTTTTATTTTTGTGTAAGCTTGGTTTAACGGAATTCAAAGGGCATGGTAAAGCATTATTATCGGTAATGAATGCCCCAAAAAAATGCAAGCACCTAGTAAGGAACCTGAAAGCTCTAGCATGACTCATGAAGAAGAGGAAGAAATGCTACATGATATATCAAAATTACAAGAACAAGTGCAACAAATGTCACGCTCACAAAAGCTAACAGAAGCTAAGATAAGTGGCGTGGAATCTAAGATAAATGGCGTGGAATCTAAGATAAATGGCGTGGAATCTAAGATAAAGGGCATGGAAGCTAAGATGGAGGATTCGATGGCAAATTTGAAGATAGATTTGAAGATAGACATGGAAGAATTGAAGAAGTTGCTACAAGAAAGGGTCACTAATGGTGAAAAGGTAGTAAAGGAAACTCATGATGAGAACAAAAGAAATGTTAATCATGATTCCATAGACACTAATGTTGGATCGAAGAATCACCATATTCCAAAAATCGATATGAGGAAGTTTGATGGCAAGGATCCCGCCACATGGATATTACAGATGGAGCAATTCTTCGATCTCAATAATGTGCAAAACACACAAAAGGTACGTATGGCAACTGTATATTTGGAACCAAATCAGTTTGTATGGTATCAATGGCTTTGCTCTCGTAAACAATTTATCACTTGGGCAATTTTTACGGAAGAATTGATAGCACATTATGAAGATACAAAAAGCAACACTTTTTTTAGCCAATTGATAAGTCTCAAACAAAAGGGTTCAATAATGGAGCACATTGAGGAGTTCCAAAAATTGAACATAAGGGTAAAAGATATTCCAGAGGAGCATAGGATTGATGTGTTCATAGGGTCTTTAAAGGATAATATCCAACATGATGTTCGCCTTTGGGAACCTGATTCATTAGAGAAGGCATTCAGGTTAGCAAGAAAAATGGAAAGCAAAATTATGGCAACCAGGAAGCATACCACTCACAACTATAAAGACGGAAGTGTTGTTGCCCCTAGTCTTCCACAACCTATAAGGTTGACACCACAACAATTGGAAGAAAAAAGAGCAAAAGGGCTTTGTTACAGTTGTGATAGCAAATACACTAAAGGTCATAAGTGTGCTGAGAAGAAATTATTCTACATAGATTGTGAAGAGGAAGAAGAAAAGGAGCAAGAAAGGTCAAAAGAAGAAGATATACTCCAGGAACAAAGCCTAGATGAAGAACAAATAAATCCGACCATATCTTGTAATGCATTGGCGGGAATTACCACTCCTCAAACCATCAAGATAGAAGGACAAATCAAGAAGAAAAAGGTAATAGTGTTGATTGATTCAGGAAGCACCCACAATTTTATTCATTGTAGGGTAGCAAAAGAATTGAATTGCTTCCTATATCCAGCACCAGAGTGTCAAGTGATGATTGCAAATGGAGGAACAATAAATTGCTCTGGAAAGTGCCATAATATCAAGCTATCCATGGGAGAATATGTATTGACTAGCCCAATGCTTTCCATTCCAATGGGAGGTGCTGATGTTGTACTAGGAGTCCAATGGCTACAATCCTTGGGTACAATAGCTTTTAATTTTCAAGAACTTTTCATCAAATTTTCTACGGAAGGAAAGGAAGTTGAATTAAGGGGTATTGCAGGGAAACCAGGAAAGATAATCAGCTCTAATGGCATGACAAAGCTTCTAAAAAAGGAGCAAAGAGGTGTAATTGCACAATTATGTTCGCTAGATGTTTCCACATTGGAATCATCTATTTCTCCAGATCTCCAAAAAGTCCTGGACAATCATTCCAAGGTATTTGAGACTCCCAAAGGTCTCCCACCTATGCGTGATCATGATCATGCTATTCATCTGATTCCAGGAAGTGTTCCTCCAAACATCAGGCCGTACAGATATCCCTATGTCCAAAAAAGTGAAATTGAACGTATGGTTGCAGAAATGCTAGAGGCTGGTATAATTCAACCGAGTCAAAGTTCTTTCTCAGCTCCAGTAGTATTGGTGCACAAGAAGGATGGATCATGGCGCATGTGTCCGGATTATAGGGAGCTCAACAAGCTCACTATTAAAGATAAGTTCCCCATTCCTGTCATTGATGAATTACTGGATGAATTGCATGGATCAATTTACTTCACCAAGTTGGATCTTCGTTCGGGATATCATCAAATCAGAATGAAGATTGAAGACATTCCGAAAACGGCATTTAGAACTCATGAGGGTCATTATGAATTTTTGGTCATGCCTTTTGGCCTTACCAATGCACCTTCAACATTTCAAGGTTTGATGAATTCAATTTTCAAACCATTCCTTAGAAAATTTGTGTTAGTATTTTTTGATGATATACTAATCTACAGCAAGTCTTGGAAGGATCATGTTGAACATGTTGACAGGGTGCTACAACTATTGGAGGAGAAACAATTATATGCAAAAAGATCCAAATGTTTCTTTGGAGTCCAGGAGGTGGAATATTTGGGTCATATTGTATCTCATGAAGGAGTTAAGGTAGACCCTAGCAAAATTAAAGCCATTAAGGAATGGAAAATCCCCACATCCATAAAGCATCTGCGAGGATTTCTTGGGTTGACAGGGTATTATCGCAAGTTTGTTAAGAATTATGGGAGAATAGCAGCACCTCTAACAACATTATTGAAGAAAGATTCATTTTCATGGACTCCGGAAGCAACAAAGGCCTTTGAACATCTTAAAGAGGCAATGTGCCAAGCACCGGTCTTAGCTACACCGGACTTCACAAAAACCTTTATTGTGGAATGTGATGCTTCAGGAAATGGAATTGGTGCTGTTCTAATGCAAGATGAAAGACCCATTGCTTTTGAAAGTCGTCCAATCAAGGGAAAGTTTTTAAGCAAAGCTATTTATGAGAAGGAAATGTTGGCAATACTCCATGCACTTAAGAAATGGCGACCCTACCTAATGGGAAGACACTTCAAGGTAAAAACGGATCATGATAGCCTTAAATACTTTTTAGAACAAAGATTATCCTCTGAAGAGCAACAAAAGTGGGTCACAAAGATGTTGGGTTATGACTTTGAAATCATCTACAAAAAAGGGAAGCAAAATGTGGTGGCAGATGCACTCTCAAGAAAGGATGAGGATGTGGAAGCATTGTTGTGTGCCATTTCTATTATCCAACCAGATTGGATAAACGAAGCAAGGGAGGAATGGAAGAATGACGAAGAAGTGTGGGCACTTATTCGAAAGCTACAACAAGATTCCAGTACTTCTGATACATTTAGCTGGAAAAATGATTCGTTATGGTACAAAGATCGCTTATACCTCTGTAAGAATTCCCAGCTAAAACAAAAGATTCTTATGGAATTGCACACTTCTCCCTTAGGAGGGCACTCAGGATTTTTAAAAACTTACCACAGGGTTAAGAAGGAATTTTTTTGGGATGGCCTTAAATCAGATATTCAAAAGTTTGTGGCGGAATGTTTGGTTTGCCAACAAAATAAAGTTGAAACAATTAAGACACCGGGTCTATTACAACCTTTATCCATTCCAAGCCAACGTTGGGAGGAGGTTTCAATGGATTTTATCACAGGTTTACCCAAGTCTGAGGGAAAGAGTGTCATCATGGTGGTAGTTGACAGACTTACCAAGTATGCACACTTTTGTGCATTATCACATCCATTTAAAGCCAGTACAGTTTCTACTGCATTTATGGAAACAGTTCAAAAGCTACATGGAAACCCAAAGATTATTGTAAGTGACAGAGATCCCATTTTCACTGGAAATTTTTGGACAGAATTATTTTCTTGTCTTGGTACTCAGTTAGCTCATAGCTCATCTTATCATCCTCAATCTGATGGGCAAACTGAGATAGTAAACAAATGTTTGGAAGGATATCTTCGTTGCTTTGTATCTGATAAACAGACACAATGGGTCAAATGGTTGCCTCTGGCTGAATGGTGGTATAACACTTCCTTCCATACAGCAACAAAAATGACCCCATTTATGGCACTTTATGGGTATCAACCACCATCCATCACATCATATTTAAGAGAAAATTCTAAGGTTCAGGCAGTGGAACATCACATCGAACATCAACAACAAGTCCTCCAACTCTTAAAGGATAACCTCGTGTTGGCACAAAATAGAATGAAACAACAGGCAGATCAACATCGCAGTGAAAGAAGTTTTGATGTAGGTGATTGGGTATTCCTACGGCTACAACCATATAAGCAAATGTCCCTAAAGCAAGCTAAGAAGGATAATAAATTATCACCAAAGTATTATGGTCCGTACAAGGTGTTGCAAAAGATTGGTACTATGGCATACAAATTGGAGCTTCCTGCAGCTTCTCGATTGCACCCAGTTTTCCATGTTTCATGTTTAAAGAAGGTTATAGGTGACAAGCTCCCAATTCAAACAATATTGCCAGAACTTGACGAGGAAGGAAAAATTATATTGGAACCGGAAGCAGTCACAGAAACAAGAACTCGACAGCTACGAAATCGATCAATTTCAGAGTATCTTATCAAGTGGAAGAACTTATCCGCTGAAGATTCCACATGGGAGGATGAGAATTTTATGCAGAAGTATCCAGAACTACTCAAGCGTTGAGGACAACACTTTTTTGAAGGAGAGGGGCATGTTGGGTCCCTATAATACTAGTGATTACCCCATTACTATTGTAGTTATACCCCTTATTTATATTGTTGTGCCCCTATTACCCCCATATTGTTATTTCTGTGCCCCATAGAATCCCTCTATTGTTATTTTTGTGGCTTTATATTATTATTTTTAGGTCGGCTAGATTATATTGTGACTCCTTAGACTCCTATATATAGAAAGGAGGTTTTGTCATTTGTATCATCCAAGAATTGTTCATTTATGTAATGTAAAGGAGGTTGCCCCCTCGAAGACGCTGAATTCTAAGGCGTTGATCTATCTTTTCTATATTTTCTTGAGCTGGTTTCATAACAAACAGGTAACCCTGTCGAGGCTATAAACGCCTGCTGGCAGTAGAGGCTCTACCTACGATAAATGAACATATTTAAAACTGGTTTACAGAGGAGACTTTATTTTATCTTTACAAGACCAAGTAATGGCTGATGTAAATACAAGGACTAGCCTAAGGAAGCAAATAATTAGAATGAAAAGAGGTTGAAACAAAATATCATTGACAATTTAAAGTATAATGTACCCTATCTGTCCATAACAAAGTTTAATTTTCTTAAAAAAAATTCTGTTTTGGAAGTTTGAAAAATTCAATAGGAAAATAGAGATAACTGGTTCTTCCAAGTGAATCGCCAATTGTTGTGGCCACCAACAACACCCCTCCTTATTTAGTATTAGCAACAACAATAGATAAGTGGGGACCCTTAGTAAAAAATTCAAAAATTCAATTAAAACTCATGTATTATACTCCTTAAGAAAATATCACATTGCGTGAAGAAGATAGGACATTTCCTTGTGAGTAAAATGATAACTTGCGAGAGTGCGACGCGAAATCCATCGCATCGCATGCATTAAGAAACGCTCACAAACGAAAACTTTAAGAAATCGTCGATGGCCGATATACGACATCGCATATCACAACATCGCATAAAACAACACATAACTATTTAACGAATTGTAACAATCTGTGATACTGCGATTGGCGTGATCGGTCAACCCTGCGATAACACATCTTGATAAAAATGCGATAATGCGATAACGCGATGATGCAATGCTGCGATGTGAATCGCAGAGATCGTCCATCGCAGATTTTCCCCAGCTCAACATTCAAGAAAAATTGAATACGCGTTAACGAAAAATTAATGAATGTACGCCAAGTGTTAATGAAAGACAGTTTTATGTTTTTCGAAGAGTTAGTTCACGTCAGGTGGCATGTTTTTGTACATCCGTAGAGCTCAGAGCTTTCTTGTCAATTTTTATTATCATTGCTCTCTCCTTATGTGTGAACTGCAGGAATGAAAAACAGAAACAATATGAAGCAATGTGCAGGGAGCGATTAAGGAAAAAGGATAAAGCTCCAATGCTCGGAAGCAGAGAAGAAATGCCCTCATGAACGGATACCGCATGCAACAGAGCCGCGAATTCCAGAGCGCTGCTGAGCTATCCATTACAGATCTATCAGTCAGAGCCATGGTTCAATGAATAGTTGGACAATGCTGATATCAACAGGCGATTTAACGCTCAAGGTTAGAAGCTCACAAAAGCAGTATGTTTGCAAAATTTTAAAGCTTATACCCGGTGAAGGAAAGGCGCTAAAGGCGAAAAACGCACCAGAAAGGCCCGGATCAAAAAACAGAGGCAGTTTTAGCGCTAATCATGCATCGTTGAGAAAATTGCTCAAAAAGAAAAGTCCCTAACTGCTTAGTCACTCGTAAGCCCTAAAACGCAAAAAGCAAAGGCATAGGCAATTTGAGGGTTAACCAAGTGGAATTTGGGTTATTACTGAGCATGCACAGTAAATCCACATAGCCAGAGATGATTCTCAAGTATATCTGCTATTTTGTTGGAAAAAATGGTGCCAGCACTTGCCATTTCTATTTGCATAGCTCAACCAAAAGCGGAAGACAGTCAGCCGACTCTACCCAGACAAATATTGAATGCTCGCAACATTAAGGAGCAAATGCAGAAATATTTAGATATTAGATTTAATTTTTAGAAATAATTTTGCTTAGAAAAAGGACGGTCATTTAAACCGTATCCTGAATCTGTGTAATTAAGCTATTTAGCTAGTAGTATTTAAACCCTTCTCATGCATTTAGAGAAGGGTCCAGAAATTTATCTAAAACTTGTCCTTAAAACATGCACTTTTGCACCCTCCGAGGAGGTTTTGGTGAATGAATGGATCAAGATTTGTTGATGTTTGCATTTGATATTTGCTACTGATGTTGCACTTCTGTACTCTTAGTAGATGTTAGAGCAAGGAGAAATAAATCATTATTGCTTGAAGCTTATGAGTAGAACCAGTCATAAATGGTACTTTTATCTCTTGACCATTTATGCTTATATGTTAAAGTGATATACAATTTTTAGTTGTTTATATGTTATTGCATGAATGGTTGAGTTACCATTTGGCACTTTTGTACGGTGGTAGCTATTTATTTATGTTTAATGTATGAATAGCTTACTATGCGATATGTTGTTCATAACTGTTTTGCCTAACGTTTTATGCGAAATAGTTCATCTTAATTGATTTCCTTTCTTATAATCACTGAATGAACTTTATTACCAGTTGTTATATGAAATCTCTTTAGATCGCATAATAGAAGAGTTACATCTCGGGTTAGCATAGATTAGATGTGCTGTTTTTATTAGATTACCATAGTATAGAATTAGATTAAAGTTTGAATTAGAATAGCTTAGATAGTTACTGTTAGATCAGCAACATACAATTCTACACACACACACCCATAGATTGGGAAACTGGTCCCATTATCCCCAGTCGGACCTGCTATACCAAACGGATAAGGAGCTGCCAACCAAGGTCCGGACCGGGCGGGTATCCCCCTTGTTGTCGACCCGATTTTTGGGGCTTCAACATATCCATAGGTAATTTGACTATTATGCCCTCAGAATGCCTCTGGCACTGACAGAGATGGAACTAAGTCCCTCCAGAGAGGTAAAGGCTTAAACCTTTTTAAATTTTTGTAGTTACCTCAAATTGTTCTTACATCTATATTTCGGCACTGAGTTATCCCAAAATTTGTGTGTAGGTTAGTCTGGAACTAATGGGCTTGGATGGCTTCTTCCAACTCCAACATCCAGCATCAAGTGGAACCAGAAGTCCCTTGTGGGTGAATGGAATGGTATGGAAACCTTCCTTAGGGATGGCATGCCCATTGAATGAAATGCTAAATCGGATGATTTTCTTTTGCTTTTTATTTTACGGAAACCCATGTGGCTGTAATTAAGTATGGGTAAAACCCTTGTTGCTAAAGGGCATGAAGTGTTTCTTTTGGGACGATTCTCGAGATAGTTCTTTGGAAATTGACACTAACTAAGGCTTGATTATCCGCTCGGTTGTTTATTTTGTAATACGAAATGTGTAAATTACTCTTTTATTGTTAAACGATTAGTTTGTCTCATAATACCATTAATGCAGTACTTACACTCAAAGAATATCTTGACTTGTTCTACCTATATTGATTATAAAATTAGCAAGTGCTTATTTATCACTTGTATTGGAATTTGTTTAGTATCTGTTTTCTTGTGGACTACATAACATAATTTATCGTCTTACTTGGACTCTCTGGTGCAGTATGTCGAGGATGTATAATTGTTCTTAACCTTTATATTAAGTATAAAAATTATTAATCATTCAGAATTGCTTCCTGGGTGTCCCATTGGGATCAACCAAGGAACAAATCTGGAATAGCGCAATCAATCTTTTATTCCTATCCTTTAACAATATTAAACCCTTAATCTAGTTTTGTTGTAGTTTTGGAATGGAATGAGTTCCCTTTACTCGATTGGCTGAGTTTTTTTACCACTTTAATCTTTCATTTTTATTTTCTTACTAGTCCGTAATGTATTAATCACTCCTACCTGATTTCTAGGTTGTATTTTAATTACAAACTCTACTCTTAGTAAACAGTGGAAATGACTCCTCTACCATAATCTTGAGGAGACTATAGAGATATTTCTTTAAAAAACCATTCATTTTCCCTATTCACACATTTCTTCCCATAGGACAATCTTTCTTACACCTTCAAGAAATATTTATTTACACAGAATAATTTCTACTATAATATCTGATTTTATACAATCTTTTCTTGCTGCAATGTGCACTTTTTCAAGTAATCGTTTATTTACAAAGAAATATTTTCTTTTACCAGGTAAAGTTTGTACATAGTTATTTATTTCTATTATATGAACATTCCCAAGAAATCTTTATTTACACAGAAGTAATTTCTTTTACAATGCAATGATCTTATACATTCTTTCACTTTTTGCAATATAAATTTATCCAGAAAGAATTTCTAGTAAATTGTAGTTTCAAATGCTCAAGATGGTCTCTTTTTCCGGTTAGAAAGTAGTTTCGATAACAACATTTTTCTTTTAAAAAGTTCTAAGTGTGGTTTTAAGATAATCATCCTTCCTATCAGGAAACAATTTTAGTAGCACAACAAGTCTATATAGTTTCATTTTCTCATAGAAAAATCACTTGTTCCTACTATTTTCCTTAACTGCATTTACTTCATCGTATCCCTAAAAGGTAATTATCTAATTTAAATGCCAATATTTAACAAAAATAACTATAGGAAGAATTTCTCATAACATATTTAACACCATAATCACTTAATTACAGACTATGCATTTGTTACTTATCTGTTGTTGGAAGATCGATTCTTTATAGATGAAACCTCTCCACCCTTCCAATGAGAAATTGGCGATTATGTCCAATATTCTCCCCCCCAAGCTCCTCAATTCCTTCAGAACAGTTTCTCAAGGTAGCAGTGAATTTGTTTCGGCCTCAGGACCCCAAGTCCAGCCTACAAACACTTCCTTCCAATAGGGAAGCTAATCTCAAGAGGTTTTCCCATTAAACTCTTGTTCAGCTCTAGGAATCCCTTCCTCTTTTTCCAACCCCCTTATCCTTCCCCTCTGCTCCCTTTTCTTGGAGGAAAAGGGGATGAGGGAATAACTACCTTTAATTGATAATTGTCTGGTGAAATGAGAGTTACCGAGGTTCATCTGTAATTCCTCAGATATTTCATAAAGACAGTGTAAATTTTCATAAACAACTTAATTACTAATTATTATTAAAAATAACACAATAACTAATTGTCACTAGTTTACTTATCCATAATAGTAGAAATGTCCAAAAAGTAAATCACAAGCCTCGGGATGTCACATCCCCCCCTTAGCAAAACACCATCGCTGGTGTTCATTCTTCCATCTGCTCCTGAAATAGTACAGGATATGCCTCCTACATAAAATCTTTATCTTCCCAAGTGGCTTCTTCTTGGATGAAGTGCTTCCATTGCACTTAAATTGGATGATAGCTCACCTCCACAACATTACTTATCTTTGATCGAGTATGTGCAGGGCCTTGAACATAAATTCTCCTTCTGGCTCGACCTGTCACAAGTACAATTGTCATATAATTGATACACTTATAAACAAATGTAACATATACATAGATGACAAGAGTTTTTATTTATATATTTTTCTATACCTGAAGACCTTGCCAATTTTTGATGTGCCTGGGATCATATACATACTTCTTTAAAAGAGAAACATGAAATACCTTGTGAACCCGAATGTGACTGGGTAGGGCGAGTTGATATGCAACTGGTCCTACTTTGTCTAGAATTTGAAAAGGGCCACAGAACCGTGGAGCCAACTTGGCACATTTTCCCCATCTAAGAGTAATTCTCTTTGGTTTAATTCACATGTATAAATGATCCCCTACTTGAAACTCCCACTAGGTTCTTCTCCTATCGGCATAATATTTTTTTTTATCCTATGCGGCTTTCAGATTTTGCTGAACCTTCTTCACTTTTCTCTCCATTTCTTCCAGCATGTCCGGTCCTAATATCATTTTATTTTTAGGATTGTTCCAGTTTGTAGGGATGGTACACTTTATCCCATAAAGTACTTCAAAAGGACTCATTTTCAATGACTCGTGATAACCATTGTTTTAAGAAAACTCTACCAAGTGTAGGTACTCTTCCCATTTTTTGGGTTGTTGCATCACTTACATACGCATCATGTCTTCTACCACTTGATTAACTCTTTGAGTTTTTCCATCGGTTTGAGGGTGATAGGAAGTGTTGAAATGAATTCGTGTGCCTAACCCAGTAAATAATGCTTTCCAAAAAGCATAGGTAAATTTAACATCCTGATCAGAGATTATGACTTGAGGCATTCAATGTAGCCTAAAAATCTCTTTTATAAATATATCTGCTATTTGAGATGTTTAGTATGTGGACTTGACCAGTATAAAATGGGAGATCTTGCTCGGTTTGTTTACCACAACCATAATTGAGTCATTTTGTCTTTTTTATCAGGGTAAACCTGTTATGAAATCTAAGGTTATGGTATCCCATTTCCATTCAGGAATGGGTAAGGGATGCAGTAACCCAACAGGATGTTGATGCTCAGCTTTAACTTGCTGGAATTCTAAGCATCTAGCCAAATAGTCTGCAATATCTTCCCTCATACCAAGCTAGTAATAGTTTTTCTTGATGGTAGAGAAAAGATTTTGATAGCCTGGGTGGGCAGCATAAGGACTTATTTGAAATTCATCTACTATAATTTACTTTATGGACAATTGATTAGGAACATATATACGATTTCTAAACATCAACAAATTCTCAAGGTTAATACTGCACCCTTTTTGCTCCGCAGATCTCTGTGCATATTTAGCTTGTTGCCAAAGATAATCATATTTTGGGTCCTTCTGAGCTGCTTCCTTTATTTGCTCAGCAAAATTGAATTTTACTTGACTAAATGAAATTTCATAGATATAATGCAGTTTTCTACTTAACGCATCCACCACTCGGTACTCTTTTTCCTTTAAATGTTTGATTTCAAAATCAAATTCACTTAAGAATTTAGTCCATCGAGCTTGGCACGCATTCAAGGTAGGTTGATTGAAGAAACTCATTAGGCTGTTGTGGTTTGTTCTGAGTAAGAATCTTTTTCCCAGCACATAGTGCCACCACACTTTTAAGGCGTAGACTATAGCAGTGAACTCTAAATTGTAAGCAGAATATTTCTGCTCATGATCTTTTAACTTACGAGATTCGTAAGAAATTACTTTATCATTGTGCATTAAAACTTCACCCACACCTTCTTTACATGCATCTGTACATACTACATAATCTTCCTTAGGGTATGCAATCTTCAACACTGGCGTGGTGGTGAGAAAATGCTTCAATTTTTCAAAACTTTCTTGAGAGTCCCTAGTCCACCTAAAACTTGTTCCCTTTTTCTGCAAGGAAGTAATTGGATAAGAAACCTTAGAAAACCCCCTTATAAATTGCCTATAGTAACCAAAAAGACCCATAAAGGAGTGTATATCTACCACATTTGTTGGAACAAGCTAGTCCAGGATGGTCTTGATTTTCTCTCGATCCACTGCTATGCTTTCAGAGGAAATAATATGTCCTAGATATTGGATTTGATCCTTGAAGAAATCACATTTGCTTAATTTGGCGTATAGCTGGTTTTCTCTTAAGGTTTGTAACACCACTCGAAGGTGTTCCTTATGCTCCTCCAAACTCTTGGAATACACCAGAATGTCATCAATAAAAATCAGAACGAATTTATAAAGGAAGGGGTGGAAAATTCCATTTATCATAGTCATAAATGTTGTTGGAGTGTTAGTGAGTCCAAATGGTAAAACTACAAACTCATAATGGCCATAGTGTGTCCTGAGTGTAGTTTTATATATGTATTCATCTTTAATTTAGATTTGATGATATCCTAATTGTAAATCAATTTTTGAAAATACCATCGCACGCTTAACTTGATCAAATAGGTCATCAATTCGAGGTAAGGGGTACTTATTCTTAATTGCTAAATTGTTTGAAATCTATGCATAACTGCAAATTACCATTTTTTTTCTTATGAATAAAATCAGGGCTCCCCAAGGGGATACAATGGGTCAAATATAACCCTTATCCAACAGCTCTTGAAGCTACATTTTTAATTATGTTAACTCAGGGACACTCATTCTGTAAGGGGCTTTGGAAACTAGTGTAGCTACAGGGACCAATTCTATGGTAAAATCAAGTTTTCTCTTGGGTGGTAACCCAGGAATATCTTCCAGGAAGACATCTTTAAATTCTTGTACCACTGGTATTTTCTCAAAAGCTAACAATTTATCTTTAGAGCTTGTGTACCCCACTTGAACCATATAGATTTGACAGCCTTTATGCATGCATCGTGCTAGCTGATGAGTTGTAATGGGACGTAACTTAACTTCTCTTCTTACACCCTAAATTTCTATTCTGGTGCCATTGTTGGACATTATATTTACAATTTACTAAGGTCCATTGTCCTTCCAACCAGTCCATGCCTATTATTATATGATAGGAACCTAACGGTAGTACATTTAGATTTTTCCTAATCTTCTGTCATTTCAATTCAATTCCACAGTCTTCTATTTTTGCATTAACTCTTCTTTTAGCTCCCGTGGTGAGTTGGACCAGCCACGGGTTTTTAAAATATATACTTTTTAAATGGCAGAAATCAACTATTCTATGGCTGACATAGCTGAGGCTTGCACCCGGATCTATTAAAATGGAAACAGGGTGATTGGATATTTTACCTTCGAATTCCACCATCGACGATTGATATTTTTCCTAGCGATCTTCCAATGTTTCTTTAATCCTAGGTATGTTCCGCACCATATCACCGATAATAGAAGCTTCTTGAACATTTTCAACTAGTTCTACTCTCACTCTATGGAGGAAATTTTTTGTAGTAATGGGGTTCCCCACAACCCCAACACTGCAAAGGAGGTTTAGGAACCTGACCAGATTCTAACTTTCTTGATGCTTTACTCTGCTTCACTTCATTCTGAGGCCTATACCTCTACTGATTTCTGTTAGCAGATCCATTTGGTCCCTTTTGTCCTCGATATTTGGTACCAACATTTTCACATTTTTATTGATTGTAAAATTTTTTTGTCCTTTCTTACTTAGCCTTTTTTAATTACCTTTGCCCTTGTGCTTCATTTGATGATAACAAATCTGAGCCTTTCAGACTACTTCATCCATCATTTTAGGGTTATCAAACTCCAATTTCTCTTTCATGTAAATGGGTAAGCTACTAATAAAGCATTCAACTTTAGCTTTCTCTTCACAGATATAGGGAACATATCTCAATAGTGAAGTGAACTTCACTATGAACTCATCCATAGTTTGTGTTACTAGTTTTAAGTCATGAAGCTATTTGGCTTTATCATCATAAAATGGCTCAGTCAAATAACTATCCTTAAAATACTTCTGGAATTGGTCCCACGTGACCTCCTGCTCATTAATTTCTTTAATTGTTTTGATTTCCTCCCACCACAGGGTGGCCTTGCCTTGTAACTGATAAATTACTAACCTTGCTCTCAAATTGTCATAATATTCATATATATGTAAGTATTTATTCATATTAATTAGTCAAGCCTCTGCCACTTCTTCGGCCTCTCCATTATATACTGGTAGTTTGATGTTTTTGAACTCCCCTTGGAGCTCAGTTTTTTGTCTTTTTGTACCCTTCTTACTGGAAACATTATCATATTCTACTTCATTACCAGTTCATCCACCTTCAGACTCTATAACACCCTCCTCCCACATATACCCAAGCAACTGGCCAGCCGGGGTAAACATGTGACGAGAGGGCACTATGATAAGATTCAACCTCCTTGGTGACTAAGGAAATCGAATCTATGGAACATCACATACAATCATCCAACATCATCCACATAATGTTCAGAAGACAGGTCAGCTACTCAGACTGCCTATCCTTGGGTCCTACTGCAGTTTGAGAAAATGTAGGGCAGGGTAATGCTCCCTAGACACTACCCAAGCAAGTTAGTTTTAGGACTAATGCTCCCCAGACACTTCCCAGACTAGTTAGTCTCAGAACTAATGCTAGCATTCAGGGATTTGAGCCACCCTTTTCGACCCAAAGCTCGGGACACTACCCAGAATTGAATGATCATTTAGAATTGGTAACGATACAAGGAAAGAAGGATAGAAAAGCAATAATATGAACAAGATCATAACCAGACCCCTACTAGCCATGACAAGAATTTTGTCAAACATATGATCAACATGTAACCAACAGGTGTAAATAACATAATTAAGAGTAAGGGTCTCATATTTATCTAAGAATCACTATGAACCATTGTTTCCTCATGTCTTTTGCTACCTTATCCCTTATTAGGTCATAAATACAATATCCATTCAAAAACAAGTAAAAACATGCCGAGAGCCAAACATAACTACTGCCATAAAATGTACATATAACCAACATAATAGGAACAAAAATACAACAGGCATATCAGCCATAAAAATCCATATATATATCACTACATTTGCACATGAAAATAAAGGGAATGAATTTCTAATTAATAAATCCAATGGACTAATTGGTGATGGGACTACCATGTTCCTCCTAACCATAGATTGGCTAAGCCAAGTTTCTCTTCAGCCAATCACCCCCGTGCCATATTCCAAGCATGAATGTGGGACTCATAGAACACATTAAAAACACCAATCAATGTGGATTCCACCGGAGTTATCCACCTACACCGTGAGGAATTTGAGTGCCTCCTAGTCTCTCAGGATTTACCATGCATCTGCAGTTTGATCCAGGGATCACTCGACCCTACACCGAGACATACTCTCCCAGATTTACCGTGCATTCCATCCCGGAATCACTAGGCCCAATGGAGAGAAAATTCACCTCTTGGCTTTTCCGTATATCCCACCATTCACTGGCAAGGATTCCTAGGCCCACCGAGGCACATAATCTGGATTTACCACAACCCACAGTCCAGTTAATGGGTTACTAGGCTACTGCCTTCGTGCATCTACAATCTTGTTCAGGGACCACTACCACCATGTGTTTTTCAATTCAGAGATCCACCCCACTCAGCTTCAAATCCAATCGGGCCATCCCCCATAAGACTCATGAGAGAACCCATCTCATCAAATCTATCAGGAAATGGCAAGGCTAGGCTGAAAATATTGTCACACCTAGCAAAACACATGCCATGGTAGAAAAGAAACACATGCAATCCCACGCATGCCAAATCTCACAAGGAAAATACACGTGCAAGTTGATACATGTAATGAAGCCTGTTGTAGCTGCCTGTTCCTACCTTTCCCTACTTGATCTTTGCTTCCTCTTACGTTCTTTTCCTTTCTTGCTCCAATGCCAAAGTGCTCCAAGAAAGCTCTAAGTATTCAAGAGTATGAGAGACAGAGAGAATAATTAGAGAGTTCCAACACTCTAAATCAACTCTCTAAAGGGAATGTTCAAAGGGCAAGATAGCATAGTAGAGTGTGGGTCTTTAGGCCAAAGGGGTGAAAATGTCTTAACCAGGGTGAGAGAGCAATTAAGAATTCTCAGGTCGGAATTGAAATGAGGAAAAAAGGGTAATCGGAAACAAAGGGAAATTAATAATCCTTTGCTATATATGATAAAGAAACAACATAAACTAAGGAGCAATTAAGAATTCCTTAACTTAGATTATCAGTAGAAAACATGTATTTGCATAACTGTTATAATAGAGTGTAATTAAACAAATACTGAGATAATCCTTCCAGTTATGGAATTCAGATTTAGGTAAACAATATGGAAAAACTTTAAGAGATAACAACAACGTGAGAAAATACTTGTCTACACTTCACTCTGCACATGAATCCTTTGAAATATTTGGTCTTTATTCATCAATCTAGCTTGCTCGCTCAGTTAATGCTCCAATGACTTTACAGTCTTTTGATCAAGAATTCTATAGAAATGTCTAAGAATCCACCCTACATAGTTCGAATTGTGAAGTATTTATACTAAGGTTTTATTACAAATATCTCAAACTGACTTGAGATTTAATCCAGGAAATACAAATATCTTCTCGCAGGAAGATAGAGGCAGCTATTGAACTGATTTCATGATGTCCCATTTATTGTGGTATTATTAGCTATTACAGTTTGTTTTTATCTCTTTATGCTCTTTGATGTTTGAATCATCATTCTGAAGGCTTTATTTACTTTTGGCTTTCAATTGATATGCTCTGACTCTCATACTCTTTCACTCTAATGACCTGTCTTTATCCTTCACACTGTTTCCTCCTTTTACTGTACAATTTAACCTTTTACTGTGTGTTTCAACAGTAAATTCTTTTTTTTTTATGTGTATCAGCATCGGGAAGGGGATATTGATCAAGTCTCAGAATGTTTCATCTTTTGTCTTCTAATTGCATCTTCGATTTGGTTCCTCTGTTTTGACTGTCACTGTTCTGTATCATTGTCCTCTTCTCAGCTCTGTGTGTAATTGTCTTCATCCTCTGTTCCTTGTATAGTGATCTTCTTCATTTGAATAGTGGCTTTTAACAGGTTTCTGGTTGAGTCTTGGAGTAAACAAGTTCTGCGACTAGTATCAAAACTATTTATCCAAGCTTTGGTCTTCGGCTGATTATCTATAAAACTCAATAATAATAAGAAAACATCGAATGAATGGAAAGGCACTTGATGACTTTATTTTCACAGGGATGCCTCGGAAAGGGGTCCTGGCAGTGTTTTGGATGTAAATGGAGGTGGAGTAGCATCGTAGAGGTTCAGGGTGGTGCTGAAGGGTTTTATGAGTTTTAACTGTGAAATGGGCGAAAGGCTTGAAAACACGGGTTTGCAATGTTTAAAGTCTTTAACAGGAAAATATTTGAATATGGCACGAAATTCATATTTATGAATCATAGGCAGTTTATCGAGTCAACGGGGAGGTGGTTTTAAGGGTTGTCGCACTGCTTTTGTGGCATGGGCAGTTTTTAGGAGGGGTCACCCGATCTACTTTAGAGTGTGACACGTAGCCATCAGGGGGTCAGGGAAAACCACCTTATCGGGTGGGTAAAGGTAGGCTATCAGGCTCGACCGATATGGCTTTGAACCGTCGGATGAGCGGGAAGTTGATCTAATGGCAATGAGGTAGGGGAAACGTGCAGGTTATAAAAGCTTGGGTTTAGAAGGGGCCCAACACTTTGATCTTCAGTGGTATTGATTTATTTAGGAATTAATCATGGGTTTAAAATGATCGGGCTTGGTTTATTGAGGGAGTTTAACTCTTTGGGTAAAAGCTTGGGCATCGGGTGAGGCCAATAGGGCTGTGCATCATTGGATTTGAGCGCGGATGATCGGACAGTGGTTGGGTCGATGAAGAAGCACAAGTGAAATGTACGGAGGCTTTAAGGGGGGCCTGAAGCTTTTAATCAGAAGTAATTTTGGGTTTATTTGGGGTTAATGGGGGATTTATATGTTTTGTCAGGATATGGGTAATTCATATAGTTTTTATTAAAACTAAGGGTTAGGGTATTTTACATAGGGATTTAGTTATATACAGGGAAAGGGTTATATTGGGATTTATATAATAAAATTATGAATTAATATGAATTGCGATGGGCGGAAGGGGTTTTCCTAAGTTAAAAGGGTAAAGGTTTGTGTTTGCGCACTTAGTTTTATACTTAGGATAAAAGGATTTTTGTGGGTTTTTGAGTAGAAAGGGATTTATAAGGGGGGTTTTCACTTTTCTTAAGCAAATGGTGTTTAACCTTAGGAAAAGGGGTTTTCTTAGGGTGATGAATGGAAATGTATTTTATGAAGGGGAAATGATTTTATGAATGGGATTCTAGCACTTACATCCATAATTCATTAATCTGAGGGTTCGATCCCACCAAAAGTCAAAGAAATGCTCTGAGCCCCTTTGACTTGTAGGATTAAAAGTACTTAGAACATACTTGTAGATAGGAAATTAGTAAGTATAGGGGAAAAGTGAATGAGGGGGAGTTAATCACATGAACTTGTAAACCTTTGTCTTTGCTTCCATAGTTGACCATACATGTTGAAAGATGTGTATCTAAGCATGATGCATGTGTTTTGATCCAATTACCTTTGTAGTTTAGCAACCTT
Source organism: Pinus tabuliformis (assembly GCA_031772625.1). NCBI lineage: Eukaryota > Viridiplantae > Streptophyta > Pinopsida > Pinales > Pinaceae > Pinus > Pinus tabuliformis. The sequence continues at coordinate 1,428,293,768 of CM062818.1, forward strand.
TCTTCTACTTACCCATTTCTTACCTCTAACATATTTTCTTCATTTCTTTGGGTGCATTTAGGCTAGCAAACCCTTATTCATCTATTTTTCTTCTAAAAAGTAATCTATCTAATTCTAAGTTTATATCATCCAAGGGCTCAGATTAAGCTTATGAGCACCTTTTATTTTCTCTACCTAGCTATGATCTACCAAGATTAAACTGTTTGGTCATATTTTATTCTCTAACTATAAACATAAAATTAAATGCATGGAATAACCAAGATTAAATAGTTCTATTACCATGGATTGTGGCATGAATAACAAGTTACACACAATCATTATTATGCATGAAAGTAAATAGTAGTGGCATTTAGAATTGCACACTTTCATGGTCTTTTTGTTTTTCGGGGTTCATATATTTTCATTTTATTTTGGCCTTCTCTTATTCTTTTGTCCTTTGATTTTTCTTTTAGGAAATACCCTCTTTACATTTTTTTTTATAGTATGGAAAACATTTGCAGAAAGCAAAGGTATGTACAATATTACAAGGCTTAACCTTAGTCATTCAAAATTATGACCCTATTGGTATAGGAACCTAACACCTACATAGAGTACAACACAATGATATGCACGCCGCAATACCAAGACTACATGATGCACATAGATAATACCACATGCCCATAACACAACATAGATGACATGCACAAAATACCATACGTACACTAGTACCATATGTATAACATGTACATAGTACCACCTATACACTGTACCACCTGCACAACATGTTCTCAACATCACATGTACTCTGTGCCACATGTACAACGTGTACACAATGCTACATGTACAATACACCACTATACAACGTGTGCACAATAGCACATGTCCACATTACCACACGCACAATGTGTACGCGACACCATATGTAAATAGCATCACATGCGTGACATGTACACAGCATCGCATGCTCATAGCAACCTATGTAAAACATGTACATGACACCACATGCTCACACCACCACTTGTAGAATCATGTGCACAACACCATATGTACATAGCAACATATGTACATCATGCACGCAGCACCACGTGTACATAGCACTACATATCCAACATGTACATAGCATCATCTGTACACAACACTGTATATCCAACATGCACAGAGCACCATATGCACACACACCACATATACATCATGAAGACAGTACAATATGTATACAACACCCCATATGAAATATTCATACAACCCTATTTGTACCATCTTGTACATAACATTGCATAAATAACATGTACACATGCTATGTATACACAACACCACAAGTGCACACATCATAGATGAAACATCTACAACATATCCAACATATGCTCAACAATAGTACCACACATCCAAAAACACACTATTCTTACCAAGAAACCTTACTTCTAGTGTCTTATCCATGCTCATCCTAGCATGCCGCAAATCACACTTCTTTCTCTTTACTAATATATACATCAACATTACCTGTCATAACATAAACATAGGCATAATACAAGTATACAATACCAAATCATATCCACATGATACTGACCTCATATATTTGTCGTGACTACTCTTCCCAATTGATTCCTTATAAGACCAGGAACCTCTTCATGTCATTCTCCTACATAAGCAATCATTCCTCCACAAGAATGATCCCTGACAACCCCTCTCAGATAGTGACATAGATACATAGATACATACATACATATATAATCATTAGCATAAAAAAATAATCACCTTTTCAGACAACAACATACATACATTCATGTATACATATATAATCATCAGCATAATCATGATCATAACATAATTACCAGATAACATAAGGTCTATGTTGAGAGATTTTCCTTTATTCATGCAACACATGCACAACATTGAGAACAACATTTCCCAACATAAACAAGGCATATGAAGCCTCAAATACATTTACTTTACCTTTTCATGTTACCTTTCTCATGACTATACGACCACCATCCATTTATCGCAATGGATGCAACCATTCTGACCAACTGTCATAGCCTTACCTTTCGCTGCACTTACTCATGCACCTAGCTTCATATGAATCTTACATTACCTTTCGGGTACTACACAACTCTCCCCAATCTCCATCAACTTTCCTCTTTCCCAACCAATTCCCAAGACTCCAAACACAAAAGGCAAGTCAAGAAACAAACAAGAAAAAGATCATGAAAACCAATGACAACAATACAACACCACAACCAAAGTGGCAAGGCCTTGCACCAGACAAAAGCAACAAATCAAGCTCGAAAGACTGAAAGCACAAGACTGACACCATAACTCAATCCCCATGGCTCCCAAGGAAAGCTCAACTTGAGCCATCTTCAAGATTTCATGGAAACCTGTCTTTCCATGCAACTCCCTGCATCATGCTACCATAAACTCATAATTTCAAATGTATAATTAAGCATAATAGTACACCAGTTACCTCATCTTATTGTGCTAAGCACACTTCTTGCAACTGAACACATTGACACCATCTCTCAAGGGACTCCCATCCTTCAACAAATCCACCTGTAGCTAAAGACTATCTAATATACTTGTCATGTACATGTTATGAATATAACACATATCCACATAATTTTAGACAAAACCAAGGTTAAGAAGACTTCCTATGTGAAAAGAACTCCTTCATTTGAAATTAGGGTTGCCAAACATAGCCAAAGGAATTCTTGCCCAGTTCCTTTCCTTTACCTTTTTACCTTGTTGGAATCGAGGCTTACTATGTGTTGTCACACCACCCAACTGTTAGTTATATTGACACATCAACTATTACCTTGTCATGCTAATACAAAGTATGTTACCCTGCAACTTCTCACACATGTCAACCACATGTTCAAAATATCAAGACAATCATATCTATTAATTTGAAATCAACTTTTACAAACAATCATATGATAATCCATAGTCAGCTCATAGTCATTAGACATAATGCTACAACTATCAACTACATTCAAGTACATATAAACTATCTCAACACATATATGTTATTACAATCATCTTAAAACAAAATCTCATTATGACATACTCATATTAAGCAATTCATCAATCATTCAACCGCTTGTAAACATATCATGTTATATAAATCAATTAGGCACCAAACATACGACATAAGAAAACCCATACCTTAATGTATATCAGGGAAGGCTATATTTCCTATACCATAAAGCTAGGTTAGCACATACAACTTCACAACCTATCAACTCAAACATAAATGATGATATCCATAACAGTGGCTAACTAACATGTTCACATCATAAGATCACAAGCATTTGTCATTCATGCATAACAATCACATATGTACAATCAATCTAGACTAGTACGACACCATATCACAAATATGTCGGCTCATACCTAAATATTGCAACCATAACCATCTTAATATGCCAGAACAGGTTAACACAATACATATAACATCAAGATCTTCAATGCAATAAACATAACCATCACGCATATGACCAATCCAAATTACAACATCAAGATCTCAATGAAGTAGCCCTAATCATCAAGTTAATATCATATAATAATAATAATATATATATCACACTCATAAACAACATATAACCTAATCATCAGGTTACCTAATATAAAACAACAATATAAATGCATATAACTACAGGTTATTATCATTCTTGACTATCTTAGTCATGTGCATATAACTACATTGATCAACTAACATCTATCATGAATGTAACCATAACATCAAAAGGTGTGTACATAACCTAATGTATATAACCCTAATGCATATAACAATCCTTAACCTACATACCTGCATGCCAAACACACAAACTTGTATGATGACATGTCCTTGCCTCGAGGTCCAATGTTGCAAATTCACTTGATGATCTGCATCTCCTACTCTATCTTATCCAACATATTAGCATCATAACATCTAATAGCAATATGATGACCTAAATTTCCTATAATGACCCCACAAGGCATGTTTGACCTTCTATGCACGCACAACTATAACCATGACCATACATGCATAACTGCATATATGCATATAACACATGAGTACAAAACCATGTATACACCATTCTATCTAGAGTCCAGTCATCAATGCATGACCATATAAACTAAAAAAACCATGACCTCATGCATGACTACAACCATTACTCCATTGTACACATTTCCACACATAACTAACAATATGCATAAGCAATCTCAAATCAACTACACCTACGCATAAACACATGTAGTCAAACATAAGCAATCAAATCTTGTAATCAGCCTGCAAGATTGATACACGTAATCCAAAATATTCAAGAATTTAACCTAACATACAAGGATGTAAGTAGGTATCATGAAATCAACATGTAAGCGACATTTAATCCATACATAGTTAGTCACATACTCATGACCAATACATTTCACAAAATCAACATCAAATTCTCCATAACAACCATACTAAAACCCTAATAAATCATCAAGCCAATGCAACAAGCACATGAAATGCAGGTATAAAAGACACACATGCAACTAAAATTCATGCATGATAACACATTCAACCCATTTAGTCTGAGAGTTGAACAATGCTCTCATACCACTCTGTAACACCCTCCTCCCACATTTACCGAAGCAAATGACCAGCCAGGGTAAACATGCGACGAGAGGCCACTATGATAAGATTCAACCTCATTGGTGACTTTAAGGAAATGGAATCTACGAAACATCACACATGGTCATCAAACATCATCCACATAACCTTTAGAAGACAGGTCAGCCACTCAGACTGCCTATCCCTCAATCCTACTGCTATTTGAAAAAACTTAGAGCGGGGTAACGCTCCCTAGACATTACCCAGGTGAGTTAGTTTCAGGTTTAACACTCCCCAGACACTGGAAAGGTGCTTTATAACACTCCCTAAACACTGACCAGGCGAGTTAGTCTGAGAACTTATGCTAGAATTACAGGATTTGAGCCACCTTTTTCCGCCCAGAACCCGGGACACTACCTAGAATGGAATGATCATTTAGAATTAGTAAGGATACAAGAAAAGAAGGATGTTAAAGCAATAAGATGAACAAGATCATAACCATACCCCTGCTACCGATGACAGGAATTTTGTCAAACATATCATCAACATGTAAGCTACAGGTGTAAACAAGAGAATTAAGAGTAGGGATCTCATACTTATTTGAGAATCGCTATGAACCATTGTTTCCTCATGTATTTTGCTGCCTTATCACTTCTTAGGTCATAAATACAATATCCATTCAAACACAAATAAAAACATGCTGAGAGCCAAACATAATTGCTGCCATAAAATGTACATATAACCATCATAACAGGGACAAAAATACAATGGACATATCAACCATCAAAATCCTTATATATATATATATATATATATCAGTACATTTGAACATGAAAATAAAGGGAATGAATTTCTAATTAATAAATGCAATGAACCAATTCGTGATGGCACTACCATGTTCCACCCGACCATAGATTGGTTGAGCCAAGTTTCTCTTCAGCCAATAATCCCATGCCATATTCCAAGCATGAATGTGGGACTCATAGAAAACATCAAAAACACCAATCAATTTGGATGCCACCTGAGTTATCTACTTACACGTGAGGAATTTGAGTGCCTCCTAGTCTCTCAGGATTTACCGTTCATCCGTAGTCTAATCTAGGGATCACTTGGCCCTACATTGAGACATACTCTCCAGGATTTACCGTGCATTCCATCCTAGAATCACTAGGCCCAACGGAGATAATATCCACCTCTTGGCTTTACCATATATCCCACCATTCACCGGCAAGGATTTCTAGGCCCACCGAGGCACACAATCTAGCTGTACCGCAACCCACAGTCCAGTTCAGGGGTTACTAGGCCAGTGCCTTCATGAATCCACAGTCTGGTTTAGGGATGACTACCATCATGTGTTTTTCAATTCGGAGATCCACCCCACTCATCTTCGAATCCTATCCAACCATCCCCCACAAAACGCATGAGAGAACCCATCTCATCAAAGCTATTAGGAAATGGCAAGGCTAGGCTCAAAATAATGTCACATCTAGAAAAACACATGCCATGGTAGAAAAGAAACACATGAAATCCCATGCATGCCAAATCTAGCAAGAAAAATACACATTCAAGTTGATACCTGCAATGAAGCCTGTTGTAGCTGCTTGATCCTGCATTTCCCTACTTGATCTTTGCTTCCTCTTGCTTTCTTTTCCTTTCTTTCTCCAATGCCAAAGTGCTCCAAGAAAACTCTAAGTATCCAAGAGTATGAGAGAGAGAGAATAATGAGAGAGCTCCAAAGCTAAACTGACCAAGTCTTGCTCGCTGATCCTCAGAAGCCTTTTTATTAATGAGGCCTCTATTTTCTTCATTTTCCATTATTTTCCTTCAATTTGCTCCTCACATGCAACATATGACTTTTCACCTTCCTTTTCTCACAATTTCCATTATTTTCATAAATAAATGTGCCAAAATACATTTTTTTGCCTCTTTAATGCCTTAGCCATTACCTTTGCCAATTTCCTTAGCCATAAACAACCAAATGAACACACACTAGGATGTCTTGCCGACCATTCAGCTTGGAATATGTGTCTCGTTGCCCATGGTATTTATATATTTTTAGAAGGAATTTTCACCATGGTTGTTACAGACTCCATGCATTCTCCTGCTGTCTATGTCACTTAGTTCTATTTTCTTCATCCTAGATGGGATTTGGATTTCTCTGATTCTCCCTATTCGAAAGGATTTTCATAATCTTTTCTTGCTCCAAATGTAATCTTTCATTATCAGCTCGCAAACTCTGCATCTTTGCTTGAAGTTGTTGGACTGTTTCTAATAACACAGCATTTGAATTATGATTCGCTTCACCCAACTGTACCCACAACTCTAGGTTTTGGCCAGCAGTATCTCCAGAGAGGGTGGGTCCTACTCCTTGTCTCATCTTGCGCCTGCTTCCTCTCTATGTACCATAATTATTTTGTTATTCAATGCTTAACCACTCAGGCCTCAGTGTAGTAACCCGAGGGCTCTGATACCAATTGTAACACATACAATAATTCACACACACACACACACAAAAAAAAAAATCTCATGGATCATAAGATAATACAATATGATAACATTTAATCGATGCGATATTCGGAGTATATCTCATAGCATGCAATCATTAATGTTTGTGCATTATGGTAATTTATTTAATGGTTAAAACCTCATGTCCATAAGATTTTATGTTAATATGATGTACTAAATCCATTAATAAACATCAAAATTTACAATGAATTTTCTATTTAATACTTATGTACATTCTACCGGTTTTTTCCAGGACATGACCTCCTTCCGCCTTATGGCTTGTACGAGCCTACATTGTATTTGACATTTGTTTAAGCACCTAGCTGGTCTACAACCTAATGCTTCTAGCTACCAGTCTTTCCCTTTTTCGGTTGCCAAGTGGTATTTCTCCACGCTGTTGATGAAAGGGTCAAGATCTGGTGGTCGTCATTACTCCGATAGCTAAGACTATCCACCAAAGAAGTTGCTCTTCGTGCTTGTTCAGTTGTTCGTAGACCGCCCCTGGAACTTCGCTCTGCAAACCCGAACCTATTGAGGGTGCATTCTGGAAAATGGATCTTTTCTCTACATCTTCACTCCACAGTGAATTAACCCAAAACATTCGACACAACCATTGGAACAGTCATACTCTTCAAGCTAATACCTGAATTTCATCTTCCATCTGTAGGTATGGCTTGCTTTGTTACAACATTTTGATTTAGTTATGCTAGGGTTATAATTTCTTGTTTTAAATTTATTCGTTGTTTTCATGCTTCTATATGCAGTTAATTTGACTGTTATACCCTCAAAATGCCTTTAGAGCCGACAGAAATGGAACTCAGTCCCTCGAGATAGGTAATGCGTTTAACCCTTTTTAATTCAAATTATTCTTACATCTAAATTCGGACACTGAGTTATCCCAACATTTGTGTGTAGGTTAGTCTGGAACTAACGGGATTGGATGGTCTCTTCCAACTCCAACATCCCAGCATCAAGTGAAACCGAAATTCCCTTGTGGGTGAATGGAATGATATGGATACCTTCCTTAGGGATGGCCTGCCCCTTGAATGAAATTCTAAATCAAATGATTTTCTTGTGATTTTTATTTTACGGAAACCCATGTGTTTGTGATTAAGTATGGGTAAAACCCTTTTTGCCAAAGGTTGTGATGCATTTCTTTTGGAACGATTCTCTAAATAGTTCTTTGGAAATTTACACTAATCGAGGCTTGATTATCAGCTCGATTATTTATTCTGTAATACGAAATATGTAAATTACTCTTTACTATTAAATGATTCAGTTTTTCTCATAATATTATTAATGCAGTACTTACAGTGAAAGAATAGCTTCATTTTTTCTCCCTATATTGATTATAGATTTAGCAGGTGCTTATTTATCACTTGTATTAGCATTTTTTTAGGATTTGTTTTCTTGTGGAGTACATAACATAATTTATCGTCTTAATTAGACTCTCTAGTGCAGTATGCCGAGGATGTACAATTGTTATTAACCTTTCTATTAAGTATAAAAATTATTAATCATTCAGAACTGCTTCCTTTGTGTCCCATTGGGGCTGGCCAAGGAAAAAATCTAGAATAGGGTAGTCGTTCTTTTATTCCTATCCTTTGACAATATTAAACCCTTAATCTAGTTTTGTTGTAATTTTGGAATGGAGTGAGTTCCCTTTACTTGATTGACGGGGTTGTTTTACCACTTCAATATTTCCTTTTTCTTTTCTTACTAGTCCATAATGTATTCATCACTCCCACCCAATTTCTCGGTTGTATTCTAGTTAAAAACTTTACTCTTAGTAAATAGTGGAAATGACTCCTCTACCATAATCTTGAGGAGACTATAGAGCTAGTTGTTTAAATAACCATTCATTTTCCCTATTCACAAATTTCGTCCCGTAGGACAATCTTGCTTACATCCTCAAGAAATATTTATTTACACGGAGTAATTTCTCTTATAATATACAATTTTATACAATCTTTGCTTGCTGCAGTGCACACTTTTCAAGTAATCTTTTATTTACGCGTAAATATTTTTTCAAGTAATCTTTTATTTACACATAAATATTTTCTTTTATGAGGTAAATGTTGTACATAGTTCTTTACTTCATTATACGAAAATTTCCAAGAAAACTTTATTTCCATAGAAGTAATTTCTTTTACAATGCAACGAGTTTATACATTCTTTCACTTTCTGCAATATAAATTTATCCAAAAATAATTTCCAGTAAATTGTAGTTTCACATGCTCAAGAAAGTAGTTTTGATAGCAACAATTTTCTTTTAAAAAGTTTTGAGTGTGGTTTTAAGATAATCATCCTTTCTATCAAGAAACAGTTTCAGTAGCACAACAGTTCTATATAGTTTCATTTTCTCATAGAAAAATCACCTGTTTCTATTGTTTTCCTTAACTGCATTTAATTCATCGTACCCCTAAAAGGTAATTATCTAATTTAAATGCAAATATTTAACAAACATAACTATAGGAATAATTTCTCATAACATATTTCATACCACAGTCACATAATTATAGACTATGCACTTGTTCCTTATTTGTTTTTGGAAGATCGATTCTTTATAGATGAAACATCTCCACCCTTCCAATAAGAAATTGGCAATTACGTCCAATATTCCCCCCCCCCCAAGCTCCTCAATTCCTTTAGAACAGTTTCTTAAGGTAACAGTGAATTTGTTTTGGCCCGAGGACCCCAAGTCCAGCCTACAAACACTTCCTTCTAGTAGGGAAGCTAATCTCAAGAGGTTTTCCCACTGAACTCCTGTTCAGCTCTAGGATTTCATTCCTCTTTTTCCAACCCCCTTCTCCTTCCCCTCTCCTTCCTTTTCTTGGAGGAAGAGGAGATGAGGGAATAACTACCTTTAACTGATAATTGTCTGGTGAAATAAGAGTTACTGAAGTTCATAAGTAATTCCTTAGATCTTTCATAAAGACAGTGTAAATTTTCATAAACATAGTAATTACTAAATATTATTAAGAATAACACAATAACTAATTATCACTAGTTTACTTATCCGTAATAGTAAAAATGTCCAAAAATTAAATTACCCTGGGGACGTCACATTCAATCAAGAAAAAGATTTGGAAAAATCACTTTCTCTTCAAATCCTCTAATAGATTCAAATATTATTTTAATAATATTTTCCTTAAATCATATAGTTGAAACTTGATATATATTATAAATTTTTACTACAAAATATATTAATAATTCTTAAATTATTATTATTCTCAACCATTATTCGGGCTTTCTCACAAACCCCATACTTCTCAACCAAAAACGTTCAAATATGAATGGGCATTTCCTTTTGCGTTGCTTTCAAATAAATTTCTAGCCTGATGGGCCAATGATATAATAGGAATAACCATGGCTTCTAAGAAATCATCGCAAAGGAGGATGTCCTATGTTACTAGAAAATGATCCATTCTACTTGTGATTTGGTGTTGCCCACCCCTGCAATTTTTCCAAGAGTGAATATCATTGAGTGTCTTGACATCCACTAGCCACAGATCCTGAATTATGTCATTGAACAAGGTAAAAGTTGGATCTAGTCTGTGAACCACTCCACTCTTCTTTGCCAGATCATGTATTGTATTAAAATCTCCACCAACTATCGAACTTGATTTATCTAATGAATCTTTGATTCTAGAAAGCTTCCTTAGAAAGCCTTATTTTTGGAGTAGGGTATGAGGACCGTATACTACTGCGAGGTTAATCCATACATCCGAGCCTATACATCTAAATCAACCTATTAGATTGTCCATTGATCCTTACGAGTTATAGAAATACACCCATATAGGATCCCAAACGATATCCAAACCTCCAGTTGTGCCACGGGCATCAATTGTGATAGTGAGACCATTTTTCCAATACTTAGCTAAGAATTTATCAAGCTTGTCACTTGATAGTTTAATTTTTTGCAACAAAACAATCTTTAGGTTTTCTTTACTTATTTGCAATTTTAGGTATCAGAGCTTACCTAGGTTTTTTAGGCCCTAATGTTCTAGGAGGTGATCTTCTTCAGTTAACTAATGAAGTGTGAGGGAACTAATTTATGAGTTGACTCATTTGCCTTGAATTCAGGAGGAACTACATAGAAGTTTTGCGATCATACCTCCCTCATTCCACTAGTGCTAGTTCATATTGTGAGGAACTCTTTTGGCCATGTTCCTTGCTAGTGAGGGCATGGTTTGGATCCTTGCCCCACTGGGATAATCTAATACACCATTGGTTGAATGGGTTCCATAAGTGGTCCAGTTGGTTGGAAGGCATGTCATTCATATCCTCCTTTAACCAGACCCTAAAGAATTCAAGCATTTTGTTTCATCAAGATTGAGATAATATTGCTTCTCTTCTACATCTAGGAGTTTTCTTGTTTGCACTAACACCTCTTTCAATCTTGAATATTATTTCATATTCTCCAGAGTTTTCCATTTAGGATTGGTATTTTCTCCACCTGACATTGGTTTTGTTGCCTCTTTTATTTGAATAACCATTTCTGTGTCCTTTGGATCAATTGATTCGCTAGTCTCCATGTTTCGAGGGGATGCAAATGATTTCCCCCCCAATAGTTGTTGAGCATTGCTAGGTTTTTATATTTATTGGACTTGTGTCACCATATCTTGAGGATGGTTCGAAGCTTGCGATATAGAACTAGGCTGAGGTACTAATGTTAGACAACTAATCCTCAGGATTAAGCTTGGGTCAGCTTGAGTAGTTATTGGAGTTCAAGAAGACCCGAAAGCTAATTTAAATGTTTCATGTATGTATTAATATGTATACATTGTACATCATTGATTGAGATAGTCATTTAATAAATAGTTTATTTGGTTTCCAGTTTGATTGTCTTATAGTGGTATCAATTTGAGCCACAATTTTGTGTGGCCTTCTTTTGTGCTCATTGTTTTGGCTTGCCATGGTTTGTGTAAGAGTAAATCTGGGAAATGAAAAAAATATGATTAGTTCCATCCATAACTACTGTTGAGATCGTATAATAGATGTTGCGTATTGAAGGTGTGTACCAGATCATGATATGCCTAGTTTGGAGTTAACGATTTTTCATAGCATGTTTATAATTATTTTTTTGGAGAATCCACACTGGGGTCATTGACATATGGCTGCAAATGAAGTAAATGAAGACAAATATATATAAAAGCTACACTAGTTTATATCTAGATGTAGACGATAATAATGGAGCAGAAGTGTGGTAGTTGGTCTGTAGTTTAGGCGCTAATATTTTGTTGGGGTTTTCTGTGAATTTCCACTAGGATTCGATCTACAGTGGGCCTCCCATCGTAGCGAAATTATATGAATTTATGCTATGGGACTCATCCCCTTGATTTGTAGCTTGGCGTATCTTCACCCTATGTCATTTCCTGTATATTTGAAGTGGAGTTTAATATAGTTGGATGGTGAAGAACAATAGTTTGTGTGTGTTTTACAAATGAATTCTTTTGTAGAAATGATGTGTTTTAATATACAGAATGTGAAAAAGGACTGAGTGGGACATACAGTGTTATTTTGTGGTAAATTTATTGCAAATTTGAGACCGATTATGCTACGTTGACAAGATTTTGTGTGATTTAAGTTCTAGTATTTAGAATGCTTGAGGTTGCAGTCATAGACTTATTGAAAAAATTTCACAAATTTTGATAGTGGCCTCCAAATTTTCTACACCATAAGCAACAAAACCCTCTCAGCTCTCAACAAAGACATTAATAATGAGTTCATATTGAGGATTGAAGCGTTTCAAGGTGAGACGCCAAGTTGGAATCTGCATGGACGGCTGTAGAAACAACTAGTAGTAACAATGTTTGTTTTTTATTTGAGAAGATAGACGCAGATCAGACTGACCATATTTTGGCACTTACTTGTTCAGTCTGTTGTTAATGACAATTAGATGGATATGTTTTCTTTGACGACCTTTTCCAGGTGAGTACCTCAAGTTTAGCTCCCACTTTGTGTTGCTAGGAGGGAGCCACATGTCATTGAATGAAGGTCAGAAAGGAAAGGCGCGAGCGTTTGACCAAAACAAATGAAAACACATGAATTCACAAAATTTCATGGAGTTGGAGTTGTAGAGAATTCAATGGAAATGATTGTGAGCCGGCTAAAGGATTTGGCTGATAAGGCCCCTATTGTAATATATTGAAAATTGTTGAAGAAGAATTGTGAGCACTCTCTACTCTCTTTTGGACTTGGTGTTTCTATAGAATTCCAAGACAAATGTCCAGATGCGGTCCTCCTCTGCCCATTTAATTTTTTTTTTTGCCTTTATGTGATTTGAAGAAATTGGAATTGGAAGAACACATTTTTTTCTTCAATTTCAGTAATAGAATATCAGTTAATGTGTTGAAGTACTATGTTTCGATGGTGCATGAGAAACTCTGCAAACCGTAACTCTTGGTGCTATTGTAGTTATGTTTTTTTGTTGTTCCAAATAACATCTTAGACCTTAAATGTTCAAAATAGGTGCATGCTGTGAGTATCTTAGTGGTCATTAGATATTGTTGGCAATTACAGAATTTTGTTAGATATCATTGGAAATTGACATAATTTTATTTGATTTAGAAAGGTTGTTTGCGTGGATCGAGGGGCAGAGCATGTTATGAGAAGCTATTATGGTTGGAAAATTTTATATATTTATTTGGTATATTGAAGGTCACAAGTTCAAATCCTTGACAAGATAATTTTAGAAGAATTTTTTGTGTTTTTTATCACCAAATTTGTTAAAGTTGAAAAGTCAAAGTTTGAATTGAAGATTCGAAGTTAAATTTATGGTTTCAAAGTTTAATTAAAAGTGTATCATCAATTTTGTAGATGGGTGCATGATCAGTTGTACCCGACACCTGGTTAAATCATCGTAAAATTGTTTGTATTGGATGCATTTTTAGTGGTAGCCGACACCCCCTTTTTCAAAGTTGATTGCTAGAGAAAATGGCCAAACTTGATGATTTGTTACAGTTATTAAACAATTTAATGTCATATACTATTCATAACTATGTCCAAGTCAGAAAGGACATGCTCTTTGACATCTAATCATGTTTGCAAAATGCTAAAAGAAAAATTGAATTCTGGGAGCTAGAGTCCGAGTTTTAGTGAGATGAACTACATGAATTACAAAAGACGAATTATGAACTTGTTCTTTTTCAGAACAATAGTTTGTTTGAGCCTGATCATTAGTCAGAGAATGATTAGAAAAATGAAGTGATTTTAGTGGAAAATTTGGATGCGGTTAGAAAGTCTTATATGAAACCTTTTATGAGACCATGGGAAGAAATTAAACACAATTAACATAGAACTTGTTTGGGTTATAACAAGGATATTCTAGATGTATATTTTCATATTCCATATCTTTTTAAACCTATACAATTCCAAAGTGCTGGATTTCTGGATGGTGTTGTTCCAGAACAAGTTGATCAATGCTAACAATGTTAAAGAGTTAGACATGTGAAAGATCAATGTTTTGATCTTCACCCATGTCAGCATTGTGGAAAGTGTAGTCACCATACAAATAGATGTTCCAAAAAGAATACTACTATAAAGGAGAAGCTAAATTTCAGATGGATTGTTTCTTGGGATTGGATGAAAACAACCAAGAATATTTACAGGTCATACCGAAGAATATGTTTGGGAGTGACGACTAGCCTTGTAGTAATGAAGAATACTTCTCACCATATATCCGACAAGGCGAGAATTGTTGATAGTTTGCTACATGTTCAAGTTCGAGATGTCAAGCGAGCCTGAGCTAGAGTTGAGTTGATTGAGTTGTTTGTGAATGAGCACTTCCATATTTGGAATTGTTTGAGGAACTGCTGTGATAGTTCTAGAGGGAACTGCTGAAATAGTTCCAAAATTTTTGGTCATCTTAAAACCACATTTTTTAATTGTTCTGATAATTGTTATGAAGGTTCTAGACTTGGTGTTGGTTGAGACCTTGAGTTCTCCCATATTGGGTTGTGGTCATTCTTAAAGACCATTTCTCGAGAGACATTCAACTCTTGGTTGAGATGCATTTTTTGAGTTTTGAACTCTCATTCTTGGACTTTGTTACATCCCTTCAGATTAAGGGGGGAATGTTAGACAACTATCTTCGGTTAGTTTGAGTAGTTATTGGAGTCCAAGAAGACCCGAGAACTAATTTAACTATTTGTTGTATGCATTAATATGTACACATTGTACATCTTTGATTGAGATAATCATTTCACTGAGAGGCACATTCTACAACCCAGTATGATGTGTAAGCATGTCCGTTTATCATCAAATTTGAAATTTTTCTCATGTCGGCCAAAATAAAAAAATAAAAGTCTAAAAATAAAAACAATTTATTTATATTTTTATATAGTTATTCAAATTCAACGTATATGATAAAATAACTATTAAACACATAAGATAATTGTATTGTAATATTTTTTCATATACATTGAATTTTAATGGATCATAAATTTACCTACAACAAAAATTTAACACATTAAAATTCCAAATTTGGTAAATTTTTAAACATCTTTACTATTTACTAAAGTCAATATCATTTCATAAAATAAAATAAAAAGGTTATTTCAACACAAAGAATCGAAAACCTTGCTCCTAATTTTTTTAATATTTCTTTTAATTAAATATTTGTAAAATGAATCAAGGTAAACCATATCCTATGGATATATTAAATCTATAAAGACATAAATATTTCCAAATCAAAGTTGTAATATTTGAATTTTTTTATCATGCTATGTAAAAAATATCATTAAATCTTATATTAATATTAATATATTAAAATATTAATATTATAAATTTAATAAATTAAGGTTAATACAATATTAAATTTAATATAATATTAAATTTGTTATATTATAATTTGTATTAATATGTCATGATATATATTAAATCTAGATATATATGGGAGGGAAGAACAAAGACAAAGTGATAGAGGTGGAGAGATAGAGGGAGTGAGAGAAAGGGAGATAAAGGGAGAGAGAGGAAGGATGAGAGAAGACTTGCGAGACATGAGGAGAGAGGCAAGAAGAGAGAGATAGGGAGAGGGAGAGATAGATATATATGTAGGAAGAAAACATGTATTTTTGGGGAGGGGGTAGGTGAGTTAGAGAGACAAGGAAGGAGAGATGGAGGGAGATATAGATATAGATGGAGGGGTGAGAGAGGGAAGAATAATTCTTGCACTGGATGCATTAATTTCAGTGTAAATGGTTATTTCTAATCCTATTTGATTTCTTACATTGAAGGAGATAAACTAAAGGACATGTGAGAGGAGGAATGAAGAGAGAGAGAGAAGCAGAGGAGTGAGAGAGGGAGAGAAGGGCAAGAGAGAAAGAGGGATACAGAAAGATGGATGGGGGAGAGAGGGGGAGAGAGATAAGGATTGAGGGAGGGAGATAATGAGAGAAAGCGCGCGCGAGAGAGACAGAGAGACAGAGAGAGATGGGAGAAGAGAGAGGGAGAAAAAAGAGATGGATTTGCAAGGGGAGAGAGGGAGGGAAGAAAAAATACATACAAAGAGAAAAGCTGAGGGAGAGAGAGGGGGTGAAAAGCAAGATATGGAGAGAGAGAGTGTGTGTGTGTATGGGGGTGAGATAGGGAGAAAAAGAAGGAGATATGGAGGGAGATATAGATGGAGGGGGGAGAGAGGGAAGAAGATTTATTGCACTAAACACATTGAATTCATGGTAGATGGCGATTTCTAATCCTATTTTATTGCTTGGACTAGATGCATTAATTTCAGTGTAGATGTTTATTTCTCATAATATTTGATTACTTGCACTAGTTGCATTGATTTTGGTGTAGATGTTGATTTCTAATCCTATTTGATTGCTTGCACTAGATGCATTGATTTCATTGTAGATGTTTTCTAATTCTATTTGATTTCTTTCACTAAATACATTGATTTCAGTGCAGATGTTGATTTCTAATTCTATTTGATTGCTTGCACTATATGCATTAATTTCGATGTAGATGGTGATTTCTAATTCTATTTGATTGCTTCCACAAGATGCATTGATTTCAGTGTGGATTGTGATTTCTAATCCTAATTGATTGCTTGCACTAGATGCATTGATTTTAGTGTAGATGATGATTTCTAATCCTATTTGACCGCTTTCACTAGATGTATTGATTTTAGTGTAGATGTTGTTTTCTAATCGTATTTGATTGTTTGCACTAGATGCATTGATTTCAATGTAGATGTTGATTTCTAATCCTATTTAATTGCTTGCATTAGATGCATTGATTTTAGTGTAGATGTTAATTTCTAATCTTATTTATGCTTGCATTAGATTCATTGATTTCAATGTAGATTTTTTCTAATATTATTTTATTGTCTACATGAGATGCATTGATTGGAGTCTAGATGATTATTTATGATTTGTTGTAACTCAATGTATGATGGTGCATTAACTTAAAGTGGTTGTATTAGCAATGTGAATTGGTTTCAATGTAAGCACAAAAAAATGATTGACAATTTGCATTGATTTTTGCGTTATAGTAATTCAACTTATTAATACTGGAGAGCAAGAGAGACAATGTATGATGTTTACTACAATAGTTCGAGTTAAAGAATTGAATGGTTTACCATCTCAACTATCCTTTTCATATAATCGATATGAAAAGATGGAAATGCTAACAAATAATTTAAATATTTTGTAAATCTGACCACTCATTAAAAAAATCAAAATTACATTATTTCTTGAATTTTTCAAAACAAACTATAGATAAAAGAAAACCGTCAAAATATTTTGAAGGAAGTAAATTATTTCCAACATTAGCAATGAAACAAATGATTTCAAGTGTGATATTGATGCAATAAATTATTAAAACTACTCTTCATAATATATTTAGTAATACATGGAGGGAAACTATTAAAAATTATTAATTATCAAAAGTTGTGATACCTAAAATTAAATGAAATATATGTGCAGTATCAATGTTGCAAACTATTGACAAAATTGTCTCATTTCTTCATCACCAATCAGTCACTGATAGACAATTACAGACACATATAGAAATATAACACAACAACTGTAACATTCACAAACATTTCCGTCCAAATCCAAACACATAAACACACAAACCACTAAAAGCATCCAAACATAGATGTACAAACCTTTCAAGGTAAACAACAAAAACAAAATTAAAGATGAGAATGATACAATCATGTCAAGCAAAGAAGACATAATGTAAATTTCAAAGTATGAATTTTACCTCAAACATATACATACTAATGATAATCTAAAAATGTGTTATTGTTACCCACAACTGAACCTAGATCCATCAAACTCTGGGTCTATCATGCACCGAGAGGTATCAAATCCCTCGAGGTGTGGACCTTTCCTCAAATTCCACACTCCAAAAAGAAGACTTGCGATTTGATCCCTCTGGACGCATGATAGATCCGGAGTTAAGTAGATCAAAGCTGGTTTAATATACAATTTATTTGATTTCTATTTTGATTTTTTTACAACCAAAAGGTTCGGCTGAGGTTTAGATCACTTTCTTTTCCTGTCTCCTACCTTCTCGAAACTATCTTCCTCTTCTTCTTCTTTTTTTGTCTTCTTTCTTGTTCCTTCGCTATCCTCAGAAAGAGTTTTCGAATAAGTAGCCGCATTCATGGCATCGTCTTTATTTGAAAGACACATGCTCGTAATCTAACGGATGTCTTTAGATTGAATCGTGATACTCCAGATCTATTGATTTTACGAGTGGCTGCCAGAGGTTCATGTGAATGCATATCCGGGCATATCCTACATGTCTCCTCCTTTTAGTGATTTATGAGATCTTGACCAACTAGAAATCTTGTGGTAGCAAGAATATGCAGACCCAAACTGGGGCTCCCATATATTGTTCTTTCTCTGGTAAGCATGCTCGCTGAGTCTAACGTGGGGTGGAGGTTGATTAAAGCCATGTGTTAAACTTCACGATTCTTTTCAATGATTTTTTCGTGGTCTCTTTTCTAAATATGTAGTAAACAAGTGATATGGATTGCGTGAATCACGCGATTGCGGTGACACGCTATCAACCAAAGCAAACCATTTGATTCCAATATGACAGGTGGTAATTAATTGATATTTTAAATTAAATATATTATTCTTTGATTTCAAACTTAAAAGGGTTGAATAATTTTCATACATCATCGCTTGGATGATGTATTGAACAGGAATATTCCCTTAAATCAAATAATGTCAGAGCATTTATTTGAAAAACAAAATTCCTTAAAATCAATTCAGCATCATTATTATATTATTAATATCATGATAATAAAAAAATATTATAAAAAATATAAAACTATTTAATATTTCCATTGAAAAAACAAAAATTGCATATGAACTTGTACTGCATGTTAGAGATTATTGCATTTATTGCACTGTACATGAAATAATATATACTCAGCACACAGTTAACTAGAGAAAGCAAAGGCATAGTCGATGTTTAAGTAAGGCCGTCTTAAACAAACACGCGAAACAAAAAAGAGACAAAAACCGTGGATTCACCGTGCGTGAGCCATCCAAGTCTCCATAGGGCTGTGACAAGAACTCTCCAATTCATTTGACAAAACTTAATTGAAATGTATGCTTAAGAAAAACCGAAAATCACAAAAATCATTGACACATATCAAAAAAAAATTATTCAGATTATTCATCAATACAAATGGTGGAAATATCCAAAAATGCACACACGTTGCAAAATTTCTAATACGTAGATTTCAAGAAATTCAGATTGTCTCCTTTCCCTCAGGCCGCTTATGATCTGAAGGTAGACTTATTGGCCTGTCGCTAATTATTGGTACCTTCGCACAGAACTGCGTCAAGGTTACACAGACTACTATGGCTCCCTAAATTATTACTCAGAATGAGTATGAGGCCCAGACAGGTCTAATAAGGTTTCTCTCCGATGTAGTTTCCCGGTGGAAAGTAATTGCACGTCATGAAAATCTGACCGTTGTAGCAAACAACCTTGCACAGCCCAGGCTTCTGGAGTTCTTCCACACTATCTGCGTGTAGTGGCCACACATCTCATCTCCGATGCACGAATTAGTTGTATAGTCGTAATACTTTTTCTCGTTCACCCAGGCAAAAACTGCATCGTAGGGCTGCCAATTCTTTCCACTTCCCCAGAATATGTTCTCCCCGTACGGACCGTACGAATGCTTCAGTTCACAGTCACTGCGCCTCTGCTCTGCCCATCACCGTGCATAACTAGCAACATCCTCATCCCATACCAGTGGTGCCTCTCCAACCTGAGCCCTTGCCTGGTTCTGAGGAACCAAAAACTGCTGGGCTAAACTGCTTTCGTATGCAGTTGTTTTGTTGAAACTGAAAACCTTGCGTGGTGGTGGAGGGTGCGGTTCTGCCGGCGGCCATGATGCATCCACAACAAAAGGAAGCAGCAGCAAGTAAAGCAGACTCATGCAGATGACAATATTTAAAGAGGCCCTTCTCATCGTTATGTGCATCGTTCAGTCAATCTGCTGTCCCAATTCGAATGAAATGCACTGAAATTCTCAAGGTATGCAGGTGCAGTTATAATACTATTAGAATCCTTGGAGATCGAGAATGTTGGTGGTGTCCGACAACTGAGCGGACCCATAAAACTTCCATCCATGTTCGAACGTGGGTAACCGTCCAAACGCTCCCTGAATCTTCGTAGGTACTCTGTATTGAACCTTCTCTGTAGATAATTAAATCAGGATGTACAAATCGAAAACCAATAGCTCACACCCAACGTGCACTACGGCCTCGCACGACGAGGTTTGTTTGTCCCCACCGGCCTTTGATTCGACGTTGAGCCTACCATCCACATATAAATCACAATATAAGTCAACCACGAAATCGCTCGGCATCTATTGAGAATAAAGTATCTTCCAAGCAACCTTACACAAGTATAAAAATAATTTAATATATCAAAATAATTTAGATTCCTCCTTATACTTCTGATCCGTAAGCTACACTAACTTCCCAAAACGAAAGGTAATTACTTAAATTTGCATGTTTTTCTAAGAATGGTAGTTACGAAAGAATATAGTAATATGTACAAGTTTTGAAATAAAATATCTTCCG
This sequence comes from Pinus tabuliformis, assembly GCA_031772625.1. NCBI lineage: Eukaryota > Viridiplantae > Streptophyta > Pinopsida > Pinales > Pinaceae > Pinus > Pinus tabuliformis. The sequence continues at coordinate 1,428,314,888 of CM062818.1, forward strand.
TCGTGGACTTATAGATAACCTCAGTATATTATATTTCGCTCTATTCTAAATATTTTTATTCCAAAATGTACAATCACATTTATAAAATTATGATATGTTTTTACAACAATATACATATCCATATAAGCATGAGATGAGGGCTCTTCATCGGGTGCTAAGTTGAAGTCTCATTGGAATGAGTTGAGGATGAGAATCAATTTTTGGGGAATTAAACTATCCTATGGAGCATCCAAGCTTAAATTTTATTGGAATTGGTTGAGGATGAGAGTCATTTTTTGGGGAATTAAACTATCCTATGGAGCATCCAAGCTTCACTTAGCATCACACATTGTGATGATAACATTCCACTAATATATAGATAATTGTTCCATTCAATGTTGGTTTGGCAAATAAAAATTCTTGTCATTATACATGAAATGTAAAATTATAATTATATATGTTTCCGTATATGAGGGGAAGGGGGAAATATTTTTTTTATTATATTTTATTTAAGCTAGAATATAAATATTACAACAAAACTATAAAATTTATGATAATACTAAATTTTCATAGAGAAATCTAACTAACATGAAAGTATTAAATGTAAGTCTAAAAGGCTTCTCGATACAATCAATAAGAAGTAAAAAGAAAAAAAGTCATCAATAAATTAACCTCGTTTATAAGCTTAGCACATCAGAGGTCAAATTAAAATTATATGTGTGTGGGTGGAGATAATTTTGATTCATTATATTATATAAAATTAAAGTGGCGCAAGGATGGATAAATATCTATGGTCTTTCTCCACAACGACAACTAGGGTTCAACCCTAGTTGGTCGCTTTCATTCATCCCCCCTCTCAGGTCATCCTCCCTCTTCATTGGTGGCACCCCTTCTTTCTGCGAGATCAATTCTTCCATTTACTTCTGATTTTGTGCTTGGATTTCTTTCTCTAGCCTTGTCCTCTCCTTCAGCTCTCATGGAAGCACATAATCTCAAATCGCTCTTTACTTCTGGTAAAGGTATTATCTCTTTTAGAGATGTGGTAAACTCTGGATCTAGTTCTCTTCCTCCCATTGATGTGCTACATGAAGCCTCTACGACCACAATTCTGATGGGGGTCAAGCTATTAGTAATGCATTGTGATTTTCGAAAAAAACTTTAGTTTGTAGATTTAATGGCCTCTAACCTTTCTTATTTTACTTCGATCAGTGGATCACAAGCAATGAGAAACCCCTTCTCTCTAATGGACTTAATATCTATCCTTTGGCTCGTGGTTGTTTGTGGTGATTTTCGAGGGGTTAGAAGACATTAATGATATTTCCAATAATGGCTCCTGGTTTTAGGGTACCACATGGATTTTTATGTAGCCATGGTCCCCCTTCGATCCTCTTATAGCTTCAATTTCTTATGCTCAATTTTGGTCTAGGCTTCCAAATCTTCCCCTACAAATATAATGTGAAACAACATGAGTATTAAAGTCATTGATTCCCAAGTAGTGGACAAAAATGAAGAAAGTGATAGTTGTCATAGTTGTAACCTTCTAAAATTCCACAAGATTCTAGGGAGAATAATGGCCACGAAGAGATAATATGATTAGAGAAGGATGTTACACTAGGTGGGAAGATAAGGGTAAGCATGGCTAGAGAGAAATATATGCTAAGGAAGGAAAAAGGAAATATTTTCATATTTAAAAAACTCCTAGGTATTGAAAAAATGAGGTAGACCTTAAAAATATGATGGTATTAAAATATATTTGTGAAAGAAATAATTAAATACCACTAAGTCAAAACATTTAAGACATTAGAGAAGCCTGAGGCTCTAGGGGAGTTGTTATGGCCACAACTTACTAGTTGGGAGGAACACGCTTGTTCCTATTATATTCCCAATAATATAGATAAATAAAAAAATTATTGTAGTCGGTTTTTTATTAGAATGGTCGTTTTGAAAATAAGATTCTAGTAACTATAATTTGGAATATAGGTGTTGTATTAGAAACAAATGAATATTAATACAAACACTAAGTATTTTTATGATTGCATGTAGTTGTTTAAAATAAATAAACCATGGATGTGTGTGGTTTTGATGGTAAAATAAATATAAGCACATATATTGTTTTATGGAAAATGAGGAATATATGTGTTGTATTAGAAACAAATAAATATTAATACAAACACTAAGTATTTTTATGATTGCATGTAGTTGTTAAAAATAAATAAACCATGGATGTGTGTGGTTTTGATAGTAAAATAAATATAAGTATATATATTAATTTATGGAAAATGAAATGTAGAATAGGTTTTCTTTGTTATGATAAATAATGGAAAAATAAGAATGAATTCCTTCTTTATAACCATGTCTTGATATTTTTGCATAGGAAAAGTATTAGTATGGTTGTAATAGGAATAAAAAAAAGTATAAGTGTGAAAATTATTTATCTTACTGGGAATCATCATATGCTCTTACGGGAAAAACCATGTAAGCTTAGTAATTTTTTGAGTTTATATGGAGAATTACAAAATCGTTTACCTCCATATTCCACCACTACCTTCTATAAGTTATAGGGACAAATATTCTACAACTATCTATCTATCTTGGTTACAAAGGAAGATATTCCACAACTACTTTGCATAGGTTACAAAGGAATATTTAGAGCATGCGTTATGGTCAACATTTAAAAGAAAGAATTAGTAAAGGAATCCAAAACATTATGAAACAAAAATAATTTCCAATAACAAATATAAATATATCGATTAATAGAACTCAAACATGAAAATCTGAGATGAAATATGTTTCGAAAAGAACAATGGAACCAAAATGATTTACAAGGGGAAAATGTATTTTAGAGTTCATTTAAAAGAAGAATCAAACCATATATACAAAGAGGGTCTGGAAATATTTTCTATCAACAAATTAGTTCAGAATGTCTTAATACTCTAAAATGAGTTTCTTAGCATACTCTAGAGTTAATTTGAGTACTATTTTTACAGTAAAGGGTACCAATTTAATATTGTAGAACCCTTGAAAAGATAATATCATTACTAAGTACAGTGTATGAAAATAAGTAACTTATAGGATAAGAGATCTATGAAGCGATCGTGACAACCCTTCAATGATGTTATCCTCCACTATTTATATATAATTCAAATAGAGGAAGTGATATGAAGGGGTATGTTATCACTCAGGTTATTCCCCAAAGTTGTAAGAAAGGGAATACGGCCGAGGTAACCATAGACCAATCTTTTAGATACAGATTCTAGCCAATCTGCATCCAGAGAGGGCTCTCTCTTTATAATTTAGCTTTGTTTTTTAAATGTGTTAGGCTAGCTATGAAGTACAAGGGTTTTGTTTTGATTTTGGTTGGAGGGATGGAGATTCAATAGATCAGTGAGGTAAAAGTGGAGAGTTTCAGTCCATTGGGCATGATGGAGTCAAAGAATGATAGTTTCCTGGATCAGGTTTCTTAACAGAGGAGATATCACAGAGCAAGGTACTCAAATATGGAACAATTTATAGGTTGGAATCAGATTGAATGGAGTCAATTGGGTGAAGGGCAGTTAAGAATCCTTCATCATGTTGACATAGGGAAAATGGTTGATTGCTGTTGAGGAGCAATTAAGAATTCCTCAGCAAGTATTCAGGGTGAAAGAATCAGGGGAAACAGGAGCAATTAAGAATTCATTGTTTATACTAATTATGAAGAAAACATAGATAATAACAAAGACTAAACACAGAGTGCAATCAAGAAAATTCTGAGTTATTATTTCTCTCTATTATTTAGAACATGAAACATAGATGATATAATAAACATAGAAACTATAAAACACAAGTTAGAAGGGACTTATTGATCCATAAGATGATTCAAGAATTCTGTAACATGGTCCTCAGCATCATTTCCTCATTCAGTAAGCCAGACAAAAATGGTTCCAACAGCCTTTTATTCCAGGAAACTTCAGTATTACAGTCAGAGACTATGAACATCCAGCAACCAACAACCAACAACCAACCCCAAATACTTCGTCTCGGGGTATTCGTACAAAATTATCAAATACCTTACAAAATATCTAAAGAAGATAATATTTGATGTTCATTAATGTGTTTTACAAAGATAGAGATAGACAGTCATCGAAAACAGGGGAACAATAAATTTATGTAATAACTTTGATGCTGTGCTGGCTGTTCCGTATTTATGAGATGTACTGGAGGTAGATGTTGCAAGTCGGTTCACGACCGTCTTGTACTGATACTCTATGCTGGTTATTTTTCCTTGGGCGGACTTTCTTTAAGTCTGATGTGATGCGCTTTTACCCGCATGATTGTGATTCATTTCTGTTCTTCGCACTATAACAGATGGTCCAAAATTTTCAACTGACCAAAGATACCTTTATAAAATTTCCAACATACTTTGCCACCATTCCGGTCCCGGTATTTTATGTCTCTGAAGCTTCCTCAAAGTTTCGTCAGCGTCTGTGTATCTGAAGAAATTAGGTGGGATGGTGAACAGATGCTTCACCTCGTGCTTAATGTAGAACAAATTTTCCAGGCTGTCATAGAGGGATTGGCCAGATGGAAGTGCTTTTTCTCCTGAAGTACTTGATGATGTATTAACTTGACTAATAGCATATGTATTCAATTTAAGGACATAGTCCTTGTGTTTCATCAGACGATCATTACTTCCCAAAGGACTTGGAAAACCTTTTTCATGCAAGACTGTAAACTTTTCTATGAAAGAATTAATCTCTATCTGCATGTCCTGGCATCTTATGTCCAAATTTTGCATTAGAGTTCTCATGGTTAGAACTCTCTTGATGTCTAGAATGGTGCCTGTTCTGTCTCTAATATCCAGTGCTTCTAGTTCTTTGCTGGTCTTGGTGTTCAAAAAATGTATTAGCCGATTAGCTTGTTCAGGCATCTACCCCAATAAAGCTCTTGTCTTTTGAATCTCCACTTGGGCCAATCTTATTAAGTCAATATTCTCATAAATGGTTTGGATAGACCTCCACACATCACTAAGGGATTGTGTGATGTTGGTCCACAAAATTCCCCTGATTTCTGCTAGAGGTTTATCCAAAGAGAGATATTTTTCTAATGTTCTCACCTTTTTCTCCAATTCTTTGACCTCCCTTGTTTTCTCTGCTACATTCATCTTGGATTTATCATAACTTTGTTCAAATTTTGCCAGTTTTTCTTTTACCTACTTCAGCTCTGACACTTGGAGTTTCAATTGCTCCATGGCTTTTATTAATTGCTCTATGCTCATGACTGTATTGTTGCCTGGTGCTGTTGCTGCTAATGTCGTTCCTGCTGTTGATGCTGAGAAAGTGGGAGGCAATGCTGATATAAGTGTGGAGGGGGTAGCAGTGACTGTTGGAGCTACTTCAGGTGGTTGGGAGGTCAACTCTCCCTGCTTTTCTTGTAGATCTTTCTCCAATGCCTACTCTTTCTCACTCAATCTCTCATTCAATCTCATGAACAGGTCCATCATGTCCTCTTCATATTTCTGCTGGACAACTTCTGCAGTCGGTGGATGCATAGAAGGAGGCAATTTCACCTGTTTTCTGAGGGCAGCAATGTCCTCTTATTTCTTCTTCATCAATGCCTTTATACCTTTGGCATCTTTGGGATCATGTCCCAGCTCAAGGATAATATCTTCCAAGGATTTGATCATGTTGTCCATTGCTAGAGAAGAAGCTTTCTCCAAATCTAACTGAGCAGAGGTGTTCTCCAAGGAGTTTTGCAATTTATGAGCCAACATTGCTTTATCAGCTAGTGTGGAGTATACCATTTCTCTAGTCTATTTGTGTAGCTCATTCTGGTCTATTGGATGAATGTCTTTGGCCAAGACCTCCAGATTTTTCCTAATGTAGTCAGCTACTGGTTGCTGCACCTTGGGCTTGAAATAACTCATGATCATTTTGCCCTCCTTAATGTCATAAGCTGACATTAATCTTCGTTGTTTTGTGGGAGCCATCTTAAGATACTGGTTATAAATATGCAGCCTTAGTGGATCATTTCTAGCCTTTATCTCCTTGAATGTCCTTTTGATGTCAGAGGGTTGCCTGCTTGGTGGCCTAGTGGATGAAACTTCCACACTATGTTGCCTTTCTAGCTCTTGCCTATGTGAGCTAGTTGATGTTTCAATCACTGGAGAAGTCTGCTGGATGGTTACCCTATCTACTCTTATACTTTCTATTGTTTCTTCAATGATTTCCTCTTCAGACAGAGGATTTATTCTTTGCCTTTTTTCCCCTGGTTGTTCTACAGGTCCACTGATAGGTGTGGCTTCTTCCTTGCCTCTTTTCTTTCCTTTCTTCTCATTTAGAGGAGTCTGTAATGAAGGAATCTCTACTACTTTGGTTTGGACCGGAGGAATTTGCCCCTGTTGATCAGTCATTTCTTTCTGCTCCATGTCTGCCACTTCCTTGCCCTTAGAAGACCCTGTAACTACTGTGCTGGTTTCTTGTACAAGTTTCTGTGAAGTTCCAGCAGAGGATGTGCCCACTCTGGTTTGCTGAGGCAGCTTGAAAGATACCTGTCCAAAAGAGTCCAGGTCAAGGGTCTTTGCAAGATCTTTCATAGCTTGTTCCATCTTTTCTTGTTGAGTAAGTTCTTCTATTAATGTACCCTCTACCTACTCATCCTGATTAGCAAATTGTTCTACTTGAGGGATCCTATGATGTATTTATGCTGATAGCCTGTTTCTTACTTTTTTGTCACTTATAAAGCTATTTGGGTCATATGGCACCCGCTAGGAATTTTTCTTCAATTTAATGTCTTCCCCTAATATCTTATCAGCATCTTCCCATGCCTCCCTCTTGTTAATGATAAAAGGGCCTAATTGGTTTCTTATTCTCAGCTGAGCCTTTTTATTTACATTGCAAAAGGGAGTTAAATCTGCATTGATAAGTTGCATGAAATACTCTAGTGCAAATAGTCTTATGGGCACATACTTGGGTAGCTTGTAAGTGCACAGTTCACAGCCATATATTCTGATTTCGGTGTGATTCTGGTAGAGGTACCAGTCACCTATTCTGTAGTTTTTGGAGAGTTGTAAAATATTCTTTATATCACTAGAGAGCCTAGGAGGAGGAGCTCATATCAATAGAGTGGAGGCTGGATGTATAAACCAATCAATGAATTCACAGTAGGTATAAGGGGATTCATAAACATCGTGGAAGACCGAGGTCCAAAAGATCATAGACCTCCTCTCTCCTTTGGAATCCAATTTCCTGATGGGAAATAAAAAACTGTCTGGCTGATAATATAGCAGAAGGTGGTATATGAATGAGGTGTACTTGAAGACTCCTTCTCTTTCTAGATTTATGAATTGCTCATTGATTTTATTGGCAATGAAAGAGGCATAATCATATTTGACAGCAGGGGGTTGTCTTGGAGTAAACATTGACAACATAACTAAGTTGGTCTCATTAAAAAATTCACTGGTTTTGAATCCCAATATAAAGGATATCATGTCAAGAATAAGCTTGCCTATTTCAGTGAACCAGGCATGTACATAGGGAGGTGGGCCTTGGGGCTGGCAATCTGGCTTCATGAATAATTTAGCAATCCGGGTTATTTCTGAATTGGGCAATTGAGAGCCTTTCTCAAGCAAAAATCCCATGGAAAGAGGAGCAAGGGGCTGAGTGGGATGGAAGTGTAACATCTCATTGATAGATTCAGTAGTTATGTAAAAGAGAATAGTTTGGGATGGGGTCATAACTGCTTTACTAACAGGGTCATAGTTGGCACAACAGTGGCGAATAATATCTGGGAACACATTAACTGAGGGAAGATAATACCTGAGAAGATTAGATTCCCATATTCCATAGATATCAGAGTTGCTCAGATGACTATTCCTAGTTAGGCAAAATGCTTGGAGATGGTTCATATCACCATATAACTCTTTAATTTGAAAATCTCTATCAGCCAAGGCAACCAATCCTGGTCTTTATGAGGCGTATTGAGGGGTGCCACATTGAGGGCCACAGGAGCTTCCATTTATGGTTTTTGTATTTTTCCAATTGGAGGTCGGGCTTCTGTGGAAAAATGGGAAAAAGAGTAATTCTGGGTGTATTTTTTATGAGAGTTGCAAACTCATTCTGCATGAATTTGGCTTTCTTGTGTAAAATTCAAAAAGAAAAAATGCAATTACAGGTTTGGGAGCTGAATCGGGGTAAATACATGTTTTTTAGAGGCGAACAGTGCAATTGCAGGTTAACCGACAAGCTGCGGAGCAGGATGCTGGACTTTGTTTGGCCAGGTGGTGAACTGTATGCTTGAGCAGTTACTAGAACGTAGTTTGCATGAAACAGTTTCGCAGAGAAAAATGAATGAAAATGGGCAAAAATGACATTTTCTCGACTTTTTAACAAAATTTGGCTTTCGCGGGGCTTTTGGTGCTTTTTGGTCAGATGTCGTCATCGGGATGTGACGTCTTGTCGTGACGTGAGGGTATGGGGGGATGATGTGGCGGTGACGTGCCAATGACATCAGCGGGCGGGGTCAGTGGGAGGGCAGTAAGCGGTATTGGCCCACACCGCTTATGAGCCAGAGTGGTTTGGGGGGGGGGGGAGGCAGCAAGCAAGGTGTGAGCCGTCCGATGAGCGGGCGCCAATCGGATGGTTGGTGCTTACTGGAGGTGGCGGACGGTTACAGCGTGGGACCCATTTATTATATTTAAAGTTTATAACAAACTAGGGTCATTTATCATTGGTTTGCGATGCCGCGGGTTTGGTTATTAATTAACCCAAGGTTAATCAATTCCATGTTTGCACATGAAGGGCTATTATAAAGTTCCAAGTACACCTTTAATCCCCACTCTGATAATAATATGGTTTATATTTAAACCTGGGTAGGGTATGTAGAATATAGGAATTTTAATGTATTAATAATATATGGGAAAGGGGAGTTTATACAAGGGATTTATATAATGAAGTTAGCAGTTAATATGAATATGGTTTATGAATTGGGAAGTGCTGAGTCTAATGTTTGAGGAACTTAGGCTAAGGGAATGAAAAGGGTTTTACACAAGAAATGTGGCTTCTTTGCCTAAAGTAAGAATGTGGTTTTACTCAAGCTTTTTCATGAAATGAGATGGAGTGATTTGGGGAAATTGAGTAGATCTTAATATCCTTGGGGGTGGGGTTAGTAAGTGATTTCGGAGAAGTGTGAAGGAAATTTAGTCACGCCTCACTTGATTTGTAACCAAACAACTGCCATGGTACTTAGGATAACAATAAGATGAACATCCTTGAGGGACAAAATTAATCATAAGCATGCTTCTGCAATACCAAACTGCCTACCCAGCCTACAGTACCTAACATTTTTTCTTCCTTTATCTTTGGGTACATTTAGACTATCAAACCCTTCTAGCTTTTCTTTTCTTTTCATTGTAAGCCTATCTAAGTCTACACCTATTTCTTCCAAGGGCTTAGTTTAAACAATTGAGCTCCTTCTCTTCTCTACCTAACTATTTATCTGCAAAGATTAAACATTTTGGACAAATTTTATTCTCTATCACTAAAATAAGAAATTGAAACATGAACTAGCAAAGATTAAGCTTTTTGGCCATTCATCAATTGCAGCATAAAGTTCAACAAACTGCACATGAAACTTTTATTTGCAGAGCATGAAATAGTAGTGGCATTTGGACTTGCACACTTTCCTGGTCCTTTTTATTTGGGGTTCATTTCTTTCATTTTTTCTTTTTGACCACTTCATTCTTTTTACCCTTTGATCTTTCTTTTAGGGTATACCCTCTTTTCATTTTTTAATTTTTTGATTTTTCAAAATATGGAAAACCTTTGCAGTAGGGAAAGAATGAACATATTAGGGATTTTAACTAGTTAATCATGAAATATGACACCTATTGGTATAGGAGCATAACACTAGCTCCACTTGGGGATGGCTTTTCCTGGTGAAAAGTCAAGAACAACAGGTCAGATGGCCTTATGTACAATTCTTGCTACTTTCCAGAACCTTCATTTGTTGTGAGTAAACAAAACTGTACAAAAGGATTATGTAAAACATACACATCTCTCATGAGCTGATTCAAACAATTGCACCTCTGTTTTGGATAGTTTTTCTAAATGTTTGTTCTTATGTTTTCAGCTCCCAAGTCTTCTTCTACAACTTCTGATAAACTAAAAAATGAGGCAAAACACAAAAGTGGTAAAATTATCTGACTGTCCCTCAAAATTTTCCGCACATTCCTTCCTATTCTTATTGCTGTAATAAACTGCAGAAATTGAACTTCACTATGTACAAGTCATAGTTAGGATGTATCAACAAACTAGATCAAAATAGTGTTTTAGCATCCGACCATTAACTGATCCTTCTTCTTCTTATGTCCCATCCAGGCTTTTTAGAAAGTAAGTATTGTTACCTTGTGAAGCCTAGATAATAAAAGGTCCCTTCCATAGGAAGTCAAACTTCCCATGTTTTCCTTTATCTTCTCTTTTGTAATCCCACTTTAACACTTTGTCCCCTATGAAGAAATCTTCTACCTTGGTCCTCTTATCAAATATCTTCTTGAGTTTTTCTTGTAGCACTTGAGATCTTTGATATACCTCTTCTCTAGTCTGCTGCAAATGTATAGTCTGATTTATCCTTATTTGAATGTCATTTGGCTCCACCTGAGCCTCTTACAGTAATTCCATTACAGGTACCCCTAGAGATGAAGGAAATACAGCCTCCATACCATAGACAAGCTCATAAGGGCTAGTCCCAATGGATCTCTTGGTAGTTAATCTGTCTATCCACAGTGCATTGATAATTTTCTTATGCCATTTTTTATTGTTTTCTTCCAATATTTTCTTGATGAAATTGATCAGGCTTTTATTGGAGGACTCAGCTAGACCATTACCTTGAGGGCAATAAGCTGTGGAGTGGCCTAAAGTGATGTGCTACTTGTGACAGAAACTAATCATTCTCTTGGATTTAAAAGCAACAACATTATCAGTTATAATTTTTTTAGTGTAGCCAAATCTAGACAAGATGTTGGTTTCTAAGAATTGAATGATCACTAAATCATTGGCTTGTCTACAAGGGATGGCTTCTATCCATTTAGTGAAATAATCTATGGCAGTGAGGATCCATTTGTGTTGGACAGAAGAGGGAGGATGAATTTCCCCAATGAAGTCTAAACCCCATTGTTGGAATGGTCTTTTAGTGGAAATTAGTTTAAGGGGTAGGGGTAAAAGTTTCTTCTTGCCTTCAAAAATTTGACATTTATGGCAAGCAGTGACAAACTTTTTGACATCAACAAACAAGGTTGGCCAGTAAAATCCAGCCCTTAAAATTTTGTCAGCAGTTGATTTCCAGTACAAGTGTCCACCACAGTCCCCTGCATGAAATTATTTGAGTACCTTATCAGTTTCATCTTTTATCAGAAAATTTAATAGAACACCTTCATGATTTCTCCAAAAAAGGGCACCATCTAAAATACAAAATTTGGAACCTTATTTTCAAAAACCTTTTCTTTGTTTTGGATAACCCTGGAGGAGCTTGCAGGTTTAATAATACATAACATATATCAACATACCAAGGTGATTCTAGGAAGGCCTGGCTGATTTGTGCAGTCGCCATCTCCTGTTCATTATCTAGTTCATTAATATCCAGGGCTTGGCAATTGGTTTCAGTCATGGGTTTAGCTAATCCCTGTCCTTTTATAAGATTTGTAGGTTTTATTTCAATATCATACTCTAATATAGTAGTAATCCATTTACTTCTCTTGCCTTCAATCCCTTCTTGGGTTAGGATATCTTTGACAACAACATTTGGTACAAAGGCTATTATATGGGAGTATAATATGTAGACTCTGAAGTCTTTGATGGCTTTCACAAGTGCATAAGCCTATTTTTCCATGATTGGGTATTTTAGAGGTGCATCTCTCAGTGCTTTGCTAAATAAGGCTATGGGTTTTTCACATCCTTGATCATCTTTCTATAGTAAAATAGCAACAATAGTATGTTCAGATGCTAATGAAAATATTATGAAGTCTCTGTCGAATTTTGGGCTTGTAAGGACTGGTGTTTTGGTCAAATCTATTTTGATTTCTTCAAATGCTTGCTTAGCTTCTACTGTCCATTTAACCTTGGAATCTTTTTTCAGCATATTGTTCAGCAATCTAATTAGCTCAGCCCGATTGGGTATGAATCTTCTTAAAAAATTGATCTTTCCAAGGAAAGCTTGAAGTTCCTTGATATTTCTGGGGTGAGGAATTTGTAAAATGGCTTCTATTCTATCAGGATCAATTTTAATGCCATCTTTTGAGATTATGTGACCTAACAATTTTCCCTCCTCCAGACCGAATAAGGATTTCTTGGGATTCAAGGAAATACCATACTTTCTGCATGTCAAAAATACTTGTCTGAGATGATCTGAATATTGCTGATCTGATTTGGAAAATACAGTGAGATCATCTAAGTATATGACTAGAAAGTCATGAATTTCTTTAGCGAAAGTTATGTCCATTGCACGTTGGAAGGTTGCTCCTGCATTCTTGAGTCCAAACGACATTTTCACATATTTGAAAGTTCCCCATGGGGTTGTAAAAGTAGTATTTTCCGGATCATTAGGATGAACTAAAATTTGGTTGAAGCCTGAGAACCCATCCAGTAGTGAAATTCTAGAGGCACCTACTACCCTTTGTAAAAAGTGATCCATCTTAGGTAAGGGATAATGGTGTTTCAAAGAAACCTTATTCACATTCCTTAAATCAACATACAATCTGATTTCTCCTGTTTTCTTCCTAGTGGGCACTAAATTAGACACCCATTTTGAAAATCTGATAGGTGCAATTATCCCAGCTTCATACATTCTTTTGACTTCTTTTTCAATTAATGGAAGTAGTACAGGGTTGACCCTTCTAAGTTTTTGCTTGAAAGGTTTTTTATTTTCTTTGAGGGGTAATATATGTTGAATCACAGAGGTATCATAAGATTTGAGATCTTCATATCTCCATGCAAAAACATCCTGGAATTCCTTGAACAGTTCAACATATTTAAGCTTTTGGTCAGGAGGCAAAGTTTTGGACAATTTTATCATTTTAGGATTTTGTTCAGTTCCTATGTTACATTCCTGAATATCTGCATTTAGAGGCTGCATTTTTGGTTTCCTTGGGATATCATTAGAATCAAATAAATCTTCCAGAGGAGTTAATCCTATGGGAAAATGATTGTCTTTTAAATCAATAACTTTGGATTCTTCTCCAATAGCCTCATCAATGTCTATTTCTTTAAGCTCTTGCAACTTTTCCTTGGTAAATTTCGTTGGGTGCAGCAATTGAGCTGCATTTTCTGCTGAAATATTTGTTTCAATTTTATCTATTTGATCAACCTCACAAACAGTGTCTGTGTCCATATTAGTGCTGGAAAATTATTCCTTTAGGGTTAGGAAATTGTTTATCAGAGTATCATTGTCAAAAACCTGCTAGTTTTTTACATTGTCAGGTACAGTTGGCCTGTGTTTAATCTCAATTGTAAACTGATGATTGGGTTCAAATGGCAGTTTACAAGTGCTGGCAAATGTTGCCAAACTGTGAGCATGTAAATTATGTTTTCTAGGAATTTTGGCAAGCTGTGTTTCTAGAAATGTATTTAGGATTTCAATTGTTGCCCCTCTGTAAGCTCTTAGTCTGAGGTCATTTGTGAGGAAGTTACCTTTTATTTGTTGAATGACCAAATCAGAGTCTCCCAAAACTGATATCCTGACTGCCCCTAAATTTTTGACCATTTTAAGTCCTAGTAGCAGGGCTTCATATTCAGCCATGTTATTTGTGCATCTAAAATTCAATCTGTAAGCATGCCCTTCAGCATGATCATTTTCTAGATTATGTATCCAAATTCCTGCTCCTGCTCCTAGTTTATTGACTGATCCATAAAATTCTAAACACCATAGGATTTTGTTATGAAGCCAGCTCAAGAAAAGATAGAAAATATAGATCAACGCCTTAGAATTCAGCCTCTTCGTGGGGGCAACCTCCTTTACATTACATAAATGAACAATTCTTGGATGATTCAAATGACAAAACCTCCTTTCTATATATAGGAGTCTAAGGTGTCAGAATATAACCCAGCCGGCCTAACAATAATAATATAAAGCCACAAAAATAACAATAGAGGGATTCTATGGGGCACAGTAATAACAATATGGGGATAATAGGGGCACAACAATATTAATAAGGGATGCAACTACAATAGTACTGGGGTAATCACTAGTATTATAGGGACCCAACATGCCCCTCTCCTTCAGAAAAGTGTTGTCCTCAACGCTTGAGTAGTTCTGGATGCTTCTGTATAAATTTCTCATCCTCCCATGTGGAATCTTCAGCGGATAAGTTCTTCCACTTGATAAGATATTTCGAAATTGATCGATTTCATAGCTGTCGAGTTCTTGTTTCTGTGACTACTTCCGGTTCCAATATAATTTTTCCTTCCTCGTCAAGTTCTGGAAATAATGTTTGAACTGGGAGCTTGTCGCCTATAACCATCTTTAAACATGAAACATGGAAAACTGGGTGCAATCGAGAAGCTGCAGGAAGCTCCAATTTGTATGCCATAGTACCAATCTTTTGCAACACCTTGTACGGACCATAATACTTTGGTGATAATTTATTATCCTTCTTAGCTTTCTTGAGGGACATTTGCTTATATGGTTGTAGCCATAGGAATACCCAATCACCTACATGAAAACTTCTTTCACTGCGATGTTGATTTGCCTGTTGTTTCATTCTATTTTGTGCCAACATGAGGTTATCCTTTAAGAGTTGCAAGACTTGTTGTTGATGTTCGATGTGATGTTCCACTGCTTGGACCTTAGAATTTTCTCTTAAATATGATGTGATGGATGGTGGCTGATATCCATAAAGTGCCATAAATGGGGTCATTTTTGTTGTTGTATGGAAGGAAGTGTTATACCACCATTTAGCTAGAGGCAACCATTTGACCCATTGTGTATGTTTATCAAATACAAAGCAATGAAGATATCCTTCCAAACATTTGTTTACTATCTCAGTTTGCCCATCAAATTGAGGATGATAAGATGAGCTATGAGCTAACTGAGTACCAAGACAAGAAAATAATTCTATCCAAACATTTCCAGTGAAAATGAGATCTCTGTCACTTAAAAATAATCTTTGGGTTTCCATGTAGCTTTTGAATTGTTTCCATAAATGCAGTAGAAACTGTACTGGCTTTAAATGGATGTGATAATGCACAAAAGTATGCATACTTGGTAAGTCTATCAACTATCACCATGATGACACTCTTTCCCTCAGACTTGGGTAAAACTGTGATAAAATCCATTGAAACCTCCTCCCAACGTTGGCTTGGAATGGATAAAGGTTGTAATAGACCCGATGTCTTAATTGTTTCAACTTTATTTTGTTGGAAAACCAAACATTCTGCCACAAATTTTTGAATATCCAATTTAAGGCCATCCCAAAAAAATTCCTTCTTAACCCTGTGGTAAGTTTTTAAAAATCCTGAGTGCCCTCCTAAGGGAGAAGTGTGCAATTCCATAAGAATCTTTTGTTTTAGTTGGGAATTCTTACAGAGGTATAAGCGATATTTGTACCATAAAGAATCATTTTTCCAGCTAAATGTATCAGACGTATTGGAATCTTGTTGTAACTTTCGAATAAGTGCCCACATTTCTTCGTCATTCTTCCATTCCTCCCTTGCTTCGTTTATCCAATCTAGTTGGATAATAGAAATGGCACACAACAATGCTTCCACATCCTCATCCTTTCTTGAGAGTGCATTTGCCACCACATTTTGCTTCCCTTTTTTGTAGATGATTTCAAAGTCATAACCCAACATCTTTGTGACCCACTTTTGTTGCTCTTCAGAGGATAATCTTTGTTCTAAAAAGTATTTAAGGCTATCATGATCCGTTTTTACCTTGAATTGTCTTCCCATTAGGTAGGGTCACCATTTCTTAAGTGCATGGAGTATTGCCAACATTTCCTTCTCATAAATAGCTTTATGTAAAAACTTTCCCTTGATTGGATGACTTTCAAAAGCAATGGCTCTTTCATCTTGCATTAAAACAACACCAATTCCATTTCCTAAAGCATCACATTCCACAATAAAGGTTTTTTTGAAGTCTGGTGTAGCTAAGACCGGTGCTTGGCACATTGCCTCTTTAAGATGTTTGAAGGCCTTTGTTGCTTTTGGAGTCCATGAAAATGCATCTTTCTTCAATAATGTTGTTAGAGGTGCTACTATTCTCCCATAATTCTTAACAAACTTGTGATAATACCCTGTCAACCCGAGAAATCCTCGCAGATGCTTTATGGATGTGGGGATTTTCCATTCCTTAATGGCTTTAATTTTGCTAGGGTCTACCTTAACTCCTTCATGAGATACAATATGACCCAGATATTCCACCTCTTGTACTCCAAAGAAACATTTGGATCTTTTTGCATATAATTGTTTCTCCTCCAGTAATTGTAGCACACTGTTAACATGTTCAACATGATCCTTCCAAGACTTGTTGTAGATTAGTATATCATCAAAAAATACTAACACAAATTTTCTAAGGAATGGTTTGAAAATGGAATTCATCAAACCTTGAAATGTTGAAGGTGCATTGGTAAGGCCAAAAGGCATGACAAAAAATTCATAATGACCCTCATGAGTTCTAAATGTTGTTTTCGGAATGTCTTCAGTCTTCATTCTGATTTGATGATATCCTGAATGAAGATCCAACTTGGTGAAGTAAATTGATCCATGCAACTCATCCAGTAATTCATCAATGACGGGAATGGGAAACTTATCTTTAATAGTGAGCTTGTTGAGCTCCCTATAATCCAGACACATGCGCCATGATCCATCCTTTTTGTGCACTAATACTACTGGAGCAAAGAAAAAACTTTGACTCGGTTGAATTATACCAACCTCTAGCATTTCTGCAACCATACGTTTAATTTCACTCTTTTGGGCATAGGCATATCTGTACGGCCTGATGTTTGGAGGAACACTTCCTGGAATCAAATGAATAGCATAATCATGATCACGAATAGGTGGGAGACCTTTGGGATTCTCAAATACTTTGGAATAATTGTCCAAGACTTTTTGGAGATCTAGAGAAATAGATGATTGCAATGTGGAAACATCTAGTGAACATAATTATGCAATTACACCCCTTTGTTCCTTTTTTAGAAGCTTTGTCATACCATTAGAGCTAATTATCTTTCTCGGTTTCCCTGCAATACCCCTTAATTCAACTTCGTTTCCTTCCATGGAATTTTTCATGAAAATTTATTGAAAATTAAAAGCTATTGTACCCAAGGATTGTAGCCATTGGACTCCTAGCACAAGATCAGCACCTCCCATTGGAATGGAAAGCATTAGGCTAGTCAATACATATTCTCCCATCAATAGCTTGATATTGTTGCACTTTCTAGAGCAATTTATTGTTCCTCCATTTGCAACCATCACTTGACACTCTGGTGCTGGATATAAGAAGCAATTCAATTCTTTTGCTACCTTACAATGAATAAAATTGTTGGTACTTCCTGAATCAATCACCACTATTACCTTTTTCTTCTTAATTTGTCCTTCTATCTTGATGGTTTGAGTAGTGGTAATTCCCGCCAATGCATTACAATATATGGTCGGATTCATTTCTTCTTTATCTAGGCTTTGTTCCTGGAGTATATCCTCTTCTTTTGACCTTTCTTGCTCCTTTTCTTCTTCCTCTTCGCAATCTATGTAGAATAATTTCTTCTCAGCACACTTATGACCTTTAGTGTATTTGCTATCACAATTGTAACAAATCCCTTTTTCTCTTTTTTCTTCCAATTGTTGTGGTGACAACCTTATAGGTTGTGGAAGACTAGGGGAAACCACACTTCCATATTTATAGTTGTGAGTGGTATGCTTCCTGGTTCCCATAATTTTGCTTTCCATTTTTCTTGCTAACCTAAATGCCTTCTCTAATGAATCATGTTCCCAAAGGCGAACATCATGTTGGATATTATCCTTTAAAGTCCCTACGAACAGATCAATCCTATGCTCCTCTGGAATATTTTTTGCCCTTTTGTTCAATTTTTGGAACTCCTCAATGTGATCCATTATTGAACCCTTTTGTTTGAGACTTATCAATTGGCTAAAAAAAGTGTTTCTTTTTGTTTCTTCATAATGCGCTATCAATTCTTCCTTAAAAATTGCCCAAGTGATAATTTGTTTACGAGAGCAAAGCCATTGATACCATACAAACTGATTTGGTTCCAAATATAAAGTTGCAATATGTACCTTTTGTGTGTTTTGCACATTGTTGAGATCGAAAAACTGCTCCATTTGTAATATCCATGTTGCGGGATCCTTGCCATAAAACTTCCTCATATCGATTTTTGGAATATGGTGGGTCTTCAATCCCACATTAGAGTCTAAGAAATCATGATTAACATTTCTTTTGTTTGCATAATGAGTTTCCTTTACTACCTTTTCACCATTAATAAATATTTCTTGTAGAAAAATTGTCAAATCTGTCTTCAAATCTGCTATGCCTGTCTTCAAATTTGTTTTCAAATCTATCTTCAAGTTTTCCATCTTAGCTTCCATGCCATTCATCTTAGCTTCCACGCCATTAATCTTAGCTTTTGTTAGCTTTTGTGAGAGTGACATTTGTTGCACTTGTTCTTGTAATTTTGATATATCATGTAGCATTTCTTCCTCTTCTTCATGAGTCACGCTAGAGATTTCAGGTTGCTTACTAGGTGTTTGCATTTTTTTTCCTCGAAGAATCAGTTAGTGATAATAATTCTCTACTATGCCCTTTGAATTCCTTCAAAATAAATTTTCAAACCAAGCTTAAGCCAAAATTTAAAAAAATCTACACACCTTTTTTCACTTTGTAGGAGCTCGATATTGCCTTTGATGTATCTCTGTACTTTTTGATCATCTAGCTCTGAAATTGCGACCAGAAATAGCCCTTTGTGTCCTCTTTCTAATGCCACTAGTCTGACCCAAATTGGATTCTCCAAGGAAGAGTTATGCGAAATCTCCCACAGTGACTTGATTATAGACTAGTTCAGTAGAGCGAAATTGTACGACATGCCACGAGTCACTGTTTCGACCTTTGGCTCTAAAAAATATCTACAAGAAACTACAGTCCATCCTCTTTCTATAACTTATGAAATTTCAATCCGATGCTTAGAGAGAAAGTTATGACGATTTTCCCCAGGTCACCTGTATGGAATGTAATTCAGGAGTCTGCAAAAATACCAACTTCCTCATATCATATCTCCACAAATATAGCGTGAAAAGCTCTAAAATTCGGACCCGAGGTTCAGCGTGATTTATTCTCAAATGGTTTTCTTTTTTAGCTTCGGAAACATCACAGAAAAAAGTTATAGCTAAAATGCCACGATGACCTGTTTGGAGCTGCGAAACCCTAGAATCCAAGGCTCTGATACCAAATGTTATGAAACCAACTCAAGAAAAGATAGAAAAGATAGATCAACGCCTTAGAATTCAGCCTCTTTAAGGGGGAAACCTCCTTTACATTACATAAATGAACAATTCTTGGATGATTCAAATGACAAAACCTCCTTTCTATATATAGGAGTCTAAGGAGTCACAATATAACCCAGTCGACCTAACAATAATAGTATAAAGCCACAAACATAACAGTAGATGGATTCTATGGGGCATAGTAATAACAATATGGGGATAATAGGGGCACAACAATATTAATAAGGGATGCAACTACAATAGTAATGGGGTAATCGCTAGTATTATAGGAACCCAACAGATTTCATGATTATATTTGGTATCAGGAGTCTTAGAAATTTTCTTACTAGGGAGATTTATATTTTCAGTTTCATGTGGTTTCCCTTGAGAGTCTGTTATATCAATTATTTCAGAAATTTCTTGGGTTTTAGCACTAGATTTTTCATTTATAATTTTTTCTTGTTCTAATGCTAATGCCTTGACATCAGTTGAAGGATAAATTTCAGCATTGTATAGGATGAAGGAGTCTATGTCAGAATGCATGTAATAAATGGGAAAATGTTGGGGTTTCTCCTGACTACTCACCACATATTTCATCAGAGTTTCTCTATACAGTCTCTTTGGCTGGCAAAATACCGAAATGGTGGCATAGGACATGTCTAGTTGTAAAGATTCTTGGAGCTTTGCACCCCAAGATCTAAACAGCAACATGCCATATTTTGGTGGTATGTCAGCTACCACTACATCCATTAAAATTGTCTTGGCAGGGTATTGAACTAATGATACACACAAATCTTTGATCAATCCTAGACATCTGACCTAGCTAGAATCAAAAGAGAACAAGTCTTTGTATGACCTAGTGATATCTAGGTCCAGTTTCTCCATCACAGATTTAGGCATTATGTTATGAGATGCTCCAGAATCAAACATTGCATTATGAAGTATTTTATCATGAATGTTCATACTTATATAAAAAATGAGGAACCCCTCCATCTACTGATTTATCGTTGACCTCAAGGCCAAAAATTAATTCTGGTTGATCATCAAGGACATTTATTGCGTCTCTGTTTTCTGAAATCTGAAGTAATCTGCTGATTTTTTCTCTATAGACATCATGATTAGCCAATTTTTACAATGGAATTGCTATCTTTAATTTACCTATTTCGGTCTCAAGGTTGAAAGGTTTTTCTGTTTGCGTTTCTTCATTTCGAGCAGTGAGATTTTCTTTTTTTGCTATTTTTTCTATGTCTTTTTCTTTTACAGGAGTTTTGTTATGAGCTGAAGCTGTTTCCAAGTCAATGTTTGAAGGTTCTTCCACATTTCTTTTGGTAGAAATGGAAGTGGAAGGTTGTTGATTGTCTGATACATCTTCAACTATTGGGTGATTTGGATTATAAATTGTCTTAGGAAAAGTTTGCACATGAGGGTTCTTAACTTTAGCTTTGGTAGGTTGTTTGGTCTCTTTCTGTTTACTGTCTTCAAGGACATCTATCCTCCTGCTTCTCAGATTGTACTACTTGTGAACTTCATAGATGGTTGTGTCATATCCATCCCTAAAATCAAATGATTCACCTAATTGAATTTGGAATTGATTAAGAGTGTGAGCCTCTTGGTCTTCTTGGGTGAAGAAAATTTGTTGTTCACTATTGAGCCCCATTAAATTAATTTGAGTATCTTCTATTGGTTCACTAGAAGTTGAAGCTTCAGCATAATTTTCCTGAAATGGTGGCCTAATCGTTTGGTTAGGACCAGCCTTTCTAGTATTAGGGTTCTGGTTTTTCCTGAAGTTTGGATTTCTCCCAGTATTGCTCGATTGACCATCCCAAGGGGATTTCCTCTCAATTGTCTCTACTCTATCACCAAGTCTATCCATTCCTTTGATAATGGCATCTAGTTTCTGCTCAAATGCAGAAGGCTCTTCTTTGAAAGGTGTCGTCCTTTCGACTCTTGCTCGAGCTCGTTTAGAAATCAGATTGGCCTCAACGCTGACAGCTATGCTCTGAATGTCTTCCAAGCTATGAGGAGCACTTTCCCTAAGCTGGTATGCCATATCAGAGTCAAATGCATCAGGGAATTTGATCAAGGCCAAATCTGGAGTAGGTCTGAGATTCTGAGGAATAGCATTGTATACATTATTAAATCTGGTATAGTAATCTTGAATAGTTTCTTGTGGGCCTCTTTTCAAGTTTTCATATTCTGATAAGATATGGAGATGATCTTTCTTCTTTTCCCATCTGTTCAAGAAAGTTTGATAAAGGGCTTATGGGTCAGCAATAATGTTTGCAGGGAGTGCTCTAAACCAGGTCCTAACATCTCCAGTTAAATTTTGAACAAAGACTTTCATTCTCACATCATCAGCATCAATCTCATAATTTTCAAAATAGTCTGTCATTTTCTTAGTATGTTGTTGAGCTGTGTAAGTGCCAGTACCATCAAAATAGGTGATTTTGCTTTGATAATCTTGAGGCATAGCCCCTGGATTTGCAGGTAGTTGTAGGGGAGCATATCGGTTTGCCATGATTGTAGAGATAAGTGGAACAGCTGGAAGACAAGGGATAACAGTAGAAATGTATGCTGTGGATAGAGTAGTAGGAATGATGGCTTGGGGTATCGATGATGAACTTGGAGAAGCTATAGCAATGGCAGAATGGATTTGTGATTTTCCAGAAGTAAGCTCAGTTTGGTTAGGGTTTTGGAGATGTTCGTCAAGGGGTGAAATATCAGAATGTTCTTGACTTTCTTGGCTTCTAAGGATCCTAGAAATCCGATTGGGATTTTCAAACACGGGTGGGGGATTTGGATCAGGATTTGATCTGGTTTGATGCTTCTGAGTATGTTTTTGGTTTTTCTTGAAATATTTATAGCAGTACAACTTTAACAGTATCTTATAGGAAGTTTTAAATATGGGAGTTTTGAATTTTCCTAAAGATCTATTAAAACAAGGAACTGTTCAAGTATTTAGGACAACTATTTAATACATAAACTAGATTGGAGATATACTAAAGCAACGTTTATTTACTCCTGTAATTCGCTAGCAAAAGCAGTTTCAAAGGCTACCTAGTTAACTTCAGTCTCCACCTGTAGCTTATGAAATACACAGCGGTAACAATGAATTATTCAGGTCCCCAGTGGAGTTGCCATTGATGTTATCACTCAGGTTTTTCTCCAAAGTTTTAAGAAAGGGAATACGGCTGAGGTAACCACAAAGCAATCTTTTAGATACAGATTCTAGCCAATCTGCATCCAGAGAGGGCTCTCTCTTTATAATTTAGCTTTTTTTGTGAAATGTGTTAGGCTAGCTATGAAGTACAAGGATTTTGTTTTGAGTTTGGTTGGAGGGATGGAGATTCAATAGATCAGTGAGGTAAAACTGGAGAGTTTCAGTCCATTGGGCATGCTGGAGTCAAAGAAGGATAGTTTCCTGGATCAGGATTCTTAACAGAGGAGGTATCACAGAGCAAGGTACTCAGATATAGAACAATTTATAGGCTAGAATCAGATGGAATGGAGTCAATTGGGTGAAGGGCAGTTAAGAACCCTTCATCATGTTGACAGAGGGAAAATGGCTGATTGCTATTGGGGAGCAATTAAGAATTCCTCAGCAAGTATTCAAGGTGAAAGAATCAGGGGAAACAGGAGAAATTAAGAATTCACTGTTTATACTAATTTTGAAGAAAACATAGATAATAACAAAGACTGAACACAGAGTGCAATCAATCAAATTCTGAGTTATTCTTTCTCTCTATTATTTAGAACATGAAACATAGATGATATAATAAACATAGAAACTGTAAAACACAAGTTAGAAGGGACTTATTGATCTATAATATGATTCAAGAATTCTGTAACATGGTCCTCAGCATCGTTTCCTCATTCAGTAAGCCAGACAAAAATGGTTCCAACAGCCTTTTATTCCAGGAAACTTTAATATTACAGTCAGAGACTATGAACATGCAGCAACCAACAACCAACAACCAACCCCAAATACTTCGTCTGGGGGGTATTTGTACAAAATTATCAAATATCTTACAAAATATCTGAAGAAGATAATATCTGATGATCATTAATGCATTTTACAAAGGTAGAGACAGACAGTCATCCAAAACAGGGGAACAATAAATTTATGTAATAACTTTAATGTTGTGCTAGCTGTTCCGTCTTTATGAGATGTACTGGGGGTAGGTGCTGCAAGTTGGTTCACGACCGTCTTCTACTGATACTCTGTGCTAGTTATTTTGCCTTGGCCGGACTTTCTTTAACTCTGATGTGATGCGCTTTGACCTGCATGACTGTGATTCATTTATGTTCTTCACACTATAACAGATGGTCCAAAATTTTCAATTGACCAAAGATACCTTTATAAAATTTCTAACATACTTTGCCACCATTCCGGTCCCGGTATTTTATGTCTCTGAAGCTTCCTCAAAGTTTCGTTAGCGTCTGTGTATCTGAGGAAATTAGGTGGTATGATGAACAAATGCTTCACCTCGTGCTCAATGTAGAACAAATTTTCTAGGCTGTCATAGAGGGACTGGCCAGATGGAAGTGCTTTTTCTCCTGAAGTACTTGATGATGTATTAACTTGACTAACAACATATGTATTCAATTTAAGCACATAGTCCTTATGTTTCATCAAACGGTCATTACTTCCTAAAGGACTTGGCAAACCTTTTTCATGCAAGACTGTAAACTTTTCTGTGAAAGAATTAATCTCTACCTGCATGTCCTGGCATTTTCTGTCCAAATTTTTCTTTAGAGTTCTCATGCTCAGAACTCTCTTGATGTCAAGAATGGTGCCTGTTCTGTCTCTAATATCCAATGCTTCCAGTTCTTCACTGGTCTTGGTGTTCAAAAAATGTATTAGCCAGTTAGCTTGTTTAGGCATCCGCCCCAATAAAGCTCTTGTCTTTTGAATCTCCACTTGGGCCACTCTTATTAAGTCAATCTACTCATAAATGGTTTGGATAGACCTCCACACATCACTAAGGGATTGGGTGATGTTGGTCCACAAAATTCCCTTGATTTCTACTAGAGGTTTATCCAAAGTGAGATCTTTTTCTAATGTTCTCACCTTTTTCTCCAATGCTTTGACCTCCCTTGTTTTTTTTTCTACATTCATCTTGGATTTATCATATCTTTGTTCAATTTTTGCCAATTTTTCTTTTACCTGCTTCAGCTCTGACACTTGGAGTTTCAATTTATCCATGGCTTTTATTAGTTTCTCTGTGCTCATGACTGTACTGTTGCCTGGTGCTATTGCTGTTGATGTCGTTCCTACTGTTGATGACGAGACAGTGGGAGGCAATGCTGTTATAAATGTGGAGGGGGCAGTAGTGACTGTTGGAGCTACTTCAGGTGGCTGGGCGGTTGACTCTCCCTGCTTTTCTTATAGAGCTTTCTCCAATGCCTGCCCTATCTCACTCAATCTCTCATTCAATCTCATGAGCAGGTCCATCATGTCCTCTTCAGATTTCTGCTAGATAACTTCTGCAGTCTGTGGATGCATAGAAGGAAGCAGTTTCAGCTGTTTTCTAAGGGCAGCAATGTCCTCTTCTTTCTTCTTCATCTACGACTTTATACCTTTTGCATCTTTGGGATCATGTCCCAGCTCAATGATAATATCTTACAAGGATTTGATCATGTTGTCCTTTGCTAGAGAAGAAGCTTTCTCCAAATCTAATTGAGTAGAGGTGTTCTCCAAGGATTTTTGCAATTTATGAGCCAACATTGCTTTATCAACTAGTGTGGAGTATACCATCTCTCCAGTCTATTTGTGCAGCTCAATCTGGTCTATTAGATGAATGCCTTTGGCCAAGACCTCTAGATTTGTCCTGATGTAGTCAGCTCCTCATTATGGTTGCTGCAGCTTGGGCTTGAAATAACTCATGATCATTTTTCCCTCCTTATTATCATAGGCTAACATTAATCTTTGTTGTTTTGTGGGAGCCATCTTAAGATACTGGTTATAAATCTGCAACCTTCGTGGATCATTTCTAGCCTTTATCTTTGTGAATGTCCTTTTGATGTCAGAGGGTTGCCTGCCTGGTGGCCTAGTGGATGAAACTTCCACACTATGTTGCCTTTCTAGCTCTTGCCTATGTGATCTAGTTGATGTTTCAATCACTGGAGATGTCTGCTCGATGGTTACCCTCTCTCCTCTTAGACTTTCTATTGTTTCTTCAATGATTTCCTCTTAAGACAGAGGATTTCGTCTTTTCCTTTTTTCCCCTGGTTGTTCTATAGGCCCACTGATAGGTGTGGCTTCTTCCCTGCCTATTTTCTTGCCTTTCTCCTCATTTAGAAGAGTCTGTAATGCAGGAACCTCTGTTGCTTTGGTTTGGACTGGAGGAATTTGCGCCTGATGATCAGTCATTGCTTGCTGCTCCGTGTCTGCAACTTCCTTGCCCTTAGACGACCCTGTAACTGCTGTGCTAGTTTCTTGTACAGGTTGCTGTGAAGTTCCAGCAGAGGATGTGCCCACTCCGCTTTGCTAAGGCAGCTTGAAAGATACCTGTACAAAAGAGTTCAGGTCAAGGGTCTTTGCAAGATCTTTCATAGCTTGTTCCATCTTTCTTGCTGAGTAAGTTCTTCTATTAATGTACCCTCTACCCACTCATCTTGATTAGAAAATTGTTCTACTTGAGGGATCCTATGATGTATGTAAGTTGATAGACTATTTATTACTTTTTTGTCACTTATAAAGCTATTTGGGTCATATGGCACCCACCAGAAACTTTTCTTCAACTTAAGGTCTTCCCCTAATATCTTATCAGCATCTTCCCATGCCTCCCTCTTGTTAATAATAAAAGGGCCTAATTGGTTTCTTATTCCTAGCTGAGCCTTTTTCTTTACATTTCAAAAGGGAGTTAAATCTGCATTGATAAGTTGCCTGAAATACTCCAGTGAAAATAGTCTCATGGGCCCATACTTGGGCAGCTTGTAAGGGCACAGTTCACAGCCATATATTTTGATTTCGGTGTGATTCTGGTAGAGGTACCAGTCACCTATTCTGTAGTTTTTGGGGAGTTGTAAAATCTTCTTTATATCACCACAGAGCCTAGGAGGAGGAGATCCTATCAATAGAGTGGATGTTGGATGTATAAACCAATCAATGAATTCACAGTAGGTCTAAGGGGATTCACAAACATCGTGGAAGACCGAGGTCCAAAAGATCACAAACCTCCTCTCTCCTTTGGAATCCAATTTCCTGTTGGGAAATAAAAAACTGTCTAGCTGATAATATAGCAGAAGGTGGTATATGAATGAGGTGTACTTGATGACTCCTTCTCTTTCCAGATTTATGAATTGCTCATTGATTTTATTGGCAATGAAAGAGGCATAATCATATTTGCAGTAAGGGGCTGTCCTAGAGTAAACATTGACAACATACCTAAGTTGGTCTCATCAACAAATTCACTGGTTTTGAATCCCAATATAAAGGATATAATGTCAAGAATAATCTTGCCTATTTCAGTGAACCAGGCATGTACATAGGGAGGTGGGCCTTGGGGCTGGCAATCTGGCTTCATGAATAATCTAGCAATCCAGGTTATTTCTGAATTGGGCAATTGAGAGCCTTGCTCAAGCAAAAATCCCATGGAAAGAGGAGAAAGGGGCTGAGTGGGATGGAAGTGTAACATCTTATTGATAGATTCAGCAGTTATGTAAAAGAGAACACTTAGGGATGGGGTCATAACTATTTTACTAACAGGGTCATAGTTGGCACAACAATGGCGAATAATATCTGGGAACACATTGACTGAGGGAAGGTAATACCTGGGAAGATTAGATTCTCATATTCCATAGATATCAGAGTTTCTCAGATGACTATTCCTAATTAGGCAAAATGCTTGGAGATGGTTCATATCACCAGATAACACTTTAATTTGAAAATCTCTGTCAGCCAAAGGCAACCAATCCTGGTCTTTATGAGGTGCATTGAGGGGTGCCACATTGAGGGCCATGGGAGCTTCCATTTTTGGTTTTTGTATTTTTCCAATTGGAGGTCGGGCTTCTGTGGAAAAATGGGAAAAAGAGTAGTTCTGGGTGTATTTTTTATGAGAGTTGCAAACTGATTTTGCTTGAATTTGGCTTTCTTAGGTAAAATTCACAGAGGAAAAACAGAATTACAGATTTTGGAGGTGAATCGAGGTAAATACCTGTTTTTTAGTGGCGAATAGTGCAATTTCAAGTTGACCGACGAGCTGCAGAGCAGGATGCTAGACTTTGCTTGGTCGGGTGGCAAACTGTATGCTCGAGCAGTTGCTTGGAAGTAGTTTGCATTGTTGCACAAAAATATCGTCACCATGATTATTTTCACTCAGTATGGGTCTATCATCACTTGTATTGTCCTCCTAAGCAAGTCTCAGACCACAGCTCTTCAAGTCAAGCTTTGAAAATGAGAGAAAGACATTGAGAATCAATAAAACTCTGGTTCCGCACTTTCTCTCACTGTTGCCTGCGGTCCTGCACCTTCTATTTACAAAAACTGCGGACCTGCCCGCCCTGTCCCTAAAGGTGTGGGTGCGGACCCCTGTGAAAGTCAAAAAGGCACAAGTTTATTCTAAAAAACTCACTTTGGGTTAATTCTAGATGATTCTAGAAGGAATTTTGACGTGGATTGGCCGCTCTTAGGTGGTTCATGCATCCCAAAAGAGAAGGAGCTAATCCCTTGATGAGAGGAGCTATCCCTTTGAAGGAGGGCTTTATCCCTTTGAAGGAGGACCTAGTAACTTCCCTCCATTGCACTATAAATTCAGGCATTGGGCTGGTTGCTAGGGAGGTTGGAAGTTGAACATTTTTGAGCGTAAATGCTGGTGAAATTAAGACTTCCTAGTTGAGCTTGAGAGGAGAGATCACATACCTTTTTGGCTTCATTGGGAAGAGAGTGAAACTTGTCAAAGTAGAGGAGACTTCTTGCTAGACCCTAGGAGGAGCTTGTATAGCGTCAAGGCACAGGTTGTAAAGTTCTTCTTTGATTTGAATTAATACAATCAGATTCATTTTTCTCAACAAATTGTATCATGTCATTTGTTTCATGAATTCCTTGACTTTCATGTTAAATATGTTTCATGATATTGGATTTTCAGGTGCTATTTAATTTGTTTGCTTGTTTGTGTTTGCAGATTCGTGACAAGGGAGCTCATTTTGATCGAAGGAGCGAGGCTTCCACAAACTTGTGTTGGACCCAAGGTAGGCCTAAAACACTTGTTTGCCTTTGTTTATAAATGCATATTTAGAGAAAGATATTTTGTGATTGGTTTGCTTGTCATTAGGTCTTCTTTAGATTCTAGGAAGGTCTATCTTGTCCGCAAGATCGACTCATTCCGTGTGACAAAATGGCGACCATACTGGGGACTTTATTTTTTCCTTGTTTTTACTTTGACCTGAGAAACTGTATTTTTGTTTATGTTTTTGGCTTGTTGTGTGTGGAATTGGGTAGAGATTGTAGATCCAAGGTTATTTTTCGTTTTTCATAACTTTGGGAGAGGACCGCACCCTAGCCTTTTGACACAGTGCGTACTTATCCGCACTTTCACTTTTAGCACAGAGCGGTACCACACCTGTGTTAACTGTAGACCTGCGGACCCTGTCAAAATTTTGAAAAACCTAAGATTTCCTTTGTTAGTCAGCTTAGTTTTTGTTTTGAAGTTATTATCCACTACCCAGACCTGCATATAACCTGTCAAAAGCTTTCCTTAGATTGATTTCATTGGTGTTAGGGTTTTAGGTGAAATTCCTAGGAGTTTTGTTTGTTGGGTTTGTTTTTTCATTTTGGTCTTGTAGTAGCTCTGAGCTTAGAAGCTGTAGGGACCTCAGATCACCTTGGTTTCTACCAGCCTTCTTATGAGTTTGACCATTTATGAAATCTACCCTTGTTGAGGAATCCGCTTTGTGTTTTCTCTTTACAAAACTTGGAAAAGCTTGTGTTTAAAGGTTTGGATTTTCATTTTTAAAAAGAAAACAAAATTGGTTGTTTTTGACTGATTTTTGATTCTGCATGAATTGGTGCTTAGTTTACATCTAGCTAAGTAAAACATCCTTAAAAAAGACATCTTGTAGGCTTTGACTTCAAATAGGTTTTTATAATTTATAGATCTCAAAGTTAGTCGTTTGCATAGTTTTGAGTGTTTTATAAAATAAAAAAAATTTCTTTTGGAAAAGGTTTGTTTTTTTAGTGGTTGAGTGCTTTGAAACGAAAAGGGAAATTTTTTGTGAAAATAACTAGTTGTCTCGTTTTGAGTGCATTGGAAAGGACAAAAGCTCTTCTTTTAATTTGTTTGTTAAGAAAGATTTGTGTTTACAAAATATTTGCATTCTCAAACTCTTTCTTAGCTAGAAGTTCATCGAAGGGAAAAGATTGTTTAAATCATCTTAGGTGCATTTTTAGTGATTTTGAGTCGAGTCTTCATACCACGAGTTTCATCTCCGCACCTTTTGACTTAAACAAAAACCAATAAAAATAACGCTTAAAGTAAAATTCATCTAGCAACATTTTTATTTCTAGGGCTCTGATACACCAACATAGCTTAGGATAGTGTCTTGGAGTAGGAGAGTAATTAACTCTCCAAGACAGTAAAAACAAATGAATAGTTGTATCTTGTGGTAGGGAAGAAATCCAATTGTTGCTTTTATGCTCTGGGAAAGCTCCTCTTAAAGGAGAAGCACGAGATCGTGTTCGAACCAGTGTGGGAATCAATCCTTCCTCATTGGGAATGACGCCAAATATTCACGTATTAAAAACAGTAAACCTCGGATTAACCATTGTCGAGGAGCCTGGGGTCACTTGTTGGTAAACCTTGAATTATGTCAAGGAGCCTTCAAGGGGATTGAGCTTGCTACTCTGCCCTTGCGTGCGTATCGTATCGTAGACTGTTCCCCCAGGTATATTTGTTTCAGTTGGTAACCTTAGTGGCCATATTCGTTGGGATTCTTCCTAAGGTGACAGTGGTGGGAAGATCCCACTGTACCTGGAGCAGACATCAACTAGACTCACTTCGATTTTCTGGGGGGTTCTCTTCACTCGAGACGGTTAAATGGAGGAACTTGTGCTAGTCTATTCATTAAGTAGGTTGTCGGGGTAACCGTTCCAATCGCCATTTCTGTATTGAGCTCTGCGACGTTGGATTTCATCACCAACTAGTGTTTTCAGTACGGAAAGTTACTGTTTGTGTGTGTTTGATCTCCTAGATTCTTTAGGCATGTGATTCAAATTTGTTTGGTTCTTTAGAGACTTTAGGTGGTTTTCATTGAGATTTTACTTTGTTTGCGTGTGAAGTAGTTAAAAGTTTTTAACTGTGGCTGAATTACCGAGGAAGTCCCGTAGACTTTGGGGCCAACCTCCTGAGTTTTCACCGAGCGAGCCTGAAGGGTTGAAAGTCCTTGTAACTCCTAGAGACAGTAGAGTTGGGTCACCTGAAGGAGGAGAGTCTTCTTTGGTGGTACATCCTAATTTTCAAGCTTTAGTAGCAGATTATAATCCGCAATCAATGTCTGTTTCTGAAGTTACTGGTAGCTTTTCATCTACCAGTGATATAGGTGAGGAACCTGAAATATCCGAACCTAAAAGTGAATTTGCTGCTACTCCGACATCGGGGTTTACTTCTCCTGCTTCTAGTGGTCCTGGTTCACCTAGGGTAGAAAGAATAATCACCCAAGATCTTCCTTCTGGACTTATAGCTATCGAAGAACTTGCTACTTCGGAAGAAGAAGAGAAGTAGGCATCCCTATCCCTGAAAATCAACCTGTTATTGAGCTAAGGGAGCGTGAATCAATTTT
Organism: Pinus tabuliformis; assembly: GCA_031772625.1. NCBI lineage: Eukaryota > Viridiplantae > Streptophyta > Pinopsida > Pinales > Pinaceae > Pinus > Pinus tabuliformis. The sequence continues at coordinate 1,428,346,102 of CM062818.1, forward strand.
TTACAGTCCACCTAGGAGCAGTGCTTGGTATCTTTCTTTGACTAATTTCTTAGAAAACCCAGGGTTAAGTTTTTCACCACCTCGTGTTCCTTATCACCCAACACCTAGAGGTTATTATCCTCCGTTAAATAGGTCGAGATAGTCATCCATGTTTACTCAATCGCACGAATCCTTTTTGTACGGTGGTCCTTCTGTTCCCTCTGGGTATCAGTCACTTTCTGGTACTTTTTCTGGAGCATCTCCTCAACCCATTGAACAAGGGTTATTAACTGGAAGCAATGGTACTAAGCTGTTGAGCGTAGAAGATATTCTCATGATGTCAGGTTCTATTCCCAATCCTCAACCTCAAGGTGGCCAGTTACCGCCTGGGGGGCAGCCTCAATTATCGCCTGGGGGGTAACCTCAAGGTACACAATTTGCGCCTGGGGGGAAACCTCAAGGACAATACATACCTACAGGACAGTACGCTCCTCAAGGTCAACCCAAGACTCAATATGTACCCCAAGGTCAACCCGAGTATCAATTTATACCTCAAGGTCAACCCCAGTATCAGTACGTGCCTCAAGGGTATCAACCCCAAGGTCAGTACTCGAACCAAGGTTTCCAACCACCCTCCGGTCAATCATATGTTCAAGGAACGAGAAATTTACCTTTGAAGTATCAATCCTATCCTCAACCCGGTTATGGTCCTCAATATTCTCAACCTGTTATGGGTCCGTACCACGGAATGAATTTAGTGTGGGATCCATCGCAAACTCAACAGGTGTTGCAGCCAAATGTATAGTTGTCATCTCAAACTGGACAACCCTTAGTTTCTGGTACACCCCAGCAACTTGTCCAGTCTAATATTCAAACTTCTGTACCTTCGGTAGTTTCCCAGCCTGGGCCTAGTATGCCTCGTACTCCGCCTCAAACGACTTCTACAACTGCCACAACATCTGTTCAATCTACCCCACCTACCTCCATAGTATCGATAGCTCCGGTTTCTACTGTTCCTATATCTACTCCTCAAACATCTTTACCACTGTCTCGATCCACGATTCCAACTTCGGTTCAGATGCATGTAGGACAACCTGGTTCAAGTAGGTTGTCACAAGTCAACCACAATTTACTTATCAACCGTAACAGGGACAGTACCAATTCGGTCCTGCTGTGTAGCAGCCAGTCTATCAGTATCAACTGTACCCTGGGTACACATATCAACAACCTCAACAACCCCAATACGGTCCGGTTAACCCTGGTTTTCCTGGAGGATACAATATCCCAAATGCAATTCATATTCCTAGCTATCCTGGATATCCTCTTCCTGGGGCTGGTTTCATGACCCAGAGTTTTAGGGACCCTAATCGTCAGTTACCATTTATCACAACTTTGGACTACCTGACTTGTTGCGCCTAACGAACGATCCCATTAATTATCTTCTGTTTTGGCCGCCAATGCCAAATAAGTTGCCTAGTGATATTCCTAAGTTCGAAGGCAAATCGGGAGAGGACCCGTCGAACCATGTGATGACTTATCACGTCTGGTGTGCGTCTAACTCCATTTCAGATGATTCAATCCATCTAAGGCTTTTCCAGTGCACTCTAATTGGTCTCACGGCCAAGTGGTACATTGAGTTACCGCGAGGCACCTTTTAGAATTTTAGTCAGTTAGCTACCTCGTTTTTAACTCATTTTCAGTTGCCAGTCAAATATGACAATGGCACAGAATTACTAACTTCATTAAAGCAATCGATGTCCACTTACATTTCAGATCATATTCATGAATGGAGACGTCGACGACGTTTAGTGAAGGTTTTTATTCCGTATCAGATCTTGGCTGAGTGGTTTGTAAAATCCTTGTTGCCAAATATCACTGAAGATGTAGCTAAAGCCAGAGTTGTTACTAAGGAGCAAGTAATTGCTCAAGCACAGTACCTTGACTTGGTCTATACTCAGTCAGGTACATTACACGAGAAAATCCCCGATCTTCCCAAGCAAAATCAAATCGCTACAGCTCCTTCGGGATCTCATGCTGTCGATGGTATGATTGGTACAGTTAACACTAAAAGTAAGAAGAAATCTTCCAAGAATTCTTCTCCTATCATAACCTTGCCTGATTCCCCGACAGGAGATTCTTCCGCGGAGATTTCCGTCGATATTCACATTGTAGAGTCATCTACAGCCAAATCAAAATCCGGTGGGAAGAAGAAAGGGAAGAAGAAGAATAAAACGGACAAAAATACAAAGGAGAAACCTGAAAAATCAGAATCCAATGATGAAAAACACAAACCTCGTTATCCTTGTCTCATTTGTGACGAAGAAAATTTTACAAGAGACTGCCCTCATCGTGCAGAGGTTGTGAAGATTGTCAAAGGTTCCCAAATGCCTGCTGTTTTGAAGGATCCTTTTCCAAGTGAAGACAGTAAGATGATAGGTTCTTCCTCGAGTGCCAATGAAAAACCCATACTGATGATGTCACATGTTAGGATTGCAACTTGATCACATGATTATGGTAGTAAAAGTCTTGTTGATGGTAAAGAAGCAGAATCTTCTCATTCTAATCCATCAACCTTAGCTCCCGGTTCCGATCCACTATAGATCGAGAAATCTAATCCTGACTTGGTAATCAAACCACCCGCCAAGGGTATACTTTGAAAGTCAGCTTTCAATCCACATGCGAGAGCGGCTCATAACTATAACATTGTTGAGGATTTAGCTGTTTCACCCTCAACAATGTCGGCTTTGGAAGTGCTGCAATCATGTCCAGCACAGCGTAAATTACTTTTGTCGGATATAGGAGCTGTTGACGTTCAGGACTCGAACCTAATAATTTTCGATCTAGAAAATAGTACACTGCGCTTACTTCATCAAATGTCTTTCCAGATTCCAGTGATAGTAAAAACAGGCCTATTCATCGGACTGTGATTGATGAGGGAGCCTCAACGTGTATTATGTCAATACAGTGTTGGAGATCGCTTGGTTCTCCTTCGCTAAATCAATCCCCGATGATTCTAAAGGCCTTTGATGGTCGTGGGTTTCATCCTTTTGGCATTCTACAGGATTTGCCTATAGGGGTGGAAGGAAAAAACCGTTAATCTAGATGTTGAGGTGGTTGATGCCCCTATAGATTACAACCTTCTCTTGGGTCGAAGTTGGTCTTACGCTATGACAGCTGTCGTTTCATCGGTATTTCGGGTTATAAAGTTTCCTCATAATGGAAAGATCATAACAATAGACCAGCTGGCTTACTTTTCATCCGACCCAGCCTCTTCTAAAAGTATTCAGCATGTCGTTAAAACGACTATCCCATATAAGGATGTTGGAGTAGGAGTAGTTAAAGATGCCGGTTTACTAGGAACTTTTCCTTTTCCTCCCATCAACTCATCGTCTTCATTTGCAACCATTCATATGATTATGTCAGACACCATTGTTTATAATGATCCTTGGATCGTTCCTTCTGAATCTGAGATAGACTCATTTGGTGATGTCATGCCTTTGAGTCCATATGAAATTGCGTATGAGGCCGTGCAATCGTTTACCAACCCATCTTCAACAGAAAATGACTTAATGAATGTGGTCCGTGAAGAATCACTTTTCACATCAAGATCGGATTCAGTCACGTTTTTTGAACTTGTTCACTCTGATGAGAAAATTCGTGAAATCCTATATGTAGATGATTTACCATGGGAAGATCTCCATCACAGATCTTCGTTTTTACCCGAGAATGAACGTTTTGAAAATTATTTTTCATCAATTTTTACGACTGAATATGTCAAGGAACCTTAGAATCCAATGAAACATCCTGATTCAGAGTTAAATTTGGGAAACATCTCTCGAACTATTCCTATTGACATTTCGGTTAAACCTGGAATTGTTGAGAACATTCATATAGGTGCCTCGTGTACAGAAAATGAAATTCAAATATATAAGGCCCTTTTTCAAGAATTTTGCGACGTGTTTGCCTGGTCCTATGAGGAAATGCCGGGAATTGATCCCGTGATTGTTGTTCATGAGATCAAGACTTACCCAGACGCTAAACCCGTCCGGCAACGTTTGCGTCAGATTCACCCAAGAGAAGCTACTGCAATTAAAGCAAAAGTTGAAAAATTACTCAAAGCAGGTTTCATTTATCCAATCCCGTTAACGGATTGGGTATCGAATATTGTTTTGGTTAACAAAAAGCAAGGGAAAATAAGAATATGTATCGATTATAGGGACATTAATCAAGCCTGTCCAAAGGACAATTACCCAACTCCCTATATCGATCAAATCATTGATGATTGTGCTGGCAGCGAAATATTCTCCTTCATGGATGGTTTTTCTGGATACAATCAAATTAATATTCTACCTGCCGATCAACCAAAAACGGCTTTCATTTGTCCATGGGGGACATTTGCTTATTGCAAATTACCTTTTGGACTCAAGAATGTCGGAGCAACTTTTCAAAGGGCCATGTCTTATGTGTTTCATGACATCAAGCACATTGTGCAACCCTATCTCGATGACTTGCCTGCTCATTCATTACATCAAGCTGATCACCTCGTCCATTTACGAGAAACCTTTATGAGGTGTAGGCATTATCAGATTCGGTTGAATCCACACAAGTGTGTTTTTTGTATAGAAACGGGTCGATTGTTGGGGTTTGTAGTTTTGAAAGCCGACATTCTCGTCGATCCCTCGAAGGTCGAAGCTATTTTCAAATTGCCTCCTCCTTCGAGTCTTCGCCAACTCCTTAGATTGCAAGGGAAAGCAAACTTTTTACGACGATTCATTCCTAACTACGCTGAGGTTACAAAGGGTTTTACCTGGTTGTTGAAACAGAATACTCCATTCTATGGGGATGAGATAGCTCAGAAATCTTTTGATGCACTAAAACACACGTTGACCCATGCACCGTTATTGCATCCTCCCAACTACAACCAGGATTACTTCTTGTATCTCGCCGCCTCTCATTCCACCATTGGAATGGTCTTAGTTCAGGAAGACGAATTCGGAACTGAACATGTGATATATTACCTTAGTCGAACTTTAAATCCAACTGAGCTAAAATACTCACATGTGGAGAAATTGGCATTGGAAGCTGTTCAAGCTGTCCAACGTTTTCATCACTACATTTTACTACGTAAAACTACAGTAATTTTGGATTACAACCCTATGATCTACATTTTGACCAAGAAATTGCTAGGGGGCAAGTACTCTAAATGGATTGTTATCCTGTAGGAGTTCGACTTGGAATTTGAGAAATCTAAGTCTAAGAAATCTTTAGTTTTCGCAGAGCTAATGTGTGATTTCCCGCGTGTTGATACAAAAGCTGTGGTGGAGGATCCCATTGCGGACGAATCGTTGTTTCTAATCAGCACTTTAGATCCATGGTATGGGGATATCATCATTTATCTCCAAACCCAATCCTTTCGGCCAAAAATTTCAATGTCGGAACGTCGGAAAATACGATTCCCGTCCCAACAATTCAGGATTATTGGAGATACTCTTTATCGCCGTGGGGCGGACTCTGTTTTTCGACGTTGTTTAACTCACGAGGAAGCTAAAAGGGTTCTAAACGACTGTCACTCTGGAGCGTGTGGCGGTCATATGTCTGGGTATGCCACAGCCCAAAGGATATTGCGCACTGGCTACTTTTGGCCGTCTTTGTTTAAAGATTGTATTACCGCGGTCCGAAAATGCCACAACTACCAAATTTTTGATCGAAAGATGCACAATCCACCTGCTCCTCTCCACCCTATAATTGTCGTTGGTCCTTTTGCCAAATGGGGTATCGATTTTATTATATGTAACCCTCACTCGGCCGGGGGGCATGCATATATCATCCTTGCGGTAGATTATTTTACCAAGTGGGCCGAGGTGATGCCTACATTTGAGGCAGATGGTAAGACAGCTGCAATTTTCATGTTCAATCATATAATTGCTAGGTTTGGTGTCCCACAAGCGATTATCACTGATCATGGGCGTCATTTTCGAAACATTATGATGACCGAACTTACAGGCCAACTTGGTTTGCTTCACGATAGTTCAACTCCTTATTATCCACAAGCTAATGGTCTGGTTGAATCCATCAACAAAGTCTTAGTCATCATGATCCGACGAATCATTGGGATTCATCGGTCAAATTGGCATAACATGTTATTTTCAGTGCTTTGGGCATATCGAACTTCAGTAAAAACATCAACAGGGTTCACTCCTTTCCAACTAGTTTATGGTCTGGAAGTTGTGTTACCCATTGAATGCGAAATCCCGTCATTGCAAATGGCCATCGAGTTACTTCCAGCCACTTCTGAAGAGGAAAAGAGTTTGTTATACTTGGCTCAATTAGATGAGAATCGGCGTGATGCCGCATTGGCAATTGAGACTCACGCAAAACGTATGAAAGCTCAGTGTGATCGAAATGTGACCCCTCGAAATTTTTCGGAAGGAGATCTAGTCTTCGTTTACGATCAAGCTAATGATAAATTAGGCGCTGGAAAATTCATTCCTATGTGGCATGGTCCCTATGTTGTCAAGCGAAAGCTAGCAAAAGGGGCCTATGAATTGGTAGAATTTCATGGGGACTCTTTAGGTAAACCCAAAAATGGTCTTTACCTGAAGAGGTATTATGCTTAAAGAATGGGTATGGAGATTTTTAGTTAGGATCATTTTTCTTTCTAACTGTTGTGTTTTAGTTTAAACAGTGTGCTTAGCTTAGAGAGTGTTTTCCGTCATTATTCCTGCTTATCTTGGTTTTACTCTTGATATTGCAGATTTTGATGCCTCTCCAAACATACATTGGTTTCGCTGATGGTGCTTGTCGTAATACACGGAACATTTCTTCCGCAACTTGGGTTATCTATTCGCCCTCTGACGAGTTGGTATCTATGCATGGGGTAAGCCTCGGTCAAACAATGAACAACATTACCGAGTATAGTGCAATGATTGAGTTATTATCTGAATCTATTTCATTTGGGATTCGGAGTTTGATAGTGAGGTTAGATTCTGAACTCGTTGTATTACAGCTTAATAGAGTGTATGCCATTAGAAATCTAGTGTTATTGAGATTATTTTTGAGAGTGCGTCTCTTGGAACGTGAATTTGATTATATTGAATATCAGCATATTCCAAGATCTTTAAATACATTAGCAGATGCAATTGCTTCTCGAATGTTAAGTAGACATTTGCAATAATCATACATCTAAATTTAAAACCATTCCATAACATGATTTACAAGATAAGCCAATAATAGTGATATATATATATATATAGGAGTGTGTCAAAAAATACATCTTCCTCGATCATAGGTTGAAAAACACCTTATGATCGGCAAAAATGATAAGTACAAAAAACAAAAATGTCATATGTGCCCACAATAGGCGATCATCCTATCACTGGTGATGATCTTGATACGAAACCACTGCACAGGCCACCTTGCAAAGGAACCTCCTAAAAGGTCCTGGGACCCCAATCACATAGCGCTGAAGTCGATGAGGAATGTCATCTATGGTGGTCTCCGGAATATCTCTTGTCAAGCACTCTAGATGACTCTCCAACTCAGACAAAACCTCTGCTGATTCGTCCTGTGGGGCTGGCGTGGCTGCAACTGGTTGTTTCCTCTCATAAGGCCAGAGAGTGGCTGGTCGCTGTGGACCCACATCTGCATTTGAAACTTTTATTATCAGTTTTGGGACGATAGAAAAATAATAAAAAATTTAAATAGAAAAATGTTGAAAATGATTTTACCTGAGTCATCCCATTGCTCTCCTGGTGGAAGAGCCATGTCTGGGTCACCACGGAAATCTACCCCAGCGTAAGGGAAATCCTGAATAGAAAAAACATGGTTTTCTTACCATTGGAAATACTCAGGTTTAAATCGAACAACCTCTGTCCCCTCGTTCAGATGATGGGCCATAACTGCGACCCATCGCATCAGTTTGGGCTCTCGAGGAAGCCCAGCTCCAACAGTAAGGTGCTGTGGGATCAACATAGGAACCCTATCAAGACCAAATCTCACAACCAAAGCCCCATAACCAAAGGTCTTTAGTTGTCCGTTCTTGACTCTGGTCAGTTGGCCTTTCACATTGGCCAACACAGCATCGCACCAGTTGAAGATGGTGCCTCGAAAGCAGTCAACTGCCACCCGCATCTGGGATCCGGTGGCAACATGTAATGCGACACTCCCGCAAAGTCCGGTGACAGTAAATGCGATCACCATGAGTTCAGGAATGGATATGGTTTTTATGTCTATCCCTTTGTCTCTAGCCTGGCTGTTGCAGAACCTAGCCGGAGGCTATCGAGAGACTGGCCACCTGGCCTAGCCCCAAATAGAGTCAAGTCTTCACCTCTCTTAGGCAATCCGGTCAAGAAATATATGTCTGTCGGCTCGATTTCGAGCTGGTGGCCACCAATGAAGAAGCACTGGTCCCATATGCTCCATCTGTCAACCAACCACTGTAAGAAATCCACCTGGGCCCTCATGCCAGGTATGGCCTAGAATTTGTACAAGCCGCACGCCTTCAATACATCGATCGAAGGTTGGTGATTCAACGCGGCTAGATCCATGTCCTCATGCTCTCGTTCACGCCAATCTAGTATGATGTACTCTCTGCATCAAGTAAAAAGACAAATTAGAATGCTAGAAATTAATTTGTTTGGGCCAAATTTGAGAATTTTTGGGTTAAAAACCCTTACGGTGGGGACCGCACCCTCTGGGTTAGACACAGTGCGTGGGTCGTCACCTTGCCTACATGGAAGGTGCAGACCCCTGACTTTTTCCCCATTGAGAAAAAGTCAGGGTTCGCGGGCTGGCAGTGCTACACCTGTGGGCCCCCGCGCGCGGGTTTTAAGCCTAAAAACCCTCCAAAAAATGAAATAAAATCCTAAAACAAGAAATGAAACGGTTAAAAATGAAGAGTGGGACGATGTGGATTACCTGGAGAAGACGGCGTTCGATTCCGACAGTTCGATTTTCCACAATATTCACGGGAAGTTTTCTGAACAAAAGCACTATTTTCTCACCCAAAACTCAAACGGTAAAAATGAATTGACGAAAGCCCTTTTTATAAGTTTTTTGAGTAAATAAATTGTAAATTTGTTTATGTTTCACTTTGGAAAGGTATTTTTTCAACATTTTTATCCATTTCATACAGGTATGAGTAATGTTTGCGTTTTTGTTTAGGATAACGGATTATTCAGGCGAAATCTATCATTTTCGACGAAAAAACATTTTAGAGTCACCTTACAGCACTTTTCTGACTCCTGAAACATGAAAAGATTGCCGAGTTTTTCTTTTAAACTCGTTAAAACGGAACTAAAAGACGGTCCACTTACAGCTCTTTTCTGACCGTAAAAACATGAAAAGATTTCTGGATTTTTGTCGTTTCAAATTCGATATTGGTTATAAAACGATGTGTCATTGATCACTTTTTTACTTTTTCGGATCAAGGGCACTAATTACGAAAAGTAATCCTTGGTTGTAAAGATCAAGCGGTTCTCTCAAGTATTATTTTATACCTTTTCGGGCTTGGGAGACACAAATTTATGAAAAAGGTCAACCCGGAGTCTTCTTAAGTTTTTTCAGACTCTCTAAAATTGAAAAACACCGAGTTTCTCCTATACTGGACTCGTTAAAATTTCACAGTAAAGGACCTGTTCAATTACAAACAGGAACGAACCACTCCTTCTTAGGGTTCGAATTTAAACTAAGTTGGACTCATCCGAAGGATGAGCTTATAATCAAGCAAATGTTATCCTCCTCAAGCTTGTCAAAAATAAAGAGGTACTTGCCAGAAATGGTGGGGTAAAAGAGAGAAAAATGAGCCTGTTTGTCATACTTTGTAACCACTCTTGAACACGACACTTTTATTCACCTGGGTTGGGAAATCCTTTGCCTAACAGTTGATCAAACCACATTGAAAGTCTTCAGCCGGTTTTTGGGTATTAACTTTGGGTCAATTGTCACCAAGCATCTGTTGTGTCGTTATGTGTTCAAGAGGTCACTGCCAATAAGCCATTCATCTGCAAAATATCTGTCATCCATCTTCACCATCCCTGAGTCAGTCCTTGCAACTAAAATTCTTCAACTTGATCTATGATTTCATGTTGTAGGCTTGCCTGCGACGGATCGTTTTCTATCGACTTCAACCCATTATCTAGAAAGATGATCTAGAAATCGTCAGTACCTTGGGATTTGCATGCCCCAATGGCAGGCTTCTCACCTTTGACGACAGGTTGCATCATTGACCTTTGGTCAAAGGATTCCGTGACATGTTCGACATCAACACATTTATTCACATCTCATGGATTGTACTGGGTACTTTGAGAGCCATTGACATCACTGGTGGTTTCTCTCACACTTGTTAACAATTTACATCATTGACTGGTAATCAAGTGGTTTCTACCATGTTCGACTTCAACACATTCATTCGCATGGATAGAATCGTACTGTTTCGAGAAGTAGAAGTGAAGACCCTGGATCTAGTTTCCACAATCCAGGATGTGAGGAATTTTGTATTCATTATATAATGGACTATTCATAAACAGATGGCTACGTCCATACTGTGTCCACATGAGTCCATACTTGTGGTGTATTACGAGATCATTCCTGTATCTGAGCAGTAGTTAGTTTTCTAAGTCAGTTTTGATCTGAGTATGGGAATGCCTACCTCAGCGATGATATGATCTTATATATATATATATATATATATATATATATATATATATATATATATATATATATCTATATATATCTTGAATTGAATGTTTTTACAGGTTCCAACCGGGCTCTGCACAATATGATCCTTGAAATGATAAAGTACTTCACTCTTCCTAAATGATAAATGAAATCCTCATCTACTACAGACTTCGCACTTTAGGGGGCAATCTGTTACACAAAAATATCATCGCCATGATTATTTGCAGTCAGTATGGGTCTATCATCACTTGTATAGTCCTCCTAAGCAAGTCTCAGACCTCAGCTCTTCAAGTCAAGCTTTGAAAATGAGAGAAAGACATTGAAAATCAATAAAACTCTGGTTTCACACTTTCTCTCACTGTTGCCTGCGGTCCCACACCTTCTGTTTACAAAAACTACGGACCTACCCGCTCTGTCCCTAAAGGTGTGGGTGCAGACCCCTGTGAAAGTAAAAAAGGCACAAGTTTATTCTAAAAAACTCACTTTGGGTTAATTCTAGATGATTCTAGAAGGAATTTTGACGTGGATTGGCCGCTCTTAGGTGGTTCATGCATCCCAAAAGAGAAGGAACTAATCCCTTGATGAGAGGAGCTATCCCTTTGAAGCAGGGCTTTATCCCTTTGAAGGAGGACCTAGTAACTTCCCTCCATTGCACTATAAATTCAGGCATTGGGTTGGTTGCTAGGGAGGTTGGAAGCTGAACATTTTTGAGGGTAAATGCTGGTGAAATTACGACTTCCTAGTTGAGCTTGAGAGGAGAGATCACATACCTTTTTGGCTTCATTGGGAAGAGAGTGAAACTTGTCAAAGTAGAGGAGACTTCTTGCTGGACCCTGGGAGGAGCTTGTACAGCGTCAAGGCACAGGTTGTAAAGTTCTTCTTTGATTTGAATTAATACAATCAGATTCATTTTTCTCAACAAATTGTCTCATGTCATTTGTTTCATGAATTCCTTGACTTTCATGTTAAATATGTATTATGATATTGGCTTTTCAGGTGCTATTTAATTTGTTTGCTTGTTTGTGTTTGCAGATTCGCGACAAGGGAGCTCATTTTGATCGAAGGAGAGAGGCTTCCACAAACTTGCGTTGGACCCAAGGTAGGCCTAAAACATTTGTTTGCATTTGTTTATAAATGCATATTTAGAGAAAGATAGTTTGTGATTGGTTTGCTTGTCATTAGGTCTTCTTTAGATTCTAGGAAGGTCTATCTTGTCCGCAAGATCGACTCATTCCGTGTGACATGCATGAAACAGTTTTGTAGAGAAAAATGAATGAAAATGGGTGAAAATGACATTTTCTCGACTTTTTAACAAAATTTGGCTTTCACCGGGCTGTTGGCGCTTTTTGGTCAGATGATGTCATCGAGATGTGATGTCTTGTCGTGACGCGGGGGTACGGGAGGATGATGTGTTTGTGACGTGGCAATGACGTCAGTGGTCGAGATCAGCAGGAGGGTGGTAAGCGGTATTGGCCCGCATCGCTTATGAGCCAGAGTGGTTTGGGGTGAGGAGGCAGCGAGCACAACGGGATGGCGATGCGTGTCCTCGGTACGGCGGGAATACCGCCAGCTCCCTGCGTTTTAAACATCGGATGGAAGGGGGGGCATGATATGATTGTGAGCCGTTCGATGAGCGGGCGCCGATAGGATGGTTGGCGCTCGCTGGAGGTGGCGGAAGGTTACGGCATGGGACCCATCCATTATATTTAAAGTTATAATGAATCGGGGTCATTTATCATTGGTTTACGATGCCGTGGGTTTGGTTATTAATTAACCCAAGGTTAATCAATTCCATGTTTGTGCATGAAGGGCTATTATAAGGTTCCAAGTGCACCTTTAATCCCCACTCTGATAATAATATGGTTTATATTTAAACCTGGGCGAGGTATGTAGAATATAGGAATTTTAATGTATTAATAATATATGGGAAAGGGGAGTTTATACAAGGGATTTATATAATAAAGTTAGCAGTTAATATGAATATGGTTTAGGAACAGTGAAGCACTGAGTCAATTGTTTGAGGAACTTAGGCTAAGGGAATGAAAAGGGTTTTACACAAGAAATGTGGCTTCTTTGCCTAAAGTAAGAATGTGGTTTTACTCAGGCCTTTTCATGAAATGAGATGGAGTGATTTGAGAATATTTAGCAGATCTTAATATCCTTGGGGTGGGGGGGGGGGGTTAGTAAGTGATTTTGGGAGAAGTGTGAAGGAAAGTTAGTCATGCCTCACTTGATTTGTAACCAAATAGCTGCCATGGTACTTATGATAACAATAAGATGAACATCATTGAGGGAAAAAATTAATCATAATCATAAGCATGCTTATGCAACACCAAACTGCCTACCCAGCCTACAGTACCTAACATTTTTTCTTCCTTTATCTTTGGGTGCATTTATACTAGCAAACCCTTCTAACTTTTCTTTTCTTTTCATTGTAAGCCTATCTAAGTCTGCAACTATTTCTTCCAAGGGCTCCGTTTAAATAGTTGAGCTCCTTCGCTTCTCTACCTAACTATTTATCTGCGAAGACTAGACATTTTGGACAGATTTTATTCTCTATCACTAAAACAAGAAATTGAAACATGAACTAGCCAAGATTAAGCTGTTTGGCCATTCATCAATTGCAACATAAAGCTCAACAAACTGCACATGAAACTTTTATTTTCAGAACATGAAATAGTAGTGGCATTTGGACTTCCACACTTTCCTGGTCCTTTTCATTTGGGGTTCATTTCTTTCATTTTTTATTTTTGACCACTTCATTATTTTTACCCTTTGATCTTTCTTTTAGGGTATACCCTCTTTTCATTTTTGATTTTTTTGATTTTTTCAAAATATGGAAAACCTTTGTAGCAGGGAAGGGATGAACATATTAAGGATTTTAACCAAACAATCATGAAATATGACACCTATTGGTATAGGAGCATAACAGGGTATTCATACCTAAAGAAGAATATTTAGTGTATCCTTGAGAAACCATGAATTAGGTTATGAGAACATACGTGACACAATAGAAAGAAAATATACTATTTGCATTTAATGCATATTCATATAAAAAAACAAAATAAATGAAAAACAAACCTTTGGATAGAAAGGATTTACATTAGAGAATTACCTAAAGGGTCGTTAATCAATTGCGGCTTTTGATTAATTTGTAGGGAAATTAGGGGTAGATAGAGTTTTAGAAAATATATGAGATTATAAGTTAAAACAAGAAGGCGGGTTATACAGGGTTAGACCCTTTACTTAAGAAAACAAAAAAATGAGTTTCATAGAAGAAGATACAAAAAATCGTTAGGTAATCAAGAGGAAATAGAGAGGAATGCTCAGGTAAATTATCATTGTTAATACATGGTAGAATCTTCCAAGCCTAAGAAAATTGTCTCATTGATTTGATTTCTTCTTTCTTCAACAATGGTTTTCTTCAATTCAAATCCTATGAATATTTTTTGGATTTCTAAGGTCATTTTCCACTGAAAGGCTTTGAGAGGGTACCTTGATAGAAATCCTTATTAAAATGAAAATTAATGACAAATAAATATACACATGTGATGGAAATGAAATTGATACGGACATTAGATAGGAGTTCAAATACATATGGTTTTGAGCCCACATTCTCTTTGAAAAGCCAAACAAGTACTAACCTTATGGAGGCTTTGAGCCAAGTATGCCAAAAATTAATGATAGGGACCATATCTAAGAAAATACCTCCTAGAAAAATCAATTAGTTTCAAAATTACTGCAAGCAAATGTTGCTTAGTAGAATAAATTTCAGTAACTAAGGAAATACTTAGAAAATTAAGAAAACATGTTGTTTAGTGTGAGGTTGTTAAAAGAAAGAGGTTCTTGTACAACTTAAAAAAAATACCCTATTGAAATGATGTAAGTATGCTAGAAGAAGAAAAAATCCCTCAAGAAACCTTGAGAAAGAAATTTATGGGAAAATCCCTCTTTTGAAAGGGAAAATGTAATAGTCGTCAAAACAAACAAATAAACCCAAAGTTTAGGTATCCAACCTAAGAATATGGAATAGATAATGATAATCCTCATGGCTCCCCTTGAGAATTTATTTCCCCTACAAAAGTCTAGACCAGAAAAAAGTTTATATTTAGAAATCACATGGTGGATAACTTGTAACATGAGAATTTGTTAGTTTTAATTGAACACTTTGTCTAAACCAATTATGTTGAAAACCTTGGAATTGGAAGTAACAGACTAACAGTTAAGGAAATAGATGAAGATTTCCTGCTATATACTATTCAAATAATTTCCAAAGTGAGGACTAGAGCTAAATAACTTTAATAGCTAAGGGAAATTGTAGTGTTAAACCATAGCTATCATGGTGAGAACTTCATTGTTCAAGGGAAGATAAAATTCCATATGACTCGACCCAAAGGCATAGTCATGGTGTTTGAAAAAGTACACCCTCCATAAACATAGAGCATTCACATTTACGAAATAAATAATAATTTTCAAAGTTGAAACCATAGTGGAAAGCCTGACTACATGGCTAAACAATAAGTGAAATGGAAAGACAAAGAGGGTAGTCATTCTGGTGAAATTACCCTATGAGAAATCATCATCACTGAATTCTTCTTGAAAATTAGGATGGTTTATCTTTCACAATGTCACATGAGCTAGTAAATGTGGAGAGTTGCATACTAGATAGATTGACAAGGGACCATACCCTATGAACTCCATGTGTGGGCTAAGATATGTAAGGGAGGATACAGTATCAAATGACCAAGTAAATATTGAATACAATAATATAAGTGTGGAATTCTAGAAATATATGCATTTCTTACTTATTATGGACCCCAAGGTTCAAAATCCATATCTTCTTGCAACATCTTATTTATATATAAGTTATTTTCATAAGAGTTAGGAAAACAAACCATGATGAAAAATTGATTCTATAATAATCTGGTCAAATGAAAATATACAATAACATGTAATATAATGCTTTTGAATGGATGAACTTTTTTCCTATAAGTCTCGAGATTTAACTCAAGGTAGTACTAAAAAAATAAAAAATAAATCATAAAAGTAATAGATTGATCTATGTAATAAAAGAGAGGTCTAGTTAAGGAATACCTTTTTTATACTATGACAACAATAATATGTCAATGTGTAATTAGTAAGGGAAAAAATGTAAATATTTTTGTGCGTAAATAGGAGGTACATTATATATTTACTACCTACCTTGCCTCTTTTTTCTCACTCCATCCTTTTTTCGAGCTCCTTCCATGGAGGGTTATGCATGGCTCGTCTTAGTGAAGTTCTGCTAGGTCTTATCACAATCAACTTTCTCATCTATAGTAGTTCAGATTTGGTTGCAATATTCTATGGTTTTTACATTGCTTATCTACGTTCTATCCATCCCTCTAGTTGGAAATTCTAGGCATGTTATTTCCATTTATAGACTCGTCATCTTAGCATGTAAGTTAGAATACTAGGTTAGAAGCACAAGGAAACAACAATGTTGCCACTATCTCCCGCAAAATTCAAATGCTAGTAGAATTGCCTAGTTTGAAAATATTATGTTTGACATAACAACCCTTGTGAATAAGTTTTTAAATGACTTTTATGAGTTTAAGTTGGAGATATGGTTGAAAAGGAAATATATAAAAAGTAAATATTTCATTAGAATCTCAATATCTATTTTGTTAATAAAAAGAAACTATTTCATGGATTATTATTTTTGGAAATATATTAGAGGCTATCATGTTAGATATTAAACTCCTAACTTCCACTAAAATAGTTGGAATTAGTTATGCCCAAGAAGGGCCATAAAAGAAAGGCAACAAAAGAGAAAAAAGATCCTCAATTCTTCCCACAGAGGGTACTATTGGCAGAGAAGACCACCAAAACAATACTTGACTGTAGATAAACGTCATGGGTTGAAGTTGTATTAAAGAGAATTATGGGAGATAAAGGTACTCTGAAGAAAAGGAAAGGTGCAAGTGGGAGAGAAAGATTAGACCTGAATCCATAATTAGAAGGACATTTCTTGGGTTAAGGAGATGGAAGTTGTGAAATATTATTGAGTTTTTTTCTTGATAGGAAGGATACTAGAGCTTGGGGAAACTACTAGAACTATAGTTCAATGGTTGGTAGGAACGTGGAAGCCTCTAATCTATTTCTAGGAATTATAGATAAGAATATGAGTATTTCTGAAATATGTATTAATTATGTATAGTATAAAGTTCATAACTACGATTGTATTACCCTATTATGAATGTGTGTTACCATTGTGTGTATTCAAGTATTTGTATGGTTAATACTATCAATGATCTCTATGGGAAAATATATACATTTCTCTTTGTAGGGTTTTATGTATGAGGACTTGGAGCTAGTGATTGAAGATTTGAAATAGGGTATCTTAAAATTTAAGCCTTAAATGACCTTCGACTTTAGAATTTTGAGTGAGGGAACCCTAATTAGGATCTCAACATTGATATATAATGTATAGGTGGATATAAAAATAGGGAAGCCAAAGAAAGTTGGATATACTATATATTATCAAGAAAGTAATAAATAATTACATATGAATAATCAGTCTCAAATGGTTAGTGTATTTCACTTGTTTGTAATTTTATATACATATCTAATTTGTAGAAAAGGGAAAGAATTATAGAAAAAAAATATTCAGTTGAATAAGATTAGAATTGGAGCCAATGTTAGCATATTATAGGTTCTGGTTGAAAGGAGGAAATCTCATCGACCAGCCAAGACATATAGTCCTTCACTATAATAATATTAAGGCTCTAAAAAATACCTTAGTTAGCAACCCATGAAATGAGTCTACCAAACCATCCGACCTATAAAGTTGCTTTGAAATTGAAAGAAATAACTATACTTTATGCACGTATATGTTTGCATAGTAACAAAAAACCTATTTTACATTGAAAAAGTGGCATAGATATATTTCAAAGCATGTCAAAAGCATTTACAAGAAATTCATTTTATGCATACATGTATAAAGAAATAGAGGAAAAAATATATCCAACATTGTCATAAACCCATAGTCTTTACAATAATAACAATTAATAGCAGAGTAAAAGAACTAAACTGAGTATAGTCATTCTATGAAAAAGGAATTATAACATTGCGGCCATACAAGGTTCGATTGTAATCAAAATAAAAGATATATGAGATAATGCTATCGACAATATAGGGGAAATCTTGATAAAAAAATTACAATGATTTAGGTTATAGATGTCATGATTTTTTTCATGTATCTGAGCACCAACTGTAAGGAAAAGTACATAAATTAAATAGGAAAATCCCTAACTTGTTACAGTTTTCCATTTTATAAGCCCTTGTAAAGTTATGCATCTCGACGAGACAAGGCCAAACACATGAATAATTGCCTCTAGACCTACATGAGGCACAAAGAAAGATGAGTACCTGGAATATCCAGAGCGAAAATGAGTAACCCCACAAGGAAATGAAACTTGCATGTGTTTTTTGAATGAAACCACAAATATGATCAAGTGATAACTTGAAAGCATGAATACCCATAGTCATACTTTGGGTTGTGAATAAATCTAAACAAGAATAATTATCAAAGAAATTTCATTTCAAACTAGTGTCTTACCTTGGAGATGGCGAAGCGAAGATTTCCAGGGAACGTTTTTAAAAAAGGAGCAAGGTTTTCACTTTGTCAATATACTAAAACTATAGAGAGAAACCCTATTAGTGAAACCCTTCTCGTAAATGATAAAAAAGAGTTTTGTTTTAAGTATTGGGTTTCTAGCCTAATAATTTTCTTGCCAAAAAGGTCAAGAAGGGACGTTGCGACAACAATGACATAAAAGGTTTGTGTTTTCATGCCTAAATCACCAAAACAAAGCCACAATTTCTCATAAAAGAATACAGACATAAAAATTAGAAGTCTAACCCTATGTCGAATCCATGCTTATAATTGTAACTAAAGGAATAAATAGAAAAAAATAAATAACAAGTATAGGGTCAGTATAGGCCTGGTTCAAGAATCCTGCCTCTCTCGGTGGACATAGAATTTCTCCTCATAAAAATACTCATGAAAATCAATATACTCACGAAAATCAATATATAGAGGAATCCTTGTAGATGCATGGTCATACCTTCTTTTTTCCTAGATTTTTCTCATGTTCGCAGAGCTCTACTCTTGACCAAGTCCAAACACAAATGACATTGCAGGAAAGGAGTAGTGGGTAGATGGTTACACTGATACTTCCATGAATCATCCATGATGTTGATCATGAGAAGGGAAAATCATGTCATTAGGGTTTGGTCTAGCATGCAAACTCCTACCACGTGGATTGATCACATGGACCATCTCCCATATAAACTTTGCATAAGAGTAATACACGACGAGGGAACTTCCACTATTTATTTAATTAAGAAAATTACATATATGTATATAACAACCCACAATATTATACTAAGGTAGATGAAGTAATAATTAAATATTAGTCTTAGAGTACAATTATCGTAAAGCCTTCACAATAATATATGGTGCATGGTGATATATGTTGGAATAAGGAATTACTGAGGGGGTCAATTAATAATTAATTTTTTTAAACTTTTAATTCCAATTCTTGTTTTATATTTTGACCTAGAAATTAGTCATGTGAACACTCAAAACTAAATAGATAAGCAACAAAGTGAATAATTCACATGAGCACACATAATTAACATGAGCAACATACATATATGGACATAGATATTTAACATGGAAACCCAAAAGGGGAAAACCAAAAATTTGTTTGATATTGTTATATAATCTTATCTCCTACTCAATTACATCAATTTGTTTATGGGAACGCAGTCACAGGAGGCTTCAACTACCTCAAAATTAGTAAGTTGAAAATTTCGAAGAGGCTCCAACCTCGTATAAATGTCGGCCATAAATTGCTTCAGCTAAGTGTCCTATTTTTGATACAATTTTTACAGTAATAATAGTGGCCTACCTTTATTACATAAAATCAGAAAGAACCTAGGTTGATGTCTCTTATAAATCCTTCCTCTATGCTCTATCCACACACTCAGCTGGCCCCTACTATGAACTGTCAACTCTACTATAAACCCTACTTTTCACTTCACCACGTCAACATAAGCACCCCTAAATTTGCACTCTACTAGCAAGTGCCACAACTCTACATTTTCTTCTCATCCCACATATAGTCAGCACATTCTGATCTCAACCTAATTTCTTAAACAATCACAAATCTATCACTTAGACCCCCCAAAACAACAACATCACACCCTCAACACTTTTGTCACACTCTCTAACTCAATATTTCAGAGTTTGTGTTCCTCTCCTACACATAGAATGATGTAGTCTATCAACTCATCATTCAGCCCACATGTGCTTTAGTATGGTTCACTCATATTCAATAAAGAACATGAGTATGGGCACTCTTCACCAAATCACATGGCACTGTAATACTCTCTAGATATGTTAGCATGATATCAGAGATTTTAGTTACACAACATTGCTCTCCTTTCTTATTGAATCATTTAATAGGGGCTAAAAGAGCTTTTTAAAGTTATATTATAATATATATATATATATATATATCACATGGTAATTTTTATTCCATCTTTTGGCCAACCAAAGGAAAAAAATTAAGTGTAGGATGGAGAAATAGAGGTAGTAAGAGCGGGAATATTTTTTCTTCTTTGCATCATTGCTACTGCTAGTTGCTCTATGAATTGGCCTCCCAAATTGTTTCTACTATTCAATTTAAGCTTGGATTACACATGAATTATGGTCGGAATATTATCAGATGCAACTTTGTTTGGTATGATGCTAAGATGAAGGAAATCACAGACTTTCAAGAAAAGTAGATGAGCTCTTTACAAGCTATGATGTCATTGAAGAGAGCTTCAATGAAATATGATAAACAAGAATATTCTTAGAGGTATCTACACCAATGGGTTTGAGAATCCATCTACGATTCAATAGGGGAGGATAATGTTGTTTTGTAAGGGTCTTGATGTGGTATAGCAGGCCAAATCTGGAATGGGCAAGAAAGCGACTTTTTGTTCTCGAAATCTATAACAACTCACCTATGGCTTGATGGGTTTTTTTCCCACTCAAGATCTAGGGAATCAAATCTAAATTGTCATGTGCGCTCTCATGGATTATTTTCAGGTTAAAGTTCATGCCCGCGTAGTTAGAATTAGTGTTTGTGGTGATAAAAATATAATCATGAGTGGATTTAATGTTGTTGGAACCCCAAGCCATGTGTTTGACATGTTACACAAGAACTCTCTTTGCCCTGATTACATCAAGATGTTTGTGTTCGATGAAGCCGACGAAATTCTTTCCAGGGGTTTTAAGGACAGGATCTATGATTTTTTTTTTTTCAAGAGCATGGAAGATTTCCTAAATAGAAATAAATCATTGAGCGAGTTGGAAACATGGATCTGAATAGGAAAAGATTGAACCTTTGAGAAAGAATAAGAAGAAGAAGTTTAAGGAAAAAAAAGTGGGAAATAAAGGAGAAGAGACAACTCGAGAAACCCTCTGAACTAGAAATGCCATAGGAAACCGAGAAACATTAGGAGACCACTAAACTTGAGGAGACTGAAAATGCTAATAAAAATTGGACTGCTGTATCATATTGGGACACCAAAAGTCATTTTCAATCTTGTATTGTTGCGAACATTCACCAAACATAAAATTTCCTGAACCCTTGACTAAAGGGGACCATTTTTTTAGAAGATTCTTTGGTGAAAATCACATAGAGATACTTTTGGGATTGTCTAGAAATTTAGTTGTTGGATATTCTACCCTATCTATTTAATATGCAAAGCGAGATCTGTTCATTCAACTTGTAATGACGATGAACCACACTAGTTGGTTCAAAATGCGTCAACAAAACTATTGTGATTTTTGCCAAAGAATCTTCTCAAACTTGTTATGGATCATAGAAGCCTAAATTCAATAAAGGGGACCATCTACATCTCGTAAATATCAATCTGTAGCATAAGGTGGTTAGGGCTTTCAAAGATTTTTTGACGAGGTGTTGGGAGTACGAGTCCTTAGAAGAGAATGATGAAGAAGTTGAAGAGGAAGATGATGATGAAGTAATGGTGATTGATGCGGCCTCCATGCCAAGGGGTGATGCTCTAAATAAGGAAGTCGATGTCAAGAAGTTTTTGATGAAGCTTTTTGAGGAGGACCAAAAGCTAAGGCAATTCTATGAATGGAATTGCAACTGTGGAGTTTTTCAGTGCCCAGTTTGTATTGTCGTCGATGCAGTGAGTGTAATCCATCATTCTATGAAGATCTTTAAGACCAAGAAGAAGGTTTCACATCGGGGTTACGGTCGCTGGATTTGTTGTTTGTTGGGATGGAATGTAGATCAGTTGCCAAGCGGTGGGAAGCTGATTGAATCTCGTCCTCGAAGGTGAATTACTCCCCCAGATGACGAAGTGCAGATGAGGTTCGCAATTTGTTTTCTGTAGTGCATTTCATGTTGTAGTTCAAGTTGTAGACACTAGGTTTGAAAATATTGGTAGGTTCTAGGGATTTGGAAAAAGTAGTTTCAAAAAGATTGGGAATCTTGGCACATTGAAACTTGTGTATATTATTCATATATTGATGATATAATAATGAAATAGCACTATATGTTTATCTTATGTTATAAATATTAATAACTTATTCTAATAATGAATGAACTCAATGTTTTTCACTCATTACAACACTGAGCCCTAAGCATGGGTCTTCAAAGTACTATTTTCTCGTAAGTCGATGATTATTTAACTGGTGCTTTTTTTAAAGGTTCAAAGGTTTCTAATGGATTGGTCTCACTGGCTTGTTTGAAAGTTTCATTCTTTTAATTCATGATTTAGTAGTGTGACATAAAATTATAACCATGAGGATTCCATAGGGAAGGAATTACCCATACTTTGAATAAAGAATTGTTTTCTATTAATTTCCTGTGACAAAATGGTCTATAAGGATGTTTGTTGAAGCATGATGTTCTAAAGTATTTTATCTTGTAAATTGATGTTTAAGTTTTCCTCTTTTCCAAATTGTTTTCCTAAATTTTACTCTAAAGATTCAGAGGTTGTCTAGATTGATCTATGTGGCTGGTAAGAGAGGACCAGAAAACCTATTAAGTATGCTTCAATTTGAAAGAAAAAATTTACATCCTTTTAAGAAAATATATTGTAGATATCATAAAAATATGATCACAGGGATTCGAGAGGGTAGGAATTGCCCTGCCTCTCAACAAATCACATTTGTTTACAGAATTTTCTGAAAATGCGCTAATCAAATTTGATTAAATTTGGTTAGCCCATTGACATGCTCATAATGGTGTTTGAATTTGTCGGTGCCAACATAGGTTGATTCTCGCACTAGAAAAATAATTGAATTGATTGTTGACTAGTTTGAATGTAGGTTGATTCTGATGCTACCAAAAAAAAGAAGCTATGTAGGTTCCATTTGCAGCAATGGTACCTCTATGTAATTATGTACTATTTTGGAGGCCAATAGTTGATTTTGATTGATTTGATAACTCCCTGAGATCTAGGCACCAGGGGTTTTTTTGTCTTCTTCCAAGATTTTGCATTTTGGTGGTTGCCCATATGCGATAAATGATACAGATGGTTTAATCGATTGATTGCATTGTTATGTTTTATTTATAAATGCATAAGAATAAAAGTGTCTTTAATGATTCATCTATTGATTACCTAAATTTGTTATTTTGGTTTTGTAGGAACAATTGCCAAAGAAAGATGAAAATGGCAAAGAGAATGAACCTATGGGAGAAAATGTTTAAGAGGATGCCATAGATAAAGTTGAAAATGACAAACCTACCTCAATCTAATCAATTATTTTCTTCAACCAACAAATCCATAACTACTTATTCTGAAGTGTGTTGCTCTATACAGGGCCTCTGAGTCTATAAGTCTATAGATTATTCATTGCTATGCCAATGAAAGTGGGGTTTCTAGATTTCATTCTAATCTACTTGATATGGTATGTCTTCATCCATGGAATATAAGATATTAGTTTGGAAAAGCTCTAATGTTGAGGCTAGCACAAATCTTAGCTTAAGTTTTTTCAAGATTTCTACTTTTATGTAATTTGTGAGTGAATTATGTTCATGTTCTCTCTAGTGGATTATAAATTTGATTTATATCCATATTATTTCAAAATTATTCAGAAGCGATAAAATTATTGTAATGGATAATGGTAGGAATTTTCCAACTCCAACAATTGTCTTTTTACTTGCATGTTATTACATATATTTATGTATGAAATGTGGTATGTTATCAGGTTTGTGTGCAACATGTTGCATTGTAAAAAACTTTATACTAGTTTATATACATGGAAAAATTAAATTAAACAACCCATCTCATAAAAATTAAAGAATGTTTTAGAAAAATCCTTATAATAATTACAGGTCTCTCTAGGAGTGGAAAAGAGTGTATTTTTATTGAAAGTTTTACAATTATTTCACCCCTTTACGGGACTAATAGTAGGTTATGTAAGGGTAAGATTAAGAGAAAGTAATTTCTCAGACTTTTATGCAATGACTAGAGATACTAGTAATATTCCAATATGTCAATTAGTAAACATAGGACATGCCAATTGCAATGTTATTTGGAGGTTATTTGACAAGTAGTTATTTGTTATTTTTTCTTGTTGTCTTTCTCTTATTTCCTCACCTCACTTATATACTATTAGTACAAGTAACATATGATAGTAGGTTATGTAAGGGTAAGATTAAGAGAAAGTACTTTCTCAGACTTTTATGCAATGACTAGAGATACTAGTAATATTCCAATATGTCAATTAGTAAACATAGGACATGTCAATTGCAATGTTATTTGGAGATAATCTGACAAGTAGTTATTTGTTATTTTTTCTTGTTGTCTTTCTCTTATTTCCTCACCTCATTTATATACTATTACTACAAGTAACATCTGTAGGTTATCTAACAAGTATCTACGATAGTGTGTAGATAATTCGTTATTTTTCTTCTTGTTTTCTTTTATTTCCTCACCTCATTTATTTGATATTAGTAAAAGTGATAGATATTGGAAAATTTCAAAATTTTGAAGAAAATTTTAAATCAATAACTAAGATTTTTTTTCATAAGTTTGTAGTCCTTTTTGCTATACTTATTTGTTTGGATTAATGATGTCACATGTGGGTTATTGGTTTGCTTCACTTTAGTTTCAAAGGATTATTTTCTTTGCTAATTTCATTTGGAATAAAGTGTTTTATTACAAAAACGTTACTCTAATCTATACTTTTCACAATATCTAAATTTGATTTTTCAGAGCTGAATTAAAATTACTTTGTCAAAGAGGTTGGTGAAACCTGACATGTTAAATCAATATCACATTACTTGAAATTATCAGGATTACACATCACATTTTTTGAAATTGCTAAGATTAGAAGTAATGGGTGATAAAAATAATGACTATGCTAAGATAGAAGATGTGGACCGTAGGATCTTTTCCAAATAATGTTCAGGAATTAAGAAAAAAAATTAAATAAACAAAAAAAAAAACAAAAAACAAAAAATTGAATTATCTCTGATGAATTAATATGCATGCACCTCCAGCATCTATTTGTATTGAAAATATATATATATATATATATATATATATATATATATATATATATATATATATATATATATATATATATATATATATATATATATATATATATATATATATATATAAGCAGTAAGAATGCATAAGTAGAGTGTTGCATCAGGGTAATCTTGTCCCTCTTGCTACCGCACGTGAAGTGCAGTCTGGATGGGTGTGTTATGGGAGGAGTCTTGGAAATGAAAATAAATGGTCCTGTTTGGGAGCATCAATCATGTCTGAGAATTTTTTCCCAAATCCCATGAATTGATAAATTTCTTCTCAAAATGTTCAAGGGTTTGTTAATTCTTTGAAGAAAACATTTATTTGTTACATAATATTCTCAAAATTTCAGATAATTCATTAAAGTAGCTTTTCAGGTGATGTGGTGTTCTAATTTATTAACCATGAATGTACATTAGCACCATACTTAAATTATGCTACCTTAAATTGAAGAACATTTCAATCAAGTTATTCATGCTTTTGATAAATGGAGGAAATGCTAACCAGGGGATGGTTTATAATTGGAATAAATATGCTACTTGAACCATTTTTAGTCGATGCTAGATCGATATATTTGTTAAATTTCACTTAATGGTACACATATCTCCACTTACTCTGAAAAATACCCTAGATTTATGAATTTGCAAATAGAAAACCTATCGAAATCACAAACTACATGGAATCAAAATTTTGGACCTTGTCTATTCACAAAGAGAGACATTACATGATTCTAGAAATTCAAAGCAACAAATTGCATATCCTTAAATATGCATAAAACAATAATCTGGAGGTTATGCCAAGTGTAGTCACCTCAGTCACTCACACATAGATCTCTATCTCTCAAATGTTGTATTAGAAAGAAACAGTTGAAAATTGAATAATGTATCACACTCCTACCCTACCTTTCTTTTATAAAATAAGAGAAGACTAGGGTTTATAAAAAAAAACTATCCCAATGGTGCACGTAAAGTAGAAATGAAATCATATTTTAATCCATGGTTATGATAATACACCAAGCTTTCTAAAAGTGAGAAGCTAGGTTAAATCCATAATTTCCTTGAGGTGTCATGCATATTGTGCCCAAACTAACACTGAAAAAACACTTTAATGATATAATAGAAAAGGATGTACTTTTTCTACACTGAAAAACACTTCTATAAATAATCTCTTAAAAATAGAAAATTGATAAAGGTGGTATATGTATATTCAAGTCTGCATACACCTTGATCACAAAGCTTCCTATTGAATGTTTTTGCACCTCATGCACACTACTACATAGGAATATAATGCAATTATTCTTTTGAGTAATAGATGAAGCTAACACTTCTTTTTTTCTAGGAAGGTGTTCTTGATCAAACTGAGTCTCACCCTCAACATTTTAAACTTCCATTTAGAAAAAATATTTGTCAAATTGTTTGCCACCCCTCCTTAAAGTCTGCGGAAAGCCTTCTTGTTGAAGATCATGTATCTATATGCTCCTTCATCCATATGCCACCCTGTACTAGAGACAATGTTAGTGGAAATACCTCTGAGCCACAAAGTGTTGTATCAAATTTGGATTCTAACCCATCTATTTTGCCAATCCTTGTTAGTTGATGTTATTGCTAGCCCTTCATCTTTCTTAGTGAAGAACAACCCTTATAAGACCATTTAAGATTCATGGGTCTTGACGAGTGATATTCCGAAATGAGTCACTCTCATAGAACCTATGCATAAGAGCCTTGACTATGTTCACTCGCATAAGACACATGTTTACCTATTAAATCACATAAAACTTATGTAAAACTTTTACAAACCCATATAAGACTCGTCCCTAGCAACAAATTTCGATATTTTTTTTTGTGACATAAGGTGGAGGGAAAGAGGAAATGTATTTTTCTAAGTCTTATATGAGTCATCGAGTGAATAGCCAGACCAGTCTTATACTAATAGGAGTTGTGCAACATTGGTCTTTCATTTCTCGCATCACCACTATATGCAAAGTGGCCTGACTTGTGGCACTTGAAACAATTTTGTAACTTAAGCTTTTCTCTCCTAGTTTGAAGAAGTTGACTCCTTTTTCTATTTCCTCTCCTCACGACTACCTAGGAGAGCTAGATTTTGGATGTATCCTCCATGAATGAGTGTTATGTCTTAAGTCATTCTTCCCCTAGTTCAGAGGTCTTGAATCTTCATTCTTTTTCTTGTGACCTCGATGGGGGGGGGTCACAAGGGTATTTTCTTACTTCCTCTTCTTACCTTACAAATGAGGGTTAGTCTTTTCATCTTTGAATCTTCTTTATTTTCCATGTGACCTCTATGGGGGACTCCTTTATTACTTCCATTTCTCACCTTGCCAATAAAAGCTAGGATTTTAATCTCCTCCACTTGGATGAAATCATTATAAAGATTTCAAAGGTGGCAAGATTCTCAACAAGCATAGGAACCCCAAAAAAGAGGATTCTCAACAAGCATAGTAACCTCGAAAAACAGGATCCTGTGATGTAACCCATATCCCTCTATTAATGGCTTCCATGGACTTTATTTTCTTCACACCCACTGATATTATGGCCTTTGTGTTTTTTCCATGTCTACTTTCTAGTGGATCATTATTATTTTTTTTGTATCCTTTACATTGTCTCAATTTTAGAGCTCTGTGGCATTCTATCTGCAAAACCTAGGGTTGTTTTTAGGGTTTTAGGATTTTCATCTATGGTGTCTCATATGGAAAAATCATTGAGGTGGTTATGTGTGTAGTTGGGTTATACAATGAAGTGTTTGCATTGGAATTTTCTCTTTTCTATTCTCAACATAGGCAATTATTTCTAGGGAAAAGTTTTCATAGGTTAGCACTAATAGATATATTAGTTGTACTCGCTTATAAAGGCCTAAGTTGAATCTATAACCTCTTCCATTTTAGTAAATTCCTACTTATATTTATAAATTGTTACTTTCAATTTATATGTTTAAGGTATGAAATCGAGTTAAAATAAGGATAGAGTAGGAATTGATCCTAGAACATATTCCCAATAGATGGTATACTTTATTACCAAGCTAAATACCCTATTACATAATGAATATTGTGAACGGTTTTCTTCTACAAGTTCTTTTGGAGCCTCTTATCTCAAAACTTCAAGCTGCTACCAGCCAATTTGTCCCATGGACAATCTAAGAATTGAACATAGGACTTGCCCCTAACCAACATACATCTCTATCTTTGAGCTACATATCATTTTATTTATGCACAAATTGGTTTGATATGGAGGCGTGGATTGTGATTTCCACCATAAATTATATGGAATGTCATAGATACATATTTCTCTAATAAAACCATCCTTTTTAAATTCGATAACCAGAGGTGGTTACGGTACTAATATGATTCCAATGTACAGTCATGGAAATGGGATATCAAGCTTTCCCTTTTTTCCCCTCATCTAGCATCGAATTGTTTATCCAACTAGAAATCATGAAATAATTTTGAGCACCACTTCAAAGAATACATTTATCCTCATATGCTTGTTCAGTTATGGATTCACCTCACACCTTATAGTAAATTAAAGGCAATATGTCACCTACAGAACATACATTTGCAACAATGAAAAAATAATGTGTCAATTGGCACATGGAGAAAGCCAACAATATAGCCAAGATATCAGAAATCTATACATCACCTAGACAATGTCCCTGGACTTCATGCTAAATCCAACTAGCATGTGATGTCCCATTTCTAGCTTTGCATATTGACTATCGAAAATGCATAACACATTATTAAGCCTATGTAGTATGCATAACACATTATTAAGCCTATGTAGTGCATCCCGTTGCTCTATAATTTTATTAACCATAAGGATAGAGGGTATACAAGATAATGAAATTTGAAAGATAATGTGGTCGTGTTAAAAATCCATTGAAAATTTTTGTGGATGAATCCAACTGGATTTAGATAAAGAGTATCCATAAAAAAACGCCTAAGAAAAGGTGCACTTGCAGCCCATTTGAGATCTGATTATATCCAATCTTGATAGTCTAAGGCTACAATTTAGTATCACTAATCAACCTTTCCCACCCCTAGAATTTAGATGAATAGTTAAATGTGACACTAAGGCTCAAGAAAATATATTCATATATAACACCATCATAACATTTGCTGCATAATGACTCCTTTTTGTTCTGCATATCAATCTCTGGATGATAAAAATTTAGTGCGTTAATCCATGAATAAGATAGGTTTTCTGTTACAAGTATTTTCTAAAGTAAATTAATTTACATGGTATTTTGGTTGGGGCATGAGAAATAGTCTCAACCATGCTTAGTTCTGATCATGTATAGTTTCAGTACCGATCATGCCTATTATATCGCTTATATTCATATTGTATTATCTTATGATCCATGAGATTTAAATTTTTTTGACACCTAATAAATAATTGGAATTAGATTCTCCAACAAACCTAACACACAGATATACAACCTTAAACCTGCACGATATGTTTCCAAGAAATTTTGCCCGGTGGTTAATATAAATTTACACTAATTGAAAGCGCAATGGCAGCAATGGCAGGATAGATTTATGCATTGCAGATTTTCAAAATCATTGACAATTAGATGAGAAAGACGCGTAGAGTTAGAGGTAAAACAGCTGTGAATTTGTTGAACGACCCGATATTGTTTTCCCTATAAACCACTTACAATCAATGATGTATAGTGCAAATATTTTCCGGTGGCTCGACAGATTTATAGCCTCAAAAAAAGAACGGAACTGTGATGTTTGGACTGGTGGAAAACAATCATTATTTTCACAATTCCACGCAGTTTACCAGACCCGAATAAATCCGTATATGCCTTTCACAACGAACTAATGAGTTCATAAAAAGGTTGCATATAAGGTCAACTCTGGGACTAAGGGTCCATTTAACGTCAACCTTGGAGATGACGTTGTTGATTTTGGAACTCTATAAACAAATGTAGATTTTGGCGTAATTAGAAATATAATGAGACATCAAACTTTGGTGTAATAGAAAATATACCGATAATCCTCCGATAAGATTTGACTATAGAGATTTTCATGGTTGATTCTTATTGGTAAGTTGATTTATCATTTTTATTTAAAACAATTTATGTAACATAATAATTTATCGACCGTAAATTTTATTTTTTAACTCATTAGTTAAGAAAAATAATCATATTATAATAATTCACACACCATAAACTTTTACTATGTTAAAATATCTTATATTGTCAACATTTTCTTGTAGAGAAAATAATACTAAAACGTTTAATAGTTAAACCTAATTTTAAATCTCACAATGAAAAAAGAATTTTTTTGTAACACAGAGAATAATTCTCTCACACAAAAAAATATAAATCTCATGGATCATAAGATAATACAATATGAAAAGTTATTAGAAACTTTTTTAAGCACAATGCACAAAAATTAGGGGAGCAGTGGCAAGATTGCCACTAAAACTGAACCAAAGGCATTATTCATCGATGCCTCATTTGAAAGAAATACAAGATTTTTCCAAAGAAGCCAACATAAATCTAAGACCAGAGCCCTCATATTAGGAAAAGTCAGCCAAGAGATTCATCATCTCGAAAAAGAGATTGTCTCTCTAAAGCACAGGGCTCTGAGTTACAAAAACGGAAGAAAACTGAGCATGCATATGATGAATACTAGACTAACCCAAATTTTGAAATATTTGAAGGTAAAAAGGATGATACTATAGGATTCACCGACATGAGAGTAATGGCTATCCAGTATAAGCAACATCATGCTCTGATAGATATCAGTATAAATGGTGAACTATTTTCCCTAAGAACACTTATTGACTCCGAGGCATATGTCAACATTCTGAACTCAAAATAGTACCTGCAAAGTATTGGGAAAATCCTTTAGACAAGTTATTGGGTTAGGAAACAAAGATCTATTGTATGAAGTCCCTTAGTCCTCTATTTGCTTTAAAGAGCATTGCATCAAATTAAAATTTGCTGTTGTAGACATTCTTGTTGACCGTATTTTGGGGAATTTATTTTTAGCAGCTGTGGAGCCACATGGATCAGCTAGATTGAAAAATGGCAAGGTTTGTTATTTTATATCTATACCAAGCTCATATGCGAAATTACAAACAAATCAAGTTACCTTTTGTCTCTACTCCTAGAGTGTCTACTATGGTAGAAGAAATGCAGTAGATTGAAAAATAAAAAAAATAAAATTGAAGAGCTCAAGGGGCTAAAGACCACCATAAAGATAGGAGACTATCTTCAGACTCCTATAATTAAACAAAGGATCTCAACTCTAAGATCACATATAGAAAAAGAATGTGGTGCTGAAGAATTAAATGTGTTTTGGTGTTGAAAACAACATTGTGCAAAATTTCCCTGCAATGATAAGTATGAAGGGAAACCCTGCAAGAGTAGAGAAATCCCTATCAACAAAGAATATAGAGATTTCTATCCTCCTCGAAAGAAGATTGATTAGAGAATCTAACAGTGCTTGTAACCTCTATGGTTTTTATGTTAATAAACATTTAGAATAGTTAAGAGGTATCCCAAGACTGCTCATAAACAATAAACCTCTAAATATTGTGCTCTCAGATGATACCCCATTCCTCACAAAGAAAATATTTTAGAAAGAATAGCAAGGGCTATAGTATTTTCTAAATTTGATAAGAAATCAAGATTTTGGCAAGTGGAAATTAATGAAGTTGATAAGTTTAAGACCACTTTCAGTGTCCCAGTAGGACATTATGAATGGAACGTCATGCCTTTTGGACTAAAGCATGCCCCCTCCAAATTCCAGAAGGTTATGGATAGTATTTTCAAGCCATATTTTGATTGGTTACTAGTATACATTGATGATATACTTATGTTTTCTAAAAGCTTCCGTGATCACTTTAAACATATCCAGAAATTTGTACAACTTGTCAAAACCAATGGATTGGTTTTTAGCAAGAAAAGGATTGAATTATTGCAGAAAAGAATCAAGTTTCTTGGCCATACAAATAAAGATAGGCAGATCAATCTGCAAAAACATGCTCTCGAATTTGTTGATAAATTTCTAGATATTGTCACTAACAAAACTCAAATACAGAGATTCTTGGGATGTTTAAACTATGTAAGCATCTTTTAAAAAGATTGCGCCAAAGATAGATCATTACTCAATAGAAGACTGCAAAAACATCCAGAACCTTGGTCTCAGGCCCACACTAAAGCTGTCAGAAGAATTAAAATGAAGGTAAAAGCTCTTTCTATTCTTCATATCATCGATGAAGATTCTTTCAAAATTGTTGAAACAGATGCCAACAATGAAGGGTGGGGAGGAATTTTGAAGCAAAATAAATAAGGAGAAGAACAAATAGTTCAGTTTGTCTCAGGAACTTGGAGCCCACCTGAGAGAAACTATTCTACTATAGAAAAGGAGGTCAAAGTAGCATGGAACTACATTGATAAATTTGATATCCACTTAATACAAAAAAGTTTCTCTTATGAATAGATTCCTCTGCACTAAAGGAAGTCCATAGTAAAGCTATAAAGAAAGCAGGAGAGGCTAAGTTCGCAAGGTGATAGGCCCTATTTTCAAACTTCGACTTTGAAGTCGAACACATCAAAGGCGAAAAGAATTGTCTTCCTGACTTCCTAAGCAGAGAATAATTATATCAGAAAAACACTTCCATGGTGATAGTAACAGAATGGGACCCTTCCCAACATACAAAGACTCTGAGAAGTATTTTTGAAACACAAAACTAGGAAGAATATTTTTCCAAATGGAAACCAACATGGCAGCTAAGAAACACAAAAGTGCGCAATGCAAATTTGCAACCCCTTTCAGATATTCAATACTTAGTACCTGAAAGGAAAGTCTGCCCCAAAGATAGCAAATGGATACACGACATGGTGTATCAAAGGAGTATGATGACCACACATTTGGCTGAAGAATCCCTAAGCCAAAATTTTAGAGATATCACTACAATCTAGATAGAAGGAAGCATCGAGAGGAGAACTTTCAACAAATATCTTGCCCTTAATTGGACTAGATGGTCAGGATGGTATGACAAGCCAAAAATGTGGCCACATGGTAATCCAAGCAGTATCTTCTTGGATACCATTTAAAACTTTTCAGACTACAAAAAGTTGTGGTGGGACATCTTGAATGTATATGGAAAAAACGAAACTCACTACTCAAGAGTAAAATTTGAGGCCACAGGGACCACACAAAGACAATGACAAGGTGAATGGCTTCAACAATGGTGGAACAATTTCGGCCTCAACAAGACTGCTATGGATCATCTTTTCCTCCAACGTGACTTTCAATATGAATGCAACACTTGT
Source organism: Pinus tabuliformis (assembly GCA_031772625.1). NCBI lineage: Eukaryota > Viridiplantae > Streptophyta > Pinopsida > Pinales > Pinaceae > Pinus > Pinus tabuliformis. The sequence continues at coordinate 1,428,379,678 of CM062818.1, forward strand.
GGATTTTTAACTGAATGTTGGCATTCTCCATGTAAAGCTGTTGGAGATGTCAATAATTATCAAGAAGTCAAATTCTTGGTTATTTTATGAAAAGACACCATGAATGGTTAGTCATGACTAAGATTAAACACCAAATTGTCTTAAGAAAGCCTATGGTTGTATGAAGAATTTATACAAAGGCTTGGGATTCTTGTAGATATTCTCAGATAAGATTTTCATGGGACACACCCTTGGGGGACTAATGGTTCTCGTGGGCTTCTCCTTAAAGCTTCCATAGTGTAATAATGATGTCTAGTCATAAGGCTGAATGTGACCAGTTTTCTCGTGGGCTTTTTTGTTTAAAAGCATCCACTATGTAAAAGTTATTTATAGTACAATGTTTTCTATGGGATTTGTTCAAATATTCCACAGTGTAACCTAGTATGTACTACGAAGATTCTTCATTCACAAGACTCGAAGAACTTCTCTGACTTTTGGTGAGCTTTGAGCCACATCTCTTCGACTGATGAAAGATAGTACTGAATCTGTTTGCCTAATTGTTGGATGTTTGTCCACTCATTTTCCTATATAAGGAAGGAATAAGGCTCATTCTGGGCATTCAGAGTGTGAGTGTGGTTTTAGTTATGTTTTGGATTTTTTGAGTCCGAGGAGGAAGTTATTGCTTCCATGTCTTTAGGTCGGATCTGAGAAGCCTGTGCATCAGAGTGAAAGCTCTAGTGAGAACCTAAAGTGGCCAGATTCTTAGGTTTTTGAAGTCTGTATGTTTTCATTATAATTCAAGTTCTAAGACAAAGTCTATGAAAGGTCAGGAAGCCTTCAGATAGCTTCTTACTTGACAAGTCGTAGCATATGATAAATGCCTAAACAATCTATCTCTGGAAAGGAGCTTCGAAATTTCTCTCTGAATTTGTAAGGGAACTTCTGCATAAATATATGAGTATCCATTTTCTGAGCATGATACATTCTGCTTGAGTACATTTTTCATTTCTGCATGTGTTAAAACTATCTGTTGAGGTAGTATTTGTGAGACAAGAGGTTCACTTGAGGTCTGTCAGAGGTTCGACGAGGTTTGAGGAACACCAATCTGTTAAAGGCAGGAGTCTGTGTGAAGAATGCTAGAGTATTAAGACCAGAGGTTCATGTACAAGTTCAAGTAAAGGTTCGTGTATTGATCACAGAGAAGAGACTCAATGAGAGCAAGCTTTGTATATGAAGCCCATGCAGCAAACTGGTATCAGAGCCAGTAATGTCTCGTTCATTACAGTTAGTACTCAAAATCTATATGTCTCTAAAATGGATAATTCTAGAAGATCAGTCTCTTTCAGAGAGCTTATAGCTAAAGAACAAGCTGAAGAAAACCCATTAAGAGATATGTTTGCTTCATCATCTAAAAAGGTTATAAATTCTACAAAACTTGAATATTTTTGAAAGTTAGCCTGAACCTAAGTGGTGGTTGCCTAGTATCTCCTTGTCAGAAGTATATGTTGACTTATCTATGTTCCATATTAAATATGTAACTATAATATTTATCAAAGAAAGTATTAGTCAAATACAAGAGAACTCAAATTTTGTACAAACACTTTCTCTTCTTAACACTAAGAAACTTCAGGCTAAAGCCAAAATACCGGGAACCAAATATTTTCAGCTCGGGTGCATAAGGGTAGGGATCAATCCATTAGTCCATAGAGGACTGAATACTTTTGTTCTTGTCACAGTCAGAGATCTAACACATAGCAAGTATTCAGATTTATTGATCGGAGGAATGGTTGCTCCATTATCAAATGGACCAATATACTTTGATTGTTATCCCAACATTTCTATATATACATTCGATGAGCACATCAAGGATATTTTACAACTATAGATTCAAACAATAGGGTTTGATATGAAGAAAAAGAGAAATAATATTTCCATTCAAACTCGTGGTTGTTTTAGACACAGAAATGCCCTCTATCTTGCAGTTCTCCATGTTCCCAGCAAAGAATCCAAATCTAGTGTGGTTGTTCTAACAGATACCTAGAATCAAAAGTTAGAACATCAAATTATTAAATGGGAGGACCTAAGCTTCTCAGAACATTGGGTTGTTGATAACCCAGAACCTCCAACAATGCAAAAGATTGCTTCTGTTGATATACAAGAAGTACCATCATCTGCTGTAGTATCCTTTCTTAGAAGATCTACAGTAGATCGTAGAATAATTGATTTAGCTTGCAAAGCATCATCCATGTGTATTGATCAACAAGTGGTAGATACTGCCAGCTCTTTTACACCATCTGTAAATTTCCCTCATATAGATCTATTTGAATATGTCTGGATTGTAAATTTTTCATCCCTACAAGTCATTTGCCCAAGCTGTAATCAAAAGATAAATCTCAATAGCCTTGCTGATTCTGTCATACATCAGAACCACCATCCAAGGACAGGAGTGTCTCCTCCTACAACTTCTATCACTCTGTTTCCAAATCCTAAGTATTCTGAAATAGCTTTCCCTCATGATACTGATCATGTATTAATGATTCATGATCTTCCATCTTTGGAAAATGAAGAACCCCACCTCAAAGACAGGTTTAGCAAAATGCATCCTGCTGGTATTCCTCGTTATGGTCTAGGATATTTGTAACAACATGATGAGATAATCCCTCAATCCATATTTGACAACTTTGTTCCTTCTGATTGTAAGTGTTAGGTCCCTATAATACTAGTGATTACCCCATTACAATTGTAGTTGTATCCATTATTAATATTGTTGTGCCCCTATTACCCCCATATTGTTATTACTGTGCCCCATATAATCCCTCTATTGTTGTTTTTGTGCCTTTATATTATTATTGTTAGGTCGGATTGGTTATATTGTGACCCCTTAGACTCTTATATATAGAAAGGAGGTTTTTTCATTTGAATCATCCAAGAATTGTTCATTTGTGTAATGTAAAGGAGGTTGCCCCCTCAAAGAGGCTGAATTGTAAGGCATTGATCTATCTTTTCTATCTTTTTGTGAGTTGGTTTCATAATAGTAAGAAGATGTCAAAACCAGAAATGCACAAGTTCTTTTCGGTTATGGAAGGATGTAGGAAGCATATAATTGATCATCAATGGATGAAAAATATGCTTAATTGGGATTTATACACTCATCCTGAGGCTGAATGTTTTGACCTTACCACTCCATACCCAGAAAAATCAGATTATCCCATGAATGGAAAACATACATGCAAAAGAAAAATGTTTGGTTGTCTTTTTATGAATGGGAGAGGAAGCAAGAAATTACAGATGTACAAATGGCAGCTGCTAAATCATCCTCAGAAAAACATTCTTGGACTGCCATAGATGGCAGTAAAATTGAAACTCTTACCACCTTCCATCCTCACAAAGGCATTGTATTAGGAAAAGTAGAGAACAACGTTAAAGCCATTCCGTTGGTCATAAAAGATGACAGTGCCCTTGGCATTGATGATAGGATACAAAAATCCAGTGAATAGATAAACTGGACAAATATAGTAGTAAAAGGGCTAGAAATGAATTGTGTAAAGCCTATTGAAGTTAAAAAAGAATTTGATAGTATACAAGTCTCTGTAAATAGTATTAACAGAAATTTGAATGATGTGAACTATTCCACTACTGTATTGAAAGGTTTTGTTAAAGAATCCTTAACAAGGATAGAAGATGTTGAAAGGAAAGTAGCTATGGGAAAAAAATCTACTCAGAAATCTATTGAAGAACTGTCTGAAAAAATTGATAAATTCATATAGCCCCTAAAGACAAACCGATTCTTCTTTTTTCTTTATTTAAGAGATCTGTAAATATTCACTATCTTATTAAGAATGTTGATAGATTTCCTTCTCTCCTCCCTAAAGAAACGGTCGAAGAAAATTCTGAGCCAATGACTATCTCCTCACTGTTTAAAGAAGTAGAGCAACTTGAAAGCTTAGAACCACATCTGGTCCCTATCTATGAGCCTCTCCAAATTCAATATACCAGGTATCTAGTACTTGATCTCAGTGGAAAAGGGAAACTTCCAGAAACACATAACTTACATCCTGAATCACACAGAAAATGGAATATTGACAATCTGAGTGTTTCTCAGATTCGACAAATGATAGATCTTATGTTTACAGAATACAATCTCATGTTCCTAAGCAGAAAAAATGAAATATAAGCTTGTGAAGGATGCTAGAGTGTGAAATTCTAGAGGTTCATGTACGGGTTCGTGTAAAGGTTAATGTATTGATCACAGAGAAGATACTCAATGAGAGAAAGCTTCGTGTCTAAAGCCCCTACAACAAATTTGTATCAGAGCCAGTAACATCTGGTTCATTACGGCTAGTAATCAAAATATATAAGTCTCTAAAATGGATAATTCTAGAAGATCAGTCTCTTTCAGAGAGCTTGAAGCTGAAGAACAAGCTGAAGAAGACCCATTAAGTGATATGTTTGCTTCATCATCTAAAAGGGCTATAAATTCTGCAGAACATGAATATTTTGAATGTCAACTTTCACCTAAGTGGTGTCTGCCCAGTATCTCTTCATGAGAAGTATATGCTGACTTATCTATGTTCCATGTTAAAGCTGTAACTAGAATATCTATCAAAGAAAGTATTAGTCAAATACAAGAGAACTCAGATTTTGTACAAACACTTTCTCTTATTGACACTAAGAAACTTCAAGCTGAAGCAAAAAGAATGGGAACCAAATATTTGCATCTGGGGTGCATAAGGGTAGGGATCAATCCCTTAGTCTATAGAGGACTGAATACTTTTGTTTTGGTCAGAGTCAGAGATATGACACATAACAAGTATTCAGATTCATTGATAGGAGGAATGGTTTCTTGATTATAAAATGGACCAGTATACTTTGATTGCTATCGCAAATTTTCTATATATACATTTGATGAGCACATAAAGGATATTTTACAACTACAGATCCAAACAACAAGGTTTGATATGAATAAAAAGAGAAATAATATTGCCATTCAAACTCGTGGTTGTTTTAGACACACAAATACCCTCTATCCTGCAATTCTCCATGCTCCCAGTAAAGAATCCAAATCTAGTGTGGTTGTTCTAACAGACACCTAGAATGAAAAGTTAGAACATCAGATTATTAAATGGGAGGACCTAAGTTTCCTAGAACATTGGGTTGTTAATAACCCAAAACCTCCAACAATGAAAAATATTACTTCCGCTGGTATACTAGAAAGACCATTGTTGGGTGCAGGAATTGTGCTAGAGAAAAATCCTCAACACTTAATTGTCAACCCGGGGGTTTCGTAAACTTAGAGATGAGGCACAGGAAATGTCGAAAATGGTATGAACTTTTCTTATTTCTAATCCTACTTCTTAAAGGAAATGCTTTGCCGCATCAAATAGAAAACAATTGAAAATGAAATTAACACCAAGGCAACTGTAGTGCTGGAATGTAAAAGACAATTTGCAATTAAATCAAGTAAAGAAATCACACATGGCGAAAACAATCTTAAATGCTGGAATGGAATGATATATTGATTTTTAGATGGATGGTAAAATAGTCTGACAAGTGGGCCCTTGCAGAATCCTATCTTCCTTTTGATCTTCCTCTCACACAAATAACCTGTCCTTGCACTATTGCAATCTGCTTGCACTAGTGCAAGTACAATATATTTGTGTAAGATTATATTTTACCTTCCTTACTGAAGACTTATGTCTGAGTGAAGGTGCTCTAAGATTCAAGGCTTATATCACTCTATTTCTGTGTGAAGAGACTTGCTCCTGCACTGAAACATACTTCCCTTTACTCAGTTCCCAAATTACTTTCGAAAGCTGAAAGATGTGTTGGAAAAGAATTGCAAATGTAAATGAAATTCTGAATTAAAGTATTTGTGAAAAAGGAAATGCTTCAACACATTGAACTTTGCAAAGGAAATAAACATCATGAAATAAAAGCGCTTTAAAAGAATCAAATAGTAGCCTAATTACTTTGCATGTGTTAATCAACATTGGTACTTTTCCCACAATGATGATATTATTTGCAAGTATAATGTGGTAACTACTTCCAGATATTTTAGAGATGAACTTTTAATACCAAAAATAGTTACTCAATTAATGATTCATTCGCTTGCGAAATAACTGAAAGTAAAATGCAGGTAAGTGATTAAATGTTTGCTACAATGAATTACTAAACCAAGGTGCAGGTAACAGTTTGCACTGGTGTAGGAAGGAGTTCCTTGCACAATCCATTTTAAAATGAATTAAAACAGAATACAAGAGTAAAGGAAATGCGAGAAAGATATTTCATAAGTAAAACAAGAACAACTACTCTTCAAAACACGGATCCATTTCACACATAGGCTATAGAAGATATTTTAATTCAAAACTTAAATATTAACAATTAAATTATTACATCACATAGCTGCAAAAGAAATAATGACACCGTCTTTCTGAATAACGAAAGCAAGGGGTAAATGAGCTGGGTTGGCTGGGCCCTAGCCAACCATCATGTTCCCCTTCTAAGGAACTAAAGAGATCATCACTTTAAAGATACATCAAAGACGAATTTAAATGTTGCACATGAAAATCATAATCGTTCCTTGTATTACTCGATTTGGAAAATTACATTACAGAGCAGTCCAGCCCCAGAGTGTTCCAATAACTAGATTACATAAACCAAAATGATAGTCAATGGTTCAGTAGCATCCTATCTATGGTCTACATCATAGATATCCTTTTGGTTCTAGGTTGTTTACACTAATTACAGGTAATTCTCATTCAGGCCTCTGGACCGAATAGACTTAGAAAACCAAAATTACAACTTTGGCCAGTGGTTATAAATGTGCTTGGGTGTAACGTAACATTGGAGAAAAATCCTTGAATGCGTGCCACCTATTATCCTACTTCAGTTCATTAGTATTTAGACTCAGAGTCAAAGATTGATATCCGTCCTTGTGGAAGATAGCTTCTCAGAAATCTCGGATAGTGGCGATGCAGGAATCTACCTACACTAGTCAACTCTTTCATCATTAATACTAAGTTCCATGATTACTCTAGGAAATCAATATGAGTGACAAGAAATATGTAAATAGGCATGAAATCTATATAAAATGATTAATAAAGTGTTGTAATAAATCTTAATATAAAATATGAGCATGTGTAGGAAAAGGGTAACCATCTTGTACTAGTGCGGGAAAGAAGGGTCTTTTATTAAGATAAAACAGAGGTTGATATTGATGGAAATGGGATAGAAAATAGGGCAATCTAGGATACCAACAACCATCATCTATTCTAGTATCCTTTCCTATAATATCTAAATAGATCGCTGAAGAATTGATTTAGCTTGCAAAGCATCATCCATGTATATTGATCCACAAGTAGTAGATACTACCAGTTCTTTTACACCATCTATAAATTGCCCTCATATAGATCTATTTGAATACACCCAGATGGTAAATTTTTCATCCCTACAAGTCATTTTCCCAAGCCACAATCAAAAGATAAATCTTAGTAGCCTTGCTAATTATGTCATAAATTAGAACCACCATTCAAGGATAGGAGTATCTCATCCTACAACTTCTTTCACTTCGTGTCTAAATCCTAAGTGTTCTGAAGTACCTTTCCCTCATGATATTGATCATGTATTAGTGATTCATGAGCTTCCATCTTTGGAAAATGAAGGCCCTCACCTCAAAGACATGTTTAGCAAAATGCATCATGTTGGTATGCCTCGCTATGGTCTAGGATATCTCGAAAAGATTGATGAGATAATCCCTCAATCCAGATTTGACAACTTTGTCCCTTACGATTGTAAGAAGCTGTCAAAACAAGAAATGCACAAGTTTTTTTTCGGTTATGGAAGTATGTAGGAAGCATAAAATTGATCATCAATGGATGAAAAATATGCTTAATTGGGATTTATACACTCATCCTGAGGTTGAAAGTTTTGACCTTACCACTCCATACCCAGAAAAAATCAGATTATCCCATGAATGGAAAACATACATGCAAAAGAACAATGTCTGGTTGTTTTTTTATGAATGGAAGAGGAAGAAAGAAAATACAAATGTACAAATGGCAGATGTTGAATCATTCTCAGCAAAACATTCTTGGACTTCGATAGATGGTTGTAAAATTGAAACTCCTACCACCTTCCCTCCTTATAAAGCCATTGTATTAGGAGAAGCAGAGAACAGTGCTAAAGCCATTCCATTGGTCATAAAAGATGACAGTGCCCTTGGCATTGATGGTAGGGTACAAAAAGCCAATGAACAAATAAACGTGATGAATACAGAAGTTAAAGGGCCAGAAATGAATTGTGCAAAGTCTACTGAAGTTAAAAAATATTTTGACAGTGTACAAGTCTCTGTAAATAGTATTAATAGAACTCTGAATGATGTGAACTATTCCACTACTGTATTGAAAGGTTTTGTTAAAGAATCCTTAACAAGGATAGAAGATGTTGAAAGGAAAGTAGATATGGGAAAACAATCTACTCAGAAATCTATTGAAGAACAATCTGAAATTTTTTATAAACTTCATATAGCCCCTAAAGACAAACCGATTCCTTTTTTTCCTCTATTCAAGAGATTTGTAAATATTCAGCATCCTATTAAGCCTATTGACAGATTTCCTTCTCTCTTCCCTAAAGAAACAGCCGAAGAAAAATCTGAGCCAGTGACTATCTCGTCACTGTTTAAAGAAGTAGAGCAACCTGAAAGCTCAAAACCAAATTTGCTCCCTATCTATGAGCCTCTCCAAATTCAATATACTAGGTGTCCAACACTTGATCTCAGTGGAAAAGAGAAACTTCCAGAAACACATAACTTCCATCCTGAATCACACAGAGAATGGAATATTGACAATCTGAGTGTTGCTTAGATTCGACAAATGATAGATCTTATGTTTACAGAATACAAGCTCATGCTCCTAAGGGGAAAAATGAAATAGAAGCTTGTAAATCTATTTTTCAGTGCTTTACTAGAACTTTGTTGAGATGGTGGGAAATGGAGTCATCACTAGAAATAGTGGAAAAAATGGAAAATGAGATATTGAAAGATGAAGCGGGAGATATCATTCATAATTCTGATGGAGTTCCACAAAGCAATATTATTGGGGCGCTAACTTCATTCATTTTAGAACATTGGTGTGGAGGAGAACTTGAACTTTCCAATAAGCATGAGATAATTCTTATGAATATTAAATGTAATAAAATGTCTCATTATGAAGATTTTCATAGAGATTGGATTCAAAGAATATATGAGGTTAAAGATAGTAAAAATCTCTTGTGGAAACAAATCTACTTAGCAGCATTTCCTTCAAAAATTGTAGATTATCTAAGACAACAATATGCTTTTTAGTTGCCTTTTGAATCCTTTACTTGGGGGGAAATATACAACATCATAACAAAAGTTCTGGTAAATTTATGCACTAGTATGAAAGTTAATAAATCTCCATACAAGATGTCAAGATTACCAGACAACAAATCCATCTGTAACAAGTATGGTCTTGCTATAGATGACTCCGCAGTAAAAATAAGAAAATATAAAAAGAAGGCCAAGAAAGAAAAAAGACAAGAGTACAGAAAATATCACAGAGGAAAAGAAAAGGGACTAGGAAAGGATGCTATAGATATGTGGCAAAAACACATTACTATGAACCCAAGGATATCCATTTGCAGACATATAAGAAAGATCGGTGGAATAAATTGATTTGTTGGCTCTGTGACCAGCTTGGACATACCTCCAATCATTCTCCTTTATTAGAAGAATCTAAGAGAAACAGAGGAAAGAAATCCTTTGAAGATGCAAAGAAGAAAAGGATACAAAAAATAGAAGGCATGGTGCCAACCCTCTATTATAAATGTGGTTCTAAGATTCACAAATCTGAAAATCATCCAAACATCTAATTTAGAGAATAGATACAACAAGGACAACTCCGTTCAACATCTGAATCCTCTGAAAGTTCTTCTTTAGAATGTGTTGATGAAGAATTAAACATGCACATGACTGAATGTTACTGCACTAATTCACACAATTATCAGTGTGAATCAAGCACTGAATCAGAAATCTCATCTGATGAAGACCATGTTTCTCAGCCAAAGGAGAAATTTCTCATGGCACAAACCATGGACGACGCAGAAACAAAGCTACATGCCCAGATCATAACATTGGGAGAAGGAGAGATGAACAAAAAGTTTCTAGAAACGTTTCTAAGCACAATGCACAAAAATTAGTGGAGTAGTAGCGAGGTTGCCACTAAAAATGAACCAAAGTCATTATTCATCAATGCCTCATTTGAAAGAAATACAAGATATTTGCAAAGAAGCCAACATAAATCTAAGACCAGATCCCTCACATTAGGAAAAGTCAGCCAAGAGATTCATCATCTCAAAAAAGAGATTGTCTCTGTAAAAGCACAGGTCTCTGAGTTAGAAAAAGGGAAGAAAACTGAGGATGCATATTATGAATACTACACTAACACAAATATTGAAATATTTGAAGGAAAAAAGGATGATACTATAGGATTCACCAACATGAGAGTAATGGCTATCTAGTATCAGCAACATCATGTGATGTTAGATATCTGTATAAATGGTGAAATGTTTTCCCTAAGAACACCTATTGAGTCTAGGGCAGACGTCAATATTCTGAACTCAAAAATAGTACCTGCAAAGTACTGGGTAAAATCCTTTAGACAAGTGATTGGGTTAGAAAACAAAGATCTACTGTATGAAGTCCCTTAGGCCTCTATTTGATTTAAAGAGCATTGCATCAAATTCATTTTTTTTACTACAGACATTCCAGTTGACTGTATTTTGGGGAATGTATTTTTAACAACTATGGAGGCACATGGATCAACTAGATTCAAAAATAGCAAGGTTGATTATTTTATATCTGTACCAAGCTAAGATGGAAAATTACAAACAATCAAGTTACCCTTTGTCTCTACTTCGAGAGTGTCTACTATGCTACAAGCAATGCAGCAGATCGAAAAAGAAAAAAATAAAATTGAAGAGCTCAAGGAGCTAAAGATCACCATAAAGATAGGAGATTATCTTTAGACTCCTATAATTAAACAAAGTATCTCAACTCTGAGATCACAGATAGAAAAAGAATGCTTTGCTAAAGAACCAAATGTGTTTTGGCATATAAAACAACACTGTGTAGAATTGAGCTGCAAAGATAAGTATGAATGGAAACCCTGCAAGAGCAAAGAAATACCTATGAACAAAGAATATAGAGATCTCCCTCAAAAAGAGATAGAAAGCCTCTTGGAAAGAATATTGATTAAAGAATCCATCAGTCCTTGGAATGGCTATGTTTTTTTATGTTAACAAACATTCATAATAGTTAAGAGGTATCCCAAGGCTATTCATAAACTATAAACCTCTAAATACTGTCCTCTTAGATGATACTTACCCCATTCCTCACAAAGGTAATATTTTAGCAAGAATAGCAGGGGCTAAATTATTTTCTAAATTTGATATGAAATCACGATTATGGCAGGTGTAAATTAAGGAAGATGATAAGTCTAAGAGTGCTTTCACTGTCCCAGCAGGACACTATGAATGGAACCTCATGCCTTCCAGACTAAAGCATGCCCCCTCCAAATTCTAGAAGGTTATGGATAATATTTTCAAGCGATATTTTGATTGGTTACTAGTATACATTGATGATATAGTTATATTTTCTAGAAACGTCCATGATCACTTTAAACATATCCAAAAATTTGTACAACTTGTCAAGACCAATGGATAGGTTCTTAGCAAGAAAAATATTGAATTATTTCAAACATGTATCAAGTTTCTTGGCCATACAATTAAAGATGGGAAAATCACTCTACAAAACATGCTCTCGGATTTTCTGATAAATTTCCAGACATTATCACGGACAAAACTCAATTACAGAGATTCTTGGGATGTTTAAACTATGTAAGAATATTTTACAAAGATTAAGCCAAAGATACATTATTACTCCACAGAAGACTGCAAAAACATCCAGAACCTTGGTCTCAGTCCCATACTGAAGCTGTGAAAAGAATTAAAATGAAGGTAAAAACTCTTCCTATTCTTCATATCGTTGATGAAGATTCTTTCAAAATTGTTGAAACATATACCAACAATGAAGGGTGGGGTGGAATTTTGAAGCAAAAGAAAGAAGGAGAAGAACAAATAATTCATTTTGTCTCAAGGACTTGGAGCCCACCTGAGAAAAACTATTCTACTATAAAAAAAGAGGTCAAAGCAGCATGGAACTACATTAATAAATTTGATATCCACTTGATACACAAAAATTCTCTCTTAAGAATATATGTCTCTGCACTAAAGAAAGTCCTTAGTAAAGCATTAAAGAAAGCAGGAGAAGCTAAGTTTGCAAGGTGGCAGACTCTATTTGCAAATTTTGACTTTGAAGTCAAACACATCAAAGGCGAAATGAATTGTTCGCCTAACTTCCTAAGCAGAGAATATTTAAATTAGAAAGACATTGGCATGGTGATAGTAACAGAGTGGGACGCTTCCAAACATACAGAGACTCTGAGAAGTATTTCTGGAACACAGAATTGGGAAGAATATTGTTCTAGATGGAAACCAACATGGAAGTTAAGAAACACAAAAGTGCTCGTTGCAAATTTGTAACCTCCTTCAGATATTCAACACTTACTACTTAGAAGGAAAGTCTACCCCAAAGGTAGCAAATGGATACATGACATGGTGTATGACATAAGTATGATGGTCGAACATTTGGTTGAAGAATCCATAAGACAAAATTTTAGAGACGTCACTATGATCTGAGCAGAAGCAAGCAACCAGAGGAGAATCTTCAACAAATATATTGCCATAAATTAGACCAGATGGTTGGGATGGTACGATATGCAAGAAATGTGGCCATAGGGTAATCCAAGAATTATCTTCCCAGATAGCATTTATAACATTTTAGACTACAAAACATTGTGGTGGGACATCATGAATGTAGGTGGAAAAAGTGAAACTCACTACACATGAGTAAAATTTGGGGCCACAGGGACCACACAAAGACAACGGAAAGGTGAATGGCTTCAAAAATGGTGGAATGATTTCGGCCTCAACAAGACTATTATGAATCCTGTTTTCTTCCAGTGTGACTTTCAATATGAATGTGACACTTGCGAATTTTTAACTAAATGTTGGCATTCTCCATGTAAAACATATTCAGGGTATATCTCATAGCATGTAAGCATTAATGTGCACATTACGGTAATTTATTTAATGGTTAAAACCCTTGTTTCTAAAGGGTGTGATGTGTTTGTTTTGGAATGATTCTTTAGATAGTTCTTTCGAAATTGACACTAACCGAGGCTTGATTATCCACTCGATTGTTTATTCTTTAATACGAAAAGTGTAAATTACTCTTTTACTATTAAATGATTAAGTTTGTCTCATAATACCATTAATGAAGTACTTACTCTCAAAGAATATCTTTACTTGTTCTACCTATATTGATTATAGAATTAGTAGGTGCTTATTTATCACTTGTGTTGGAATTTATTTAGTATATGTTTTCTTACTTAGACTCTCTGGTGCAGTACGTCGAGGATGTATAATTGTTCTTAACCTTTCTATTAAGTATAAAAATTATTAATCATCCAAAACTTCTTCCTGGGTGTCCCATTGGGACTGGCCGAGGAACAAATCTAGAATAGCACAGTCATTCCTTTATTCCTATCCTTTAACAATAGTAAACCCTTAATCTAGTTTTGTTGTAATTTTGGAAAGGAATGACTTCCCTTTACTCGATTGACTGAGTTGTTTTACCACTTCAATCTTTCATTTTTCTTTTCTTACTAGTCCATAATGTATTAATCACTACTACTCGATTTCTGGGTTGTATTTTAATTACAAACTCTACTCTTAGTAAACAGTGGAAATGACTCCTATACCACAATCTTGAGGAGACTATAGAGATAGTTGTTTAAACAACCACTCATTTTCCCTATTCACATAATTCTTCCCGTAGGACAATCTTTCTTACACCTTCAAGAAATCTTTATTTACACGGAATAATTTCTCCTATAATGTCCGATTTTATACAATCTTTTCTTGCTGCAATGTGGACTTTTTCAAGTAATTGTTTATTTACAAAGAAATATTTTCTTTTACCATGTAAAGGTTTTACACAGTTATTTATTTCTATTATATGAACATTTCGAAGAAATCTTTATTTACAAAGAAGTAATTTCTTTTACAATGCAATGAGATTATACATTATTTCACTTTCTGCAATATAAATTTATCCAGAAAGAATTTCCAGTAAATTGTAGTTTCACATGCTCAAGATGGTCTCGTTTTCCGGTTAGAAAGTAGTTCTGGTAGCAGCGGGTTTCTTTTAAAAAGTTCTAAGTGTGGTTTTAAGATAAACATCCTTTCTATTAGGAAACAATTTCAGTAGCACAATAGGTCTGTACAGTTTCATTTTATCATAGAAAAATCACCCGTTTCCACTATTTTCCTTAACTGCATTTACTTCATCGTATCCCTAAAACCTAATTATCTATTTTAAATGCCAGTATTTAACAAACATAACTATAGGAAGAATTTCTCATAACATATTTAATACCATAATCACTTAATTATAGACTATGCATTTGTTACTTATCTGTTGTTGGAAGATCGATTCTTTATAGATGAAACCTCTCCACCATTCCAATGAGAAATTAGCGATTATGTCCAATATTCTCCCCCCCAAGCTCCTTAATTCCTTTAGAATAGTTTCTCAAGGTAGTAGTGAATTTGTTTCAGCCTCAGGACCCCATGTCCAGCCTACAAACACTTCCTTCCAATAGGGAAGCTAATGTCAAGAGGTTTTCCCACTGAACTCTTGTTCAGCTCCTGGAATCCCTTCCTCGTTTTCCAACACCCTTGTCCTTCCCCTTTGCTCCGTTTTCTTGGAGGAAGAGGAGATGAGGGAATAACTACCTTTAACTGATAACTATCTGGTGAAATGAGAGTTACCTAGGTTCATCCGTAATTCCTCAGATATTTCATAAATAGAGTGTAAATTTTCATAAACAACTTAATTACTAATTATTACTAACAATAACACAATAACTAATTGTCAGTAGTTTACTTATCTGTAATAGTTGAAATGTACAAAAAGTAAATCACAAGCCCAGGGATGTCACATTCCCCCCCACCCCCCCTCTTAGTAGAACACCATCCTTGGTGTTCATTCTTCCATCTGCTCTTGAAATAGTTTCGGATATGCCTCCTACATAAAATCTTTATCTTCCCAAGTGGCTTCTTCTTGGCTGAAGTGCTTCCACTAAACTTTAACGTGGATGATAACTCACCTCCACAAATTTACTTATCTCTGATCAAGTGTGTGCAGGGCCTTGACCATAAATTCTCCTTCTGGCTCAACCTGCCACAAGTACAATTTTCATAGAATTGATACACTTATAAAATATTGTAACATATACATAGATGACAAGCGTTTTTAGCCATATATTTTTTATACCTGAAGATCTTGCCAATTTTTGATGCACCTGGGATCATATACATACTTCTTTAAAAGAGAAGCATGAAATACCTTGTGAACCTGAATGTGACTGGGTATGGTGAGTTGATATGCAACTGGTCCTACTCTATCTAGAATTTGAAAAGGGCCACAGAACTGGGGAGCCAACTTGGCACATTTTCCCCATCTAAGATTAATTCTCTTTGGTTTAATTTGCATGTAAACATGATCCCATACTTGAAACTCCCAGTAGGTTCTTCTCCTATCGGCTTAAGCTTTATGTTTTTCCTATGCAGCTTTCATATTTTGTCGAACCTTCTTCACTGTTCTCTCCATTTCTTCCAGCATGTTTGGTCCTAATATCATTTTATTTTCGGGATTGTTCCAGTTTGTAGGGATGGTACACTTTCTCCCACAAAGTAATTCAAAAGGACTCATTTTCAGTGACTCGTGATAACCATTGTTGTAAGCAAACTCTACCAAGTGTAGGTAATCTTCCCATTTTTCGAGTTGTTGCATCACATACATACGTAACATGTCTTCTACCACTTGATTAAGTCTTTGAGTTTGTCCATTGGTCTGAGGGTGATAGGAAGTGTTGAAATGATTTTGTGTGCCTAACCCAGTAAATAATTCTTTCCAAAAAGCATAGGTAAATTTAACATCCCGACTAGAGATTATGACTCAAGGGATTCAATGTAGCCTAAAAATATCTTTCATAAATATAATTTCTATTTGATATGTTTGGTATGTGGACTTGACTGATATAAAATGGGTGATCTTGCTTAGTTTGTTTACCACAACCATAATTGAGTCATTTTGTCTTTTTGATCGGGGTAAACCTATTATGAAATCTAAGGTTATGGTATCCCATTTCCATTCGGGAACGGGTAACTGATGCAGTAACCCAATAGGATGTTGATGTTGAGCTTTAACTTGCTGGAATTCTAAGCATCTAGCCAAATATTCTGCAATATCTTTCCTCATACCAGGCTAGTAATAGTTTTTATTGATGTCAGTGAAAATATTTTGATAGTTTGGGTGGCAGCATAAGGACTTCTTTGAAATTCATCTACTATAATTTACTTTATAGACAATTGTTTAGGAACATATATACGATTTCTAAACATCAACAAATTCTCAAGGTTAATATTGCACCCTTTTTGCTCCACAGAGCTCTTTGCATATTTAGCTTGTTGCCAAATATAACCATATTTTGGGTCCTTTTGAGTTGCTTCCTTTGTTTTCTCATTGAATTCTGCTTGACTAAATGAAATTTCGTAGATATAATGCAATTTTCTACTTAACGCATCTGCCACTCGGTTCTCTTTTCCCTTTAAATGTTTGATTTCAAAATCAAATTCACTTAAGAATGCAGTCCATCGAGCTTGGCACGCATTCAAGGTAGGTTGATTGAAGAAACTCATTAAGCTGTTGTGGTCTGTTCTGAGTAAGAATCTTTTTCCCAGCAGATAGTGTCACCACACTTTTAAGGCGTGAACTACAACAGTTAACTCTAAATCGTAAGCAGAATATTTCTGCTCATGATCTTTTAACTTACGAGATTTGTAGGAAATTAATTTATTGTTGTGCATTAAAACTCCACCCACACATTCTTTACATGCATCTATACATACTACATAATCTTCCTCAATGTATGCAATCTTCAACAATGGTGCGGTGGTGAGCAAATGCTTCAATTTTTCAAAACTTTCTTCACAGTCCCTAGTCCACTTAAAACTTGTTCCCTTTTTCTACAAGGAAGTAATTGTATAAGAAACCTTAGAAAACCACCTTATAAATCACCTATAGTAACCAGCAAGGCCCATAAAGGAGTGTATATCTACCACAATTGTTGGAACAAGCCAATCTAGGATGGTCTTGATTTTCTCTCGATCCACCGCTATGCTTCTAGAGGAAATAATATGTCCTAGATAGTGGATTTTATAGTTGAAGAAATCACATTTGTTAAATTTGGCATATAGCTGGTTTTCTCTTAAGGTTTGTAACGCCACTTGAAGGTGTTCCTTATGCTCCTCCAAACTCCTGGAATACGCTAGAATGTCATCAATAAAAATCAGAACGAATTTATCAAGGAAGAGGTGGAAAATTCCATTTATTAAACTCATAAATGTTGTTGGAGTGTTAGTGAGTCCAAATGGTAAAACTACAAATTCATAATGGCCATAGTGTGTCCTGAACGTAGTTTTATATATGTATTCATCTTTAATTTAGATTTGATGATATCCTGATTGTAAATCAATTTTTGGAAATACCATGGCACCCTTAACTTGATCAAATAGGTCATCAACTCTAGGTAAGGGGTACTTATTCTTAATTATTAAATTGTTAAATTGTCTGAAATCTATGCATAATTGCAAAGTTCCAACTTTTTTGTTACGAATAAAATCGGGGCTCCCCAAGGGGATACATTGGGTCGAATATGAACCTTATCCAACAGCTCTTGAAGCTATATTTTTAATTATGTTAACTCAAGGACACTCATTGTATAATGGGATTTGGAAACTGGGGCAGCTACAGGGACCAATTCTATGGTAAAATCAAGTTTTCTCTTGGGTGGTAACCCAGGAATATCTTTCAAGAAGACATCTTTAAATTATTGTACCACTGGTATTTTCTCCAAAGGTGACATTTTATCTTTGGAGCTTGTGTACCCCACTTGAACCACGTAGATTTGACAACCTTTATGCATGCAACGTGCTAGCTTATGGGCTATAATGGGACGTAACTTAACTTCTCTTCTTACACCCTAAATTTATATTTTGGTGCCATCATTGGACATTATCTTTACAATTTACTAAGGTCCATTGTCATTCTAACTGGTGCATGGCTATTATTATATCATAGGAACCTAACGGTAGTACATTTAGATTTTTCCTAATCTGTTGTCATGCCAATTCAATTCCACAGTCTTCTATTTTTGCATTAACTATTCTTTTAGCTCCCATGGATAATTGGACCAACCACGGGTTTTTGAAATCTATACTTTTTAAATGGAAGAAATCAACTATTCTTCAGCTGACATAGCTAAGGCTTGCAACCAGATCTATTAAAATGGAAACATGGTGATTGGATATTTTACCTTCAAATTCCACCATCGATGGTTGATATGCTGCTTGGCGATCTTCCAATGCTGCTTTAATCTGATATATGTTCCACACCATATCATCGAAAATAGAAGCTTCTTGAACATTTTCAACTAGTTTGGCTCTCGCTCTATGGGGGGAATTTTTTGTAGTAATGGGGTTCCCCACAACCCCAGCACTGCAAAGGAGGTTCAGGAACCTAACTATATTTTAACTTTCTTGATGCTTTACTTTGTTTCACTTCATTTTGAGGCCTATACCTCTGCTGATTTCTATTAGTAGATCCATTTGGTCCCTTCTGTCCTCAATATTTGGTACCAACATTTTTTACATTTTTATTGACTGTAAAAATTTTCTATCCTTTATTACTTATCCTTTTTTTATTACCTTTCGCCCTTGTGCTTCACTTGATGATAACAAATCTGAGCCTTTCATACTGCTTCATCCATCATTTTAGGGTTATCAAACTCCAATTTCTTTTTTATGTAAATAGGTAAGTTGCTAATAAAGCGTTGGACTTTAGCTTTCTCTACACAGATATGGGCAACATATCTCAATAGTGAAGTGAAATTGGCTATGAACTCATCCATAGTTTATGTTCCTAGTTTTAAGTCATGAAACTCTTTGGCTTTACCATCATAACATGGCTCAGTCAAATACCTGTTCTTAAAATACTTTTGGAATTAGTCCCACATGACCTCCTGCTCATTAATTTCTTTAACTGTTTTGATTTCCTCCCACCACAGGGTGGCCTTGCCCTATAATTGATAAATTGCTAACCTTGCTCTCAAATTGTCATCATATTAATATATCTGGAAGTATTTATTCATATTGATTAGCCAGGCCTCTGTCACTTCTTCGGCCTCTCCATTATATACTAGTAGTTTGATGTTTGTGAACTCCCCTTGGAGCTCAATTTTATATGTTTTTGTACCCTTGTTACCAGAAACATTATCATATTCTCCTTCATTACCAGTTTGTCCTCCTTTAGACTCTGTAACACCCTCCTCCCACATATACCCAAGAAAATGCCCATCCGGGGTAAACGTGTGATGAGAGGCCAGTATGATAATATTCAAACTCCTTAGTGACTAAGAAAATGGAATCTACAGAACATCACACACAATCATCCAACATCAGCCACATAACCTCCAAAAGGCAGGTCATCCACTCAGCCTACTTGTCCTTGGGTCCTACTACAGTTTGAGAAAATGTAGGGTAGGGTAACGCTCCCTAGACACTACCTAGGCGAGTTAGCTTTAGGACTAGCACTCCCCAGACACTTCCCAGATGAGTTAGTCTCAGAACTAATGCTAGCATTCAAGGATTTGAGCCACCCTTTTCAACCCAGAGCCTGGGACACTGCCCAAAATGGAATGATCATTTAGAATTGGTAAGGATACAAGGAAAGAAGGATGCAAAATCAATAAGATGAACAAGATCATAACTAGACCCCTACTAGCCATGACAGGAATTTTGTGAAACATATGATCAACATGTAACCAACAAGTGTAAATAACATAATTAAGAGTAGGGGTCTCATACTTATCTGAGAATCACTATGAACCTGCCTTATCACTTATTCGGTCATAAATACAATATTCATTCAAACACAAGTAAAAACATGCTGAGAGCCAAACATAACTGCTGCCATAAAATGTACATATAACCAACATAATAGGAACAAAAATACAATGGAAATATCAACCATCAAAATCTATATATATATATATATATATATATATATATATATATATATATATATATATATATATATATATATATCACTACAATTTCACATGAAAATAAAGGGAATGAATTTCTAATTAATAAATCTAATGGACCAATTGGTGATGGGACTACCATGTTCACCGACCATAGATTGGCTGAGCCAAGTTTCTCTTCAGCCAATCACCCCCGTGCCATATTCCAAACATGAATGTGGGACTCATAGAATACATTAAAAACACCAATCAATGTGGATGCCACCGGAGTTATCTTCCTACATCGTGAGGAAATTGAGTGTCTCCTAGTCTCTTAGGCTTTACCATGCATCCACAGTTTGATCTAGGGATAACTCAACCCTACACTGAGACATACCTTCTAGGATTTACCGTGCATTCCATCCTGGAATCACTAGGCCCAACAGAGAGAAAATTTACCTCTTGGCTTTGCCGTATATCCCACCATTCACTGACAAGGATTCCTAGGCCCATTGAGGAACACAATCTGTCTTTACCACAGTCGAAAGTCTAGTTAAGGGGTTACTAGGCCACTACATTCATGCATCCGTAGTCTGGTTCAGGGACCACTACCACCATGTGTTTTTCAATTCGAAGATCCTCTCCACTCAGCTTCAAATCCTATCGGGCCATCCCCTACAAAACACATGAGATATCCCATCTCATTAAATCTATCAGGAAATGGCAAGGCTAGGCTAAAAATACTGTCACACTTGCCAAAACGCATGCCATGGTAGAAAAGTAACACATGCAATCCCATGCATGCAAAATCTCGCAAGGAAAATACAAATGCAAGTTAATACCTGTAATGAAGCCTGTTGTAGCTGCTTGATCCTTCCTTTCCCTGCTTGATCTTTGCTTCCTCTTACCTTCTCTATCTTTCTTGCTCTAATGCCAAAGTGCTCCAAGGAAACTCTAAGTATTCAAGAGTATGAGAGACAAAGAGAATAATGAGAGAGCTCCAAAGCTAAATTGACCAAGTCTTTCTCACTGATTCTCAGAAGCCTTTTTATTAATGAGCACTCTATTTTATTCATTTTCCATTATTTTTCTTCAATTTCCTCCTCACATGCAACCTATGACCTTTCACCTTCCATTTCTCCAAATTTCCATTATTTTCATAAATAAATGTGCCAAAATACCTTTTTTGCCTCTTTAATGCCTTAGCCATTTCCTTTGCCAATTTCCTTAGCCATAAACAACCAAATGAACACACACTAGGATGTCTTGCCCACCGTTGAGCTTGAATACGTGTCCCATCATTCGTGGTATTTATATATTTTTACAAGGAATTTTTACCAGGGCTGTTACAGAACCCTCCCCCTTGGGGGAACACCGTCCTCACTGTTCAATGACACCTACAACCAATAAAACTGTTGAAAGCAAAACGTCATGACAACATGACCAGATAAAAACCATACCAGATATTGGAGCTTTATAACCCAAATCATTATGGTATTTACAATAACCACATATACATATACACATATGCACATTTTCTCAACCAACAAATAAAATAATATGATGCCTGCATCAACAATAAGGGAATCTAGAGGCTCAAATCTCCACCCTCAAAATAATACTAGCATTCACCTCCTTCCCAGGAAGTCCAGAATCCACTGCAAAGTCAATTATGCATCCAATGTCTAATGCTATAATCCTGCACTACTTTTCCTCTCAACGAACAGTTACCAACCCTTTGTTCCAGGGTGCACTCACAATGTGCATTTGACTCCATTTGGCAATGCTTATGACCAAAACAAATCCATCTGTGACCTTCCCTTCTCTGCTACACATTCCCTCGGTAAATCCTGTCACCCATTCCGTGTAGCCACTCACCTTCCAAGTTCCACTGGCACCCCCATCTTAGGTATTCCATCCCTTGGCAAGGCTTCCTCGCATTAGAAGATTCAAAAACCAAGGCATATACCTCCCTCAACACATCATACTAGTCATAGAATGCTCATGGCAATCAATAGACAATATTGGGTACCGGTGTCCCACAATGGCCCTATTCCTCAAGTGCTTTACCAGCATACTTCTACGTATTTCAATTCCTTTGTTGTTGCTGCTAATTCTTGCAGTCAATTTCAATTACCCAACTAGGCATTTCATGCATTCCTGTACCAAGCACATAACTTCCATTAGATTTGAAATAAATCGAAATAAATTCACATCATACGTCATTGATAGCTCATCAATAAGGTATATTTTCAATCTTGTTCACTTCCTGCCATAATAAGTCAAACTAGCATATTTGACCACATCAACATGTATAAAAAGATAACATCAGGTCAGCTCAAAACATAACCATGAAAATCATGTAACCATCATAAAACAGAATCATAGATCACATATAGTTATCATATATCATAATCATAAATCACATGCATAGTAAAACTGAAATAATCTATAGATACTTATCCTTTAATCAATCCTTAGGTTCTTCCTTTATCTGTATCCCTTACGCACTCTAGATCGGTTGCCACACTAGACAAACACCCAGTGCCTTCTCCTCAACCGTAATCGCATACCCATAGTGTGCATCATACACGTACAACTGCACCTGACACACCACACCATGCAATACATGCACCTACACCTAATGTACAACCCATACACCTACAATCAGTGTACAACATAGTGCATCCATCTATACCCAATCTGCAATGCCACCCAATAAATGTACCTACATAGAGTAAAACACAAGGATACACATGCCACAATACCATGACTACATGATGCGTATACATAATATTGCATGCCCATAACACAACATCAACGACATTCACAAAATACCACACATACACTAGTACCATATGTATAAAATGTACACAGTACCACCTATACACTGCACCACCTACACAACATGTTCTCAACATCACATGTACTCGACACCACCTGCACAACACGTACACAATGCTACATGTACAATACACCACTATACAACGTGTGCACAATAGCACATGTACACAGTACCACACACACGATGTGTACGTGACACCATATGTACATAGCATCACACGTGCGACATGTACACAACACCGCATGCTCATAGCACCCTATGTAAAACATGTATATGGCACCACATGCTCACAACACCACTTGTACAATCATACACACAACACCATATGTACATAACAGCATATGTACAACATGCACGCAACACCACATGTACATAGCACTACATATCCAACATGTACATAGTATCATATGTACACAACACTGCATATTCAACATGCACAAAGCACCATATGCACACACGCTGCATATACATCATGAAGACAATACAATATGTATACAACACTCCATATGAAATACTCATACAACCCTATTTGTACTATCCTATACATAACATTGCATAAATAACATGTACACATGCTATGTATACACAACACCACAAGTGCACACATCATAGATGCAACATCTACAACATATACAACATATGCTCAACAATAGTACCACACATCCAAAAACACACTATTCTTACCAAGAAACCTTACTTTTAGTGTCTTATCCATGCTCATCCTAGCATGCTGCAGACCACACTTCTTTCACTTTGCTGATATATCCTTCAACATTACTCGGCATAACATAAACATAGGCATAATACAACTATACAATACCTAATCATATCCACATGATACTAACCTCATATATTTATCATGACTACTCTTCCCAATTTATTTCTTGTAAGACCAAGAACCTCTTGATGTCATTCTCCTGCATAAACAATCATTCCTCCACAAGAATGATCCTTGACAACCCCCATCAGACAGTGACATAGATACATACATACATACATATATAATCATTAGTATAAAACAATCATCACCTTGTTAGACAACGACATACATACATTCATGTATACATATATAAACATCAGCATAATCATGATCATAACATAATTACCAGATAACATAAGGTCTAGGTTGAGATACTTTCCTTTATTCATGAAACACATGCACAACATTGACAACAACAATTCCCAACATAACTAAGGCATATGAAGCCTCAAATCCATTTACTTTACCTTTTCCTGTTACCTTTCTCATGACTATAGACCACCATCCATTTATCGTAATGGACCCAACCATTCCAACTGACTGTCGTAGCCTTACCTTTCGCTGCACTTACTCATGCACCTAACTTCATATGAATCTTACATTACCTTTCGGTACTACACATCTCTCCCTGAGATCCATCAACTTTCCTCTTTCCCAACCATTTCCCGAGACTCCAATCACAAAAGGGAAGTCAAGAAACAAACAAGAAAAATATCATGAAAACCAATGACAAAAATACAACACCACAACCAAATTGGCAAGGCCTTGCACCAAACAAAAACAAAAAATGAAGCTCAAAAGACCAAAAGCACA
Source organism: Pinus tabuliformis (assembly GCA_031772625.1). Lineage (NCBI taxonomy): Eukaryota > Viridiplantae > Streptophyta > Pinopsida > Pinales > Pinaceae > Pinus > Pinus tabuliformis. The sequence continues at coordinate 1,428,404,360 of CM062818.1, forward strand.
AGACTGACACCATGAATCAATCCCCATGGTTCCAAAGGAAAGCTCAACTTGAACCATCTTCAAGATTTCATGGAAACCTGTCTTTCCATGCAACTCCCTGCATCATGCTACCATAAACACATAATTTCAAATGTATAATTAGGAATAATAATACACCAGTTACCTCATCTTATTGTGCCAAGCATGCCTCTTGCAACTGAACACATTGATGCCATCTCTCAAGGGACTCCCATCCTTTAACAAATCCACCTATAGCTAAAGACTAGCTAATATACTTGTCACTCACATGTTCATGAATATAGCACATATCCACATAATGTCAGACAAAACCAAGGTTAAGAAGACTTCTTGTGTGAAAAGAACTCCTTCGTTTGAAATTAGGGTTTCCAAACATAACCAAAGGAATTCTAGCCTAGTTCCTTTTCTTTACCTTGTTACCTTTTTGGAATCGTGGCTTACTATGTGTTGTCACACCACCCAACTGTTAGTTATATAAACACATCAACTATTACCTTCTCATGCTAATACCAAGCATGTTGCCCTGCAACTGCTCACACATGTCAACTACATGTTCAAAATATCAAGAAAATCATATCTATTAATTTGAAATCAACTTTACAAATAATCATATCATAATCCATAGTCATTAGACATAATGCTACAACTATCAACTACATTCAACTACATATCAACTATCTCAACACATATATGTTATTAAAATCATATTAAAACAAAATCTCCTTAACATATACTCATATTAGGCAAATCATCAATCATTCAACCACTTTCAAACATACCATGTTATATAAATCAATTAGGCACCAAATATACGAAATAAGAAAACCCATACCTTAATGTATATCAGGGGAGGCTATATTGCCTACACCATAAAGCTAGGTTAGCACAAACAACTTCACAACCTATCAACTCAAACATAAATTATGATATCCATAACAGTGGCTAACTAACATGTTCACATCATAAGATCATAAGCATTTGTCGTTCATGCTAACAATCACATATGTACAATCAATCTAGACTAGTACGACACCATATCACAAATATGTCGGCTCATACCTAAGTATTGCAACCATAGCCATCTTAATAGGCCAAACCAGGTTAACACAATACATATAACATCAAGATCTTCAATGCAATAAACATAACCATCACGCATATGACTAATCCAAATTACAACATCAATATTTCAATGAAGTAGCCCTAATCATCAAGTTAATATCATATAATAATAATAATAATCTATATATCATGCTCATCAACAACATATAACCTAATCATCAGGTTACCTAATATAAAACAACAATAGAAATGCATACAACTACGAGTTATTTTCATTCTTGACTATCTTACTCATGTGCATATAACTACACTGATCAACTAACATTTGTCATGAATGTAACCATAACATCAAAAGGCGTGTACACAACCTAATGTGTATGACCCTAATGCATATAACAATCCTTAACCTACATACCTACATGCTAAACACACAAACTTGTATGATGACATGTCCTCGCCTCGAGGTCCAATGTTGCAACTTCACTTCATGACCTGCATCTCCTACTCTGTCTTAGCCAACATATTAGCATTATGATGCCTAAATTGCCTATATTGACCCCACAAGGCATGTTTGACCTACTATGCATGCATAACTATAACCATGACCATACATGCATAACAACTGCATATATGCATATAACACATGAGTACAAAACCATGTATACATCATTCTATCTAAAGTCCAACCATCAATGCATGACCATATCAACTACACAAACTATGACCTCATGCATGACTACAACCATTACTCCATTGTACACATTTCCACACGCAACTAACAATATGCATAAGCAATGTCAAATCAACTACACCTATGCATAAACACATGTAGTCGAACATAAGCAATCAAATCTTGTAATTGGCCTGCAAAATTGATACATGTAATCCAAAATATTCAAGAATTTAACCTAACATACAAGGATGTAAGTAGGTATCATGAAATCAACATGTAAGTGAAATTTAATCCATACATAGTTAGTCACATACTCATGACCAATACATTTCATGAAATCAACATCAAATTCTCTATAACAAACATACTACAACCCTAATAAATCATCAAGCCAATGCAACATGCACATGAAATGCAAGTATAAGTGACACACATGCAACTGACATGCATGTATGATAACACATTCAACCCATTTAGTCCAAGAGTTGAACCATGCTCTGTTACCACTCTATCACACCCTCCTCCCACATCTACCCAAGCAAATGACCATCAAGGGTAAACATGTGACAAGAGGACAGTATGATAAGATTCAACCTCATTGGTAACTTTAAGGAAATGGAATCTACAAAACATCACACACGGTCATCCAACATCATCCACATAACCTTTAGAAGACAGGTCAGCCACTCAGACTGTTTGTTCCTCGGTCCCACTACTGTTTGAGAAAATTTAGAGTGGGGTAACGCTCCTTAAACACTACCCATGCAAGTTAGTTTCATGTTTAACATTCCCCAGACACTGGCAAGGTGTTTTATAACACTCCGCAGACACTTCCCAAGTGAGTTAGTCTCAGAACTTATGTTAGCATTCGAGGACTTGAGCCACCTTTTTCCGCCCAGAGCCTAGGACACTGCCCAGAATGGAATGATCATTTAGAATTGGTAAGGATACAAGAAAAGAAGGATGTTGAAGTAATAAGATGAAAAAGATCATAACCATACCCGTGCTACCTATGACAAGAATTTTGTCAAACATATCATCAACATGTAAGCTACAGGTGTAAACAAGTGAATTAAGAGTAGGGATCTCATACTTATTTGGGAATCACTATGAACCATTGTTTCCTCATGTATTTTGTTGCCTTATCACTTATTAGGTCATAAATATAATATCCATTCAAACACAAGTGAAAACATGTTGAGAGCCAAACATAACTACTGCCATAAAATGTACATATAACCAGCAGAATAGGAACATAAATACAATGGACATATCAACAATCAAAATCCATATATATATATATATATATATATATATATATATATATATATATATATCAGTACATTTGCACATGAAAATAAAGGTAATGAATTTCTAATTAATAAATGCAAAGAACCAAGCAGTGGTGGGACTACCACGTTCCACCCGACCATAGATTGGGTGAATTGAGTTTCTTTTCAGCCAATAATCCCTGTGCCATATTCCAAGCATGAATTTGGGACTCATAGAACATGTCAAAAAAACCAATCAATTTGGATGCCACCTCGGTTATCCACCTACATGTGAGGAATTTGAGTGCCTCCTAGTCTCTCAGGATTTACTATTCATTCACGGTCTAATCTAGGGATCACTCGGCCCTACACCGAGACATACTCTCCAGGATTTACCATGCATTCCATCCTAGAATCACTAGGCCCAATGGAGTGAATATCCACCTCTTGGCTTTAATGTATATCCCACCATTCATTAGCAAAGATTTCTAGGCCCACCGAGGCACACAATCTAGTTGTACCACAACCAATAGTCCAATTCAGGGGTTACTAGGCCAGTGCTTTCGTGAATCCATCGTTTGGTTCATGGATGACTTCCACCATGTTTTTTTCAATTTAGAGATCCACCCCACTCATCTTCGAATCCTATGCAGCCATCCCCCACAAAACACATGAGAGGACCCATCTCATCAAAGTTATCAGGAAATGGCAAGGCTAGGCTCAAAATACTGTCACACCTGGAAAAAACATTCCATGGTAGAAAAGAAATCCATGAAATCCCATGAATGCCAAATCTAGCAAGAAAAATACACATGCAAGTTGATACGTGCAATGAAGCATGTTGTAGTTGCTTGATCCTACATTTCCTTGCTTGATCTTTGCTTCCTCTTGCCTTGTTTTCCTTTCTTGCTCCAATGCCAAAGTGCTCCAAGAAAACTCTAAGTATCTAAGAGTATGAGAGAGCTCTAAAGCTAAACTGACCAAGTCTTGCCCACTAATTCTGATAAGCCTTTTAATTAATGAGGCCTCTATTTTCTTCATTTTCCATTATTTTCCTTCAATTTTCTCCTCAAATGCAACATATGACCTTTCACCTTCCTTTTCTCAAAATTTCCATTATTTTCATAAATAAATGTGCCAAAATACATTTCTTTGCCACTTTAATGCCTTAGCGATTACCTTTGCCAATTTCCTTAGCCATAAAAAACCAAATGAACACACACTAGGATGTCTTGCCCACCATTCAGCTTGGAATATGTGTCCCATCATCCGTGGTATTTATATATTTTTAGAAGGAATTTTCACCAGGGATATTACAAACTCCATGCGCTCTCTTGCTATCTATGTCACTCAGTTCTATTTTCTTCATCCTGGCTGGGATTTGAATTTATTTGATTCTACCTATCCGAAAGGATTTTCATAATCGTCTCTTGCTCCAAACGTAATCTTTCATTATCAGCTCGCAAACTCTACATCTCTGCTTGAAGCTATTGGACTGTTTCTAATAACACAACACTTGTATTATGATTCACTTCACCCAACTATACCCACATCTTTGGGTTTTGGCCGGCAGTACCTCTAGAGAGGGTGGGTCCTACTCCTTGTCTCATATTGCACTCACTTCCTCTGTGTACCATAATTATTTTGTTATTCAATGCTTAACCACTTAGGCCTCAATTTAGTAACCTGAGGGCTCTAATACCAATTGTAACACATACAATAATTCACACACAAAAATAAAAATAAAAATAAAAAAAATCTCATGGATCATAAGATAATACAATATGATAACACTTCATCTATGCGACATTCAGAGTATATCGTATACCATGCAACCATTAATGTTTGTGCATTATGGTAATTTATTTAATGGTTAAAACCTCATGTCCATAACATTTTATGCTAATATGATGTACTAAATCCATTAATAAACATCTAAATTTACAATGAATTTTCCATTTAATACTTATGTACATTATACTGGGTTTTTCTAGACGGTGACCTCCTTTTGCCTTATGGCTTGTACGAGCCTGCATTGTATTTGACATTTGTTTAAGCACCTCGCTGGTCTCTAACCTAATGCTTCCAGCTACCAGTCCTTCCATTTTTCGGCTACCAAGTGGTATTGCTTAGCACTATTGATGAAAGAGTCAAGGTTCGGTGGTCGTCCTTGCTCTGATAGCAAAGAATATCCACCAAAAATATTGCTCTTCGTGCTTGTTCAGTTGTTCGTAGACTGCCCTTGAAACTTCGCTCTGTAAACCCTAACCTGCTGAGGGTGCATTCTGGTGAATGGATCTCTTCTCTATAACTTTTCATAGTGAATTCAACCAAAACATTTGACGCAACCACTGGAGCAGTCATACTCTGCTAGCTAATACCTGAATTTCGTCTTCCATCTGTAGGTATGGCTTGCTCTGTTACAACGTTTTGATTTAGTTATGCTAGGGTTATATTTTCTTATTTTAAATTTATTCACTTAACTAATACTTGTTTTCAAGCTTCTATATGTAGGTAATTCGACTGTTATACCCTCAAAATACCTCTTGAGCTGATGGAGGTGGAACTTAGTCCCTCTAGAGAGGTAATGGGTTTAACCTTTTTTAATTCGAATTATTCTGACATCTAAATTTGGACACTGAGTTATCCCAACATTTGTCTATAGGTTAGTCTGGAACTAACGGGATTGGATGGTCTCGAACAACTCCAACATCCCAGCATCAAGGGAAACCGAAATTCCCTTATGGGTGAATGGAATGGTATGGATACCTTCCTTAGGGATGGCCTTCCTCCTGAATGAAATGCTAAATCAAATGATTTTCTTTTGATTTTTATTTTACGGAAACCCATGTGGTTGTGATTAAGTATGGGTAAAACCCTTGTTGCTGAAGGTCATGATGCATTTCTTTTGGAACGATTCTCTGGATTGTTCTTTGGAAATTGACACTAACCGAGGTTTGATTATCCGCTCGGTTATTTATTCTGTAATACGAAATGTGTAAATTACTCTTTACTCTTAAATGATTTAGTTTGTCTCATAATACTATTAATGCAGTACTCATAGCCAAAGAATAGCTTCATTTTTTCTTCCTATATTGATTATAGAATTAGCAGGTGCTTATTTATCACTTGTATTGGCATTTTTTTAGTATCTGTTTTCTTGTGGACTACATAACATAATTTATCATCTTACTTAGACTCTCTAGTGCAGTATGCCGAGGATGTATAATTGTTATTAACCTTTCTATTAAGTATAAAAAATATTAATCATTCAGAACTACTTCCTTTGTGTCCCATTGGGACTGGCCAAGGAACAAATTTGGAATAGGGTAGTCGTTCTTTTATTCCTATCCTTTAACAATATTAAACCCTTAATCTAGTTCTATTATAATTTTGGAACGGATTGAGTTCCCTTTACTCGATTGACAGAGTTGTTTTACCACTTCAATCTTTCCTTTTTCTTTTCTTACTAGTCCGTAATGTATTCATCACTCCCACTCGATTTCTGGGTTGTATTCTAATTACAAACTTTATTCTTATTAAATAGTGGAAATGAATCCTCTACCATAATCTTGAGGAGACTATAGATCTAGTTGTTTAAACAACCATTCATTTTCCCTATTCACACATTTCTTCCTGTAGGACAATCTTTCTTACACCCTCAAGAAATCCCACACGACAGAAACAATCTTAAATGATGTAATGAAATGATATGTTCATCTTCAGATGGATGGTAAAACAGTTTGACAAGTGGGCCCTTGCAGAATCCTGTCTTCCTTCTGATCTTCCTCTCACACAAACAACCTATCCTTGTAGTGTTACAATCTTCTTGCACTAGTGTAGGTACAATATTTCTGTGTAAGAGTATATTTGACCTTCCTTACCAAAGAATTATGTCTGAGTGAAGGTACTCTAAGCTTCAAGGCTTAGATCACTCTGTTTCTATGTCAAGAGACTTGCTCCTGCATCGAAACATAGTTCCCTTTACTCAGTTCCAAAATTACTTTTGAACACTGAAAGATGTGCTGGAAAATAATTGCAACTATAAATGAAATTATGAAGTAAAGTATCTGTGAAAAAGGAAATGCTTCAACTCATTGGACTTTGTAGAGGAAATAAACTTCATGAAATAAAAGTTCTATAAAAGAATCGAACAGTAGCCTAATTACTTTGCATGTGTTAATCAACGTTGGTACTTTTTCCATAATGATGATATTCTTTCCAAGTATAATGTGGTAACTACTTCCAGCTATTTTAGAGATGAACTTTTAATACCAAAAATAATTCCTCAATTAATGATTCATTCTCCTGTGAAATAACTGAAAGTAAAATGCATGTAAGTGATTAGTTGTTTGCTACAACGAATGACTAAACCAAGGTGCAGGTAATAGTTTGCACTAGTGCAGGAAGGAGTTCCTTGCACAATCTGTTTGAAAATCAATTAAAACATAAAACAAGAGTAAAGGAAATGCGAGAAAGATATTTCATAAGTAAAACAAGAACAACTACTCTTCAAACCACCGATCCATTTCACACATAGGGTATAGAAGATATTTTAATTTAGAACTTAAAGATTAATGATTAAACTATTACATCACACAACTGTAAAAGAAATAACTACACAGTCTTTCTGAATAACAAAAGTGAGAGGGGTAAATGAGTTTGGTTTGCTGGGCCCTAGCCAAGCAGCTTGTTCCCCTTCTAAGGAACGAAAGAGATCAACACTTCAAAGATACATCAAAGATGAACTTAAATGTTGCTCATGCAAATCATAACCATTCCTTGTATTACTCGATTTGTAAAATTACACTACAGAGTAGTCCAGCCCCAGAGCGAGGCGATAACCAAATTACATAAACCAAATTGATAGTCAATGGTTCGCTAGCTTCCTATCTATGATCTAGATCATAGATATCCTTTCAGTTCTATGTTGTTTACACTAATTACATGTAATTCTCGTTCAGGCCTCTCAGCCGAACAGACTTAGAAAACCGAAATTACAACTTTGGCCAGTGGTTATAAATTTGCTTGGCTGTAACCTAACTTTGGAGAAAAATCCCTGAATGCACGCCACCTATTATCCTGCTGCCTTTCATCAGTAGTTAGACTTAGAGTCAAAGATTGAGATCCGTCCTTGTGGAAATCTTGGACAAAGGCAGTGTAGGAATCTACCTGCACTAGTCAACTCATTCATCATTAATACTAAGTTCCATGATTACTCTAGGAAATCAATATGAGTTACAAGAAATATGTAAATAGGCACGAAATCTATATAAAAAGATTAATAAAGTGTTGTAATAAATCTTAATATAAAATATGAGCATGTGCAAGAAAAGGGTAACCATCTTGTACTAGTGCAGGAAAGAAGGGCCTTTTATTAAGATAAAACAGAGGTTGATATATATGGAAATGGGATAGAAAATAGGGCAATCTAGGATACTAACAACCATCATCTGTTTTAGTATCCTTTCCTAGAATATCTACAATAGATCACAGAAGAATCGATTTAGCTTGCGAAGCATCATCCATGTATATTGATCCACAAGTAGTAGATAATGCCAGTTCTTTTACACCATCTGTAAATTGCCCTCATATAGATCTATTTGAATATGCCCAAATTGTAAACTTTTCATCCTTGCAAGCCAATTTCCTAAGCCACAATCAAAAGATAAATCTCAGTAGCCTTGCTAATTATGTCATACATCAGAACCACCATCCAAGTACAGGAGTGTTACAGGGAAAAGTGTCTATGCAGAACTGCTAATCCCACTAAGGCGAGTAGCTACCTCAAAAACAAACAAAGTAAAACTACTTTCATTTTCCTTTATGAAAGATAGATGAGAGAAGAATAAAGGAGACCAACCTCCGTCTTACGCTTCGTTCCTTGCTTGATTCCTCTCTCTTCTAATAGTCCTTTGCTACTTGCTTTCTTGTATACCCAGCTTCACAGAGTACCTGTAGAATCATAGCAGCATAGCACTATACGAGAACATGGATCTATTATCATAAACAATCTAGGATTAGATGTAAATTGACCATACAAATGCAAAAAACATAAATTACACAAGAGTATGGAGGAAAGCTTTGAATAGCTTTATTGATAATCAAGAAAGAGCCAAGAGAGTTACAACCAGTTGTTCTGACCCAACATCATCCTCTCAGCAAGTAAGCCCTTCTTCACCTCATGCAAAGCTTAGATCACCCAACACTATGATGTTTCCTTAAGAAACCAACAACAATTCCTTACAAGATGCAAAATTCCAGCCTCTGGATCTCTGGGATGAGGGATCCATATATAGATGTCTGTAAGGGAGATGAGTCAACTTGTGATTTGATTAGTGTCTTCCCTCTGATAGTTCTTGCTTCCACTTGGAGATTGATGATCTCTTACTCATCGTTGGTCGAATTCAGAGAGGCAAGTGTCACAGGAGAAGTTTCTGGAAGATTCCATGCTTCTCCACCTCGCGGATTGACACTGCCATTTGTCTCTTCTCGCCCATCACACCCCATAGAAGGGCTTTTTCAAATGAAATGCATCCACTGAGTGTACTTAGGTGAGATGTAACACACTTTTCCTATGGAGCAGGTGAAATGATCCAGTTTTGACCAGTTCTGAGTAGTTTTTCATGGATAACTTCTGGGAGAAGCTGTAATCAGTTGACCTTGTTCCTTTAGGGGTTGGAACAACACTTTTAGGGACTTAGGAGCCCTTGGTTTATGGACATTTTATGCTTGGGGTTGCAGTGCCCAAAATGTCTATAACAGTTGCCCCCTAAAGCATGAGGTCATTAATCTTTTTTTTGATGTCAGGTGAAATGCTTTATCATGAGGATCCAAAGTTCTTTCAAGCTGGAAGGAGACCTGTAATAAGATATAATACAATACATTATCTTCATAATATTTTCATGATCTAGATGAGTCGGGCATTCCCATGCTCAGCTTTATAAATTCATTTTCATGTACATAGGACAGACAATCGTCTGAGTGTAGACTGATGATTCTGGTAGAGCCATCATCCCTTTGATTGGATGATTATCTGTGCAGCAGTGATGTACATTTGATGTCTTTATTTTACTGAATATATATTGCAGCCGGAATGGATGAAACTAGATTCGGGGTCTTCAATCTCATTCGATCTTCACTCAAAGTACAAGTCAATCCATGTGAGAGACGTTCTAGAGTCGAACATGGAAAGACATCGCCTGATTACCAGCCAATGATGTAAGCTATTAACAGGCACGAGAGGAATCACCGATAATGATAATGATCCTTAAGGTACTACAGTACAATTCACGTGGTGAGAATAAGGGGTTTGGCGTCGAACACCACGCAAAATCTTTCGGTCAAAGGCAATTGATGTAAACCTATCGCCGGAAGTGAGAAACTTGCCATTGAGGCATGTAAGTTTCAAAGTACTGAAAGGGGTGTTCCTAGATCAACTTCTTGGATAGTGAGCTGATGTCGACAAGAAGTGATCCGTCATAGGAGGGCCTTAATGAATCCCACATCAATGACACGGAACGGAGCAAATGATTTTAATGGAGGTGAAAACGGTATGGTGATATAAGGTTCAGGGTGGCGGTCATGAAAGAATGGAGCGTAAATGTATTGCAGCGGGTGAGACATAGGTGAATTCTCTTAGTGACTTCTCTTGAACATATCGGAGACACTGACATGATGGATTGGTAGCATTAACCCCAAATGTGGATGGTGTGATGTGACCATGGTGATGTGACCGGTGAATGAAACAATCCAACCCGACTTGGATGTGGAGTGAAAGTGTCATGTTCAAGAGGGACTTGCTACCAACAAAGTTTCTTCAAGTTTTCTTCCTAATTTTTCCCCAGTCATTGCTGACTAGTACCTCTTTATTTTTGTCAAGCTTGAGGAGCATAACATGTGCTTGTTCTATAATTTTCCCTTCAGGCAAACCCATCGCTATGTTTTAATGAGCCTAGCGATAGTGAAACTCGTTCTTGTCTTCTATGGACAAGTTTGTCGCTATTAGGTTTTAACAAGTTTAACAACAAAGACAATTCGGTCCTTTTCAATTTTAGAGAGTCTGAAAAGGAACATAAAGGAAACTCCAAAAATCCTTTTTCGTCATCTAATCCCTTAAGTCCGAAAAAGTATAAAACAATACAGAAGGGATGAATTTTCGATACTTTTAACAAGCCAAACAAAACAAGCACTCGATCTTTTTGTGTAATAACCCCTCAGGTCCAAAAAGATTAAAATCTAAAGGAGGGATAGCACTTCCAGTCCATTTAATGAGCTGGAGAGGCCAATGGCTCGGCAAACTTTTCATATTTTACGAGTCAGTTGAAAAGAGCTTAAAGGAGACTCATCTTTGAGGAACGAGTGATAAATTCAGGTAGCAGCTAATTCCAGGTAAGGTTTGGAATTTCCCAATCATGGCAGTGTTACAATGATGGCTAACAGGATCACTCTTCGCAGCTATTCCTCAAAAGGGGTAAACAATCAAATGGAGGTGAATGATCAGCCAATACAGAGTGGAGGTGATGATGAGAACACGACCAAGGCTTTAAAGGATGAAGTACTACATTCACGATAGTTATTTACTGGAAATTGGTTCATTTTTTATTGAGCTTAAACGTTGGGGGAAACATTTGCTCATTGCTTATGTTTATTTTTTAACGAGCATGAAGTCCACATTAAAACTGCTTGATGTGACGATCTTTTCTTGACTTTACCATTAATAGCTTTGTTCTTTCAAAGATTGTACTGCATGCTTAATTGCTTCATCAAACAAGTTAGAAATGAACAATATATGTTTGAAAAATGAGTTAGGACACTAATATTTTACTCGAATTACGTAAAATTAATTTAAAAGTGCTTTTACCTCTCATTTTACTATTTCATCTGAACTTTGGCTTGTTGGAGCTTCGGAGGTGCTTTCCCCCTTCGATTTTTCACGAGCTGATTCCGGGAGATTTTGTGGACGATTTTCGGCACCGTCTGGACCAGGTAGGAGCTAAACCTAAGCTCTTTCATTTCATCCTTTCCATTTTGCATTCTGAGCCTGATTTCTAGTTTTTCTGAGCCTCTGGGGTTTAAAAACTCGCCCTGGATCCATCGCACCCTTTATGCATCGAAAGGTGCATTGGATGTTAGCCTGTCCACTGGCCAATTTACATGCAACGCACCTAGAACACTACTGTAGGTGTGATGAGCACAAGGAAGGAAATTTATGCATAGTTTTCAATGGATTTTCTTGCTTGTTTCTCACCAAATGAGGATCTAACTATTCTCTTATTTGTTTTCAGAGATTTATTGGAGCAAAATGACCATTACATGGCGAGAACATGAGCATGAGGAAGATTACATGCTTGCTTTATATGATCCGATTACAGTGGATGCGTTACAGAACTGTGGCCTGTTGAAGTTTTTCGGCATTTCTAGCATGAGACAACAAATCAACTTGCTGCAGTATTTGCTTGATGCTTGGGATCCTACCAGCCAGATGTTCCAGACTAGGGGAAAATCCATCCCCTTGACTATAGTGGACATCTATTTTTTGACCAGCTTATCGAGGCGGGGTGCCCCCATCTCTTTATCAGGTTCGGCCCGTGGAGGTGAATCTGTGAGAGATTATGTTCGCAGGTATTGCAGAGAGGGATCTCAGCGTAAAGACGGCAAGATCATCATCCGAGATGTCACTGACAAGTCTTTGAGGACCATTTTGTTCACTTTTGGTAGGATGGCTGGTGGTCCGGCTCTTCATGTGGCCAACCGATGTTATATGCAGTACGCCTTGGAATGTCTCGAACTGAAGGTGTTCAACTGGTGTGGCACAGTACTCCTTGTGATGAAAGAACAATTGACTAAGGTGAAAAGCGGGAGGTTGAAGAACTTTGGATACGGTTCTATCTTGAACGCCTTCGCCTTGGAAAAGATACCACTGATGCAACCGTAGTATATTGAACTTGGTTTACCTCCACCGACTGAACCACGTATGCAGAGATGGGTCGGCCATATGTCTAGGCATGTTGGTCAGTCTCATATTTCATTTTCTGATACCTTCTTCGGGTGGTTTGATCGTCAGGAGATGGTTTATTTCGAGTATCCATATGCTAGTATGGACTTCCGAGGTGACCCAGATTTGGTGCTGCCGGCTGGCAAACAGTGGAGCGCCATTGGTAAATTCTTGACCATATTTCTGTTTATCATTTTTCTTTTATAATGTCCTCGTGCTTTACTCTGTCAAGACTAATCATAACTCATGTGATCATGCAGATGTTGTTCCCGTTCATCCAGTAGTACGCCTGAGAGTGCCAACTGCCGCCCCAGCAGGAGAGGCTGTTGGAAGGGCTATCCTTCGCGACCTTGATGTGGCCGAGACTCTTTCAGCATTACAGGATCAGGTTGAGGGCCTCACTCTCAGTATTCCAGATGTGAGGACTGACGAGCTGCCTTTGAGGCTGCAGCGACATACTACCGGCGTGCCAAGTCGATGGACTAGGCTTTTACGCATGATTGCACAGGCGGTGACTTGTTATCACCAGCATCATTAGACTAGGGTGCCCCCTAGCGTTTTGAGTTTTGGGTCACTTGACCAATTTTGTCTTGGTTACAGAACATTATATGTAAACCATAAACAGTTATATATATATTTTTGATTTTCGTAGTTTTATTTTGGTTAAGTTACATGATGCTAATGCAAATATTGATGATATGCTTCTTTTTATAAATGTTGCAAATGTCTATCTAACACATAATTTGCCAATGAGTCAGTTAATGTGTTTAAGCTTCTGGAAATATGTTGATATTGAATAAAATAAAATTTCCTTTCCAAAATCTTGACCCTTAGGAACATGCGATAGATAGTTGGATTTCGGATGGAGTAGATACCCGTGAGCTGTAGTATGACAAGCTGTGAGTCTAGCCTAACAACCAGTCGACATATGCCATGTGTAATGGCATCAGAGAGAAGTTCTATCAACGCGCTATATTCAGTGATGTTATTCGTTGATCGGCCAATACATACCCCTCTGAAACTTACTAACTCGCCGCTTGGATTGAAAATGGCCTAGGCCGCAGAAGATAGGTTCTGCGAACTACGACTCGCTCCGTCGACATATCCAAAAAATGATTCCAATAGGTTCGACATCTGCGACAAATGTAAAAAGCAAATTTATTTGACCAAAACAAATACTTTAGTGAAAACAAAAATGTAACAAAAGCATATAGGTTGCCACACTGAATCATGCATAGTAACGCTTAAGGTACAACCCTTTACAAGGTTGTGCCAGTGGAATCCCATCATAATCCATTAACTCATAGGCTCCTTTTGCTAACACTCATTTAACAATATAGGGGCCCATCCATAAAGACTTGAATTTACCTGCTCCCAATTTATCGGATTCTTAGTCATAAAGTAAGACCAAGTCACCTTCTGAGAAGACACGGGGTTTGACATTCTTGTCGAACTGCACCTTGACTCGTTTCTTATGGGCTTCATTAGCCAAAGAGGCATCACGATGGGTTTCATCCAATTGGATTAGTTCCAAGAAACGAGCCTCTTCTTCTGAACTTCTGGGGAGAAGGTCGATTACGAGTTTGAGGGACGAGATTTCACACTGAACTGGTAAGATCGCTTCTAGGCCATACACCAGTTGGAAAGGTGTAAACCCGGTCGCATTCCTTACCGATGTTCGGTATGCCCACAAAGCTAAGTACAGGATCAGGTGCCAACTCCTTTTGTGAACTCCAATCATCCTTTGCAGCATCCGCTTCAGGACCTTGTTGATTGCTTCAACTTGTCCGTTGGCTTGCGGGTAATATGGAGTAGAGCTGTCATGCGACAACCCTAATTTGGTAGCTAATTTGACCATCATGTGATTGCGAAAATGCGATCCATGATTTATGACTATAGCCTGTGGGATGCCGAATCTGGTGACTACATGATTGAAAAATAAGAGGGCAACTATTTCACCAGTGTTATCTAATGTAGGAATCGCCTTGTCCCACTTGGTAAAATAGTCAACTGCGACTATGATATACCCATGCCCCCCAGTCGAGGTGCGGTTACATGTCATGAAATCAATGCCCCATTTGGTGAATGGCCCAACAGCAACTATTGGCTGCAGAGTTGCGGGTGGTCTTTTGGTTTTGCTATCGAAAATTGGACAGACATGGCAACTTCTGACTGCGGTTATGCAATCTTTGAACATTGTTGGCCAGAAATATCCTGCTCGTAAAAAATTTTGTGTTGTAGCGTAACTGGATTGATGCCCCCCACATGCGCCTGAATGGCAATCATTTAGGACTTTTTCGGCCTCCTCATGGGTGAGGCACCTCCTCAGAACTATATCGACACCACGATAGTAAAGTGTATCACCGATGATCATGTAGTATTTTGATTGGTATCGAATACATTTTTGTTCGAAACGGGAGGTATTAGGCCTATATTTCTGGGTTTGGAGATAAATGATTATATCTCCATACCACGGATTGCTTTAAGGTATCAGAAACAAAGATTCATCCACGATTGTTTCTTCGGATGTTTCATTGTTGGATGACGATGGGAGATCGCATAATAATTCTACGAAAACAAGGGCTTTCTTTGACTTCGATTTTACAAATTCCAGATCAAACTCTTGTAGAATTGTTATCCATTTTGAATATTTGCCCCCCAGCAGCTGTCGCGACAATATATAAGTCATGGGGTTGCAATATGACAAAATGGTAGTTTTTCGAAAGAGGACATAGTGTCGAAAACTCTGTATCGCTTGAACAGCTGCTAGCGCTAGCTTTTCAATATAACAATATTTGCTTTCTATATCATTTAAGTTCTTACTCAAATAATATATAGGATGTTCACTTCCATTGTCTTCTTGAATAAAAACCATTGCGATGGTTGTATCCGCTGCAGCCAGATACAGGTTAAAGTCTTTTTGATAATCAGGAGCCTACATTAATGATGCTTTCATTAGGGATTCTTTTAAAGCATCAAAGGAAGCTTGCGCAACTTGATCCCAGATGAAGGGAACTTCCTTTTTCAATAGACGTGTATAACCTTTAGCAAGTTCGGCGTAATTTGGAATGAACCTCCTCAGAAATTTTGCTTTCCCTTGGAGTTTCTAAATCTGAAGAAAACTCGAAGGTGGAGGCAAATTTATGATTGCCTGAACCTTACATGGGTCAAGATGAATCCCGTCCTTTGAGACTACAAAGCCAAGTAAACGACCAGAACTGACACAGAACACACATTTGTGTGGATTGAGTCGTATCTTGTAGTGTCGGCAACATAGAAATATCGCTCTTAAATGCTGCGGATGATCAGTCCGCTTTCGCGAATGAGCTGGAAGGTCGTCGAGATATGGTTGAATGATGTTTTTGATGTCATGGAAGGGATAATTCATTGCCCTCTGAAATGTTGCCCCTGAGTTCTTTAAACCAAAGGGTAATTTTAGATATACGAATGTGCCCCACGGACAAATAAATGCAGTCTTTGACTGGTCCTGTGGGCGGATATTTATTTGATTATACCTAGAGAATCCATCCATAAATGAAAAGATTTCGCATCCGGCGCACTCATCAATTATCTGGTCAATGAAGGGTATAGGGTAGTTGTCCTTTGGACAAGCTTGATTTACATCCCTATAATCGACGCACACTCTAATCGTTCCTTGTTTTTTTCATAACAGGAACAATGTTTGATACCCAATCGGTTAGAGGAACCAGGTTAATGAAACCAGCATGGAGGAGCTTTTCAACTTCCGCCTTCATGGCAGCGACTTTCTTAGGGTGCACCTGCCGTAGCCATTGTCGTACTGGTTTGACATCTAGATACATCTTGATTTCGTGTTTAACAATACTCGAGTCAATGCCTGGCATTTCCTTATATGACCAAGCAAAGACATCTCTGAATTCACGAAAAAGAGCATTATATATTTCCAGTTCTGAAGGAGAACAACATTTGCCAACATAAATATTCTCTACAACATCTGTTTTGGTTGAGATATTTATGGCGATAGTCTCTTCAATGTTGGACAAGTTTCGCTCAGAATCCACCGTGTTTACAGTGTTTGATAGGAAATCAAAAACTAAAGGATGATGAAGGTCATCAGGAATATCTTCTTCACAATCCGGAGGAAGGGAACGATGGTGGTAATCTTCCCATGGTGCTCCTTCAATTACCATTGATTGAACAATTCCTTCGTCGGTGTAATGCACTCGTGACCAAGGTTCTGAAGGGGTGCCATATTCCTTAGACCTATCTATCCAAATGCTTGATGAGCGTTGATTTGGGCTTGCCTCCCATGCTAAGAACATTGATTGCTACAATATTTCCATTGGGCTTGGAGGCAATACCTACGTATGATCCATGTTTATATTGTTTTCTGAGATCTTTTCAATCGAAGATATCATATTGCAGGTTCCTGCCGATGCTACTTCCGCCATATTTTTGGAGGTGGAAGGGCAAAAGTTCCCATTAATATAGGGTCTTTTAGTAGGCCTACTCTGATATTTTGAAGCGAATGGGGGCTTCCATGGATCATTGGAATGCTTCCCGTAACTTGAGAACCATTGGGGAGGAAAGTTTGTTGATCGACGATTGTAATCTCTCCTTGAAAGGGAAATGCAATCTTCCTAAAATAGGTCGACACAACAGCTGCAATAGCATATATCCATGGTCTTCCCAATAGGATGTTGTAATCGAGGTTTCCGTCGATTACTTCAACATCTATTTCTACTATTTTCCCCCCTAGTTCAACTTACAAGTTAATTAGTATACCATATGGGGTATATGTTCGTCTGTCGAATGCTTTTAATGTCGTCGAAAATCGCGAAAAGGTTGGAGATCCTAAAGTTTTCCAGCAACTCATCGACATAATACATGTAGATGCCCCCTCATCAATAATTGTTCGGTGAATGATTTTGTTGAGGGCTTTCACTTGAACGAGGAAAGCAAGTTGAGCTGGTAACTGAGGATCGTATCCTTTATGATTAAAGGACATAAGATTGGAATCCTTTGGGTCTATCCCACCAATAACTGATAATAAAGCCTGCTTTTGGGATGGGCAATTTTGCAGTACCTCAAGTGTCAACATAGCGGATGGCGATTGGGCCAGATCTTCCACTATATTGTAATGCTATGCAACTCTAGCACGAGGATTAAATGTTGACTTGTGTACTACTCCCTTTGGCGGTTTTATTGTCAGTTCAGGAATGATGGGCGGTGCAACTTCTGTCGAAGTTGTTGTCGAACTACTAGGTTGATCTTTATCCTTATTGTTCGACAGCTGTGGATTCCCATAATCTTTGTTCCTTGTCGATATCAAAGCATCATTTTGCTGTTTGGAAACCGACAACATCAGCACTTGAGACAGGGAAGCATTTCCACTGTCAACCAGATTTGTTCCTAGATTCGAAAACGGATCAATTAATACTGCCGAGGTTTTTGAATTCATGAAGAATTTTTTAAGCTCAGCTCTATGTGGACAATCTAATGTCCAATGATCCTCATCGCATATAAAGCATGGATTTTTTGGTTTCCTATTTCCAGGAGGGTTTGCAGAAGATTTTTCAGGTGATGATTCCACCTGTTTCATCTTCTCCCCTTTGGTATTCTTCTTGCCTCCTGGTTGCTTGGTTTCTTTACCTTTATCTGTTGAGACGGCATTTACTTCTGAGGCAAGAAGTTCTTCTTTTGCATTTTGACTGGAAACCTTACGGGCCTTTTTAGATGTAGCCTTTGTCGATTTCGTGTTTGTTGCGCCAATCACGCCATCACCGGCATGAGAGTCATTATTTGATTTAGGAGGGGGAGGGACCGAGAATTCCGGTGTAGGAGCGTCAGGTATTTTATCGTAGAGCGTGCCAGACTGAGTGTAAATCAAGTCTAAATATTGTGCACGAGCGATAACTTGCTCTTCGGTGACGACTCCCCCTTTTGCCACATCTTCCGTGATGGAAGGCAATAATGACTTAATAAACCATTCAGCTAAAAGCTGATCAGGAACATACGTTTTTACCATTCTATGATGACATCGCCACTCATGAATATGATCAGATATGTGAGTGTTCGTTGTTTGTTTGAAATTGGTAAGAAGTTCTGTTCCCATTTCGTACCTTATCGGTAACTGAAAATGGGTTAAAAAGGTTGTGGCTAGGGTACTGAAGTTGTCAAACGAAGCTCTGGGAAATTCGATATACCATTTTTCTGCCAGACCAGTTAATGTCCTCTGAAAAAGGCGAAGCCTAATCGAATCATCATTTAGGGTGTTTGATGAACACCACAGATGAAAGGTCATCACATGATTCGACAGATCTTCGCCCGGATTTCCATTAAATTTAGGAATATCTGACGGAAGTTTATGCGGAATCACTAGCCACCAAGGGGCGTAAGCGATTGGATCGTTTGTTAACCAATTTAGATCCGGTAACTCTAAAGTTGCCACGAATGGTAACTGTTGATTCAGGTTAGGTGAAGCATACCCAAGATAAGATGGAATCGCCTGAGCAGTTGGTCTTTGCATACCAGCATAATGCATTTGATGCTGGTAACTTTGGTAAGGTTGGTGGGCATATCCATTATAGAATGGTTGATTTTGACCGTTTTGAATATACGGCTCCCCACTATTTGCAAAGATTTGTTGCTCAGATCCTTGGTATACTTGTTGGAATTGTGGTTATTGGTATTGCACCAGCCACGGTTGTGAAGCCATGTGCTATTGCCCGATACTAACTGTTTGACCAAGATGAGGGGTAATTGTACCCGTTTGGGCCTGTGTCATTCCACCAGTCGGTGATTGTGGTTGAGTCACAGGGTCAAGAGGCTGTTGCATTACAACCTGAGAAACCTGAGGTTGGCTTACAACAGGCAGCGCTTGTACTTGCTACACTGTCACAATAGCTGGCGTAGTTGGTATATTTGACATAGGTAAACATTGTTGCATCGAATATACAACTCTTGGTTATTGAGGTAGTATCGGTACCCAACCGCTAGATGTAATTCCAGCATAACCTGGATTTTGTTGTGAACTCTCGTATGGCTGTCCTCCCAGAGGAGACAATGAAAGGGTATATTACCCCCCATACGGCGGTAATCCGGTACTTAAAGGAATGGTTTGCCCTTGAGGACCAGACTGCCAAAATTGACATCCCGAAGGATCAATTTGTCGAGACTCAACATAAGAGTTTTCGGATACTATTCAGGATGAACAAACAGGAACGGACCATACTGTCGAAATAGCCCCTAAGTGGGCCCCTTCTAGCGATTGAGAGCTAGTTGAGATAGATGGTATACTGGTGAACATTTTTGGAGTGATAGCAGGAAGTTCTGCCATCGCTGTGTCAGACGACACAGTCCTAGATGTCGACGGTTGTTCAGACATTTCTAGTCTATCCAAAATATTACCTAGTGATTCTACAGGAGCTTCTGCTGGCGGTAGACTAATTTCTGATGAAGAAGGATACAGAGTGATCCCGACTCCAAATTGCGATGGAGTACTAGATGGAGGATCCTCCACAATCTCTTCTATAGCAATCAGACCAGGTGGAAGAGGTAGACCGTCAGGTCCGTAAAATATTTCTGGTGCCGAAGAAGGTATGGAATCTGCAGCGACAGATGTTTGGGGAACAACACTCTCCGAACCGGTTGTAGATGAAACTGGTTCAGTAACACAAGTGTTTACCCTCAGACTAGGATCAGTACTACTATCCTTCGGTGGCTGTTGAACTTCTTCTGTAAAGGCAGGGATACCAAAAATGTTTGGAGTAATCAGAGTCTCTGATGTTGTTGGAACACTTGTTCTAACTTTACCAAGAGATTTGGAACCAGTTAAATGAGTTCGCTTTGTCCGTAATAGTTTCGATTCCGGAGAAAAAGACAGTTGACTCGTAAGCCTTCGTGAACAACAGGGTTTCAATTGACTTTCTTCCATGATTGCGGATTACTCGATCAACTAAAAATCAAGGGGAAGTATGTTTCCGAATTAGATGAATTTTAGACGCTTTGACACAACTTGTTTTTTCAATTTTAAAGAGTCGAGAAAAAACAAAAGATGACTCTAGTTTCCTTCGATTTTTAATGAGCCTAAAGTGACAAGTGCTCAGATGGACCTTTTCCGTTAAGGAGTCTGGAAAGGAACGAATGGGACTGCTCTGGAAATCTAGGCAGAGGGATTACCAAACCAATCGCAAAACTGCAGAATACTTTTTACGGTACAGCAGTCAATCTTCCCAAATGTTGTGTTCAGTGCATTGCGATCGATAGGGCAGCAAACACGGCTTCCTATGGATAAAGGATTAAGACTATTGTGGTCTCCCAAAATATACTCGACAGTACATGGGAGCACAAGTCCATACTGGCACTTATCGTTTCAAAGTGGAGGAATCACCCAACCAACAGTGAGAACAACAGTTACCAAGCTTTACGACGCCGGAATACGTCTCTAGCCTAGACTTCTAGATGTTGTGCGTTAGGTTCCAAAGCGTTGTTAGATTCATTAAATTTATTTTATAGTTGATCTTGCTTAAGAAATTTTCCTTTCAGGTTCAGCGTGTGATGTAGATGTACAATTCCTAAAATGCATTCTAAGATGATAAACAATCGTTTTATCTTTTTTGTGCAATGAAAATCCTAGCTACTAAGGAAAGAGAGACAAAATTCTTTCAACAAAGAGCAAAGAGCACACACTATATGCATTGTCCTAAATCAAACCAATCAAACAGTCTAGATGCAAATGCACATGCACGTATTTGTTTTCAGCCTTCTTAATATGTGAATGATAAAAAGAAAGCTAATGCGCAAATCTGAATTACATTTCAAAGCGACAATTACTAACAAGTTTCTTTTCAAAATCAAAATGAAGACTGTTGTTGGGAAAAGTATCTATTCAGAATGCCCCTATCCCACTCTAAGGTGTGACAGTGCCTTAGCAACAAACAAGGAAAACTACTTTAGTATTCTTCTTTATGAAATGTAAACAGAGAGGAAGGATGAACTAAACTGTGTCTTGCGCTAGTTTGTTGATCCAATCGCTCTCCTCTTCGTCAGCTTCCAGCTATCTGCTCCCTTACTGGCCCAGCTTCACCAAGTTCCTGCAAGATCACAGAAGAGAGAAACTACACAAAGACATAGATTTACATTCATAAAAAGCTTAGGATCAAATTAAGCTAAACATGCAAATATAACAAAACATCACTGATACACAAGCATGTACGAGAAACTCAAATAGTTTTATTGATGCAATAAGAAGATCCAGGAGGAGATACAACCAAGTGAGTCCTGATCCAGCATCTACCTCCTAGCAAAGGAATCCCTTCCTCAACTCCAACAAAGCATAAATCACCCAATGCACTAATCTCAATCTCAAACCAACAGCAATTCTCTGCAAAGTACAAAATTCCAGCCTCCGGATCTCTGGGATGAGGGATCCATATATAGATGTATGCAAAAAGGATGAGTCAGCTTATGTTTTGACTTGTGGCTTCTCTCTGTCAGTTCTTGCTTCCACTTGGAGACTGAGAGCCTCTTACTCATCACTGGTCGAATTCAATGAGGCAAGTGTCATTGGAGAAGATTCTGGAAGCTTCCATTGTCTTTCCACCTCGTTGAATGAATTTGCCATTTGTCATTTCCTGCTCAACGCACCCTGGTAGTGCATTTACCTGTGTTTTGACGCACCTAGCCAGTGTATTTGGGTGCTTTGCAACACAGGCAGCTAGTGGAGCATCTGAATTGATCTTGATTTAACTAGTTTTGAGCAGTTTCTGGTGGAGAACTTCTGGGAGAAGCTGTAATTTGTTGACCTTGTTTCTTTAGGAGCTGGAACAACATCTTTAGGGACTTAGGATCCCTTGGTTTATGGACATTTCATGCTTATAGCTGTAAGGCACAAAAATGTCTATAACAGTTGCCCCCTAAAGTATGAGGCCGTTTATCGGGTGAAATGCTTTATTAGGAGGATCTGAAGTTCTTTCAATGTTGGGAGGAGACCTGTAATAAGATACAATACAATACATTATTTTCATACTGTTTTCATGATCTAGCTGAGGCGGGCATTCCCACGCTCAGCTTTATAAATTCATTTTTATGTACATAGGACAGACAATCGTTTGATGGTAGACTGATGATTCTGATGAAGTCATCATCCTTTTGGTAGGATGATCATCTGTGCTGTAATGCTGTACATGTCAATGTCTTTATTTTTCCTGAATATATATCACAGCCCGGATGGATGAAATTAGATCCGGGGTCTTCAATCTCGTCCGATCTTCACTCGAAGTACAAGTCGATCCATGTGAGAAATGTTTTGAAGTCGAACATGGAAAGACATCACTTGATTACCAGTCGATGATGTAAACTGTTAACAAGCGTGAGAGGAATCACCGATAAGGATGATGACCCTCAAGGTACTGCAGTACAATTCAGGTGGTGTGAATAAAGGACTTGGCGTCGAACACCACACAAAATCTTTCGGCCAAAGGTCATTGATGTATACCTGTCGCCGGAAGTGAGAAACTTGCCATTGAGGCATGCAAGCTTCAAAGTACTGAATGGGGTGTTCCTAGATCAACTTCTTGGATAATGAGCTGATGTCGAAAAGAAGCGATCCATCAAAGGAGGGCCTTGATGAATCCCACATCAATGACACGGAACAGAGCAAATGATTTTGATGGAGGTGAAAACAATCTGATGATATACGGTTCAGGGTGGCGGTCATGAAAGAATGAAGTATAATGTATGGCAGTGGATGGGACACGGTTGACTTCTCTGGATGACTTCTCTTGAACATGTCGGCGACACTTATGTGATGGATCGGTAGCATTTACCCCAAATGTGGATGGTATGGCGAGACCATGGTGATGTGACCGGTGAATGAAACAACCCAACCCGACTCAGGTACAGAGTGGAAGTGTCATGTTCAAGAGCGACTTGCTACCAATAAAGGTTCTTTGAGTTTCTTCCCAATTTTTCCCCAGTCATTGCTGACCAGTACCTCTTTATTTTTGTCAAGATTGAGGAGGATAACATATTCTTGTTCTATAATTTGCCCTTCGGGCAAACCCATCACTATGTTTTAACGAGCCTAGAGATAGTGAAACTCGTTCTCGTCTAAATACAAGTTTGTCGCTATTAATGTTTTTAACGAGTCTAACGACAAAGATAACTCGGTCCTTTTCATTTTTAGAGAGTCTGAAAAGGTATGTAAAGTTAACTCCGAAATTCCTTTTTCGTCATCTAATCCCTTAAGTCCGAAAAAGTATAAAATAATACAGAAGGGATGAATTTTCGATAGTTTTAACGAGCCGAACAAAACAAGCGCTCGATCTTTTTGTGCAATAATCCCTCAGGTCCAAAAAGATTAAAATCTAGAGGAGGGATAGCTCTTCCGGTTGCTTTAACGAGCTGGAAGGCAAAAACTCGGCAATCTTTTCATATTTTAAGAGTCAGATGAAAAGAGCTTAAAGAAGATTCGTCTTTTGAGGAACGAGTGATAAAATGGGTAGCAGCTGATTCCAGGTAAGGGTTGGAATTTTCCAAGCATGGCAGTGTCACAAGGATGGCTAGTGAAATCACTCTTCGCAGCTGTTCCTCAAAATAGGTAAACAATCAAATGGAGGTGAATGATCGGCCAATGAAAAGTCGAGGTGACGGTGCAAACATGACCAAGGCTTTAATGGCTGATAATGTTACATTCATGGTGGTTATTTACCGGAAGATAGTTCATTTTTTAACGAGCTTAAACGCAGATTGAAACACTTGCTCGGTCTTATGTTTATTTTTTAACAAGCATGAACTATGTGCTAAAACTGCTCGATAATCCAGTCATATGATAAGAATGTCTCATATAAGATGCCATATTTTATGGAGCTTGCGCCTTACAAATCTATGCCCCGCATCCTTTGGTTATGCAAGTTCGGAAACGACTAATCCTACGAGTTTAAAGGGTTAGCCTACAGGTTTAAAGGGAGGACCTAAAAATTTAAAAAATAAATAGCCGCCCCTTGCTTGCACTCCAAAAGGTTTGCATGCCCCCAGGTATAAAATACGATTTCAAGATTACCCCTCAATTTGCAGACAAAACATTTGTTCTATCAGGAAAGGCCTACCTCTTTTAGGTTATTCAAAGGCTGTTTTATTTGCGGTGCAAACAAAACACTTCTTCGACGATGTCTACCGAGATAAACAAAGGTAAGCAGCGCCGACCCAAATTACATAACTTTGACAAGAGAATCTTATTCTAGAACAACCCCTCTTCCAATCACGGACGGGGTACGGACTAGTCATATTCTCCCGCGGAAACCTACTCTATACCTGAAGTTTTGCTACCGAAGCAGACCAGGATGCATGCCCCCTGGGTTCCAATCATATCCCTCCGAATTACGCGTGCTCATCGGGGGGACTGACCGTGGGTTGAGACATTTCTTGCGTGAAGAGACTATTTAGGGATGGTATATGACTATTTGCAATGCGTGATCCGGGAAATGAAAGCTGGTCCACGAGCTTGACCACTCTTCCTTCGTGCGGAAAACACATTACTCTAAAGAGTGAGGAGACGATGGCTCCAATGCAATAAATATAGTCTCGTCCAAGGAGTAGGTTATAATCCAAGGGTCCTTGAACGACCATCATGTTCATTTGAACGGTCTTCCCTTTCAATGTTATGGGCACATTGGGGAGGATCCCTAAAGGTCGACTGGTTCCTTTATAAAAGCCTGTCAGATTTCTCATCTCAGGCAAAAGCGATGGTGAACCAAGCACTTTCCAAGCAGTAGAGGAAAGGATACTCACAGAATCCCCTTCATCTATGATGGTACCAGCCATGACCATTCTATATATTTGGACGATAATTCTGAATGGTATGCTTGCTGGTAAACGGGGTCTGCCTAGTTGATTCCAGTCGAAGGAGACAACTAGGTTTCTTGGTGGTGGGACCGAGTAGACGGCCGGGTATAGCTCTGACGAACTTCCTTCCTGCGATAAAGGAATGGGTGGGTTGCCCCCGTGTTCGTCGGAGTCTATGTTGATGAAGAGAATTTGGACGGTGTCATCCTTGTTCTCTCCAGTGACTGTGTCATTCGGAGATACAACCTCTGAAGGCAAGACCGGGTCAACTGCCGCCTCGACCTTTTGACTTTCGTCGGGTATGGATTCAGCCGGTTCATCTTCAATGACAGGCGCTTCAGCTGACCACTTGAGCGGGCCAGCTGGATTCTCAACTAGCGAAGGACTCGGCAAGAGTTTTTTATATCCAGGAGGAAGTCGTAACGGTGAAACTGGACGATCATACAAAACTCTTTTAGCTTCGTCTAAGAAGGGACAACGGTGGATGGTGTGATCGCCTTCCCACAGTTTACAGGGAGATCTAGCTCTCCCTTTTTGTCTTGGGACTTCACTTCCGCTAGTTGACGGTGTGCTTTCAACATGGCTATCAGAGGTTGATGCCACCGGATTGTGTAAACGGGGAGACCAGTCCCTTAATATCCGAGGGATGCAGGGACAATCTCTGTGAAAGTGGTCTCCCTTGCAAATGACACATGGCGATTTAGGCCTGGTCAGTGCAGTGTGTGGATTTTCGTTAGACGACACTCGTTTGCCCCCAGTCGCTTTTGGCTCCTTCTTCTTCTTCTCTTTCTTCTTCTTTTCCTTCTTCTCCTTAGGAACTTGACTTTTGGCTTTGTCAGCCCCATCAAGCGAAGAGGAAGGAGGAGAGGAAGAATTAGAGGA
This sequence comes from Pinus tabuliformis, assembly GCA_031772625.1. Taxonomy (NCBI): domain Eukaryota; kingdom Viridiplantae; phylum Streptophyta; class Pinopsida; order Pinales; family Pinaceae; genus Pinus; species Pinus tabuliformis. The sequence goes on from CM062818.1 coordinate 1,428,431,088, forward strand.
AGTAGAAGGTTGGTGGGTAACTCTGGACTGGTCTAACTGCTGATTCGATTGTTCAGGAATAGTGGTGTTCTGAACGACATTGGTTGAGAAGAGCCAGACCGGCAAGCCAATTGTCAGTCCTGGAAGCGACAATGTGGCCATATGGGGTGCACCAACATCTCCCAAAGAGGAGAAGGGACTAGGATTTCCACCAAGGGGAATTCCTTGGTTGGTAGACTCCATTTTCTCAACCTAAGATCAACGTAGGAAAAGGGTGTGAATGTTCCGTTTAAAATAAATTTTACGATGCTTGGACACAACTTGTTTTTTCAATTTTAAAGAGTCGAGAAAAAACAAAAGATGACTCTAGTCTCCTTCAATTTTTAATGAGCCTGAAGTGACAAGTGCTTAGATGGACCTTTTCTGTTAAGGAGTCTGAAAAGGAACGAAAGGGACTGCTATGGAGATCTAGGTAGAGGGTGTGCCAAACCAATCACAAAACTGCAGAATACGTTTTACGGTACGGCAATCAATCTTCCCGAATGCTGTGTTTGCTGCATTGCGATCAGTAGGGCGGCCGACACGGCTTCCTATGGATAAAAGGTTTTAAGCCTATAGGGGTCTCCCAATATATACTCGACGGTATGTGGGAGCACAATCTCTACTGGCACTTATCGTCTCACAGTGGAGGAATCACCCAACCATCAGTGAGGACAACAGTTACCAGGCTTTACGACGCCGGAACACGTCTCTAGCCTAGACCTCTATGTTGTGCGTTAAGTTCCAAAGCGTTGTTAGATTCATTCAATTTATTTTAAGTTGATCTTTCTTAGAAGTTTGCCTTTTTGGATCACCACGAGATGTATATGTAATTCCTAAATGCAATCTAAAGATGATAAGCAAGCATTTATCTCTTTTCAACAATGAAAATCCTAGCTACAAGGGGAAAAGAAAGACACAATCTTTTCTCAAAGAGCAAAGAGCACACTGTAAATGCACTTTTCCTAAATCAAACCATACAAACTATCAATATGCAAATGCACAAATGCATGTATTTGTTTTCACTTTCTTAATATTGATGCCTAAAAAGAAAGTTGATGTACAAATTTGAATATGCTTTCAAGTGAAAAACACAAACAAGCTTCTTTTTCGAAATCAAAAAGGTAGAGAAGATTACAACACTTTATGATTTTGAAGTAAACACTCGTTTCGACACTAGAAAGAGACAAATTCAAACCAAAGCAAAAGTAAAAAGTATAATCAACTGTCCACAACAAAGGAACTTTCTCCTAAGATCAAAATCGACACTTACGACAGATTCTAAATCTAAGGACGACAGTATGACTATTTCACTTTTCAATGGAAAACTGTAAATGATGTAACAAATACACAAAGAACACCTACAGTATTTTTGTACAAAGGAGGCGGAATTAAGGCAAAGAAAAAGCGGTTTTCAGATAGGTACACACACTGATAACAGGGTGCAAAAATCAGAGGCAAAACTGGAAAAAGTGAGCAAAGAACCTTAGCTAGGCAGGGCTAGGCTGATCAACGCACCTGCTACACAGAGAAACTAAATTGTAGTGCAGGTAGCCCTCTCGGGACCTGCGTTGAAATGCAGAGTCTCTTCACAGAGCCTGCGCTGAAGCAGAAACGAAAATTTTCTCTGGGTTCTGGGTCACGGTTTGCAGTTTAATCTATGGTTTTTGGCCGGATAAAAGCTGTCAGTAAGGTACAATCAGAGGGATGATTTAAAGGAGGACTAAGAGCTATCACAAAGGGCAATTAGAGCATTTGTGGATCAATTTTTCAGATCATAAATGCCCAGTGAATGGACTAGAGTAGCAGATCTCTACTTTGCATTTGTAAATGGCAAATGCAGTTCGATCCGCCACTCCTGAGTTTATGAGATGAACAACAATAGAAACACAAATAAACTAACTAGACACGTTCCCCAGTGGAGTCGCCATTTTGTTGTTGGGAAAGGTATCTAATCAGAACGCCCCTATCCCACTCTAAGGTGTGACAGTGCCTTAGCAACAAACAAGGAAAACTACTTGAGTATTCTTCTTTATGAAATGTAAATAGAGAGGAAGGATGAACTAACCTGTGTCTTGCGCTAGTTTGTTGATCCAATCACTCTCCTCTTCGTCAGCTTCCAGCTATCTGCTCCCTTACTGGCCCAGCTTCACCAAGTTCCTGCAAGATCACAGAAGAGAGAAACTACACAAAGACATAGATTTACATTCATAAAAAGCTTAGGATCAGATTAAGCTAAACATGCAAATATAACAAAACATCACTGATACACAAGCATGTAGGAGAAACTCAAATAGTTTTATTGATGCAATAAGAAGATCCAGGAGGAGATACAACCAAGTGAGTCCTGATCCAGCATCTACCTCCCAGCAAAGGAATCCCTTCCTCACCTCCAACAAAGCATAAATCACCCAATGCACTAATCTCAATCTCAAACCAACAGCAATTCTCTGCAAAGTACAAAATTCCAGCCTCCGGATCTCTGGGATGAGGGATCCATATATAGATGTATGCAAAGAGGATGAGTCAGCTTATGTTTTGACTTGTGGCTTCTCTCTGTCAGTTCTTGCTTCCACTTGGAGACTGAGAGCCTCTTACTCATCACTGGTCGAATTCAGTGAGGCAAGTGTCATTGGAGAAGATTCTGGAAGCTTCCATTGTCTTTCCACCTCGTTGAATGACTTTTCCATTTGTCATTTCCCACTCAATGCACCCTGGTAGTGCATTCACCTGCGTTGCAATGCACCTAGCCAGTGTATTTGGGTGCTTTGCAACGCAGGCAGCTAGTGGAGCATTTGAATTGATCTTGATTTGACTAGTTTTGAGCAGTTTCTGGTGGAGAACTTCTGGGAGAAGCTGTAATTTGTTGACCTTGTTTCTTTAGGAGCTGGAACAAAATCTTTAGGGACTTAGGATCCCTTGGTTTATGGACATTTCATGCTTATAGTTGTAAGGCACAAAAATGTCTATAACAAAGACAATGACGAAACAATTCAGATCAAATACAATAGTAACAGGGTAATCGACCATCAAGAACAATCAGATTCTCTCCTATGACTGAAAACGACACTTGCGACACTTTCAAATCAAGAAACGACAGTACAATTACGTAACTTTTTTGCAAAGGACAACTAAAAATGACTCAACAAATACACAAAAACATTTACAGTTCTTTGCACAATGGAGGCAAAATAACAGCAAGGAAAGGGTTTCAAACAGAGGTGTACTAACTACAGGTAGCAAAATTCTTGAATAGGTCTGAAAAGAGTGAACACAGAAACCAAAATTTAGGAACAATGCCTAGTCTGATCAGCGCACCTATAACACAGTGAATTTGAAATGCAGCGCACCTACTACACTTGGGAAGTGCGCTGAATTTGAGATTCACAGAACATAGAGTGCGCTACGCCAGGGACGAGACTTTGCTTGGGTTCCGGTCACAGTTTGCAGTTCAGTTCAAGGATTTTGGCCGAGCAAGTGGTAATCAGTAAATCAACAACGGGGGTAGATCTAAGGAGCTTACTAGAGCCACCACAAGGGAAATTAGAGAGTTTGTAAATCAGTTGTTTAATTCATAAACAAAACCCAGAGATTGACTGAAGCAACATTTATCTATGCAAATGCAGTTCGAAAGCTACCTGGATCAACTTCAGGCTCCGTCTGTAAGTTTATAAAGTAAACAAATGTAGATAGACAAACAACCTAGTCGCTCCCTAGTGGAGTCGCCATTTTGTTACAGGGAAAAGTGTCTATGCAGAACTACTAATCCCACTAAGGCAGGTAGCTACCTTAGAAACAAAAAAAGTAAAACTACTTTCGTTTTCCTTTATGAAAGATAGATGAGAGAAGAATAAAGGAGACCAACCTCTGTCTTACGCTTGGTTCCTTGCTCGATTCCTCTCTCTTCTGATAGTCCTTTGCTACTTGCTTTCTTGCATACCCAGCTTCATAGAGTACCTGTAGAATCAAAGCAGCATAGCACTATACGAGAACATGGATCTATTATCATAAAAAATCTAGGATCAGATGTAAATTGACCATACAAATGCACAAAACATAAATTACACAAGAGTATGGAGGAAAACTTTGAATAGCTTTATTGATAATAAAGAAAGAGCCAAGAGAGTTACAACCAGTTGTTCTGACCCAACATCATCCTCTCAGCAAGTAATCCCTTCTTCACCTCATGCAAAGCTTAGATCACCCAAAACTATGATGTTGCCTTAAGAAACCAACAACAATTCCTTACAAGATGTAAAATTCCAGCCTCTGGATCTCTGGGATGAGGGATCCATATATAGATGTCTGTAAGGGAGATGAGTCAGCTTGTGATTTTATTAGTGTCTTCCCTCTGATAGTTCTTGCTTCCACTTGGAGATTGATGATCTCTTACTCATCCTTGGTCGAATTCAGAGAGGCAAGTGTCACAGGAGAAGTTTCTGGAAGATTCCATGCTTCTCCACCTCGCGGATTGACATTTACATTTGTCTCTTCTCACCCATCGCACCCCATAGAAGGGATTTTTGAAATGCAACGCACCGACTGAGTGTACTTAGGAGAGATGCAACGCACTTTGCTTATGTAGCAGGTAAAATGATCCAGTTTTGACTAGTTCTGAGTAGTTTTTCATGGAGAACTTTTGGAAGAAGATGTAATCAGTTGACCTTGTTCCTTTAGGGGTTGTAAAAACACTTTTAGGGACTTAGGAGCCCTTGGTTTATGGACATTTTATGCTTGGGGTTGCAGTGCCCAAAAATGTCTATAACAAGGAGTATCTCCTCCTACAACTTCTGTCACTTCGTGTCCAAATCCTAAGTGTTTTGAAATATCTTTCCCTTATGATACTGATCATGTATTAGTGATCCATGAGCTTCCATATTTGGAAAATGAAGACCCTCGCCTCAAAGACATGTTTAGCAAAATGCGTCTTGCTGGTATGCCTCGCTATGGTCTAAGATATCTGGAACAACTTGATGAGATAATCCCTCAATCCAGATTTGACAACTTTGTGCCTTCTGATTGTAAGAAGCCATCAAAACTAGAAATGCACAAGTTCTTTTCAGTTATGGAAGGATGTAGGAAGCATACAATTGATCATCAATGGATGAAAAATATGCTTAATTGTGATTTATACACTCATCCTGATGCTGAAAGTTTTGACCTTACTAGTCCATACCAAGAAAAAATCAAATTATCCCATGAATGAAAAACATACATGCAAAAGAACAACGCCTGGTTGTCTTTTTATGAATGGAAGAGGAAGCAAGAAAACACATATGTACAAATGGCATATGATAAATCATTCTCAGCAAAACATTCTTGGACTTTGATAGATGGCAGTAAAATTGAAAATCCTACCACCTTCCCTTCTTACAAAGCCATTGTATTAGGAGAAGCAGAGAACAGTGCTAAAGCCATTCCATTGGTCATAAAAGATGACAGTGCCCTTGGCATTGATGGTAGGATACAAAAAGCGAGTGAACAAATAAACTTGACAAATACATCAGTTAAAGGGCTAGAAATGAATTGTGCAAAGTCTATTGAAGTTAAAAAAGATTTTGATAGTATACAAGTCTTTGTAAATAGTGTTAATAGAACTTTGAATGATATGAAATATTCCACTACTGTATTGAAAGGTTTTGTTAAAGAATCCTTAACAAGGATAGAAGATGTTGAAAGAAAAGTAGATATGGGAAAACAATCTACTGAAAAATCTATTAAAGAACTATCTGAAAATTTTGATAAAATTCATATAGCCCCTAAAGACAAACTGATTCCTATTTTTTCTCTACTCAATAGATCTGTAAATATTCAACATCCTATTAAGCTTGTTTATAGATTTCCTTCTCTCTTCCCTAAAGAAATGGCCGAAGAAAAATCGGAGCCAATGACTATCTCCTCATTGTTTAAAGAAGTAGAGCAACCTGAAATCTCAGAACCACATCTGTTCCCTATCTATGAGCCTCTCCAAAGTCAATATACCAGGTATCTAGCACCTAATCTTAGTGGAAAAGGGAAACTTCCAGAAACACATAACTTCCATCCTAAATCACATAGATAATGGAATATTGACAATCTAAGTGTTGCTCAGATTCGACAAACGATAGATCTTATGTTTATAGAATACAAGCTCATCTCCCTAAGGGGAAAAAATGAAATATAATCTTGTAAATCTATTTTTTAGTGCTTTACTGGAACTTTGTTGAGATATTGGGCAATAGAGTCATCGCCAGAAATAGTGGTAAAAATGAAAAATGACATCTTGAAAGATGAAGCGGGAGATGTCATTCATAATTTTGATGGAGATCCACAAAGAAATATGATTGGGGCACTAACTTCATTCATTTTAGAACATTGGTGTGGAGGAGAACTTGAACTTTCCAATAAGCATGAGATAATTCTCATGAATATTAAATGTAATAAAATGTCTCATTATGAAGATTTTCATCGAGACTGGATTCAGAGAATATATGAGGTTAAAGATAGCAAAAATCTCCTGTGGAAACAAATCTACTTAGCAACATTTCCTTCAAAATTTGTAGAATATCTAAGACAATGAGATGCTTTTCAGTTGCCTTTTGAATCCTTTACTTGAGGGGAAATATACAACATCATAACGAAAGTTCTGGTAAATTTATGCACTAGTATGAAAGTTAATAAATCTTTGTAGAAGATGTCAAGATTTACAGAAAGCAAATCCATCTGTAACAAGTATTGTCTTGCTATAGATGACCTCATAGTAAAAAGAAGAAGAGCTAAAAATAAGGCCAAGAAAGAAAAAAGAGAAGAATAGAAAAAATATCCACAGAGGAAAATAAAAGGGATGAAGAAAGGATACTATAGATATGTGCCAAAAAAAACATTACCATGAACCCAAGGATATCCATCTGCAGACACTTAAGAAAGATCGGTGGAGTAAATTGATTTGTTGGCTCTGTGGCCAATCTGGACATACCTCCAATCATTTTCCTTTATCAGAAGAATCTAAGAGAAACATAGGAAAGAAATCCTCTGAAGCTGCAAAGAAGAAGAGGACAGTAAAAACAAAAGGCATGTTGCCAACCCTGTGTTAGAAATGTGGTTCTAAGAATCACAAATTAGAAAATTTTCCAAAAATCTAATTCAGAGAATAGATACAACAATGACAACTCTGTTCAACATCTGAATCCTCTGAAAGTTCTTCATCAGAATGCTCTAAACAAAAATTAAACATGCACATGAATGAATGTGACTTCACTGATTCAAACAACTGTCAGTGTGAATCAAGCACTGAATCAGAAATCGCATCTGATGAAGACCATGTTTCTCAGCCAAAGGAAAAAGTTCTCATTGCACAAACCATGGACGATGCAAAAACAAAGCTACTTCCCCAGATCATAACATTGGGAGAAGGAGAGATGAAGGAAAAGTTACTAGGAACGTTTCTAATCACAATACACAGAAATTATGGGAGCAGTAGCCAGACTGCCACTAAAACTGAACCGAAGGCATTATTCATCAATGCCTCATTTGAAAGAAATACAAGATATTTCCAAAGAAGCCAACAGAAATCTAAGACCAGAGACCTCACATTAGGAGAATTCAGCCAAGAGATTCATCATCTCAAAAAAGAGATTGTCTCTCTAAAAGCACAGGTCTCTGAGTTAGAAAAAGGGAAGAAAACTGATGATACATATGATGAATAGTACACTAACCCAAATATTGAAATATTTTAATGAAAAAAGGATGATACTATAGGATTCACCGACATGAGAGTAATGGCTATCCAGTATCAGCAACATCATGTTATGCTAGATATCTGTATAAATGTTGAATTTTTTTTTCCTAAGAACACTTATTGACTTTGAGGCAGATGTCAATATTTTAAACTCAAAAATAGAACCTGCAAAGTACTGGGTAAAATCCTTTAGACAAGTGATTAGGTTAGGGAGCAAAGATCTACTGTATGAAGTCCCTTAGGCCTCTATTTGATGTAAAGAGCATTGCATCAAATTAAAATGTTTTGTTGTAGACATTCTTGTTGACTATATTTTGGGGAATGTATTTTTAGCAATTGTGGAGCCACACGGATCATCCAAATTGAAAAATAGCAAGGTTGGTTATTTTATATATGTACCAAACTCAAACGGAAAATTACAAACAACCAAGTTACCCTTTCTCTCCACTCCTAGAGCGTCTACTATGGTACAAGCAATGCAGCAAATCAAAAAAGAAAAAAATAAAATTGAAGAGCTCAAGGAGCTAAAGACCACCATAAAGATAGGAGATTATCTTCAGACTCCTATAATTAAACAAAGGATCTCAACTCTGAGATCAAAGATAGAAAAAGAATGATGTGCTGAAGAACCAAATGTGTTTTGGCATAGAAAACAACATTGTTTAGAATTGCCCTACAAAGATAAGTATGAAGGGAAACCATGCAAGAATAGAGAAATCCATATGAACAAAGAATATATAGATCTTCATAAAAAAAAGATAGAAAGCCTGTTGGAAAGAAGATTGATTAGAGAATCCACCAGTCCTTGGAACTGCTATGGTATTTATGTTAACAAACATAGAGAACAGTTAAGAGGTATCCCAAGGCTGGTCATAAACTATAAACCTATGAATATTGTCCTCTCAGATGATACTTACCCCATTCCTAACACATGAAATCTTTTAGCAAGAATAGCAGGTGCTAAAGTATTTTCTAAATTTGATATGGAATCAGGATTTTGGCAGGTGGAAATTAATGAAGATGATAAGTTTAAGACTGCTTTTAGTGTCCCAGCAGGACATGATGAATGGAACGTCATGCCTTTTGGACTAAAGCATGCCCCCTCCAAATTCCAGAAGGTTATGGATAATATTTTCAAGCCATAATTTGGTTGGTTACTAGTAAACATTGATGATATACTTATATTTTCTAAAAACATCCATGATCACTTTAAACATATCCAGAAATTTGTACAACTTGTCAAAATAAATGGATTGGTTCTTAGCAAGAAAAATATTGAATTATTTCAAACAAGTATCAAGTTTATTGGCCATACAATTAAGGATGGGCAGATGACTTTGCAAAAACATGCTCTCAAATTTGCTGATAAACTTCCAGATGTTATCACTGAAAAAACTCAATTACAGAGATTCTTGGGATCTTTAAACTATGTAAGAAGATTTTACAAAGATTACACTAAACATAGATCATTACTCAACAGAAGACTGCAAAAACATCTAGAACCTTTGTCTCAGTCCCACACTGAAGCTGTTAGAAGAATTAAAATGAAGGTAAAAACTCCTCCTATTCTTCATATCGCTAATGAAGATTCTTTCAAAATTGTTGAAACATATGCCAACAATGAAGGATGGGGAGGAATTTTGAACCAAAATAAAGAAGGAGAAGAACAAATAGTTCAGCTTGTGTTAGGGACTTGGAGCCCACTCGAGAAAAACTATTCTACTATAGAAAAATAGGTCAAAGCAACATGGAATTGCATTGATAAATTTGATATCCCCCTGATACACAAAAAGTTTCTCTTAAGAACAGATGCCTCTACACTAAATAAAGTCCTTAGCAAATCTATAAAGATAGCAGGATAAGCTAAGTTCACAAGGTTGCAAGCTCTATTTGCAAATTTTACTTTGAAGTCAAACACATCAAAGGTAAAAATAATTGTCTGCCAACTTCCTAAGCAGAGAATATTTAAATCAGAAAGAAACTGGCATGGTGATAGTAATAGAATGGGACCCTTCCCAACATACAGAGACTTTGAGAAGTATTTCTGAAACAAAGAACTGGGAGGAATATGTTCCAAATGGAAACCAACATGGCAGCTAAGAAACACAAAAGTGCTCGATGCAAATTTGTAACCTTAATAAGATATTCAACACTTAGTACTTGAAAGGAAAGTGTACCCCAAAGGTAGAAAATGGATACACGACATGGTGTATCAAAGGAGTATGATGGCCACACATTTGGTTGAAGAATCCCCAAGCCAAACTTTTAGAGATATCACTATGATCTGGGAAGAAGGAAGCAACCAGAGGAGAATCTTAAACAAACATCTTTCCATAAATCAGACCAGATGGCCAAGATGGTACAACATGCAAGAAATGTGACCACAAGGTAATCCAAGCATTATCTTCCCTGATAGCATTTACAATTTTTCAAACTACAAAAATTTCTTGTGGGACATCATGAATGTAGATGGAAAAAAATGAAACTCACTACACAAGAGTAAAATTTGGGGCCACAGGGACCACACAAAGACAATGGCAAGGTGAATGGCTTCAACAATGCTCAAATGATTTTTGCCTCAGCAAGACTACTATGGATCATATTTTCTTCCAGTGTGACATTCAATATGAATGTGACACATGTGGATTTTTAACTGAATGTTGGCATTCTCCATGTAAAAGATATTCAAAGTATATCTCATAGCATGTAAGCATTAATGTGTGCAGTATGATAAATTATTTAATGGTTAAAACCTCATGTGCATATGATTTTATGTTAATACATTGTACCAAATCCATTAATATACATCGACATTTACAATGAATTTTCCATTTAATACTTATGTACATTTTATCGGGTTTTTCGAGGAGTTGACCTCTCTCCGCCTTATGGCCTGTACAAGCCTACATTATATTTGACATTTGTTTAAGCACCTAGCTGGTTTGCAACCTAACGATGCCAGCTGCCAGGACTTCCCTTTTCTAGCTGCCAAGTGGTATTACTCTGTTCCGCTAATGGAAGGGTCGAGATCCGGTGGCCATCCCTATCTTAAGAGCTAAGACTATCCACCACGAAAGTTACTCTCCATTCTTGGTTAGTTTCTTGTAGACCGCCCCTGAAACTTCACTCTGCATACCTTAACCTATTGAGAGTACGTTCTGGCAAATGGATCTCATCTCTATAGCTTCACTCCACAGTGAGTTCAACCAAAACATTCAACCCAACCATTGGAGCAGTCATACTCTACCAGTTAACGCCTCAATTTCATCTTCCATCTGCAGGCATGGCTTGCTTTGTTACAAAATTTTGATTTAGTTTTGCTAGGGTCATAATTTATGGTTTTAAATTTATTCGCTTAACTAATGCTTGTTTTCATGCTTCTATCCACAAGTAATTCGACTGTTATGCCCTCAGAATGCCTCTGGCACCGACGGAAATAGAACTCAGCCCCTCAAGACAGGTAAAGGGTTAAACCTTTTTAAATTTTTGCAGTTACCTCGAATTGTTCTTACATCTATATTTCGACATTGAGTTATCCCAAAATTTGTGTGTAGGTTAGTGTGGAACTAATGGGCTTGGATGGCTTCTTCCAACTCCAACATCCAGCATCAAGTGGAACCAGAATTCCCTTATGGGTGAATGCAATGGTATGGAAACCTTCCTTAGGGATGGCATGCCCCTTGAATGAAATGATAAATCGGATGTTTTTCTTGTACTTTTTATTTTATGGAAACCCATGTGGTTGTAATTAAGTATGTGCAAAACCCTTGTTGATGAAGGGCATGATGTGTTTCTTTTGGAACGATTCTCGGGATAGCTCTTTGGAAATTGACACTAACTGAGGCTTGATTATCCGCTCGGTTGTTTATTCTGTAATATGAAATGTGTAAATTACTCTTTTATTGTTAAATGATTTAGTTTGTATCATAATACCATTAATGCAGTACTTACACTCAAATAATATCTTGACTTGTTCTACTTATATTGATTATAGAATTAGCAACTGCTTATTTATCACTTGTATTGGAATTTGTTTAGTATCTATTTTCTTGTGGACTACATAACATAGTTTATCATCTTACTTAGACTCTCTGGTACAGTATGTCGAGGATGTATAATTGTTCTTAACCTTTCTATTAAGTATAAAAATTATTAATCATTCATAATTGCTTCCTGGGTGTCCCATTGGGATCGACCAAGGAACAAATCTGGAATAACGCAGTCATTCTTTTATTCCTATCCTTTAACAATATTAAACCCTTAATATAGTTATGCTGTAGTTTTGGAACAGAATGAGTTCCCTTTACTTGACTGGCTGAGTTGTTTTACCACTTTAATCTTTCATTTTATTTTCTTACTAATCTGTAATGTATTAATCACTCCTACCTAATTTTTGGGTTGTATTTTAATTACAAACTCTACTCTTAGTAAATAGTGGAAATGACTCCTCTACCATAATCTTGAGGAGACTACAGATATATTTCTTTAAACAACCATTCATTTTCTCTATTCACACATTTCTTCCCATAGGACAATCTTTTTTACACCATCAAGAAATCTTTATTTTCACGGAATAATTTCTACTATAATATCCGATTTTATACAATCTTTTCTTGCTGCAATGAGCACTTTTTCAAGTAATCATTTATTTACAAAGAAATATTTTCTTTTACCAGGTAGAGTTTGTACATAGCTATTTATTTCTATTATACGAACATTCCCAAGAAATCTTTATTTACACAGAAGTAATTTCTTTTACAATGCAATGATCTTAAACATTCTTTCACTTTCTGCAATATAAATTTATCTAGAAAGAATTTCTAGTAAATTGTAGTTTCACATGCTCAAGATGGTCTCGTTTTCCTGTTAGAAAGTAGTTTCGATAACAACATTTTTCTTTTAAAAACTTCTAAGTGTGGTTTTAATATAAACATCCTTTCTACCAGGAAACAATTTCAGTAGCACAACAGGTCTATATAGTTTCATCTTCTCATAGAAAAATCACTTGTTCCTACTGTTTTCCTTAACTGCATTTACTTCATCGTATCCCTAAAAGGTAATTATCTAATTTAAATTCCAATATTTAACAAACATAACTATTGGAAGAATTTCTAATAACATATTTAATACCATAATCACTTAATTACAGACTATGCATTTTTTACTTATCTGTTGTTGGAAGATCGATTCTTTATAGATGAAACCACTCCACCCTTCTAATGAGAAATTGGCGATTATGTCCAATATTCTCCCCCAAAGCTCCTCAATTCCTTCAGAACAATTTCTCAAGGCAGCAGTGAATTTGTTTTGGCCTTAGGACCCCAAGTCCAGCCTAAAAACACTTCCTTCCAGTAGGGAAGCTAATCTCAAGATGTTTTCCCATTGAACTCTTATTCAGCTCTAGGAATCCCTTCCTCTTTTTCCAACCCCCTTCTCCTTCCCCTCTCCTCCCTTTTCTTGGAGGAAGAGGAGATGAGGGAATAACTACTCTTAACTGATAACTGTCTGGTGAAATGAGAGTTACTGAGGTTCATTTGTAATTCCTCAGATCTTTCATAAAGACAGTGTAAATTTTCATAAACAACTTAATTACTAATTATTATTAATAATAACACAATAACTAATTGTCACTAGTTTACTTATCCATAATAGTAAAAATGTCCAAAAAGTAAATCACAAGCCTAGGGATGTCACATCCCCTCCCTTAGAAAAACACCATCCCTGGTGTTCATTCTTCCATCTACTCCTGAAATAGTCTAGGATATGCCTCCTACATAAAATCTTTATCTTCCCAAGTGGCTTCTTCTGGGCTGAAGTGCTTCCATTGCACTTTAACCTGGATGATAGCTCACCTCCACAACATTACTTATCTTTGATCGGGTAGGCACAGGGCCTTGACCATAAATTCTCCTTTCAGTTCGATCTGTCACAAGTACAATTGTCATATAATTGATACACTTATAAACAATTGTAACATATACATATATGACAAGAGTTTTTATTTATATATATTTTTTGCACTTGAAGATCTTGCCAATTTTTTATGATCCTGGAATCATATACATACTTCTTTAAAAGAGAAACATGAAATACCTTGTGAACCCAAATGTGACTGGGTAGGGTGAGTTGATATGAAACTGGTCCTACTCTGTCTAGAATTTGAAAAAGGCGACAGAACTAGGGAGCCAACTTGGCACATTTTCCTCATCTAAGAGTAATTCTCTTTGGTTTAATTCGCACGTATACATGATCGCCTACTTGAAACTCCCACTAGGTTCTTCTCCTATCGGCATAATATTTTTTTTTATCCTACGCATATTTTGCCGAACCTTCTTCCCTTTTCTCTCCATTTCTTCTAGCATGTCTGGTCCTAATATCATTTTATTTTTGGGATTGTTCCAGTTTGTAGGGATGGTACACTTTATCCCATAAAGTACTTCAAAAGGACTCATTTTCAGTGACTCATGATAACCATTGTTGTAAGAAAACCCTACCAAGTGTAGGTACACTTCCCATTTTTTGGGTTCTTGCATCACTTACATATGCAACATGTCTTCTACCACTTGATTAATTGTTTGAGTTTGTCCATCGGTCTGAGGGTGATAGGAAGTGTTGAAATGAATTTGTGTGCCTAACCTAGTAAATAATGCTTTCCAAAAAGCATAGGTAAATTTAACATCTTGATCAGAGATTATGACTTGAGGCATTCAATGTAGCCTAAAAATCTTTTTCATAAATATATCTTCTATTCGAGATGTTTGGTATGTGGACTTGACCAGTATAAAATGGGAGATCTTGCTCAGTTTATTTACCACAACCATAATTGAGTCATTTTGTCTTTTTTATCGGGGTAAACTTGTTCTGAAATCTAAGGTTATGGTATCCCATTTCCATTTAGGAATGGGTAAGGGATGCAGTAACCCAACAGGATGTTGATTCTTAGCTTTAACTTTTTGGAATTCTAAGCATCTAGTGAAATATTCTGCAATATCTTTCCTCATACCAGGCTAGTAAGAGTTTTTCTTGATGGCAGAGAAAAGATTTTGATAGCCTGGGTGGGAAGCATAAGGACTTCTTTGAAATTCATCTACTATAATTTACTTTATGGACAATTGATTAGGAACATATATACGATTTCTAAACATCAACAAATTCTCAAGGTTAATACTGCACCCTTTTTGCTCCGCAGATCTCTATGCATATTTAGCTTGTTGCCAAAGATAACCATATTTTGGGTTCTTCTGAGCTGCTTCCTTTATTTTCTCAACAAAATTGAATTCTACTTGACTAAATGAAATTTTGTAGATATAATGCAATTTTCTAATTAACGCATCCACCACTCAGTACTCTTTTTCCTTTAAATGTTTGATTTCAAAATCAAATTCACTTAAGAATTCAGTCCATCGAGCTTGGCACGCATTCAAGGCAGGTTGATTGAAGAAACTCATTAGGTTGTTGTGTTATGTTCTAAGTAAGAATCTTTTTCCCAGCACATAGTGCCACCACACTTTTAAGGCGTAGACTACAACCATGAACTCTAAATCATAAGCATAATATTTCTGCTCATGATCTTTTAACTTACGAGATTCGTAAGAAATTACTTTATCATTGTGCATTAAAACTTCGCCCACACCTTCTTTACATGCATCTCTACATACTACATAATCTTCCTTAGGGTATGCAATCTTCAACACTAGTGTGGTGGTGAGAAAATACTTCAATTTTTCAAAACTTTCATGAGAGTCCCTAGTCCACATAAAACTTGTTCCCTTTTTCTGCAAGGAAGTAATTGGATAAGCAACCTTAGAAAACCCCCTTATAAATTGCCTATAGTAACCAACAAGGCCCATAAAGGAGTGTATATCTACCACATTTGTTGGAACAAGCCAGTCCAGGATGGTCTTGATTTTCTCTCGATCCACCGCTATTCTTTCAGAGGAAATAATATGTCCTAGATATTGGATTTGATCCTTGAAGAAATCATATTTGCTTAATTTGGTGTATAGTTGGTTTTCTCTTAGGGTTTGTAACACCACTCGAAGGTATTCCTTATGCTCCTACAAACTCCTGGAATACACTAGAATTTCATCAATAAAAATCAGAACAAATTTATCAAGGAAGGGGTGGATAATTCCATTTATCATACTCATAAATGTTGTTGGAGTGTTAGTGAGTCCAAATGGTAAAACTACTAACTCATAATGGCCATAGTGTGTCTTGAGTGTAGTTTTATATATGTATTCATCTTTAATTTAGATTTTATGATATCCTGATTGTAAATCAATTTTTGAAAATACCATTGCACGCTTAACTTGATTAAATAGGTCATCAATCCGAGGTAAGGGGTACTTATTCGTAATTGTTAAATTGTTTGAAATCTATGCATAACTGCAAATTACCATCTTTTTTTCTTACGAATACATTCAGGGCTCCCCAAGGGGATACAATGGGTCGAATATAACCCTTATCCAACAGCTCTTGAAGCTACATTTTTAATTATGTTAACTCAAGGATAGTCATTCTGTAAGGGGCTTTGGAAACTAGTGCAGCTACAGGGACCAATTCTATGGTAAAATCAAGTTTTCTCTTAGGTGGTAACCCAGGAATATCTTCTGGGAAGACATCCTTAAATTCTTGTACCACTGGTATTTTCTGAAAAGTTGATAGTTTATCTTTAGAGCTTGTGTACCCCACTTGAACCATATAGATTTGACAACCTTTACACATGCATCATGCTAGCTGATGAGTTGTAATGTGACGTAACTTAACTTCTCTTCTTACACCCTATATAATCCAATTATATTTACAATTTACTAAGGTCCATTGTCATTCCAACCGGTCCATGCATATTGGACATTATTGGACATTTCTGGTGCCATTATTGGACATTATATTTACAATTTACTAAGGTCCATTGTCGTTCCAACCGGTCCATGCATATTATTATATGATAGGAACCTAATGGTAGTACATTTATATTTTTCCTAATCTTCTATCATTTCAATTCAATTCCACAATCTTCTATTTTTGCATTAACTCTTCTTTTAGCTCCCGTCGCGAGTTGGAACAGCCATGGGTTTTTAAAATATATACTTTTTAAATGGTAGAAATCAACTATTTTATGGCTAACATAGCTGAGGCTTGCACCCAGATCTATTAAAATAGAAATAGGGTGATTGGATATTTTACCTTCGAATTCCACCATCGACGATTGATATTCTACCTGGCGATCTTCCAATGTTGCTTTAATCCAGGGTATGTTCCGCACCATATCACCGATAGTAGAAGCTTCATGAACATTTTCAACTAGTTCTACTCTCACTCTATGGGGGAAAGTTTTTGTAGTAATGGGGTTCCCCACAACCCCAACACTACAAAGGAGGTTTAGGAACCTGATCAGATTCTAATTTTCTTGATGCTTTACTCTGTTTCACTTCATTCTAAGGCCTATATCTCTGCTGATTTCTGTTAGCAGATCCATTTGGTCCCTTTTGTCCTTGATATTTGGCACCAGAAATTTTCACCTTTTTATTGATTGTAAAAAAAATTTGTCCTTTCCTACTTAGCCTTTTTTTATTACCTTTGCCCTTGTGCTTCATTTCATTATAACAAATATGAGCCTTTCAGACTACTTCATCCATCATTTTATGGTTATCAAACTCCAATTTCTCTTTCATGTAAATGGGTAAGCTGCTAATAAAGTGTTCGACTTTAGCTTTCTCTTCACGAATATAGGGAACATATCTCAATAGCGAAGTGAACTTGGATATGAACTCATCCATAGTTTGTGTTTCTATTTTTAAGTCATGAAACTCTTTGGCTTTATCATCATAAAATGGCTCAGTCAAATACCTATCCTTAAAATACTTCTGGAATTGGTCCCACGTGACCTCCTGCTCATTAATTTCTTTAACTGTTTTGATTTCCTCCCACCACAGGGTGGCCTTGCCCTGTAACTAATAAATTGCTAACCTTGCTCTCAAATTTTCATCATATTCATATATTTGTAAGTATTTATTCATATTGATTAGTCAAGCATCTGCCACTTCATCGGCCTCTCCATTATATACTAGTAGTTTGATGTTTTTGAACTCCCCTTGGAGCTTAGTATTTTGTCTTTTTGTACCCTTCTTACCGAAAACATTATCATATTCTCCTTCATTACCAGTTCATCCTCCTTCAGAATCTGTAACACCCTCCTCCCACATATACCCAAGCAACTGGCCAGCCGGGGTAAACATGTGATGATAGAGAACTACGATAAGATTCAACCTCCTTGGTGACGAAGGAAATGGAATCTACGGAACATCACACACAATCATCCAACATCATCCACATAACGTTCAGAAGATAGGTCAGCTACTCAGGCTACCTATCCTTGGGTCCTACTACAGTTTGAGAAAATGTAGGGAAGGGTAACACTCCCTAGACACTACCCAAGTGAGTTAATTTTAGGACTAACGCTCCCCAAACACTTCCCGGACTAGTTAGTCTCAGAACTAATGCTAGCATTCAGGGATTTGAGCCACCCTTTTCGACCCAAAGCCCAGGACACTACCCAGAATTGAATGATCATTTAGAATTGGTAAAGATACAAGGAAAGAAGGATACAAAAGCAATAATATGAACAAGATCATAACTAGACCCCTACTAGCCATGAAAAGAATTTTGTCAAACATATGATCAACATGTAACCAACAGGTGTAAATAACATAATTAAGAGTAAGGGTCTCATACTTATTTGAGAATCACTATGAACCATTGTTTCCTCATGTCTTTTGCTACCTTATCCCTTATTAGGTCATAAATACAATATCCAATCAAAAAAAGGTAAAAACATGCTGAGAGAAAAAACATAACTGCTGCCATAAAATGTACATATAACCAACATAATAGGAAAAAAAATACAATGGACATATAAGCCATCAAAATCCATATATATATATCACTACATTTGCACATGAAAATACAGGGAATGAGTTTCTAATTAATAAATCCAATGGACTAATTGGTGATGGGACTACCATGTTCCACCCGACCATAGATTGGATAAGCCAAGTTTCTCTTCAGCCAATCACCCCTGTGCCATATTCCAAGCATGAATGTGGGACTCATAGAACACATTAAAAGCACCAATCAATGTGGATTCCACTGGAGTTATCCACCTACATCGTGAGGAATTTGAGTGCCTCCTAGTCTCTTAGGCTTTACCATGCATCCATGGTTTGATCCAGGGATCACTTGACCCTACACCGAGACATACTCTCCCATATTTACCATGCATTCCATCCCGGAATCACTAGGTCCAACGGAGAGAAAATTCACCTCTTGGTTTTGCCATATATCCCATGATTCACCGGAAAGGATTCCTAGGCCCACCGAGGCACACAATCTGGCTTTACCACAACCCACAGTCCAGTTAAAGGGTTACTAGGCTACTGCCTTCATGCATCTGTAGTTTGGTTCAGGGACCACTACAACCATGTGTTTTTCAATTCAGAGATCCACCACACTTAGCTTCAAATCCAATCAGGCCATCCCCCACAATACTCATGAGAGAACCCATCTCATCAAATCTATCAGGAAATGGCAAGGCTAGGTTGAAAATATTGTCACACCTGGGAAAATGCATGCCATGGTAGAAAAGAAACACATGCAATCCCATGCATGCCAAATCTCGCAAGGAAAATACACATGCAAGTTGATACATGTAATGAAGCCTATTGTAGCTGCTTGATCCTACCTTTCCCTACTTGATCTTTGCTTCCTCTTACATTCTTTGCCTTTCCTGCTCCAATGCCAAAGTGCTCCAAGAAAGTTCTAAGTATTCAAGAGTATGAGAGACAGAGAGAATAATGAGAGATCTCCAATGCTAAACTGACTAAGCCTTGCTCACTGATCCTTAGAAGCCTTTTTATTAATGAGGTCTCTATTTTATTCATTTTCCATTATTTTCCTATAATTTCCTCCTCACATGCAACCTGTGACCTTTCACCTTTCGTTTCTCCCAATTTCCATTATTTTCATAAATAAATGTGCCAAAATACCTTTTTTGCCTCTTTAATGCCTTAGCCATTTCCTTTTTCAATTTCCTTAGCCATAAACAACCAAATGAACACACACTAGGATGTCTTGCCCATAATTAAGCTTGAATACGTGTCCCATCATCTATGGTATTTATATATTTTTACAAGGAATTTTAACTAGGGTTGTTTCAGAACCATCCCCCTTGGGGGAACATGGTCCTCGGTGTTCAATGACACCTATAACCAACAAGACTATTGAAAACAAAACATACTTCCCATGGAGCTTTATAACACAACTCATTGCAATATTTACAATGAATGACTTGCTCAAAAGAAAAACATCATGATAACATGACCAGATAAAAACCATACCACATATTGGAGCTTTATAACACAACTCATTACAATATTTACAATAACCACATATACATATACACATATGCACATTTTCTCAACCAACCTATAAAATAATAGGATACTGCATCAAAGGGAATCCAGAGGCTCAAACCTCCACCCTCAAAGTAATACCAGGATTGACCTCCTTCCCAGGAAGTCCAGAATCCACTGGAAAGTCAAATTTGCATCCAATGTCTAGCGCTATAATCCTACACTACTTTTCCTCTCAACAAAAAATTACCAACCCATTGTTCCAAGGTGCACTCACAATGTGCATTTGACTCCATCTTGCAATGCTTATGACCAAAACAAATCGATCTATGACCTTCCCTTCTCTACTACACATTCCCTCTGGAAATCCTGTCACCCCTTTCATGCATCCACTCACCTTCCAAGTTCCACTGGCACCCCCATCTCAGGGACTCCATCCCTTGGCAAAGCTTCCTCTCACTAGAATATACAGTAACCAAGGCGTATACCTACCTCAACACATCATACTAGTCATAGCATGCTCATGGCAATCAATAGACACTATTGGGTACCATTGTTCCATAATGGCCCTGCTACTCAAGTGCTTTACCAACATACTTCTGCCTATTTCAATTCCTTTGTTGTTTCTACTAATTCTTGATGTCGATTTCAATTACCCAATAGCGAATTTCATGCATTCTTGTACCAAGCACATAACTTCCATTATATTTTAAATAAATTGAAATAAACTCACATCATACCTCATTGGTAGCTCATCAATAAGGTATATTTTCAATCTTGTTCCCTTCCTATCACAATAAGTCAAACTAGCATATTTGACCAAATCAACATGTATAAAAATATCACATTAGGTTAGATCAGTTTCCACACTAGACAAACACCCAGTGCCTTCTCCTCAACCGTACGCTCATATGTATAGTGTGCATCATACACATACAACCACACCTGACACACAACACCATGCAATACATGCACCTACACCTGACGTACAACTCATACAACTACAACCAGTGTACAACATAGCACATCCATCTATACCTGATGTGAAATACCACCCAATACATGTACCTACCATTATCACCCAGTAATTTCCCAAGGTTAAGGAAAGAGACCACAGGGGTAACCACAAACCACTTTTGGAGATCAGGACCTAGCCTTCTTGATGCTCAAAGAGGGCTCTTTCTATATGATTTAGCTTTGTCAGATGGGATTTTAGGCTAGTTATGGAAGTTCAAGGAGGTTTTGATTTGTATTGAAGATTGGGTGGTGGAATCCTTTAAACAGATAGATAGAATGATGTCTCTAGACCATTGGGCATATGGAGTCAAGAGAAGGGCAGCAGAACTAGATCAACTCTCTAAAGGGAATGTTCAAAGGGCAAGATAGCAGAGTAGAGTGTGGGTCTTTAGGCCAAAGGGGTGAAAATGTTTTAACCAAGGTGAGAGAGCAATTAAGAATTCTCAGGCTGGGATTGAAATGAGGAACAAAAGGTAATCGGAAACAAAGGGCAATTAAGAATCCTTTGCTATATATTATAAAGAAACAACCTAAACTAAGGAGCAATTAAGAATTCCTTAACTTAGATTATCAGTAGAAAACATGTATTTGCCTAATTGTTATAATAGAGTGTAATTAAAAAAATACTGAGATAATCCTTCTAGTTATGGAATTCAAATTTAGGTAAACAATATGAAAAAACTTTAAGAGATAACAACAACGTGAGAAAATACTTGTCTACACTTTGCTCTGCACATGAATCCTTTGAAATATTTGGTCTTTATTCATCAATCCAGCTTGCTCACTCAGTCAATGCTCCAATGACTTTACAGTCTTTTGATCAAGAATTCTATAGAAATATCGAAGAATCCACCCTACATACTTCGAATTGTGAAGTATTTATACTAAGGTTTTATTACAAATATCTCAAACTGACTTGAATTTAATCTAGGAAATACAAATATCTTCTCGTAGGAAGATAGAGGCAACTATTGAAATAATTTCATGATGTTCCATTTATTGTGGTATTACTAGCTGTTACAGTTTGTTTTTAGCTCTTTATGCTCTTTGATGTCTGAATCATCACGCCGAAGGCTTTATTTACTTCTAGCTTTCAACTGATACTCTCTGACTCTCATACTCTTTCACTCTAATGACCTGTCTTTATCCTTCACTCTATTTCCTCCTTTTATTGTACAATTTAACCTTTTATTGTATGTTTCAATAGTAAATTCTTTTGCTTTTATGTGTATCAGCATCGGGAAGGGGATATTGATCAAGTCTCAGAATGTTTCATCTTTTGTCTTCTAACTGCATCTTCGATTTGGTTCCTCTGTTTTGACTGTCACTGCTTTGTATCATTGTCCTCTTCTTGGCTTTGTGTGTAATTGTCTTCATCTTTTGTTCCTTGTATAATGATCTTATTCATTTGAATAGCATCTTTTAATAGGTTTCTCATTGAGTCTTGGAGTAAATAGGTTCTACAACTAGTATCAGAACTGTTTATCCAAGCTTTCCTCGGCTGATTATCTGTAAAACTCAATAATAATAAGAAAACATCGAATGAATGGAGAGGCACTTGATGACTTTATTTTCACAGGGATGTCTCGGAAAGGGGTCCTGGCAGTGTTTTGGATGTAAATGGAGGTGGAATAGCATCGCAGAGTTTCAGGGTGGCACTGAAGGGTTTTATGAGTTTTAACTATGAAACTGGTGAAAGGCTTGAAAACATGGGTTTCCAATGTTTAAAGTCTTTAACAGGAAAATATTTGAATATGGTGCAAAATTCATATTTACGAATCATAGGCAGTTTATCGGGTCAATGGGGAGGCATTTTTAAGGGTTGTCGCACCGCTTTTGTGGTGTGGGCAGTTCTTAGGAGGGGTCACCCGATCTACCTTAGAGTGTGACATGTAGCCATAAGGGGGTCGGGGAAAACCACCTTATCGGGTGGGTAAAGGTAGGCTATCAGGCTCGACTGATATGGCGTTGAGCCATCAAATGAGTGGGAAGTTGATCTAACGGAAATCAGGTAGAGGAAACGCACTAGGGTAATAAAAGCTTAGGTTTAGAAGGGGCCCAACACTTCAATCTTCAGCGGTATTGATTTATTTAGGAATTAATCATGGGTTTATAATGATCAAGCTGGGCTTATTTAGGGAGTTTAACTCTTTGGGTAAAATTTTGGGCATTGGGTGAGGCCGATACGGTTTGCATCGTTGGATTTGCATGCGGATGACCGAACGGTGGTCAGGTCGATGAGGAAGCACAAGTGAAATGTATGGAGGCTTTAAGGGGGACCCGAAGCTTTTAATGAGAAGTAATTTTGGGTTTATTTTGGGGTTAATGGGGGATTGATATGTTTTGTCAAGATATGGATAGTACATATAGTTTTTATTAAAACTAAGGGTTAGGGTATTTTACATAGGGATTTAATTATATATGGGGAAAGGGTTATATTGGGATTTATATAATAAAATTATGAATTAATATGAATTGTGATGGGTGGAAGGGATTTTCCTAAGTTAAAAGGGTAAAAGGTTTGCGTTTGCAAACTTAGCTTTATACTTAGGATAAAAGGCTTTTTGTGGGTTTTTGAGTGGAAAGGGATTTATAAGGGGGTTTTTAACTTTTCTTAAGCAAATGGTGTTTAACCTTAGGAAAAGGGGTTTTCTTAGGGTGATGAATGGAAATGTATTTTATGAAGGGGAAATGATTTTATGAATGGGATTCTAGCACTTACATCCATAAGTCATTAATCTGAGGGTCTGGTCTCACCAAAAGTCAGAGAAATGCTTTGAGCCCCTTTGACTTGTAGGATTAAAAGTACTTAGAACATACTTGTAGATAGGAAATTAGTAAGTATGGGGGAAAAGTGAATGAGGGGGAGTTAATCACATGAACTTGTAAACCTTTGTCTTTGCCTCCATATTTGACCATACATGTTGAATAATGTGTATCTAAGCATGATGCATGTGTTTTGATCCAATTGGCTTTGTAGTTTAGCAAACTTTCTTCTACTTACCCATTTCTTACCTCTAACATATTTTCTTCATTTCTTTGGGTGCATTTAGGCTAGCAAACCCTTATTCATCTATTTTTCTTCTAAAAAGTAATCTATCTAATTCTAACCTTATATCATCCAAGGGCTCAGATTAAGCTTATGAGCTCCTTTTATTTTCTCTACCTAACTATGATCTGCCAAGATTAAACTGTTTGGCCATATTTTATTCTCTAACTATAAACATAAAATTCAAAGCATGGAATAACCAAGATTAAATAGTTCGATTACCATGGATTGTGGCATGAATAACAAGTTACACACAATCATTATTATGCATGAAAGTAAATAGTAGAGACATTTAGACTTGCACACTTTCATGGTCTTTTTGTTTTTTGGGGTTTATATATTTTCATTTTATTTTGACCTTTTTTTATTCTTTTGTCCTTTGATTTTTCTTTTAGGACATACCCTCTTTACATTTTTTATTTTTATAGTATGGAAAACATTTGCAGAAAGCAAAGGTATGTACAATATTACAAGGCTTAACCTTAGTCATTCAAAATGATGACCCTATTGGTATAGGAAGCTAACACCTGCATAGAATACAACACAATGATATGCACGCTGCAATACCATGACTACATGATGCACACACATAATACCACATGCCCATAACACAACATCGATGACATGCACAAAATACCACACGTACACTAGTACCATATGTATAACATCTACATAGTACCACCTATACACTATACCACCTGCACAACATGTTCTCAACATCACAGGTACTCTGTGCCACCTATACAACGTGTACACAATGCTACATGTACAATACACCGCTATACAACGTGTGCACAATAGCACATGTACACATTACCACACACACGATGTGTACACGACACCATATGTACATAGCATCACATGCGTGACATGTACACAACACCGCATGCTCATAGCACCATATGTAAAACATGTACATGGCATCACATGCTCATAGCACCACCTGTACAATCATGCACACAAAACCATATGTACATAGCACCATATGTATAACATGCACGCAACACCGCGTGTTCATAGCACTACATATCCAACATGTACATAGCATCATCTGTACACAACACTGCATATCCAACATGTACAGAGCACCATATGCACACACACCACATATACATCATGAATACAGTATAATATGTATACAACACCCCATATGAAATATTCATACAACCCTATTTGTACCATCCTATACATAACATTGCATAAATAACATGTACACATGCTATGTATACACAACATGACAAGTGCACACATCATAGATGAAACCTCTACAACATATCCAACATATGCTCAACAATAGTACCACACATCCAAAAACACATTGTTCTTACCAAGAAACCTTATTTCTAGTGTCTTATCCATCCTCATCCTAGCATGCCGCAGACCACACTTCTTTCACTTTACTGATATATACTTCAACATTACCTATCATAACATAAACATAGGCATAATACAAGTATACAATACCAAATGATATCCACATGATACTGACCTCGTATATTTGTCGTGACTACTCTTCCCAATTGATTCCTCGTAAGACCAGGAACCTCTTCATGTCATTCTCCTGCATAAGCAATCATTCCTCCACAAGAATGATCTCTGGCAACCCCTCTCAGATAGTGACATAGATACATAGATACATACATATATAATCATTAGCATAAAAGAATCATCACCTTTTCAAACAATGATGTATATACATTCATGTATACATATATAATCATCAGCATAATCATGATCATAACATAATTACTAGATAACATAATGTCTATGTTGAGAGACTTTCCTTTATTCATGCAACACATGCACAACATTGAGAACAACATTTCCCAACATTAACAAGGCATATGAATCCTCAAATACATTTACTTTACCTTTTCCTGTTACCTTTCTCATGACTATACGACCACTGTCCATTTATTGCAATGGAACCAACCATTCCAACCGACTGTCACCACCTTACCTGTCTCTGCACTTACTCATGCACCTAGATTCATATGAATCTTGCATTACCTTTCGAGTACTACACAACTCTCCCCAATCTCCATCAACTTTCCTCTTTCCCAATCAATTCCCAAGACTCCAAACTCAAAAGGCAAGTCAAGAAACAAACAAGAAAAAGATCACGAAAACCAATGACAACAATACAACACCACAACCAAAGTGGCAAGGCCTTGCACTAGATAAAAACAACAAATCAAGATCGAAAGACCGAAAGCACAATACTGACACCATAACTCAATCCCCATGGCTGCCAAGGAAAGCCCAACTTGAGCCATCTTCAAGATTTCATGGAAACCTCTCTTTCCACGCAACTCCCTGTATCATGCTACCATAAACTCACAATTTAAAATGTATAATTAAGCATAAGAGTACACCAGTTATCTCATCTTATTGTGCCAAGCACGCTGCTTGCAACTGAACACACTGACACCATCTCTCAAGGGACTCCCATCCTTCAACAAATCCACCTGTAGCTAAAGACTAGTGTTGTGGGGGAAAATGCCTATGCAGGACGATCCTATCCACCTAAGGTGTGACAGTGCCTTAGCAACAAACAGAAATAGCTATTCTAGTATTCTTCTTTTATGAATTAAGAATGAAGAGAGATGGATGGACTAACCGGTGTCTTCCGTTTGTCCCTCGATCCGGTTTCCCTTCTCTTTGAGAGTTCCTAGCTACTTGCCTTCTCGCTCGCCTAGCTTCAACAGGTTCCTGCAAGATCACAAGAAGGGAACACTACACAAAGACATAGATTCATATTCATAACTAGTTCAGGATTAGAAATAAACTAAACATACTAATGCAATCATACATCAAAGATACATCAGTATATAGGAGAAACCAAGATAGCTTTATTGATGAATAACAAGGTTCAGGAGGAGATACAACCAAGAGGGTTCCAATCCAGCATCTACCTCCCAGCGAATGAAATCCTTTCTTCACCTCCCTTCAAAACATTAAGCACCCAATGATTCCAATCTCAAACCAACAACAATTCTTTGCAATAACAAAATTCCACCCTCCTGGATCTCATGGAGGAGAGATCCATATATAGATGTTTGGAGAGAGGATGAGTTAGCTTGAGATCTGACTAGTGTCCTCTCCCTCTGTCAGTTCTTGCTTCCACTTGGAGACTAAGAGCCTCTTACTCATCACTTAGTCGAACTCATTAAGGCAAGTGTCATGGAGGAAGATTCTGGAAACTTCCACAGTCGTTACACCTCGCACAAAGGACCCTGCCATTTGTCATTTCCTACTCAGCGCACCCTGGTAGTGCTTCCACCTACATTGCAACGCAACCAGCCACTGTAGCCTCTGCATTTCAATGCAGGCAGCTAGTAGAGCCTCTGAATTGATCCTGAATTGACTTGTTTTTGAGTAGTTTCTGGTGGAGAACTTCTGTGAATTGCTGTGGTTTGTTAGCCTTGTTCCTCTAGGGGTAGGAACAACATGTTTAGGGACTTTGGATCCCTTGGATTATGGACATTTCATGATTATAGCTGTAAGGCACAAAAATGTCTATAACAGTTGCCCCCTAAAGTATGAGGCCGTTTATCGGGTGAAATGCTTTATTAGGAGGATCCGAAGTTCTTTCAATGCTGGGAGGAGACCTGTAATACAATACAATACATTATTTTTCATACTGCTTTCATGATCTAGCTGAGGCGGGCATTCCCATGCTCAGCTTTATAAATTCATTTTCATGTACATATAACAGACAATTGTTTGATGATAGAATGATGATTCTGATAGAACCATCATCCTTTTGGTAGGATGATTATCTGTGCTGTAAAGCTGTACATTTCTATGTCTTTATTTTCTGAATATATATCGCAACCCGGATGGATGAAACTAGATCCGGGGTCTTCAATCTCGTCTGATCTTCACTCTAAGTACAAGTCGATCCATGTGAGAATTATTCTGAAGTCGAACATGGAAAGACATCGCTTGATTACCAGTCAATGATGTAAACTGTTAACAAGCGCGAGAGGAATCACCGATAATGAAGATGACCCTCAAGGTACTGCAGTACAATTCACGTGGTGTGAATAGAGGACTTGGCGTCGAACACCACGCAAAATCTTTCGGTCGAAGGTCATTGATGTGTACCTGTCGCCGGAAGTGAGAAACTTGCCATTGAGGCATGTAAGCTTCAAAGTACTGTAGGGGGTGTTCCTAGATCAACTTCTTGGATAATGAGCTGATGTCGACAAGAAGTGATCCGTCAAAGGAGGGCCTTAATGAATCCCACATCAATGACACGGAACGGAGCTAATGATTTTGATGGAGGTGAAAACGATCTGATGACATATGATTCAGGGTGGCGGTCATGAAAGAGTATAATGTATGGTAGTGGATGGGACACAGGTGACTTCTCTGAACGACTTCTCTTGAACATATGGCGACACTTATGCGATGGATCGGTAGCATTACCCCAAATATGGATGGTATGGCGAGACCATGGCAATGTGACCGGTGAATGAAACAACCCAGCCCGATTGTGGTACGGAGGAAAAGTGTCATGTTCAAGAGCGACTTGCTACCATCAAAGTTTTCTTGAGTTTCTTCCAATTTTTCCCCAGTCATTGCTGGCCAGTACCTCTTTATTTTTGTGAAGCTTGGGGAGGATAACATATGCTTGTTCTATAACTTGCCCTTCGGGCAAGCCCATCGCTATGTTTTAAAGAGCCTAGCGATAGTGAAACTCGTTCTCGTCTAAAGACACGTTTGTCGCTATTTCATGCTTTTAACGAGTCTAACGACAAAGATAACTCGGTCCTTTTCATTTTTAGAGAGTCTGAAAAGGTACGTAAATTCAACTCCGAAAGTCCTTTCTCGTCATCTAATCCCTTAAGTCCGAAAAAGTATAAAACAATACAGAAGGGATGAGTTTTCGATAGTTTTAACGAGCCGAACAAAAAAAGCGCTCGATCTTTTTGTGAAATAATCCCTCAGGTCCAAAAAGATTAAAATCTAGAGGAGGGATAGCACTTCCGGTCGCTTTAACGAGCTGGAAGGCCAAAACTCGGCAATCTTTTCATATTTTACGAGTCAGATGAAAAGAGCTTAAAGAAGACTCGTCTTTTGAGGAACGAGTGGTAAAACGGGTTAGCAGCTGATTCCAGGTA
Organism: Pinus tabuliformis; assembly: GCA_031772625.1. Classification (NCBI taxonomy): domain Eukaryota; kingdom Viridiplantae; phylum Streptophyta; class Pinopsida; order Pinales; family Pinaceae; genus Pinus; species Pinus tabuliformis. The sequence goes on from CM062818.1 coordinate 1,428,460,431, forward strand.
CGGGTTGGAATTTTCCAATCACGGCAGTGTCACAAGGATGGCTAGTGAAATCACTCTTCGCAGCTGTTCCCCAAAATGGGTAAACAATCATATGGAGGTGAATGATCGGCCAATGGAAAATTGGAGGTGATGGGCAAACACGACCAAGGCTTTAATGGCTGATGATATTACATTCACGGTGGTTATTTACCGGAATAGTTCATTTTTTAATGAGCTTAAACGCGGGTGGAAACATTTGCTCGATCTTATGTTTATTTTTTAACGAGCATGAACTATGCGCTAAAACTGCTCGGATCTTGCATTTATTTTTTAACGAGCATGAACTGTGTGCTAAAACTGCTCGATTAATCCAGTCATATGATAAGAATGTCTCATTAAGATTCTATTTTTTATGGAGCTTCATCTTACAAAGCTTTGCTCTGCATCCTTTCGTTATGCAAGTTCAGAAACGACTAATCCTACGAGTTTAAAGGGTTAGACCTACAGGTTTAAAGGGTTAGACCTAAAAATTTAAAAAATAAATAGTCGCCCCTTGCTTGCACTCCAAAAGGTTTGCATGCCCCGAGGTATAAAACAGAGTTTCAAGGTTACCTCTACTTCACTTCCGTCAAAACATTTGTTTTACCGAGAGAGGCCTACCTCTTTCAGGTTACCCAAAGATCGTCCTGTTAATCTTTCAAACAAAACACTTCTTCGGCGATGTCCACCGAGATGAACAAAGGTGAGTGACTCTGATCTGTCAAACACATAACTTTGACAAAAGAATCTTATTCTAGAACAACCCCTGTCTCAATCACGGACAGGGTACGGACTAGTCATATTCTCCCGCGGAAACCTACTCTATACCCAAACTTTTCCTGCCGAAGCAGACCAGGACGCATGCCCCCTGGGTTCCAGTCATATACCTCCGAATTAGTCGCGCTCATCGGGAGGACGGACCGTGGGTTGAGACATTTCTTGCGTGAAGAGACCATTTAGGGATGGTATATGACTATTTGCGATGCGTGATCCGGGAAATGAAAGTTGGTCCACGAGCTTGACCACTCTTCCTTCGTGCTGAAAACACACTACTCTAAAGAGTGAGGAGACGATGGCTCCCATGCAATATATATAGTCTCGTCCAAGGAGTAGGTTATAATCCAAGGGTCCTTGAACGACCATCACGTTCATTTGAACGATCTTCCCTCTCAATGTTATGGGCACATTGGGGAGGGTCCCTAAAGGTCGACTGGTTCCTTTATCAAAGCCTGTCAGATTTCTCATTTCAGGCAAAAGCGCTGGCGAACCAAGCGCTTTCCAAGTAGTGGAGGAAAGGATACTCACAGATGCTCCTTCATCAATGATGGTGCCAGCCATGACCATTCTATATATTTGGATGATAATTTTGAATGGTATGCTTGTTGGCAAACGGGGTCTGCCTAGTTGGTTCCAGTCGAAGGAGACAACTAGGTTGCTTGGTGGTGGGACCGAGTAAACGGCCGGGTATCGCTCTGACGAACTTCCTTCCTGCGATAAAGGAATGGGGGGAGTGCCCCCGTGTTCGTCGGAGTCTGTGTTGATGAAGAGAATTTGGACGGTGTCGTCTTTATTCTCTTCTGTGATGGTATCATTCGAAGATAGAACCTCTGAAGGCAAGACCGGGTCAACTGCCGCCTCGACCTTTTGACTTTCGTCAGGTATGGATTCGGACGGTTCATCCTCAATGATAGGTGCTTCGGCTGACCACCTGAGCGGGCCAGCCGGGTTCTCAACTGGTGAAGGACTTGGCAGGAGCTTTTGATATCCAGGAGGAAGTCGCGCTGGTAAAACCGGGCGATCTTCCAAAACTCTTTTAGCCTCATCTAAGAAGGGACAATGGTGGATGGCATGGTCGCCTTCACACAGTTTGCAGGGAAATCTAGCTCTCCCTCTCTGTCCTGTGGCTTCATTTTCACTAGTTGACGGTGTGCTGTCAACATGGCTATCAGAGGTTGACGCCACCGAATTGTGCAAACGGGGAGACCAATCCCTTAGTATCCGAGGGATGCAGGGACAATCTCTGTGGAAGTGGTCCCCCTTGCATATGACACATGGCGATTTAGGCCTAGTCAGTGCTGTGTGTGGATTTTTGTCAGATGACACTTGTTTGCCCCCAGTCGCTTTTGGCTCCTTCTTCTTCTTCTCTTTCTTCTTCTTTTCCTTCTTCTCCTTAGGAACTTGGTTTTTTGTTTTACCAGTTCCATCAAGCGAAGAGGAAGGAGGAGAGGAAGAATTAGATGAAGTAGAAGGCTGGCGGGTAACTCTGGTCTGGTCTAACTGTTGATTCGACTGTTCAGGAATAGTGGTGTTCTAAACGACATTGGTTGAGAAGAGCCAGACCGGCAAGCCAACTGTCAGTCCTGGAAGCGACAATGTGGCCATATGGGGCACACCAACATCTCCCCAAGAGGAGAAGGGACTAGGATTTCCACCAAGGGGAATTCCTTGGTTGGTGTGCTCCATTTTCTCAACCTAAAGATCAACGCATGAAAAAGGGGTGATTGTTCCATTTAAAATAAATTTTAACGACGCTTTAGACACAACTTGCTTTTTCAATTTTAAAGAGTTGAGAAAAAGCTAAAGATGATTCTAGTCTCCTTCGATGTTTTAACGAGCCCGAAGTGACAAATGCTCGGATGGACTTTTTCCGTTATAGAGTCTGAAAAAGGCCAAAAGGTACTGCTCTGGAGTTCTAGGTAGAGGGTGTGCCAAACTTTTCGCAAAACCGCAGAATACTTTTTAAGGTACGGGCGGTCAATCTTCCTGAATGCTGTGTTCAGTGCATTGCGATCAGTAGGGCGGCCGACACGGCTTCCTAAGGATAAAGGTTTTATGCCTATAGGGGTCTCCCAATATATACTCGATGGTACGTGGGAGCACAATCCGTACTGGCGCTATCGTCCCTCAGGAGGAATCACCCACCATCAACGAGATCGACAGTCACCAGGCTTTACGACGCCGGAACACGTCTCTAGCCTAGACCTCTATGTTGTGCGTTAAGTTACAAAGCGTTGTTAAGTTCATTCAATTTATTTTAGGTTGATCTTTATTAGAAGTTTGCCTTTTGAGGTTCACCACGAGATGTAGATACAACTCCTAAATGCAATCTAAAAGATGATAAGCAAATTTTATCTCCTTTTCAACGATGAAAATCCTAGCTACAAAGGGAAAAGAAAGACACCATCTTTTCTCAAAGAGCAATCAGCACACTCTAAATGCACGTTTTCCTAAATCAAGCATGCAAACTATCAAGATGCAAATGCACAATGCAGGTGTTTGTTTTCTGCTCTCTTAATATTGATGCCTAAAAAGAAAGCTTTTTGTACAACTTTGAATTTGCTTTTAAATGACAAATACAAACAAGTTTAATTTTTCGAAATCAGAAAGGGTAGAAGAGAATACAACACTTTACGACTTTCGAAATGAACACTTGTTTCGACACTTAAAAGAGACAAACTCAAACCAAAAGCAAAAGTAAACGTATAATCAACTGTCAATCAGCCAATGAACTCTCTCGTAAGATCAAAATCAACAGATCTGAATCAAGGGCTACAGGTCGACTATTTCACTCTTGCAAAGGAAAACTGTAAATGACGCCACAAACACATAAAAACACTCACAGTTTTTTGTACAAAAGGAGGCGGAATTAAAGCAGAGAAAAGGAGTTTCAGATAGGTATACTGACTGATAACAGGCTGCAAAAAACAGAGATAAAACTGAGCTAAAAGAAACAAAGAACCACAGCTGCACAAGGCAAAGACTGATCAGCACACTCCTAACATAGAGGTTTTGACATTTAGCGTAGGTAGCCTTCACGGGACCTGCGTTGAAATGCAGAACCTCTTCACAGAGTCTGCGCTGAAGCAGAAACAAGAGTTGTTTCTGGGTTCTGGGTTACGGTTTGCAGTTAAATCAACAGTTTTTGGCCGGATCAAAGCTATCAATTAGGTACAATCAAAGGGATGATTTGAAGGAGGGCTAAGATCTATCACAAAGGATCATCAAATCATTTGTGAGTCCATTGTTCAGATCATAGATAAATCCAGTGATTGGATCAAAGCAGCAGCTGTCTACTTTGCATCTGAAAATAGCAGATGCAGTTCGATTGCTGCTCTTGAGTCTATGAAACAAACAATGATAGAGACAAAAATAAAATGACTAAACAGATCTCCCCAGCGGAGTCGCCAATTTGTTGTGGGGAAAAATGCCTATGCAGGACGATCCTATCCACCTAAGGTGTGACAGTGCCTTAGCAACAAACAGAAACAGCTATTCTAGTATTCTTCCTTTATGAATTAAGAATGAAGAGAGATGGATGGACTAACCAATGTCTTCCGTTTGTCCCTCGATCCGGTTTCTCTTCTCTTTGAGAGTTCCCAGCTACTTGCCTTCTCGCTCGCCCAGCTTCAACAGGTTCCTGCAAGATCACAAGAAGGGAACACTACACAAAGACATAGATTCATATTCATAACTAGTTCAGGATTAGAAATAAACTAAACATACTAATGCAATCATACATCAAAGATACATCAATATATAGGAGAAACCAAGATAGCTTTATTGATGAATAACAAGGTTCAGGAGGAGATACAACCAAGAGGGTTCCAATCCAGCATCTATCTCCCAGCGAATGAAATCCTTTCTTCACCTCCCTTCAAAGCATTAAGCACCCAATGATTCCAATCTCAAACCAACAGCAATTCTTTGCAATAACAAAATTCCAGCCTCCTGGATCTCATGGAGGAGAGATCCATATATAGATGTTTGGAGAGAGGATGAGTCAGCTTGAGATCTGACTAGTGTCCTCTCCCTCTGTCAGTTCTTGCTTCCACTTGGAGACTAAGAGCCTCTTACTCATCACTTAGTCGAACTCATCAAGGCAAGTGTCATGGAGGAAGATTCTGGAAGCTTCCACAGTCTTTACACCTCGCACAAAGGACCCTGCCATTTGTCATTTCCCGCTCAGCGCACCCTGGTAGTGCTTCCACCTGCGTTGCAATGCAACCAGCCAGTGTAGCCTCTGCATTTCAACCCAGGCAGCTAGTAGAGCCTCTTAATTGATCCTGAATTGACTTGTTTTTGAGCAGTTTCTGGTGGAGAACTTCTGTGAATTGTTGTGGTTTGTTAGCCTTGTTCCTCTAGGGGTAGGAACAACATGTTTAGGGACTTTGGATCCCTTGGATTATGGACATTTCATGCTTATAGCTGTAAAGCACAAAAATGTCTATAACAACTAGCTAATATACTTGTCACGTACATGTTATGAATATAACACATATCCACAAAATGTTAGACAAAACCAAGGTTAAGAAGACTTCCTATGTGAAAAGAACTCCTTCATTTGAAATTAGGGTTTCCAAACATAGCCAAAGGAATTCTTGCCTAGTTCCTTTCCTTTACCTTTTTACCTTGTTGGAATCAAGGCTTACTATGTGTTGTCACACGACCCAACTGTTAGTTATATTGACACATCAACTATTACCTTGTCATGCTAATACCAAGCATGTTACCCTGAAACTACTCACACATGTCAACCACATGTTCAAAATATCAAGACAATCATATCTATTAATTTGAAATCAAATTTTACAAACAATCATATGATAATCCATAGTCAGCTCATAGTCATTAGACATAATGCTACAACTCTCAACTACATTCAAGTACATATCAACTATCTCAACACATATATGTTATTACAATCATCTTAAAACAAAATCTTCTTGTGACATACTCATATTAAACAATTCATCAATCATTCAACCACTTGTAAACATAACTGCTATAGACATTTTGGGCACTACAACCCCAATCATAATGTCCATAAACCAAGGGCTCCTAAGTCCCTAAAAGTGTTGCTTCACACCCTAAAGGAACAAGGTCAATTGATTACATCTTCTCCCAGAAGTTCTCCATGAAAAACTACTCAGAAATGGTCAAAACTGGACCATATTGATTGCTCAGTGCTGAGGGTAAGATGCATTGCACCTATTACACATGGGGGGTGCAATGCATACTGAAAAGTCCTTCTATAGGGTGCGATGGACGAGAGTAGACAAATGGCGGAGGTAGTTTGATAAGTGGATGATCTTGGAATCTTCCAGAAACTTCCCCAAGACACTTGTCTCTCTGAATTTGCCCAGGGATGAGTAGGAGATCATCAATCTCCAAGTGGAATCAAGAACTGTCAGAGAGAAGACACTAATCAAAATCCAAGAAGCTGACTCACCTCCCTGCAATCATCTATATATGGATCCCTCATCCCAGAGATCCAGAGGATGGAATTTTGTATCTTGTAAGGAAGTGCTGATGGTTTCTTGGTGGAACATCATAGTGTTGGGTGATCTAAGCTTTTCATGAGGTGAAGAAGGGCTTTCATGTTAGGAGGATGACGCTGGGTTAGAAAAATTGGTTGTAATCCTCTTTGCTATTCTTGATATTAATAAAGCTATTCAAGTTTTCCTCCACATTCCTGTATGTTTGATGATATATGCATTTTTGTGGTCAATATATATCTGGTCCTATATTGTTTATGATTGTAGATCTCTGTTCTTCGATAGTAATATGTTGCTTTGATTCCACAGCTGCTCTTTGAAGCTGGGTAGATGAAGGCAAAGCGGTAAGGATCTATCAGAAGGGAGAGGAACTAAGCAAGGAACTAAATGAAAGACTGAGGTTGGTGTCCTTTTTTCCCCTCTTATCTACTTCTCATAAAGGAAAGCGAAAGTAGCTTTAGTTTTTTTGTTTCTAAGATAGCTACTAGTCTTAGTGGGACTAGCAGCTCCTAGTGGACACTAGATTTCCTGATAACAAAATGGTGACTCCATTGGGGAGTGAATAGATTGTTTGTTTGTCTATGTTTGTTTGCTTTATAAACTTACAAACAGAGCCTAAAGTCAAGCCAACTAGCCTTCGAACTGCATTTTCTATGCAAGTGCAAAGTAGATCAATGCTGCTTCAGTCTATCTCCGGGTTTCATTTATAAACTGAACAATCGATTTGCAAACCTTCTAATTGCCCTAGTGGTGGCTCTAGTAACCTCATTAGATCAGCCCCTGTGATTTCTATTTACTGTACATCACTTGATTGGCCTAAATCCCTGAACTGAGTTGCAAACTGTGACCTGGAACCCAGTTGAAGTCTCGTCTCTAGACCATCGCACCTTCTCCTCTTGGGAATCTAGATGCATCGCACCTCCCGTGTGTAGTAGGTGCGCTGCATCACACTTTCCATGTGTTACAGGTGCGCTGATTAGAAAAGACCTCTTCTTATCTCAGATTTTGGTTTCTGTGTTCACTCTCTTTAGCTTTATTCAAGAGTTTTGCTGCCGGTGATCAGTATAGCACTGTGGAAACTCCCTTCCTTTCCATCATTCTGACTCCATTGTGAAAATAACTGTGAATGTTTTTATGTATTGTGTGCCATTTTCAGTTCTCTTCTACAAAGAAGTAGCATAATAAAACTGTCGTCTTTTGATTTGAAAATGTCGCAAGTGTCGTTTTCAGTCAAAGAAAAGAATTCTATTGTTCTTGATGGTTGATTATATAGTTACTCTTGTATTTGATTTGAATTAGTAGTTTTTCAAGTGTCGAAAGTAGTTTTCAATTCAAAATAACAAAGGGTCGTTATTATCTTCCTTTCGTTTTTGGAAAGAAATTTATTAGTATTGTTGCTTTGAAAAGATAATTCAGATTTGTACTTAGCATTCTTCTTGTCATTCACACATTAAGAACACTAAAAACAAATACATGCATGTTCATTTGCATTTAGACTGCTTGTTGGTTTGATTTAGGACAGTACATATAATGTGTGCTCTCTGCTCTATGTTGAAAGAATACCATCTCTCTTTCTTTAGTAGCTAGGATTTTCATTGCAAAAAGAAGATTAAACGATTGTCTATCATCTTAGATTTCATTTTAGGAATTGTATATCTAAATCATGCGGTGAACTTGAAAGGAAAGTTTCTTAAGAAAGACCAACTGTAAAATAAATTCAATGAACATAAAAAAGCTTTGGAACGTAACGCACAACATATAGAAGTCTAGGCTAGAGACGTATTTCGGTGTCGTAAAGCCTGGTAACTGTCGCTTTCACTATTAGTTGGGTGATTCCTCATCTTTGAGACGATAAATGCCAGTATGGACTTGTGCTGCCACGTACCGTCGAGTATATATTGGGAGACCACAGTAGGCTATATCCTTTATCCATAGGAAGCCGTGTCTGCCGCCCTATCGATCGCAATGCACTGAACACAGCATTCGGGAAGATTGACTGCCGTACTGTAAAAAGTATTCTGCATTTTTGCGATTGGTTTGGTAATCCTTCTGTCTAGATTTCCAGAGTAGTCTCTTTCATTCCTTTTTAGACTGCTCAAAGGAAAAGGTCCATCTAAGCACTTGTCACTTTATGCTCATTAAAAATTGAAGGCGACTACAGTCATCTTTTGTTTTTTATCGACTCTTAAAAATTGAGGAAACAAGTTGTTTCAAAGCGTCTAAAATTTATTTAATTCGGAAACATTTTCCCATTTTATTTTTAGTCGATTGAGTAATCCACAATCGTGGAGGAAAGTCAATTAAAATCCCGTCATTCGCGGAGACTTATGAGTCAATCATCTTTGTCTCTAGAATCAAAACTATTCTGGACAAAGAGAACTTGTTTAACTGGCTCAAAATCCCCTGGTGTGGTTGGAACAAGTTTTCCGTCACCCTCAGAGACTCTGGTTACTCCAAACATTTCTGGTACCCCTGCCTTTATAGAAGAAGTTCTGCAGCCACAAGAGGACAATAGAACTAATCCTAGTATACCTGAACCAGCTCCATCTACAGCTGATTTGGAAGGTGTTATTCCCCAAACATCTATCACTACAGAATCTATACCTTCTTTAGCACCGGAAATATTTTATGGACCTGACGGTCTACCTCTTCCACCTGGTTTGATTGCTATACAAGAGATTGTGGAGGATCCACCATCTAGTACTCCATCGCATTTTGGAGTTGGGATCACTCTATATCCTTCTTCATCAGAAATTAGCCTACCATTATCGGAAGTTCTTGTAGAATCGCTAGGAAACATAATGGATAGACTAGATATGTCTGAACAACCGTTGACATCTAGGACTGTGTCATCTGACACAACAGTGGCAGAACTCCCTGCTGCCACTTTGACAATGTTTTCCGACGTACCATCTGTTGTAACTAGCTCTCAATCGCTGGATGGAATCCATCCAGGGGCTGTTTTGACAGTATGATCTATTCCCGTTTGTTCGTCCGGAATAATATCTAGAATCTCTTATGTTGATTCTCAGCAAATTGATCCTTCTCAATGTCAATTTGGGCAATCTGGTCCTCAAACGCAGGTCATTCCCTTAAGCATTGGATTACCGCCGTATGGGGGGAAATATGCCCTTTCCTTGTCTCCTCCAGGAGGTCAAACATAGGAGAGTTCACAATAGAATTCAGGTTATGCTAGAATTACATCTAGCGGTAGGGTGCCAATACTGCCTCAACAACCAAGAATTGTATACTCAATGCAACAAAGTCTGCCTATGTCAAATATCCCCACAACACCGGCTATTGTGATGGTGTCGCAAGTACAAGCGTTACCTATTGTATGCCAACCTCAAGTCTCTCAGGTCGCAATCCAACGACCCCTTGTTCCTGCGACACCACCATAATCATCAATTAGTGGCTCCTTAATTGGAGTGACCCAGGCTCAAACGGGTACCATTACCCCTCATCTTGGTCAAACAGCCAGTATTGGATAACAGAAAATGGTCTCACAACCATGGCTGGTGCAATATCAACAACCACAATTCCAACAAGTTTACCAAGGATCTGAGCACCAAGTCTTTGCAAGTAATGGGCAGCCGTATATTCAAAACGGTCAACATCATCCATTTCATAATGGTTATGCCCATCAACCTTACCAAAGTTATCACCATCAAATGCACTATGTTGGTATGCAAAGACCCACTACTCAGGCAATCCCATCTTATCCTAGGTATGCTTCGCTGAACTTGAATCAACAGTTGCCCTTCGTGGCAACTTTAGAATTACCAGATCTAAATCGTCTAACAAACGACCAATCACTTACATCCCTTGGTGGCCGACGATTCCTCATAAACTTCCGTCTGATATTCCTAAATTTAATGGAAATCCGGGTGAAGACCCGTCAAATCATGTGATGACCTTTCACCTGTGGTTTTCATCTAACACTTTAAATGATGATTCGATCAGGCTTTGCCATTTTCAGTGAACGTTAACTGGTCTGGCAGCAAAATGGTATATTGAATTGCCTAGAGCTTCATTTGATAACTTCAGTACCCTAGCCACAAGCTTTTTAACCCATTTTCAGTTACCCATAAGGTACGAAATGGGAACAGAGCTTCTTAACAATTTCAAACAAACGACGGCCACTCACATATCTGATTATATTCATGAGTGGTGACGTCGTCATAAATGGTAAAACATATGTTCCTGATCAGCTGTTGGATGAATGGTTTATTAAGTCATTGTTACCTTCTATTACAGAAGATGTCACAAAGGGAGGAGTTATCACTGAAGAGCAAGTAATTGCCCGTGCGCAATATATAGACTTGATATATACTCAATCTGGCATGCTCTACGATAAAATCCCTAATGCTCCTAGACCAAAATTTTTCGTTCCTCCTCCTCCTAAATCAAACAAAGACTCTCATGCTCGTGATGGTGTGATAGGTATGACAAGCACGAAATCGAAAAGGGCTACATCTAAGAAAGCCCATAAGATTTTTGATCAAAATGAAAATGAAGAACTTCTTGCCTCAGATGTAAATGCCATGTCGACCAACAAGGGCAAACAATGGAAGCAACCGGGCGGCAAGAAGAAAACGAAAGGGAGAAAAAAGAAGCAGGATCAGTCATCTCCTGGAAAACCTTCTGCAAACCCTTCTGGGCAAAGGAAACCCCCTGCGGGGTGTTACATATGTGATGAGGATCATCGGACGAGAGATTGTCCACATAAAGCTGAAGTTAAGAAACTCTTTAAGAGTTCAAAAACCTTAGCGGTATTGACTGATCTGTTTCCAAACCCGGGAACCAAACTGGTTTCTAATCAAAATGCTTCCCGATCCCAAGTGCTAATGTTGTTAATTTCGAAGCAGCAAAATGATGCTTTGATATCAATAAGGAATAAAGATTACGGGAATCCACAGCTATCGGACAACAAGGCTAATGATCAACCTAGTAGTTCGATAACAACTTCGACCGAAGTTGTGCCACCCACCATTCCTAAACTAACGATAAATCCACCAAAGGTAGTAGTACACAAATCGACATTTAATCCTCGTGCTAGAGCAGCACAACATTATAATATAGGGGAGAATCTAACCCAATCGCCAACCGCTATGTCAACACTTGAGGTACTGCAAAATTGCCCCTCCCAAAAGCAGGCTTTATTATCAGTAATAGGTGGGATTGACCCAACGGATTCCAATATTGTGTCCTTTAATCACAAAGGATATGACCCTCAGTTACCAACTTAACTAGCTTTCCTTATTCAAGTGAAAGCCCACAACAAAACTGTTCATCGAACAATTATTGATGAGCGGGCATCTACATGTATTATGTCGACGTGTTGCTGGAAAACTTTAGGATCTCCACCCTTGTCGCGATCGTCGATGACATTAAAAGCATTTGATGGATGAACATACTCCCCATACGGGATTTTAAGTAACTTGCAAGTCGAAGTGGGGGGAAAAACAGTAGAAATTGATGTTGAAGTTATCGACGGAAACCTCAATTACAACATCCTACTGGGAAGGCCCTGGATATATGCCATGGATGCCATTGTTTCAACCTACTTCAAGAAGATTTCATTTCCCTTCCAAGGAGGAATTACAATCATCGACCAACAAACATTTCTCCCCAACAGTTCACAAGTTACGAGAAGCATTCCGATGATCCATGAAAGTGCTCATTCGCTTCAAAATATCGGAGTAGGCCTACTAAAAGACCCTACATTAATGGGGACTTTTTCCCTACCGCCTCCAGAGAATCTGGCAGAAGTGGCCACGGTGGGAACTTGCAACATGATATCTTCTAGATTCAGAAGTTTCCTGAACATTTTGACAACATGGATCATTGCCCTAATAGAAATATTGTAGCAATCAATTTTCTTGGTTTGGGGGGCAAACTCAAATCAATTCTCCTCGAGTGTTTGGATAGATAGGTCTAAGGAATATGGAACCTCTTCAGATCCTTGGTCACATGTACATTCTACAGACAAAGGAATCATTCAGTCAAAGATGATAGAAGAGGCACAATGGGAAGATTACCACCATTGTTCCCATCTTCCGGATTACCACGAAGATTATTCCAGAAACCTTAATCATCCTTCAGTTTTTGATTTTCTATCAAATACTGTAAATACGGTGGATTCAGAGGATGGTTCTTATCTCATGTCAACCTCGTTAAAATATGAAACAAGGAGTAATGAGGATAGTTCTTTTACTGTGTCAACCTCATTAAAAAATGAAACCACTCCCTTTCCAAATTGAGTCTTTGATAACGATCTCGTAAAATCCAAGTCGAGTCTTTCAAAGATCTCAAAGGTAAACCTTCATTCCAACAACCGTGTTGAATGCAATGAAGCTTGGGGGGCATGCACCTCGATTTGCATTATTACGCTGGGGGCATGCAAACTTATCACGAGCATTATTACCGCAGGGTTAAAACTCGTTAAAAAATAACCCGCCACGAGCAGTTTTTATGCGAAGTTCAAGCTCGTTAAAAATTAAACCTTAGCAATAAGCAAACATTCCCCCAGAGTTTAAGCTCACTAAAAAATGAACCAATCCACGGTAAATAACCATTGCGAATGCATTATCATCAGCTTTTGAGCCCTGGTCATGTTCTTACCATCACCTCCACTCTATTTTAGCCGATCATTCACCTCCATTTGATTGTTTACCCCTTTTTGAGGAACAGATGTGAAGAGTGACCCTATTAGCCATCCTTGTGACACTGCCGTGATTGGAAAATTCCAAACCTTACCTGGAATCAGCTGCTACCTGAAATTATCACTCGTTCCTCAAAAAATGAGTCTCCTTTAAGATCTTTTCATCTGACTCGTAAAATATGAAAAGATTGCCGAGCAATTGGCCTCTTCAACTCGTTAAAGCTACCAGGAGTGCTATCCCTCCTCTAGATTTTAATCTTTTTGGACCTGAGGGATTATTACACAAAAATATCGAGCACTTGTTTTGTTCGGCTTGTTAAAATTACCGAAAATTCATCCCATTCGTATTATTTTATACTTTTTCAGACTTAAGGGATTATATGGCAAAAAAGGATTATTGGAGTTTCCTTTTCGTCCCTTTCAAACTCTCTAAAATTGAAAAGGACTGAGTTATCTTTGTCGTTAAACTCGTTAAAACCAAATAGCGACAAACTTGTCCACATAAACAAGAATGTGTTTCACTGTCGCTAGGCTCATTAAAACATAGAGACGGGTTTTCCCGAAGGGAAAATTATAGAACAAGCATATTTTATCCTCCTCAAGCTTGAAAAAAATAAAGAGGTACTGGTCAGCAATGACTGGGGAAAAATTGGGAAGAAAACTTGAAGAAACTTTATTGGTAGCAAGTCGCTCTTTAGCATGACACTTTCACTCCACATCCAATTCGGGTTGGGTTATTCCATTCACCAGTCATATCACCATTAGTCCATCGCACCATCCATATTTGGGGTTAATGCTACCAATCCATGTCAGTGTCGCCAGTATGTTCAAGAGAAGTCACTCAGAGAATTCACCTGTGTCTCATCCTCTGCAATACATTCACGCTCCATTCTTCCACGACCACCACCCTGAACCCTGTATCATCAGATAGTTTTCATCTCCGAAATCATTTACTCCATTCTGTGTTGTAGATGTGGGATCCTTTAAGGCCCTCCTACGATGGGTCACTTCTTGTCGACATAAGCTCATTATCCAAGAAGTCGACTTAGGAACAACCCTTACAGTACTTTGAAGCTTGCATGCCTCAATGGCAAGTTTCTCACTTCCGGCCACAGGTTTACATCAATGGCCTTCGACCGAAAGATTTTGCATGGTGTTTTATGCGAAGTCCCTTTTCACACCACGCAAATTGTACTATAGTACCTTGAGCGTCATCATCATTATCAATGATTCCTCTCGCGCTTGTTAACAGCTTACATCATTGGCTGGTAATCAGGCGATGTATTTCCATGTTTGACTCCAGAACATCTTTCACATGGATCGGCTTGTACTCCGAGTGAAGATTGGACAAGTTTGAAGACCCCAGATCTAGTTTCATCCATTCGGGCTGCGGTATATTCAGGAAAATAAAGACATCAAATGCACATCATTGCTACATAAATGATCATCCGAATCAAAGGATGATGACTCTATCAAAATCATCAGTCTACCACACAGACGGTTGTCTGTCTTATATACGTGAAAATGAATTTATAAAGTTGAGCATGGGAATGCCCGCCTCATCTAGATCATGAAAAATATTATGAAGATAATGTATTGTATTGTACCTTATTACAGGTCGCCTTCCAGCTCGAGAAAACTTCAGATCCTCGTGATAAAGCATTTCACCCGACATCAAAAGATTAACGACCTCATGCTTTAGGGGGAAACTGTTATAGACATTTTTGGGCACTGCAACCCCAATCATACAGGTCCATAAACTAAGGGCTCCTAAGTCCGTCCCTAAAAGTGTTACTTCACACCCTAAAGGAACAAGGTCAATTGATTACATCATCTCCCAGAAGTTCTCCATGAAAAACTACTCAAAAATGGTCAAAACTAGATCATATTGATTGCTCAGTGCTGAGGGTGAGATGCATCACACCTACTACACATGGGGGGTGCGATGCATACTAAAAATTCCTTCTATAGGGTGCGATGGACGAGAATAGACAAATGGCGGAGGCAGTTTGCTAAGTGGATGATCTTGGAATCTTCCAGAAACTTCCCCAGGACACTTGTCTCTCTGAATTCACTTAGGGATGAGTAGGAGATCATTAATCTCCAAGCGCAATCAAGAACTATCAGAGAGAAGACACTAATCAAAATCCCAGAAATTGACTCACCTCCCTACAATCATCTATATATGGATCCCTCATCCCAGAGATCTAGAGGCTAGAATTTTGTATCTTGTAAGGAAGTGTTGTTGGTTTCATGGTGGAACATCATAGTGTTGGGTGATCTCAGCTTTTCATGAGGTGAAGAAGGTCTTTCATGCTAGGAGGATGACGCTGGGTCAGAACAATTGGTTGTAATCCTCTTTGCTATTCTTGATATTAATAAAGCTATTCAATTTTGCCTCCACATTCCTGTATGTTTGATGATATATGCATTTGTGTGGTCAATATATATCTCGTCCTATATTGTTTATGATTCTAGATCTCTGTTCTTCGCTAGTATTATGCTGCTTTGATTCCACAGGTGCTCTTTGAAGCTGGGTAGACGAAGGCAAGGTAGCAAGGATCTGTCAGAAGGGAGAGGAACTAAGCAAGGAACTAAGTGCAAGACTGAGGTCGGTGTCCTTTGTTCCCCTCTTATCTACTTCTCATAAAGGAAAGTGAAAATATCTTTAGTTTGTTTGTTTCTAAGATAGCTACCAGTATTAGTGGGACTAGTAGCTCCGAGTGGACACTAGATTTCCTGATAACAATACCATGTTATATAAATCAATTATGCACCAAACATACGACATAAGAAAACGCATACCTTAATGTATATTAAGGAAGGCTATATTGCCTATACCCTAAAGCTAGGTTAGCACATACAACTTCACAACCTATCAACTCAAACATAAATGATGATATCCATAACAGTGGCTAACTAACATGTTCACATCATAAGATCATAAGCATTTGTCATTCATGCATAACAATCACATATGTACAATAAATCTAGACTAGTACAACAACATATCACAAATATGTTGGCTCATACCTAAATATTGCAACCATAACCATCTTAATATGCCCAACCAGGTTAGCACAATACATATA
The DNA here is from genome assembly GCA_031772625.1 of Pinus tabuliformis. Lineage (NCBI taxonomy): Eukaryota > Viridiplantae > Streptophyta > Pinopsida > Pinales > Pinaceae > Pinus > Pinus tabuliformis. The sequence continues at coordinate 1,428,476,480 of CM062818.1, forward strand.
ACATCAAGATCTTCAAAGCAATAAACATAACCGTCACACATATGACCAATCCAAATTACATCATCAAGATCTCAATGAAGTAGCCCTAATCATCAAGTTAATATCATATAATAATAATAATCTATATATCATGCTCATCAACAACATATAACCTAATCATCAGGTCATCTAATATAAAACAACAATATAAATACATATAACTACAGGTTATTATCATTCTTGACTATCTTACTCACGCATATAACTACATTGATCAACTAACATCTATCATGAATGTAACCATAACATCAAAAGGTGTGTACATAACCTAATGTATATAACCCTAATGCATATAACAATCCTTAACCTACATACCTGCATGCCAACCACACAATCTTGTGTGACAACTTGTCCTCGCCTTGAGGTCCAATGTTGCAAATTCACTTGATGATCTGCATCTCCTGCTCTATCTTAGCCAACATATTAGCATCATAACATCTAATAGCTATATGATGACCTAAATTGCCTATAATGACCCCACAAGGCATGTTTGACCTTCCATGCATGCACAACTATAACCATGACCATACATGCATAACAACTACATATAGGCATATAACACATGAGTACAAAACCATGTATACACCATTCTATCTAGAGTCCAGTCATCAATGCATGACCATATAAACTAAACAAACCATGACCTCATGCATGATTACAACCATTACTCCATTGTACACATTTCCACACATAACTAACAATATGCATAAGCAATCTCGAATCAACTACACCTACACATAAACACATGTAGTCGAACATAAGCAATCAAATCTTGTAATCAACCTACAAGATTGATACACGTAATCCAAAATATTCAATAATTTAATGTAACATACAAGGATGTAAGTAGGTATCATGAAATCAACATGTAAACGACATTTAATCCATACATGGTTAGTCACATACTGATGACCAATACATTTCACAAAATCAACATTAAATTCTCCATAACAACCATACTAAAACCCTAATAAATCATCAAGCCAATGCAACAAGCACATGAAATGCAGGTATAAAAGACACACATGAAAATTACATGCATGCATGATAACACATTCAACCCATTTAGTCCGAGAGTTGAACAATGCTCTCATACCACTCTGTAACACCCTGCTCCCACATCTACCGAAGTAAATGACCAGCCAGGGTAAACATGCGACAAGAGGCCACTGTGATAAGATTCAACCTCATTGGTGACTTTAAGGAAATGGAATCCATGAAACATCACACACGGTCATCAAACATCATCCACATAACCTTCAGAAGACAGGTCAGTCGCTCAGACTGCCTGTCCCTTGGTCCTATTGCTGTTTGAAAAATCTTAGAGCGGGGTAACGCTCCCTAGACATTACCCAGGTGAGTTATTTTCAGGTTTAATGCTTCCCAGACACTGGAAAGGTGCTTTATAACACTCCCTAGACACTGACCAGGCGAGTTAGTCTGAGAACTTATGCAAGCATTACAGGATTGGAGCCACTTTTTTCCGCCCAGAGCCCAGGAAACTACCTAGAATGGAATGATCATTTAGAATTAGTAAGGATACAAGAAAAGAAGGATGCAAAGCAATAATATGAACAAGATCATAACCATACCCCTACTATCGATGACAGGAATTTTGTCAAACAGATCATCAACATGTAAGCTACAAGTGTAAACAAGAGAATTAAGAGTAGGGATCTCATACTTATTTGAGAATCACTAAGAACCATTGGTTCCTCATGTATTTTGTTGACTTATCACTTATTAGGTCATAAATACAATATCCATTCAAACACAAGTAAAAACATGCTGAGAGCCAAACATAATTGCTGCCATAAAATGTACATATAACCAACATAACAGGAACAAAAATACAATGGAAATATCAACAATCAAAATCCTTATATATATATATATATATATATATATATATATATATATATATATATATATATATCAGTACATTTGCACATCAAAGTAAAGGGAATGAATTTCTAATTAATAAATGCATTGAACCAACTGGTGATGGGACTACCATGTTCCACCTGACCATAGATTCGCTGAGCCAAGTTTGTCTTCAACCAATAATCCCATGCCATATTCCAAGCATGAATGTGGGACTCATAGAAAACATCAAAACCACCAATCAATTTGGATGCTACCTGAGTTACTCGCTTACACGTGAGGAATTTGAGTGCCTCCTAGTCTCTCAGGATTTACCGTTCATCCGCAGTCTAATCTAGGGATCACTTGGCCATACACTAAGACATACTCTCCAGGATTTACCGTGCATTCCATCCTAGAATCACTAGGCCAAACGGAGATAATATCCATCTCTTGGCTTTACCGCAACCCACAGTCTAGTTCAAGGATTAGTAGGCCAGTGCCTTCATGAATCCACAGTCTGGTTCAGGGATGACTACCACCATGTGTTTTTTCGGAGATCCGCCCCACTCATCTTCGAATCCTATCCATCCATCCCCCACAAAATGCATGAGAGAACCCATCTCATCAAAGCTATTAGAAAATGGCAAGGCTCGGCTCAAAATAGTGTCACGCCTGGAAAAAAACATGCCATGGTAGAAAAGAAACACATGAAATCCCATGCATGTCAAATCTAGCAAGAAAAATTACACATTCAAGTTGATACCTGCAATGAAGCCTGTTGTAGCTGCTTGATCCTGCATTTCCCTACTTGATCTTTGCTTCCTCTTGCTTTCTTTTCCTTTCTTGCTCCAATGCCAAAGTGCTCCAAGAAAACTCTAAGTATCCAAGAGTATGAGAGAGAGAGAATAATGAGAGAGCTCCAAAGCTAAACTGACCAAGTCTTTCCCACTGATCCTCAGAAGCCTTTTTATTAATGAGGCCTCTATTTTATTCATTTTCCATTATTTTCGTTCAATTTGCTCCTCACATGCAACATATGACTTTTCACCTTCCTTTTCTCACAATTTCCATTATTTTCATAAATAAATGTGCCAAAATACATTTTTTCCTCTTTAATGCCTTAACCATTACCTTTGCCAATTTCCTTAGCCATAAACAACCAAATGAACACACACTAGGATGTCTTGCCGACCATTCAACTTGGATTACGTGTCTTGTTACCCATGGTATTTATATATTTTTAGAAGGAATTTTCACCATGTTTGTTACAGACTCCATGCATTATCTTGCTGTCTATGTCACTTAGTTCTATTTTCTTCATCCTAGATGGGATTTGGATTCTCTGATTATGCCTATCTGAAAGGATTTTCACAATCTTTTCTTGCTCCAAATGTAATCTTTCATTATCAGCTCGCAAACTCTGCATCTCTGCTTGAAGTTCTTGGACTGTTTCTAATAACACAAAATTTGTGTTATGATTGGCTTCACTCAACTGTACCCACAATTCTAGGTTTTGGCTAGCAGTACCTCCAGAGAGGGTGGGTCTTACTCCTTGTCTCATCTTGCACCTGCTTCCTCTCTGTGCACCATAATTATTTTGTTATTCAATGCTTAACCACTCAGGCCTAAATGTAGTAACCTGAGGGCTCTGATACAAATTGTAACACATACAATAATTCACACACACAAAAAAGATTAAAATCTCATGGATCATAAGATAATACAATATGATAACACTTAATCTATGCGATATTTGGAGTATCTCTCATAGCATGCAATCATTAATGTTTGTGCATTATGGTAAGCTATTTAATGGTTAAAACATCATTTCCATAAGATTTTATGTTAATATGATGTACAAAATCCATTAATAAACATCAAAATTTACAATGGATTTTCCATTTAATACTTATGTACATTCTACCGAGTTTTTCCAGGACATGACCTCCTTCCGCCTTATGGCTTGTACGAGCCTACATTGTATTTGAAATTTGTTTAAGCACCTAGCTGGTCTACAACCTAACGCTGCCAAGTGGTATTTCTCCACGCTGTTCATGAAAGGGTCAAGATCCGGTGGTCATCCTTGCTTCGATAGCTAAGACTATCCACCAAAAAAGTTGCTCTTCGTACTTGTTCAGTTGTTCGTAGATCGCTCCTGAAACTTCGCTCTACAAACCATAACCTACTGAGGGTGCATTCTAGCAAATGGATCTTTTCTCTACATCTTCACTTCATAGTGAATTAAACTAAAACATTTGATGCAACCACTGGAATAGTCATACTCTTCAAGCTAATACCCGAATTTCGTCTTCCATCTATAGGTATGGCTTGCTATGTTACAACGTTTTGATTTAGTTATGCTAGGGTTATAATTTCTTGTTTTAAATTTATTCGCTTAACTAATACTTGTTTTCATGCTTCTATATGCAGGTAATTTGACTGTTACACACTCAAAATGCATTTAGAGCTGACAGAAAAGGAACTCAGTCCCTCGAGACAGGTAATGGGTTTAACCTTTTTTACTTCAAAATTCTTCATACATCTAAATTCGAACACTGATTTATCCCAACATTTGTGTGTAGGTTAGTCCTGAACTAACGAGATTGGATGGTCTCTTCCAACTCCAACATCCCAGCATCAAGCGAAACTGAAATTCCCTTGTGGGTGAATGGAATGATATGGATACCTTCCTTAAGGATGGCCTACCCCCTGAATGAAATGTTAAATCGGATGATTTTCTTTTTATTTTTATTTTATGGAAACCCATGTGGTTGTTATTAAGTATGGGTAAAACCCTTTTTGCCAAAGGTCGTGATGCATTTCTTTTGGGACGATTCTCCGGATAGTTCTTTGGAAATTGGCACTAATCAAGGCTTGATTATCCGCTCGGTTATTTATTTTGTAATACGAAATGTGTAAATTACTCTTTACTGTTAAATGATTCAGTTTGTCTCATAATACTATTAATGCAGTACTTACAGTCAAACAATAGCTTCATTTTTTCTCCCTATATTGATTGTAGAATTAGCAGGTGCTTATTTATCACTTGTATTAGCATTTGTTTACGATTTGTTTTCTTGTGGAGTACATAACATAATTTATCATCTTAATTAGACTCTCTGGTGCAGTATGCCAAGGATGTATAATTGTTATTAACCTTTCTATTAAGTACAAAAATTATTAATCATTCAGAACTGCTTCCTTTGTGTCCCATTGGGGTTGGTCAAGGAAAAAATCTAGAATAGGGCAGTTGTTCTTTTATTCCTATCCTTTGACAATATTAAACCCTTAATCGAGTTCTATTGTAATTTTGGAATGGAGTGAGTTCCCTTTACTCGATTGACGGAGTTGTTTTACCACTTCAATCTTTCCTTTTTTTTCCTTACTAGTCCGTAATGTATTCATCACTCCCACTCGATTTCTAGGTTGTATTCTAATTACAAACTTTACTCTTAGTAAACAGTGGAAATGAATCCTCTACCATAATCTTGAGGAGACTATGGATCTAGTTGTTTAAACAACCATTCATTTTTCCTATTCACACATTTCATCCCGTAGGACAATCCTGCTTACACCCTCAAGAAAAATTTATTTACACGGAGTAATTTCTCTTATAATATACGATTTTATACAATCTTTGCTTGTTGTAGTGTGCACTTTTTCAAGTAATATTTTATTTACGCGTAAATATTTTTTCAAGTAATATTTTATTTACACATAAATATTTTCTTTTACGAGGTAAAGGTTGTATATAGTTCTTTACTTCATTATACAAAAATTTCCAAGAAAACCTTATTTCCATAAGTGTAATTTCTTTTACAATGCAATGAGTTTATACATTCTTTCACTTTCTGCAATATAAATTTATCCCAAAAGAATTTCCAGTAAATTGTAGTTTCACATGCTCAAGGAAGTAGTTTTGATAGCAAAAATTTTCTTTTAAAAAGTTTTGAGTGTGGTTTTAACATAATCATCCTTTCTGTCAAGAAACGGTGTCAGTAGCACAACAGTTCTATATAGTTTCATTTTCTCATAGGAAAATCACCTCTTTCAATTGTTTTCCTTAACTGCATTTAATTCATCATACCCCTAAAAGGTAATTATATAATTTAAATGCAAATATTTAACAAACATAACAATAGGAATAATTTCTCATAACATATTTCATACCACAGTCACATAATTACAGACTATGCACTTGTTACTTATCTGTTGTTGGAAGATCCATTCTTTATAGATGAAACCTCTCCACCCTTCCAATGAGAAATTGGTGATTATGTCCAATATTCTCGCCCCCAAGCTCCTCAATTCCTTCAAAATAGTTTCTCAAGGTAGTAGTGAATTTGTTTTGGCCCGAGGACCCCAAGTCTAGCCTACAAACACTTCCTTCTAGTAGGGAAGCTAATATCAAGAGGTTTTCCCACTGACTCCTGTTCATCTCTAGGATTCCATTCCTCTTTTTCCAACCCCCTTCTCCTTCCCCTCTCCTTCCTTTTCTTGGAGGAAGAGGAGATGAGGGAATAATTGCCTTTAACTGATAATTGTGAAATAAGAGTTACTGAGGTTCATAAGTAATTCCTTAGAACTTTCATAAAGATCGTGTAAATTTTCATAAACAACTTAATTACTAATTATTATTAGGAATAACAAAATAACTAATTATCACTAGTTTACTTATCCGTAATAGTAAAAATGTCCAAAAAGTAAATTACCCTAGGGACGTCACATTCAATCAAGAAAAAGATTTGGAAAAATCACTTTCCCTTCAAATCCTCTGATAGATTCAAATATATTTTTAATAATATTTTCCTTAAATCATATCGCTGAAACTTGATATATATTATAAATTTTTACTACAAAATATATTAATAATTCTTAAATTATTATTACAGACAAAAATATATTTATTATTAAAAACCCATGAAAATATGATTCAAACACTGTTACTGCAAGATTTTTTGAATTTTTTTTGCCCAAATTCTGGCCATTTTTGGCTGTCAGGCAATTCAAAGGCTTCATGACATTTTTTGAATGGAGGGTCTGACACCAAAATTCGTGCTTGTCTTTGTAACCACAATTGGCACGTGTCTTTGCAACTCAAAATCCAGCAAAAAATATAGACACTAACATTAGGTATTGAATGAGTAGAGCTTGTATATGCTCACAATAGATAATTGCCCTGCCAAAATCTAACTATAGACCTATATAAGGCTACTTATTTTCGGTGCTCAAAGGCCTGTTATCTTCTATAAATGATGACATACTAACATCCACTCAATGGTGTCTTAAATGCAAAGCGTCTTCTTCAAACATGAAGATGAACTCTGCACCATAGAGAGAGATAGATGTGCTTCATAGTTTGTGAGCCATAGTGATGTCTCTTATTGTTTGTGCTATTATAATATGATTTTCTTTGGTCGGTGTGCATGTTCGACTTGTTCATTGGGCCAAAACTACTACCACCATTCTTGCTGACTACTATTGACAAAAGGTACTAGCTTTGAAATCTGTGAATTGACAGTTCTATAGTCGGAAAATGTGGCCACTAGTATTTGTTGTAATTCTACGTTTGAGGTGTCTCACTTGTATTGGACTTCTTTGATGATATAGAAATATTCAAAAGAGAGTTGGATTACATATGGTTTGAGGTGTCTTACGTGTACTAGACTTGTTTGATGATCTAGAAATATTCAAAAGGGAGTTGGATTGCATATAGGGCATGGAATAATTCAATTGTAATGGTATCTAATAGCTAGACCAACGTGAAGCTTGAATTAAGAAGCCACAATTTCTATCATGCCATTTCAAAGTCAATCGTTTGTTGGAATGTATTAATGAGCTCAATTTGTAGTTTATGCAAAAGCCAACTAGGATGCAAGTTAAAAAAAGAAAATATGACTCTATATATTAATGATCAATGATGTGAGACATAAATCATATAAGCTTCACCTCACAACACAAGAATCTCCCACATATCATGGGCATATAGGACAAAACAAGCCAATCTATATTGCACACTTCAACTTGATTCCAATCCATCTAATGGATGCCTTACACATTTTATCTGGTATAACATTGGGACAATCTCTAAATAATGGTCAGTTCTAGGTCCCATTCCCTCTTGGCTGACGTTCAAATTCTCTATTCAGAGCCCAGGTTTTCTCAGGTCTTTTTCTTGGTCTTCTTCATTGTTACAGATTTCAATTTCTTCAATTTCGTCTGGCCTCCTTTTCTTTCTTTAGGTAATATCCAATACCATTCCTATTCCCTCTCTGGTTTCTTTCTATTGTCAATAAAATATTGGTACTTCCTTTGATTAATTTTCACCGAAAAAAGGGTTGTCATTAGCATCCCCCTATTTTGAGTGGTCATATTCTTTGGATAGTTCCAGCTTCATTAGCATCCCCACCTTCTAATGAGCTTCCAAGGAGTTCAGTATTTTGTGAACTGAGACTATGCCATCAAGGATCTTGTGTCCTTCAACGAACCATGTTTTCCCAGGGTTGATTATAATGTTTAATAGTGGTTCTAGTTTGTGAACTATGATAGAATAGATGACCTTTTATAACACATTGAATAATTCCATTGACCAATATCCACATGAATTGTCTTCTTCATGATATTTGAGAATCAGGGCCAGGAATGTTGCATTAAGCTCGGATGAAATTTGTTGTATCCTGCAAGCTTCCTCCACTAGCACCACATTGTTTGGCCCCATAAATAACCGACAAGATTTACAAAATTTTGTCACATACTCATATTGTCCCAGAGCTTTATTGTTTGGAATTTATTTAATTGTGGATTATATTTCCTTCATTGAGACCAGTCACATTAAGTTACATTTTTCTCTTTTATGATTATCTTGGAATTATTGCAAGGATTTGATTGATGGTTTTTGCTCATTCCTAGTTCCCTTGCATCACGATATTCAAGAAATATGAGAGAATTCCATCCTCCATGCCTTTATGATCTAATATCCTCTCTACTGAGCTAGCACAAAAGGAGAGAATGTTGTGGCGTCTATGATTAAGCATGGATTAGTGAAAGAATGTAGTATTTATTTCCCCTTATTTCAACCACTAGATGTAGGACTTTTGATGCCATAGTGTCTCTTTGTGTTTATGTATTTCATCAAGCTCATGAATAAATTATCCTTATTCTATGGCTATATCCTTTGATCTTCCTTCTCTAATGATCCGATTCTGTGATTCCTCCATTTTGGCCTATAGTTTCTTCTTTTATTATATAATATCACCAAATTCCTCTTTTTTCCATGATTTTATTTTTAGTTTTAATTCTTTAAGTTTCTTTTGTAATATCCACATCCTGCTATTACCATAAAATTTTATTTCTCTTAACCATTATTCTGGCTTTCTCACAAACCCCATACTTCTCAACCAAAAACATTCAAATATGAATGGACATTTCTTTGTGTGTTGCTTTCAAATAAATTTCTAGCCTGATGGGCCAATGATATAATAGGAATAACCATGGCTTCTAAGAAATCATCCAAAAGGATGATGTCCTATGTTACTAGAAAATGATCCATTCTACTTGTGAGTTTGTGTTGCCGACCCCTGCGATTTTTCCAAGAGTGAATCTCATTGAGTGTCCTGACATCCACTAGCCGCAGATCTTGAATTATGTCATTGAACAATGTAAAAGTTGGAACTAGTTTGTGAACCACTGTACTCTTCTTTTCCAGATCATGTATTGTATTAAAATATCCACCAACTGTCCAACTTGATTTATCTAACGAATCTTTGATTCTGGAAAGCTTCCTTAGAAAGCCTTATTTTTGGAGCAGGGTATGAGGATCGTACACTACTGTGAGGTTAATCCATACATCCGAGCCTATACATCTAAATTGACCTGTTAGATTGTTCATTGATCCCTACCAGTTATAGAAATACACCCATATAGGATCCCAGTCGATATCCAAACCTCCAGTTGTGCCACGGGCATCAATTGTGATAGTGAGACCATTTTTCCAATACTTAGCTAAGAATTTATCGAGCTTGTCGCTCGATAGTTTAATTTTTTGCAACAAAGCAATCTTTAGGTCTTCTTTACTTATTTTCAATTTTAGGTATCAGAGCTTACCTGGGTGATTTAGGCCCTAATGTTCTAGGAGGTGATCTTCATCAGTTAACTAATGAGGTGTGAGGGAACTAATTTATGATTTTACTCATTTGCCTTGAATTGAGAAACTACTTAGAAGTTTTGCGATCGTACCTCCCTCATTCCACTAGTGCTAGCTCAAATTGCGAGGAACTCTATTGGCCATGTTCCTTACAAGTGAGGGCGTGGTTTGGATCCCTGCCCCACTGGGATAATCTAATACACCATTGGTTGAATAGGTTCCACAAGTGGTCCACTTGGTTGGAAGGCATGTCATTTATATCCTCCTTTAACTAGACCCTAAAGAATTCAAGCATTTCGTTTCATCAAGATTGAGACAATATTGCTTCTCTTCTACTTCTAGGAGTTTTCTTGTGTGCACTAACACCTCTTTAAATCTTCAATATTATTCCATATCCTCCAGATTTTTCCATTTAGGATTGGTATTTTCTCCACCTGACATTGGTTGTGTTGCCTCCTTTATTTGAATAACCATTTGTGTGTCCTTTGGATTGATTGATTCGCTAGTCTCCATAGCTCCAAGGGATGCAAATGATTTTTCCCCCAATAGTTGTTAAGCATTGCTAGGTTTTTATATTTATTGGACTTGTGTCACCATAGCTTGAGGATGGTTCGAAGCTTGCAATATAGAACTAGGCTGAGGTACTAATGTTAGACAACTAATCCTCAGGATTAAGCTTAGGTCAGCTTGAGTAGTTATTGGAGTCCAAGAAGACTCGAAAGCTAATTCAAATGTTTCATGTATGTATTAGTATGTATACATTGTACATCATTGATTGAGATAGTCATTTAATAAATAGTTTATTTGGTTTCTAGTTTGATTGCCTTATAGTGGTATCAATTTGAGCCACAATTTTGTGTGGCCTTCTTTTGTGCTAATTGTTTTAGCTGGCCATGGTTGGTGTAAGAGGAATTTGGGAAACCAAAAAAGTTGTGATTAGTTCCATCCATAACTACTGTTGAGATCGTATAATAGATGTTGCGTATTGAAGGTGTGTAGCACATCATGAAGTGCCTAGTTCGGAGTTAACGATTTTTCATAGCATGTTTATAATGATATTTTTTGGAGAACCCACACTGGGGTCATTGCCATGTGGCTACAGATGAAGTAAATGAAGACAAATATATATAAAAACTACACTAGTTTATATTTAGATGTAGATGATAATAATGGAGCAGAAGTGTGGTAGTTGGTCTATAGTTTAGACACTAATATTTTGTTCAGGTTTTCCCACTAGGACTTGATCTACAGTGGGCCTCCTGTCATAGCGAAATTATATGAATTTATGCTATGAGACTCATCCCCTTGATTTGTATCTTGACGTATCTTCACCCTATGTCATTTCTTACATATTTGAAGTGGAGTTTAATATAGTTGGATGGTGAAGAACAATAGTTTGCGCGTGTTTTACAAATGAATTCTTTTGTAGAAATGATATGTTTTAATATACAGAAAGTGAAAAATGACCGAGTGGGACATACAGTGTTATGCTGTGGTAAATTTATTGCAAAATTGAGACCGATTATGCTACGTTGACAAGATTTTCTGTGATCTAAGTTGTAGTATTTAGAATTCTTGAGGTTGCAATCATAGACTTGTTGAAAAAATTTCACGAATTTAGATAGTGGCCTCTAAATTTTCTACACCATAAGCAACAAACCCTCTTAACTATCAACAAAGACATTAATACTGAGTTCATATTTAGGATTGAAACATTTCAAGGTGAGACGCCAAGTTGGAATCTGCATGGACGACTGTAGAAACAACCAGTAGTAACAATGTTTTCTTTTTACTTGAGAAGATAGACGCAGATTAGACTGACCATATTTTGGCACTTAATTGTTCAGTCTGTTGTTAATGACAATTAGATGGATATGGTTTCTTTGACGACCTTTTCTAGGTGAGTACCTCAAGTTTAGCTCCCACTTTGTGTTGCTCGGACGGAGCCACACGTCATTGAATGAAGGTCAGAAAGGAAAGGTGCGAGCATTTGACCAAAACAAATGAAAACACATGAACTCACAAAATTTCATGTAGTTGGAGTTGTAGAGAATTAAACAGAAATGATTGTGAGTTGGCTGAAGGATTTGGTTGATAAGGCCCCTATTGTAATATATTGAAAATTGTCGAAGAGGAATTGTGAGCACTCTCTACTCTCTTTTGGACTTGGTGTTTCTATAGAATTCCAGGATAGATGTCCAGATGTGGTCCTCCTCTGCCCATTTACATTTTTTTTTGCCTTTATTTGATTTGAAGAAATTGGAATTGGAAGAATGCATTTTTTCTTCAATTTCAGTAATAGAATACCAGTTAATGTGTTGAAGTACTATGTTTCGATGGTGCATGAGAAACTTTGCAAACCGTAACTCTTGGTGCTATTGTATTTATGTTTTTCTGTTGTTCCAAATAACATCTTAGACCTTAAATGTTCAAAATAGGTGTATGTTGTGAGTATCTTAGTGGTCATTAGATATTGTTGGCAATTGCAAAATTTTGTTAGATATCATTGGCAATTGACATACTTTTATTTGATTTCGAAAGGTTGTTTGCGTGGATCGAGGGGCAGAGCATGTTATGAGAAGGTATTGTGGTTGGAAAATTTTATATAGTTATTTGGTATATTGAAGGTCACAAGTTCAAATCCTTAACAAGATAATTTTAGAAGAATTTTGTGTTTTTTATCACAAAATTTGTTAAAGCTGAAAAGTCAAAGTTTGAATTGAAGATTTGAAGTTAAATTTATGGTTTCAAAGTTTAATTAAAAGTGTATCATCAATTTTGTAGATGGGTGCATGATCAGTTGTACCTGACACCTGATTAAATCATCGTAAAATTGTTTGTATTAGGTGCATTTTTAGTGGTAGCCGACACCCCCTTTTTCAAAGTTGATTGCTAGAGAAAATGGCCAAACTCGATGATTTGTTACAGTTATTAAACAATTTAATGTCATCTACTATTCATAACTATGTCCAAGTCAGAAAGGACATGCTCTTTGACATCTAATAATGTTTGCAAAATGCTAAAAGAAAAATTGAATTTTTGGAGCTAGAGTCCCAGTTTCAGTGAGATGAACTACATGAATTACAAAAGACAAATTATTAACCTGTTCTTGTTCAGAACAATAGTTTGTTTGAGCTTGATCTTCAGTCAGAGAATGATTAGAAAAATGAAGTGATTTCGGTGGAAAATTTGGATGTGGTTAGAAAGTCTTATATGAAACCTTTTATGAGACCATGGGAAGAAATTAAACACAATTAGCATAGAACTTGTTTGGGTTATAACAAGGATATTCTAGATGTATCTTTTCATATTCCAGATATTTTTAAACCTATACAATTCCAAAGTGTTGGATTTCTGGATGGTGTTGTTCTAGAACAAGTTGATCGATGCCAACAATGTTAAATAAGTAGACATGTGAAAGATCAATGTTTTGATCTTCACCCATTTCAGCATTGTGGAAAGTGTAGTCACCATACAAATAGATGTTCCAAAAAGAATACTACTATAAAAGAGAAGCTAAAGTTCAGATGGATTGCTTCTTGGGATTGGATGAAAACAACCAAGAAGATTTACAGGTCATACTAAAGAATATGTTCGAGAGTCATGACCAGCCTTGTAGTAATGAAGAATACTTCTCACCCTATATTCGACAAGGCGGGAATTGTTGATAATTTGCTACATGTTCGAGTTCGAGATGTCAAGCAAGCCTGAGTTACAATTGAGTTGATTGAGTTGTTTGTGAATGAGCACTTCCATATTTGGAATTGTTTGAGTAACTGTTGTGATAGTTCCAGAGGGAACTGCTGTAATAGTTCCAAAATTTTTGGTCATCTTAAAACCACATTTTTTAATTGTTCTGAGAATTGTTATGAAGGTTCTAGACTTGGTGTTGGTTGAGACCTTGAGTTCTCCCATATTGGGTTGTGGTCATTCTTAAAAACCATTTCTCGAGAGACATTCAACTCTTGGCTGAGATACATTTTTTGAGTTTCGAACTCTCATTCTTGGACTTTGTTACATCCCTTTAGATTAAGGGGGGAATGTTAGACAACTATCTTCGGTTAGTTTGAGTAGTTATTGGAGTCCAAGAAGACCCGAGAACTAATTTAACTGTTTTTTGTATGCATTAAAATGTACACATTGTACATCTTTGATTGAGATAATCATTTCACTGAGAGGCACATTCTACAACCTAGTATGATGTGTAAGCATGTCTGTCTATCATCAAATTTGAAATTTTTCTCATGTCGGCCAAAATAAAAAAATAAAAATCTAAAAATAAAAACAATCTGTTTATATTTTTACATAGTTATTCAAATTCAACGTATATGATAAAATAACTATTAAACACATAAGATAATTGTATTGTAATATTTTTTCATATACGTTGAATTTTAATGGATCATAAATTTACCTACAACAAAAAATTACCACATTAAAATTCCAAATTTGGTAAATTTTTAAACATCTTTACTATTTACTAAAGTCAATATCATTTCATAAAATAAAATAAAAAGGTTATTTCAACACAAAGAATCGAAAACATTGCTCCTAAATCTTTTAATATTTCTTTTAATTAAATATTTATAAAATGGATCAAGGTAAACCATATCCTATGGATATATTAAATCTATAAAGACATAAATATTTCCAAATCAAAGTTGTAATATTTGATTTTTTTTTTATCATGCTATGTAAAAAATATCATTAAATCTAATATTAATATTAATATATTAAAATATTAATATTATAAATTTAATAAATTAGGGTTAATACAATATTAAATTTAATATAATATTAAATTTGTTATATTATAATATATATTAATATGTCATGATATATATTAAATCTAGATATATATGGGAGGGAAGAACAAAGACAAAGTGATAGAGATGGAGAGATACAGGGAGTGAGAGGAAGGGAGATACAGGGAGAGAGAGGAAGGATGAGAGAAGACTTGTGAGACATGAGGAGAAAGGCAAGAAGAGAGAGATAGGGAGAGGGAGAGATAGATATATGTGGAGGAAGAAAACATGTATTTTTGGGGAGGGGGCAGGTGAGTTAGAGAGACAAGGAAATAGAGATGGAGGGAGATATAGATATAGATGGAGTGGAGAGAGAGGGAAGAATAATTCTTGCACTGGATGCATTAATTTCAGTGTACATGGTTATTTCTAATCATATTTGATTTTTTACATTGAAGGTGATAAACTAAAGGACATGTGAGAGGAGGAATGAAGAGAGAGAGAAGCAGAGGAGTGAGAGAGGGAGAGAAGGGCAAGAGAGAAAGAGGGAGATAGAAAGATGGACGGGGGAGAGAGGGGGAGAGAGATAAGGATTGAGGGAGAGAGAGAGAGAGAGAGAGAGATAGAGAGAGAGAGAGAGATGGGAGAAGAGAGAGGGAGAAAAAAGAGATGGATTTGAAAGGGGAGAGAGGGAGGGAAGAAAAAACATACATACAAAGAGAAAAGTTGAGGGAGAGTGAGAGAGGGAGTGAAAAGCAAGATATGGAGAGAGAGAGAGTGTGTGTATGTTTCGGGGTGAGATAGAGAGAAAAAGAAGGAGAGATGGAGGGAGATATAGATGGAGGGGGAGAGATGGAAGAAGATTTATTGCACTAAACACATTGAATTCATGGTAGATGGTGATCTCTAATCCTATTTTATTGCTTGCACTAGATGCATTAATTTCAGTGTAGATGTTTATTTCTAATAATATTTGATTACTTGCACTAGTTGCATTGATTTCGGTGTAGATGTTGATTTCTAATCCTATTTGATTTCTTGCACTAGATGCATTGATTTCATTGTAGATGTTTTCTAATTCTATTTGAATTCTTTCACTAAATACATTGATTTCAGCGTAGATGTTGATTTCTAATTCTATTTGATTGCTTGCACTATATGAATTGATTTCAATGTAGATGGTGATTTCTAATTCTATTTGATTGCTTCCACAAGATGCATTGATTTGAGTGTGGATTGTTATTTCTAATCCTAATTGATTGCTTGCATTAGATGAATTGATTTTAGTGTAGATGATGATTTCTAATCCTATTTGACCGCTTTCACTAGATGTATTGATTTTAGTGTAGATGTTGTTTTCCAATCGTATTTGATTGTTTGCACTAGATTCATTGATTTCAGTGTAGATTTTTTCTAATATTATTTTATTGTGTACATGAGATGCATTGATTGGAGTCTAGATCATTATTTATGATTTGTTGTAACTCAATGTATGATGGTACATTAACTTAAAGTGATTGTATTAGCAATGTGCATTGGTTTCAATGTAAGCACAAAAAAATGATTGACAATTTGCATTGATTTTTTTGTTATAGTAATTCAACTTATTATTAATATTGGAGAGCAAGAGAGACAATGTACGATGTTTACTACAATAGTTCGAGTTAAAGAATTGAATGGTTTACAATCTCAACTATCCTTTTCATATAATCGATATGAAAAGATGGAAATGCTAACAAATAATTTAAATATTTTGTAAATCTAACCACTCATTAAAAAAAACAAAATTACATTATTTCTTGAATTTTGCAAAACAAACTATAGATAAAAAAAAATCGTCAAAATATTTTGAAGGAAATAAATTACTTCCAACATTAGCAATGAAACAAATGATTTCAAGAGTAATATTGATGCAATAAATTATTAAAACTACTCTTCATAATATATTTAGTAATACATGGAGGGAAACTATTAAGAATTATTAATTATCAAAAGTTGTGATACCTAAAATTAAATGAAATATATGTGCAGTATCAATGTTGCAAACTATTGACAACATTGTCTCATTTCTTCATCACCAACTAATTACTAACAGACAATTACATACACATATAGAAATATAGCACAACAAATCCAAACACAAACACACAAACCACTCAAAGCATCCAAACATAGATGTACAAACCTTTCAAGGTAAGCAACAAAAACAAAATTAAAGATGAGAATGATATAGTCATGTCAAGCAAAGAAAACATAATGTAAATTTCAAAGTGCCTAGATCCATCTAACTCTGGATCTATCATGCACCGAGAGGGATCAGGATCAAATCCCTCGAGGTGCGAACCTTTAATCAAATTCCACACTCCAAAAAGAAAGTTTGCACCTCAACGGATTTGATCCCCTCGACCCATGACACATCCGGAATTAAATGGATCTAGACTGGTTTAATATACAATTTATTTAGTTTCTAGTTTGATTTTGTTACAACCTAAGGATTCAGCTGGGGTTTACATCACTTGCGTTACCTTTCTCCTACCTTCTAGAAACTATCTTCCTCTTTTTTGTCCTTTTTCTTGTTCCTTCGCTATGGTGAAGGAGAGTTTTCGAATAGGTAGCCATATTCATGGCATCGTCTTTATTTGAAAGACACATGCTCGTAATGTAACGGATGACTCGTGATACTCCAGATCTATTGATTTTACGAGTGGCTGCGAGAGGTTCATGTGAATGCATATCCGGGCATATCCTACATGTCTCCTCCTTTTAGTGATTTATGAGATCTTGACAAACCAGAAATCTTGTGTTAGCAAGAATATGCAGACGCAAACTGGGGGCTCCCATATATTGTTCTTTCTATGGTAAGACTGCTCGCTCAGTCTAACGTGGGATGGAGGTTGGTTAAAGACGTGTTAAACTTCACGATTCTTTTTAATGATTTTTTCGCAGTCTCTTTTCCAAATATGTAGTAAACAAGTGGTATGGATTGCGTGAATCACCCGATTGCGGTTACACGATATCAACCAAAGCAAACCATTTGATTCCAACATGGCAGGTGGTAATATAGTTGATATTTTAAATTAAATATATTATTCTTTGATTTGAAACTCAAAAGGTTTGAATACTTTTCATATATCATCCGGATGATGTATTGAACCAGGAATATTCTTTTGACACCAAATCATGTCAAAGCATTTATTTGAAAATTAAAATTCCTTAGGATCAATTCGATTTATTTGAAAATTAAAATTCCTCAGGATCAATTCCATTATAGACCATTACTATTAATATCATGATAATAAAAAAAAATATTATAAAAAATATAAAATTATTTAATATTTCCATCGAAAAAACAAAAATTGCATATGAAGTTGTACTGCATAATTAGAGATTATTGCATTGTACGTGAAATAATTACGCCGTAAGGCGTTCCCTCTGAGAAAGATATCCCTAAAATGTGACGTGTGCGATCCTGAGCCATTGATTATGTGTTAGACGATTATGGTGTTTTCAGCCGTTGATTTAATATGTTTTATTTAGTTTAAAATGTCTTTTTCTCCACCGCGGCACACGAAACGTGTCTTTGTTTCTTCCCTGCATGACGGCCGCGTAGCGTTCTGCTTCTTACCAGAGCGGCCGTCTTGCGTAGCGTTTTGCTTCCTACCAGAACGACCGTTTCACTTAGCGTTCTGCTTCCCACCAGAACTTTATATAAGCACAGATTGTCTTTGTTTAGGCACAGATTTTCATCCGGAGGTAACCAGCTCCACACAAGGGTAACCAGCGCAGAACAGAGATGGTAATGATCTTCGCCCTCAGAGAGATTCGCAGCAGGCTTAGGGATTAAGGCTTTTTGTTTTTTTAGATTAGTTGAGCCATGTATTTATAACCATGAAATGGTGGTGGCTGGATTTGATCCCGCACCAAAGGATCATCATCATGAGGACCAGGCAGCTGAGATTTAATTCAAGGCAGCAGCAGCAGTTCCTGAGCCGTTTCAGAGTTCTCTACCGCTTTGGTATACTAGTCTTCTCTGAATTGCTTTTGCTGGCTTGTGCCATCGCTGGTGTATCGTCCTACGTTGGTCAGTGTTTTCACTAAGGGGTCACATTAATCTTCGCCCTCAGAGAGATGTGCAGCAAGCTTAGGGATTGGTTCAATAATTAAATGCCCCACCCAACCAATTTGTGTATTTATACTCGTCCATATCGTGTTTGAGAGACTTAGGCACGGACGATTAGACTGTCCCAAGGTGAAGCAGAAGCTGACATAGTGTGAGAGTCCATCAACCGCAAGAGAAAAGAGGTGAAAGTTTTATCATGGTGGGTATCAACAGCAAGAACAAGGTTGTCGTTTTGGTCGGAGCAGTTGCCATTTTTCTGGTATCTATGGAGATGATGGTGATGCAGGCAGAATCGGCCAGCATAAATTATGGAACAGTCACTTCGGATCTAATTCAGTGTGTTGGATATCTGATGTCCGGCCATGGGAATCCAACCCCTAGTTGTTGCAGAGGAGTGAAGAAGTTGGCAGGTCTGGCCACCACGACCCCTGCAAGGAGGGCAGTGTGCAGTTGCTTGAAGAGTGCGTATTCCCAATTCCCAAATGTTAAATCAACTGCTGTCTCTGGTCTCCTAGGCTCCTGCAGTGTTAATCTTCCCTTCAAAATTTCTCTGCAAACCAACTGCAACACGTACCTTCCCTTCCCTCCCTTCTTATGATTTTAATTTCCATGTACCGTTTATCTCTCTGACTGTGATTTTTCCATTCTGATTCTAATTTTGTTTTTCTTTTGTTTTCATTGGTTGCAGGATCAGTTGAAAGGCTTCTCGGTTATTGTTGCACTGCCGGATGCAAATATGCATATCTAGTACTACGTAGAATGTGGAGATAATTAGTGTAGTGTTATTATCTTCTCTATGTATGGTGATCACATTAATCTTCACCCTCAAAGAGATTTGCAGCAGGCTTAGGGATTAGGGCTTTTTGTTTTTTCAGATTAGTTGAGCCCTGTATTTATAACAATCAAGTGGTGGTAGCTAGATTTGATCGTGCACCAAAGGATCATCATCATGAAGACCAAGCAGCTGAGATTTAATTCAAGGAGTCAGCAGCAGTTCCTGAGCCGCTTCAGGGTTCTCTACTGCTTTGCTATACTAGTCTTCTCTGCATTGCTTCTACTAGCTTGTGCCATCGCTGGTGTATCGTCCTACGTTGGTTAGTTTTTTTCACCAAGGGGTCACAATGTCACATTAATCTTCGTCCTCAAAGAGATTTGTAGCAGGCTTATGGATTAGGGCTTTTTGTTTTTTCAGATTAGTTGGGCTGTGTATTTATAACAATCAAGTGGTGGTGGTTGGATTTGATCCCGCGCCAAAGGATCATCATCATGAGGACCAGGCAGCTGAGATTTAATTCAAGGTGGCGGCAGCAGTTCCTGAGCCGTTTCAGAGTTCTCTACTGCTTTTCTATACTAGTTTTCTCTGCATTGCTTTTGCTGGCTTGTGCCATCGCTGGTGTATCGTCCTATGTTGGTCAGTTTTTTCACCAATTCACTTGTCTTTACATAACAAGATAATCAATTGATCCAGAGTAAGCTTTGAATGTCTAGTAGACTGTATTTTGCAGGCATGGCACTTGCATTTCTCCTTTTCCCATTTGCATATATTGTCCCTCTATGACCTATTCATAATAACAGAATATCATATTTTTCTTTACGTCCACTAAAAACCATGGAGACCATGTAAGATTTATGAGACTAAGAATTCTCAAAACAGAATTGCATTTATAGTCTTGATGTATCTCGTTGCACGTCTAAATGTGGTAAATGCACACCATGCAAGCTTGTTCATGTGCCTATACCCCCAGGAACTCCTGTAAACCTTGCAGTCTGAAACAAAAAGGACTGGTGAACTTTTCAAAAGATATTAAGGTATAACCTAAATTAGTATTCTCTTCAACTCTTCTATCTACCACTACATTACTGTTTATTTATGATTTGATCCAATAAAATAATTTTTCATTTTTCATGAGTTACAGGAAAGAACATTAGATTTGAGTAGCAACGCCATGACAATGGAGCCTTGGATTACAGAATTGGTGGAAGGAGGTATCTGAGTAGGCTAGGCTCCTCCCCACCTCGTTGCACCTCTAAATGTGGAAAATGCACACCATGCAAGCCTGTTCATGTGCCTGTGCCCCCAGGAACTCCATTAACAGCTGAATACTACCCTGAGGCCTGGAGATGCAAATGTAGTAACAAATTATACATGCCCTAATCTTCAGCACCCAACTGATCTTCATGCACAAGCAGCTACAGTACATATCATTCATGATCACAGCAATATCTCTCTCTATATATATCTATATCGTTTATATACTCACTTGTAAGGTTTTTCAGGCCCTCAACAGCTCTCCATGATCTGGTACTAATAGCTTCTCTTGTAACGTGCTCGTCTCTTAGTTTTAATTATGAGTATAGTTCTTTTTGTCTGCGAATACAGAATTGCATTTATAGTCTTTGATGTACTCTATCTCAAAAAGAATGTCTCAACCTGCAATATGTCTCAACAACCTAGCATTTATATTGCTAGGACCTGTTGGCCTTGGTCAGAACCCAACAGACCTTTATTAGAACAATTTTTCTTGCAAAATTCCAATTGCATCTCACTATTCCCAATTGTGTTTTTCATCCATAGAACCTAATTACCATGATCAAATTCTTTGTAACGTTGATTAATGAATAGTTTTCTTTGCTCTGTGGCAATGGATCTCCCCATTTAATTCCCACTTCAATTTTTCATGTGAACCCGACTTTAATGTAGCAGAGGGACCCGACTTTATGAGGTACATGATTGAGTATCAAAATTTGAACAAAATAGGATACCTACACCATTAGCATTTAAACCCAAATTCATTTCCTGCCGACCCTTATTTCGAGTCATGGAAAGCTTCAATACATAGATTGTCATTGACAAAGATTCTGGTTGGGCAATTAAATGTCCCACCCAACGAATTTTTGTATTTATACTCGTCCATATCGTGTTTGAGAGACTTAGGAACGGACGATTATAATGTCCCAAGGTGAAGTAGAAGCTGAGATAGTGTGAGAGTCCATCATTCGCAAGAGAAGAGATGTATTGTTCCTCTGTGACCTATTCATAATAGCAGAATATCATATTTTTCTTTACGTCCACTGAAAACCATGGAGACCATGTAAGATTTATGAGACTAATAATTCTCAAAAAAAAATTGCATTTATAGTCTTGATGTATCTCGTTGCACATCTGAATGTGGAAAATGCACACCATGCAAGCCTGTTCATGCGCCTGTACCCTCAGGAACTCCTATAAAACTTGCAGTCTGAAACAAAAAGGACTGGTGAAATTTTCAAAAGATATTAAGGTATAACCTAACTACGTATTCTCTTCAAGAAATCTACCACTACATTACTGTTTATTTATGATTTGATCCAATAAAATAATTTTTCATTTTTCATGAGTTACAGGAAACAACATTAGATTTGAGCAGCAACGCCATGACAATGGAGCCTTGGATTACAAAATTGGAGGAAGGAGGTATCTGAGTGGGCCAGTCTCCTCCCCACCCCGTTGCACCTCTAAATGTGGAAAATTCACACCATGCAAGCCTGTTCATGTGCCTGTACCCCCAGGAACTCCTGTGACCCTTGCAGTCTGAAACAAAAAGGACTGGTGAACTTTTCAAAAGATATTAAGTATAACTTAATTTCATATTCTCTTCAACTCTTCTATCTACGACTACATTATTGTTTATTTATGATTTGATCCAATGACATAATTTTTCATTTTTCATGGGTTACAAGAAACAACAATAGATTTGCAGCAGCAATGCCATGAAAATGGAGCCTTGGATTACAGAATTGGAGGAAGGAGGTATCTGAGTGGGCTAGGCTCCTCCCCACCTCGTTGCACCTCTAAATGTGGAAAATGCACACCATGCAAGCCTGTTCACAGGCCTGTACCCCCAGGAACTCCTTTAACAGCTGAATACTACCTTGAGGCTTGGAGATGAAAATGTGGTAACAAATTATACAAGCCCTGATCTTCAGCACCCAACTGATCTTCATGCACATGCAGCTATAGTACATATCATTCATGATCACAGCAATATCTCTTTCTATATATATCTAAATCGTTTATATACTCACGTGTAGGGTTTTTCAGGCCCTCAATAGCTCTTGATGATCTGCTACTAACATCTTCTCTTGTAACGTGCCTGTGTCTTAATTTTAATCGTGTCTTAATTTTAATTATGAGTATAGAGCTTTTTGTCTGCGAATACAGAATTGCATTTATAGTCTTAATGTACTTTATCTCAAAAAGAATGTTTCAACCTGCAATATGTCTCAACAACCTAGCATTTATATTGCCAGGACCTGTTGGCCCTGGTCAGAACCCACCAGACCTTTATCAGAACAATTTTTCTTGCAAAATTCCCATTGCATCTCACTGTTCCCAATTGTGTTTTTCTTCCACAGAACCTAATTACCATGATCAAATGCTTTGTAACGCTGATTAATGAATAGTTTTCTCTGCTCTGTGGAAATGGATCTCCCCATTTAATTCCCACTTCAATTTTTCTAGTGAACCCAACTTTAATGTTGCAGAGGGACCTGATTATATAAGGTACATGATTGGGTATCGACATTTGAACAAAATAGGATACCTACACCATTAGCATTTAAACCCAAATTGATTTCCTTCCGACCATTATTTCGAGTCATGGAAAACTTAAATACATAGATTGTCATTGACAGAGGTTCTGGCTCGGCAATTAAATGCCCCATCCAACCAATTTGTGTATTTATACTCGTCCATATCGTGTTTGAGAGACTTAGGCACGGACGATTATAATGTCCCAAGGTGAAGCAGAAGCTAAGATAGTGTGAGAGTCCATCAGTCGCAAGAGAAGAGAGGTGAAAGTTTTATCATGGCGGGTATCAGTAGCAAGAACAAGGCTGTCGTGTTGGTTGGAGTAGTTGCCATTTTTCTGGTATCTATGGAGATGATGGTGATGCAAGTAGAATCTGCCGACATAAATTGTGGAATAGTCACTTTGGATCTGAGTCAGTGTGTTGGATATCTGACATCCGGCCAGGGGAAACCAACCCCTGGTTGCTGCAGAGGAGTGAAGAAGTTGGTAGGTCTGGCCACCACCACCCCTGCAAGGAGGGCAGTGTGCAGTTGTCTGAAGAGTGCGTATTTCCAATTCCCAAATGTTAAATCAACTGCTGTCTCTGGTCTCCCGAGCTCCTATAATGTTAATCTTCCCTTCAAAATTTCTCTGCAGACCAACTACAACACGTACCTTCCCTTCACTCCCTTCTTATGATTTTAATTTCCATGTAACGTTTATCTCTCTGACTGTGATTTTTCCATTCTGATTCTAATTTTGTTTTGCTTTTGTTTTCACTGGTTGCAGGATCAGTTGACAGGCTTCTCCGTTATTGTTGCACTGCCAGATGCAAATATGCATATCTAGTACTACGTAGAATGTGGAGTTAATTAGTGTAGTGTTATTATCTTCTCTATGTATGGTGATCACTTTTGTTGTGATCATGACAGGAATAATGTTATCAAATATGATGAGATTTAAATGAAATGTATACGGACTTATATCGTTGCGTTTATATGGAAATAATGGTTCATAATGTGTTTTTTTCTTCTTCATTTTAATTCTACTTTGTATCATTTTCTTTACTTTGTATCATTTATTTATATTTTGATGCTATATGTTTCATTTATTTATTCCTTTCACATTTGAAACAGAAATGATCGAAAGCCTATGCATCTGGAAAGTCCTTGTAGATAAATCCTATTTTCAGGGAAACCAACTCCTGGTTGCTGTGGAGGAGTGAAGAAGTTGGCAGGTCTAGCCACCACTACCCCTACATGCAGTTGCCTGGAGAGTGCGTATTCACTCTGGTAACAGCTGAATACTACCCTGAGGCTTGGAGATGCAAATGTGGTAACAAATTATACATGCCTTGATCTTCAGCACATGCAGCTACAGTACATATCATTCATGATCGCAACAGTATCTCTCTCAATATATATCTAAATCATTTATATACTCACTTGTAGGGTTTTTTAGGCCCTAATCAGCTCTCCATGATCTGGTACTAACAGCTTCTCTTGTAACGTGCTCGTGTATTAATTTTAATTATGAGTATAGTTCTTTTTGTCTGCGAATACAAAATTGCATCTATAGTCTTGATGTACTTTATCTCAAAAGGAATGTCTCAACCTACAATATGTCTCAACAACCTAGCATTTATATTGCCAGGACCTGTTGGCCCTGGTCAGAACCCACCAGACCTTTATCAGAACAATTTTTCTTACAAAACGCCCATTGCATCTTACTATTCCCAAATGTGTTTTTCATCCATAGAACCTAATTACCATGATCAAATGCTTTGTAACACTGATTAATGAATAGTTTTCTCTGCTCTGTGGCAATGGATCTCCCCATTTAATTCCCACTTCAATTTTTCATGTGAACCCGACTTTAATGTTGCAGAGGGACCCGACTTTATAAGGTACATGATTGAGTATCGACATTTGAACAAAATAGCATACCTACACCATTAGCATTTAAACCTAAATTCATTTCCTACTGACCATTATTTCGAGTCATGGAAAAACTTCAATACATAGATTGTCATTGACAGAGGTTCTGGTTCGGCAATTAAATGCCCCACCCAACCAATTTGTGTATTTATACTCGTCCATATCGTGTTTGAGAGACTTAGGCACGAACGATTAGACTGTCCCAAGGTGAAGCAGAAGCTGAGATAGTGTGAGAGTCCATCAGTCGCAAGAGAAGAGAGGTGAAAGTTTTATCATGGAGGGAATCAGCAGCAAGAAAAAGGCTGTCATGTTGGTCGGAGCAGTTGCCATTTTTCTAGTATCTATGGAGATGATGGTGATGCAGGTAGAAGCTACCAGCAGAAGTTGTGGAACAGTCACTTCGGATCTGAGTCAGTGTATTGGATATCTGATGTCCGGCCAGGGGAAACCAACCCCTGGTTGCTGCGGAGGAGTGAAGAAGTTGGCAGGTCTGGCCACCACCACCCCTGCAAGGAGGGAAGTGTGTAGTTGCCTGAAGAGTGCGTATTCCCAATTCCCAAATGTTAAATCAACTACTGTCTCTGGTCTCCCGGGCTCCTACGGTGTTAATCTTCCCTTCAAAATTTCTCTGCAGACCAACTGCAACACGTACCTTCCCTTCCCTCCCTTGTTATGATTTTAATTTCCATATACCGTTTATCTCTCTGACTGTGATTTTTCCATTCTGATCCTAATTTTGTTTTGCTTTTGTTTTCATTGGTTGCAGGATCAGTTGAAAGGTTTCTCGGTTATTGTTGCACTGCCGAATACGAATATGCATATCTAGTACTACGTAGAATGTGGAGTTAATTAGTGTAGTGTTATTATCTTCTCTATGTGTGGTGATCACTTTCATTGTGATCATGATAGGAATAATGTCATCAAATATGATGAGATTTAAATAAAATGTATACGGACTTATACCGTTGCGTTCATATGGAAATAATGGTTCATAATGTGTTTTTTATCTTCTTTTTAATTCTACTTTGTATCATTTATTTATATTTTGATGCTATATGTTTCATTTATTTATTCCTTTCACATTCCAAACAGAAATGGGCGAAAGCCTACCCATCTGGAAAGTCGTTGTGGATAAATCCTATTTTCAGGGATATAGAGATCTATTTTCAAGACTTTGTCCACACTCTAGCTCAGTTCTTAGAAGAGATGGGTGAATGGAATTTGGGTTAACTGAGCAATTCCAGTTTAAAACATTGATGATGAGGTTGGAGTCACTGAATCGCTGAATAGAACCCAAATTTTAGGGAAATGCAAATTCAAAGCAAAGAAAATAATTCATTAGCGGCCCATGATTATTTTTGCAAGAACCCTTGTATAAGAAGCACTTGCTAATGCCTTTGCCCACTTAAAAGAGGCCTCATGGCTTTGGATTGTTCTTGTCCATTTAAGGTCTTATAAAGGTCTTATAAAATTCATATAGTCCAATCTGAGAGGAGTGAGTAGTATTATTATCAAGTTTTTATCTAACCAAATGCCCCCACATGGACAAGGACAGATGAGCTCTTCCAGGCTTTAGAGAACATAGAAAAACAGATCATGGAATCATGCTTTAATAGTCAGTGCACATTAGATTAGACAATTAGGTAAGTCCAAATAGCATTCTAGTTCTTATTATGTTATAAATGTCCTAGCTTTTACGCATGTTTATTATTCCCTACGTTAGTGTTCCTTGGCCTTGATTTATAGTATATTGGAAAAGGTTATGAGATATTTTACAATCTTAAGCCCAATGCATGCCTTCTCATATAACAATCACATTATCCAAAATAAATCAGTTTGTCAGATAAATTTTGTATCTTTTGGGTGAATTATGTTAGAGTAGGTAGAATCTGCCATGCATAGCTTCTCTTCAAATCTTCTACATGTAACCTTAAATAACAATGCTCGAGATACTATCTATATCAATGAAATATGATCACATGATGTGTCACCATTGGCATACCACCCAACAACACTGCATTATGCAAATTGCTAGCAATAATAACTATGCTCAAAACACTGTCTATATCAATGAAATATGATCACATGATGTGTCACCATTGGCATACCACCCAACAACACTGCATTATGCAAATTGCTAGCAATACTATACTCAATGTAACCCCTATTTGACATTTTTTGTAAAATTATGGCCGATATGAAGAAATGAATCCAGGTAGAAATTCAATCTGTCCTATGAAAATGTCACTAACTATCCAGGTATGTTTTTGCTATGTATGCACCCTAGAATACACTGAATAGAAACAGATACACATCAAATATTGTACTAATCCCCTCTGCTTTTGCATTTGCCCATTTTTCTCTATCAAAAATATGCTTGTCACAAAAGGCAGGTAATTGCTTATGCTTGCAGCCACACTATTTTGTATGAGACCATTTTCAGTTAGCGTTACAACAAAGTCCATTCGAGAAACAATGGAAACAATTTGCATCTCTCACAACAAGTCCTTTCCCGGTGATCATTGGAATGAGCTTTGTGGCATTGTGGCAACGCCCTCAAATGTGAAGGTTCTTGGTAATCTGGATAGCTCATCTAGGCATTTGTTGATGATAAAAAATAAACACCAGTAAGGAAAGAAAATGGCATAAAATTTGGACTTCTTTCTTCTATGCTATTTTTTCTTATGTCATTTACATAAAACTTTGACTTCTTTCTTCTATGTTATTGTTTCTTATATCATTGCCTTAAGGCGTTTCCTTTGCAACATGTGGTGCAAATGCTAGTATATACTCAGCTCACAGTTAACTAATGAAAGCAAAGGCATAGTCGAAATTTAAGTAGGGCCGTCTTAAACAAACATGCGTAACAAAAAGAGACAAAAACCGTGGATTCACGGTGCGTGAGCCATCCAAGTCTCCATGGGGCTGTGACAAGAACTCTCCAATTCATTTGACAAAACTTAATTGAAATGTATGCTCAAGAAAAACAGAAAATCACATACCAAAAAAAAAATAATTCAGATTATTCATCAATACAAATGGTGGAAATATCCAAAAAAATGCACACACGTTGCAAAATTTCTAATACGTAGATTTCAAGAAATTCAGATTGCCTCCTTTCCTTCAGGCCGCTTATGATCTGAAGGTAGACTTATTGGTCTGTCGCTAATTATTGGTAACTTCGCACAGAACTGCGTCAAGGTTACACAGACTACTATGGCTCCCTAAATTATTAGTCAGAATCAGTATGAGGCCCAGACATTTCTAATAAGGTTTCTCTCCGATGTAGTTTCCCGGTGGAAAGTAATTGCACGTCATGAAAATCTGACCGTTGTAGCAAACAACCCTTGCACAGCCCAGGCTTCTGGAGTTCTTCCACACTATCTGCGTGTAGTGGCCACACATCTCATCTCCGATGCACGAATTAGTTGTATAGTCGTAGTACTTTTTCTCGCTCACCCAGGCAAAAACTGCATCGTAGGGCTGCCAATTCTTTCCACTTCCCCAGAATATGTTCTCCCCGTACGGACCGTACGAATGCCTCAGTGCACAGTCACTGCGCCTCTGCTCTGCCCACCACCGTGCATAACCAGCGACATTCTCATCCCATACCAGTGGTTCCTCTCCGAGCTGAGCCTTGCCTGGTTCTGAGGAACCAAAAACTGTTGGGCTAAACTGCTTTCGTATGCAGTTGTTTTGTTAAAACTGAAAACCTTGCGTGGTGGTGGAGGGTGCGGTTCTGCCGGCGGCCATGATGCATCCACAACAAAAGGAAGCAGCAGCAAGCAAAGCAGACTCATGCAGATGACAATATTTAAAGAGACTCTTATCATCGTTATGTGCATCGTTCAGTCAATCTGCTGTCCCAATTCGAATGAAATGCACTGAAATTCTCAAGGTACGCAGGTGCAGTTATAATACTACTAGAATCCTTGGAGATCGAGAATGTTGGTGGTGTCCGACAAGTGAGCGGACCCATAAAACTTCCATCCATGTTCGAACGTGGGTAACAGTCCAAACGATCCCTGAATCTTTGTAGGTACTCTGTATTGAACCTTATCGGTAGATAATTAAATCAGGATGTACAAATCGAAAACCAATAGCTCAAACCCAACGTGCATGACGTCCTTGCACGACGAGGTTTGTTTGTCCCCACTGACCTTTGATTCGACGTTGAGCCTACCTTCCACATATAAATCAGAATATAAGTCAATCACGAAATCGCTCGGCATCTATTGAGAATAAAGTATCTTCCAAGCAACCTTACACAAGTATAAAAATAATTTAATATATCGAAGTAATTTAGATTCCTCCTTATACTTCTGATCCGAAAGCTACATTAACTTCCCAAAACGAAAAGTAATTACTTAAAATTGCATGTTTTTCTAAGAATGGTAGTTACTAAAGAATATAGTAATATGTACAAGTTTTGAAATAACGTCAGTATATTATATTTCGCTCTATTCTAAATATTGTTATTCCAAAATGTACAATCAGATTTATAAAATTATGATATGTTTTTACAACAATATACATATCCATATAAGCATGAG
Source organism: Pinus tabuliformis (assembly GCA_031772625.1). NCBI lineage: Eukaryota > Viridiplantae > Streptophyta > Pinopsida > Pinales > Pinaceae > Pinus > Pinus tabuliformis. The sequence goes on from CM062818.1 coordinate 1,428,506,433, forward strand.
ATGTAGGTTGATTAGGGCTCTTCATCGGTTCATAAGTTGAAATCTCATTGGGATGAGTTGAGGATGAGAATCAATTTTTGGGGAATTAAACTTTCCTATAGAGCATTCAAGTTCAAATTTTATTGGAATTGGTTGAGGATGAGAGTCATCTTTTGGGGAATTAAACTATCCCATGGAGTATCTAAGCTTCACTCAGCATCACACAATTGTGATGATAACATTCCACTAATATATAAATGGTTGTTCCATCCAATGTTGCTTTGGCAAATAAAAATTCATGTCATTATACATGAAATGTAAAATTATAATTATAACTATATATGTGTGTATATGTGGACAAGGGGAAATAATCTTTTATTATTATGTTTTATTTAAACTAGAATATACATATTACAACAAAACTATAAATTTTACAATAATACTAAATTTTGGTAGGGAAACCTAACTAACATGAATGTATTAAAGATAAGTCTTTAAGGCTTCTTGATACAATCAATAAGAATTAAAAAGAAAAAAAATCATCAATAAATTAACCTCATTTATAAGCTTAGCACATCAGATGCCAAATTAAAATTATATGTGTGTGTGGGGAGATAATTTTGTTTCATTACATTATAAAAAATTAAAGTGGGGCAAGGATGGATAAATATCTATGGTCTTTCTCCACAACGGCAAGTAGGGTTCAACCCTAGCTGGTTGCTTTCATTCTTCCCCCCTCTCAGGTCAACCTCCCTCTTCATTGGTGGCACCCCTTCTTTCTGCAAGATAAATTCTTCCATTTACTTCTAGTTTTGTGCTTGGATTTCCTTCTCTAGCCTTGTCCTCTCCTTAGGCTCCCATGGAAGCACATAATCTCAAATCGCTCTTTGTTTTTGGTAAAGGTATTATCTCTTTTAGAGATGTGGTAAACTCTGGATCTAGTTCTCTTCCTCCCATTCATGTGGTACATGAAGCCTCTGCGACCAAAATTCCGATGGGGGTCAAGCTATTAGTAATGCATTGTGATTTTCGAAAAAAGCTTTATTTTGTAGATTCAATGGCCTCTGACCCTTCCTAGTTTACTTAGATCAGTGGATCAGAAGGAATGAGAAACCCCTTCTCTCTAATGAACTTAATATCTATCCTTTGGCTCGTGGTTGTTTGTGGTGATTTTTGAGGAGTTAGAAGACATTAATGATATTTCCAATAATGGCTTATGGTTTTAGGGTACCACTGGGCTTTTTATGTAGCCATGGTCCCCCCTTCAATCTTGTTATAGCTTCAATTTCTTATGCTCAATTTTGGGCTAGGCTTCCAAATCTTCCCCTACAAATATAATATGAAACAACATGAGTATTTTAGGTTTCTTTGCTATCTGGAATCTATTAAAGTGGTTGATTCCCAAGTAGTGGAAAAAATGAAGAAAGTGACGGTGGTCATAGTTGTAACCTTCTAAAATTCCACAATATTTTAGGGAGAATAATGACCACCAAGAGATAAGATAATTAGAGAAAGATGTTACACTAGGTGGGAAGAAAAGGGTAAGCATGGCTAGAGAGAAATATATGCTAAGGAAAGAAAAGGAAATATTTTCATATTTAAAAGAATCCTAGGTATTGATAAAATGAGGTAGACCTTAAAAACATGACGGTATTAAAAATATATTTGTGAAGGAAATAATTAAATACCATTAAGTCAAAACATTTAAGACATTAGAGAAGCCAGAGGCTTAAGGGGAGTTGTTATGGTCACAACTTACTAGTTGGGAGGAACATGCTTCTTCATATTATATGTAGTTGGTTTTTATTAGAATGAGCATTTTGAAAATAAGTTTCTACTAACTCCAGTTTGGAATATAGGTGTTGTATTAGAAACAAATAAATATTAGTACAAACACTAAGTATTTTTATGATTGCATGTAGTTGTTAAAAATAAATAAACCATGGATGTGTGTGGTTTTGATAGTAAAATAAATATAAGCACATATATTGTTTTATGGAAAATGAAATGTAGAATAGGTTCTCTCGGTTATGATAAATAATGGAAAAACAAGAATGAATTCCTTCTTTATAACAATGTGGAAACAAAGTGTCGATATTCTTGCATAGGAAAAGTATTAGTGTGGTTGTAATAGGAATAAAGAAAGGTATAAGTGTTAATTGAATTATCATATGCCCTTATGGGAAAAACCACGTAAGCTTAGTAATTTTTTCAATTTATATGGAGAATTACAAAATCGTTTACCTCCATATTCCACTACTACCTTGTATAAGTTATAGGGACAAATATTGTAGAACTATCTATCTGGGTTAAAGAGGAAGATATTCCACAACTACTTTGAATAATGTAGAAGCGGATGTTTAAAGCATGGGTTATGGTTAAGATTCAAAAGAAAGAATTAGTAATGGAATCCAAGACATTATGAAACACAAATAATTTCCCATAAGAAATATAAATATATCAATTAATAGAAGTCAAACATAAAAATCCGAGATGAAATATGTTTTGGAAAAAACAATGGAACCAAAATGATTTAAAGGGAAAAATGTATTTTAGAGTTCATTTAAAAGAAACATCAAACCATATATACAAACATGGTCTGGAAATCTTTTCTATCGATAAATTAATTCAGAATGTCTTAATACTCCAAAATGAGTTTCTTAGCATACTCTAGAGTTAAATTTAGTACTCTTTTTATAGGAAAGGGTAACAATTTAATATTGTAGAACCCTCGAAAAGCTAATATCATTACTAAGTATAGTTTATGAAAATAAATAAATTATAAGATAAGAGATATATCAAGCGATCGTTTGTACCCTTCAGTGACGTTATCCTCCACTATTTATATATAATTCAAGTAGAGGAAGTGATATGGGGGGTATTTATACCTGAAGAAGAATATTTAGTGTATCTTCGAGAAACCATGAATTAGGTTATAAGAACATAACTGACACAATAGAAAGAAAAGGATACTATTTACATTAATGCATATTCATATAAAAAAACAAAATAAATGAAAAACAAACCTTTGGATAGAAAGGATTTACATTAGAGAATTACCTAAAGGGTCGTTAATCAATTGTGGCTTTTGAATAATTTGTAGGGATATTAGGGATAGATAGAGTTCTAGAAAATATATGAGATTATAAGTTAAAACAGGAAGGTGGGTTTTACAGGGTTAGACCCTTTACTTAAGAAACAAAAAAAATGAGTGTTATAGAAGAATAAAAAAATCGCTAGGTGATCTAGAGGAAATAGAGAGGAATGCTCAGATAAATTATCATTGTTGATACATGGTAGAATCTTCCAAGCCTAATTAAATTGTCTTATCGATTTGATTTCTTCTTTCTTAAACAAGGGTTTTCTTCACTCTAAATCCTAAGAGTAATTTTCGGATTTCTCAGGCCATTTTCCATTGAAAGGCTTTGAGAGGGTACATTGAGAGAAACCCTTATTAAAATGAAAATTAATGACAAATAAATATACACATGTGATGGAAAAGAAGTTGATAAGAACATCGGACAAGACTTCAGATACATATGGTTTTGAGCCCACATTCTCTTTGGAAAGCCAAACAGGTACTAACCTTATGGAGGCTTTGAGCCAAGTATGCCCAAAATTAATGGTAGGGACCATATCTAAGAGAATACCTCCTAGACAAATCAATTAGTTTCAAGATTACTGCAACCAAATGTTGTTTGGTAGAATAAATTTCAAGTAACTAAGGAAATACTTGGAAAATTAAGAAAAATTGTTGTTTAGTGTGAGGTTGTTAAAAGAAAGAGGTTTTTGTACAACTTAAAAAAAATTAAGTATGGGGGTTTACGCAGTGCATTATAAAAAATTACCCTATTGAAATGATGTAAGTACACTAGAAGAAGAAAAAATTCCTCAAGAAACTGTGAGAAAGAAATTTACGGGAAAAGCCCTCTTTGAGAGGTAAAATGTAATAGTCGTCGAAACAAACAAATAAACCCAAAGTTTAGGTATCCAACCTAAGAATATGGAATATATAATGATAATCCTCATGGATCCCCTTGAGAATTTATTTCCCCTACACAATTCTAGATCAGAAAAATGTTTTTAGTTAGAAAACACATGGTGGATAGCTTGTAACATGAGAATTTGTTAGTTTGAATTGAACACTTTGTCTAAACCAATTATGTTGAAAACCTTGGAATTAGAAGTAACAGACTAACAGTCAAGGAAATAGATGATGATTTCCTGCTCTATACTATTCAAATAATTTCCAAAGTGAGGACTAGAGCTAAACAACTTTAATAGCTAAGGGAAAAAACTGTAGTGTTAAACCCTAGCTAGCATTGTGAGAACTTCAGTGTTCACAGGAAGATAAAGTTCCATATGGCTTGACCCAAAGGCATAGTCATGGTGTTTGAGAAATTACACCCTCCATTACCATAGAGCATTCACATTTACCAAATAAAGAAGAATTTGCAGAGTTGAAACCATAGTGGAAACCCTGACTACATGGCTAAACACTAAGTGAAATGCAAAGACAAATAGGGTAGTCATTCTGGCCAAATTACCCCATGAGAAACTATCATCATTGAAATCTTCTTGAAAAATAGGATGGTTCATCTTTCACAATGTCACGTGAGCTAGTAAGTGTGGAGAGTTGCATGCTAAACAGATTGACAAGGGACCATACCCTATGAACTCCATGTGTGGGCTAAGAGATGTAAGGGAGGATACGGTCTGAAATGACCAAGTAAATATTGAAAACAATAATAAAAGTGTGGAATTATAGAAAGATATGGATATCTTACTTATTATGGACCCCAAGGTTCAAAATCCATACCTTCCTGCAACATCTTATGTATATATAAGTTATTTTTCATAAGAGTTAGGAAAACAAACCATAATAAAAATTTTCTTCTATAATAATGTGGTCAAACCAAAATATACAAGAACATGTAATATAATGGTTTTTAATGGATGATTTTTTTGCCTATAAGTGTCAAGATTTAACTCAAGGTAGTACTTAAAAGAAATATAAAAAAGATCATAAAAGTAATAGATTGATCTATGTAATAGAAGAGAGGTCTTATTAAGGAATACCTTTTTTATACTATGACAACAATAATATGTCAATGGTTGATTGGTAAGGGAAAAAAATAAAAATATTTTTGTATGTAAATAGGAGGTACATTATATCTCTAGTACTTACCTTGCATCTTTTTTCTCACTCCATCGTTTTTTTTGAGCTCCTTCCAGGGAGGGTTATGTATGGCTCACCTTAGTGAAGTTCTGCTATGCCTTATCACAATCATCTTTCTCATCTCTAGTAGTGGAGATTCGGTTCCAATATTCTATGGTTTTGAAATTTCTTATCTATGTTCCATCCATCCCTCTACTTGGAAATTGTAGGCATGTTATTTCCATTTATATACTCATCATCTTAGAATGTAAGTTAGAATATTAGGTTGGAAGCACAAGGCAACAAAAATGTTGCCACTATCTCCTGCAAAATTCAAATGCTAGTAGAATTGCCTAGTTTGAAGATCTTAGGTTTGATGTAACAACCCTTGTGAATAAGTTTTTAAATGATTCTTATGAGTTTAAATTGGAGATACGGTTGGAAAGGAAAAATATAAAAAGTAAATATTTCATGAAAATTTCAATATTTATTGTTAATAAAAAGAGACTATTTAATGGATTATTGTTTTTGGAAATATATTAGAGGCTATCATGTCATATATTAAGATCCTAACTTCCACTAAAATAGTTGGAAAGAGTTATGCCCAAGAAGGGCCATAAAAGAAAGACAACAAAAGAGAAGAAAGATCCTCAATTCTTCCCATAGAGAGTATTATTGGCTGAGAAGACCACCAAAACAATACGTGGTTGTAGATAAATGTCATGGGTTGAAGTTGTATGAAAGAGAATTGATGGAGATAAAGGTACTCTGAACAAAAAGAAAGGTGCAAGTGGGAGAAAAAGACTAGACCTGAATCTAGAATTAGAAGGACATTTCTTGGGTTAAGGAGATGGAAGTTGTGAAATATTATTGAGTTGTTTTCTTAATAGGAAGGATCCTAGAGCTTGGGGAAACTACTAGAACTATAGTTCAATGGTTGGTAGGAACGTGGAAGCCTCTAATCTATTTCTAGGAATTATAGGTAAGAATATGACTATTTCTAAAATATGTATTAATTATGTATAGTATAAAGTTCAAAACTATGAATCTATTACCCTATTATGAATGTATGTTACCATTGTGTGTATTCATGTATTTGTATGGTTAATACTATCAATGATCTCTGTGGGAAAATATATACATTTCTCTTTGTAGGGTTTTATGTAGGAGGACTAGGAGTTAGTGATATAAAAATTGAAATAGGGTATCTTAAAATTTAAGCCTTAAATGACCTTTGACTATAGAATTTTGAGTGAGGGAACTCTAATTAAGAGCCCAAAATTGATATATATTGTACATGGGGATATAAAAATAGGGAAGCCAAAGAAATCTGGATATATTAGATATTATCAAGAAAGTAATAAATAATTACATATGAATAATCAATCTCAAATGGTTAGTGTATTTCACTTGTTTGTAATTTTGTATACATATCTAATTTGTAGAAAAAGGGAAAGAATTATAGAAAAAAAATATTCAATTGAATAAGATTAGAATTGGAGCCAATGTGGTTGTGGTGGAAGGGAGGAAAGCTCATCGACCAGCCAAGACATGTAGTCCTTCACTATAATAATATTAAGGCTCTAAAGAAAACCTTAGCTAGCAACTCATGAAATGAGTCTACCAAGCCTTCTACGAATAAGGAATTATAACATTGAGGCCATACAAGGTTCGATTGTAATCAAAATAAAAGTTATATGAGATAATTTTATCAACAATATACGGGAAATCATGATACAAAAAAAACACAATGATTTAGGTTATAGATGTCAGGTTTTTTTCCATATATCTAAGCACCAACTGCAAGGAAAAGTACACAAATTAAATAGGAAAATCCCTAAATTGTTACGTTTTTCCATTTTATAAACCCTTGTAAAGTTATATAGCTTGACGAGACAAGGCCAACCACATGAATAATTGCCTCTAGACCTAAATGAGGCACAAAGAAAGATGAGTACCTGGAATATCCAGAGCGAAAATGAATAACCCCACAAGCAAATGAAACTTGCTTGTGTTTTTTGAATGAAACCAAAAATATGGTCAAGGGATAACTTGAAAGCATGAATACCCATAGTCATACTTTGGGTCGTGAATAAATCTAAACAAGAATAATTATCAAAGAAATTTCATTTCAAACTAGTGTCTTACATTGGAGATGGCTAAGCTAAAATTTCTGTGCAATGTTGTTAAAACAAGAGCAAGGTTTTCACTTTGTCAATATACTAAAACTATAGAGAGAAACCCTATTAGTGAAATCCTTCTCATAAATGATAGAAAAGAGTATTGTTTTAAGTATCAGGTCTCTAGCCTAATAATTTTCTTGCCAAATAGGTCAAGAAGGGATGGTGGGACAACAATGACATAAAAGGTTTGTGTTTTCACGCATAAATCACCAAAACAAAGCCACAATTTCTCATAAAAGAATACAAACATAAAAATTAGAAGTCTAACCCTATGAAGAATCCATTCCTATAATTGCAACTAAGGGAATAAATAGAAAAAAATAAATAACAAGGAAGTATAGGGTCAGTATGGGCCTGGTTCAAGAATCCTACCTCTCTCAGTGGACATAGAATTTCTTCTCATAAAAATACTCAGGAAAATCAATATACATAGGAATCCTTGTAGATGCATGGCAATACCTTCTTTTTTCTTAGATTTTTCTCATGTTTGCAAAGCTCTGCTCTTAACCAAGTCCAAACAAAAATGACAATGTGGCAAAGGAGTAGTGGGTAGATGGTTACACTGATAGTACCATGAATCATTACTGATGTTGATCATTTTAGGGATGATCACCACTACTGACAAGGGAAAATCATGTGGTTAGGGTTTGGTCCAGCACGCAGACTCCTACCATGTGGATCGATCACATGGACCATCTCTCGTATAAACTTTGCATTAGAATAATGCACCACGAGGGAACTTCCACTATTTATTTAATTAAGAAAATTACATATATGTATATAACAACCCACAATATTATACTAAGGTAGATGAAGTAAGAATGAAATATTAGACTCAAAGTATAGTTATCGTAAAACCATCACAATAATATATGGTGCATGGTAATATATGTTGGAATAAGGAATTACTGAGGGGTCAATTAGTAATTAATTCTTTTTAACTTTTAATCACAATTCTTGTTTTGTCTTTTTACTTAGAAATTAGTCATGTGAACACTCAAAACTAAATAGATAAGCAACAAACTGAATAATTCACATGAGCACAGATAATTAACATGAGCAACATACATATATGGACATAGATATTTAACATGGAAACCCAAAAGGGAAAAAACCAAAAATATGTTTGATATTATTATATAATCTTATCTCCTACCTAATTACATCAATTTCTTTATGGGAACCATGTTATGCTCTTGACCTGCAAGAAGATACCAGAATACCAAATATGCGAAGAAATATACCCAGAGCACAAAACAATAAGAAATAACAACAAGTATTTTATTATTCGGAAAGGAAAGAAATGTTCACTTGCCTCTTCGAGGGGGCAACCTCCAGTAGAGCTGGGCTCAATTACAAAATAAGACATGATGCTCCTCAAGGGGAGTTTCTATCCTTTATATAGGATTCATACATGCAATACCATGGGTCAATACCATGGTTCTTATTAATACCATCTATGTAATAACAGGGCCCATTTGCAACTAACTATGGTCCCTTCTTTAAATGTGGGTCAACCAGTTACAATTATTAATATGGGCTTTATTGACTCTTTACTTAACTATAACTATGACTCAATCCTATTACATATATAAGGGGGTTAGGGTTGGACCCTAACATGCCCTCCCCCAAAAGAATAGCCTTGTCCTCAAGGCTGAAGCTGCGGAAACTACTAGAGGACAATGGCTGGTTCCCAGGTTGCATCTTCCGGAGAGGTGTCTTTCCACTTGATGAGGACTTCCTTGATTGTGCAGTCATGCAAGTGCCATTCTCGTGTGTCAAGAACCTGTTCAGGTTGGAGCCAGATTGACCCTTCTTCATCCAATTTAGGTAGACTGGTTTGAATTTGGAAATGGTTCCCAATCACTTTCTTGAGGCATGAGACATGGAAGACTGGATGGATTTTTGCAGTGGGTGGCAAAGCTAGCTTGTAGGTGACTTCTCCAATGCGCTGAAGTACTTGATACGGTCCATAGAATTTTGGAGATAATTTCTAACAACCCTTGTCTTTGAGTGATGTTTTCTTATATGGTTGTAGCCTCAAAAATACCTGATCCCCTTCTTGAAATTGGCATTCTGAATGATGTTGATCTGCCTGTTGCTTCATGCGGTTTTGAGCTTGATGGAGATTCTCTCTGAGGTGGGCCAGCATGGTCATGCGGTTCTGAAGGAGTTGATCCACTACTTGTACCTTCGAGCATCCCTTAATATAAGAAGTAGGTGAAGGATGGAGTTGACCATAAACTTCTTCATATGGAGTCATTTTGGTGGTGGCATGATATTTGGTGTTATACCACCATTTGGCTAGAGGTAACCACTGTACCATAGATGTTGCTTTTTTGAAGTGAAACACCTAAGGTAGGTCTCCAGAAATTTGTTGACTGCTTCAATTTGACCATCAGTTTGGGGATGATAGGAAGTATTGAGTTGTAGTTGGGTACCTTGTAGCCTGAAGAGTTCTTGCCAAAAGTTACTGGTGAATATCAGGTCACAATAAGACACAATGGAAGTGTGCATGCCATGCAATTTGAAGATCTGGTCCATGAAAGATTGAGCTACCAAAGTCAATGTAAAAGGGTGGGGTAGGGTGCAAAAATGATCATACTTAGAAAGTTTGGTAGGGTGCAAAAATGATCATACTTAGAAAGTTTGTCCACAACCACCATGATGACTGACTTGTTTCCTAACTTTGGAAGACCCGTAATGAAATCCATAGAAGCCTTCATCTAGATTGAGGCTGGGATGGGCAATGGCTATAATGTGCCTGGGGATTTGACTATTTCTCCTTTGTGGCACTGAAATATGTCGCACTCAGCTACAAAAGTAAGAATGTCCTTTTTCATGCCTATAAAAAAGGATGAACGTCGAGTGCAAGCATAAGTCTGTTCAAAGCCTGAATGGCCTGTAGTGGGAGATGAGTGCAACTTCGCCAAAATGCGGCTTTTGAGGATGGATGTTGGTGATATCATGACCCTGTCCTTGTAGCGAAGAATCTCATCCTACCAAGAGTAACCTGCTGTGGAATTTGGATCTGTCTGCAATTGATTAATGAGTTGGGAGAGGAAAGGATGTGAAAACCATTCCTTGCAATCTTCTTCAATCCATTCTAGAATGGGAAGGGAGATTGCGAGCGGGGTGCTTTCCTCCTCAAATTGGTGTGATAACGCATCTGCTACAACATTTTCATGCCCTTTCTTTTAGATTATCTCATAATCATATCCCAGCATTTTGGCGAGCCATTTATTTTGTCGTGGCGAGGATAGGTGTTGCTCTAAAAAATATTGAAGACTTTGATGGTCTGTGTGGATTTGGAAACACCGCCCCAATAAGTATGGTCGCCAGGTATCCACTACATGTAATATGGCCATCATCTCCTTCTCATAAGTAGATTGCCCCAGATTTGTTCCACTTAGTTGTTGGCTAGTGAAGGCCAAGGGTCGACCTTCCTGCATTAAGACTGCCCCAATACCCGTACCTGAAGCATCACATTCAATCACAAGAGATTTGGTGAAGTCAGGGAGTGCTAATACGGGAGTGGAACACATGGCATGTTTGAGAGCTATAAATGCCTGTTGTGCTTCATTATTCCAGAGAAATGATTTTTTCTTGAGGAGGTGAGTGAGGGGTCTAGCAATACGACCATAATTGCGTACAAATTTGTGATAATATCCCTTGAGACCCAAAAATCCTCTCAAGCTCTTCAGGGTCTTGGGTTGAGGCCAATCCTGCATTGCTTGGATCTTTTTGGGGTCCACCCTGACACCTTCACGCCACACAATGTGGCCCAAATACTCAACTTCTTCCATGCCAAAAGAGCACTTGGACATCTTGACAAATAATTTATGCTTCTGGAGTAGTTGCAAGAGAAGATCTACATGCTGAAGATGTGTGGCCCAGGTGCAGCTGTAGATGAGGATGCCATCAAAGAAAAAAAGGACAAATTTTTTGAGATATGGTTTGAGCAGGTGGTTCATGAGGCTCTGAAAAGTGGATGGGACATTACAAAGACCAAATGGCATGAACAGGAACTCATAATGGCCTTCATGAGTTTGGAAAGCAGTATTTGGAATGTCTACTTCTTTCATGCAAATTTGGTGATAGCCCGACTGAAGGTCGAGCTTAGTAAAGAATTGAGCCCCATTTATTTCATCCAGAAAATCATCGACAACCGGGATGGGAAATTTATCTTTGACCATCAACTTGTTGAGGGCCCTAAAGTCTGGACACATACGCCATTCCCCATCTTTCTTGATCACCATGACCACAGGTGATGAATAAGGACTAATGCTAGGACAAATGACACCTGGTTCCAAGAGTTCCTTGATGATTTTTTCAATCTAATTCTTTTGGGCAAATGGATATCTATATGGGCGCACACTTGGTGGTGGTGCTCTTGGGACCAAAGTAATGCTATGATCATGTTCCCCTCTCGAGGGTGGAAGCTCATGAGGCTTGTCAAAGACTAGTAGATGGCTATTTAAGATCTATTGCATCTCAGGATGAATATGAAGAGAATTGGGTTTGAAGGCCTAGATGGTATTAAATTGGGCTATAACTCCATGGTGGCCCTTTTTTAACAATTTTTCCATCCTATGTGAGCTAATGATAGAGGGTTCACTCGCCTGGAGTCCCCAGAGGGTATGTGTGTGGTTTTTCTGCTTAAAGCTCATATATAACTCTAGGAAATCCATTGTAATTGGGCCAAGTGTGCGGAGCCATTCAACACCCAAGACAATGTCACACCCTCCCATGTGTATGGCAAACATCTGGGTCTTTAACTGATAATCCCCAATTTGAAGTTTGACATTTTCACAGCGGCCTTCACATTTCATTGTCCCCCCATCAGCGATTTGGACCTGGAAGTTAGAGACTACTTTGACAAAACAATTCATTACTTCTGCGACTCTTTGATGGATAAAGTTATGCGTACTGCTACTATCAATCAAGACTAATACAGGGTGATGCTTAATAAGACCTCTAATTTTGAGAGTTTGGGGAGAAGAAATCGCTGCCAAATCATGAAGCGAGATAACTGGTTCTTCAGGTACATTGTCCGTTGGTTGTCCTCATCTTCCTCCTCCGGTTCCTCAAGTGGTGGGGCTTCCTCCGATGAACTGTGAGCAGTAGCATCAATTTGAATGAATTTGGGCTCCTTGCATTTATGCCTAGGGGAGTATTTCTCATCACAGTAGTAACACAATCGTTGATTTCTTCTTTCCACCATTTCCGCTGGTGACACCATATGAACCTTGAGTGTTTGGGTAGTGCTTTGAGCCTGGGTGGGGTGACCCTTGGCTATGAAATTTGGGCAATTGGACTGGGCCGCTAACGCACATTCTACTTCATGAGCTATCTTGTAGCATCCAACCATGAGGTTGGGTGTTGCAGTCGGACGTGGGTTTGTATGGCTTCTTTGAGACCACTGACAAAACATTCCAAGTAGAACTAATCATGTAGACCTCCTGTGCAAAAGGCTAAGGCTTCAAAGGCTGTAATATATTCGTTCACTATTTTTGTCTGTCGGAGCTTAGTGAGATGACCCAAAAAGTTAGATTCATGGTCAAAGCAATCCATAAGAGCTTTTGCGAATGTCTGCCAAGTCACAAGCCTTCCATAGCAATGTTGATGCCATTACCACCATTGCCATCTTTCATTGTCCAAGTACATGCTACCACACTAAGATGAGTTGCATCATCTCTAATGTGATTCGGTGTGAAATATTGCTCCATTTTTTCTAGCCATGTGGCCGGATGAGAGCCATCAAATTTATACATGTCCAACTTGGGTTGTCGCATCTGGGACTATTGGTGGTTTCCAAAGAGGTGAAGAGAATGGCTAGACTCGCCCTCAATGTTTCATTGAAAGCATATGCCTTCGTGTGTTCCTCTGACTTGCCCTTTGTGAGTGTCTCAGCTAAGGTCTTGAGCGACGATATTACTGCATCCAACTTTGTTTCAAGGGTGTCAGTCTTCTCATTGGCCATAGCTTGAGCTCTAGTTTGTACCATGCACCGATCTGGTGCACTTAAAATTTGGGACCACCTGAAATTTTTGACACTAACAAGTGAATGGTACCACCTTGCTCAGCTCGTCGACCTGATTCTTATGGGCTAAGTCCCCTAGAAGTGTCTCAGGAGGGTCTCAGACTTTTTTTTTTAACTCTGAAAAGAGTTTTACTCGTCTCTTAGGAATACTACAGTAGCCGAATCCCAGAAAAGTCAATTCTGCCCAATGTCCTGCGAGAATCACGCCCAAGTATAGGGGCCCACACAAATAGTCTGATCTGTCAGCTAACCCTCAACTGTAAAGTATGAGTAGGAATGTGGCAGTGATTGAACCCCTGCTGCTAGATTTGAATGGCGGATCTAATTGTGGCAACTGCTACCAAACCCAATGGTTAGATCTGAATGCCAGATCTGATAAATATGATTGGCAAATTTGATAGATATGAATGGCGGAACTAATTGTTGCGGCTATGACAGAACCCCACCTGCTAGATCTGATCTGGCAAAGATGATGTGTGATCTAGAGAGAGACCAAGGAACTATGGTCTCAAGGAGTGTCAGGTGCTACAAATCGCAATATACATAAGGGTCTGACAGTATTACTCGGCCCAATATTTCAGGGCACTGACGAAGGAGGATCAACCGTACCCTTAGCCATACAATCGGACTACCCTATTGTACCCACGAGTAATCTCCCCAAGTGTTGTTCTCGGTGTACTGTAGTAGTAAGACAGCCGACAGTTTATCTATGGCAAGGTTTCAAGGGAGCCTAGGGGGCTTCCAATATACCCAGAGGGTACTTGGAAGATACTTCGTGTGCGGTTTTGTCTAATGCGCTACTACTCGAAGGGGTACCCACAGGGGTTACAAGGGAGTCCAACAAGTGTGACCACCTCTTGTATTTCTTGCGTGTATGTCACCCCAAATCCACAGGTTTATGCGCTCAACAATAGGTCTCATGGTTTAAAGACATCGGAACACGTCTCTAGCCAAATTTTTTTTGCTAAAAATGGAGATCCCATCGGCCCTAGGAAGTGATCTGATACCACTTGATATTCTCTTGCCCTGCAAGAAGATACCAAAATACCAAACATGTGAAGAAATATACCCAAAACATAGAACAATAAGAAATAACAGTAAGTATTTTATTATTTAGAAAGGAAAGCAATGTTCACTTGCTTCTTCAAGGGGGCAACGTCCAATAGAGTTGGGCTCAATTACAAAATAAGACATGATGCTCCTCAAGGGGAGTCTCTATCCTTTATATAAGATTCAAACATGCAATCCCATGGGTCAATACCATGGTTCTTATTAATACCATCTATATAATACCATTTCCCATTTGCAACTAACTGTGGTCCCTTCTTTAAATGCGGGTCAACCACTTACAATTATTAATATGGGCTTTATTGACTCTTTACTTAACTATAAATATGACTCAATCTTATTACATAAATAAGGGGGTTAGGGTTGGACCCTAATAAACCCAGTCACATGAGGCTTCAACTACCTCCAAATTACTAAGTCAAAAATTTCCAAGAGGCTCCAACCTCTTATAAATGTAGGCCATAAATTTCTTCAGCTAAATGTCCTATTTTTGATACAATCTTTAGAGTAATAATAGTGGCCTACCTTTATTACATAAAATCATAAAGAACCTAGGTTGATGTCTCCTTTAAATCCTTCCTCCATGCTCTATCCACACATTTAGCTGGCCCCTACTCTGAATTGTCAGCTCTACTACAAACCTTATTTTTCACTTCACCTCCTCAACATAAGCACCCCTAAATTTGCACTCTACTAGCATGTGCCACAACTCTACACTTTGTTCTCATCCCACATATAATCACCGCATTCTGATCTCAACCTAGTGTCTTAAACAATCACATTCTATCACTTAGACCCCCCAAAACAACAACATCACACCCTCAACACTTTTGTCACACTCTCTAACTCAATATTTCAGAGTTTGTGTTCCTCTCCTACACATAGAATGATGTAGTCTATCAACTCATCATTCATCCCACACATGCTTCAGTATGGTTCACTCATATTCAATAAAGAACATGAGTATGGGTACTCTTTACCAAATCACATGGCACTGTAATACTCTCTAGATATGTTAGCATGAGTGATTTTAGTTACACAACGTTGCCCTCCTTTCTTATCGAATCATTTGTTGTATAAAGAGTATGATCATGGATGGTTCTCTCATGGGGGCTTCACTTAGGAAGCAATACCATTTGTTGTATAAATAGTATGATCAGGGATGGTTCTCTCATGGGGGCTTCACTTATGAAGCAATACCATATTACGTGCATTTATATTGGGCGATAAATAATGAAGAAAATCTAAAATAATATTCTCATGGGGGCTTCACTTATGAAGCAATACCATTTGTTGTATAAATAGTATGATTAGGGATGGTTCTCTCATGGGGGCTTCACTTATGAAGCAATACCATATTACGTGCATTTATATTAGGCAATAAATAATGAAGAAAATCTAAAATAATTATATTCACCATATAATAGGGGCTAAAAAGATATTTTTTAAGGTTATTTTATAATATATATATCACAGGGTAATTTTTGTTCCATCTTTTGGCCAACCAGAGGAAACAAATTAGGTGTGGGATGGAGAAATATCGGTATTAAGAGGAGGAATGTTTTTTCCTCTTTGAGTCATTGCTACCGCTACCTGCTCTACAAATTGGCCTCCCAAACCATTTCTACTATTCGATTTAAGCTTGGATTACATATGAATTATGGTCAGAGTGTTATCAAATGCACAGACTTTCAACAAAAGGAGATGAGCTCTTTACAAGCTATGATGAAGTTCAAGAGAGCTTCGATGAAATATGATACACGAGAATATTCTTAGAGGTAGCTACACCAATGGGTTTGAGAATCCATCTACAATTCAATAGGGGAGGATAATGTTGTTTTGCAAGGGTCTTGATGCGGTATAGCAGACCAAATCTGGAATGGGCAAGAAAAGCAACGTTTTGTTCTCGAAATCTGTAGCAACTCGCCTATTGCTTGACGTGTTTTCTTCCCACCCAAGATCTTGGGAATCAAATCTAAATTGTTATGTGCAGATTACTTTCAGGTTAAAGTTCATGCCCGGGTAGTTAGAATTAGTGTTTGTGGTGATCAAAATATACTTATGAGTGGATTTAATGTTGTTGTTGGAACCCCAAGCCATGTGTTTGACATGTTACACAAGAACTCTCTTTGCCTTGACTACATCAAGATGACTGTGTTCTATGAAGCTGATGAAACTCTTTCCAGGGGTTTTAAGAACAGGATCTATGATTTTTTTCTTTTTTATTAAGAGCATGGAAGATTTCCTAAAGAGAAAAGCAAAGGACTGATGGTTGTGGAATAAATCATTGAGCGAGTTGGAGACATGGATCTGAATAGGCGAAGATTGAACCTTTGAGAAAGAATAAGAAGAAGAAATTGAAGGAAAAAAAAATGCAGGAAATAAAGGAGAAGAGACAACTCGAGAAGCCCTCGGAAGAAGAAACCCCATAGGAAACCGAGAAACCTTAGGAGCCCACAAAACTTGAGGAGACTGAAAATGCCAATAAAAATTGGACTGCTGTATCGGATTGGGACACCAAAAATCATTTTCAATCTACCGATTGTTGGGAACATTCACCAATATATAAAATTTCCTGAACCCTTGACTAAAGGGGAGCATCTACATCTCGTAAATATCAATCTGCAGCATAAGGTGTTGGAAATTTCTGGTAATTTCAAACAAATATTGAACAGAGGAAATACTCTGTTTCTGCCACAGGATCTTTTGCACAGGGAAGCTTAAAAAAATTTCTGAGCAGAGCAAAGTTTCTCAACCAAAATAAACTTGTATTAATTTATAAACTGTCTGGTACAATTTTCTTCCTCTCACTCAGAGGGATTCACCAAAAACTTTCACCAAACAAAATACTTTGTCTCTCTTTTACAAATGATTTTTACACTGCTGTGTAAAATCTTCATTCACATTTACTACTGTAAAAAAAAAAAAGGCTTTTACATTTACTGCTGCAAAATAAAAAAAATTTACATTGATTTACTGCTGTAACAGCAATCCTTCACATTCACCCCTGTGTGAAATTTTCATTACATTCAAGCAGCTGATCATTCACATTACATATTCAAAAAAAAACAATTACATTTATGCTACTGCGCCACACCATACATTTCATTTCAATGCATTTCAATGCATATGCTCCACAATTTTATTCGCACTGCTGTGCGTTGGATTTCTTGTTGTTTTCTTTGCTGCCGCGAGCCCTCTTTTCATCCCCTGTTATATTACACACTCTTTCGCACTGCAGTGCTCTATGTTTTTTTTCATCCCCGTGTGCAATACCATTAAAAGGTCAACGCCTCAAAACAAAACATATCACATACGATACCTTACCCATACTTCCGTAAATTTAAAAAAAACAATAAAATTAAAAACGTTTACCAACTTTTACCTATGACTATGACAGTGCATTAAATAAAAACGGCGGTAAAAACAAAAACTAATGTTCTGGCAGGTTGAATAAGATCTATGTCTGTTGACCTGATCGGACGCATTTCGCACACCAAACTCACACAAGCCAAACGATGTTTAATGTCCGGGGAATTGGTGGTTTCGAAGTTGTACACTGGACGCGTGTCAATTGATCGGGGTGTTCGGAGCCCTTCTTACAGATACCGCTTTTGCCAATAGGTGGTGCGGGGAAGTCTGGGTGGCTTTGCCAAAACCACGCTGCAATAAATGTGCGGTTGAAATTAATATTTCAACACTCCCCTTTAATTTCAACTGTTGGGTTATCAGTCATACCCAGACATTTCCTCAAAAATTCAAAGCTTTTATTGTCCAATGGCTGTGTCAAAATGTCTGCAACCTGTTCCTGAGTCCTGCAATGTTGTAGAACAATTTCTCCATTGCTCACCAATTCTCTGATGTAGTGAAACCTTGTGTCAATGTGTTTTGTTCTCTTATGAAACACGAAATTCTTGGATAATGCAATAGCTGAGCTATTGTCACAAAAAATCACCGTTGCTTTTGCCTGCTCTTGGCCTAAGCTCCTCAACATTCTTCTCATCCAAACTGCTTGACATGCTGCTACTGTAGCTGCCACATATTCTGCCTCTGCTGTAGACAATGCTACAATGGACTGCTTCTTAGAAGCCCATGAAATGGCTCCTGAACCCATGTGAAAAACATAACCGGAAGTGCTTTTCCGATCATCTACACTTCCAGCCCGATCACTATAAGTGTATCCAACCAAATCTGAATGTTCTGAGACATTATATAAGATGCCAAACCTTTTAGTACCTTTAACATACCTCAGAATTCTTTTTGCTACCTGCCAATGTGCTTCCTTTGGCCTCTCCATGAATCTGGAAATTAAACTAACAGCAAACATTATGTCAGGCCTAGTTGCAGTTAAATACATAAGGCTGCCAACTATGCTCTTGTACAAACTAGGATCAAATTCCTTGTTGCTGTCCTCTTTGCTGAGTTTTAATCCCATTATTGTGGGAGTGATTGCTGCCTTGCACTCTTGCATATGGAATCTTTCCAACACTTCATTTGCATATTTTTCTTATGAGATAAAAATTCCATTTTCATTTTGATCTACTTCTATTCCTAAGAAGTATCTCAGCAAACCCATGTCAGTCATTTCAAATTCCTCTTTCATGACTGATTTGAAATTTTCAATGAGGTAGTCATCATTACCTATGAAAATCACATCATCAACATACAACACTACAATTAGCAATTTACCATCCTTTTCTTTGACGTAGACAGTGGGTTCTCCCTCACATTTGTCAAATCCATTTTCCAGTAGATAGGAATCTATCCTACTATACCATGCTCTTGGCGCTTGCTTCAGCCCATAAAGAGCTTTCTTCAATCTGCACACTTTGCATTCTTCACCTTTCTTCTCATAGCCTAGAGGTTGTTCAATGTAAACCTCTTCCATTAACACTCCATTTAGGAATGCTGACTTCACATCCATTTGGTAAACTTTCGACTTGTTTTGTGCTACTATGGACAGCACTGCTCTCACCGTTTCCATTCTTGCAACCAGTGCGAAAGTTTCCTCATAATCTCTCCCATACTGCTGCTTGTATCCTTTGAAAACCAGCCTTGCCTTGTGTCTTTCTATCTTGCCTTCATCATTGCACTTGGTCTTGCAGACCCATTTGACTCCAATGACTTCTTTACCTTTTGGTAGCTCAACTAAATCCCATGTCTTGTTTCTTTCTATGGCATTGATCTCCTCATCCATAGCTTCTATCCATTTCCTATCCTTAATTGCATCTTCGAAATGAGTAGGGTCATCAACATGAAAATACAAAGAAAACAAGGAATTCATTCCTTCATCATAAATATCACTTAAATTTCTGAATTTCTTACCTCGTTCATTTGGTGTACAAGTGCTTGAAGATGCACTTGAATTTCCTCCTTGTGGTGTGCTTGGAGAACCACTTCCATTTCTCCTCAAGGGTATCTCTTGCTGTCCTTGTGTTGGCGCTACTGTTTGGGGATGTATTTCAGCCATCTCCTCTTCATCTTCATCATGAGACAAATAGTTTTTAACATTCACTGTTTTCTCTATGCTTCCATCCCAAGCTTCCTCCTCAATGAACTGAACATCTCTGCTCACAAAGAACTTCTTCGTGGATGGGATATACAACCTGTAAGCTTTGGATTCCTCACTGTATCCAATGAAAATACATTTCTCCCCTTTGTTGTCCAACTTCCTCCTTAGTTGATCTGGAATGTGTGCATAGGCAACACATCCAAAAAATTTCATGTGGGTGACTCCTTGCCTTCTCCCACTCCATGCTTCTTCCGGCACTTTGTTCATCACTGCTTTTGTTGGACACTTATTCAAAATGTACACTGCACAATGTACAGCTTCAGCCCAATAATCATTTGGCAAATGCTTTTCCTTCAACATGCTCCTCGCCATATCCATAATTGTCCTGTTCTTCCTTTCAACAACTCCATTTTGCTGCGGGGTGTACGTAGCTGTAAACTGCTTGTGTATTCCATTTTCTCTACAAAACTGTAGGAATTCCTTGGAGATATACTCAGCTCCTCTGTCAGTTCTTAGAAATTTGATATGCAACTCACTTTGGTTTTCCACAAGTGCTTTGAAATTTCGAAATTTTTCAAACACTTCACTTTTGTTCTTTAGAAAATAAGCCCAAGTCTTTCTGGTGAAATCATCAATGAATGTTAGAAAATATTGGCTGCCTGCTAGTGATGGAGTTTGCATCGGTCCACATAAGTCTGAGTGGACAATCTCTAAGGGTGCTTTTGCCCTGATGCTTTTCCCTGATGGAAAACTTTCTCTGTGTTGTTTACCCAATATGCAACCTTCACAAAGGCTGTTCGGTTTCTCTATCAATGGTAATCCTCTTACCATTCCTTTCCTACTCAACAGGTTAAGACCTCCAAATTTGAGATGCCCAAATCTCAAATGCCACAACCAATTTTCATCCTTTGGTACGCTTTGGAAAGCCTCTTGGGCAACTGCTGCAATTACTTCTTTGTTTTTCAAATCTGCCCTTATTTTGAGAGGGAACATCTTGTTCCTTGTCATCTTTACTTCAACAATACATCTTTTGCTGGGTGCTCTATCCATGATGGTGCATACATCATTCTCAAAGAAGACATTGTACCCCTTTTGAACAAGCTGTCCAATGCTCAAGAGGTTACATCTCATGCCAGGAACATAATAGACATCTGCTATGGTTTTCCTTTCACCTTTCTTTGTAAATATTTTTACCTCTCCTTTTCCCATAACAGAAATTTTTCTATCAGTCCCAAGTGTGACTTCTGATTTCACATTTTGATCTAAATTGGAAAACAAGGCTAGGTTTCCTGTCATATGGTTGCTGCAACCTGAGTCTAAAAACCATATGTCTTCACTGTTTGTTTTGGCCATGTTACAAGCTAACAACACATTATCTTGACTGATGTTTTATCTAGTGACATTTGCATTTGGTCTATTACTCATATCATGCTGCTTCTTCCTACATTCATTTGCATAATGCCCATATTTTTTACAGTAATAACATTGGACATTGGATTTTTCATACCTTTGTCCTTGAGCATGATGTTTTCCTCTTTGTTGGTTGCTGCCTTGGCCTTGGTTCTGATTTGGATTGCTGCTTCTTCCTTGAGAATTTGTTGAACCGTTCCTTCCACCTCTGTTCTGGCTTCTGCCTCTTCCTCTCTTGTTTCCTTTGCCTTGACCTCTTCCACTTCCAAATGACATCTGGGTCTTGAAGGCTTGCTCTAGAGATGGGTTTTCATTTCTACTCAACCTCTGCTCATGTGTTATCAGTGATGCATATAGCTCATCAACTGAAAAGTTTGAGAGATCCTTTGTCTCTTCTATGGTGGTGACAATCACATCAAACTTTGGGGGTAGGACCCTCAATATTTTCTCCACAATCCTCCTTTCTTCAAGAGTTTCTCCATGATTCCTTATCTGTGTGACCAGACCAATCACATGTGTGAAGAATGAGTCAATATTGTCTGACTCCTTCATGCACAGGTTCTCAAAATCTTTCCTCAGCAAATGTAGTTTTGTTGTCTTCACTTTCTCCATGCCTTGATAGGCTGTCTTGAGGGTTTTCCATGCTTCTTTGGATGTCTTAGCTGCTGCTATCCTTGGAAACACACTCCGGTCCACTGCTTGATACAAAAACACACGGGCTTTTGAATCCTTCTTCCTATTACTCTTCAATAGATCCTTCTATGCTTGAGTTAATCTATTAAACTGATTTTCATCTGCTGGTTCTTCAAAACCATCCTCAACAAGTTCCCATAGATCTTGTGAGACAAACAGGGCTCTCATGGTTATTGCCCAGTAATCATAGTTTTTCCCATTAAACTGTGGGAGCTGAGTATTAAACATGCCGATGCTAATGCTTGTGCTAGCCATTCCTTGCATTCTCAGCTATGCTTCTAAATCCTTGACTGTATATTAA
Organism: Pinus tabuliformis; assembly: GCA_031772625.1. Taxonomy (NCBI): domain Eukaryota; kingdom Viridiplantae; phylum Streptophyta; class Pinopsida; order Pinales; family Pinaceae; genus Pinus; species Pinus tabuliformis. Next base: position 1,428,528,780 of record CM062818.1, read on the forward strand.
AAAAAACACTGACTGTTTCTTCAGCAGTAACACAAAAACTGGTCTGAGAAATACCTAGATCCTTTTGCCAGAGACTTCACTTTGCTGGAGAGGATTTACTGCTGCAACAAAAGGAACCTTCCTTCAGCTTCTTTACACCTTCAAAGAGCCTAGATTACCATGTTGGAAATTTCTGGTAATTTCAAACAAATATTGAACAGAGGAAATACTCTGTTTCTGCCACAGGATCTTTTGCACAGGGAAGCTTAAAAAAAAATTCTGAGCAGAGCAAAGTTTCTCAACCAAAATAAACTTGTATTAATTTATAAACTGTCTGGTGCAATTTTCTTCCTCTCACTCAGAGGGATTCACCAAACAAAATACTCTGTCTCTCTTTTACAAATGATTTTTACACTGTTGTGTAAAATCTTCATTCACATTTACTGCTGTAAAAAAAAACGCTTTTACATTTACTGTTGTAGAATAAAAATTTTTTACTTTGATTTACTGCTGTAAAAGCAATCCTTCACATTCACCCCTGTGTGAAATTTTCATTACATTCAAGCAGCTGATCATTCACATTACATATTCAAAAAAAAACAATTACATTTGTGCTACTGCGCCACACCATAGATTTCATTTCAATGAATTTCAATGCATATGCTCCACAATTTTATTCGCACTGCTGTGCGTTGGATTTCTTGTTGTTTTCTTTGCTGCCGCGAGCCCTCTTTTCATCCCCTGTTATATTACACACTCTTTCACACTGCATTTCTTTATGATTTTTTTCATCCCCGTGTGCAATACCATTAAAAGGTCAACGCCTCAAAACAAAACATATCACATACGATACCTTACCCATACTTCCTTAAATTTAAAAAAACAATAAAATTAAAAACGTTTACCAACTTTTACCTATGACTATGACAGTGCATTAAATACATTAAATAAAAACGGCGGTAAAAACAAAAACTAATGTTCTGGCAGGTTGAATAAGATCTATGTCCGTTGACCTGATCGGACGCATTTCGCACACCAAACTCACACAAGCCAAATGATGTTTAATGTCCGGGGAATTGGTGGTTTCGAAGTTGTACACTGGACGCGTGTTAATTGATCGGGGTGTTCGAAGCCCTTCTTACGGATATCGCTTTTGCCAAAAGGTGGTGTAGGGAAGTCTGGGTGGTTTTGCCAAAACCACGCTGCAATAAATGTGCGGTTGAAATTAATATTTCAACATAAGGTTGTTAGGGCTTTCAAAGATTTTTTGACGAGGTGTTGGGAGTACGAGTCCTTGGAAGGGAATGATGAAGATGAAGATGAAGAAGAAGAAGTTGAAGAAGAGGGTGATGATGAAGTAACGGTGATTCATGAAGCCTCTATTCCAAGGGGCAATCCTATAAAGAAGGAAGTCAATGTCGAGAAGTTTTTGATGAAGATGAGGCAATTCTATGAATGGAATAGCAATTGTGGAGTTTTTGAGTGCCCAGTTTGTATTTTCGTCGATGCGAATCTCGAGAAGAGGTTTCTGTATTGTGTGAGCGTAATCCATCATTCTATGAAGATTTTCAAGACCAAGAAGAAGGTTTCACATTGGGGTTACAATCATTCGATTTTTTGTTTGTTGAGATGGAATGTAGATTAGTTGCCAAGTGATGGGAAGCTGATTGAATCTCACCCTCGAAGGTGAATTACTCTCCCAGATGAGGAAGTGCAGGTGAGGTTCGCAATTTGTTTTCTGTAGTGCATTTCATATTTTAGTTCAAGTCATAGACACCAGGTTTGAAAATATTGGTAGGTTCTAGGGATTTGGAAAAAGTAGTTTCAAAAAGATTGGGAATCTTGGCACACAGAAACTTGTGTATATTATTCATATACTAATGATATAATAATGAAATACCATTATATTTTTATCTTATATTATAAATATTAATAACTTATTCTAATAATGAAATGAACCCAATGTTTTTCACTCATTTCAACACTCAGCCCTAAGCATGGGTCTTCAAAGTATTATTTTCTTGTAAATCGATGATTATTTAGTTGGTGTTTTTTTTGAAGGTTCAAAGGTTTGAAATGGATTGGTCTCACTGGCTTGTTTGAAAGGTTCATTCTTTTAATTCATGATTTAGTAGCGTGACATAAAATTATACCCATGAGGATTCCATAGGGAAGGAATTACCCATACTTTGAACAAATAATCATTTTCTATTAATTTCCGGTGACAAAATGGTCTATAAGGATGTTTACTGAACCATGATGCTCTAAAGTATTTTATCTTGTAAATTGATGTTTAAGTTTTCCTCTTTTCCAAATTTATTTTCCTAACTTTTACTCTAAAGGTTCAGAGGTTGTCTGGATTGATCTATGTGGCTAGTAAGAGAGGACCACCAAACCTATTAAGCATGCTTCAATTTCAAAGAAAAAAATTACATCCTTTGAAGACAATATATTGTAGATATCATAAAAATATGATCACAGGCATTCGAGAGGGTAGGAATTTCCTTGCCTCTCAACAAATCACATTTGTTTACAAAATTTTCTGAAAATGCGCTAATCAAATTTGATTAAATTTGGTTAGCCCATTGACATGGGCATAATGGTGTTTGAATTTATTGGTGCCAACATAGGTTGATTTTCGCACCAGAAAAATAATTGAATTGGTTGTTGACTAGTTTGAACGTAGGTTGATTCTCATGCTACAAAAAAGAAGAAGCTATGCAGGTTCCATTTGCAGCAATGGTGCCTTTCTGTAATTATGTACCAGTTTGGAGGACAATGGTTGATTTTGATTGATTTGATAATTCCCCGAGATCTAGACACCAGGGGTTTCTTTTGTTTTTTGTTTTTTGTTTTTGTCTTCTTCCAAGATTTTGTATTTTGGTGGTTGCCCATATGTGATAAATGATACAGATGGTTTAATCCATTGATTGCATTGTTATGTTTTATTTTATAAATGTATAAGAAAAAAATTGTCTTTAATGTTTCATCTATGGATTACCTAAATTTGTTATTTTGGTTTTACAAGAATAATTGCCAAAGAAAGATGAAAATGGCAAAGAGAATGAACCTATTGGAGAAAATGTTTCAGAGGATGGCATAGATAAAGCTGAAGATGACAAACCTACCTCAATCTAATCATTTAGTTTCTTCAACCAACAAATCCATAACTACTTAGTTTCTTCAACCAACAAATCCGTAACTACTTATTTTGAGGTGTGTTGTTGTATATAGGGCCTCTGAGCCTAGTAGTCTATAGATTATTCGTTGCTATGCCAATGAAAGTAGGGTTTCTAGATTTCATTCTAATCTACTTGATATGGTATGTCTTCATCCATGGCATCTAGGATATCGGTTTGGAAAAGCTCCAATGCAGAGGCTAGCAAAAAAATTAGCTCAGGTTATTTCAAGTTTTCTACTTTTATGTAAATTGTGAGTGAATTATGTTCATGTTCTCTCTACTGGATTATAAATTTGATTTATATCCATATGATTTCAAATTATTGAGAAACATAAAATTATTGTAATGGACAATGGTAGGAATTTTCCAACTCCAACAATTGTCTTTTTAGCTGCATGTTATTAGATATCTTTATGTATGAAATGTGGTATGTTATCAGGTTTGTGTGCAACATGTTGCATTGTCAAAAACTTTATACTAGTTGACATACGTGGAAAAATTAAATTAAACAACCAATCTCATAAAAATTAAAGAATGTTTCAGAAAAATCCTTATAATAATTACAGGTCTCTCTAGGAGTGGAAAATAGTGTATTTTTATTGAAAGTTTACAATTATTTCACCTCTTTACAGGACTAATAGTAGGTTATGTAAGGGTAAGTTTAAGAGAAAGTACTTTCTCAAACTTTTATGAAATGACTAGAGATACTAGTAATATTCCAATATGTCAATTAGTAAACATAGGACATGCCAATTGCAATGTTATCTAGAGGTTATCTCACAAGTAGTTATTTGTTTATTTTTCTTGTTGTCTTTCTCTTATTTTCTCACCTCATTTATATACTATTAGTACAAGTAACATCTTTAGGTTATCTGAAAAGTATCTAGGATAGTGTGTAGATAATTCGTTAATTTTCTTGTTGTTTTGTTTTGTTTCCTCACCTCATTTATTTGATATTAGTAAAAGTGATAGATATTGGAAAATTTTAAAATTGCAAAGAAATTTTAAATCAATAACTAAGAATTTTTTTCATAAGTTTGTAGTCCTTTCTACTATACTTATTTGTTTGGGTTAATGATGTCACAATTGGGTTATTCGCTTGCTTCACTTTAGTTTCAAAGGACTATTTTCTTTCCTAATTTCATTTGGAATTTTTTTTTTTTAGAAAAACATTACTCTAATCTATAATTTTCACAATATCTAAATTTGATTTTTCGGAGCTAAATTGAAATTACTTTGTCAAAGTGGTTGGTGTAACCTGACATGTTAAATCGATATCACATTTTTTGAAATTATCAGGATTATGCATCAAAGTTTTTGAAATTGTTAAGATTAGAAGTAATGGGTGGTAAAAATAATGACTATTCTAAGATAGAAGATGTGGACTGTAGGAGCTTTTCCAAATAATGTTCATGAATTAAGAAAAAAATTAAAAAAAAAATGAATTATCTCTGATGAATTAATATGCATGCACCTCCAAAATCTATTTGTATTGAAAAAATTAATATATAAGTTGTAAGAATGCATAAGTAGAGTGCTGCATGATGGTGATCTTGTCCCTCTTGCTACCACACATGAAGTGCACTTTGGATGGGAGTGTTATGGGAGGAGTCTTGAAAATGAAAATAAATGCTCCTGTTTGGGAGCATCAATCATGTTTGAGAATTTGTTCCCAAATCCCATGAATTGATAAATTTCTTCTCAAAATGTTCAAAGATTTGTTAATTCTTTGAAGAAAACATTTATTTGTTCCATAATATTCTCAAAATTTCAGAGAATTCATTAAAGTAGCTTCTCAGGTGATGTGGTGTTCTAATTTATTAGCCATGAATATACATTAGCACCATACTTCAATTATGTTACCTTAAATCGAAGAACATATCAATCAAGTTATGCATGCTTTGCATAAATGGTGGAAATGCTAACTAGGGGATGGTTTATAATTGGAATAAATATACTACTTGAACCACTTGCAGTCAATGCTAGATCGATATAATTGCTAAATTTAGCTGAATGTTATACATATCTCCACTTACTGTGAAAAATACCCTAGATTTATGAATCTGCAAATAGAAAACCTCCCGAAATCACAAACTACATGGAATAAAAATTCTGGACTTTGTGTATTGAGAAAGAGATACATTGCATGGTTCTAGAAATTCAAAACAACAAAGTTTATATCCTTAAATATGCATAAAACAATAATCTGGAGGTTATGCCAAGTGTAGTCACCTCAGTCACTCACACATAGATCTCTATCTCTCAAATGTTGTATTAGAAAGAAATAGCTCAAAATTAAATAATGTTTCACACTCCTACCCTACCATTTTTTTATAAAATAAGAGAAGACTAGGGTTTATAAAAAAAACCTATCCTAGTGGTGAATGTAAAGTAGAAATGAAATCATATTTTAATCCATGGTTAGGATAATACACCAAGCTTTCTAAAAGGGAGAAGTTATGTTAAATCCAGAATTTCCTTGAGGTGTTGTGCATATTGTGCCCAAACTAACACTGAAAAAACACTTTCATGATATAATAGAAAAGGATGTACTTTTTCTACACTGATAAAGGTGGGACATGTACGTTCAAGTATGCGTGCACCTTGATCATAAAGCTTCCTATTGAATGTTTTTGCACCTCATGCACACTACTACACAAGAATATAATGCAATTATTCTTCTAAGTAATAAATGAAGCTAACGCTTCTTTTTTTCTAGGAAGGTGTTCTTGAGAAAACTGAGTCTCACCCTCAACATTTTAAACTTCCCTTTAGAAAAAAGCTTAGTCAAAATGTTTGCCACCTATCCTTAAAGTTTGCTGAAAGCCTTCTTTTTGAAGATCATGTATCTATATGCTCCTTCATCCATATACCACCATATACTAGAGACAATGTTAGTGGAAAAACCTCTAAACCACAAAGTGTTGTATCAAATTTGGATTCTAACCCATCTGTTTTGGCAATCCTTGTAAGTTGATGTTATTGCTGGCCCTTCGTCTTTCTCAGTGAAGAACAACCCTTATAATACCATTCAAGAATCATGGGTCTTGATGCGTGATATTTCGAAATGAGTCACTCTCATAGAACCTATGCATAAGAGCCTTGACTATGTTCACTCACATAAGACACATGTTTACCTGTTAACTCACCTAAAACTTATGTAAGACTTGTACAAACTCGTATAAGACTCATTCCTAGCAACAAATTTCAATTTTTTTGTGACATAAGGTGGAGGGAAAGAGAAAATGTATTTTTCTAAGTATTATATGATTCACCAAGTGAATAGCCAGACTAGTCTTATACTAATAGGAGTTGTGCAACATTGGTCTTTTGTTTCTCGCACCACCACTATATGCAAAGTGGCCCGATTTGTGGCACTTTAAACACTTATGTAACTTAAGCTTTTCTCTCCTAGTTTGAAGAAGTTGAATCATTTTTCTATTTCCTCTCCTCACGACTACCTACGAGAGCTATATTTTGGATGTATCCTCCACGAATGAGTGTTATGTCTTATGTCTTTCTTCCCCTAGTTCATAGGTCTTGCATCTTCGTTTTTTTTCTTGTGACCTCGATGGGGGCGGTGGGGGGGTGGGGGGTGGGTAGTGGTATTTTCTTACTTCCTCTTCTTACCTTACAAATGAGGGTTAGTCTTTTCATCTTTTCATCATCTTTATTTTCCTTGTGACCTCTATGGGGGACTCCTTTATTACTTCCATTTCTCACCTTGCCAATAAGACTAGGATTTTAATCTCCTCCACTTGGATGAAATCATTATAAAGATTTCAAAGGTGGTAAGACTCTCAACAAGCATAGGAACCCCAAAAAAGAGGATCCAGTGATGTAACCCACATCCCTCTATTAATGGCTTCCATGGACTTTATTTTCTTGACACCGACTGATATTATGGCGTTTGTGTTTTTTCCGTGTCTACTATCCAGCGGATAATTATTATGTTTTTTGTATCCATTACATTGTCTCAATTTTAGATCTCTATGGCATTCTGTCTGTAAAACCTAGGGTTATTTTTAGCGTTTTAAGATTTTCATCTATGGTGTCTCATATGGAAAAATCATTGAGGTATGTATGTAGTTGTGTTGTACAATGAAGTGTTTGCATTGGAATTTTCTCTTTTCCTTTCTCAACATAGGCAATTATTTTTAGGGAAAAGTTTTATAGGTTAGCACTAATAAATATATTAGTTTTACTCACTTAGAAATGCCTAAGTTGAATCTATAACCTCTTCCCTTTTACTAAATTCCTACCTATATTTATAAATTGTTACATTCAATTTATATGTGTAAGGTATGAAATCCAATTAAAATAAGGATAGACTCGGAATTGATCCTAGAACCTATTCCCAGTAGATGGTATGCTTATTACTAAGCTAAATACCCTATTACATAATGAATATTATGAACATTTTTCTTCAACAAGTCATTTTGGAGCCTCTTAGCTCAGAACTTCAAGCTGCTACCAACCAATTCGTCCCATGTACAATCTAAGAATTGAACACAGGACTTGCCCCTAACCAACATACATCTCTATCTTTGAGCTACATATCATTTTATTTATGCACAAATTGGTTTGATATGGAGGTGTGGATTGTCACTTCCACCGTAAATGATATGGAATGTAATAGATACATATTTTTCTAACACAAACATCCTTATTAAATTCGATAACCAGAGGTGGTTACGGTACTAATATGATTCCAATGTACAGTCATGGAAATGGGATATCAAGTTTTCACTTTTTTTTTTCCCTCATCTAGCATCAAATGGTTTATCCAACTAGAAATCATGAAATAATTTTGAGCACCACTTCAAAGAATACATTTATCCTCATATGCATGTTCAGTTATGGATGCACCTCACACCCTATAGTAAATTAAAGGCAATATCTCACCTACAGAACATACATTTGCAACCATGAAAAAATAATGTGTCAATTGGCACATGCAGAAAGCCAACAATACAACCAAGATATCAGACGTCTATACATCACCTCGACAATGTCCCTGATCTGAACTTCATGTTAAATCCAACTGGCATGTGATTTCCCATTTCTAGCTTTGCATATTGACTATGGAAAATGCATAACACATTATTAAGCCTATGCAGTGCATCCCATTTCTCTATAATTTTATTAACCATAAGGATAGAGGGTATACAAGATATTGAAATTTGAAGGATAATGTGGTCGTGTTAAAAATCCATTAAAAAGTTTTGTGGACGAATCCAACTGGATTTAGATAAGGAGTATCCATAAAACATACCTAAGAAAGGTGCACTCACAGCCAATCTGATATCTGATTATATCCAATCTTGATAGTCTAAGGCTACAGTTTACTATCACTAATCAACCTTTCCCACCCCTAGAATTTAGATGAATATTTAAATGTGACACTAAGGCTCAAGAAAATATATTCATATATAACACCAACATAACATTTGCTACATAATGACTCCCTTTTGTTCTGCATATCAATCTCTAGATGATAAAGATTTAGTGCATTAATCCATGAATAAGATAGGTTTTCCGCTACAAGTATTTTCTAAAATAAATTAATTTACATGGTATTTTGGTTGGGGCATGAGAAATAGTTTCAACAATGTTTAGTTCTGATCATGTATAGTTTTAGTATCAATCATGCCTAATATACCGCTCATATTTCTATCTTGGATGAAGCTATATAACAAAATTACATTAATTAGCAGATGATGTTCTCAGGCTTTCATATGGAATTCTATGGTGCATCTTATCTATTTTAAGGTCAACATGATAGAACCTTTAATTACCTACCAACCTGTAGGCTCCCTTCATATTGTATCGATGCACTAGTACCTAGTTACACTAGTAATTTCATTAGCATCACCCGACAATGCAACATTCTAGTGAATCACTCCTTGAAACAATTGAGATCATTGCATAAATACTTGCTACCAATAGTATTTAGCAATAGAACAATCTCAAAAATATGCTTCAGTGTCTCTAATTCACTTCATCAAGCACAATGTATACATTATTCCACTATGCACTGAGAATTCTTTTGTTAGGAAGGCTTTGTAAGCGACCAGGCAAGTAAAAGACCCTTAGTTTGTATGAAAGTAAAAATTGACCAAAAATTATGCAAATTGTATATCCCTCTATTCTATGAATCATAAGAACTCCAACTAGCATTAGGAACTAGGACTAGTGAATATTTTTGGTGCAATAAGGAGTGGAACTTCTTTGAACCATAAATCCAAATTTTCCTACCAGAAATCGAGCATTAATCTATCCATGTTGGGACGTTTATTTGAATATTCATCTTATATAAGTCTTTAGACGATTCATATGTTGAAGATCTCATAAAATCTCTTTATTTGAGAAGGGAAGAGACTCTTTCTACTTACTAACTTCTCCACACTTCCCATGATTTAGCCTCAAAATCCCCTAGATCCTTCCAATGAGATATTATTTTTCTCTTCTTGCCTTCTAGCTTAATACCACAATACTTTAGGAACAAATTGACCATGTATTTACTAGAGAAAAAGGAAGCCTGACTAAGTTCTTGTTTCACTAATCTAGTAGCTAAGTACCAAGGTAAGCCCCATTCACCATTGCTCCCTCTAGGTTCTACTATATCAATTTGACATTAGATTTTTAAAGCCCCACATGTGCTGTAGATAATAAAAGAGTCCCATATTACATCATGTGAGATAGAATAATATAGTCACACAAGAAAAAGGAGTAAGCTAGTGTAATAACACTCGGAAAGGGCTTTAGAAAGCAAACCCACCTATCTTGGATGGAAAAAGCAGAATTGGGAAATGTCAGATTATGAACAAGATTAGGTGAAATGTCTATTTTTCCTTATGTAGAGGGAAAATAGAGAACGATGCCACCTTCTCTTAGACAGTGCAACAAGATACCAAAGTATCCAATTTGGGAATGTAGGCACTGGATACTCATTGGAAATCTCTCTGGGAGTAGATGTCGGCAAACCCAAATCCTTTGTGGGAACCTTAAACTAATGGACAAAAAGGATTTTTGAACCTGAGTTATGTAAAGAGTCATTACAATGGATGATTTTCTGGATGTATAAAATTTTCATGTGAAAAGACTCAACGCCAAGGTATATGAAATGCATACAAATTGATCTTGATGGGATAGTGAAGAATCTCATTAAGTGTTTGCTAAAAACTCAAAGTGTCTGCTAAAAAATTATGAGGAGCATATTGTGTGAACAATAAATAGTCACATAATATGGAAAAATGAAAATGCAAGGAAGAACACAGATGAAGAGACTATTTTAATACATGGTAAACTTCCTAACAATGATTAGATTGCATATTTGCATACATCATGGATTAGCCATAGCTCACCTAGTATTCACATATAGTTCATATGGTGGCCATGTATGCATAGGTACACATCCATGCCCATACAGCTCAAAACTAGACATAGTTTCTTTATGATTGTGATGCATCCTACTTACTAACAACACAAACTATGATTGAATCATACCGCATAAATCCATTAACATAGGAATCAAGATTATAAATAGTGTCCATATCATAAAAAAGCTCCTCAAGCCTAATATCTATCACACTCATTTGTATACAAGAATTATAAAGGAATAAAATCCATAACTATGAAAATAATCAGAACAAGCATAACCTGAAATTTACTATAGAAAACAAATGAGAGGGATACTTATCTCAATTTAAAACTAGAAAATTGAGTCAAGGACTGCAAATTTCCACCCAACCATAGATTGCGTTGCACTTTGGTCTTTCTTGCAACCCAATCACCCCCAAGCCAGACTCCATAGCACGAGGAGGTTCACTCAAGGAAAGAAACCACCATTGTTAGCTGAAATAGGGACTCTAAAGGGTCAACCACCTCTACCCACCAAGAGAATGAGACTCAACCTTCAATCAAGGATTCTAGAGGTCTTCCACCTCCACACCCAATCAATATAAGGGAATATAGGGTCCTATGTCTCTACCCTCAATCATGCATAAGGGGATCCAGGGGCTTCACCTCCACCCTTAAATCATATAAACACAATGGCTCCATCCAATAAAGGGAATCGAGAACCCACTTTCAAAAATTAAGAACAAGCAAAAGAGACGTCAAAATTCTCCTTCCCAAGAATCCAAGAAGCAATCTCCACCCTTGCTGTGAAGGGAATCCGAATAAATCCGTCTCCACCCTCCAATGCCGAGGAAATCTAGAGATCCTATCCTAACTTGAGAGAAATTTTGTAAATACTCTTATTGCTTAACTGAGTTATCCTTCTCGTCTGTGTACTATAGGAATGCATGATTTCTCATTTTATGTGCTACTTCCTTTTTATTCTTCAGACCAGGTATGTACACAAGCTTCCCGTAGCACGCTGCATGAAAACTGGGTGTTTACTGCTAATATTGGCCATATATTACATGCTTCCCTAATGGTTATTCTATGTTTTTCTTGATAAAAAAATCCTCATTCTCTATCACAGAATGTGGGATATTTCCTTGAATGTTTCTCTCTCCCTCTTGTTCCAACAAGCACAAAAATTGTTCCCTATGTAGCACACTCATCTTTCTTTATAGTTTGCATTGATGCTCATTTATCCTCACCAAAACACAATGGGTTCCCCTTCTATCTCCCATGGTATGAATATCTCACTCTACTTGTAGTCATGAATTTCGAGTAGCATGATCGATGCTACCCAGTTCACAATTTGCTGAAGTTTGAATTGTTTCTTTTACATTGTTACACACTACATGGCTTCCACTTTGATTTTAATGTTACACTAATACTCCTATCATCCAATAAAATTATGGATGGGTTGTCCTTTTTTCTGCGGTCTCTGTATAATCTTCCTCTCTGAACTATCTTTCTTAATTTCTTAGGCTCTCCCCCCTTGCCTCTTCTCCTTGTCTTCTTTGCGCCACCTCTTTTCTTGTATTCTTTCTCACCCCCTCGCCCCGACCAAAATATCACTGCATACCATATTTTTCCTTATCATTCCCCTTCTTTCGTTTCATGTCATAATTAAGTCATTTTTGTGTGTCGGCCCAAAATTTCTCAAGCGAATCAAATTCGTCCACCTCTCTCTTTGTCACTTGTTTTTTTTCTATTAATTTTCTTTTGTGGTGGGTGAGTAGCTCACGCCTGTGTACTTCCAGTCACCAATAAAATACCAACTAAATGGCTGCTTCGCTATTAATTTATTTCTTTTGTTTTCTTTTCTTTCCCTGTGCTACCAAAGTATGTTTTTGTCCCTTCTTTACCTTGGAAATTAAATACACGAGTTCCCTACTAGAAAAATTGTCAGCCTCTAAGGCTATGATAAAAGAAGAAAATTCCTTAGCAGTTAATACTCCCCAACTCCAAAAGTCTTTGTCCCTTCACTTGGTCCATTTTTATTTCCAAATAATTACCTTGTTTACAATAATGGAGAAGAAACTAAGGGTTGTCACAATTTCACAATCAGATGTTCTAGAATAACAAATTTTGAAACCACATTAAAGACCTCCTAATTTACATCGTTAGCAACCCTGTTATTGTTGAGAATATGAGCTAGATTTAGTTCGGTTGATTTTTTTCTTAGGAATTTGGTAGCTTCATCCTTCTCTTCTTGTGAAAAGGCTAGGATGGAATTGTGTTAATGTGTCATTTTGATTAACAATTCAAAATAAATACCCTCTGATATCAGAAAACCAGGCTGTTTCCATGGACACAAATGGTTTCAAAGGCCTTTGCATATTTCTTATGAATTTTTAGTTGTTCATGATAAAGGAAAGTTGTATATGAGTTACATTTACAAATCATGAAACACATGTATTTTTCTTGTACTCATCACTTAGCGTATATGATGCCCTTGTAGAGTTATATGCAACGACATGAAGAAGTGCCCTTGTAGAGTTATAAGCAGCGACATGAATAAGTGGTGCTATCTGGTTTAGGAATGGGTATGCTAAAAATTTCCCCTCTTATTGGAACATGTTTAAGTTCTATTTTTGATGTGACTACAAGATTTTCGATTGTAGGGTTTTAAAAATTGCCGCATCTCGAGAATGAGCTACTTTGCTACTGGAAAAAAGTCTAACTAATTTATTGCATTGTTACCTTATGGTCCAGAATCTTGAGCTTTTCATTTATTAATACAATCTCTTTCTCAATGTTTACAATTTCTTAGTTGATGGTCATACTTGAATATACTTCGAAATGTAAGGCGTTTTATTTTTCATTTAATTAGATAGACTGTTTTTCATATCTTGTATATGTTCTCAAATTGAGTTGGCATTTTGAAAATTTCATTACTTGATTGTTATACTAGGCTTGCATATTATGACAAATCCAATTTTTTGTTAGATGGGTTATATCCTAGTTTTTCCATTATATAATTGTTCTCATATATTTGCAAGTACTATGACCATCAAAGGATATAACAACCTTTTCTTTTTTCAAATTGTCATTCCTGGTTGGTATAAGGGAAAAGTTTTGTGGAAAGTGAACTACATGATTTGAAATTTTGTTGAGCTGTTGAATTATAACTGTATCTGTGCAGTGCAGTAAAAATGGATGAGAATTGCATGTGATCAATGGAATGGCAGCGTTGAACAATTTATCATGGCCACTTTTCATGCTTCAAAAGTATATGGAATGTGAGGGAAGAAAGTAGTGCAAAAATAACCCACTCTCTCAAAGTGGAATCGGACTAGGTTAGTGCTTTGGCTATGTTGTGTTACATATTTTTTTTTTCGAATGAAATTTGAAACAGATTAGGTTGTAGTGCCTGAAAGTAATTTAGGTCATCCAAGTCCCACTTTACTAGTTTGTTTAAGTTGTCAATGCTGGTCAATTCCCATATGATTTCATGAAATTTGAACTTATAAATATTCAATCTTTGACAAGTTCCATAGCGACAACACTAACCTTTGGAATTTTGATTCTATTTTTGGGTAATTAGGAATAGGAATGTGAAAACCAAGATGTTGAAAAACTAATTTCATTAGGAGGAGGAAATTAATGGTTTTGTGATTTTTCCATACAGGTATGCATTAATATTTCCTTTTGTTAAAAATATATGATTGATTCTTAACGTGTTTTTCCGAACAAGTTTATGATTTGATAGGGATTTGAACATATGAAAGTAACTGAAACTAAGAAATGCATAAATATTTCCTTTTTTTACTAAGAAGGATGATCGATTCTAACTGGTTTTTCCGGACAAGTTTATGATTTCAAAAAGGTTTGAGCAAATGAAAGGAAGTGAAACCCAATAAATTGCCATGGCATTTAGAATGCTTACTGCATAAACACCTGGATCAGGAGTAAAATCTGTTTTCTTGTCAATTACATGGCGGGACTTGACAATTTCACAAAAAGAGAAGGTAGGAAGTTGTGCTGAAAAGAATCTACAACTTCTTTTCTTTGCAAGAAATACGATTATGATTGTACAATTCTTTTCAATGCTAAATTGTTTCCCATGTTCAAATTCACGAAGAAACGAAGCTGATGATTTTTTTTTAATGAAAAAGTGCTTGATTGTTCAAAGTGCAGGAGATGGTTTGCCACACCAAGCAACTTGAAGGACCATCCAAATGAACATAGGTAAACCATATGGAGCCTTTTCACTTTTATTAGAAAATGTGAAGTTTTTCTATCTGATTGTGCTAACTAGTATGACTGTACCTTATTCTTTTGTACTTGAAATATTTTAATATAACCTTTCCTAGTTTTTGTTTCTAGCGGGGACAAACCATACAACTGCAAATTCAAAGACTATGCGATGCATTTTAATATGAAACAATTACTTTGTCGACAATTTAAAAAAAAGAGTGCTCATTAAGTGTATGTTTGAAGGTTGTCAAGTCGCCATCGAAGTAGAGAGCAACATAAAGATTTGATGTCTGAATATTAGCAATACCAATATGCAACGACTCATGAGGAGGCCAATTTCGAAGATGGAGAGTAAGATTGATACCAGGAGATGTAAAAACACCCTATTGTTGTGGTTCTATTTTCTGCAAAAACACCCTATTGTTGTGGTTCTAATTTTTTTTCCTCCTTAGCATAGCATAGAATAGTATTAGTTTAATTTATTATCTCGCCTATCTCTATCCTAGATAGCTGCCTCATATATTGTTTCATTAATTTTTCAGAAATCCTTTCTGAAGAAGCATGTCATACCTCTGGGATCTATTGGTATTTTTTTTATTCAATATATAACTATCACTTTCACTTTCATTTCTCTACATATGGATATATTTTATATTGCAATTTATTGGACATGGAAGTACATGATATGTTGAATTTTAAGAATTTCTTTTTGACTGTATATATGTGTGTAATTTATTGTTGGCATGTCTAATGGTCGCTTCACCGAAAAATGTGTGCATAACTTCATTTGTAAATATTACAGTTGATTCCCTGGCACAAGCATTCCCCTTGTTTCTGATGTCAATGGAAAGTCATTAGACCACCGTGATCATCAAATATTTGACCAGTACTACTTAATGGCTTCAGAAAAAATTGCATTTGTGATTAAATAGATGTGGGTTTTTCGATAAATTTCACAGTTAAGTTTTTTTTGGTTAGTTTCAACTCACAATAAAATTTCATGGATTTCTCATAGATTTGACCTATGTAAATATTTACTTAAAAGATTTGTTTTCTCTACACTGAAATTAGTCATAAATATGGTTCTTTATATTGAAAAATCTTATATTTGAATTTTTTAAATATAAAAAAATATGTTTTTATATGCTGAAATATTTATTCAATTAATAAATATTAACATTCTAATTCAATCTAAAATTTGTATTATCATATCTTCATTATAATTTCATTACAATTTAAATGCAGTAAAATTTTAAAAATAAATTTTAATATGAGGAGAATTTATAATTTCTAGATGCCTATGTATGTCTTTTTTGACGTCTTCATTACAATTTAAATGCAGTAAAATTTAAAAATAAATTTCAATATGAGGAGACTTTATAACTTCTAGGTGCTTATTGGGGGTATAGGTGAATTGGGGGATTTGAACCTCTAACCTCCTCACACATACCACTTCATTTTCATGGCCATCACCAATTGAGTTGCACCAAGGGCTATTGAATAATTTCATATTAATTTAAAAAATATAAATAAATAATTAAGTTATCATTTAAATGTACATATTGAATAATTTCATATTAATTGCTGATTTAATAATTTTAAAATGTCTTATTTATGTTCTTACTGAAAGAATATCATAGTAAATTAAACTTATATTAAAAAATATCTTTTAAAAAAAATTTATATGTGAAAAATATGATAAATAAATTGTAAAAACAATCACAATGTAAATTTTCTAAGGATTGTTTTTTTTTTTGTCATTGTCAAAATAATGGGAAGGGATCGTGATGGGGGTGTTGGAATGGTGTGGCCAACTCACCCCATGTAGTCACACATGCTACGAGTCATCACAATCTAGCGAATTAATATGGTAACTCTCTTGTGACCCCCATGTCTTCTTTATGCAGCTCAAAATTGTTCTACCATTTTCTACCATCTTTGCATTTTCACTAGGTTATAGCTGATATTTTTTCCCGTAAACTTTGGGTTATTTGATGCTTCAATAAAGGAAGGCCCAAGCCTTCCTGGCTTGGACCTCCATAGCTCTCATCACATTGTAGGTTGGACACATGTGGGCTTCACTTAATGAACCTATGATATAGCACGTGCATTTGTGGCATACTAAAGAAAAACCCTTCTTAACAACTTCACTCACATACTAATTTGATGGCACCTACTAGTCTTGATATGGACATCAAGAAAAACATCTTCAAAAATAGAATGCTAAAATTATGAAATGGAAGCCTCTAAATGTGTGAATGGAATGGATTACTCCAAGTGAAATGGCCCACATGGCTTGAAAATTCTAATAATAGACACATTATGCATAATATACCCTGTTACCCCTTAGCTTGTATGAGATTTCACAGGTTGGAGTAGATGTTGGATGAGCTTGGATGTATTGATGAGAGAGATTCTTCATTCAATTTTATGCCCTTGGAAATGGTATATGGGTATGATTATGCTTCTTGATTTGTTTTCTTTTATTATCATGATGTTGGTCATGGCAATGTACTTGTGTATGTGAGATGTAACTCATAACTTTTCCCTCAAGGCTACGCATTGCCCAATATAAAAATCATCAAAATTTCCAAGTGGTCTCTTCAATTAAATTGATGTTGGTTTATTTCATAGAATATTAGATCATGATTTTGCACGATATCAAGCTACAATCGCATGTTTTGGGTAAACACTTGTTTGATTAATTTTATAAATTCAATGCCAGGTAGTTGTTCATCAATTAATTATATTGTGAATGTGGAGAGGAATGATGGAGTGAAGTGTTATGAACATATATTAAAAAATAGAATGCATTTTTTAACTTAACGCAATAGATTTGTTTAGTGGTTGTCCATTAAATATAGGGTTCTTTCATTCTTGAATAATCATTGGCCTTATCAATACAAGAAGTCAACCAAGCCAACTAGTCTTGACCAAATAGAGCCACTCATTCATCCTTGTTGGAAAATAAGCCTTGAACTTAGCTTGATAAAGAACACATTTTTATAATTAATTCCATGAAAGTGTCCATTTTTATGAGATGGATAGGCCATAGTCACATCATCTACAAATCAACATTAGAGCAAGCTTTCACATTGAAGAAGGAATAATCCATGCTAGAGGATTGAAGAAGGGAGGGTAATAATTGAAGGTTGAGTGTAACTTCTAGTAGGGTATTCTCTATGTGAATTCCATTTGTCATTAGAATTTGCTAGATTTTTCATTTTTATATGTTGTTGGAGTGTGACTACACATTCAATACATGCTAGATATTTTGCATTAGTTTATAAGTGAACTAGGAAAATCACAACATAAAATACAATACTTAATCAAGCACACATGCTTATGAATATGACACAATTATTTGACTTAGGAACTTGGAATCCATTAAAAAAGATTGGTAAATAAAGAAAAGATGTATCTTATTGAGAATTTACAAAGGAGCACATCACATCATTATAGAGACCAAACAATCTTTCATCTAGTTTACTATTCACATACCATAGTTTGCATATACAACACTTGTCAAAAAATAGAAAATTGCTCTTTTCTACTGCTTGTAATTGTAAATACTATAAAAAAATGTTGTTACTTATAAATAAGGTTGGTTTTTCATCTCCATCATAATTCATCATGAATGTATGAGTATAGTAATATTCTTAGATATGAATTGCAATAACACACAAGGAGGTTTCTCTCTTTATTCATCTCCAAAGACACAAATAGGTTATAATAAGTTCCATTGCTTTAGAGATAGTGAGTGAATGATTAATTGAGTGATGGGAGTATAAATAAACATGGATTTTACATTTGGGGCCTGAATCTTGGTTGTACATAGTGGTCTTGCAACTAGAGGGTCTACAATTGTGCTTGAACACCTTATTTGGTGCAAAAGTCTTCATAAATATTCGTTCATTGATTTTTCATCATCATATAGATCAATTTATATGCCATTTTACATACATGCCATAAATAATATTCCTAAAACCTGGCTGATCTTTGTGTTCCTTAGACCATTAAATGCCACAAATCATAGTGAGATGTTCTTGAATGTGGGTTGAGTAATTGCATTATGGAAGAATTAAGATGCATCTACAATGTATATCAAAAGAATAATCTTGCATTGTAGAATGCATGTGGGGTCATAAGAGAGGAAGCATGTCACTATCCTAGGGATATAATTATAAATGGGTGTAAGAAATGCTAACGAAAAAATGGATAGCTACGATATCTAGTGAAACTAGGGTTTTTTTTTAAATTGGGAAGGTGTATTGGGTTCGTATTGGTAGGGGGTTAAATAAAGTGATTTTTAGAGGTATTTTCCAACATGGATTCAAATCAAGCGTATTCTTTACTATGCCACGAATACACATTCTATGTCAAAGGTTCTCTTTAATATATATGGTGCTCCATTCATTTTCTGGGCTTCATGGTCCCCGTTTCCTTGCTTCTCATCTCTCTACAATTTCCACTAATTATAGAAAAATGTCTTAGTGAAGTTGTCAAAATTGAGAACCTTTAGTTATTGAAAACTTCCAAATAGCACATCTAGTGCAAAAATGGTTGTTGACTTGTTTATGCCTTCAAACATGCTTCCATAGTGTTTTGATTCTGACCCATTCATGTCATATGAACATAGAGCTTAATCCCTTTAAATATGCTTATGGAGCTAAGTGATTTAATACTACATGCCTGTGATCTTAACATAATAATCTTGTGGGAACTTGGTCACTTAACACACAAAAATCATATCCAAACCGAATCTTGGAGTTCCTTCCGTCATCTACTTGAACCATCACCTACCAGGAATATTTCTATCTCCTTCGCTTTGTTACCTTAGGATTTTTGAATGCACCTCACCTCGAAAAGGCCATGAATAATACTTTGGGGTTATGTTTCCTTATGGAAGATCCTTTCAATCAAACTACACCAATAGAATAACTCTTGGGATTACGTGGCCATTTCCACTTCATACTATTGGGCCCTACCTTGTTCATCTCACCGTGTCTTAGAATTTTGTGCCCATAACATTTTGGCTATGCACATATGAGAACTTCTAGGGTCATTATTCCAAGGATATGTATCCTTACGAACCTATATGCCACCTCCGTAGGGATGCCACATATCACACGCTAAGTGGTGCCACCTGTGAATCATTTTCGGCCCACTTGGCCACTTGAAAATGCCATATATGCAAGACACACGTCCTTTTCCTAGACTACCATGTGTTTATGTCTTATGTCTTGATGATTTCATCCTGGGCCTACAAACTACTTATGTTATCCTATCATCATGGCTTTCAAGTATTCTCCACATCATTTCTATTGATTAATGGGACTGTGCCACTTTTCCTTATACCATTGGTTCACCTCTGGCCCTATACTAGGTCATCCTAGACCAACCTATCTGAGACTTTGGTCATGTGCTCCTTTAGAAACTCCCAGTGAAGGACTCTCGGGATGAAATGTGCCCAGAGGGACCCTCACTTTATACTCTATTGTTCATATTTCACACCTATTATACCATTGTTCTAACTCAACTAGGACTATCATGAAAGGTTGGTCTTGTGCTCCCATTTGAAAATTCCCAGGGAATAATTTCTAAGGTGACATGTCTTGGTTGGGACCCGTAGTCTCTCTTGAGCTTCTCATTAGTCTAGGTCTTATGTGCTATGTTCCATATCAACATGCCTTATCTTCGCTATTATTTACCATTTACCTCTGATGATTTTACACAAACCCCCCTTTTATGGTTTTGTGGTATAAGGGGTAGGGGCTCCACTTTAAACTAGGATTGTCGATCATGCGATTACTAGTTTGGGAAATCATCCTAACATGGGTCCCCCTTTGTTTTTAAAATGTGGGAGGGAATGGGCCACTCATTTTCTTTGATGAGTTGGTGGGGATATGTGGAAACAGATCTATTCACAAACATGACATTGTTTCGCCTCAACCTTTTCCATCTAGTTCGCGACAAGCTCTATTGTGTTTGGCTAAATGTAAGACTAGCACCTGCATTGGAGTTCACTAAATTTGGCTCTGCAACCCTTGACCCATTTTTTCCTGCCTAACTTTGACTGGAAGTATCTTATGATACAGGGAGTCTTTTATTGACTTCATCATACTGTTGGAAGGCTCTCTTTCAACACAATGGAACAATGCCAATTTCAAGAGAGTTTGAGATAATCTCCCTAGGAATAAAATCTAAATATTGGGACTCCCAACCTCCATATTTGTAAGGTTTGTAGCTTCTTTACTTATGCTACTACTATGATGGTTCTCTACGAAAGACTCCAGCTACCAAAATAATCCTTGTGGACTTTAAACCATGCATATACCATCCTTTCTCATTTGACATCAATTCTGACATTATGCTTAATAATTTCCCCTTTTGGCATTTATGGAAACCATACCTTTTTGTAGTATCTCCCCCTGAAACCATTCTGAGTTCCCCCATCTATGCACTTCCCCTGATATTTATCATGATTATTTCACTCAACAATTTCTTCTCCCCCTTTGAAATCAATGGCAAAGGATGCACAAAATGAAAGAAACTCCCCTTAAAATTTTACATTCTACCCTGTACTTTAACCAAAATGTTGAGTGGCTACCAAAAATTATTCAAACTGAGTCATCTGGTTGTAGGAGAAACAACTATTATCTGTTTTCTTTAGATACTCAAAGGTTTCTCATGCTAGATCCTTTTTTAATATTTCTGCAAGTTTCTCATTAGTGGCCAAATATTCAAGTCAAACAACATTAGAAATACCCTGTTCTCTTAAAAAATGAAACATAATTGGAATATTCTTGGTCTTTGAATGCATAACAATATTTTTAGAGATGTTGATAACACTAGTCCTATCAAACATAATTGGAATTGAATCATTCAAATTTGCCATGATGTCCTGTAAGGTTTGCTTCATCCAAAGAATATTTGTGTAGCAGGTGACTATATTAATGTACTTAGATTCAAGGATATATAATTAGATAAAGTATTATTTTTTTATAACCAATGACACAATAAAATCTCCCAAAAATAATTCTCCTCTAGAGGTTCTTCTCTTGTCATCAAGGTTTTATGTCGAATCAACATCATTGTAAGCTTTCAATTTAAAGTATTTTCCTCTGGAATTCCATAAACCAAAGTTGTTCGTGCCTTATAGGTATTTGAAAATCATTTTTACAACATTGACATGGTTTTCTCTAGGGATGAATTGAAATCTGGCCTCTAGTCCAACTACTTGCATTATGTTTGGTCTTGAGGCAATGAGGTATGAGAAGCTTCCAACCATCAATCTTTATATTTTTTTATTTACAATAGGGGTTTCGTCCTCTTTACATATCTTACATCCAATAATCATGGGGGTAGTATCTAGCTTTCATTTTTATATACAAAGTTCCTTCAGTCTTTTGGATTGAGAGATGAATATACCATTTTTAGATTTTGTAACTTGGAGTCTAATGAAGAAGGATATTTCACCTATCATAGACATATCAAATTCTTTCTACAATGACTATGAAAACTAGTGTCCCATATTTTCTAAATCATTGCTAAATATAATTATATCTACATAAACCATAACAACCAATGTCAAATTATAATCTTTATATTTTATATATAAATTACTATTCGAAGGCCCTATTTTGAAACCTTGTTGTGGAAGATATCTATCCAATCTAGCACAGGAAGCTCTAGGGGATTGTTTTAGCCCATATAGAGTCTTTTTCAATTTGCAAACATAATCTTTGTTTTCTGAGAGAACAAGCCTTTCTAACTATTCTATATATACTTCCACTTCTAGATATCCATTTAGAAAGGATGATTTCACATCCATTTGATATAATTTGATATTCTAATGGTTGGAAAAAATAATGAACATTCTGATGGCTTCCAATCTTGTTACAGGTGAAAAGGCCTCTTCAAAATCTATTGCTTCTATCTATGCATACCTTGTGCAAACTAGTATTTATTTGTTTCTTACCACTTGTCCTTCCTCAGTTATATTGTTCTTAAAGACCCCTTTTGTGCCCATAACATTTTTGTCTTTGGGTCTAGGGAAAAGCTCCCAAGTTTCATTCTTCTAAATTTTATCCAATTCCTCATTCATTTCCTTCACCCAGAACTTGTATTCACTTGCCTGACTGAGACATTTTGGATCAATTTGTGGCAATAGGGAAAGATTTGTGCAACTTGTACTCACAATAAATATTCTCCTAGATTTAACACTGAGTCTACAATCACTGATAATTTAAATTTCATGGTGTTTTTTATGCACATACCTGAAAGGATTTTTTATCTTCTAGGTTTCATCTTCTTCTTCATCTTCTTCTTCTTCTACTTCTTCTTAATATCAGAATATGGAGGTTGATTCTTTTTTCACTTGAGTTGTCTTTTTCTTTAGATGGCTTAGAACATGGCAATATTTCATCCACTACAATATCAATGCAATATCGAACCCATTTTTTCCTCTTGTTGAAGCACTTGTATCCTCTACTCTTGGTTGAGTACCCAGGAAATATATCGTCATCATCTTGAGATTTGAATTTTTTAAGACCCTTATAATTTCTCTTGATATAAAAGTTTCTTACAAATACCTTGAATTGTTTCACTGATGCTAGTCTCCCTTTCTATAAATCATAAGGAGTATTATTTATATTAGGCCTGAGCTATCCTTTACGCTACGTAGATATTTTCTTATGTTTCTTCTCCCCTAAAGGTGTGTGGAACCTCCCCTTCATCCATCATTTCTCTGCCCATCTCCTAAATAGTTCTCTTCATTCTCTCTACTACTCCATTCTTTTATGGAGTTTTGGCCACTAAGTATTGCATTCTTGTTTCATGTTCTCCAAAAACTCTTCAATCTCTCTTTAGGTGAATTATCCTCCTCTCTGATAGCAAGCATTTAAGCTTCAGATATTTATCATTTTTCAACATGAGATTTAAGTATCTTGAACTTCTTCAGAGCTTCATATTTTTCTTTTAAAAACACTATCCAATTAGCCCTCGTAAAATCATCAATAAATAAAATAAGGTACCTTTCTCCTCTTGTGTTATTTGTTCTTGCAAAACCACATATATGAGTGTGAATGAGATCCATAGGTTTAGAGGTTGATAATTTCTTTATATTAAACTAATTCCTTTTCTTCTTTCAAAACTAATAGGGCTTGTATATTGAGCTATAAGTATTTGAAAATCTTGACAATCCTCTGACTCCTATTTTACTGATCTTTACTAGGTCGTTGAAATTTATATGACCATGTATTATAATCCATAACCAATTTTGATTTGTCTTGTGGTGGTCGAATATTACTCTAGAATTATAAAAAACAAACACATTGTTTTGAGTTCTGACTACCTTTCCCACAATCTTCCCATTCTCTGCTTTTCAGATCTCAAAATATTTGGATCGAAAAGTCATATTGTAGCCATTATCAAACATTTGACTTACACTGAGAAAATTGTTCTTGAGCCCTTGCACATAGAAGAAAGTTTGGGCCTCGGTCTTCTCATTAGGAGTGACTATGCCCTTCTCCTTAATTTATGTTTGAGCATTATTTCCAAAGGTGACATTATTCCCTTTATCCATTTCCTTCAGAAACAAAAATATACTATTTTCCCTAGTATGTGTTTAGAGTAGCCACTATCCACACACCATCAATTTTCTTAATCAATAGCAAATATAACAAGTCCAGGTTGCTCGATTTTTCTCAATATTCTACTTCCAACTCCTCTTGTCCCTAAATCATGTTGGTTTCTCAATGTACTATGGTTTGAAAGGTACTTAAGCATGTTTCTACAATCACTTTCCTTGTGCCCAAAAGTATTACACTTGAGTCATTCAATTTCATTCGTTAGGGGAGAAAAATGATTCCTATTCACAGGGAATGAATTTCAACCTCTAGAATCTTGATAATTTATATATCTAATATTTTCATGTCTTTAAACTTTAATAATTATGAAATCAATGGAATTATGATCAATGATACGACATTGATAGCAATTTCCATAGAGCAATTTTGGGTACGTGATATTTAAAAAATTAACAAGCTTGAGTTATTTTCTTATACCTTTTTTTGTCTTGCTAACGGATTTACATCTATGTCTAGAGGAATATTTGAGAAGTTAGCATTCTTGCTCCAATTTTGACAGCTTCCCTCACTTGGTTTTTGGTTTATTTTCACCGACTCTTCCTTGTAATACTTTTGCAGAAGCTTTGGGGGCCTTTGAATCCCGCAGACTTGAAACTGGTCTTTCCTTTAGAATATTTTTGTGATTCAGAGTATCCCATTCTTCCATAATTTTCTTGGGACCTTTAACTACTCAAAATGTGCTTTAATTTATCTATTCCTTCGGAATTTTTATGTTTAAATCCTTCACAAATTTGGACTTCTCAAGGTCTACTCTCAAGGAAACAATTTCTACGTCTAGATTGTGACAGTTCTTTTCCCATTCAACCATTAAATAATTTATAACCTATTACTTTCCTTTTTATTCCTTTAACTTTACTTTTGGGGATAAAATTTCTCCTTTACATGTTTATGGAATCATCTCCTCCCATTTCTTCGACTAGATCTTGTTTCAGGAGTCTATTCTCATCCTCTAGTTTTCCATAGGTCTTTTGTTTTTCTTTTAATTGAAGTACCATGATGTATATTATTTTAATGGAATCTTCAATTTCTTCTCTTTGATAAAGAAAATCCCCATTATTAGAGATGTGCATACCTTCTGTAGCTCACAACAATTGCTCTTTTAGTTTCGTGTTCTTATTTTTGACCTTCTTTAACTCATCAAGAGCATTCATGAACTCCCTTCCAGATCCACTACTATTATTCTTATTACTCAAGGTCTAAGTCATTCTTTGTTTTGGAATTAGATTCAAAATCCATGCGTAAGAACTCATTAGACTCACCTTCAGAAGAATACCCATAGTTTTCTTATGAAGCATAACTATCTTATTTGGAGTAGAGCCCCTTCTTCTTGAAGGATTTTTTCTTCTAATATATTTGATATTTGTCTCTAGCCTTCTAAATCTTATCCTTTTATGTATCTTATTTATAAGGGAACATGGAGGAAAAATTCCCAACTCTTCCACAATCAAAGCATTTGAAGGGTATCATGCCCTTATACTTACTAGAACCACATTTTGATTTTCTAGAAAAACTCTTTATAAAATTCATAGCTAGAACATTCTTAGAGATCTATGTGCTCCTTTGACTTCTTAGAGACTTTAAATGTTTCCTCCTTTGGTTGAGGCTTCTCTTATCTTAATTTCATCTCATAGGATGTGAGGTTCCATATAGTTGGTTCATTGTGAGATTTTTCAAGTCTGTCATCTCCTGCATGGATGATAATTGGGCATTGAATCTCATAGGCAGAGACCTCAAAACTTTCTAAACAACTACTTCCTCTTTCAGATCTTCACCAAGTCCTCTAATAATCTTTGTTATCTCATCAAATCTAAGGAAATATTATGTTATGCTCTCTTCTTAATTCCTCGTTAAGCTCTTGAATATCATTATGATGTTTTAGGTTTTAGCTTGCTTGACTTTCTCATCTCCTTCATGTCTCTTATTATATTTTTCCTTCCGTTCCTTGGGAAAATTACAGTGCATCACCTTTTCTAGTTTAGATTGACTATGACTAAAGAGAATGGAATTATTGGCTTTTTCATTGTTTCCATATTATTTTTTACCATATGCATCTATAAGAGGGGTTGTTGGGACAACATAATAACCTGATACAGTGATCCAAACATTTACCCCTAGGGACATGCGATAGGACTCCATTCTAACTTTCCAAAAAAGATATTTTTTCGCATCAAAGACTAGTTTCTTACATGAGTAAGCATCCTAATTCTCTTTTCTAGATATGGTTCCTTCTAGATCTACCTTCCACTGGTTAAATTATTCTTGAAGGAACCAGGGTATGATACCATTATTGGAACAAGGAATTACTGAGAGGGAGGGCATGGGGGGGAGGGGTTGAATTAATAATTAATAACTTTTTACTTTTTACTTTTAATCCCAATTCTTATTTTCTCTTTTAACATGGAAATCACTCATGTGATAAGTCACACATAAATACACAAGTAGAAATGTAAATCATTAAGATGAACACATATCATCAACATGACCAGCATACACATATGGACACATATATTTAACGTGGAAACACAAAATGGAAAAACATCCAATTTTTATGTTATTAGGATGTAACCTGAGCTCCTACACAATTACATTGATTTTTTGTGAGAACCTAGTCATAGGAGGCTCTAGACCCCTTCAAATTAAAAGGCCACAACTTTCCAAGAGGCTCCAACCTCTTATAAATCTAGGCCACAAACTTTTGTATCCAACTTTCCTATTTCTCATACAATTTCCAAACTAATAAAATAGTGGCTTACCTCTAATACATAAAAGCACAAAGAACCTAGGTTGTTGTCTCTTACAATTCCTTCCTCTCTTCTCTGTGTCCATACACTCCACTACCCTCTTCTTTGTAAATTTAGCTTTGTTGCACACCCTACTATTCACTTCACCTAATCAACATAAGCACCCATCAATTAACACTCTACTCATAGATGCAAATAGATCCACATTATTTTCTTGTCCCACATAGAGTCAACAAATTTTCCTCTCAACCTACTCTCTTGCATAGTCGCACTTTATCACTTAGACCCCCAAAAACCACAGCATCACACCCTCAACACCATTGTCACACTCTCTAACTCAGTATTTCAGAGTTAATGTTCCTCTTATACACAAAAAATGATGTCATCTTGTAGCTCATTGTTCATCCCATTTGTACTTCAGTATGGCTCACTGCTCTTTAATAAAGAACATGAGTATGTGCACCCTTATCAAACAACATGGCATTGTAAGACTCTCCAGACCTATTATCAGACTATCAGAGATTTTCATTACATCTAGATTTGTTAGCAAGTTATCAAAGATTTTAATTGCATGTAGATATGTTAACATGCTATTAGATATTTTAGTTACACAACATGGATCTTGTTTCTTACTAAATGATTTTTTGTACAAATATTGTGATCAGGGATGGCTTTATTTAATGTAGATAGTTCTCCATTAATATTTTGAGCTTCATGGTCCTTGTCTCCTTACTTCCCATTTCACTTTAGTTGTAATTAATTCTAAGAATAGGTTTTTGAAGAATTCCCAACTTTGGTGAACCTTTAAATATGGCATAACTACCAAATTTCGCACAAAGTGCCAAACTAGTTGTCGACTTGTTCATGTCATATCACCATAGAAATTAATCCATTTATCTTTGTTCACAACGTTAAGTGCTTTAATACTACATCCCTGTGATCTTGTTGTTATAAGCCCATATTTTCTTGGTCACTTAGCACACAAAAAGCATCACAAAATCGAGTCCTCGATCATCCTTCATGATCAACTAGAACCATCAACTGATAGGAATATTTCCATATAACCTTCTCTATTACCACATGTTTTTTGAACACACCTCACCTCTAAAACATGGAGGACAATCCTCCCTTGTTACGTGTCTCCGTAGGGCCTCCTGTTTGTCACACTACACCAATAGAAAAGCTCTCAGGATTATGTGGCCTTGCCACTTCATACTGCTAGGCCCATCTTGTTTCCACCACCATGTCATGGAAATTTCTCCCTGCAACCTGTTTCCTATGAAACTATGATAACTTTCATGGTAATTTTCTCGAGGTTACTTACCCTTATCATCCTATATGCCACCTTTGCAGGGATTCCACATGTCACAGGGTAAGTGGTGCCATGTTTCACTGATTTTCAGTGAACTTGGCCACCCAAAAGTGCAAATATGAATGCCATGTGTCACTATCCTAAACTTCCACGTGTCTATGACTTATTTCATGTTGATGTCAACCTGGTTCTATGTGATCCTTACGTTATCCTTTCATCATGTCTTCCAACTATTATCCATCCCATTTCTATTCACTAATGGGACTACGCCACTTGTCCTTCTACCATTGGTCCACCTTCATGCCTATTCTAGTTCATCCCAAACCTATGCCCCCAAGACTTTGGTTCTATGCTACTTTGGAAACTCTAGGGGAAGGAATACTGAGATGAAATTCCCCTAGTGGGACCCTCACATTATACTGTATCGGTACAATTCATGCAATATACACTTTTGTGCCAACTCACCTTGGACCCCATACCTCTAGAACTTTGGCCCTATGCTACCATTTGAAAAATCCTAGGGAAGAACTTCTGGGGTGATGTGTCTTAGGTAGGATATGTGCTAAATCTCTTGAGATTTCAATTGCTGTAGCTCTTCTATGACATGTTAAACATCCTCCTCCTCCATATCCATTCAACTTTACCATTTATTGTGGATGGTTTTACGTGGACCCCCATTGTGTGCTTTTGTGGTATAAGGGGGAGGGGTCCCACTTTTAACTAGGACCATTGATCATGCGATCTATTATTTCGGTTGTTGTATCCTCTTCATCATTTATTTTGTTATTCATGACATAGAGAAGGTTTTTTCATGTACATAGGGAACATTTGAAGGTCATGGAAAAAGAAAAAGGAAAGAAAGGATAAAGGTAAAACAAAAAAAGGATGATGAGAAGGAAATAATATTTGTTTTTTAAAATTTTCCTAAGATCAGATGAGTGCAAGAACTTAAATAATGGAATATGCATCATTTCCCTACGCTTTAAATTAAATGGTTAAATAACAGGCACCTATCGGGAAAGTCATTTTCTATTTTGGTGCGGCCACATCTTAGCTAGGCTCCGATGGGGTAACAAGTGCGGCTATTAAGGTAGTGCCATTGCCCCCAAGAGTAAAAGGTAAAAATGGAGGCACACCAGATCTATGGCCATGATTGATTATTGGTGATCAAGCCACATTCCCAAACCCATCTAGGTACCCCATTGGAGGGTGTAACCAGACATGCCACCCATAATACCAGCATGGCGGTTACATCAACAAGCCAAGAATACTCATAGAGTGAGCACAGTAGTTGAGCATGAAGTTTCATAATTATTTCATTCCTACCCCACTTCTAGTCTAATGCAACTGTGCCACTTATCACCCCCTCATTTTTCCCATCCGCAACCCTCGATAAATCGATCATTGGAATTCATATTCACCCATTTTTAGTATTTCTCCTGTCTGCAAATATTGTTTGCCCAATCATTAACCAATAATTAGAGAAATTTTGAGGGCTAAAATGGGCCTCCTAAGGAAAATTCTAAAATAATAGTGGAAATAATAAAATAATATTACATTTAAGCATCATCAATTTTTTTAGGGAAAAAGAAAAAACTACTTTTTCAACTCGTATTTTTAACATATCTCCCTAAGCTTTTAGTCAAATTTCTAGTAGGGGCACTCATTGGATGCATAATTTAATTCCTCATCCAAGCAGGACCCATGTTGCACATTTTTTTATGGACCCTGCTCCACAAAAAATGATAAATACATGAAAAACATTATTGCAATCACATTTTTTGTGTATTTCTCATTTTGGTGTAGCAGGGTCCATCAAAACTGTGCAACATGGGTACTTCTTGGATGAGGAATTAAATTATTCATCCGATGAGTGCCCCTACTAGAAATTTGACTAAAATCGTAGTGATATATGTTAAAAATACAAGTTGAAAAAGTAGTTTTTCTTTTATTATTTTTAAATTTTTACTCCAAAAATGGTGAATCATACCCGAGGGTTAACATCATCATCTTGAATCTTATTGGTTCTTATAAATTTTATTTATTTTGTACATTTTTGTTTCGAGGACCATTTTAGACCTCAAAATTTCTCTAATGAGAAGACCCTCCTCGCTCCCACAACATCCGACAACCTCTAATCACCAAGTAACCCGTAGTCCATGTTTCCTTGCAGTGTAATCACCATGCTTAAAATGAATAAAATTGCACCCAATAGCCAAAAACCCCAAGATTCAAAACCCTCAAGCCACACAAAACCACTTATGGACACAAAGGTACAGATTCATGCCCTGTTTTGTCGTCTACACCTAGCCAACCTATATTTTTACTTATACGGTAACTACTTGAGAAAGAAAACCGATTATGATTTATCAAGTTGTGGTTGTATTACCTCATTTCCCCAGCTCTCTACCCATTTCCTAAATTTTTTTCCTGGATCATGGCCACATACATCAAATAAAAGAATTGTTTCTTTTTGTCAATCTGAGTGAAAATTCTAGAAGTCACCACAGAATTGATTAAAAATGCATTCATTTACCCTAAAATTCCCTAATCTAGAGAAATACATAGATACCACACTAATTTCAATTATAATGGACTCTTAGCTAAAGAAAGATAAGCCCTATCATAGCAAATTTTAGCACCCAATGCTCAATTGCCCCCAAAGTCATAAACATTCCATATTTTTTTGTTTTCAGAAATTGCGTACCCCATATTAGCCATAAATTTGCTGCTACTAGGTGAATATGAAACAAAATAAGTCACCAAAGCAACTCTAGGGTTGTTTCATTCAATGAAGAAGGTTGACATTGTTCTAGACATTCGCTCATTTCTTGTTGAAGCTATCAAATTTCAGTTCAACCATTTTCACCTTGCCTCTTACTTAAGATATTACTTCATATTGGTTTACCTATTCATGTACACTCATGTTGAGGAATTTGACTACTTAGGCTTGAGTATTATAGAATCTAATAATTAGAGAAATTCCATAGTGAATGGAATAGTGTTTTAAAGAATAAGTCTAGCAATGAAGTGTTTTCCAAAATTATTTTACCTTTATGGCTACTACTTATAAGATCATCAATAATGTCTCTCCCCCTAGAGTCCTACCTCACCTAAGAGAGCTCCTTTAGCTTAGTAAGGATACCATACTAGGTGACTAGTACCTATTTGAGGATTATATCGAATTCAGGGTGTATGGATCTATGTTGCCTCCATATCAACTACCTTTATTTATGCATATGAGGGTTTTTGCCTTAGAATTTATAAACAAAAGTTTAAATGTTGATCAAATTCACTTTGTCCCTACTAAGAAAGGTTATATGTTTTATCTTGCAAAAATTTTGGGCCCTTTTAGTGTAAACACTAGACAATCTTTCAAATAAGTAGAAGATATGTTAAAGGAGT
Source organism: Pinus tabuliformis (assembly GCA_031772625.1). Taxonomy (NCBI): domain Eukaryota; kingdom Viridiplantae; phylum Streptophyta; class Pinopsida; order Pinales; family Pinaceae; genus Pinus; species Pinus tabuliformis. The sequence continues at coordinate 1,428,560,652 of CM062818.1, forward strand.
TAAATTTTGAGATAGGGGTGGTTTTGTACTATGATCCCCATGATATTATATCAAATAGGAGGAAATAAATCAATATTTATGCATATGAACATGAATCTAGACATGAGTTGGAATGAAAATATAATTAGAGTCTTGGCCTATTAACATAGAAATGGTGGTCAAAACACTAGTCACAAAAGAAGAAACCAAGAAAATGAATGTTGATGAGGCTAGAGATATGGTGATGGAGGATGCGCTATAAACCAAAAAGGCAAAACTATAGGAACAAAATCATGAAGAAATTGATGGCGAATCAACAGAGGGAAATATGGACCAGCCAGGTTTCTAGGTGCTCTTAGAATACCCTTAACAGGCTACCACCTCCATTTCAACTCAGGTAGAAATCATTGGCTCATTAGGAAGTACATCAGAAACATACATTAAATGGGAGGAAGGGAAAATGATAGAGGAGAGGAAGAAGAAGATTATGGATGAAATGATACCACAAATAGTATCTCATTCAGTCACATACTAAACTAGGCTTTTTCCTTCCATGCACTTGGAAACAAACCAAATGAAATTTCCATTATATCATGCTTCAATACAGTCCATTCCATCTAGACCATAATTCAAGCAAATCGATTTTTCATTGGACATGGCTACAATTCCATTTCCAGATAAGATCATAGGCAATTAGGGGAGATGATCTATAGTGAATTAAGCAGAGGAGTGTTGATTATTAGCAAGGCTGATAAATTGTTGGAGAAAGTTGTTACCAAGATAAAACAGGAGAAGGATAATTCAAGAGCCCTTCATTTTCAACATGAAGGCTTCAAATAGTTGATTGTAAAAGTTTTGGTAGACCCAATTGATAAAGTTTTTGTAGATTCCGTTATGCAAGTCTCACAATACGAAATTCAAGCATTGAGGCATAAGCTTAAGATTCCTGCAATAAAATATGTATAAACAAAGGAGTTGGCTCAGTAGAGAATGAAAGGAAATTTGTAGCCAAAGAGTTAATAGATGAAAAAACTGAGATTGTGGCCCTCAAAGAGAAGAATTCAGAGCTTCAGCAGTGAATTCATTCTCATATTTTTTCTATAATTGTACCAGACAACCCATAAAACCCCACAAAATAGTTGACCAAAGCTCTTAATGATTTTCACCTATCAGAGAGAGAGAGATCTCAATAAAATACAAATTTCTTGGACAAAACCAATTACCTTCTCTCAAACAAGGATAAATAGATTGAGATAACTAGCAGAAGCATGGATCAAGACAACAATAAATTGCAGACTACAAATGACGAAATCAAAGAGCTGAAGAATAAATTGAAAGGTGACAAATATCTCATTCAAGCTAGACAAATAGTATGGGGTGATATTCTTTTTATGTGAAGAACATATGGGAGCATATGAATTTAGCTGCAGAAAAAAAAGCTACAATGAAGAACACTAAATTTTTCATCCTGTTACCCAAGAATGAGGATGCTAAAAATGCTAGGGGTGTAGAAAAATTAATCACATACCTTAATGAAAAATCATCCAATGACCTGAGAGCCATGGATATCATAGAAAGGATAGGGGTAATTATAGATATTACCAAAATGATCTAGAGATAAATAATGAGGATAGAGCTGAGGAATGTTTGAATTATTTGGAAAAGTTGGTAGCTACATTTAATTCCAATTTACATCAAAGAACTAGAGCATGGTTTCCTAGTTGTTGGGACTTTCAAGGGAACCTCCTTCCATGGGAACAATATGAGCAAATATTGGTTGAGGCTAAAAGTAAAGTGGGTTCCACACATGAGAATAATACCACTCTCAAGGGCAGAACTGTAGTCAATTATGTACAAAGGGATATTCAACTACTCCCGCTAGTGAAAACCTTATTCATTTCCAAGCCTAATTACTATGAGATTACATATTTAAGGGTGGCCTACAACATTCTCATTTACAGTCTTACACCTGATCCACCATTATGGAACCAATGTTACCAATTTATCAATCCACCATAGTTCCAGAGAGTGGAGCCTTGTCTACATCAAGAGATCGAAGCAGTCAGAAGTGAAGATATTTTGATTTGAGAAATCATGACATATGCATGTCATTTTGTAGTTTTATAAATATTTTGTTTTCAAGAAAATAATCATGTTTATTATCTAATCATTAGGAAAACCAGACTAGATATATTCTTAAAAAGCTGAGTACTTTAGACAGTTGTTGAATTTCAATACATTTTTTTAATTGTTCTTGTTTTGATTCTCCCTATAAAAAGGGAAGAGAGACTCATTAGTAAGGATCCAATTTTTTGTCACATAGGATGTAATTGTCTTGCAAGTTTTATGTAAATTGTGGAATTATGAGATGTATACCATTTTTGAAGATTAATGAAGAATTTTTCTCGTGATTACAAGCATTGAGATGTGTATTATGTGTTTATATCTCTCTTTATCACTTCATATGTGTTTTTCTTCTTCAAAATTGTGTAATTGTAATTGTTGGTTTCAATCTTAAGTTGCAGATTTACCTATGTTGTGTGATGGAAAATGGTACTGGTTATATGTTGAATTGCGAGCCTTAAATTCACTCAATTATTTCTATGTTACATTTCCTTGGCCTAATTCATCATTCTATTGAAATGTAGTGCATAGGATTATGAGTTCAACCCTCTGCACTTGTTTTCTTTCCTTGAATTTCCTCTTTCACCTATGCTACAACAAGTAAAGAAAGCACACTCTGCGTGTGTAGGCTACCATATTCTAACATTGACTCTTCAGAATGACATAAATTTTATGTATAAATTGAAACTTCCCCTGAGTAGGGTAAATAGACCAGAATTCATCAATTTATATCTAATCCTTTTGAAAATCAATTTATCCTTAAGACACATTAAGATGTCCTAAGTATTGAGCTCACCTCAACGTGGGGAATTAGGGTAATATTGAGGTCTAAAATGGGTCTCCTAAGGAAATTATCAAAATAATAGTGGAAATAACAAAATAATATTAGATTACATCATCAAATTTTAGAGGGGAAAAAAGAAAAAACTATATTTTGAACTTATCTCCCTATCGTTTTACTCAAATTTCGAGCAGAAACAGTCATTGGATGCAAAATTTGATTCCTCATCCAAGGAGTACCCATGTTACATACTTTTGATAGACCCTACTACACGAAAAATGTGAGATACATGAGAAACCTAATTGCAATCACATTTTTTCATGTAGTTCTCATTTTTTGTGTAAAAGGGTCCATCGAAACTATGCAACATGTGTACTCCTTGGATGAGGAATTAAATTTTTCATCCAATGAGTACTCCCAATCGAAATTTGAGTAAAGCCTTAGGGAAATAAGTTGAAAATACGAGTTGAAAAAGTAGTTTTATTATTTTATTATTTTTTTTATCTTTTTATTATTTTACTCCAAAAATGGTGAATCATCCCCCATGGTTGACATCATCATATTGAATCCTATTGGTCCTTATAAAATTTATTTTGATTGTACATTTTTCTTAGGAGGTCCACTTTAGACCTCAAAATTCCCCTAATGGTTATCTCTAGGAAACACAACATCTTCTCGCGTCATTTTTTTCAAGGAATAAATTAGAACATATTTCCTTGGGTATGATTTTTGTTCATTCCTTTTTCTAGTGAGGAAAGGAAGTCTTGGTTGGGATATATCACCTAGTTGAGACTATAATCCCAGCTCTTAGGATGCCTCACACTGATTTAGATACTTCTCAGCAGAAAAATCCTCCTAACCCTTACCCAAAAACAATTATCTTCAAGAGAATCTGGAAAGAAGGAACCCCCAAAGCTCTAGATCCAGTTGTTTTTCCCTGGAAGCTTCAACTTCTAGTTCTAAAAAAGCTGAGATAAATTCTCCTGAAACCCCATCCAGGGTTTTGGAATTTTCAAAGGAACGATTCCCCCACTTGGTTTTTACTCTTTAGAACCTATGTTTGAAGAAGTCTCTGTCAGTTCTGATTCTTTCACATCTCATACCTTCCATTACGTCAAATAAATCAAAGAGATTCTCATTCCTAATACATCTCAAGCTTCAATAGCTATTTCACATCCAATTTTAGTAGTTATTGTCCCCCACCTAGTTCCTGCAGTGAATCTTCTTCAACATCCTTTAAAAAATATGGATTTCCCTAACTTTTTGCTCAATATATATGCCCCTTTGGACTTGCAGCAACCTATGAATGAAATTCCTCAAGACTACCTGAAACTTCTACCTAGATTAATTGTATAAGATGATATCACAACCTAAAAGCATATTGAAATATTTTTTACATTTGTAAAAAACTTGAGATTGAGCATCTAGATGTAGTATTGAGGTTATTTGTTTAGTATTTAGATGGGGAGGCAAGAAAATGGTTCAAGACTTTACCTAGCAAATCAATCAACACTTAGGAGGAATTAGAAAACATATTCACACAAAAATGGGATGAGAGGAAAGATCATGGATACTTTCTAACTAAATTTAATGCAATAAAGAAAAGGAGCAATGAGGATGTCACCGAGTTTATAAATTTTTTTAACAAATTGTACAATAGTTTTCCTGCTGATATTAAACCTCCATAGGCAACAGTTAAGTTGGTATTTGCTAGATATTTTGAATTATATTTTGGGTTTACTCTAAGATGAAGGAAATCCCCCACACTAGACTAGATTCAGAATGATGCTTTGGAGGGAAAGGCTAATTTTTCATTAGCAGCGAAGTTGAAGGGAAAATTAGAACATAGTGATAGGAGAAAGGGGAAGGAGGAAGCCAGTTTCTTTGGTCAAGCAAAGGAGATTCACGCGAAAAAGTTGGATGAGATGAATATGTTGATCAGAAGCCTCTCAAACATGCTAGTGAAGTTAGAATTGGAGAACAAAAACCCTCCCAGACAAATGCAACAAGGTCCTAATAGAAACTTCAATCCCTAATATAGGAGACCTCCATTGCAACTTTTTCAAAGAGAAATAAAATAATCAACACTAAGTACAATCTCCCGTGTATATAGAAGATGACATTGAAGAAGGCATTAGTGATGCACTTAAAATTCAAGAAAATCAATAGTCAGCAAGAAATTAAATATACTGGTATGGTAATCACGAATTCGATATATTATTGACTCTAAATTATTTTAAGGTTTTACTAAAAATTAAACTACTATTTCTAAATTTAACATTAGCAAAATAAAATTTTACTTTTCATTTTAATATTTTATTTCATTTTTCCTGGATTTGATTGGCTCGTCTCATTTCTCTTATTATGTAATGGTTCTTAATATATACTACTCCTCCTCCAGCATGTTGACAGTTGTACAACCATTCCTCTAATTAATATTATGCAAAGCATCTATTTTTATGTTTATATTTGTATTTTATCTCGTTTATGCATAATTCTAGATCAATGGTATCAACTTACAACATTTAGTAATTAAGAAAAGAAATTAAATAAAAAAAATCAAAACAAAAAAACAAAAAATATAATTAACTCCAACAAATTAATATTCATGCACCTCCAACATCTATTTTTATTTAAAACATTAATATATATATTGTAAAAATTCATAAGTAGAGTGTTTCATGAGAGCGCTCTTGTCCCTCCTGCTACCGCACCTGAAGTGCACTCTAGATGCGAGTGTTGCGGGAGAAGCCTTGGAAATGAAAAAAATATGCTTATCTTTGGGAGAATCAATCATGTTTGGGAATGTGTTCCCAAATCCCATGAATTGATAAATTGCTTCTCCAAATGTTCAAATATTTGTTAATTCTTTGAAGAAAACATTTAGTTGTTACATAATATTCTCAAAATTTCATAGAATTCATAAAAGTAGCTTTCAAGGTGATGTAGTTTTATAAGTTCTTTACCATTAATATACATTAACACCATACTTCAATTATGTTACCTTAAATTGAAGAACATTTCAATCATGGTATGCATGCTTTGTATAAATGGAGGCAATGCTAACCAGGGGACGTTTTAAAATTGGAATAAATATATTTCTTGAACTACTTGTAGTTGATGGTAGATAGATATAATTGTTATTTCACTTAATGGTACATAGATATCCACTTACAATAAAAAATACCCTAGATTGATGAATATGCAAATAGAAAACCTCTAAAAATTGCAGACTACATGGACTCAAAATTTCAAACTTTGTGTATTCATAAGAGGAGACATTGCATGGTTTTGGAAATTCAAAACAACAAATTGTATATCCTTAAATCTACATAAAACAATAAATTGGAGGTTATTCCCAGTGTATTCACTTCATTAACTAACACATTAATCTCTATCTCTCAAATGTTGTATTAGAAAGCAATAGTTCAAAACTAAATAATGTCTCACTCCTATCCTGCCTTTCTTTTATAAAATAAGAGAAGACTAGGGTTTACAAAAAAAAAAAAAAAAAAAACTATCCTAATGGTGCATTTAAAGTAGATATGAAATCCTATTTTAATCCCTTATTAGGATATTTCCCCAAGCTTTCTAAAAAGGAGCAGCTATTCTAAATCTAGAATTTCCTTTAGGTTTTGGGCTTACTATGCCTAAACTAACATTTAAAAAAACACTTTCATGATATACTAGAAGATCATGTACTTCTTCTACACTGAAAAACACTTCTATAAATAAAATTTTATAAATATAAAAATGCTAAATGGTACATGTATGTTCAATTATGCATACACCTTGATCACAAAGATGCCTATTTAATTTTGTGCACCTCATCCACACTACTGCACATGAATACAATGCAGTTCTTCTTGTCAGTAACAATTGAAGATAATTCTTCCTTTTTTCTAGGAAGGTGTTCTTGATCAAACTGAGTCTCACCGTCAACATTTTAACTTCCATTTAACAAAAGGCTTAGTCAAAATGTTTCCCAGCTATCGTTGAAGTTTGTTGAAAGCCTTCTTTTTGAAGATCATGTATCTAGATTCTCCTTCATCCATATACCACCCTATACTAGAGAGAATGTTAGTGGAAATGCCTCTAAACCATGGAGTGTTGTATCAAATTTGGAAACTAACCCATATATTTTGGAAATCCTTGTATGTTGAGGTTATTGCTAGCCCTTCATCTTTCTCTATGAAGCATGACCCTTATAATACCATTCAAGGCTCATGGGCCTTGAGGATTCATATGCCGAAATGAGTCACTCTCATAGGACCCGTGCATAAGACCCTTAACTACATTGACTCACATAAGAGACACATTGACCTATTGACTCACATACAACTTGTGTAAAACTTGTACGAACCTGTATTAGACCCATCCCTAGTAGGAAATTTTGAATTTTTTTTTTTGGTTTGATAAGGTTGAGGGAAAGAGAAAATATATTTCACCGAGTCTTATATGAGTCACCAATTCAATATCTAGATGAGTCTGATATGAATAGGAGTCCTGCAACACTGGTCTTTCTTCTCTCACAACATTACTATATGCAAAGTGGCCCAACTTATGGCACTTGAAACACTTATGTAACTTAAGATTTTCTTCCCTAGTTTGAATAAGTTGAATCATTTTCTGACTTCCTCTCCACATGAATACTAAGAAGTGCTAGGTTTTGGATGTATCCTCCACAAATGTGTTTCATGTCTTAAGGCTTTCTTCCCCTAGTTCGTATATCTTGCACCTTGATTCTTTTTCTTGTGACCTCAATGGGGTGGGGTTGGGGGGTATTTTCTTACTTCCTCTTCTTATCTTGCCAATGACAACTAGTCTCTTGATCTATGAATCTTCCTTATTTTCCTTGTGACCTATATGGGGGAGTCATTTATTACTTCCGATTATCACCTTTCCAATGAGGCCTAGGCTTCTGACCTCCGCTACTCTGGCTACACTGTATCTATCCTGTCCCCACTTGGATGAAATCTTTCTAAATATTTCAAAGGTGGAAAGCTTATCAACAAGCACAAGAACCCAAAGTGAAATCAACCCATGATCTAGAAAGTTTCCCTCTATTAATGGCTTCCATGGAATTTATTTTCTTCACACCCACTGATATTATGGCCTTTGTGTTTTTTCCGTGTGTTTTTTCCTTGTAGAGGGGATTCCCTATTATTAAGATAAATACCCCATTACATAATGAATATTCTAAATGGTTTTATTCAACAGGTCCTTGTGGAGCCTCTTGGCTTAGACCTTCAAGCTGCTACTAGCCAACTTGTCCCTTGGACAATCTAAGAATTGAACACAGAACCTAGACCTAACCAACAAACATCTTTGTCTTTCAGCTACATACCATTTTATTTATGCACAAATTGGTCAAATAATAAGGTGTGGATTTTCATTTCCAACATAAAGGATGTGGAATTTCACAGATACATATTTTTGTAACAAAACCATCCTTATCGAATTCAATAACCAGATGTGGTTACAATACTAATCTAATTTCAAATGTGCAGTCATGGAAATGGGATATAAAGTTTTCACTTATTTTTTTACTCATCTAGAATCGAATGGTTTATCCAACTAGAAATCTTGAAATAATTTTGAGCACCACTTCAAAGAATAAATTTATCCTCTTATGCATGTTCGATTATGGATGCACCTCACTCCCTATTGTAAATTAAAGGCAATATCTCACCTATAGAACATACATTTTCAACCATGAAAAAATAATGTGTCAATTGGCACATGCAGTACAACCAAGATATCAGTCATCTATACATCACCTAGACATCATCCCCTACTTTAACTTCATGCTAAATCCCACTAGCACATGATGTCCAATTTATAGCTTTCCATATTGACTATCGAAAATCCAAAGAACATTATTAATCCTATGCAGTGCATCCCATTTCTCTATAATTTTATTAACCATAAGGACATATGGTATACAAGATATTGAAATTTGAAGGCTAATGTTGTGTTAAAAATCCAATGAAAATTTATGTGGGATGAATTCAACTAGATGCAAATAAGGAGAATCCATAAAACAAACCTAAAAAATGGTGCATTCACAACCCATCTCAGATCTGATTCTATCCAATATTCATAGTCTAAGGTTACAATTTAGTAATGCCAATCAACCTTTCCCACCCCTAGATGTTAGATGAATATTTAAATGTGATAATAAGGCTCAACAAAATATATTGATATACAACACCAACATAACATTTGTAGCATAATGACTCCTTTTGGTTTTGCATACCAGCCTCTGGATGATAAAAATTTAGTGCATTAGTACATGAATAAGATAATTTTGCAACTACAATTATATTCTAAACTAAATTAATTACATAATATTGTGTTTGGGGTGTGAGAAATAGTCTCAACAATGTTTAGTTTTGATCATGTATAGTTTCAATACCAATCATCCCTATTATACCACTCATATTTATCTCTTCAATGAAGTTGTATAGAAAAATTCCATTAAGTAGCAGATGATTTACCAGGGTTTTCATATGGGATTCTACAATGCATCTTGTCCATTTTCTGGTTAATAGGCTAGAAGTTTTAATTACCTACAATCCTATAGCCTCCCTTCATATTGTATCAATGCAGTGGTAGCTAATTACGCTAGTAATTTCTTTGGCATCACCCAACAATGAAACATTATAGTGAATCAATCCTTCAAACAATTTTGATCTCTGCATCAAGACTTGCTGACAATAGCCTATAGAAATAGAACAATCAAAAAAATATGCTTCAATGTCTCCAATTCACTTTATCTCGAACAAGGTATCCATTATTCCACAATGCACTAAGAATGCTTTCATTAGCAAATCTTGGTAAGTGACCAACCAAGAAAAAGACCCTTAGTTTTTATGAAAGTAAAATTTGACTAAACACAATGTAGTCTATATATCCCTCTATTCTATGGATTATAATAACTCCATCTAGCATTATGAACTAGAACTGGTGAGTTTTGTTGGTGCAACAACGCGTGGAGCTTCTTGAAATAATAAATCCAAATTCACTTACTAGAAATCCAACATCACTATGTCCATGTTGGCCTTTGTATTTGACCATTCATCTTATATAAGTCTTTAAAGGGATTCATATTTTGAATATATCATAAAGTCTCTCTATTTGAGGAGGGAAGAGACTCTTGCCTCTTACTAACTTCTTCACTCTTCCAATGATTTAGCCCCAACATCCCCTAGATTCTTTCAAGTATATATTATTTTTCTCTACTTTCGTTCCAGCTTAATACCATAGTACTTTAGGAACAAATTGGCCATGTACTTACTAGAGACAAAGGAAGCATGGCTAAGTTCTACTTTTACTAATCTAGCATATAAGTACCAAGGCAAGCCCCAATCACCTTTGGTCCCTCAAGGTTGTACTATATCAATTTGGCATTATATTTTTAAATCCCCATAGGTTCTATAGATAATAAAAGAGTCCTACATCACATCAAGCGACGAAAATAATATTGTCATAGAAGAAAAAGGAGGAAGATAGTGTAATAACACTCAGAAAGGGATTTAGAAGGAAAAACCACTTATCATGGATGGAGAAAGGAGAATTTGGAAAGGTCAGGTTATGAAAAATATAAGGTAAAACGTGTACTTCTCCTTATGTAAGAGGAAAAAATCATGATGCCACCTTCTCTCCCATTACCCAATTCCCATTACAAAATTTCCATCTGAAAAAAAAAAAATCAACACCAAGGTAGACGAAATGCATACCAATTGATATTGATGGGAAAATGAAGAATCTCATTGAGGATTTACTAAAAAATAAAAGTGTCCGCTAAAAAATCATGAGGAAAAAACTGTGTGAGCAGTCAATAATTACAACATAATCCAGAAAAGTGCAATTGCAAGGAAGAACAAATATGAAGAAACTATTTTAATACATGGTATTCTGCCCAACAACGATTAGCTTCCATATTTTCATACGTCATGGATTGGCCATACCTCACCTAGTATTCACATATAGTTAATATGGTGGCCATGTATGTATAGCTACACATCCATACCCCTGCATCCCAGAACTAGAAATCATGTCTCTATGATTGTGATGCATCCTACTTATTGAGAACACAAAATCTGATTGTAGCATACCACATAAATACATTAAAGCACACATAAATATTCTAAATAGTGTCCATAGCCATCCAGCAACTCGTCAAGCCTAAGCTCCATCACACTCATCTTTATACAAACATTATAAAAGAATAGTATCCATAACTATGAAAACAATCACAACAAGCATAATCTGAAATTTACTATACAAACAAAATGGGAGAGATACTTATCTCAATTTAAAACTGCAAAACTAAGTTAGGGACTAAAACTTTCCACCCAACCTTAGGTTACATTGTGGTCTTTCTTGTAGCCCAATCACCCTCGAGCCAGACTCTAGAGCATGTGGAGTTTTTTCCAAGGATAGATGCCAACATTGTCAGTTGAGGTAGGGACTCCAAAGGGTCAACCGCCTCCACCCACCAACTGAATGAGCTACACTCAACCTTCAATCAAGGATTCCAGAGGTCTTCCTCCTCCAAATTTAATCAACATAAGGGAATATAGATTCCTATGTCCCTACCATCAATCATGCATAAGGGGATCAAGGGGCTTCACCTCCATAGTTCAATCATCTAAACACAATGGCTCCACCCAATTAAAGGAATTGAGAACCGACTTTCAAAAATCATTAACAAGCAAAAGAGACCTCAAAATTCTCCTTACTAGGAATCTAAGAAGCAATCTCCACCCTGGCTATGAAGGGAATCCAGAGAAATCCATCTCCACCCTCCAAACCCTAGGGAATCTAGAGATCTTATCCTCACCTGAGAGAAATTGTGCCAGTTCTATTATTGCTCATCTAAGTTATCCTTCTCCTATGTGTACTATAGGAATGCATTCTTTCTCCTTTTATGTGATACTTCCCTTTTATTCTTCAGACTAGTTATGTACACAGACTCCCTGTAGCACATTGAATGACAATTGGGTTTTTACCACTAATATTGGACATATATTACATGCTTCCCAAGTTGTGATTCTATGCTTGTATTGATAAAAAAATATTCACACGCTATTACAAAATGTGGGATATTTTCTTGAATGTTTCTCTCTCCCACATGTTCCAACAAGAACACAAATTGTTCCCTACATAGCCCACTTCTCATTCTCTTTAGTATGTGTTGATGCCCATGTATCCTCAAAAAAGTACAATGGGTTCCCCTGCTATCTCCCATGGTCTGCATATCTCACTCTACTTTCGTCATGAATTTCTAGTAGCATGATCGATGTTATCTAGCTCACGATTTGTTGAAGTTAGAATTCTTTCATGTATGTTGTCACACATTGCATGGCACCCACTTTGAGTTTATTGCTACACTAATGCTCCTATCATCTAACAAAATAATGGATGGATTTTCCTTTTTGGTGTGGTCTTTGTATATCTTCCTCTCTAAACTATAATTCTTAATTTCTTATGCTCTCCTCCCTTGCCTCCTCTCTCTATAGTCTCTGGGCCCCCTCTTTTCTTGTATTCTTTCTTCCCCCCACCCAAATTTCCATACATACCAAATTTTTCCTTAGTATTTCCCATTGTTTTGTTTTGTTTCATCATCAAGGCATTTTTGTGCGTCAAGCCAAAATTTCCCAGGCCAATCAAATTCTTCCACCTCTCTCTATGTCCCTTGATTTTTTTTGTTTATTAATTTTCTTGTTGTAGTGGATGAGTAGCTCACCCCTACATACATCCAATCACCAATCAGCTGCCCACTAAATGGCCACTTCACTATTAATTTGTTTTTTTCTTGTTGCTTGGTGATACAAAAGTATGTTTTTATCCCTTATTTACCTTGGAAATTAAATACACAAATCCCTTGCTAGCAAACGTGTTATCCGCTAATCCTATGATAAAAAAAAAAAGCAATTCCTTAGTAGTTAATCCTCCTCAGCTCCGGAAGTTTTTGTCCCCTGACTCGATCCAATTTTATTTCCAAATAATTACCTTGTTTACAATAATGGAGAAGAAACCAAGGGTTGTCACTATTTCACAATCAGATGTTGTAGAATAACAGGTTTTTAAACCACATTAAATACCTGTTCATCTAGATCGTTGCTAACCCTATTATTATTGTGAATAGGAGCTAGAGTTAATCATATTCATTTTTTTCTTGAGAATCTTGTACCATGAGCCTTGTCTTCTTGTGTGAAGGCTATGATGGAATTGTCTTGATTTGTCATTTTGACTAACAATTCAAAATGACTACCCTATTACTATAACCATCATAGCAATTTTCGTAAGAGTTTTCTATGGTTCATGATAAAGGAAAGTTGTATATGAGCTATAGTTACACATTTTTTTTATGAAGAATGTGTGCTTTTCTTGTACTCATCGCTTAGTTTATTCATAGCCCTTGCAGAGTTATATGCAGAAACATGAAGAAGTGGAGCTATCTACTTTAGGAATGGTTATGTTGAAAATTGCCCCTCTTATTATAACATATTTAATTTCTCTTTTTATTGTGACTACAAGATTTTGGATTGTAGGTTTTTAAAAATTGCCACATCTGGAGAATGAGTTGCTCTGCTACCAAAAAAATTCTACCTAACTTATTGCATTGTTACCTTGTGGTCCAAAATCTTAAGCTTTTCAGTTATTAATACAATCTCTTTTTGAAATTTTATAATTTCTCCATTGACAGTCATACTTTAATATACTTCAAAATTAATGAGTTCTAATTTTCATTTAATTTGAAAGACTATTTTACACATCTTGTATATGTTCTCAAATTGAGTTGGCATTTTAAAAATTTCATTACATGATTATACTCAGCCCGTGTACTATGACAAATCCAATTTTCCGTTAGATGGATTATAACCTAGTTTTTCTATTATATAATTATTCTCATATATTTGCAAGTACTATGACAAATGATGGATATAATAACCTTTTCTTTTTTCAAATTGTCATTCCATGATGGTATCTTGAGGGAGAAGTTGGTTGAAAGTGAACTCTATGATTTGAAATTTTGTGAAGTTGATAAATTATACTTGTATTTGGGCAGTGCAACAAAAATTGATGAGAATTGCATGTGATCAACATAATGGTAGTGTTGAAAAATTTATCGTGGCTACTTTACATGCTTCAAAAGTAGGTGAAATGTCGAGGAAGAAAGCAGTGAAAAAATAACCCACTCCCTCAAAGTGGAAGTAGACTAGGTTAGTGCTTTGGCTATGTTGTGTTTATTTTATTTATTTTTGGAATGAAATTTGAAACAAATTAGGATGTAATTTCTAAAAGTAATTTTTGTCATTTAAGTCCCACTTTACTAGTGTGTTCAAGTTGTGAATGCTTCTCAAATCCCATGTGATTCCATGGGATTTGAACCTAAAAATATTAAATATTTGATAAGAGTCATTGCCATAACACTCACCTTTGGAATTTACATTCTATTCTTGGGTAATTGGGAATAGGAATATGAAAACCACGATGCTAAAAAAATAAATTTTTCGAGAGGAGGAAACTAATGGGTTTGTGATTTTTCCATATAGGCATGCATTAATATTGCCTTCTGTTAAAGAAAATGATTGATTCTAACTTCTTTTTTCTAACAAGTTTATGATTTGATAGGGATTTTAACATATGAAAGTAAGTGAAACCCATAAATGCATTAATATTTCCTTTTGTTCAAAAAAGATGATCGATTCTAACTAGTTTTGTCTAACAAGTTTATGATTTCACAAAGGTTTGAACAAATGAAAGGAAGTTAAACCCAAGAACCTGAAATGGAATTTAGATTGCTTACTGCATGAACCTCTGGGTCAGGAGTAAGATCTTATTTATTGTCAATTTTGTGGCAGGACATGACAATGTCACAAAGAGAGAAGATAGGAGGTTGTGTTGAAAATAATCGACAACTTCTTTGCTTTACAAGAAATATGATGATGCTTGTACAATTCTGCTTAATGCTAAATTTTTTCCCATGCTCATATGCACGAAGAAACAAAGATAATGTTTTTTTCTAAATGAATAAGTGCTTGAATTTTCATAGAGCAGGAGAAGGTTTTCCACACCAAGCAACTTGAAGTAGTATCCAAATGAACATAGGTATATCATATGGAGCCTTTTAACTTCTACTCTAAAATGTGATTTTCTCCTATCTGATTGTGCTTACCAGTATGAGTGTACATTTTTTTTGTACTTGAAATCTTTTAATATGTCGTTTTTGAGTGCCTGTTTCTAGTTGGGACAAGGTGTGTAACTGCAAATTCAGAGACAATGCGATGCATTTTAATAGCAAACAATTACTTTGTCGACACTTGAAAAAACATGAGTTTTCTCATAAGTGTATGTTTGAAGGTTGTGAAGTCATTGTCAAAGTAGAGAGAAACATGAATGATTTGAGGAATCAATGATGGAGAGGAAGATCGATATGGGGAGATGTAGAAATTGCTCCCCGCAAAAACACCCTATTGTTGTAAATCTAAATTTATTTCCCTCTTTAGTATAGCATAGAATAGTATTAGTTCTCCCATCTCTATCCTAGCTAGCTTCTTCAGATATTGTTTTATTAAATTTTCAGAAATCCTTTCTAAAGAAGCATGTGATACCTCTGGTATCTATTGGTATTTTTTTATTCAATACATCGCTATCAATTTCACTTTAAGTTATCTATATATGGAGATATTTTATCATTGCAATTTATTGAACATGGAAGTACATCATATGTTCAATTTTAATAATTTCTTTTTGACTATATATATGTGTGGAATTTATTCTTGACGTGTCTAATGGCTACTTCAGTGACAAATCTGTGCAAAGTTAATTTGTAAATATTACGGTTAATTCTTGGCATAAACATTCCACTTGTTTCTGATATCAATGGAAAGTCAGTAGACCAACGTGATCATCAAATATTTGACCAATACTACAAAATGGCTTTAGAAAAACTTGCATTTGTGATTGAATAGATATCATTTTTTAGATACATGTCACAATTAAGTTTTTTTTGGTTAGTTTTAGTTCACAATAAAATTTCATGGTTTTCTCATAGCTTTGGCTTGTGTAAATATTTTCTTAGAAGATTTGTTTTCTCTACACTAAAATTAGTTATAAATATGGTTTTTTATATTGAAATATATTATATTTGAATTTTTAAAATATAAATACTATATTTTTATATTCTGAAATATTTATTCAATTAATAAATATTAACATTCTAATTCAATCTAAAATTTGTAGCATAATATCTTCATTATAATTTCATTACAATTTAAGTACAGTAAAATTTTAAAAATAAATTTTAATATGAGGAGAATTTATAATTTCTAGATGCCTATGGATGTTTATCTTGACTTCTTCATTACAATTTAAATGCAGTGTTACAGATCCATTTGGGCACATCACTCCCATCATTCATGTCAGTACTATTGGAGCTCATCAAACCCTAATTCAGTTGTTGCATGCCTTAGACAACTCAACACTTTGAATGCCTCCTTCCTTGAGAGTTTCTTAGCCTGAATTCCTCCGAAAATGCCTCCTTAAGGGACCAGCACAACCTTGGACAGGGGTAAGTGTGCTTCAGTGCATGTAGGCCCATGTCAGGGTGCTTTCTAGAGAACTTAGCCCACTTTGACCTCTGTTGGGCGATATTGAGCGAAACGCACATAGGGTTTTGGGAATATTCTTATCTTCTGGAGCCATCTAAAATATTCGCACACTTATCATCTCCTATGAGCTTGAAATTGTATAAGGAATGAGTTAAGTAACCTCCTATCCTCTCATCCCTTCCTCCATGGAAACTAACTTTAAGTTTGGAAGGTCATTCAATACCCTCATTTATGACCAAACCACCATCATTTGCCTATAAATTGAGCACTCATCTAAGTGATCAGGGGTCGGACTTTGAGAATTTGTAAGGAGATACTATTGGCGTGAGGTTTGAGATTGTAAACAAGTATTGTTATGTTGCCGAAGTGTTGTGCTTTTGATGTGATGTTGGTTGGAACCCAAGCTGGAAGAGTGACCATGGATCAGACATCATGGTTGTAATTCTTCCTTCTACTTAATAAAGTTGTTTACACCTTGTCCCATATTCCTATCTTTATGTGCGATGATTATATGTGTAAATTCTTTCGATTCCATTTTCTTATAGTAGATAAGTCTCCTGCTTTGATTGGTTTTTTTCCTCTGTTTATGATTACAGGTACTTGTTGAGCAAGTTAAGTTCGAGAAGGAGTGATGGGAGCCAAACAAAGGAGACAAGGGGAAAGCAAAAGTTAACAAGTAGGCCCCTTGTCTTATTTATCTTCTATAGAAAAAGGTAAAGCGCTTTAAATCTATTGTTCTAGGTGTGGCTACCCACTTAGGGAAATTGTGTTTATCCATAGATTCAAAATTCCATATAACAAATTGGCGACTCTGCTGGGGCATGATCATCATTCCAAGTAGTTTACCTTCATCCTAGTACACCCTAATAGACTTTACTTTCTTCCATTGATCTTGTTTCAGCCTTTAGAAGTGTTTTTGGAAAAAATTGTGTTTTCAAGCCCTTAGGATGGCCTCTCTGGCACCAGTACAGGTCTGGTCAAGAGGCAGAACACTGCAGAGCACCCCTGGCTTTAGGACAGTTCTATGAAGTGCATTTTCTCCCACTCAAGGCTGCGTTGGTCCTCCTTAGGTCAAAACTCCCTCCTTTGACTTGATTTTTTCCCAAATTGCCTTCTGTTTCTGCTTGCTGAATGATCAATGATGTTTGTCTCTCTGAAATCAATTTGTGTTTCCTTTTCCAGCCCTTATTTCTCCTTGATTTCTTAATGTTTCTTAAATGATTTCTTTATCACTATCAATTCATTTTCAAAGTTAATTTATAGTCAGTTAATCTTTGTTCAAAAGAAAGCGTTGTAAAAGTCTTCATTTCTTTCGAAACGGAACTATCGTAAAGTCTTCATTCTTACAAAAAGATTGATTGGTTGTATGTGCATTATCTTCCTTTTGTTCATCACAACATTAAGGGAATTGAAAAGCAAAACTTGCATTGTGCATTAAAAGAGTTTTTGTGTGCTCATAGGAATAGTTTAGGGGAATTGCATTAGATGTGTTCTTTGTGTGATGATTAAAACAATCTGATTTCTCTCTCCCTACTAGCTAAGGTTTTCATTTTCAAAATTAAATGAAAAGGATGCTTATCATATTAGTTGCATTGTAGGAATTGAAAATACATCACTTGGTGAACCTTGAGAGGCAAATTCTTAATCAAGATCTGCTTAAAATTAACATCAATAAACCTAATGGAGCATTGTCACCTAACGCAAAACATTTAGAGGTTTTAAGCTAGAGACGTGTTCCGGCATCGTAAAACATAGCAGTTGTCACTAACTTGTCTATGATACATCTCGAGTGTGATACCTCATTCCACGTACGTGAGTATATTGTAGCTCATCAACATACCTTTGGGTATATAGCGCGGTGTTACAGTACGTAAAGTATATGGGAATGCTCTCACTGTGTGGTTTCACATTAGATGGCGCTAATACAGATTGGGCCTCCATGTGCTTTCGGGTATATATGGGAGGACAAAACTAGGTTGCTATCCATCCTTAGGTAACTGAGTCAACGCCTTGTACACTGTGATACACCAAACACGACATTCGGGCAGATTGCTTGTCCATACTTCTCGGTTTGCTGGGAGGTATTCTGCAGTTCACAGTGGCCTGGTAAACCTTTTTTCCTAGCTTACCCCTTTTCATTTATTTCTTTTTTGTAATAAAATCAATTAGCTATCGTGGATGAAAATCAACTTTTACCCCATCGTTCACGAAGAGAAGCGAGTAAAATGCCTTTACTGCCCGAAGCTACACCCAACCAGTTGAAGCGATCTCATTTGACTTGATCTAGTACTTCAAAAACATATGGTTCTTCATCTGAATTACAAAAACACCTATACCAGTAAGTACTGCGACTCCAGTTACTCCTACAGTTGCTGGTACATCTATTACTGAAGTGGAATATCCACAATTACCTGAGGAAACTAGAACTGATTCTAGTGAAATGGTAACCCAAGTTGTTCAACAGTAAGTTGATTCTCAACCTAAAGTTGTTCAACAAGAAATCACTTCTAAATCTAAATCTGTTGAACCATAAGTTAATCCTGAACCTATCACTGTTCAAGCAGAAGTTACTTTTGAACTAGAAGTTGTTCAAGTCCAACCTGAACTTGTTCTTTTACCAGAACATTTAGATCTTAAGGTTGAACAATCAAAAGTTATTATGTTACCAAAGGAAGATTGATCGGTACATCCTCAGACATCCGTAACTATCGAAACTTCCTCTTTATCTCAGCAACAAATACCAAAAATATATTACGGACCAAAGGGTGAAATTCTTCCACCTGGTATGATTTCAATAGAAGAGGAACCTGTGGTAGAATCACCGAGAACTCCATTCCATTTTGGAACTACACTTTATCTGTATCCTTATACTCCTCATTTCACTGCTCCTTTTGATCTTGATTACATTCATACACCCGTTGATTTGTTAGGAAATTTATTTGGACATTTGACTATGGTAGAGTCAACATCCTAGACCGTACCATCTATTTCAGCTACGACAGAATCTTCTATTGCAACCTCTTCGATGTTTACTATGACACCTGAGTCACACTTGTATAGTGTTCTATCTATCCCATCAGGTCACTAATCTTTATCGGGAACCCACTCAGGTGCTGCTTCTAGCCCTTGGTCTTCACCAATGTCCTCTACTGGAATTTTATTTGGTTCTTCATTAACGGATACCAAACAGTTGGACCCATCAAGTTCATAGCAAGTTGGTTCATCTGGTTACTGTCCTATGTATCCACTTTACACTGGAGTACCCCATATGGAGGGCAAGATGCACATTCTCCTTATCATGCATTTTTTGGGGGGAAACCATATGTCGGTATGCCGTCGTCTTTATGTCATCCTCAAATGACTGCCTGTTAGTGGCAGCGAACAATGCCCGTTCAACCTAGGCTTATGTATTCATCACAACCTATGAAATATGTATCATCCATACCTACAAGACCTATTGTTACAGCTTTATCGCAATCACAAGCTCAAATTGTTGTATCTCAACTTGTGCAAGCTGGCCCTTCAACCTTAGACCCCAAGTTTCAGGTATACAGATTCAGCCTTCTGAGGCAATTTTACAAAAACAATTTGTTTCTTGAGTCCAACAACTTCATTCTAGTTTACCTTTTACTAGAATGACTCAAACTTACACTGGTTTAGTGTATTCACAACCTGGTCAACCTTACATTAGTGGGCAATAACCATTAAATCAACAACCGTTGTATCAACAACAACAAGAGTTGCTTCAACAGACTTGGAAGCCCCAATATCAACAGCAACAATTCTAGCAATACAAACCTCAACATGGACTTGATCAACAAGCCCATGTTTGGCTTGGTTAGCAACAAGTTTATCTAGGTCCTGGTCAACAAGCCTATGCTGGGTTTGGATAACAACAAATGTATCCCGGTGCTCAACAACAACCTTATGCCAGATTTGCTCAAAAAACTTACCCTTATCAAGGTTACTAGTAGCATATGCCTCATGTTGTTATGCAAAGGTCTATTACCCAATCCCATCCTACCTTGGATATGCTCAACCTAACCTCAATAGACAGTTGCCTTTCATTGTGACACTTGAATTACCAGATCTAAACCGACTCACCAATGACCCAATTATTTATGCACCTTGGTGACTGGTGATTCCTCATAAATTACCTTCCCATATTCTGAAATTCAATGGAAACCATAGAAAAGACCCATCCAACCATGTCATGGCTTTTCATTTATGGTGTTCATCAAACTCCTTGAATGATGATTCAGTTAGACTACGTATTTTCCATAGAATGCTTACTGGTCCCACTACGAAGTGTTACATTGAGTTACCATGAGCTTCTTTTGATAACTTCACTACCTTAGCTACCACGTTTTTAGCCCACTTCCAGTTACCCATACGATGTGAGACTTGAACGGAACTATTAACCAACTTTAAACAGGCTACTGCTACTCATATCTCTAATCATATTCATTAGTGGCATTATCGTCGTCGAATGGTTAAAACTTATATTCCTGATTAGCTCTTGGCTGAGTGGTTTATAAAATCCTTGTTGCCATCTATCACTAAGGATGTGGCGAAAGGTGGAGTTGTCATTGAAGAGAAAGTAATTGCTTGTGCCCAATATCTGGAATTGATTTATACACATTTTGGTACGCTCTATGACAAGATTCTGAATGCACCCCAACCACCTTTCACTGTTCCTCGTCCACCATTAAGTAAGGACTCTCATGCGGGTGACAGTGTGATTGGTTCTTTGAGCACAAAAATGGCAGGTAGACCATTTGGTGACTTAAGGAAGATTACCAATATATTTGAAGTTGATAGTAATATTGAAATCATGCTGCTAAACACTATTGAGCTTGCATGGCAATCAATCT
Source organism: Pinus tabuliformis (assembly GCA_031772625.1). Classification (NCBI taxonomy): domain Eukaryota; kingdom Viridiplantae; phylum Streptophyta; class Pinopsida; order Pinales; family Pinaceae; genus Pinus; species Pinus tabuliformis. Next base: position 1,428,582,035 of record CM062818.1, read on the forward strand.
TTTTGGCTTTTGCGGCGAACCCAAATCCATCTTCACCAATTGTATGCGTAGATCATTCATTAGAATATGGTACTTCCTCCGATCCTTTTTCATGTATATTTTCTATTGATGAAGGAATCATCCAATCAATGATGACAGAAGAAGAACCATGGGAAGATTATCATCATCGTTCCCATCTTCCAGATCACATAGAATATTATTCAAATGAACTTAACCACCCTTCAGTTGTTGATTTCCTTTTGAATTTTGTTTTCATAGATACAAATGATTTTGAGAGAAACTTGTCAAATATCAAAGAAACTATTTCTATCAATATTTCAACAAAACCTAACATTATAGAAAACATTCATCTTGGAAAATCGTGTTCTCCATCAAAAATTAATATTTACCGTGCTCTCTTTCGTGAATTTCGAGATATATTTGCATGGTCATATGAGGAGATGTTAGGAATTGAATCTAGTATAGTTGAACATGAAATCAAAATGTATCTTGATGTCAAACCAGTGCAGCAGAGCCTCCATCCTGTTCATCCAAAGAAGGTTGCTGCTACTAAAATAGAGGTTGAAAAAATTTTGCATGTTGGTTTCATTTACCATGTTCCTCTTACTGATTGGGTTCCCAATATTGTTCCTATCATGAAGAAATAGGAGACAATACAAGTGTGCGTCGATTATAGGGATGTTAATCAAGCTTGTCCAAAAGACAATTATCTTACTCCCTTTATTGACCAAATTATTCATGAATGTGCTAGATGTGAAATATTCCCATTCATTGATGGTTTTTCTAGCTATAATCATATCAATATCTGCCCAGAGGACCAATCTAAAACTCCTTTTATTTGTACATGAGGCACATTCGCTTACAATAAACTCCCTTTTGGTTTGAAGAACGCGGGGGAAACATGTCAGATGATAATGAATTATTCCTTCCATGACATCAAACATATTGTTCAGCCATACCTTCACAATTTACCTTCTCATTCACGAAAGTGGACTGATCACCTGCAATATTTGAGAGCTATATTTTTACAGTACCAAAAATAAAAAATACAACTCAATCCACACAAATGTGTGTTTTGTGTTGGTACTGGTCGTTTTCTTGGATTTGTAGTGTCTAAGGAAGGAATTTGACTCGACCCACTTAAGGTTCAGGCAATTCTTGACTTACCTCCACCTTCAAATCTACTTTAGTTACATAGACTCCAAGGGAAGGCTAACTTTCTAAGGAGGTTCATTCCTAATTATGTTGAAATGGCTAAAGGATTTACTCGTTTATTGAAAAAATAGACACCCTTACATTGGGATCAGGTTGTGCAAGCTTCCTTCATTGCTCTTAAATATACCTTGATTAGAGCCTCATTAATGTATTACTCGAATTATCAAAATGACTACTTCCTGTATCTCACCATTGCAGATACAACCACTGGAATTGTTTTAGTCCAAGAAGAATATGGGATTGAACATTCGATATATTATTTGAGCCGCAATCTCAATGGTACAGAAGTTAAGTACTCTTACATCGATAAGTTAGCTCTGCCTTTTGTTCAAGATGTACAGATATTTCGCCACTATATCTTGCTCTGAAAGACCACTGTCATTTCAGATTGCAACCTTATGACATATATTTTGTCACGTCAATTGTTGGGGGTAGGGAATACTCAAAATGGATCATCATTTTGCAGGAATTTGATTTGGAATTCATCAAATCCAAATCAAAGAAATCTCTTGTTTTTGTTGAGCTTCTTTGCGAGCTTCCCTCGAATACCATTGATTCAACATCAGAACTATCAATTTTGGATGAGTCTTTGTTCCTGAGTTTTTCATCTAACACGTGGTATGGAGATATACTGATTTATCTCCAGACCCAAAATTTTCGGCATGATACCTCTCGCTCGCAACAATGACTTATCCGATACCAAGACAAAGATTATTTGATCATTGGCAACACTCTTTATCGTCATGGTATCGATACAATTGTATGAAGGTTCCTCACTCATGAGGAAGCTAAGAAAGTTTTGAATGACTACAATTTAGGTGCTTGTGGTGGACACTTATTTGGTTATTCTACCACACAGACAATTATCAATGCTGGTTACTTTTGTCCTTCCATATTCAAATCTTACATTATTTCCGTTCGAAGTTGTCATACATGTCAGATATATGATCGTAAAGCTAGATTACCACCTCCACCATTGCCTATTGTCATCGTTGTTGGACCACTCGCAAAATGGGGCATTGACTTCATGACATGTAACCCCACCTCGGCTGGGGGGCATGGGTATATTATACTCGCCATTGAATATTTCACAAAATGGGTCGAGACAATGCCAACATTAAACAATAGTGGCGAGACAGCTGCACTTTTCTTTTTCGACCATGTGGTTGCCCGGTTTGGTGTACCACAGGCTATAGTTATAGATCATGGGTCACATTTTCACAATCACATGATGAGTGAGTTAACTACCAAGTTAGGACTTTCGCATGATATTTCTACTCCTTATTACCTATAAGCGAATGGAAAAGTTGAGGCCATCAACAAAGTCTTGAAGTGAATGCTTCAAAGAATGATAGGGGTTCATAAACGAAACTGGCATTTAATCTTGTACTCTGTCTTGTCGGCATATCAAACCTCGGTGAGGAATGCAAGTCGATTCACACCCTTTCAGTTGGTGTAGGGTCTGGAGGCAATATTTTTGATACGATGTGAAATTCCATCTCTCAAACTCGGGATTGACCTGTTACCTGACACTTCTAATGAAGAAGCACATTTCTTAGAACTCATCCATCTGTATGAAACTCGTCGTGAAGCCACATTGGCTAACGAAGCGCATAATAAATGAATCAAGGCATAATACGATAAAAATGTCAAGCCTCGCATTTTCTCGGATGGAGACATGGTTTTGCTTTATGATACGATAGAAATGTCAAGCCTCAAATTTTCTTGGATGGAGATGTGGTTTTGCTTTATGATCAGGAGGCTGATAAACTTGGAGCAGGAAAATTTGAACCACTATGGATGGGCCCTTACATTGTCAAGCGTGTTTTGGAAAAATGTGCCTACGAGTTGGTGGATTATGATGGAATTCCATTTTCATAGCCCCAAAATGGGCTATACCTCAAACACTACTATGCTTAATTGAGTGTAGTAAAATCACTGTATATATGCTTTAATTTCATGTGTTTGTGTCGGTGTGTCTTTTAGATTTTTTATTTGGTTAAGTAATCTACTTTGCATTTGTTGCAGATGTCGAAACCTTTGGAACTATTTGTTGGTTACGCCAATGGTTCTAGTCGCAGTAGTTATAACCTATCTTCTGCAGCATGCTCCATTTTCACTCCAAGTGGTGAGTTATTGAGTTTTCAAGGGATTTGTATCGGTTGTTCGATGAACAATATCACTGAGTATAGCACGTTTATCGAACTTCTCTCTGATGTCATTTCACTTGGCATTTGCCGAATCATTGTTAGGCTGGACTCACAACACGTCATACTAGAACTAACAAACTTTTATACCGTCTTGAACCCAACAATCCTTAGTATATTCCTTAGATTTTTTATTTTGGAAAGACATTTTGAATACATTCAATATCAACATATTTCCAGAAACTTTAACGCATTAACCGATTCATTAGTGAACTATGTGTTAAATAGAAATTTGTGACACATGTAAAAGTAAATTTTCAATTCAAATCATCAGTTGAATAGGATTGCACATAACCATATATATGTATAAAAAAACTCTGAAAGTAAAATAGATAGATGTTTTAAATTTTTTTACAAAATTTGTGTCCAAGACATGTTTAGTCATCTGACCTAAAAACTCAAAATGCATGCAAAAAACATCCTAGGTAGACCTAGTGATGCTCATGATAACAGGTCATAGCCTGAGCTATCATGCACAAAAGCCGCATCCAAAGGCCATGAACACCAATAACATGGCACTGCAGCCTCATAGGTAACTCCTCTATTTGGAAATTTATAATAGCAAGGGTTAATCCCTCTATATGATCTTGCAACTCTACCAGTGTCTTGGCCAAATCCAAATCCTAGAGAACCTCTCTCCCGACATTTCTCCACATTAGTCCACCTGCCTCCTGTTGGTGTCTCACAGGTCGAACAGTACCTACATCTACATGCATGATAACAATTTTAGTTTAGTCTTGGAAGATCAAAACATAAAAACATGTAGAAACTTAAAAATCAAAGAACATTTTGGTCAAAAGAAATTTACCTATAGCACCCCATTGAGCGCCCACTGGTAAACTCAAATCTCAATCTCCATGAAAATCCATCCATACGTATGGATGCTCCTCGATGAAAATGTGTTGTCGATGGAGCCAATTGAAGAATGCAGTAGAAAATGTAATCGATGACTGACCAACATGTCTAGCCATCAATTCAACCCACCTCTGGGTTTGTGGATCTCTAGGACCAGCTACACCTAGTGTTACATGCTGGGGTTGCATCAATGGAATTCTCTCTAAGGTAAAAGCGATTGAGAGTGATCAATAGCTCAAATTCTTGGTCTTACTGCTCGTTACCTTTTTCCACTATTCTTTTAGTGAAGAAAGTACTGCCTCACACCAGTTGAATAAAGTTGGCTCAAGACAGTCAAGTGCATATTTCTTGTATGATCTTTTCACCAAATGAAGTGTCACACTACCTACCAACTTTGCGATGGTGAAAAGGATTGTTCTCAAAGGAAAATCATGGATATCCTTGATGATTATCTTTCCATCCTTACTAGGCTATGTACCAGGCTAATATAATTGTCGAACATAGTCCCTCACTGATCCACCTCCATGGGAAGAACCCCAAAGAGATATGGGGGCATCACATCTCGACAACCCTTTAATAAAGTAAACATCATCGATAGTAATGGGGACCACTTTGTCTCTTATGTGAAAAGACTAATTTGTTGGATCCCATGCATGAACTAGGAACTATAATAGTTCTGATTGTTGCCTCATTATGGACAACCCGAAGTATTTGAGCAACCCACAGTTTTTGAGGGCCTCAACTGTACTTGGATTATTTTTGGCAACCATGTCTTGTTATTCATGCTCTTTTTGTCACCAAGTAATAGACATTCTGATCTGATCAAAGCTTGAAATAAAAACATAAGCTTATTTAGGATCATTTTCATGCAAAAAAGTGAAGAAATTTTGGCCCAAATTAGTGAAACAAGTTTGTCAAACTTTCCCAGCATAGCCCAGGCAAGGAGATAGTGCATTGTAGTGTAGCTAACCTTCTGTCAAGGTGCTCTCCTGCCTAGCTTTTGACATGGAAGCCTACGTTGATCCCAGGTCAAAATATTCAAACCCTAGGGGCCCTAAAAACCCTAAAAACTTGCATGAAATTGTAAAATAATGACATGAAAAGAAAGAGGAGGGGTAGATCTCCTACCTGGTCTAAACGGCACGAGAAATGATCCACAGAATCTCTCACAATTAGCTACTGAAGATCGAGGTAAAAAATAGGGTCAGAGCACAAACTAAATGGTAAATATCAAATGGTGAAAATAACATGGCAAATTCTTGTTTTTATGTTTATTTCATGAGCATTAAATGAGTAAACTTTAGTATTTACGTATTTTTACCAATGAAACAGGTATGTTTAATCTGTTTGGTGTTTCTTTGAATAGATTTATAGTTGACGTATAGAATTTGATGTGCACAATCGTGAATTGTACTTCGACCACAAAGCATACTTTTATCTCTTTTTCGAGCTCTGTTAAACATTGAAAAAGGAACCCCCTTGGATTCCTCTTTAAGATCTTTTCAGACTCTCTAAATTTGAAAAGATTACCGAGCGCTTGTCCTTTACAACTCATTAATGAATTGGAAATGACATCTACTCAGTATAAGTTTAACCCTTTTCCAGACTGAGATAGATTATTTACGAGAAAGGAACACATTGATTGAACATGGTCAATAGGTTCTCCCTGGTATTGTTTTATGATTTTTCAGACTTGAGAGACAAATATACAAAAAGGAACTTGTGGAGTTTTCTTTTTTTCCCTTTTAAAACTCTCTAAGCATGAAAAGGACCGAGTTATCATTGTTGTTAGACTCATTAAAACATCAAATAGCGACAAACTTGTCCATAATGACAAGACCGAGTTTCACCTTCGCTAGGCTTGTTAAAACATCACATAGCGATGGATTCACCCAGAGGGTGGAATTATACAACAAATATATGTTATCCTCCTCAATATGGATAAAAATAAAGAGGTATTGGTCAGAAATGACTGGGGAAAATGGGAAAAGGGGTAAACCACTTTATGGCAATAGGTCACTCTTGAACATGACACTTTCAATTCATCACTGTGACTATTTGGGTTGGGTAATCTGCTTGATGGTCATCACAACTTGGTCTATCATACCATCCATTACTTGGTTTTGGGTCAATGTTGCCAATACATTCAGTATCGCGTCGAGATGTTCAAGAGAAGTCACTCAGTTTAAATACATCCTTTGCAATACCAATAAACCTTCATTTTCATGACCGCCATTCCTGAACCTTGTATCGTCAGTCACATTTTGTCTCCAAAAATCATTACACTCATTCTATGTCGTTGATGTGGGATACACCAAGGCCCTCCTGCGATAAGTTGATTCCTGTCAACATCAACACATTATCCAAAAAGTTGACTTAGAAACACCCTTCCAGTACCTTGAGGTTTGCATACATCAATGGTAGGTTTCTAGCTTCTGGCGATAGGTCGACATCACTGGCCTTTGACTGAAAGACTTTGTATGGTGTTCAACATCAAAACATCCATTCACACCATGTAGCATGTACTGTAATACCTTGAGGATCATTATCATTATCAGTGATGTCTCTCGCGTCTGTTAACAACTTACATCATTGGCTGGTAGTCATATGATGTCTTCCCATGTTTGACTTTACATCACATATTTGCATGGTTAGATTCATACTTGAGTGAACGATTGAATGAGATAAAAGACCCTGGATCTAGTTTCATCCATCCAAGCTGTGATTTCAGGAAATGTACCAAATCATCTGTATAATAGCTTTACATTGATGGTCATCCTATCATGGGTCTATATCTGTAGATGACTATCTATGTACATGTAATGAAATTTTAAATTCTCAGTATGGGTATGCCTTCCATCAACAATTAATGAGAAAAAATAAAAATATCATGATATTATGTATTGTAAGCGATGCAGGTCACCATCCACCTCGAAACCTCCTCATCACATCATAAAACATATCACTCAACATTAACATTTTTGACTTCATGCTTTAAGGGGTAGTTGTTACAAATCCATTTGGGCACATCACTCCCATCATTTAGATCAATACTATTGGGGCTCATCAAACCCTAATTCAGTTGCTACATGCCCTAGACAAGTCAACACTTTGAATGCCTCCTTCCCTGAGAGTTTCTTGGCTTGAATCCCTCCAGAAATTCCTCCTTGAGGGACCAGCGTAGCCTTGGACAGGGGTAAGTGTGCTTTAGTGTAGGTAGGCCCATGTCAGGGTGCTTTCCAGAGCACTTAGGCCCACTTTGACCTATGTTGGACGAGATTGAGCGAAATTCACATAGGGTTTTGGGAATATTCTTATCTTCTAGAGGTATCTAGAAGATTCCCACACTTATCATCTCTTATGAGGTCAAAATTAGATAAGGAATGAGTTAAGTAACCTCCTATCCTCTCATCCCTTCCTCCATGGAAACTAACTCTAATTTTGGAAGACCATTCGATACCCTCATTTATGACCAAACCACCAAAATGGATCTAGTTTTGCCTCCATATCAAAGTCTTCAAATGCATATGAAAGTAGGATCAAGTTGAAGTGCTTGTTGATATGATTCCAACGGTGTGAATGACACGTAAATCTGAGTTGGGATGAAGAAGTTAGAGCCAGTCAAACTTTTTAGGAAAATTAGGGCAAAAGTCAAAATGTAAAAGGTTAACAGTCCACGCTTAACGATCAATGGTCAACCAGGTCAACAGGATGATGTGAGCAGGACATGTGTCATCCTGGGAATACACCACTTGTCTAAGATGATGTCAGTAGGTTGATGACATGTCACAGTGTGATTGGTTAATATGGGCCAATCTGGTGCTGACACGTGGCAGCATGAATTTTGCCCAATATTACCTAATTCCCAAAAACTTGGGGATCAGGAAGGATTGAACACTTGACCTCCCAGAACGACTGAGTTTTTTCCTGAAGGGCTGCACCGGATGGTCTACGATGGATCTTATTATCGGAATTGATGACTTTGTATTTATGTTGATAGGATTTAGGATGCCAAAAAAAGGGTCGACGGCTGGGGTCAACCCCATGGCCGCCAGACCCCTTAGTTTATTTGAGGAATATTCCACATGCAGCGGGTGGCGTTAAACAATACACCATATATCAATTGACAAAACCACCATATAGCAACAGCAAGTGGAAATATATGTGGCCGAACCATAGTTTATGTGTGTCAATCCATATCAAAATGCCGGAGTGTCGGACGAGGGTTTCGACCCGTCCACCTCCAATGTTATATACCAACACCTTCACAGCTTCAGGCTAACCAAAATATCATATGTTTCAGCTTGAAACAGAGCCGAACAAAACTTTTGTTAAAGTTTATGCAGGTGCCAGTCAAACCATGAGCACTTAGAACGAGGCGGTATTATGTAGATAGAAGCGGTTTTGCAGAGGGAAGAAGCATTTTGTAGAGGGAAGAGGTGGTTTTTCACGTTCTAGGGGGTCTGTAGGTCACGATGGCCAAATATAGGCAAGTTTATACTCATTTGACTTGAAATTTCGAGCTAAATGCAATGCTGAGATCCTTCTTCTCAATTGAGTCTTTGTTTTTGAGCTCATACCTATAAAAGAATTTTGAAGACAAAATAAATCGGTCAGCACTAGAAGCTAAAGGACCAGGAGACGTAGCCAGGAAGTCTCCTGAGATCCATTATTAAATTTTGCTATGTTGATGTGTTTGAATGTGTTTTTAATTTCTTATGTCGTTTATGTTATTTGCAATATTTTCAATCCATTACACTAAGTAACATAAGAAAACTTCACATAAAGTCTATAATACCTTTTTCATTAACGGATCAAGTGGTATCAGAGCAGCAAGGTTTTTAAGCCCTGATAAGATTGTGTGAATATTTGAATGCTTACTTGGTTAAGGCTTGGATGAGGTAAACGTGAACTTTTTGAGGCGAATCCAGAGATTGGAAGGGTCTTTTCAAGAAGAAGGATGGCGGATGAAACCCCACTTGGGTCAGAATCTCAATTCTCTGATAGTTTCATGACGATACATGCAATAGTGGAAGAGATGCATCACGAGGTTAAGAAGAAAAAAGATGAAGTCACGTCATCACCTGTTGGCTTAGTGGGGCCTGACCCAGGTTCACGGGTGATTTAACCAACAAATCCTAGTACTACTGGCCCTTTCGGCAACAGTCCATGGAGTGCGGACTGAGGTCACACCCGAAGTAGTATGGCAGGGTGCTAGAACCAGGTTTCCGCACCTTGGGGATGTCTGATATGTTGGGATTGGTACACGGTCTAGCCTTCGCGCTCAGTGCGCTATGCGCACCAGTGGGCACCTCACGGCCTGCGATGCTATCTTCGCGTAGTCCTATTTGTAGCACGATCCTTGTTATTTACCCAGGTCTTTCCTACTTATGCACTGTTAGCTGATTACTTAGATTATTTTCATATATAAGTAGTCTGAACCATACAAGCATTTACATCAACTACGCACAGTAAATAAACAAAGAACAAGTATTGCATAACAATAAAATAGTGATTCAAGACTAGATGCACAGAATTAGGATAAACTTCTCTTTATTAGCTTTATGTCCCAATTACAGACTTAACTCTGCCATGCGCACTCAGCTTCAGGGGTCCGCGCACTTAGCTGTGGACTCTACTAGGCCTCTGTGCACTCAGCTGCAGAGCCTCTTCCTACTACTATCACCTAAGAGACTTAGAATTCTACTCTAAGATTAAACCATTCCTTCGCTACCCATTCTATCATTCATTATTTTTACAACTTTAGAGACTTGCTCTATTTATACAATCCCATGGTCCGTGGACCATGGGTAGGCCGACATGGCTTTACATTACATTACATTACTTTAGGGCAGAAAATCCTATGACTTAACCTCTACTTCGCACTTCGCACCTGCAATTCGCGGAGTCTTATAACACCTTTTGACCAAAACTTGGGATTTGAGCTCCAAAAGCCTGTTGTGGGAGGATTCCATGCCCAACAAGCCCCCAACACAATCATTGTGACTCGTCCCAAATCACTATGCTTGTGCAGTGATCTTGGAATGGAGCCCCTCCAATCGATCCTGTACTGCCCAGAGCTCCACAGCGCATTATTTTGTTGTTGCCTAGATCCACGTCTAACTCAAGTCCTTTCCTTGGTACCGGCTTTTGGTGTTTGTGTTTATTGTCCTGCACCCTTGCTCAGCGCCTCAGGCCACAAAGATCATGCATCGGCCGGTTAGTCAGAGAGTTAGCCCACCCATGTAGGGTTTCAAGTGTCTGCCATTGACTCTGCCTGGGAAGGGTTCTCCATTGAGTTTGACTAGCTAGACTGTGCCTCTATCTATGACATCTTTTACGACATATGGTCCCAACCAGTGCATCCTAAATATTCCCAGGAATTTTTTGAACTTGCTGTCATATAGTAACACTAAGTCGTTTACCTTGAAGGTGTGCAACTTGATATGGCGGTCATGTCAGGCCTTTTCACACTGCTTTTGTACCCGTTGATGAAATCCAGCCAAAAATCGTTCTTCCTCTAGTTCTTCTAATTTATCGAGCCTTTCTTCCAGAGCTTCGCAGTCCGTCATCCATGTGAGCACTGCTATTCACAGACTAGGTATGATGTATTCCATTGGCATGGCATCTTCTGTACCATAGACCAACCGGAAGGGTGTCTGTCCCATCAATTTCTTGCACGCTTTCATGTATGCCCATAACACAGCAGGTACGCGCATGTCCCAGTCATTTTGCTACGAGTTACATACTTTTGTCAATGCAGTCTCCACTATTTTGTTGAATGCCTCTACTATCCCATTAGGTTGCGGGTGGTATGGTGTACTTTGTTGATGATACACCTAGAACTCCTTTGTGAGCACACTGATGGTTTCATTCAGGAAATGTGTTCTGCAGTCACTCATTAAGATTTTTGGAGAACCAAATCTTGTCAACATGTTTTCGAACAAAAACTTTGTAGCCATAGCGGCCGTGCAGTCCTTGACCGGCTGTGCTTCCACCCATCATGTTAGGTACTATATCACGGTGATGATGTAGCGCGCACCTGTCGTTCCCTCAGGTTTGATCGGTCCCATAAAGTCAATTGCCCATTTTTGAATAGCTATAGTGTCATTTGCGGAATTAGTGGCATCTCGTCCCTTCGTGATGGTTTCCCCATTCTTTAATATATATTGCAGGCCTTATAGTGTGCTTTCAAATCCTAGTGTAGGGTCGGCCACCATAATCCTAAATGAAGAATCTTCTTTGTAGCTGTGCGTCCGACATAGTGTCCTCCTGTAGCCCCCTCATGGGCTTCCGCTAGGATTTGACCTTGTTCAAATTTGGGTACGTATCTTCGCAATATCTCATCGTTGCCCATCTTGTAGACGTGCCCAGCGATGATAGAAAATGCTGTCGTGCACACCACCAGTTCCTTCTTCTGTTGGATTGAGTACTCCTTTGATGCAGTACCTACTGTTAGAAAATGGATTATACCTTCGAAGTGTCCATCCACGACATGTACTGCAAATAGCTGTGCATTAGGTAGTTCCTCCAAATTTGTTGGTTCCTCGCCCGTCTCAATTCATGACAAGTGGTCTAGTCCTGCGTTTAAGCATCCTAGCTTGACTATGACCTCAAAATCATACTCTTGAAATAGTAAAATCCATCTACATATGTTCCCCCCCAACACAAGCTTGTTCACTGGGTATTTTAACGCGGAAATATTGGTATACATCTTGAAGTGTCCACCAAGTAAATATTGTCAGTATTTTTGGAGCGCATACACCATTTCCAGCCCTTCGTGCTCAGTAGTAGAGTAGTTCTTTTCATCTTTGAATATTCATCGACTTACGAACACAATCGGGTGATCCACACCCTCTGTGCCTTCCTGCATGAGTACGGCTCCTAGCGCAATACATGATGCATCAACATGTACATGAAATTCCACGTCCCATTTTGGGAAGACCAGGATGGGAGCGGATGCTAGTTTCTCCTTGAGGACATCCAAACTTTTCATGGAATCATCATTCCAACAATATGTAGCATCCTTCTTCAATAGTTGTTCCATCGACATTATTATTTGGGCATAACTTTTGATGAACTTCCTATAGTATCCAGTGTGCCCCAGAGTAGCGCACAATTGTTTAACACTTCGCGGTGCTTCCAAATTCAGAATAACAACAATCTTCGTAGGGTCCACCATTAGACCTTGTTTGCAAACCACATGTCCCAACAGGTTCCTAAAGGTAACGAGGAAGGTGCACTTCTTAAGGTTCATCCTGATTTGGTGTCGGCAGCAAGTATCCAGCATCAAACGTAAGCTCGCTACATGGTAGTTGACTAATCCATAGACAATCCAATCATCCAGATAGACCTCGAAGAACTTGTGGATGTATTCCTTGAACGTAGCCACCATGATGCGCGAAAATATAGCTAGTGCATTCTTCAGTCCAAAGGGCATAACGGTGTATTGAAAGCAGCCCCATTCTATTGCGAAGGTCGTTTTGCTCCTATCTTCTAGCACGATCTTGATCTGATGGTACCTTGAGAAGCCATCCGTGAATGAGTAAGCTTCTGGACTGCCAACATTCTCCAATACTTCATTTATGAATGGTGTTGAGAATGGATCATGTACACAGGCGTCGTTAAGCTTCCTGAGGTCCATGCATATTCTTATTTCACCCTTTTTTTTTTCTCCTGTACTACCATAGGACTCACCCAGTCAGATTCTTCCACTGGTTCAATAATTCTCGCTGTGAGAATTTTGTCTAATTCATCGTGGACCTTTTCTTTGTACTTTGGGTTCAAGTGGTATGGCTGCTGCTTAACTAGCTTCGCATCGGGTTTCAGGGAGATCTTCATCATCCCTAAATCACCCACGATCCCTTTTAAGTCTGTAATTTTTGTTGGGAACAAGTCTTGGTATTCGCAGAGTAACTCAGTGACCTTATTGACCGTGGCATCATCCCAATAGTCCCCAAGTGTTGTGTACTTTAGCTCTGCCTCTGTTCCAATGTTGACCTGATTTGTCTTTAGTGGCACGATGATGTCGGGGTCTTCAAGTGATGGTCTGTGAAACTCACGAGAGCCTTTCATTTCTAAAATGTTAATGTTTCATGGGTTCTCATCATCCTCTTCAACATTTACATTACAACACTCCAGTGCACTGCTTAACTGTGTCGCCTAGTCTGGCTGAAGTACTCCCATTGGCTCCTGTAGTATTATGAAGATAGCTGATTTTATTGCTTGTAGCACATCTTCAATAGTATCCGACTACCGATCTTCGAATGTGAATGTAAGAAAAAATCCCTTCTGCAAGACATCCCATTCGCCCGTACCATGGCGTAGTTTCATCTCAGTATACCAATTCATGGGTATGACATCCAGGGTATGGTAGAATAAATGCACCCATTTAGGCTGTGGCTCTTCCCCGTAGACCTTGGTACATTACACAACGTGTGTGTGTGGATCATCTCATCTGTCATATTTGTCTGCTAGCCATAATTGTGGTTTTCCAAAATGCAGGCGCATCATCCTTCTTCATCCGTGCCAGTCCTTGAAATTACCTTGATCCGTACCCCATCATCATGCATGTGTTGCGCGCAGTGCCCATTTTAGCACATCGAACAACTGCTATTCTGGTATGGCGCTTTCAAATTTGCTCAGAAATTCATCCACTACTGACAATCCATCATATGCGGGCAACTCCCTTGCCTTTATTGTCGTGCAACGTAAAGACCTGATCATCATGTTGCAGTTCAGTGTTGTTACTTCGTGAAACTGATTCTGCCATCACTCTATCTCTTCATCTGAATTGGAAGTGCATGAGCTTCCATGTTCCCATGAAATCCTTCCATCTGTAGTTAGATTCACCCAATACTCTCCTTGCACAGTTATCTTGTAAATACAGTCAATATCATCATCACTATCATCGTCGCGCACTGGTTCAGTGTAGTGCTTTCCTTCAGCTGGATTCAGTGGTACTACTACATGTAATGACATTTTCTCAAACATCATTTTGTACTTCTTTAGATTTATGACCTCATTCATATCAGTAGCCTAGTCTATCCCAAGTAGCGCGGGATAGGGATTATTGTCATCGACAATCTCTATCACTTCAAAATCCACCTACGTGCTCGTGCCTTCAATATCAACTCTCACCCCTTGCAATATTCCCATGGGCAAAATATTTTGTTGGTTCACCATTCGTAACTGAATAGGGGACCATTGTAATGTGGGTTTGCCCATGCATTCCCAGGTCCACTTTGGTAGTAAATTCACATCCGAACCCTGATCTAGAATTACCTGATCCATTTCGTATTAGCCAATCTGCGCAGCCAACCTCATCTCCCTTCCTGTGCGTAATGCATGCTTCCCAAGTTTCCAGAACACACGCGGTTCTCCTAACCCTGCACACCTAGTGATAAATTCCTATAACCCTTTGACTGCATTGTTATCGTGCAACAGTTTCATGCATGTCTCCAAAAAGGTAGTGAGAATTGAAGGATCCATCCCTAGTTCTGGTTGATCCTTACTACTTGAAGTGGAGGCCTCTATGAAGCTCTTCTTAGCTTCCATGAATGTATCCTTCCCGTGTTCTAAGTCAAACTCAGGTTCCTTTGTAGGAGCCTTGCGAACCTACGTACTTTCTTCTGGCTTCTTCCCCTTATCATCTCCCACGGTCATACTGCTTCTGAGCATCATGTTTACATTCGGGTCTTCCTCGCATGGTTCAAACCTCATCATTTGTATATTCTAAGTCGAAGGGGGCTGGAGTAACCCCTTTTTGCACATCTTTGCTATCAGTGAAGGGCAATCTTCTGCCTCGTGATCAAACTAACTATAGTACCAACATGATATCATGGTCAGGTTTGTAAAATCATGGGCATAATGCCCTGGTCCTCTGCAATTGTAACAAATTATCTGTCCATGACCCCTTCCTGGTCCCATTCCACCTCAACCGTGACAGCAGCCTTGAAACCCAACACACGCCATCCCTACATTTGGGTCGAAGGCTCGAGTTTCTGTCTGCACCCTGTAGGTAGGATTCTGATCCATCATTAGTTCATAGCTTCAGCAGGTGCATTCATCATGGCCTGCCGACCTGTAAAAATTACAAAATAATTGTTGGGAAGTCTGTGCATACTTCTGCAACAGATGGCAATTATCTATGGTATGTTTTCCTCCTATCTGGCAAATCGCACACCATAATGCAGACGCCACGCTTGGCCCTGCCTGTGGCTCTGGTGTTAATGGCATTGGCCCTCCCCCTACCAAGTAGTTCGTGAACACTGGGCAGTGATCCTTGTCGTGCCCTTGGCCTTTGAATTTTATGCACCATACTTCCTTGCACACTTCCGACTAAGTTGTCCTATCCTACTTTAAACTCTGCATCTCTAGACATAGATTCTGTAGTTTTACATAGATTTGTTGGACTCCCAACCTATGGTCTTGTATAGGGGTCTCATGTAGTCTCACTGCCATCTCCAATGCTTCGACCTAGGTGGAAAGTTTTTGATGCGACAGCACCATCCTTAAGTGTGGTGTCAGAGATGCCACAAACCATGCGCGATGTTGTGCATTTGTTAATGTCATATTTCCTTCGCAGATCAAACTCTTCAGCCTTTGATACAGATCCCGGTGGGTCTCGCCCGGGAGCATCGTGATCTCCTTAAACCCGATGATTGATTGTGTCTCTGATTTTTTCCTACTAAATTCCCTATTCAGCGTGGTCAGTATCTCTACAATTCCTGTGTTCAGGTGGTCATTAGAATGCTTGATGTACCACATCAATGCATGATCCTACAATGTGCTTACCAGCATAGCCATTTTAATGTTATCATCCACAACGCTCTGTGCTTCCCATATTGCTCTTACCACAAACCAGAATTGGTCTAGATCTTCATTCCCTAGTACTCTAAATACTGGTAGTTTGATCACACTTTCCATACTAAACTATGGAGGTGGTAGAGGTGGAGTTGGTGGCGATGGAGGTGAGGGGGGTGAAGTGAGTGGTAGCATGCGTGGGGGTGGTAGATGCAAAATTCACTGCCTTATCAAACTGACCATGCTTCTCGGAGAAAACTTCGCAAGCTCATCCTCGCTCTCCCATGAGGGTAAAATTAGGGGACTGCTTTCTAATTCTTCACTACTTCCGCTTCTATAGATCTTTCTACTTTGCGTAGTCCCAAACATTAATTTATTTGCATAACTTGTTTTTCCCACAACAACATCTTAATCCAAGTGTTCAAATATTTAATATACTTACCTCGTAGTCCCTTGAGAAAATGTCACTCTCCCTCACTGTAGCTGATGGTCGTGTCTACCGTAAACTCAGTGTTAAATCCTCCTATTATTCAGTCGAGCCAGTGGTCCACATCTCGTGCTATCTTATCTTATGAGGCTTCTAATCTGCGCATTAGTTCCGGAGTCCACGCTATTGGTTTGTCGAGCCTACACCTTCCCTGTCTATCTGCTAACTTCACAATCCACTTATACAGATCAAATAGAAAAGATGCAAAGAAAATATTGTGGATTTCAGTGTACAAGTAGCGATCCAACCACTATTCCTTAGATACTCGCAAATTTCTGTTTCCCTGTGCCGCGAACTCGCGAATCTTATTATCTAACCACTCTTCAATTTCTTTCGTTGTTGGGTTCCAATGGCACTACATCAGATGTCCTTTATGCAGATCCTAGTCCCGACAACAGAACCATTTGTTGGCTTAATGGAGCCTGACCGAGGTTCATAGGTGATTTAGCCAAGCAAATCCTGGTACTACTCGCCCTTTCGGCAATAGTACGCAGAGAGCGGACTGAGGTCTCACCTGAAGTAGTATGGGAGGGTGCTAGAACTAGGTTTCCACACCCTGGGGATGTCTGATATGTTGGGATTGGTACGTGTTCCAACCTTCGCACTCAGTGCGCTATGCGCACTAGTGGGCACCTCGCGGCCTGTGATGTTGTCTTCGCACAGTCCTATTCACAGCGTGATCTTTGTTATTTACCCAGGTCTTTCCTACTTCTGCACTGTTAGCTGATTACTTTGATTATTTTCATATATAAGTAGTTTGAACCATACAAGCATTTACATCAATTGTGTGAAGTAAATAAATAGAGATGCACAAAATTAGGATAAACTTCTCTTTATTAGCTTTCTATCCCGATTATAGACTCTACTCCACCTTGCACACTCAGCTATAGGGGTCCACACACTCAGTTGCATACTCTACTAGGCCTCTCCAAACTCAACTACAAAGCCTCTTCCTACTACTACCACCCAAGACACTTCCAATTCTACTCTAAGCTTCAACCATTCCTTTGCTACCCATTTTATCATTCATTATTTTTAAAAATTTAGAGCCTCGCTCTATTTATACAATCCCATGGTCCATGGACCATGGGTAGGCCAACATGACTTTACATTACATTGCATTACTTTAGGGCAGACAACCCTATGACTCAACCTCTACTTCGTGCTCCGCGCTCACAATTCGTGAAGTCATAGAAAACCTTTGACCAAAACTTGGGCTTTGAGCCCTAAAAACCTATTGTGGGGGCATTCCATGCCCAACATCACCTGAAGACCAATAAGATAAGGGAAATGGAGAAATGCTTCCTCCACCATCTCCTCCATCATCACCATCATCGTCATCATCATCCTCTTCTTCTCATAAATCTAGTCCTTCTAAGAAGAAAAAGAAGAAATCCTCTTTCATCAAATTATATGTAAAATTTGATTTTCCAATTTATGATGGAGAACTTAATGCTGAAAATCTTGATAATTAGATAATACAAATTGAAGTGCATTGTAGGGTGGAGAAAGGTGTTTTAGAAAGGAAGAAGATCTAGCTTGCTAGCCTTCGACTTGGGGGAACCGCACTTGTATGGTGGGAAGGCAAGACATAAGCTGATCTCAAAAAGCATGGTAAAATCATTTCAACTTGGAATGAATTTGTTTCTTCTATTAAAAATAAATTTATCCTTTGGATTATATGCAACAATAAATGATGATTTGGCAAACACTACGTGAATCAAAAGATCAAGGTGTGCAAAGTTATACTCAGGAATTCCGTAAGAGAGCTTTAACATTAGGCATATCATTGGACTCACTAGAGACAATGTTGACATACATAGGTGGTATTCATAGTTATTTGAGGCATACTATACTTATGTTTATTCCAACTAGCTTAGATGATGTATCGATTCGAGCAACTCATCTAGAAGCTAGAGGTAAAAATGTAACCCAAGATGTTGGAAAATCATCCAAACCTATTGAAAGCAAGAATAAAGGCAAGAAGAAAAATAAATGGAAGGAGAAGAAAACAAACACTGTGAATAAAGATAAACCTTCATGCACTCATTGTAGGAAGGAAGGCCATGATGAGGCACATTGCTGGTCATTGCATCCGGAATTGAACCCTAAGAAGTTTGGGAGTAAGGAGCGGAAGAATTTTGCTGCTATTCAAAAGGACTTGGGATTAGATTCAGGTGATGAGATGATGGTTACAAGTATAGGTATACAATGTAAAGATTCTAAAGCATCTACAAGTAATTCTTCGCATTATGTTGATAATGATAATGATGAGAGAAAAGGAAATGAGCTATTTCACATTAGAGTCATTGCCAAGCATACTAAAATTGATACTTTATTTGATAGTGGTTCACAAGTTAATTTGATTTCTAAAGCAATTGTAAAGAAGTTGGGCTACAAACAAAACCTCACAAAAATCCATATCCATTAGGTTTGGTGTGTGATAAAACTAAGCTACAAGTTACGAAACAATGTAAGATTCATTTTGCTATTGGGTCAAGGTTTGTAGATGAGGTTGAGTTAGGCATAGTTCCATTGGACATATGTGGAATTTTATTAGGAAGTCCATACTTGTACGATAGAAATGCTATCTTCTATCGAACTGAAGATAAGTATCAACTCAGTAAGGATGGAATTGAATATATTGTAAGGGTTCATAGACTCAAAGATAACTTCTTTCTCATAAATTCAGGACAGATGAAAAGAATTGTAAATTCAACTAAACAATTTTTACTTATGATTGTAAAAGAAAAGGATATTAATAAATCTGATGCTTTCCAAGGCTGTAATCCTAAATAGAAAGCAGATCTAGTTAAAGTTGTTTCCGATTATGATACTCTGTTTCAAGAGCCTAAAGGGCTTCCACCCAAGTGAGAGATAGAACATGAGATTTATTTGCAGCAAGATGTTCCACTACCTAACATTGGAATGTACAGGTTATCATCTCTAGAGAATGTAGAGAAAAAGAAGTAGGTATAGGAGTTGCTCGATCAAGGGTTTAATCGACCAAGAAAATCACCGTGTAGATCACCTATTATGTTAGTGCGAAAGAAAAACGATTAGTGGAGAATGTGCATTGATTTTAGAGAATTAAATAAAACCACAATAAAGAATCGTTATCCTCTTCCTCGTATTGATGATTTGTTAGATCAGTTAAAAAAGATGCAATTTACTTCTCTAAATTAGACTTGAGAAGTGCTACCATCATATCAGAGTTGCAGAACAGGATGTATGGAAGATTGCTTTCAAAACAAAGAAAGGACTCTATGAAAGGATGGTTATGCCTTTTGGCTTAACTAACGCTCTAGCTACATTCATGCAAGTCATGAATGATGTATTTAGGTCATTCATTGATGATTTTGTAACAGTATATTTAGATGATATTCTTGTTTTCAGTAGAAGATGGGATGAACATGTAAAGCATGTAAAGTAGGTTTTAGATGTTTTGAAAAGAGAAAATCTCTATGTAAAACTATCAAAATGTGAATTTGGCAGGACATCTTTGAATTATTTGGGTTATATTGTAGGGGGTGGTGAATTTAAGATAAATCCCTCTAAGGTGGAATTCATTGTAAATTGGCCTAAGCCCAATACCGCTATAGAAGTTAGAAGCTTCTTAGGGGAAGCACATTACTGGAGAAATTTTATTGCTAAATTTTCTTTGATTGCAACTCCTTTAGATGCTTTGACAAGTGTGAAATAGGTGTTTCAGTGGGGAGGCAAACAACAGAGGGCCTTCGACATATTGAAAGAAAGGATCAATACAACGCCAGTACTAGCACGGCAAGATCTTCAACATCCATTTGAGACCGAGACAGATGTAAGTGAATATGCCATGGGGGTTAGTGTTGACGCAACATAGAAAGCCTATATGCTTTCATTCTGAGACATTCACATCAGAAGTAGTTAACTATCCTACATATGATAAATAATTGTATGCACTAGTTCAGAGTGTTAAAAGGTGGAAATATTACATAATGGGTAAAGAAACAATCATACACACATATCATCAACCACTACAATACATACACTCACAAACTTAATTGCAACAATCAAGACACTATCGATGGACGGGTTTTCTACAACAATTTCATCTTGTTATCAGATATAAGAAGGGCATACATAATAAGGTTGTAGACATGTTATCAAGACCAATTATAAATGCATCCACAATACTTAGGCATAATTCAGTAATTCATGAAAGTTACATTGAACAATATATTCAAGACACAGATTTAATGATGTACATGCAACTTTAAGTCATGGCAAGAAGGTAGAAGAATTGGATTATTTCATAAAGGACAAACTCTTATATCATTTGGGGAATTTATGCATTCCACAAACTAAAAGAGTTAATATAATTCGAGAAGCACATACTTCCCTCATATTGGGTCATTTTGGTGTAAGTAAAACAGTTGCACAATTACAAAGATTCTACTATTGGCCACGAGTGAATGAGACAGTTTCTAGATATATTAAAGGATATACTATGTGTGCTACTAGTAAGCCAAGTAATAGAAAATTAGGCTTGTATACTCCACTTCCAATTCCTTCTCATCCTTGGGAAAGTGTTTCCATGGATTTTGCTGGGGGATTGAAAAGTATAGAAAGGATCATGATTATTTGTATGTAGTTGTGGATAGGTTCAGTAAGATGTGTATTTTGACACCATGTAATAAATAGGTCACAGCTGAACAAACTGCAAAGTTGTTCTTTCAAAATGTATGGGTTCATTTTGGGCTACCCACTTCTATTGTACTCGATCAGTATTCTTGATTTGTTGGGAAATTATGGTCAAGTTTATGGGAGTTAATGGAAACAAAGTTAAATAAGAGCACGAAATTTCATCCGAAAATAGATGGTTAGATAGAATTGGTCAACGAGACAGTGATACAGTTGCTTCGAGGATATTACAGCAAGCATCCCAAACTTTGGGATGATCATTTGTGTTATGTACAACATGCTTACAACCATGCAAAACATTATTCTACTCAGAGATCTCCTTTTGAATCTTGTTTTGGGTTTATACCAAAGTCTCCCTTGGATTTTGTCTTTGGTAAAGACATAGCAGTTGATGGACATAGTGATCTGGACAAAGCAACCAAGTTCATTGAAAAAATCCAAGAAATTCATCAGGCAGTACAGGAATAGCTGGAAATAATCCAAGCAAAGTATAAGGCGTGGCATGACAAGCATCGAGTTGAGCATAGTTTTCAAGTTGGTGATCAAGTCTAGTTGTACATCAGCAAAGAAAGAATACAAGGGGAAGGTAAGAAGTTGAAACCAATTATATATGGTCCTTTCAAAATACTTTACAAAATTGGTGAGAATGCTTTCTGCCTATATCTACCATCTTATATGCATATCTATTCCATTTTAAATGTTGAAAACTTGTGATTGTATGAGCCATCATTGATTGAATATCCTGAAGAGAAAGGTCAGTTACCTTCCATTGAAGATCTTTTGCCTGAGTATCCCAATGAGCTATAGGAGGACACAGTTCTTGATAGGAGGATAAGGACTTCGTGATGAGGAAATGTTGAGTATCTTCGAGTTGGACTCAAAGGTACAAATCCGAGTAAACCACAATGGATCGAGATTCGAAAAGTGAAGGAACTTTATCCTCACTTACTTGACAACTAAAACCAACTTTTGGTGGTTGAAAAGCTTCGAATGGGGAGGAGTGATCCAAAACAGATCCAGTTTTGCCTCCAACTCAAAGTCTTCAAATGTAGATGAAATTAGGATCAAGTCAAATTTCTTGTTGATATGATTCCAATGGTCCAAACGATGCATAAATCCAAGTCCAGATGAAGATGTTATATCCAATTAAGGTTTTTGGGAAAAGTAGGGAAAAAGTCAAAAAGCTAAAGGTCAACAGTCAACAACCAACAATTAACAGTCAACCAGGTCAACAGGATGATGTTAGCAGGACATGTGTCATCCCAAGAATACAGCAATTGTCCAGGATGATGTCAGCAGGTTTATGACGTATCGTCGTGTGATTGGTTAATATGGGCCAATATGGGGCTGACATGTGGCACCTCGGATTTTGCCCAATATTACCTAATTTCCAAAATTTTGGGGATCAGGGAGGATCAAACCCCTGACCTCCCAGAATGACTGAGTTTTCACCGGAGGGGCTACACCGAATGGGCTATGGTGGATCTTGTTATCGGAATTGATGACTTTGTATTTATGTTGACAGGATTTGGGGCACTGGAAAAAAGGGCCAATGGCCAGGGTCAACCCCACGAGCATCGGACCCCTTAGTTTATTTTAGGAATATCCCACATGCAGTGGGTAGTGTTAAACAATACACCATATATGAATTGACCGAACCACCATATAGCAACAGCAAGCGGAAATATATGTGGCCGAACCATAGTTTATGTGTGTCAATCCATATCAAAATGCCAGAGTGTCGGGCGGGGGTTTCAACCCGCTGACCTCCAACATTATATACCAACGCCTTCACACCTTTGGGCTAACCAACATATCATATGTTTGGGCTTGAAACAGAGCCGAACAAAACTTTTGTTAAAGTTTATGTAGGTGCCATTCAAACCACCAGCGTGTAGACCGAGGTGGTATTGTGCAGACAAAAGTGGTTTTGCAGAGGGCAGAAGCAGTTTTGCAGAGGGCAGAGGTAGTTTTGCACATTCCAGGGGGTCTGGAGGTCATAGCGACCAAATATGGGAAACTTTATACTCGTTTGACTCAAAATTTCGAGCTAAACGCAATGATGGGATCCTTTTTCTCATTTGAGTCTATGTTTTTGAGCTCATACCTGTAAAATAATTTTTAATACAAAATAAAGCGGCCAGCACTAGAAGCTAAAGGACCAGGAGACGTAGCCAGGAAGTCTGGTGAACTCCTTTATTAAATTTTTCCGTGTTGATGTATTTGAATGCGTTTTTAATTGCTTATGTCGTTTATGTTATTTGCAATCTTTTCGATCCATTGCACTAAGTAACATAATCAAACCTCACATAAAGTCTATAATACCTTTTTCATTAATCAATCATTTGCTTATAAATTGAGCACTCATCTAAGTGATCAGGGGTTCGACTTTGAGAATTTGTAAGGAGATACTGTTGGTGTGAGGTTTGAGATTGTAAACAAGTATTTTTATGCTGCCAAAGTGTTGTGCTTTTAATGTGATGTTGGTTGGAACCCAAGCAGGAAGAGTGAAAATGGATTAGACTTCATGGTTGTAATTCTTCCTTCTTCTTAATAAAGTTGTTTATACCTTTTCCCATATTCTTGTGTTTATGTGTGATGATTATATGTCTAAATTCTTTCGATTCCATTTGCTTATAGTAGACATATCTCTTGCTTTGATTGGTTTTTGTCCTCTATTTATGGTTGCAAGTACTTGTCAAGCGAGTTAAGTTCGAGAAGGAGTGACGGGAGCCAAACAAAGGAGACAAAGGGAAAATGAAAGATAAGAAATAGGTCCCTTGTATTATTTATCTTCTATAGAAAAAGGTTAAGCACTTTAAATCTCTTGTTCTAGGTGTAGCTACCCACTTAGGGAAATTGTGTTTATTCGTAGATGAAAAATTCCACATAACATGCAGTAAAATTTAAAAACAAATTTAAATATGAGGAGACTTTATAGCATCTAGGTGCCTATTGGGGGTATAGGTGAATTGGGGGATTTGAATATCTAACCTCTTCGCACATACCACTTCATTTTCATGGCCATTGTCAATTGAGCTACCGCAAGGGCTATTGAATAATTTCATATTGATTAAAAAAATATAAATAAATAATTAGGTTATCATGTACATAAAAAATAATTTCATATTAATTGCTAATTTAATAATTTTAAAATATCTCGTTTATGTTCTTAGTGAAAGAATATCATAGTAAATTAAACTTATATTAAAAAATATCATTTTTTTATTTTTTATATGTGAAAAATATGATAAATAAATTGTAAAATCAATGATAGTGTAAATTTTCTAAGAATTAGTTATTTTTAGTCAAAATGATGGGAAGGGATCATGATGGGGATGTTGGAATGGTGTGGCCAACTCACCCCATGTAGGCACACATGCTACAAGTCATCAAAACATAGTGAATTAATATGGTAACTCTCTTGTGACCTCCATATATTCTTACCCATCTCAAAATTATTCTACCATTTTCTACCATCTTTGCATTTTCACGAGGTTGTAGGTGAGATTTTTCCCCATCAACTTCGGGTTTTTTGATGCTTCAATTAATGAAGGTCCAAGGCTTCCTAGCTTGGACCTCCAAAGCTCTCATCACATTGTAGGTTGGATACACAGGGCCTTCACTTAATGAACTTATGATATATCGTGTGCATTTGTGGCATACTAAAGAAAAACCCTTCTTGACAACTTCACTCACATACTAATTTGATGGCACCTACTAGTCTTGATATGGACATCAAGAAAAACATCTTCAGAAAGAGAAGGCTAAAATTATGAAATGGAAGCCTCTAAATGTGTGAATGGAATGGATTAATCCAAGTGAAATGGCTCACATGGCTTGAAATTGCTAACAATAAACACATTATAGATAATAGACCCTGTTACCCCTTAGCTTGTATGAGATTTCATAAATTGGAGTAGTTGTTGGATGAGCTTGGATGTATTGATGAGAGATATTTTTCATGTGATTTGATGCCCTTGGAAATGGTAGATGGATATTCTTATGGTGCTTGATTTGTTTTCTTTTCTTATCATGATGTTGGTCATGACAATGTACTTTTGTATGTGAGATGTAACTAAAAAATTTTCCCTCAAGGCCATACATTGCCCAAATTAGAAATCATCCAAGTTGCCAAGTGATCTCTTCAATTAAATTAATGTTGGTTTATTTACTAGAAAATTAGATCATGAGTTTGCATCATATCAATCTACAACCACATGTTTTTGGAAAACACTTGTTTGAGTAATTCTATAAATTCACTACCAGGTATTTTTTCATCATTAATTATATTGTGAATGTGGAGAGGAATGATGGAGTGAAGTGTTACAATCGTATATTAAAAAATAGAATGTTTTTGTTAACATAAAAAAATAGAGTTGTTTAGTTCTTGTCCGTTAAATAAAGGGTTCTTTCATTTCTTAAATAATCCTTGGTCATAGCCATACAAGAAGTGAACCAAGCCAACTAGCCTTGACCAAACAAAGCCACTCATTCATCCTTGTCGAAAAAGAACCCTTGAACTTAGTTTGACAGAGAACACAATTTTTTAATTAATTACATGAAAGTTTCCTTGTTTATGAGATGGATAGATCATAGTGAAAACATCTACAAATCAACATTAGAGCATGATTTCACATTGAAAAAGGAATAATCCATGCTAGAGGATTGAAGAAGGGAGGGTAATAATTGAACATTGGGTGTAACTTCTGGTAGGTTATTCTCTATGTGAATGCCATTTGTCATTAAAAATTTCTAGAGTTTCAATTTTTATATGTTGTCGGAGTGTGACTACACGTTCAATACATGCTAGAGCTTTTGCATTAGTTTATAAGCGAATTAGGAAAATCACAACATAAGAAACAATACTTAATTAGGCACACATGCTTATGAATATGACACAATTATTTGACTTAGCAACTTGGAATCCATTAAAAAAAAATTGGCAAATAAAGAAAAGATTTATCTTATTGAGAACTTAAAAATGTGCATATCACATGATTATACACACTAGACAATCTTTCATCTAATTTAGTGTTCGTATACCATAGTTTGTATATACAAAACTTGTGAAAAAAACAGCAAATTGCTCTTGTCTATTGCTTGTAAATGTAAATACTACAAAAATAAATGTTGTTACCTATAAATAAGGGTGGTTGTTCATGTCCATCATAATTAACCATGAATGCATATAACAATATTCTTAGATACGTGTTGCAATAACACACAAGGAGGTTGCTCTCTTTATTCCTCTCTAAAGACCCAAATAGGTTGTAATAAGTTCCATTTCTTGAGGGATAGTTGGTGAATGATTAATTGAGTGATGGGAGTATAATCCATCACTTTATATGGATTTGAGGTTTGGGTCCCCAAACTTGGTTGTAGATAGTGGTCTTGCATCTACAGGGTCTATAATTGTGTTTGAATGTCTTATTTGGTGCAAACATTTTCATAAATATTCATCACTCAATTTTTCATAATCATATAGGCCAACTTATATGCCATTTTATATACATGCACGTAATAAATATTCCTAAAACAAGGTTGATCTTTTTGTTCCTTAGACCATTAAATGCCACAAATCATAGTGAGATGTACTTGAGTGTGGGTTGAGTAATTTCATTGTGGGAGAAATAATATGAGTCTACAATGTATATCAAAAGAAGAATTGTGAATTGTAAAATGCATGTTGGGTCATAAGGGAGGCATCGTGTCACTATCCTAGGGATATAAATATAAAGGGGTATAAAAAATGTCAATGAAAAAATGGATACCTGTGATATCTAGTGAAAGTGGGGGTTTTTTTAAATTGGGAAGATGTATTGGGTTCATATTTTTAGGGGGTTAAATAAGCTAATTTTTAGAGGTGTTTTCCAATCCATAGTCAAATTAAGGGTAATGTTTAGTATGCCACGAACACACGTGCTATGTCAAAGGTTCAATGAGTGAAGATCCCGTGGCTTCTCTTTAATGTAGATGGTATTCCATTAATTTTATGAGCTTAGTGGTCCTCGTTTCCTTCCTTCTCATTTATTTGCAGTTGCCATTAATTCTATAAGAAGATCTTCGCAAAGTTCTCAACTCTAGAGAACCTTTAGTTATTGAAAACTTCCAAATAACACACCTAGTGCAAAAATGGTTGTCGACTCATTTATGCCTTCAAACATGCTTCCATAGTGTTTTTCTTCCGGCCCATTAATGCCATATGACCATAGAGCATAAGCCCTTTAAGTGTTTTCGTGATGTTAAGTTCTTTAATAGTACATTCCTGTGATCTTATCATAATACTCTCGTAGGCCCTTCATCATTTAACACACAAAAAGCATTGCAAAACTGAGTCCTGGAGTTCCTTCCGTCGTTTACCTGAACCATCCCCTATCGTGAATATATGTCTCCTCGGCTTCATTACCATAATATTTTTTAACACACCTCACCTCTAAAACACAACAACTAATATTTTGGGGTTATGTGTCCCTTTGGGGCCTCCTATCCTTGCCACTTCATATTATTGGGCCCTGCCTTGTTCATGTAATCATGTCTTAGAAATGTAT
Organism: Pinus tabuliformis; assembly: GCA_031772625.1. Lineage (NCBI taxonomy): Eukaryota > Viridiplantae > Streptophyta > Pinopsida > Pinales > Pinaceae > Pinus > Pinus tabuliformis. Next base: position 1,428,609,838 of record CM062818.1, read on the forward strand.
CCCCATAATGTTTTGGTTGTGCACCTATGAGAAATTTTTCGGTCATTCTTATGAGGATACGTGTCCTTTCCAACCTATATTCCACCTCCGTAGGGATACCACATGTCACACGCTGAGTGGTGTCACCTGCCACTCATTTTTGGCCCACTTAGCTGCTTTAAAATGCCATATATGCAAGCCACACATTATTGTCCTACACTGCCATGTGTTTATGTCCTATGTCATGTTGTTGTCATCATGGGCCTATAGGTGTTGTTGTAATTATATGTATTCTAAATCCAACATTTAATTATCAATCTAGGGTTGTAAGACTTAGAGATGCAAGCACAGGAAATGCAAGACTAGAGCCTATTCTAGCCTATGCTTAGAATTAACACTAGAAAGAACTAATCACTAAGGATTATCACTTGTCATTGGACTATGGAACTCTAATGCTTATCAAGTTTTGAACCGCAATCTTTCATTAACAGTGTTCATGTGGTTATATATATATGCATCTTATTAGGGCTTGAGACTTCAGTGGTTTTAATCCTATAGTGATGGAAACCCATTAAACACGCTACAAAAAAGTAAACGCTGGCAACTACAAGCAAAAGAAACAAATCTAATACTAATACTATGTGAAATACAAATATAATAAAAATTGAAAGAAACATTAACTGAAATCAAATGGAATTCACTTATTAAGTCTAAATGGAAGTACTAAACACTAAATTGAGAGCATGAAAGTGAATAGATCTAAGTTTTATCTAACATAAATTCATTGTAAAATAAAACTAGATTACGATGTAAAACTAATATAAAAAACACATGAAGCATAGAAATATTTACTCACACTGAGGGGACCTTCCTAGGAAGTCATTTTTGCTAAGGAAATCTCATATCAAGATAATAATATGTACCACAATCCAACAACCATGAAATCTTTATTCACATCAAAAATATATGTTACAAATTAGCTCTCTAGATCTCTCCAAAAACTAATCATTGATCTCCTCTATTACAATAATGAACAAAATCCTCTTGATATTTGTCATTTGAGACCTTACTTGTACATAATATTCATTGGGGAAGATAATATCTAATCCCCTTAACTCAGAAAATGAATTTACAATTTTAGAGGAAAATCTCATAATACTGGTTTTTTTGCAATTTTATACCAATTGGTGTTAAATAAATAGCCATATCATCTCGACCATGATCTATTTTGGAAATATGCTTCAATGGAGTATAATTTGTTATAATATTAACAAAACCTCTCTTGTAATCTCCTGATTCGCTTCCATGCCCTCGAAAATTGCACCCAAAGATGATTGTTTGAATCTATTTCCAATCTAGATTTTACAGAAATTTTATATAAAAGTGATTCAAAGAACTAGATATAGATTTTAAACCATATTGAATTTTTTGAAACAGTTTGCGATCCAAATAAATGTATATATTTATAAAAACCCATTTTCCATATTCTTGTGATTCTCCACCATTTCGACATAAATCAAGGAAAACCATGGCAATTCCAAAACTGCAACCTATTTTTGGTTGTAACTTAAATAATGTGCTAGGATCCCATGTTTGAGATGGGTACATTCCAATTATTTTACCAGCATATTAGGTCCATGTGGCACCTAATTTACCATGCTAGAGAAAACAAAAACATATTTTATAATTTTGAATTATTTTCCCTCCATGTGTGTAAGTGCAAAATTAAGTACGAGACTATTGAACTAATACAGAGAGAAATTTTCATAGTTGAAATTTCTCCTTGGACACATAACCACATTATTAAATCACCATTGATAAAACTTGTTGGGCGCAGGATCCCCCAAGGAAATTTTTGGGGCTTAGAGCCCAGATTTTGGTCATATATTGTATCTTTGATGTAAAGACTCTGCATTTTGTGGGTGCGGAGTGCGTAGCTTGTAAATGAGTCATACGGTTGTTTGCCCTTAATTTTGTAATGTAATTTTGGCTAGAGAAATCTACCCATGGTTTGTAGAACATGCAATTTTATAAATAGAGCGAGCCTCTAAGTTTTCAAGAAATCAATAAATGGAATGATAATGGAATAGAAGCATAGCGGAAGATCTAAGGGTAAAGTCGAGTCTTTGGGTCATAGAGTAGGAGAAGGCTCTGCAGCTAAGTGCGCAAAGGCCTAGTAGTCTGCAACTGAGTGTGTGGACCCCTGCAGCTGAGTGTGCAGGGAAGGTTGAGTCTATAAAAGTTCGAATCATTAATAAAGAAAAGTTTTATACCATTCCTGTGTATTTATTTCCTATTTTCTACATTGAATGTATTGACTATGAATTGCATTTTTATTGTTTATATGATGTGCGAACATATATGATTGTGTTGATTAAGTGAATGTGCGACAAATTATCTATTTACGTAAACTTAAATAACATCTATAAGAAGATAAGTAAGATACATAGTGTAATTTAGGGAAATAGCGTAGATCACTACCATAACAGCGTGAAATCACCTCAACCCCTAGTTAGGGCTATGTGAAGGATAAGTATAACAGATTGCGAAGGTATCGTAGGTCAGGAAAGTGCGCGAAGTGACCTGCATGTAGGTAGGCACAATTGGACTAAATTGACCCCTCAAACATCTTGAGGGTGATAAAACTTGGTTCCAACATCCCCCCATACTGCTAAAGATGAGAGTTCAGACCGTGCTCCATGGGCTGATGCCGAAAGGGCCAGTAGTGTAGGGATTTGTTTGGCTAAATAAATCCGAACCTGGGTCAGACCCCATCAAGCCAACAAATGGTTCCATTGTTGGGACTGGAATCTGCATAGAGATGTATGATGTCGTATCATTGGAATCCAAATAAGAAGGAAATTGAAGGTTGGTTCGATAGAAGAATTCACGCATTCGCGGTGTAGGAGAATAGGAACTTGTGACTGACAAAAGAAGAGTGGTTAGACTACTACCTGTACTCAGAGATCCATGAAATTTTCTTTGCATCTTTCCCTACTTAGTTGTATGAGTCGATCGCGAAGCTAGCAGATAGCCAAGGAAGGTGGAAACTCGACAGTCCTATTGTGTGGACCCCAGAGTTAGTGTGCAGGTTGGAAGCATTGGAGGATAAGATCGTGTGCGCTATTGATCATTGGCTTGATCAGATTATAGGAGGATTCATTACTGAGTTCGCGGTTGACACCTCAATCACCTATAGCGAGGCAGAGTGACGTTTTCTCAAGGGACCATGAGGTAAGTATGTAAAGTCTTTGAATACTTGGATTAAAATGCTATTGTGCGAAAATAGGGTTATGGAGTTACCTTGATGTTCGGGGCTACATGAAGTGGAGAAACTTACAAGAATGAAGGAAATAAGGTACCAGAAAACAACCACTTGATTTCACCTCTACGAGAGGACGAGGAAGAAATCACGAAGGTCTCACCATGATGTGAAATCCATTTAATAAGGCAAAGAATTTCGCGAATATGACCCCCACCAACACCACCAACATATTTTCCTCCATCACATCCATCTTCATCTGTATCACCTCCGCCACCACCACGATTCAATATGGCAAGCACGATAAAGTTGCCTGTGTTCAACGGAGTGGGAAATGAGGATCCAGACCAATTTTGGTTCGTTGTATGAGCCATATGGGAAGCATGAGTTACAAATGACAATATAAAGAAAGCGACATTGGTTAGCGCCCTACAGGACCACGTGTTGACCTGGTATATTAAGCACTCCAATGATAATTCAAATGCGGGAATCACAGATATCCAAGTAGAACTAAAGAGAGAATTTATCAGGCCGAAGTCTAAAGCATAGTCGATCATTTGATTCAAAGAGATCACGACGCCACCAGGCGAGACTCCTTGGGAGTTGGGTTAGAGAATGAAATGCATGATTCGTGAAGCTAATATGAATCTAACAGATGGAAAACATCACGAATGGCTTGTAGCATCGCTAACACCACATCTAAGGAGTGCGCTATCACAACAGAAGTTAATGACTCTAGCAGAGGCCTTAAAGATCACGATAAGGCAGCATGAGACCCCAATGCAAGATCCTAACTTGGGAGTTCAGCAGATCCACGCGCAACTGAATAATTTATGCCTGGAGATGCAGAGTCTAAAACAGAATATAACAGATTGACCAGAAGTGCATGAAGAGGTGTGGTGCTTAAGATGCAAAGGTCAAGGTCATGACAAGGATCACTGCCCAATTTTCACAAATTACCTTGTAGCAGGAGGACCGATTCTGTTAAGGCTGGAAGCACAAGTAGGACCTAGCGTGACGCCTGCTTTATGGTATGTGATTTGTCAAATAGGTGTAAAACATGCTATGGACAACTGCCATTTGTTACAGAAGTATACACAAAATTCACAGCAATTGTTCTGTAACTTTTGTAGGTTGGTGGGACATGATGAGTGCACTTGTAGAAGCTATGAGTTGATGATGGATAGAACTCCCACCTATAGAGTTCAGGCCAAATCGTGGCCCCTAGACCAGAATGCAGGAGTGGCGTGAATAGGATTTTAGGGGTGTGGACAAGGCCGAGGTGGAGGAGGACCTGGAAGAGGTCGCAGACAGTTGATATGCTACAATTGTGGAGGGATAGGACATTATGCCCATGATTGTATGAATCCAATGCATCTGTCATGTTTGTATTACAACTTGTTTGATCATGAGACTAAAGATTGTCCTACAGTGATAGCTAAAATACGTGACAAAGGAGCTCTACCACCTCCCCCGACTCCAAACCTATAGATGATAAGGTCTGAGTTAAGAGAGGAAGATCCAAATGTGAAAATTGTGCTCCAAAGTGGAATTGTGATGGGATATGACAAAGGCAAACAACCAAAGGATAGTACTTGGGTTCGTAAAGCTCCTACGAAGGAGCAGACTTTGATTTGGAGTGCACGTGGGAAACTTTCATGGAAGCTAAGAAGAGATTCATTGAGGCCTCCACTTCAGGAAGCAAAGATAGATTGGAGCCAGAGATGGACCCATCTATGCTTACGATGTTCCTAGAGACATGTATGAAGTTACTACGTGACAGTAAGGTAGTAAAAGGGTTACAGGAACTTATTAATAGATGTGTTGGGACCGAGCCAGGAGAACTGCACGTGGTCAGAAAGATTGGAAAGCATAAGACAAGGACGGGAAGATAAATGAGGTTAACCATGCACATTGGAGAACATGAAATGGACTAAGTAATTCTAGATTTACGATTAGATCCGAATGTTCTGCCGAAGCAGATATTGGAGCGAATGGGGAGACTTACGCTACAATGGTCTCCTATTCAGCTAAAAATGGCGAACCAACGGAAGATAATACCCATGGGGTGATTGCAAGGAATCACTGTCGATATTGAGGGAGTAAGCACACTAGAAGACTTTGAAGTGATAGAGATTGTTTATGACAACAATCCTTACCCCACGCTCTTAGGAATTGATTGGGCCGCTAACATGAATGGGGTGATTAATCTGAAAAAGTGGAAAATGATTTTTCAAAAGAAGTCACTACACGTAGTTATACCCCTGGACCTTGCCGAAAGATCGCATTGTACGAAGCTGGTGCGTGACTATAAAAGTGATGATGATTTGGACTGCATCTATAAGATAACAGTGCAAAACTAGGACATGGGAGCACGAAAGCTCCTGTACTTTAGGTTTGGATGAGGAGATAGAGCGATGGCAGAATCAATTACATGAGGTAACTACATTGAATTGTAATATGATGACAACATCGCTGCATTGTTTATCGACAGAAGTAAGAGACCTACCTACTTATGATGGCCTAAGTGTGGTAGACACCTTCTTGAATAAATTCGAAAGGGAGGTGCCAGAAAAGAAATGCTTCCAGGCCTTGGATTCGGTATTGTGTGCTACGCTGAGGAAGTGGTGGGGTACGCACAAGGGGAGCTTTGACGACTGGCGCGAATGGAGAAGGATGATGCGCACATAATTTGGGAAGCATAGGGTGCGATTGATAGAAAAATGCAATGGACAAAATGATCCGTGTGCAAGTTTGGCCAGGTGGATGCAGGCATATGGAAAACAACCTGCGCGGATGCACATGAACTTCACGCTGAAAGGTATGGTCAATAAGTATGTGTTTGGGGGGAAGATGTGCAAATGGCTCTTAATGTTGGAAAGATAGTATGTAGGAAGGACAATCACATAGAATATTATCCATGTAGAAGCATTTAATATGGTGTGCAATGCGCTGACCAAGGTATGCAATGCACAGCGAAGTGATTGGGACCTGTGCATACCCATGGTATTATGGGATTATAGGACAACATGCAAGAAACTAACGGGACAAACACCTTTCTTGCTGGTCTATGGAGTGGAAGCTGTAATTCCTATGGAATACATCATGCCTAGTATGCACATAGCGGCGTGCATAGGTATGATAGATCGCGAATCCCTGGAGGAGAGGCTTGCGCAGTTGGAGGAGATCGAAGAAGAACAAATTTTGGCTTGATTCCACTAGCAGGTGCAAAAGCAATGTGAAAATGCCTAGCATGATCAACATATTAAGTTATGCACCTTCAAGGTTAATGATTTGGTGTTACTATATGATAGTAAGTTTGATCAATTCCCAAGGAAGCTCAGAATGCGTTGGTTGGGACAATATGTTATTAAGGAGATCACAAATGGTGGCGAGGTGCAGTTGTTAAAGTTAAATGGAGAACTCTTCCTAGGAAAAGTAAATGGCAGTCGTTTGAAGCTATACACAGGTGGCCCGGCCATCTGAATAGCCACAGGAAGCACAAGCTTAGCACTCCAGGCAGCTGAAAGGAGGCGCGGGACTATAAACTACTCTGCACGGGCACTGTGCAATGTCAGGATTGTGCGTAGTAGCGAAGTGTCACAGGGTCCGCAACAACGCGAGGGTAGTTGCGCTGCCACGTGGGTTGGCTAGAAAGTGACCATTACAACCACTATTCATGATGTGATGCTTGGTTTGAGATCAAATGGAGTGGGCAGGAGGCATTTAAGGCAAACTTTATGGGCTAGATTTGGGAAAATATACTACTAAGGGAGAATTAATGGACCAAAAAAGGGGGGAATGGTCGAATTCAAATTTAAAAGGCACTATAAATTACAAAGGGCTACCTAGAAAACAACACTTGGCCATTTGAGAATTGACCTATTGCGTGCCCAGAGATTCTTGGACCCAGATTTGTTTGATCTTTTGGAGTTGAAGGCATTATTTGAGCACTTATTCGAGCCATTGAGAGAATTGTGGAGTAGTAGTATGGTAGCACCTGATGAAGCCATGGATATTGGAGCAATGACCACTGAGGAGGCTGCATAGGCCATACTATTAGGAGAAGCCCCAGAAAGTGTTGGGATAGTCACAGAAATCCCTAAATCGTAGTGTACAGCAAGACCCAAGAAAGACAAGCAACCTGTGGTACCGGTGGGCGTGTCCCCCAGGAATTCGTTAAGAATGAGGCTCACCATGGAAGAAAAGGGGAAGGCGATCCATTTGGAAGCCGATGAGGAGGAGGGAGATTTTGAGGATATCCTGGTAGAGGAGGAAGAGGACGTAGAGATGGAGGTGGAAACCCAGGGTGCGAACCCTCTGACTAGGCTGCCCGCATATGTTCCTCCATGGAAGGGGAAAGCAAGGGTGCCCAAAGACATAAATGGGACCAAAATTTCTCTCTAGACCCCGCTCCTCCCTGATGACATAATTGTTTATGGAGCACACTTGGGGCGAGTGCCGGTACTAAAATTTGAAGACTGGGATCTCGCAGACCATGAGAATTTCCCACATTTGGCAACCACGCAGCTCATGTGCCAGAAGAAAAACACACTGCTGAGATTTATATAGTTGGAGCTGTGCCAGTGGTTGTGAGGTGTAGAGAAAGTAGGATTGTTAAACCTGCTTTGGATGTCGCATTACCATTGCACCCCAGTGACTGTTTTCGTCATTAGGAAACTCCTCTGCCTGGTGCATGATGGGTGTTTTTGGCTGGAGGAGCCCATCCCCATCACAGAGCATCTGATTCACAAAATTATCTAGATCCCTTGTAAAGGGGAGGATCCAACAAACATATTCAAGTGTAAAAGTGATGATTTGTCCAGGCTATGAAGAAGAAGTTCAATATGGAGAAGAAAAAGAGAAGGTATGCGATCTCCAGTATCAATAACACTGCAGTCAAAGTCACGATGCAGATATTGGCTGGGAAATTTATGCTGAAGTGCTGCACAGATGAGGTGCTCGTGCCGGTGGTTGCACTTGCCGCACAATGCATAGAAGGGGTATAGTTTAACTAGGTTGATTACTTGTGCAGATAGTTCCTAGAAAACGGCCGCGAGGCATAGGAGCAGGGGAATAATTTGCACTATGCATGGCTTCTACTATCCATAGTGTTGGTGGCTTTCGAATTACCTGAGGATAGCCAGTTCCCAATGATTACACAGGATCTTCCGGAGGCACTGAAGTATGCTTCGCTATGGGAAACTAAAGATGCGTAGAGGATCAGAGACAAAAAAAATTCTAGGTGTTCATGGAGATGAACATCAGAATGGGGATTAACAGCAAGCCATGGTTATCACCTATGGTTTATAAACGTCTATAGAGCTTCATGGAGTTCAAGGTGGACATTCATCATGTATACATCAAGGCACACAAGGACCCTACGAAGACTTGGAACGAGCTCTCTTATCTGGTGATGGATGATGTCATATTCGTCGTCCTCGAGTCATGGCCACTGGAGTGGCACGCATTCGCAAGCTCTATGGTGGAATGAGAGAAGTCCATTGCACAGAGTAAGAAGGAGGAGGCAAAACCGTGGATGGCTTAGTTGGCAGAGAAGAGAAGGAATCGAGCAGTAGCAGCCAAAGCACAGGAGGCGGAGGACGCTGTGAAGGCAACAGAAGGCAGCAAAGAAGGAGCATGAAGGCTAGAAGTCACCTTTTCCCGAACATGAAATAGATGCGAAGGAAGGTGGAACAGACCTGTAGACAACGTCCACACTGTTGAAACGACAGTGCCCAAGAGTGCAGTTGGGGCCACGGAAGAAGTCGAAGGCTTCAAAGACCTTTTTCGACCCGATCACCCTCAGTGAGGGGGATCTCCATGACATTGGGGAGACGGTGTGCGACGTCACCACGGAGGCCCTCCAGTAGTTTTTGGAGGAAAAATAGATGGTGTTGGGGACCCTCGGAGTGGAGATACAGGAGTTGGAGGTGCACACTCCATAGGCTGGTAGTGTGTCAACCAGCCTCGCACTAGGCACGACAGCGACTGAGGAAATGTTGTGTTCCTGCATGACCAACACCATAGTGCTACCAGAGGGATCTCTTGTGATATAAAATGAGGCCGATAAGCCTATGGTCAGTGGACTAAAGGGGATCGGAATAAACATGCTTGCATTCCCTTGGGAGACGCTCTCTATTTTGTACAATGGAGTTACTACAGAACTACGAGATAGGGAGGGTCATGCACTCTAGGTGATGTGCGGGAAGCACATTAACATCGAATAGTTGATCTTGCAGCGCGATGAGGTAGTGGCACAGAATAGATAGCTAGTGCAGGTGGTCAAGGAAGCCTGCTAGATGGTCCCAGAGCTAGTCATACAAGTAGAGGAACCAACAAAGGTGTGCATCCAAAAACTAGCAGTAGGGGTAAGCGAGGCAAAGGTTCATCTGGAGCTGAACCTTCACATAGCTGAGCTACAATTGAAGGTGTAGCCTTCAACTCCACCAGAGGTGAAGGAATGGCGTGCCACCGCCATTACATTAGGAATAGCAAATATCAACAATGCAGTGAATGACTATACTAAGCTATTTGAAGAGTCGTTCGAGGTTCTCACAACTCTACAGGAGGACCCAAACATACAACACTTAGAAATAGAGGCATGCGAGCTGTGATAGAAATATGATGAGAAAAGGGACCAGACAAACGGTTGCCTTTGCACAAAGGATCATGCGGATGTAGTAGGAAAAAGTGCTCAAGGAGCATGTGGATGTTGCTCGACACAAGGAAGCCGTTTTGAAGGCACACGTACAACCATGGATTGATGAGGAATTCGTCATTACAACCTCTATTGAAGCAAAGCTAACGTAGATGTAGGGCACATAGGAACAGGTTTAGGGAAGCAGTTCAGCTACAGCGGTTTCTTAACAGTGTGTCTAGGAAGTACAACAGGTAGCTGCTTAGTGCACTGCTGACCTTGCAGCAATCCAGGAAGAGTTGGGAGGTCTTCAAGAAAATATCTCTGCACCGACAGAGTGATTTGAGGGTGAGTCATGATGTTTGTGTTTGGGGCTTCTTGGGCGGGGGATCCCCCAAGGAAAGTTTTGGGGCTTAGAGCCCAGATTTTGGTCATAAATTGTATCTTTGATGTAAAGACTCCGCATTTTGTAGGTGTGGAGCGTGTAGCTTGTAAATGAGTCATAGGGTTGTTCGCCCTTAATTTTTTAATGTAATGTCAACTAGAGAAATCTATCCATGGTCTGCGGACCATGGGATTTTACAATAGAGCAAGGCTCTAAGTTGTAAAGAAATCAATAAATGGAATGAAAATGGAACAGAACCATAGCTGAAGATCTAAGTGTAAAGTCGAGTCTTTGGGTCGTGGAGTAGGGGAAGGCTATGCAGCTGAGTGTGGAGAGGCCTAGTAGTCCGTAGCTAAGTGCGCGGACCCTTGCAGCTAAGTGCGCAGGGTAGGTTGAGTCTGTAATAGTTGGAAGCATTAATAAAGAGAAGTTTTATATCATTCCTGTGTATTTATTTCATGTTTCCTGCATTGAATGTATTAGGTATGAATTGCATTTCTACTGTTTATATGATGCATGAACATATATGATTGTGTTGATTAAGTGAATGTGAGATAAAGTATCTGTTTACGTGAAGTTAACTAACATCTGTAAGAAGATAAGTAAGATACGCAGTGTAATTTAGGGAAATAGCACAGATCACTGCCATAGCAGTGCGAAATCACCTCAGCCCTTGGTTAGGGTTGCGCAAAGGACAAGTATAATAGACCACAAAGGTATCATAGATCAGAATAGTGCATGAAGTTACCTACGCATAGGTAGGCATAGTTGGACTAAATCGATTCCTCAGGCATCTCTAGGGTCTGGAAACTTGGTTCCAGCATCCCCCCATACTACTTCGGGTGAGACTTCAGTCCATGCTCCACGGGGTGATGCTGAAAGGGCCAGTAACGTATGGATTTCTTCAGCTAAATAACTCCGAACCTGGGTTAGACCCCATCAAGCCAACAAAACCATATTAAAAACTCATTTAGTCATTAAAAATACAAGAGACCGCTAATAATGAACCACAAGGGAAAATGAATGCATTTAGGGAAAACTGGTAATAGGATAGTTACGAAATATGTTCTAAGGGTATGAATATGGCTCATAAATAAAAGGTTTGGATAGCCAATATGATAACATATTTGGGGCCCAACAATGGGATTCTTATGTTATCATGTCATCATGGCTTACAACTATTCTCCACAACATTTATGTTCACCAATGGGACTCTGACACTCTTTCTTCTACCGTTGGTGCACCTATTGCCCTGTACCAACTCATCAAAGACTACCCTCCCTAAGACTTTGGTCGTGTGTTCATTTGGAAACTCCCATGGAAGGAGTCTCGGGATGATGTGTCCCTAGAGGGACCCTCTCTTTATACTCTATTGTTCATATTTCACACTTGTTACACCATTGTGCCAACTCAACTAAGACAATGAATCCACGAAATTTTGGTCTTGAGCTACCATTTGAAAATTCCCAGGGAAGAATTTCTAGGTTGACGTGTTCCGGTTGGGACCCACACTCTCTCTTGATCTTTTTATTGGTCTAGCTCTTCTGTTTATGTTCCACATCATCCTACCTTGTCTCTGCTATGATCTACCATTTACCACCGATGTTTTTACGTGAAACTCTCTTTTGTGGTTTTCTGGTATAAGGGGGAGGGGCTCTGCTTTAAACTAGGATCATCGATAATGTGATTAGTGGTTTTGGAAATTATCCCAACATGGGTCCCCCTTTTTTGGTAATACGTGGGAGGGAATGAGCCCCTCATTTTCTTTGATGGGTTGGTGGGGATGCATGGCAACGAATATATCCATGAACATGACCATTTTTTGGCCTCAAACTACACCATCTATTCCGCCACAAGGTCTACTATGTTTGGCTAAATGGCATACCAATAGCTACAATAGAATTCAGTAAATTTGGCTCTGTAACCTTTGTCCCCTTTATTCATTCCTAGCTTCGACTGGAAATATATTTTGATCTGGTGTAATGCCTTCTCCCACATTACCCACTTTCACCAGCTTGCCTGGGGTAAAAATTAACTGAGGGTCACTATGATATGACTCAACCTCCTATGTGACCTTAAGGAAATGGAGTTGACAATTGAAGACCTTACTGACTTCCCTTAGGTGCCAGAGGACCTTCAGGAGTAACCCAACCCCTCTAGGTGTCCAATCGCTCAGAAAACTCACTTTTCCTTGACCTTGAGCCCCAGGTGCTACCTTGCCAAGGCCTCCATATGGCTATTGGTCCCCAGTTGCTCCCATAGGCCTACATTAGTGTGACTATGGCCTTTCTTTGCTAGTGTTGTGCCAATGGCTATGAGAATTGAGGCTACTTTCTAGGGCTGGGGCTAAGCCTCTGCCTGCAAATCTATGAAACTTCCAGAACTCATAAAATACATGAAGATAATGCTTATGAACCAAAACTAGAACTAGGACTTGACTTGACCATCCCTTACCAGGACTGACATTTTTTCAAACACTTGGTAGATATGGAACCTACAAGTTATCAATTCTAGTTTGAAAATAAAGGACTAAAAACTTAACTAAGGTTTAACAGGAAGGGTCGCTAGCTAATCAAATTAGTTGTCATATCATCAATTAGGTCTTGCATTCATTATTAATTTAGTTACAAGTAAAAATATGAATAGAGCCATGATTGGGAAGTGTCATATAACCATCTTTATAGCCAACATACAACTAGATAAATAACCATAAGAGAAAAACCATTAAATCCATATAATAACCAGTACATTTCCTTACCAAAAGAAAGAGAAATTAGCTTTTATTAAACGTATGCAATTACCAATTGGGTTCAAGACTTCCATGTTCCACCTGGCCATAGATTGGATGAACCATATCTTTCTTTCAACCAATCACCCCATGCCATATCCCAAGCATGAATATGGGATCTCATGGGATAACCAATCCAAAGACAACCAAGGGAATATAGAGGTTAAACCACCTCCACCCTCTCTATACTATGATTACACCTAAAATGGTGTCGAGATCATAAAACTAAACTGAGCTTTGATGCCTCACATTTTCTTCTCCATCCTTGAGGAATTTCCCTGTCTCCACCCTTAGGCTTTATTGTGTTTCCCACCATTATTGGTCAAGGAATTCCTAGGCATTTGGGTATTTTCCTAATATCACCTCACCCCAGATTCCAAAACCATCTGGCAATCCAAATCTCAAACTGAGAACAATCCCATCACAGCATGGCTATCCCTAAATGGAAATGTTTGGGTAAAATCCAATGTTGATCCCGGAAAAATTGATGCTAATAACAACAAAGGAACCAAAAAACAACACGAACATACCATGCATGTTAAAACCCTCTAGGAGATCACACATGCGATCTGTTACCTGCAAGTATTCCCATTGAAGCTACTTGATGCTTGTCTTCATTTACTTTTCTTGTCCTTCCTTGCTTTCCTTTCATTTCCTTTCTCTCCTTTTCCTTTCCATGTTTTTCCTTTCCTTTACTTTCTTTCATACTTTCCTTCTCATATTGGTCCTCTTCTCCTCTCTGAAGCTAATTCGAAAGATGAACTAACCAAAAGGTTCAACCAAAAAAAAACATGAACTGATCCTTCCAAGCTTTTTTATTAATGAGGCCTCTATTTTCTTCAATTTTCCCTTATTCTCCTTCATTTTCCTCCTCACATGAAACTTGTGACCTTTCACCTTCCTTTTCTCCTAATTTCCATTATTTTCATAAATAATGTGCCAAAAATACATTTGTTCCTTTCCAAAGCCTTAGACATTTCCTTTGCCAATTTCCCCTAGACATAAAAAATAACAAGTGATTCCCACTAGGATATTTTTCCCAACATTCTGCTTGGAATAAGTGTCCCTTTCCCATGTTATTCTTTTACCTTTATTAACTTTTATTACATGATATTTTCACACAGGGTTGTTACATACCCCTCCACCTTAGGGGAACACTGTCATCGACGTTAAACCACACCTAGACCCAGAACAACCGCTGAAGAGAGAAAAAACATACTACATATGGAGATTTATAACCCAAAAAGAAAAACCATCATGTAAAACATGAAAACATGACAACCATACTGTTTATTGGAGCTTTAAAACTTAGCTCATTGTGGTATTTAATATAACAACCATAAATAAATATGTACAAATATGAAGACTCATTTTCCTTCACAGGAAAAGAACGAAGAATACATAGCCCACATTTGATTAGCCATCTCTCATGTACCTTCATCGATCCCAAAGTGCTTTCACTGCACTTTAACCTATTTGAGTGCTCCTTTTCGAAGCATGATATGATTCCGACGTAATATGCATTGGGTTCCAACTATAATTCTCCTTCTTTCTCCACCTGCAATACATACCAATAAATAAAATGATCAACACCCTTTACATATCTTTTAAGAAATGAAACATGAAAAACATCGTGGACTTTTGCTCTCGTAGGCAGTGAAAGTCTGTAGGCCACTAGTCCAATCCTCTCGAGGATCTCAAAAGGCCCACAATATCGCGGTGCCAACTTGGCACATGATCCAATCCTCAAGGAGTTCTTCTTGGGCGTGATGCAAAAATACACATGCTCCCCAACCTGAAACTTCTTAAATGCCCTATGTTGGTCTGCATAACTTTTCTACCTATCCTATGCTACCTTTATATTCTTCTTTATAACTTGGATTTCTTGTTCCATGTCTGCCAACATATCTAGTCCAATAAGTACCATGTTCACTGGATCATTCTAGCTGATGGGAGTCTTACAACTCCACCCATACAGTGTCTCAAACAAACTCATCATTTGCGACTCTTGATAACTGTTGTTGTATGAAAACTCAACCAGTGGAAGGTACTCATCCCATATCCTCTACTGATGCATGACATACATCCTCAACATATCCTACAATATCTTAATGACCCTCTCTATCTTTCCATATATTTGTGGATGATAAGTTGTGTAGAAGCCCAAATTTGTCCCCAATCCTTCAAATAACTCCTTCCAAAACTTGGAATTGAACTTGGCATCCATGTCTGACACAATCTTCTTTGGAACACCCTACAATCTGATCTCCCCGATGAAGACCTATGCTACCTAACTAGATGAATAAGTAGTCTTTAGTGGAATCAAGTGAGCTACCTTACGCAACTTATCTACCACAACCATGATAGAATAATGTTGCCTCGATGTCCTCGGAAGACCTGTAATGAAATCCATTGAAATGACCTCCCATTTCCACTCTAGAATCGAGATAGTCTGAGGCAATCCACTAGAATGCTTAGACTCTGCTTTGTCATGCTGATAGTCCAAACATCTCGCCACGAAATCTACCACTTCCTTTTTCAGATTCGACCAATAGTAGAAATTCTTAACTGTTGTCAACATCTTCTGATATCCTGGGTGACCTGAATATGGTTTGACATGAAACTCCCTCAAGGTAAGCTTCATGAGTTGACTGTCATCTGACACATAGATCTTGTCCCTTAATGTCACGAATCCATTTGATGTAACATGATAATCCACATCCTGATCACTTGTACCCTCTTGTAACTTGTGCATCAACTCCCTGTACATGTTATCCTACTGCCTTTCCCATAATATTCGATCATGTAAATCTATCCCATATGAGCTCACTGCTACAACATGGTTCAACTGCACTTTCCTACTGAGGACATATACAACCATGCTCTCCCTTCCCTTAATGTACCTGATATCAAAGTCAAAATCACTAAGAGTAGCCAACCATCTGGCTTGTATAGCGTTCAGATTCAACTACTCAAACAAATATCTCAACCCACTGTGATCATTGATCAACACAATGCTCTTGCTAAGAAGATAATGTCTCCACATCTTCAAGGCATGAATAATAGATGCAAACTCAAGATCATGAGTCATGTAGTTCTTCTCGCGCCATTCGGTTTCCTAGACTCATAGTATATCACTTGTCCCTCCTGCATCAAGACTCCACCAAGTCCTCTCTTGCAAAGATCTGTACACACTACAAGCTCTTTGTCTAGATCTGCAATCTTTAATACTAGAGCATTTGTCAACAACTACTTCAACTGCTAAAAACTGGATGCACACTCCTCTTTCCATTCAAACTTCTTACCTTTCCTCTCCAATGATGTAACAGGATATGTAATGCTGAGAAGTTCTTGAT
Organism: Pinus tabuliformis; assembly: GCA_031772625.1. Lineage (NCBI taxonomy): Eukaryota > Viridiplantae > Streptophyta > Pinopsida > Pinales > Pinaceae > Pinus > Pinus tabuliformis. The sequence goes on from CM062818.1 coordinate 1,428,626,248, forward strand.
GAAACTCCTATAATAACTTGTTAAGCCCATGAATGATCTGACTTCCTCCACATATCTAGGAGCTGCTTACTCCATGATAGATTTTTTTTTCTCCAGATCTACTTCTATGTCATTCTTGGAAACAACATATCCCAAGTAGTGTACTTATGTCTGAAATAAATTGTACTTGCTAAGCTTAGCATACGACTGATAGTCTTTTAGCAACCTTAACACATCTAATAAATTCTCGACATGATCTTGCTCATTCTTAGAACATATCAAGATGTCATCAATGACTACAATAACAAATTTGTCCAAATAAGTAAGCAACGCACTCTTCATCAAACCAATAAAAGTAGTTGGATCATTATTCAAACCAAATGGAACTACAACAAAATAGTAAATCCCATAGCTAGTTCTGAAAGAAGTCTTGTAGGTTTCCTCTTCTTTGATGCATAACTGATGATATCCTAATCACAGATCTATCTTAGAGAACATTGTTTCTCCCTTCAGCTGATCAAACAAGTCATCAATCCTTGGAAATGGATACATGTTCATGATCGTCACTTTGTTCAACTTCTTGTAATTAATACACAATCGAAGAGTACCATCCTTCTTCTTCACGAACAATACAGGTGCACCCCAAGGCGATACACTTGGTCAAATGTATCCCTTATCAAGCATCTCCTTTAACTGCAACTTCAACTCTACTAACTCTAGAGTGTTCACCCTATAAGGTGCCTTTGATGCTGGTACTACCTTGGTACCAACTCAATACAAAAGTCTACTTCCCTATGCGGAGGCAACTCTAAAATATCTGCTAGAAACACATCCTGAAACTACTACAATACAGGGTACCTCTTGAATATTTCTACATCTTAAATGCCCTTACCCTTGTCACTGGAAATATGAATTGCAAACATCACACACGCTTTCTTGCAACTACACTTAGCCTGCATAGTTGTGACTATCCTAAGTGATGTAGTCTTCTTCTTCTCATGCAAGATTCTCTCCTCTCCATTATCATCCAAGCACTCAATTTCCTTATCATAGGAATCTACTTTAGTCCTATGAAGATACAACCAATCCATACCCAAAATCATATTATATGATACCAATGGAAGTACATTTAAATGTGCTTCTATAGGCATACCATTCAACTCAAATGCAAAATATATTACCCAATGATGAGATCTCTTCTTCGTACCTCTAGCTAACTACACCAACCAAGAATCTTCATCCACTTCTTTTCTCAAGCCACACTTATCCACAAGGTCAAGATTAACATAACTATACTTACACCCACGATCAATAAAAATAGAAATCACTTGGTGTTGATGGTGTTGGATCTGCCAACATTTAGGGGATCACCTTTGTATGAATTCCCAGTTAGACCTCACACCATTTGGTGTGTGAGTCCCATCCGGTACAATGGCCCAGTTGACATTATCTTAAGGATTTTCCTCAAATCTTGCTTGTTAGTACAGGAGAGTGGTATGCTTTGTCTTTGAGAAGTGAGGATTGCGTGCTTGGTGAGTGTAAGTGTCACTTGTCATTGGTTCTTTCACAGTTGAGGGAGAGGGTGAGAGTGAGTCCCAAGTTGGTTGGGAGAAGTCCCAACTCTTATAGGAACACACAGCACAATAGGACATGTGCATCTTCCAATGGAACAGTCCACATGGATGTAGCAGTCACAACACACAAGGGAAGATAACATGTATAACACTCAGTGGATAAGTCTGTGCAAGTACAACGGTTGTTATAGCAAGTTCTATGTGAAAGGTCTATCTGATTTCTGGGAGAGTAGTCTACATGGGTGAGACAACATTAACAACATATACAACACATATCCATTAATAGATTATGTATTACAAAAAGTGAAATAGTTCAAATGTAGAGCACAGGTTAAAGAAACATGCATCACAAGTGTTAAATATTAGTCTTACAACAGTTATAATACATGTCTGAAAATGTGCTAGCCTTTTATCAGGCTTCTACATTAAGTGAAATTTCCAAGACACATCGTTACACCATACATCACTAACCCCATGTGAGGGGTTTTGGAGCCAATACTCACTCCTCAAAGGAAATATTACAGACTCTCTTGGCTATGTGGGAGGCACTGAGCTAGAAATTCCTTTGCATGTACAAATGAGGGGGTATTTATAGTGAAGGGTGAAAGTGACCCTTGTGGTTGTTCGACTGCCCACATGAATATTTGACTTCCATGGACTTTTGACTTTACATGACTCTTTGTACAACAAGTGGGTCCCTTTGACTTCCACATTACATTCCATTAATTAACAACATGTCCCACAATAGAGATGTGGATGACATGACATGACATGACAGTGCTGGTACATTCATGCTACTGCTGGAGTGCATGTCACACTACAATGCTACTGGGGTATGGATGTCTTCATGGTTTATCATAGCTTCACCTTCACATGGCAAGGTGCGCGGATTCTTCAATGGTTGTTAGTTCTCTTGATGTCACATAGCATGTTTCTCCTTGATTGTATGTTGGAAGGCTTGACAGTATCATTTGTTTGCCAAAGGTGCATGTTTGTCCTTTCATCCATCCGTGAGCACGTCTTGCATGTTTTCTCGTTCATCCATCCACAAACACATCTTTGCATTATCATTCATTTGCGAGCACATCCCTTCGCATGAATCATTCATTCATCTGTTGGTGAACCTATTCTTCTGCATGTGCTCCCTTCCTTCATCCCATTCGTTGTCACATCATGTTTGTTAGTGTACCTATACGTTCATTCACTCATGACAAGATGATATCAAATCCAAAAACCCCCTAGTCTACCATGACACATGATCATTTTGGATGCAGGTAACCGAGAGAGGTAGCAAGGTTGTAAGGTAGGATGATGGCTCCAAGCACTGCTGATGAAAACTGTGCAATAGTCACTAGGTGATGGAGATGGGCAATTCGAGTTGACAGTGACTATCCATGAGGTCTAACTCGGCTAGAAGGAAAAACTGCAAAAATTTTGGGAGGGACAGTTTGGGCTGCAGGAAGGCAGGATAGACAGAATCTACGCATTTTTCAGAACGAGTGGGTAGCAAGGGCTTGATAACAAAATTTGTGCAATTTTTTGGAGGAATAGGTCAGGCTACATGGAGGATCAATAGGAAGAAATTGTGCAGTTTTTGGAGGAACTGGCCGGGAGCCTGGTAGCCAAAACTACACAACTCCTAGAGGGAACTGGCAGCTAGCTGCTGGGTCACTAGTAGTAGAAAATGTGCAATTTTGCAAGGGGAACTGGCAGTCAGCTGTCAGGAGCTTGGCAGTAGAAACTGCACAATTCCTAGAGGGAACTGTTAGTCTGCTGTTGGGAGCTACTAGAGAGGGAAACTATACTGAGGTTGGCAAGCCGGTCTACTGATCATCTCTGCGTAATTTCTGAGCTGAGTGGACTGCTGGGCAGTAGAAGGCCTGCAAATGAAATGATCCGGATCTTTGAGGAGGCCCCCAAGATCTAAAAGATTGAATTGGATCTTGGGGGTAAAGGACCCCAAGATCCGAAAACTTGAAATGGATCTTGGGGGAAAGGCCCCAAGATCTAGAAGATTGAAATGGATCTTGGGAGGAGAGACCCCCAAGATCTGAAAACTTGCATTGCGAGAAGAAAAATAAGAGAATTCCCAATAAACAAAACCACAAAGAAACTTTTTTATTAACACCGATAATAACTGTAAAGGCTACATTGTGGCGGACAACCTGTCCTTTTACAAAATGTGACTTGTTACTTATAGTATTTTTCAGTTACAATACCACGAGTCAATTCCATGGGTGAATGAATACCATGGGTGGATTTTACAATACCACATGCAGATGCCATTTACAATACCATGGGTAAATTCCATGGGTGAATGAATACCATGGGTGGATTTTACAATACCACGGGCGGATGCCATTTACAATACCATGGGTAAATTCCATGGGTCGATGAATAATATGGGTCGATGAGTACCATGGGTTGATGCCATTTTCCATTCGGATCATTCCTCCCTCCTTAAGAAGCAATGGTCCCCATTGCGTAAAGTTCCCTCCTGCAAAGCCTTTGTTGAATATGAAGATCCACTGAAGATAAGGGTTTTATGTGGTTAACCCAAAACCCTGAAGATCCGAGGATAGAGATACCCTGTAATGCTTGTGACCAACTGTGATTCTAACAGTGTGTGGCCTAGCAAATGGACTTCGATGAACTGTGGGTTTGTGGATGACCCATAACCATGAAGAACGAAGATCCGAGGATAGAGATACCCTGTAATGCTTGTGACCAACTGTGATACTAACAGTGTACGGCCTAGCAAATGGACTTCGATGAAGTGTGGGTTTGTGGATGACCCACAACCATGATGTTGGTTGCTGATGAAGTAGCAGGTGCCTACATAGCCTGGGGTGGGAGGGCATCATGAAAATTGTGCAATTTTCTTGATGAGCAGTCAGTCGATTGTCAAGAGGACTGAATCAGAAAACTGTACAATTTTATGAGGGAGACATGGATAGGCACTGGGTGTCTGTCTGGCCTGTCTGTACAATTTCCTCAATTAGGAGAGTAGGCAAGGTCAACAGGCTTTAAGTAATTTTTGAGGGGATTCAGTCCCCAGGTGGCTACTGGGTCCAACTCTTTGGGTGGCCATCATGAAGGTTGACTGAATTGCTTGTGGGAATCGCAGATTGAAAAGAATTACTTGGTGCTTCTACGCTATTTTGGGTGATAGTCGATTGAGTCGATGGCGGGGTGATGGTCCGATTGTCAAAGTGAATTTTGGTCATCATAACTTCAACACAATGACTAAGTGTGTGAAAGAGTGAAAGATGCAAATGTGATCTTACAAACACACACCAACATGACTTGATGATGAGATGACTCAAACTAACCTGACACACATGTTCAGCATGACTGACCAACGGTGCAAGTAACAAGCAGGACACTTGTGATTGATTGTTGATCGACCATGATGACGCTTGTGCGACAGTGGATGTGGCTCTGTGTGTGAGTGCGCTAGATGCTTTCATAGCGAACACAACAAGTACACATGAAGTGAGGACTTTGGTGTTATAGAAATTTTTGGGCGCTGCAAACCGAAGCACAAATGTCCATAAACCAAGGGCTCCTAAGTCCCTAAAGGTGTTGTTCCAACCCCTAGAAGAACAAGGTCAACTAATTATAGCATCTCCCAGAAGTTCTCCACGAAAAACTACTCAGAACTGGTCAAAACTGGACCATTTCACCTGCTCCATAGGCAAATTGCGTTGCATCCCACCTAAATACACGTGGTAGGTGCGATGCATGTCAAAAAGCCCTTCTATGGTGTGCGATGGGCGAGAAGGGACAAATGGCAGGGTCAATCCGCAAGGTGGAGAATCATGGAATCTTCCAGAAACTTCTCCTGTGACACTTGCCTCTCTGAATTCAACCAGGGATGAGTAAGAGATCATCACTCTCCAAGTGGAATCAAGAACTATCAAAGGGAAGACACTAATCAAATCTCAAAAGCTGACTCACCTCCCTTGTAGACATCTATATATGGATCCCTCATCCCAGAGATCCAGAGGCTGGAATTTTGTATCTTGTAAGGAAGTGCTGTTGGTTTCTTGGTGCAATATCATAGTGTTGGGTGATCTAAGCTTTTCATGAGGTGAAGAAGGGCTTACTTGCTGAGAGGATGATGCTGGGTCAGAACAATCGGTTGTAATTCTCTTTGCTCTTTCTTGATTATCAATAAAGCTATTCAAGTTTTCCTCCATATTCTTGTATGATTGATTATTTATGCATTTTTATGGTCAATGTACATCTGATCCTATATTGTTTATGATAATAGATCTATTTTCTTGGATAGTGTTATGCTACTTTGATTCTACAGGTACTCTTTGAAGCTGGGTAGACAAGGAAGCGAGTGGCAAAGACCTACCAGAAGAGAGAGGAATCGAGCAAGGAACCAAGCGCAAGACAGAGGTTGGTCTCCTTATTCTTCTCTTATCTATTTCTCATAAAGGAAAATGAAAGTAGTTTTTAGTGTGTTTGTTTCTAAGGTAGCTACCAGCCTTAGTGGGATTAGCAGCTCTGCATAGACACTATTCCTGATAACAAAATGGCGACTCCACTAGGGAGCGAGTAGATTGTTTGTTCATCTACATTTGTTTACTTTATAAACTTACAGATGGAGCTTGAAGTCAAGCCAGCTAGCCTTCAAACTGCATTTGCTATGCAAGTGCAAAGTAGATCAACGCTGCTTCAGTCAATCTCCGAGTTTTGTTTATGAATTAAACGATTGATTTAGGAGCTTTCTAATTTCCCTCGTGGTGGCTCTAGTAACCTCCTTAGATCTACCCCTATGTTTGATTTACTGATTACCACTTGCTTGGCTTAAATCCCTGAACTGAATTGCAAACTGTGACCCGAAATCCAATCAAAGTCTCGTCCCTGGTCCAGCGCACTGCCTGTTCTGTGAACTTCAAATGCAGCACACTTCCTGAGTGTAGTAGGTGCGTTGCATTTAAGTTTCACTGTGTTACAGGTGCGCTGATCAGACAAGGCCTTGTTCCTAAATTTTGGTTTTTGTGTTCACTCTTTTAAGCTCTATTCAGGAGTTTTGCTACCTGTAGTCAGTACACCTATGTTTGAAACCCCTTTCCTTGCTGTTATTCTGCCTCCATTGTGCAAAGAATTGTAAATGTTTTTACGTATTTTTGAGTCATTTTCAGTTCTCCTTTACAAAGAAGTAGCGTAACTGTACTATCGTTTCTTGATTTGAAAGTGTCGCAAGTGTCATTTTCAATCATAGAAGAGAATCTGATTGTTCTTGATAGTCGATTACACTGTTACTCTTGTATTTGATCTAAATTAGTAGTTTTTTCCAGTGTCAAAAGCAAGTTTTCAATTCCAAATCGCAAAGTGTTGTCATTGTCCTCATTTTGTTTTGAAAAGAAACTTGTTAGTAATTGTCGCTTTAGAAAATAATTCAGATTTGCGCTTAGCTTTCTTTTTATCATTCACACATTAAGAAGGCTGAAAACAAATACATGCATGTGCATTTGCATTTATACTGTTTGTTGGTTTGATTTAGGATAGTGCACATAGTGTGTGATCTATGCTCTTTGTTGAAAGAACGCCATCTCTCTTTCCTTAGTAGATAGGATTTTCATCGCAAAAAGAAGATTAAACGACTGTTTATCATCATAGATTGCATTTTAGGAATTGTACATCTACATCATGCGGTGAACCTGAAAGGAAAATTTCTTAAGCAAGATCAACTATAAAATAAATTTAATGAATCTAAAAACGCTTTGGAACCTAACGCACAACATCTAGAAGTCTAGGCTAGAGACGTATTTCGGCGTCGTAAAGCCTAGTAACTGTTGTTTTCACTGTTGGTTGGGTGATTCCTCCACTTTGAAACGATAAGTTCCAGTACGGACTTGTGCTCCCACGTACCGTCGAGTATATTTTGGGAGACCACAATAGGCTTTATCCTTTATCCATAGGAAGCCGTGTCTGCCGCCCTATCGATTGCAATGCACTGAACACAGCATTCGGGAAGATTGACTGCCGTTCCGTAAAAGGTATTCTACAGTTTTGCGATTGGTTTGGTAATCCCTCTATCTAGATTTCCAGAGCAGTCCCTTTCATTCCTTTTCAGACTCCTTAACGGAAAAGGTCCATCTGAGCACATGTCACTTCAGGCTCATTAAAAATCGAAGGCAACTAGAGTCATCTTTTGTTTTTTCTCGACTCTTAAAAATTGAAAAAACAAGTTGTGTCAAAGTGTCTAAAATTCATCTATTTCGGAAACATACTTCCCCTTTGATTTTTAGTTGATCGAGTAATCTGCAACCATGGAAGAAAGTCAATTGAAACCCCGTCGTTCGCAGAGGCTTACGAGTCAACCGTCTTTGTCTCTAGAGTCGAAACTGTTACGGATAAAGCGAACTCGTTTAACCGGTTCCAAATCCCCTGGTAAAGTTAGAACAAGTGTTCCAACACCATCAAAGACTTCGGTTACTCCAAACATTTCTGGTATCCCTGCCTTTACAGAAGAAGTTCAACGGCCACCAAAGGACAGTAGAACTGATCCTAGTGTGAAGGTAAACACCTGTGTTACTGAGCCAGCTCCATCTACAGCTGATTCGAAAGGCGTTATTCCCCAAACATCTGTCGCTGCGGATTCTATACCTTCTTCGGCACCAGAAATATTTTACGGACCTGACGGTCTACCTCTTCCACCTGGTCTGATTTCTATAGAAGAGATTGTGGAGGATCCTCGATCGAGTACTCCATCGCGATTTGGAGTCAGGATCACACTATATCCTTCTTCGTCAGGAATTATTCTACCGCCATCGGAAGCTCCTGTAGAATCACTAGGCAATCTTTTGGATAGACTAGAAATGTCTGAACAACCGTCGACATCAAGGATGGTGTCATCAAACACAACTATAGCAGAACTCCCTGTTGTCACTCCAACAATGTTCACCGGCATACCATCTGTCCCAACTATCTCTCAATCGCTAGACGGGGCCCACTCAGGGGCTATTTAGATAGTATGGTATGTTCCTGTTTGTTCATCCGAAATAGTATCTGGGAGCTCTTATGTTGAGTCTCAGCAAATTGATCCTTCAGGGTGTCAATTTGGGTAGTCCGGTCCTCAAGGGCAAACAATTCCTTTAAGTACCAGATTACCGCCATATGGGGGGCAGTATACCCTTTCATTGTCTCCTCCAGGAGTACAACAATACGAGAGTTCACAACAAAATTCAGGTTATGCTGGAATTACATCTAGCGGTTGGGTACCAATACTACCTCAACAACCAAGAGTTGTATATTTGATGCAATAATGCTTACCTATGTCAAATATACCAACTACGCCAGCTATTGTGACAGTGTCGCAAGTACAAGCGTTGCTTGTTGTATGCCAACCTCAGGTTTCTCAGGTGGTAATGCAACAGCCTCTTGTCCCTACGACTCAACCACAATCGCCAACTGGTGGGATGACACAGGCACAGACAGGTACAATTACCCCTCATTTTGGTCAAACAGTCAGTATTGGACAACAGCACATGGCTTCGCAACCATGGCTGGTGCAATACTAACAACCGCAATTTCAACAAGTATACCAAGGATCCGAGCAACAAATCTTTGCAAATAGTGGGCAACCGTATATTCAAAACGGTCAAAATCAACCATTCTACAATGGTTATGCCCATCAGCCTTACCAAAGTTACCAGCATCAAATGCATTATGCTGGTATGCAAAGACCAACTGCTCAGGCAATTCCGTCGTATCATGCGTATGCTTCGCCAAACTTGAATCAATAGTTACCCTTCGTGGCAACTTTGGAGTTACTGGATCTAAATAGGTTAACAAACGATCCAATTGCTTACGCCCCTTGGTGGCCAGTGATTCCACATAAACTTCCGTCAGATATTCCTAAATTTAATGGAAATCCAGGTGAAGACCCATCGAATCATGTGATGACATTTCATCTGTGGTGTTCGTCAAACACCCTAAACGATGATTCGATTAGACTTCGCCTTTTCCAGAGGACATTAACTGGTCCAGCAGCAAAATGGTATATCGAGTTACCTAGAGCTTCGCTTGACAACTTTAGTACCCTAGCCACAACCTTTTTAACCCATTTTCAGTTACTGATAAGGTACGAAACAGGAACAGAACTTCTTACCAACTTCAAGCAAACAACGGCCACTCACATATCTGATCATATTAATGAGTGGCGACGTCATCGTAGAATGGTAAAAACATATGTTCCTGATCAGCTTTTAGCTTAATGGTTTATTAAGTCTTTATTACCTTCCATTACAGAAGATGTGGGAAAAGGAGGAGTCGTCACTGAAGAGCAAGTTATTGCTCGTGCATAATATTTAGACTTGATTTATACTCAGTCTGGCACACTCTATGATAAAATCCCTGACGCTCCCAGACTGGAATTTTCCATCCCCCCTCCTCCTAAATCGAACAATGACTCTCATGCTGGTGATGGCGTGATTGGTACGACAGACACGAAATCGACAAAGGCTACATCTAAAAAGGCCCGTAAGATTTTCAGTCAAAATTCAAAAGAAGAACTTCTCGCCTTGGAAGTAAATGTCATCTCAACATATAAAGGCAAAGAAACCAAGCAACCGGGAGGCAAGAAGAAAAACAAAGGGAAGAAGAAGAAACAGGAGGAATCATCACCTGAAAAATATTCTGCAAACCCTCCTAGAGATAGGAAACCAAAAAATCCATGCGTAATATGTGATGAGGATCATTGGACAAGAGATTGTCCACATAAGGCTAAGCTTAAAAGATTCATCAAGAATTCAAAAACCACGGCAGTATTGACTGATCCATTTCCAAATCTAGGAACAAATCTGGTTGCTAGTGAAAATGCTTCCCCATCCCAAGTACTGATGTTGTCAATTTCAAAACAACAAAATGATGCTTTGATATCGACAAGGAACAAAGATTACGGGAATCCACAGCTGTCAAATAACAAGGATAAAGATCAACCTTGTAGTTCGACAACAACTTCCACAGAAGTTGCACCGCCCATCATTCCTGAGCTAACAATAAAACCACCAAAGGGAGTAGTACACAAGTCAACATTTAATCCTCGTGCCAGAGCAGCACAGCATTATAATATAGTGGAAGATCTGGCCCAATTGCCATCTGCTATGTCGACACTTGAGGTATTGCAAAATTGCCCATCCCAAAAGCAGGCTTTATTATCAGCTATCAGTGGGATAGACCCAAAGGATTCTAATCTTGTGTCCTTTAATCATAAAGGATACGATCCTCAGTTACCAGCTCAACTAGCTTTCCTCATTCAAGTGAAAGCCCTCAACAAAACTATCCATCGAACAATTATTGATGAGGGAGCATCTACATGTATTATGTCGATGAGTGGCTGGAAAACTTTAGGATCTCCAACCTTGTCGCGATCTTCGACAACATTAAAAGCATTTGACGGACGAACGTATACTCCATATGGTATTCTAAGTAACCTACAAGTTGAACTAGGAGGGAAAACAATAGAAATAGATGTCGAAGTAATTGACGGAAACCTCGATTACAACATCCTACTGGGAAGACCATGAATATATGCTACGGCTACAATTGTGTCGACCTACTTTAGGAAGATTACATTTCCTTTTCAAGGAGGAATTACGATCGTTGACCAACGAACATTTCTTTCGAATAGTTCCCAAGTTACGAGAAGCATTCTGATGATCCATGGAAGGCCCCATATGCTTCAAAATATCGGAGTAGGCCTACTAAAAGACCCTATATTAATGGGGACTTTTTCCCTTCCGCCTCCAATCAATCTGGCGGAAGTAGCATCGGCAGGAACCTGCAATATGATATCTTTGATCTAAAAGATCTCAGAAAATGATATAAACATGGATCATACGCAGGTATTGCCTCCAAGCCCAATAGAAATATTGTAGCAATCAATGTTTTTAGCATGGGAGGCAGACCGGAATCAATGCTCATCAAGCGTTTGGATAGATAGGTCTAAGGAATATGGCACCCCTTCAGATCCTTGGTCACAAGTGCGTTACACCGACGAAGGAATTGTTCAACCAATGGTAATTGAAGGGGCACCATGGGAAGATTACCACCATCATTCCCATCTTCCGAATTGTAAAGAAGATACTCCTGATGACATTCATCATCCGCCAGTTTTTGATTTCCTATCAAATACTGTAAACAGAGTGGATTCCGAGCAAAACTTGTCCAACATTGAAGAGACTATCGCCATAAATATCTCGACCAAAACAGATGTTGTAGAGAATATTTATGTTGGAAAATGTTGTTCTCCTTCAGAACTGGAAATATATAACGCTCTTTTTCGCGAATTCAGAGATGTCTTTGCTTGGTCATATGATGAAATGCCAGGCATTGACTCGAGTATAGTTGAACACGAAATCAAGATGTATCCAGATGTCAAACCAGTACGACAATGGCTACGGCAGGTGCACCCCAAGAAAGCCGCTGCCATCAAGGTGGAAGTTGAAAAGCTTCTCCATGCTGGTTTCATTTACCCGGTTCCTCTAACCGATTGGGTATCAAACATTGTTCCTATTATGAAAAAGCAAGGAACGATTAGAGTGTGCGTCGATTATATGGATGTAAATCAAGCTTATCCAAAAGACAACTACCCTACACCTTTTATTGACCAGATAATTGATGAATGCGCCGGATGCGAAATCTTTTCATTCATGGATGGATTCTCCGGGTATAATCAAATAAATATCCGCCAACAGGACCAGTCAAAGACTGCATTTATTTGTTCGTGGGGCACATTCGCATATCGCAAATTACCCTTTGGTTTAAAAACGCAGGGGAAAAATTTCATAGGGAAATGAATTATGCCTTCCATGACATCAAGAGCATCGTTCAACCATATATCGACGACCTTCCAGCTCATTCGCGAAAGCAGACCGATCATTCGCAGCATTTGAGAGCGATATTTCTACATTGCCGACACTACAAGATACGACTAAATCCACACAAATGTGTGTTCTGTGTCAGTTCTGGTCGTTTACTTGGCTTTATAGTCTCAAACGATGGGATTCGTCTCGACCCATGTCAGGTTTAGGCAATCATAAATTTGCCTCCGCCTTCAAATTTGCTTCAGATTCAGAAACTCCAAGGGAAAGCAAACTTTCTGAGGAGGTTCATTCCAAATTACGCAGAAATTGCTAAAGGTTATACACGTCTATTGAAAGAGGAAGTGCCCTTCGTCTGGGATCAGGTCGCACAAGCCTCCTTTGATGCCTTAAAAGAATCACTAATGAAAGCATCATTAATGTACACTCTTGATTATCAAAAAGACTTTGACCTGTATCTGGCTGCAGCGGATACAACCATCGCAATGGTTTTAGTTCAAGAAGACAACGGAATTGAACATCTTATATATTATTTAAGTAGAAACTTAAATGATACAAAGAGCAAATATTCCTATGTTAAAAAGCTGGCGCTCGCAGTTGTTCAAGCGATACAGAGATTTCGACACTATGTCCTCTTTCGAAAAACTACCATTTTGTCAGATTGCAACCCCATGACTTATATATTGTCATGACAGTTGCGGGGGGGAAAATATTCAAAATGGATAGCAATTCTACAAGAGTTTGATCTGGAATTTGTAAAATCCAAGTCAAAGAAAGCCCTGGTTTTCGCAGAATTATTATGCAATCTCCCATCATCGTCCAATGATGAAACATCCGAAGAAACAATCGTGGATGAATCTTTGTTTCTGATATCTTCAAGCAATCCATGGTATGGAGATATAATCATCTATCTCTAAACCCAAAAATATAGGCCTAATACCTCCCGCTCCGAACAAAAACGTATTTGATACCAATCAAAAGACTACATGATCATCTGTGACACACTTTACCGTCGTGGCGTCAATACAGTTCTGAGGAGGTGCCTCACCCATGAGGAAGCCAAAAAAGTCTTGAATGATTTCCATTCAGGCACGTGTGGGGGGCATCAATCCGGTTACACTACGACGCAATTTTTTTTACGAGCGGGATACTTCTGGCCAACAATGTACAAAGATTGCATAACCGCAGTCAGAAGTTGCCATGCCTGTCAAATTTTCGATAGCAAAACCAAAAGACCACCCGCACCTTTGCAGTCGATAGTTTCTGTTGGGCCATTCGCCAAATGGGGCATCGATTTCATGACATGTAACCCCACCTCGACCAGGGGGCATGGGTATATCATAGTCGCTGTGGACTATTTTACCAAATGGGCCGAGGCGATGCCTACATTAGATAACACTGGCGAAACAGCTGCCCTTTTCTTTTTCAATCATGTAGTTGCTAGATTCAGCATTCCACAGGCTATAGTCACAGATCATGGATCGCATTTTCGCAATCACATGATGGCCGAATTAGCTGCCAAATTAGGGTTGTCTCACGACAACTCTACTCCATACTACCCAGAGGCCAACAGACAAGTTGAAGCAATCAACAAAGTCCTAAAGCGCATGCTACAAAGGATGATTGGAGTCCAAAAAAGGAGTTGGCACCTGATCCTGTACTCAACCTTGTGGGCATACCGAACATCGGTAAGGAATGCAACTGGGTTTACACCCTTCCAACTGGTGTATGGCCTAGAAGCAATCTTACCAGTTCAGTGTGAAATCTCGTCCCTCAAACTCGCAATCGACCTTCTCCCCGGAACTTCAGAAGAGGAGGCTCGTTTCTTGGAACTAATCCAATTGGACGAAACCCGTCATGATGTCGCTTTGGCTAACGAAGCCCATAAGAAACGAGTCAAGGCGCAGTTCGACAAGAATGTCAAACCCCGTGTCTTCTCAGAAGGTGACCTGGTCTTACTTTACGACCAAGAATCCGATAAATTGGGAGCAGGTAAATTCAAGTCTTTATGGATAGGCCCCTATATTTTTAACGTGTATTAGCAAAAGGAGCCTACAAGTTAATGGATTACGACGGAATTCCACTGGCGCAACCCCGTAACGGGTTGTACCTTAAGCGTTACTATGCATAATCAATATGGTAACATATATGCTTTTGTTACATTTTTGTTTTCGCTAAGGGTAATCGTTTTGGTCAAGTAAATCCACTTTTTACATTTGTCGTAGATGTCAAACCTATTGGAATCTTTTGTTGGATATGCCGACGGAGCAAGTCGTAGTTCGCGGAACCTATCTTCTGCGGCGTGGGCCATTTTTGATCTTAGCGACGAGTTAGTAAGTTTCAGAGGGGTATGTATTGGTCGATCAACGAATAACATCGTTGAATATAGTGTGTTGATAGAACTTCTCTCTGATGCCATCACGCATGGCATACGCTGGCTTGTCGTCAGGCTAGACTCACAGCTCGTCATACTACAACTCACTGGTATCTACTCCGTCCGAAATCCAGCTATCTATCGCATGTTCCTAAGGGTCAAGATTTTGGAAAGGCAATTTGATTTTATTCAATATCAGCATATTTCTAGAAGCTTAAACACATTAACTGACTCATTGGAAAATTATGTGTTAGATAGACATTTGCAACATTTATAAAAAGAAACATTTCATCAATATTTGCATTCGGATTATGTAACTTAACCAAAATAAAACTCTGAAAATCAAAAATATATATAACTGTTTATGGTTTACACATAATGTTCTGTAACCAAGACAAAATTGGTCAAATGACCCAAAACTCAAAACGCTAGGGGGCAGCCTAGTTTAATGATGCTGGTGATAACAAGTCATCGCCTGTGCAATCATGCGTAAAAGCCTAGTCCATCGACTTGGCACACCAGTGGTATGTCGCTGCAACCTCAGAGGCAGCTCGTCAGTACTCACATCTGGAATACCGAGAGTGAGGCCCTCGACTTGATCCTGTAATGCTGAAAGAGTCTCGGCCACATCAAGGTCACGAAGAATAGCCCTTCCCACAGCCTCTCTTGCTGGAGCGGCGGCTGGCACTCTCAGGCGTACTACTGGCTGGACGGGACCAACATCTGCATGAGCACATGAGTTCTGATTAGTCTTGAGAGAATAAAGCACAAGGACATTATAAGGAGAAATGATAAACAAAAATATGGTCAAAGAATTTACCAATGGCACCCCACTTCTCGCCAGCCGGCAGTACCAAATCCGGGTCACCCCGTAAGTCCATACCAGCATATGGATACTCGGGAAAAACCATCTCCTGACAATCGAACCACCCGAAGAAGGTATCAGAAAAGGAAATATGAGACTGACCAGCATGTTTGGACATATGGTTGACCCATATCTACATCCGTCGTTCAGTCGGTGGAGGTAAACCAAGTGAAATATACTGCGGTTGCATCAGCGGGATCTTTTCCAAGGTGAAGGCGGTCAAAATAGAACCATATCCAAAGTTCTTCAATCTTCCATTTTTCACCTTGGTCAACTGCTCTTTCATCACAAAGAGTATTGCATCACACTAGTTGAACACCTTCGGTTTGAGACATTCTAAGGCATACTGCATATAACACCAGTTGGCCACATGAAGAGCCGCACCACCAGCCATCCTATCAAAGGTGAACAGAATGGTCCTCAAAGACCTGTCAGTGACATCTTGGATGATGATCTTTCCATCTTTACTCGGCTGAGATCCCTCTTTGCAATACCAATGAATGTAATCTCTCACAGATTCGCCTCCACGGGCCGAACCTGATAAAGAGATAGGGGCACCTTGCCTCGATAAGCTGGTCAAAAAATAGATGTCCACGACAGTCAAGGGGATGGATTTGCCCCTAATCTGGAACACCTGGCTGGTAGGGTCCCAAGCATCGAGCAAATACTGCAGCAAGTTGATTTGTTGCCTCATGCTAGAGATGCGGAAAAACTTCAGCAGGCCACAGTTCCGTAGTGCATTTACTGTAACCGGATCATGTAAAGCAAGCATGTCCTCTTCTTCATGCTCATGTTCTCGCCATGTAATAGGCATTTTTCTCCAATAAATCTCTGAAAACAAACAAGAGAAGAGTTAGATCCTGATTTGGTGAGAAACACGAAAAAATTTCCATTGAAAACTGTGCACAAATTTCCCTCCATGCGCCCATCGCACCCCCAACAGTGTTTTGGGTGTGTTGTATGCCAACTGTCCAGTGAGTAGGCCAACATGCAACACAACTTTCGATATAGAAAGGGTGTGATGTAGCCAGAGTGAGTTTTTCAAATCCCAGGGGCTCAGAAAAAACAAAAATCAGGCTCAGAATGCAAAATGGAAAGGATGAAATGAAAGAGCTCAGGTTTAGCTCCTACCTGGTCTAGACGGCGCCAAAAATCATCCACAGAATCTCCCAGAATCAGGTGGTGAAAATCAAGGGGGAAAGCACCTCCAAAGCTCCAACAAGCCAAAGTTCAAATGAAATGGTAAAATGAGGGGTAAAAGAACTTTTAAATTACTTTTTATGTAATTCAAGTAAAATATTAGTGTCTTAACTCATTTTCCAAACATGTATTGTTCATTTCTAACTAGTTTGATGAAGTAATTGAGCATGCAGTGCAACCTTTGAAGGAGCAAAGTCATTAATGGTAAAGTCAAGAAATGACCATTATATCGAGCAGTTTTAACGTGGAATTCAAACTCGTTAAAAAATAAACATAAGCAATGAGCAAGTGTTTCCCCCAGTGTTTAAGCTCATTAAAAAATGAACCAATTTCTGGTAAATAACCATCATGAATGTATTACTTCATCCTTTGAAGCCTTGGTCATGTTCTCATCATCACCTCCACTCTGTATTGGCCGATCATTCACCTCCACTTGATTTTTTACCCCTTTTTAGGAACAACTGTGAAGAGTGATCTTGTTAGCCATCCTTATGACACTCCCGTGATTGGAAAATTCCAAACCTTACCTGGAATCAGCTGCTACCCGAATCTATCACTCGTTCCTCAAAAAACGAGTCTCCTTTAAGCTCTTTTCAATTGACTCGTAAAATATAAAAAGATTATCGAGCCATTGGCCTCTTCAGCTCGTTAAAGTGACCGGAAGTGCTATCCCTCCTTTAGATTTTAATCTTTTTGGACCTGAGGGATTATTACACAAAATGATGGAGCGCTTGTCTTGTTCGGCTCGTTAAAATTATCGAAAATTCATCCCTTTCGTATTATTTTATACTTTTTTGGACTTAAGGGATTAGATGACGAAAAACGATTTTTGGAGTTTCCTTTACATTCCTTTTCAAACTCTCTAAAATTGAAAAGGACCGAGTTATCTTTTTCGTTAAACTCGCTAAAACATAATAGCGACAAACTTGTCCATAACAGACAAGAACGAGTTTCACTATCGCTAGGCTCGTTAAAACATAGCAATGGGTTTGCCTGAAGGGAAAATTATAGAACAAGCATATGTTATCCTCCTCAAGCTTGAAAAAAATAAAGAGGTACTGGTCAGCAATGACTGGGAAAAAATTGTGAAGAAAACTTGAAGAAACCTTGTTGGTAGCAAGTCGCTCTTGAACATGACACTTTCACTCCGCATCCGAGTCGGGTTGGGTTGTTCCATTCACTGGTCACATCACCATGGTTCCATCACACCATCCACATTTGGGGTTAATGCTACCAACCCATCATTTCAGTGTCGCCGATATGTTCAAGAGAAGTCGCTCAGAGAATTCACCTGTGTCTCACCCACTATAATACATTTTTGCTCCATTCTTTCATGACCGCCACCCTGAACCGTATATCACCAGATTTTTTTCACCTCCATTAAAATCATTTGCTCCGTTCCGTGTCATTGATGTGGGATTCACTAAGGCCCTCCTATGACAGATCACTTCTTGTCGACATCAGCTCATTATCCAAGAAGTCGAACTAGGAACAACCCTTTCAGTACTTTGAAGCTTGCATGCCTCAATGGCAAGTTTCTCACTTCTGGCAACAGGTTTATATCAATGGCCTTCGACCGAAATATTTTGCATGGTGTTCGACGCCAAGTCCCTTATTCACACCACGTGAATTTTACTACAGTACCTTGAGGATCATCATCATTATCGGTGATTCCTCTCGTGCGTGTTAACAACTTACATCATTGGCTGGTAATCAGGCGATGTCTCTCCATGTTCGACTCTAGAACATCCCTCACATGGATCGACTTGTACTTTGAGTGAAGCTCGAATGAGATTGAAGACCCCGGATCTAGTTTCATCCATCTGGGCTGCGATATATATTCAGGATAATAAAGACATCAAATGTACATCATTACTGCATAGATAGTCATCCAATCTAAGGGATGATGGCTCTACCAGAATCATCAGTCTACACTCAGATGATTGTCTGTCCTATGTACATGAAAATGAATTTATAAAGCTGAGCATGGGAATGCCCACCTCAGCTAGATCATGAAAATAAAATGAAGATAATGTATTGTATTGTATTGTATTACAGGTCGCCTACCAGCTCAAAAAAACATCGGGTCCTCATGATAAAGCATTTCACCCGACATCAAAAGATTAACGACCTCATGCTTTAGGGGGAAACTGTTATAGACATTTTTGGGCACTGCAACCCCAAGCATAAATGTCCATAAACCAAGGGCTCCTATGTCCCTAAAGGTGTTGTTCCAACCCCTAGAAGAACAAGGTCAACTAATTACAACATCTCCCAGAAGTTCTCCACAAAAAACTACTCAGAACTGGTAAAAAATGGACCATTTCACCTGCTCCATAGGCAAAGTGCGTTGCATCCCACCTAAATACACACAGTAGGTGCGATGCATGTCAAAAAGCCCTTCTATGGGGTGTTATGGGCGAGAAGGGACAAATGGTAGGGTCAATCCGCAAGGTGGAGAAGCATGGAATCTTCCAGAAACTTCTCTTGTGACACTTGTCTCTCTGAATTCGACCAGGGATGAGTAAGAGATCATCAATCTCCAAGTGGAATCAAGAACTATCAGAGGGAAGACACTAATCAAATCTCCAAAGCTGACTCACCTCGCTTACAGACATCTATATATGGATCCCTCATCCCAGAGATCCAGAGGCTAGAATTTTGTATCTTGTAAGGAAGTGTTGTTGGTTTCTTGGTGCAATATCATAGTGTTGGGTGATCTAAGCTTTTCATGAGGTGAAGAAGGGCTTACCTTCTGAGAGGATGATGCTGGGTCAGAACAATTAGTTGTAATTCTCTTTGCTCTTTCTTGATTATCAATAAAGCTATTCAAGTTTTCCTCCATATTCTTGTATGATTGATTATTTATGCATTTGTATGGTCAATGTACATCTGATCCTATATTGTTTATGATAATAGATCTATGTTCTTGGATAGTGTTATGCTGCTTTGATTCTACAGGTACTCTTTGAAGCTGGGTAGACAAGGAAGCGAGTGGCAAAGACCTACCAGAAGAGAGAGGAATCGAGCAAGGAACCAAGCGCAAGACAGAGGTTGGTCTCCTTATTCTTCTCTTATCTATTTCTCATAAAGGAAAACGAAAGTAATTTTTAGTGTGTTTGTTTCTAAGGTAGCTACCAGCCTTAGTGGGATTATCAGCTCTGCATAGACACTATTCCCGATAACATTTGGGGATAACTAGGACATGGTCGCAAGCATGAATTTTACATCAACATGCAAGCCTTGGTGAAATGAATAAGCATGGTGAATGCTAAGACTCACATGAGTTCATGGAGTGAACCTGAGTGTGTGCAGTCATCAAGTGAAACTCTCAAGGGAGGCTCTGAAATTGGGTGCAGGCCAAAATTTTGGAGGGTGGTTGTAGCCACTACAACACTTGATCTCAAATATTACCATCCATCTCAATGATAGATGGTTGTTGATCTGCCTGCTTGTTTTCCATAACCGCATAAATCTGAGGAATGCTATGACCAACATCCCCAACTATATACATGTCCTGAGCACTATAGATATGAGGCCTACCTCCCTAGTACAATGGAAAATCATTCTTACGATGATATTTTCCACATATCTAACACTGCAACAATGCTTTACTATTACCTTTAGTCTACTGCTCTCCAGGCTACGACACATGTCCCTTATCAACTGCATTGAAATTTTTCTAAGGAGCAACATTTTCATTCTCACCTGCATCCTGAGGTATTCCTTGCTTCGGTGGCCATTTTCCTTTTTTATTCTCATTGCCTTTCAAGTCATGTTTAGTCTCAACTTTTCTCTTTGATTACTTATAACAATTCTTCCATTTAAGGATGTATTCCTATAAGGATATAGGCTCATTAAAATCTAGTCTCTATATGTTGATGGAAATCCATTGCTGAATCTTTGAATATTAGCCTTGTCCTCCTTGAGATCTAGAGCATACCTCAGTAGATCCAAGAATCTTCTAGTGTACTCATCATTTGTTATAGAATCCATCTGTAGCTCATAAAACTCCTTATCTATATCATCATATTACCTCTCTGATAAGTACTTCTTCTTGAAAACTTTCTTGAACTCATCCCAAGTAAAGTCTTCTTCCCGGATACCTTTGAAATTCTTCACATCCTCCCACCAGAGATTTGGCTTCCCTTTAAGACTGAAAGTGGTTATATTATCTTTCATGTTCTATGAGTAGGTATGCAATCTGAAGAAACTATTCATTCCAAGAAACCATGCCTCTACATATTCTGCTTTCTTCATCTCTCCATCAAATTTAGGAGGCTTCACCTTTTCGAACTCAGGAAAATAGTCCCTCCTCCTGTAAGGATGATGATGGTGATGACTGTGATGATGTTTCTTAAATGAGGAATTAGAATGATGCCCATACATACCATTCCTTTTGTCAGGTGTACCCAGTGATCTGCCACCTATAAATGTGTTCCCTCTATCCAACCTATATTCGGACTGAGATCTACTACCATAGGCTCCATTAGTTTTCTCTTCCTGCTCTTGACTAATTATCATATGTCCCTGTATTTGTAAATTTGAAAATCTTTGAAGGATTTTTGCATTAACATGTACCTGCTTCTCCTCAGTGATTGCAAGTATTTCCTGAGCCTCAACCTCCCTGCCATTGTCTTCTTTACAACTTTTGGTCCTTGCCCTCAAGCTCCTGTTGTGGCTAGCAACACCCCCCCCCTGTTCATTTAAGTGTTGTCCAAAATACTAAATGAATGGGGACCCTTAGATAAATTTTAAGAAAAAAGTAAGAGTTTCCTTTCTTCCAAATAAGGTTACCATCGTAAGCTTAGAAAGGTCCTTTGAATATGTTTTAACCTAAGTCTATGATAAGGGAAATATCTTTAAAGCCGCGTTGCAAAAAAGATAGGAAATGCCTCCATTTCTGTATAATATCGGTATGCGCAAGACTCTTGTGTTAAGCATAATATCGCATCGCAATAAAGTAATAAAAAAGGAAAAAATTCAAGATTTGTCGATCTGCGATAACGTCGATCGCAAGATCGCATATCGCAGAAATAAGCTGGCAAGATTCGGCAAACATTAAACTTCTGCGACCTGCGATGTTGCGATCGCTGCGATATTATGTTCGTGCGATCTGCGATGGTGCAATTTGCGATGGCGCAATCTGCGATGTTACGTAAGAAAATCATAAATCACTTCATCACGAATCTTTCGGGCACGCTATTCAAGGAAAAGCCACTTACCATAATCTGACTCAAGATCATGCATTTTTAATGATAGTAAATGAATTAGTTGTCAGCTATTAAATGAAATGAGGACACGTGATTTTGTAAAGAATTACTTCACGTAAGGTGGCATATTTGATATATCTATTGCATTTAAAACTCTCCCATCACCTTCCTTGATCAGTCATTTCCATTTCACTCGTAATCTGCAGGAACGAAGAGCTAAGACGATTCAAAGCCAAACGCAGGAAGAAATGGGAAAGAAATAAAGCTCAAGGCTCTGAGGCGAAGGAAAAGACGAAGGAGATGGCGCCTTTGTGTACAGACACAGCCTGTAATAGAGACACAGGGATATCGACATGGGAAAGCATGTACAGGCTGCTTGAAGAAGAAAATCCTAGAATAATGAAGGTTGATGCTGTCGCGGGCTCACAACGCTCTTTCGAGGTGTCCTTAGAGGAGCTAGCATGTTCATTTCTTCACTGGATAGCAGCAAGGCCAAAAATTCTACCATATACGGATATGATCAAGTGGATACTTGACAATGCAGAGATGAACAACAGACAATTCAAGGTTCAAGGACATGGGCTCATCGGATCATTCGCTGCGCAAGATTTAAAACTTATGTACCATCTTCCTGAACCACAGGCGACTTACAATGCACAATTCGTTAAGAAATTTGTGGTAGAGAACCCAAACCTAGCAGAGACCACTAAAGATTGGTCCAGAAAAGAGGAGCCACTCAAAAAGGACAAAAACGGTATGTATAGCACTGGTTCCCTCACCTCTCTGTATTGTTTTGCTGCGGCCATGCTTTGTAGATTATTTGGGATGCCGGATATCAATAAGTTTTCATCTGGATGGCTACCATTAATAGATGCTGCCACAAATGCCTATATTATGGATTGGGCTAAGATCTTTTCTGATAATCTATACACGGCTATTATCAATTACCGGTCTAAAAGATCCTTGTCTCAAAGGATCTATCCTCCTTTTTATCTGTCTGCTTATTTGATGGATTCTATCATAAGGTGTTATGGGATTCTCAGTTCGTCCCGCACTTCTACCAGATTTGTCATGGGCTTATCTTACCCTTGTATAGAATGATGTATGAAGAGACCACCCCGGGGTACCTACCAAATAAGCTACGACTGGAAGCAGAATGGAAGCAGAAGGCACAGGAAAAGGGAAAAGCGATCCAAGCATTAAACAGGTTGAATTGGGACTATTACTGGGCATACTTGGTCAAGCCGCATAGTCAATGGATGACTGTGAAATGCATCATAAACGCAGCTGAAAAAGTAGTGCTAGCTCTCATAGATTCTATTTTCGCAGCCTAGCTCAGCGCAGAAGTCATCCAGCTGACTCTCCTCAAGCCCATGATGAACACTTGCAGCTTTAAAGACCAAGTTCAGAAGTAGCCTTATTTTAGAATGTTGTTTTTTCTTTTAAATTAGATTAGAATAAGGACGGTCATTTGAAAACCGCATCCTAAATTTTGTAAAACACTATTATTAGAATTAGGAAGTAGTATTTTAACCCTTCTCATGCATTTGGAGAAGGGTCCAAAAATTTGTCAAAAACTTGTCCTCGGAACATGCATTTCTGCACCCTCAGAGGAGGTTTTGATGAATGGATGGATCGAGATTTATTAATGTTTGCATTTTAATGTCTGCTACTGATGTTGCACTTTTGTACTCTTAGTAGATGTTAGAACAAGTAGAGATAAATCGTTTTTTCTTGAAGCTTATGAGTAGGATTAGTCATAAATGGTACTTTTATCTCTTGGCCATTTCTGCTTATATTCTTAAAGTGATATACAGTTTTCAGTTGTTTATATGTACTGCATGAATGTATGAGTTACCATTTGGCACTTCTATACGGTGGAGCCATTTATTTATGTTTGATATATGAATAACTTATTATGCGATATGTTGTTCACAACTGTTTTGCCTAACTTTTTATGCGAAGTGGTTTATCTTAATTGATTTCTATTCTTATGATAGCTGAATGATCTTTATTACCAGTTATTGTTTGAAATCTCTTTAGATTGCATAATAGAAGAAATTCACCCCGGGTTAGTGTAGATTAGATGTGTTGTTTCTCATTAGATTACAATAGCATAGAGTTAGTTTAGAAGTTTGAATTAAATTAGCTTTAAGTACTCTTAGATCAGCATCATCCAACTCTACACACACACACACACCCTTAGATTGGGAAACTGGTCCCATTATCCCCAGTCGGACCTGCTATACCAAACGGATAAGGAGCTGCCAACCAAGGTCCTGACCGGGTGGGTATCCCCCTTGTTGTCGACCCGATTTTCGGGGCTTCAACAGCTCCTTAATGTATCTACTATACTAGGAGAATACTCTTCCCCTTGTTGCCCAACTGATCTGTAGGGGGATTCATGGGAACTGTAGTCTACCATTTTTCATGTTATATTGAATTATCTTATTCCTGCAAGGATACCATGTCAGATAAACCAAACAGATACCAAAATCAAATCCATACCTGAGTGATGTTCAGGGGAGGCTTATCTCATCTTTAAAATCATTCCAAAATAGCATGTAGATGTATAATCATAAACATATTTGAGTAATAAAATAACATCACAACAACATGATGCATAATCATACAAAATATATACCTTAATTACATGCATGACAATCATAACCTTGACAACATCAAACTTATCCAGAGAGCGAAACCATGGTCTAATACCACCCTATAACACCTTCTCCCACATTTACCCACTTTCACTAGCTTGCCCAAGGTAAACATGAGCTGATGGTCACTATGATATGAATCAACCTCCTATGCGACTTTAAGGAAATGGAGATTAAAACTAAAGACCTTATTGACTTCCCTCGGGTGCCATAAGACCTCTAGGAGTAACCCAACACCTCCAGGTGTCCAACCCCTGAGACAAATTACTTTTTACCTAACCTTGAGCCCTAGCTTCTCCCTTTCCAAGGACTCTATACAACTATGGGTTCCCAGTCACTCCCATAGGGTTGCACCAGTGTGACTATGGCCTTTCTTTGCCAGTGTTGTGCTAGCCACTGCAAGAATTAAGGCTACTTTCTAGGGCAGGGGCTAAGCCTATGCCCAGAAATCCATGAAATTTTCAGAACTCATAAAAGACATGAAGACAATGCTTACAAACCAAAACCAGAGCTAGGACTTGACATGACCATCCCCAAATAGGACTAACATTTTCTCAAACACTTCGTAGATATGTAACCTATAGATCATGAATGCCACTTTGAACATAAGGGACTAAAAACTTAACTAAGTTTTAACAAGAAGGGTCTCTACCTTCTCATATTTGTTGTCATATCATCAATTAGGTCTTGCATTCATTATTTATTTAGTTACAAGTAAAAACATGCATATTTCCATTATTGTGAAATATGATATAACCATGTTTATAACCAACATACAACCAGATAAATAACCACAAGAGAAGAACCATTAAATCCATATAATAAAAAGAACATTTCCTTACCAAAAGTAGGGAAACACAGCTTTTATTAAACATATACAATTACCAATCGGGTTCGGGACATCCATGTTCCACTTAGCCATAGGTTGGCTGAACCATATGTTTCTTTCATCCAATCACCCCCATGACATATTCCAAGCATGAATGTGGTATCTCATGGGATAAACAATCCAAATACAACCAAAGGAATCCAAATGTTAGACAACCTCCACCCTTTCAATACCATGATCACACATAAATTGGTGTTGAAATCACAAAACCAAACTGAGGTTGGATTCCTTAGAGTTTCTTCACCATCCTTAAGGAATTTTTCTGTCTCCAACCTTAGGCTTTACCATGTATGTTGTCATTACCTATCAAGGGATTCCTAGGCCTTTGGGAATTTTCCTAAGACCACCTCACCCCAAATTCCAAAACCATCTCACAATCCAAAGCTCAAACTGAGAACAATCACATCACACCATGGCTATCCACAAATGGCAAGGATAGGCAAAAATCCATTGTAAATCCCAACAAAATCCATGCCAATGACAGAAAAATAACCATATACCAACATCCACATACCATGCATGTCAAAACCAACTAGGGAATCACACATGCAATCTTTTACCTACAAGTATTCCCATTGAAGCTGCTTGAACCTTGCCTTCTTTTCATTTCCTTGTCCTTCTTTGATTTCCTATCCTTTCCTTGCTTTTCCTTTCATTTCGTTACTTTCTTACTTTCCTACTCCTCTTGGTGCTCTTCTCCTCCCTGAAGCTAATTCCAAAACTGAACTGACCAAAATGTTTAACCACCAAAAGCCATGAACTGATCCTCAAAAGCCTTTTTATTAATGAGGCCTATATTTTCTTCAATTTTCCCTTATTTTCCTTCATTTTCCCCCTCATATGCAATGTGTGACCTTAAATCTTATTTTTCTCCTAAATTCCATTACTTTCATAAATAATATGCCAAAAATACCGTTTTGCCTCTCCAAATCCTTGACCATTGCCTTTGCCAATTTCACCTAGCCATAAAACATAACAAGCGATGCCCACTAGGATATTTTGCACAACATTCATCTTGGAATCAGTGTCCCTTTCCTGTGGTCTTATTTTACTTTTATTAACTTTTATTACATGAGATTTTAACCCGAGGTCGTTACATCTACAGAGCCTTTTTTTGACTTTAGCATACCATTGGAAAGATCTCTTTTAGCACAATCCAATAATGCCATTTTCAAGAACACCTAAGATAATATCCCTAGGAATAAACTCCTTCAAATATTTTGGTGTTGGCATTATGATACAGGTGTTGTCCTTGATGGCAACTCACTCAAATGACAGTTCACAGTGCAGCAGGTCAACAAGAAAGGATTACAGATCAGACTTGAAGGAATGAAGAAAGAGAGGTATAAAATGGTTCACTTTGTCCAAGAAGCCTATACACACAGGTTAATAGAAAAAAAGTAGTGTATAATGTATACACGCACTTTCATAGGAGGAAAAGCGCATACATGTTGGAAAACCAAGTTTTTGGTCCAAGGTATTTCGATCCAAGGTATTGATCCAAGGTATTTGTTCTGAGGTATTTGGTCCAAGGTATTGACCCTAGGTATTTGGTTCAAGGTATCGGTCCTAAGTGGTTTTTCTCCAAGGTATTGAGAAAGGCCTAAGAGTATATAAGGAGGGGAAGATCACTAGGCCAAGGAGCAAGAAATAAGATTCTAAGAAATACTTGTATCTGAAGTCTATTTTATGTCATAGGGTTGTGTTTGGGACTAGATCTGAAATATTCATGTGCACCTTGAGTTTAATATTGGATCAGGAATCATGAGACTTGAAATGACTTATTCTTGAATGATCTGATATTGGTTGAGACTAGATCTAATGTTTTGCACCTATTCTATTTGTTATATCATGATCTAGGTTTGTCTGAAATCTGGAATTGCAGCAAAGTTATGTGTCAATATTTGTAGATCTGTATGGAGGTTCGTCTCGGCCAAAGAGTGTGTACACGCAGGTTCAGTTATTTCAAGTAGCGTATACAAAAGAAAAGCTTGTTTTCATATTTGACTGATCTATTTGATCAAATTCTGTTATTTTCCTATTGTCTGTCAATGAAGACTTCTTAGATCTAAATGTAAAACTGAATGCATAAGGAGGTTGGAATTTGATTGATTGATTGTATAAGAAGTGATCTTTGTCCCTACCTGTGTAAATCTCTATAGATATTTAGGATATTGATGGTTGGTATAGACTTGATTCAAAAGTTTATGTTTGCAGTAGTTTTGAAGGTATACACAGGTTTAATTCACAGAAGTAGCGTATACACGCAGGTTGGGTTCAGCTAAGTAGCATATACACTCTAATGCATGATTTTTGAGGTTACAACTGGTTCTGAATGATGCAGGGTTCTGGGTTCAGCACAATGTTCTGGTGTCAGTGATTTGATTGTTTAGATCAACTAAATATTGGTTGATGCAGTTTAAGTTTAAAAGCTTTGATGGGTCCAGTGTGAAAATTTGATGAAACATGGCCTTCAGATTGTGGTGTTGTGATCCAAGAGTATCCAGTCTGAAAATTCATGAAACATGGTCCTTGGTGGAAGAGTGGAGTTTTCTGTAGGCTGGCACCTACGTACTAGTAAAAATATTTGCTAGTACAAGAGCTAGGGGGTTGCAGCTCCCTTCCAGTAGAAGCTGGAGAATGAGAGAATGTTGTAACCTTTTGCAGGTAGAAGCCTCCGTACTAGTATGAGTCTGCACCAGTACAAGATTGTAAATAGATTTTCTTATTATTAGAAGAAGACAAAGACAACAACAACGGGTGTTTTTTACCCACATTGGGATTCCACCTTAAATCTTGGTGTTCATGTGTGTTTCTTGTGTGTGATGCTTTATTTTTCTTTTACTGCACTGTCTAATAAATCTCTGGTATACTGGTTTAAGCTCAACACATAATAAATTGTCTAAATCACAAGTTCTATGCATATACGATGGTTTCTTCAAGTACAGTCATGTGTACATGTTAGTTCACTTCACTGAAGTAGTGTATATAAATATGTTTGGGAAATAAAATTATTGATCTGATAATACTGATTCACCCCCCTCTCAGTATTATTTCCAACAATTGGTATCAGAGCAGGTCCTTCAAAAGAAGCTTGATCACTTGAAGGGAGATCCAACAACATGAATAATCAAGAAAGCATGGGATCCATCAGACCGCCAATCTTCGATGGGAGCAACTTTTTTTATTGGAAAATAAGAACCACAACCTATCTACAATTGGTTGGAATGGATGTCTGGGAAATTGTGGAAGGAGGATATACATTTCCAATAGCAATTCCTACAGATGCGGAAGGTAAAAAGTAATATGAAACCAATGCCAAAGCTGTCAATACTTTATTGGAAAGTTTGTCAAAATCAGAGTTTGTCAAAGTCATGCAGCTCAAATTAGCCAAAGAAATATGGGACAAAATCGTTTTGAGATATGAAGGAGACTCTCAGATAAAATGTGCTAAGCTTCAAACTCTCAAAATTTAGTATGTAACTCTTAAGATGCATAGTGATGAAAGTATAGCTAGTTACTTCTTACGTATAGATGAGGTTGTTAACTGTATGAAGAATCTGGGTGAAGAAATAAATGAAGTTACCTTGGTTGAGAATGTTTTGAGATCTTTGTCTGCTAAATTTGAATCCAAAGTGTCTACCATAGAAGAAAAATAGGATCTGCATAATATCACTATGACACAGCTTCACAGAATCTTAATTGCCTTTGAAATGAGAAAAGGAGGACCATCAGATATAAGAAAAGCTGCATTTAAAGCTTTAGCAAAAGGAAAGGAAGAACACAATGAATTAGGACATATTTCAAAAGAAGAAGATGAGGTAAAATTTGTCAAGAAGCTTCAATGGGGTTCTGGAAGCTTTAGAGGTAAGCTACCCTTCAAATGCTTTGCTTCTGGCAGAGTCAGTCATTGTGCTACCAGATGTCCTCATAAAGATAAATATGAAAAAGGAAAGGGATATGTGAAAGGGAATAGAAAACAAGTTGTGAATAAAAGGAGTTACTATACTCATGAATATAGTGATGGTTTATCTAATAGTGATGAAGATGAAACTAGACAAGATTACAGACTTCTCATGGCTTATGATAGCAATGATTTTTGGGATAGTTTAGAAGAGGATAGTGATGGTTTATCTAATAGTGATGATTATAGACTTCTCATGGCTTATGACGATGATAATTTTTGGGATGCTTTAGAAGAGGAAGACCTTCATGAAGAAATATCTAAACTCAAAATCTGTTTGGAAGAAAAGAATATGATTATAGATACCTTGACATACCAACTTGTTGAAAAGGAAAAACACAATGAAAAACTAGAATGTGAAATTGTGGGTCTAAGAAAGGATCTTGAGAAAACAAAATCTCTCAATCTTAGATTTGCTAAAGGATTAGAAATTTTAAATTAAATTATCAAAGTTCAGCATTCTCCTATGATAAAGATAGGTCTTGGATATACTGAAGAAGCATCTCAATCACAAAAGTCGTCAACCTTCACCAAAAGCTATCTTGATGCAGCAAAGACCAGCGAACAATATGACAATCATTAGCAAAGGCATATAGTAGATCACCAGGTAAATCATACTCAATTTACTCCAAGGATGAATATAAGCCACAACCAACCTTAGGCAAATCATA
The DNA here is from genome assembly GCA_031772625.1 of Pinus tabuliformis. Lineage (NCBI taxonomy): Eukaryota > Viridiplantae > Streptophyta > Pinopsida > Pinales > Pinaceae > Pinus > Pinus tabuliformis. Next base: position 1,428,656,484 of record CM062818.1, read on the forward strand.
CTCAATTTGCTCCAAAGGTGAATATCAATAGGAACTAAAATGACCAGGTTAATAGATTCGATAGTCACAAGAATTTCTTTAATGGGCAATGTTTTTCATGTCATAATTTTGGGCACAAAGCTATTCAATGCATTGCTTACAAAACCATCATGACTAAAGAATCACGAAATCAAAGGAATGTAACAGGGATCAAGAGAAGTTCCTATATTAACTTTTCTCCTCTTGAAAATGAAATAGAATGCTCAATATGAAACAACTTTGGTCATGAAAAATCTGAATGCAAGAGAAAATTTCAGCAAACATCTCAAAAGGAGCAAATGCCATTAAATCCCAGGATATGGAGAAGGAAAGAGTCTCAAACATAAAGATGTGGTATAGCCTTGTATGCAGAAGGATAAGAAAATCATTGGTACATCAATAATGGATGCTCAAAACACATGACAGGTGACAAAGAAAAACTTCACTCATATAATGCTTAGAAAAGGAAAAGAATGTCTCATTTGGAAATGACACTCCTACTGTCATAAAAGGTAAAGGCTCTATTTTCTTGAAAGAAAAGGTTAAATATGGAAATGTTATGTATGTAGATTGTTTAAAGCATAACCTGTTGAGTGTCAGTGAAATGTGTGATCAAGGAAATGAAGTAGTGTTTCGATCAAACAGATGTGTTTTTCATGAGCGTGATATAGGAGAGACCGTGATCAAAGGTACAAGAACTCAAAACAACTTATACATACTCAAGGGAGGAAAAAAATAGTGTTTTCTAAGCAGAAATGATGAAAATTGGTTGTGGCATAGAAGATTGGGGCATCTAAGCTTTTCTCAAATAAGAAAAGCATGCAAACTCAAGGTTGTTCATGATCCTCCAGATATCAGCACCCTAGAAAATACAATATGCAAACCATGTCAAATCGGTAAGTAAACCAGATTCCACTTCATGGAAAAATAAGGGTCAGCTAGTAAGCCTCTTGAACTTGTCCATACTGATTTATGTGGACCATCAAGAAAAAATTCACCTCGTGGAGAAGAATACTTTATTTTTTCATTGATGATTTTTCTAGAATGTGTTGGATAGGTCATCTAAAGCATAAATATGAAGCATTTGAAAAGTTCCAAACCTTCAAAGCTTTGGTTGAAAATGAATCAAATCGAAAAATCAAATGCCTCAGATCTGATCGAGGAGGGGAATTTACATTAGATGAATTCTTTGACTTTTGTGAACAACATGGAATAAAAAGGCAATTCTCCACTGCAAGGACTCCTTAGTAAAATGGTGTTGTAGAAACAATGAATAGAACAGTTCAACAAATGGCTCGAGCTATGCTAGATGAATCTGGAACTCTCACAACCTTCTGGGGTGAAGCTGCATTCACTTCCATAACTATTCTCAACAAAGAAAATGTTCGGGTAAATAGCAGTAAAACTCCACATGAACTTTTGTATGGAAAGACTCCTACTGTAAAATACTTTAAAGTTGAAGAAAATGTTTTATCAAAAGGACTGATGAAAAAATTGGTAAGTTTGAACCCAGAGTAGATGAAGGTATTCTTCTTGGTTATTCTTCCAATAGTAAAGGATATAAATGTTATAATAAAAGACTTGGGAAAACTGTTGAAAGCATTGATGTTGTAGTTGATGAAGCATGCAAAAATCCAAAATAGATAAAATCAATAGAAGATTATGACAATGAAGAAGATGGGGATTATTTTCCCACATCAAATCAAAATGATATTGAAGAATAAACCAATGAAGCACCAGAAGAAGACATAATGGCAGAAGAAAAGACTCTGTCCAGGTATGTTCAGAAAAGTCATCCAGAAACTCAAATTGTAGGGGAAAAAGGGGCATGTGTATAGACAAGAACTATTACAAGGACCTCAAGTTATCTACCATTACTATCCTCCACCAAACCTCAAAATGTAAATTAAGCATGCAAAGATGAATGTTGGGTCAAGGCCATGGATGAAGAACTTGAGAAAATTGAAAAAAATCATACTTGGGAATTAGTTCCTAGACCTCATGATAAAAATATTATAGGAACTAAATGGATATTCAGAAACAGGTTGAATGAAAATGGAGAAGTCATTGGAAACAAGGCCAGACTTGTTTGTAAAGGGTATGCTCAACAAGAAGGCATAGATTTTGAAGAAACCTTTGCACCTGTTGCAAGACTTGAAGCCATAAGGATGTTTCTTGCTCTTTCTAGCTTTCAGAAATTAAAAGTATACCAAATGGATGTAAAATCAACCTTCCTTAATGGAGATTTAGAAAAGTTTATATTGAACAACCAAAAGGATTCATTCTTGGAAATGATGGAAAACTTGTATGTAGACTCAAAAAGGCTCTCTATGGTCTGAAACAGACTCCAAGGGCCTGGTATTACTACCTTGACAAATATCTACACCAACAAGGTTTTACAAAAGGTTCTGCAGATAGCAATCTATATACAAATATTGAAACTGATAAATTACTAATTATTATTGTTTATGTTGATGATATCATTTTTGGTAGCAATGAAGAATCCATGAGTCAGAATTTTGCTTCAGTAATGCAGCAAGAATTTGAAATGTCCTTGCTTGGTAAACTTGCCTTTTTTCTTGGTCTATGAATTCAACAAACTAAAGATGGTATTCTTTTGTCACAAACCAAATATCTCAAACAGATCTTGGAAAGGTACGAAATGGAAGATTCTAAACCTATATGTACCCCAATGGTAACATGATGTAATCTTAGCTCAAATGATGAATCAGTAGTAGTACATCAACTAACTTACAAATCCATGATTGGCAGTCTTATTTATCTAACAGGTACCCGACCTGAAATCATGCATGCAGTAGGAATAGTCGGAAGATTCTAAGAAAATCCAAAGGAATCACACCTTCAGGCAGTCAAAAGAATTTTCAAATATCTTCAAGGAACTCAGGACTTTGGTTTATGGTATCCTAGAGATACATATCTTACTCTTCATGCATATATAGATGCAGATTGGGCAGGAAGTGTTGATGATAGAAAAAGCATTAGTGGTGGTGCATTTTATATGGGTTCAAGGTTAGTGTCTTGGTTCAACAAGAAACAAATTTCAATTGCTTTATCTACAGCTGAAGCAGAATATGTGGCTGTTGCATCTTGCTGCACACAACTACTTTGGATGATGCAAACTTTGCAAGAAATTCAGATCACATGTACTCCACCTATCTCCATTCTATGTGATAATACAAGTGCCATCAGTATTTCAAAGAATCCAGTCATGCACTCCAAGACCAAGCACATACCCATCAAGTACCATTTTCTACGTGAACAAGTGCTTGAATAGAAGGTCAAATTGGAGTATGCTCCCTCCAAAGAATAGGGTGCTGATATATTCACTAAACCACTGCCCAGAGAAACATTTGAATATCTCAGACAAAATTTGGAAGTAGTTGCCACATCATCTTGCTGTTAAATCCAAATTTTTCAGAGAAAGGTTATTATACACGTGTTTCATGAAGAATAGTCACATACACACATGGGTTTCTATGGGTCAAGGAGCATATATGTTTTTCAGATAGGAAAAATAGTGGTGCAGACTCTGATATGGGTGCTCTGTATGATGATGATGATTACTGTCTATCGATATGCTTTTTTCATTAATTTTTTATCCGACTGACAAAGATGCCTTGATCATTGACTTGTTAACAATGCACAGGTAACACACGTTCAGGGGGAGCATTAGCCTTCACATACATTCAACATTGTTGGCATTATGGTTGCTGAGTCTAGCTATGGCTTCAGATATTTATACCATTTGTTGCTTAAGTCATGTAAAAGTCTAGGGTGTGATATGTCTTCTCATACATTTGAATGAGTCCTCTTGGAAAAATGTTGTAATTTGTATCCCCACTTTGCATGGGATGGATGATGTAATACTTATTATTTCTATCATGTATAAACAATTGGTATATCCCCACCTGGTTGGGTGGATGAGTAAAATTTGGTATATCCCCACTTCATTGGGAGATGGATGTATGTATGAGTCATTGGTGATAGGAAGGTCATACTCACATAGTTGAATTATAGAGTCATGTTATTCTTTTGGAGAATATTTTTGCAGACTCTGCATGTGCTCAGGGGGAGCATGGACAGTTTCAGTGCATCTCAGCATGTACAAAGGGGAGCTCAATCAGAGAATTCAGCATGTACTCAGGGGGAGCATGGACAACATAATGTATGTCAAAGGGAGAGAATATCTTGGTCCGCCCTTTGCCCTTGATGTCAAAGGGGGAGAGTTTCTTGGTGTTGTTGCCATCAATTCCAAAGGGGGATATTGTTGGCATTATGATACAGGTGTTGTCCATGATGGAAACTCACTCAGATGACAGTTCACAATGCAGTAGGTTAACAACAAAGGATTAGAGATCACACTCCAAAGAATGAAGGAAGAGAGGTACACACTGGTTCACTTTGTCCAAGAAGCATATACATGTGGGTTAATAGAACAAAAGTAGTGTATAACATATACATGCACTTTAATAGGAGGAAAAGCATGTGCATGTTGGAAAACCAAGCTTCTGGTCGAAGGTATTGATCCAAGGTATTTGGTCCGAGGTATTTGGTCCAAGGTATTGACCCTAGGTATTGGTACTAAGTGGTTTTGGTCCAAGGTATTGAGAAATGCCTAAGAGTATATAAGGAGGAGAAGATCATTAGGCCAAGGAGCAAGCAATAAGATTCTAAGGAATACTTCTATCTGAAGTATATTTTATGTTGTAGGGTTGTGCTTGGGACTGGATCTGAAATATTCATGTGCACCTTGAGTTCAATATTGGATCAGCAATCATGAGACTTGAAATGACTTATTCTTGAATAATCTAGTATTGGTTAAGACTGGATCTAATGTTTTGCGCCTATCTATTTGTTATCTATCATGATCTAGGTTTGTCTGAAGTCTGGAATTTCAGCAAAGTTATGAGTCAATATTTGCAGATCTGTACGTAGGCTCGTCTCGGGCAGAGAGTGTGTACACGTAGGTTCAGTTATTTCAAGTAGCATATACAAAAGAAAAGCTTCTTTTCAGATCTGAGTGATCTATCTGATCAAATTTTGTTATTTTATTGTTGTCTGTCAATGAAGTCTTCTTAGATCTGAATGTAAAACCGAATGCATAAGGAGGCTGGCATTTGATTGATTGATTGTATAAGAAGTGATCTTTGTCCCTACCTGTGTAAAACTCTGTAGATATTCAATATATTGACGGTTGGTACAGACTTGATTCAATATTTTAATTTTGCAGTAGTGTTGAAGGTATACGCAGGTTTAATTCACAGAAGTAGCATATACATGTGGTTTGGGTTCAGTTAAGTAGCGTATACACTCTAATGCATGGTTTTTGATGTTACAGCTGGTTCTGAATGATGTAGGGTTTTGGGTTCAGCACAGTGTTCTGGTGTCAGTGATCTAATTGCTCAGATCAACTAAATATTGGTTGATGTAGTTTAAGTTTAAAAGCTTTGATGGGTCTAGTGTGAAAATTTGATGAAACATGGCCTTCAGATTGTGGTGTTGTGATCTAGGTATATCTAGTTTGACAATTCATGAAACGTGGTCCCTGGTAGAAGAGTGGAGTTTTCTGTGGGCTGGCACCTATGTACTAGTAAACATATTGGCTAGTACAAGAGCTAGGGGGTTGTATCTACCTTCCAGTAGAAGCTAGAGAATGAGATAAGGTTGTAACCTTCTGTAGGTAGAAGCCTATGTACTTGTATAAGTCTACACTAGTACAAGATTGTAAACATATTTTCTTATTATTAAAAGAATTCAGAGATGACAACAGCAGGTGGTTTTTACCCACATTGGGTTTCCACCTTAAATCTTGGTGTTCATGTGTGTTGCTTATGTGTGATGCTTTATTCTACTTTTACTGCACTATCTAATAAATCTATGATATATTGGTTTAAGCTCAACACATAATAAATTGTCTAAATCACAAGTTCTCTGCATATACGCTCGTTTCTTTAAGCATAGTCATGTGTGCACGCTAGTTCAATTCACTGAAGTAGCATATATAAATTTTTTTGGGAAATAAAATTATTGATCTAATAATACGGATTCACCCCCTCTTAGTATTATTTCCAAAAATTGGCTTATAGCCTCCATAGCTATAATATTATTATATTATTTACTTATCCTAATACTATTATGGTTCTCTACCAAAGGCTTTAGCTACCAAAAGAATCCCCATGAACTTGAAACCATGCATCTTCCATCCTTTCCCATTTGACACCAATTTTGACATTATGATTAATAACTTCCCCTTTCGGTATTGATGGAAACCATACCTTGTTGTAGTATCTCCCCCTAAAACCAATCCGTCCCCATCTTTGCACTCCCCCTGACATTTATAATCATCCTTTCACTCAACAATTTCTCCCCGCGCTTTGACATCAATGGAAAAGGACGCAACATTATAAAAGAAACTCCCATTGAAACTTTGCATCCTACCCTTTAATTTAACCAAAAAGTTGAGTAGCTTCCAAAAGTCATTCAAACTTAGTCATTGGCTATAGGAGAAACAACTACTATTTTTTTCTTTAGATACTCTAAGGGTTCTCATGCTAGAGTCTTTGTGAATATTTCAGCAATTTTCTCATTAGTGGCCACATATTCAAGTCGAACAACATTAGAAACAATATGTTCTCTTAGAAAATGAAACTTAATTAGAATATGCTTGGCCTTTGAATGCATGAAAATATTTTTAGAGATGTTGATAGTACTAGTGCTATCAAAAATAATTCGAATTGAATCATTCAAATCTACCTTGATGTACTTTAAGGTTTGCTTCATCCAAAGAATCTTTTTGTAGTAGGTGGCTATAGAAATTTACTTGGATTAAACCATAGATAACAACATTGAGTCTTGTTTTTTGCTAAGCCATGACACAAGACAATCCCCCAAAAATAATGCTCCTCTAGAGGTGCTTCTGCTGTCATTAAGTTTTTATGTCAAATCAACGTCAATGTAAGATTTTAATTTAAAGTATTTTCCTCTGGAATTCCATAAACCAAAATCGTTTTTGCCTAGCATGTATTTCAAATTCCTTTTTACAACATTGAAATGGATTTCTCTAGGGTCGGCTTGAAATATGGCCTCTAGGCCTACTACTTGCATTATGTCTAGTCTTGAGGAAATGAGGTATGAGAAGCTTCAAACCATCAATTTGTAGAGTTTGTAATTTACATTAGGGGTTTCATCCTATTTATATATCTTATAGACAATAACCATGGGGGTGTTATCTAGCTTGCATTCTTATATCCAAAATTTCTTCAATGTTTCTCTTAAATACTCGGTTTGAGAGATGATGATATTATTTTTAGATTGTGTAATTTGGAGTCCAATGAAGTAGGATAGTTCAACTATCATTGATGTATCAAATTATTTCTACATTGACTTCACAAACTAGTGTCCCATATTTTCTATTGGAATAAGTAATTATTGAGAGGGGCTGGGGGCGACGAATCAGTGTTATGAAACCAACTTCCAAAAAGATAGAAAAGATAGTTGAATGCCTTAGAATTCAGCCTCTTCGAGGGGGTAACCTCCTTTGCATTACACAAATGAACAATTCTTGGATGATTCAAATGACAAAACATCCTTTCTATATATAGGAGTCTAAGGGGTCATAATATAACCAAGCCGACCTAATAATAATAATAAAAAGGCACAAAAATAACAATAGAGGGATTCTATGGGGCACAATAATAATAATATGGGGACAATAGGGGCACAACAATATTAATAAGGGATACAACTACAATATTAATGGGGGCATCACTAGTATTATAGGGACCTAACATGCTCCTCTCCTTCAAAAAAGTGTTGTTGTCAACGCTTGAGTAGTTCTGGATGCTTCTGTATAAAATTCTCATCCTCCCATGTGGAATATTCAGTGGATAAGGTCTTCCACTTGATGAGATACTCTGAAATGGATCGATTTCGTAGTTGTCTAATTCTTGTTTCTATGACTGCTTCTGGTTCCAATATAATTTTTCCTTCCTCGTTAGGTTTTGGCAATATTGTTTGAACCGGGAGCTTGTTGCCTACAACCTTATTTAAATGTGAAGCATGGAAAACCGGGTGCACTCGAGAAGCTGCAGGAAGCTCCAATTTGTATGCCATAGTACCAATCTTTTGCACCACCTTGTACGGACCATAATACTTTGGTGACAATTTGTTATCTTTCTTAGCTTGCTTCAGGGACATTTGTTTATATGGTTGTAGCTATAGGAATACCCAATCACCTACATCAAAACTTCTTTCATTGCGATGTTGATCTGCCTGTTGTTTCATTCTATTCTGTGCCAACACGAGGTTATCCTTTAAGAGTTGGAGAACTTGTTGTTGATGCTCGATGTGATGTTCCACTGCTTGAACCTTAGAATTTTCTCTTAAATATGATGTGATGGATGGTGGCTAATATCCATAAAGTGCCATAAATGGGATCATTTTTGTTGCAGTATGGAAGGAAGTGATGCACAATTCAGCCAGAGGCAGCCATTTGACCCATTGTGTCTATTTATCAAATACAAAGCAACGAAGATATCCTTCCAAACATTTGTTTACTATCTCTGTTTTCCCATCAGATTGAGGATGATAAGATGAGCTATGAGCTAACTGACTACCAAGAAAAGAAAATAATTTTGTCCAAAAAATTCCTATAAAAATGGGATCTCTGTCACTTACAATGATCTTTGTTTTTCCATGTAGCTTTTGAATTGTTTCCATAAATTCCGTAGAAACTGTACTGGATTTAAATGGATGTGATAATGCACAAAAGTGTGCATACTTGGTAATTCTGTCAACTACCACCATGATGACACTCTTTCCCTCAAACTTGGGTAAACCTGTGATAAAATCCATTGAAACCTCCTCCCAACATTGGCTTGGAATGGATAAATGTTGTAATAGACCTGGTGTCTTAATTGTTTCAGCTTTATTTTTTTGGCATACCAAACATTCTGCCGAAAAATTTTGAATATCCAATTTAAGGCCATCCCAGAAGAATTCCTTCTTAACCCTGTGGTAAGTTTTTAAAAATCTTGAGTGTCCTCCTAAGGGAGAAGCGTGCAATTCCAGAAGAATCTTTTGTTTGAGTTGGGAATTCTTACATAGGTATAAGCAATCTTTGTACCATGATGAATCATTTTTCCAGCTAAATGTATTAGATGTACTGGAATCTTGTTGTAACTTTCGAATAAGTTCCCACACTTCTTTGTCATTCTTCCATTCCTCCCTTGCTTCGTTTATCCAATCTAGCTTAATAATATAAATGGCACACAAAAATGCTTCCACATCCTCATCCTTTCTTGAGAGTGCATCTGCCACAACATTTTGCTTCCCTTTTTTATATATGATTTCAAATTCATAAACCAACATCTTTGTGACCCATTTTTGTTGTTCTTCAGAGGATAATATTTGTTCTAAAAATAATTTAAGGCTATCATGATCCGTTTTTACCTTGAAGTGTCTTCCCATTAGATAGGGTCATCATTTCTTAAGTGCATGTAGTATTGCCAACATTTCCTTCTCATAAATAGCTTTATGCAAATACTTTCCCTTGATTGGACGACTTTCGAAAGCAATGGGTCTTTCATCTTGCATTAAAACAACACCAATTCCATTTCTGGAAGCATCACATTCCCAGTGCTTGGCACATTGCCTATTTAAGATATTCAAAGGCCTTTGTTGCTTCTGGAGTCCATGAAAATGCATCTTTATTCAACAATGTTGTTAGAGTTGCTGCTATTTTCCCATAATTCTTAACAAACTTGTGATAATACCCTGTCAACCCGAGAAATCCTCGTAAATGCTTTATGGATGTGGGGATTTCCCATTCCTTAATGGATTTGATTTTTCTAGGCTCTATCTTAACTCCTTGATGAGATACGATATGACCCAGATATTCCACCTCTTGTACTCAAAAGAAACATTTGGATCTTTTTGCATATAATTGTTTCTCCTCTAATAGTTGTAGCACCCTGTCAATGTGTTCAAAATGATCCTTCCAAGATTTGTTGTAGATTAGTATATCATCAAAAAATACTAACACAAATTTTCTAAGGAAGGGTTTGAAATTGGAATTCATCAAACCTTGAAATGTAGAAGGTGCATTGGTAAGGCCAAAAGGAATGACCAAAAAATCATTGTGACCCTCATGAGTTCTAAATGTTGTTTTCGGAATGTCTTGAGTCTTCATTCTGATTTGATGATATCCTGAATGAAGATCTAACTTGGTGAAGTAAATTGATCCATGCAATTCATCCAATAACTCATCAATGATAGGAATGGGAAACTTATCTTTAATAGTGAGCTTGTTGAGCTCCCTATAATCCGAACACATGCACCATGATCGATCCTTCTTGTGCACCAATACTACTGGAGTAGAGAAAGAACTTTGGCTAGGTTGAATTATACTAGCCTCAAGCATTTCTGCAACCATGTGCTCAATTTCACTTTTTTGGGCATAGGGATATCTATACAGCCTGATGTTTGGAGGAACACTTCCCGGATTCAAATGAATAGCATGATCATGATCACGAATAGGTGGGAGATCTTTTGTAGTCTCAAATACCTTGGAATGATTGTCCAAGACTTTTTGGAGATCTAGAGAAATAGATGATTTCGATGTGGAAACATCTAGCGAACATAATTGTGCAATTACACCTTGTTGCTCCTTTTTTAGAAGCTTTGTCATACCGTTAGAGCTTATTATCTTTCCCAATTTCCCTGCAATACCCCTTAATTCAACTTCCTTTCCTTCCGCATAAAGTTTCATGAAAATTTCTTGAAAGTTAAAAGCTATTGTACCCAAGGATTGTAGCCATTGGACTCCTAGTACAACATCACCACCTCCCATTAGAATGGAAAGAATTGAGCTTTTCAATACATATTCTCCCATGGATAGCTTGATATTATGGCACTTTCTAGAGAAATTTATCATTCCTCCATTTGCAACCATCACTTAACACTTTGGTGCTGGATATAGTAAGCAATTCAATTCTTTTGCTATCTTACAATGAATAAAATTGTGGGTACTTCGTGAATCAATCAACACTATTACCTTTTTCTTCTTGATTTGTCCTTATATCTTGATGGTTTGAGGAGTGGTAATTCCAGCCAATGCATTAAAAGATATGGTTGGATTCATTTCTTGTTTATCTAGGCTTTTTTCCTGGAGTATATCCTCTTATTTTGACCTTTCTTACTCCTTTTCTTATTCGTCTTCACAATCTATGTAGAACAGTTTATTCTTAGCACACTTATGACCTTTAGTGTATTTGCTATCACAACTGTAGCAAAGCCCTTTTGCTCTTTTTTCTTCCAATTTTTGTGGTGTCAACCTTATAGGTTGTGGAAGGCTAGGGGAAACAACACGTCCATCTTTATAGTTGTGAGTGGTATGCTTCTTCATTGCCATAATTTTTCTTTCCATTTTTCTTACTAACCTGAATGCCTTATCTAATGAATCAGGTTCCCAAAGGCGAACATCATGTTGGATATTATCCTTTAAAGTCCCTATTGACACATCAATCCTATGCTCCTATGGAATATTATTTACCCTTATGTTCAATTTTTGCAACTCCTCAATGTGCTCCATTATTGAACCCTTTTGTTTGAGACTTATCAATTGGCTAAAAAGAGTGTTTCTTTTTGTATCCTCATAATGTGCTATCAATTCTTCCATAAAAATTGCCCAAGTGATAATTCGTTTACGAGAGAAAAGCCATTGATACCATACAAACTGATTTTGTTCCAAATATAAAGTTGCAATACGTACCTTTTGTGTGTTTTTCACATTATTGAGATCGAAAAATTGCTCTATCTGTAATATCCATGTTGCGGGATCCTTGCCATCAAACTTCCTCATATCGATTTTTGGAATATGGTGGGTCTTTGATCCAACATTAGATTCTATGGAATCACGATTAACATTTCTTTTGTTCTCATAATGAGTTTTTTTTACTACCCTTTCACCATTAGTGACCATTTCTTGTAGCAACTTATTCAAATTTATCTTCAATTCTTCCATCTTATCATCCATGCCATCCATTTTAGCATCCATGCCATCCATCTTAGTGTCCATGCCATTCATCTTAGCTTCCATGCCATCCATCTTAGCTTCTACACCTTTCTTTAAAGAATCCATCTTAGCTTATACACCTTTCTTTAAACCATCCATCTTAGCTTCTACATCTTTCTCTAAACCATACATCTTAGATTCTGTTACCTTTTGTGCAAGTGATACATGTTGCACTCGGTCTCGTAATTTTGATATATCATGTTGCATTTCTTCCTCTTCTTCATGAGTCATGCTAGAGCTTTCAGGTTGCTTACTAGGTGTTTTCATTTTCTTTCCTCAGGGCATCAATTATTGATAATAAGGCTTTACTAAGCCCTTTGAATTCCTTCAAATTAATTTTTCAAACCAAGTTTATGCAAAAATAAAAAATAAAAAACTACACACATTTTTTCACTTTGTAGGAGCTTGATATTGAATATTATGTATCTCTATAATTTCGGATCATCCAGCTATGAAATTTCAAATTGTAGTAGTCCTCTGCGTCCTCTTTCCAGTGCCACTAGTCTGATCCAAATTGGATCCTCCAAGGAAGAGTTATTCACAATCTCCCAACATGACTTGATTATAGACCTTTCCAGAAGATAAAATTTGTATGAAGTGCCAAGTGTCACTGTTTCGACCTTTGGCTCTGAAAAATATATACAAAAAACTATAGTCCATCCTCTTGTTGCACCTTCTTACAAAATTTTAACCCGATGCTTAGAGAGAAAGTTATGACGATTTTTCCCAGGTCACCTGTTTGGAATGTAATTCAGGAGTCTGCAAAAATACCAACTTCCTCAGATCATATCTCCGCAAATATAGAGTGAAAAGCTCTGAAATTCGGACCAGAGGTTCAGTGCGACTTCATCTAAAATGGTTTTTTTTTCTTCTGAAATGTCGCAGAAAAAAAGTTATAGTGAAAATTCCACGATGACCTATTTGGAGCAGCGAAACCCTAGAATCCAAAGCTCTGATACCAAATGTCATGAAACCAATCTGAAAAAAGATAGAAAAGATAGTTGAACACCTTAGAATTTAGCCTCTTCGAGGGGGCAACCTCCTTTACATTACACAAATGAACAATTCTTGGATGATTCAAATGACAAAACCTCCTTTCTATATATAGGAGTCTAAGGGGTCACAATATAACCAAGCCGACCTAACAATAATAATATAAAGGCACAAAAATAACAATAGAGGAATTCTATGGGGCACAGTAATAACAGTATGGGGACAATAGGGGCACAACAATATTAATAAGGGATACAACTACAATATTAATGTGGGCATCACTAGTATTATAGGGACCTAACAATCAGTAATTGTGAGATTATTACAGTCCCTTTCTATACTCTATTAATTGTGAGATTATTCATTCATAATGGGAGTGAATCAACAAGTTCAAACATACATGTGCATACAAAAATCTCATGCACAACACACACATTTGACACAGTGTTTTTTCACGTGGAAACCTAGAGGGAATAAACCACCAAAATTGTTGTTTGTTTATGATGTAAATTAAGAACCTAATTAATTACATACGTTTGTTTGTGAGCACCCACTCACAGGATGCACCAACCCCCTTTGTTTATAGATCAACAACTTTCCAGGAAGCACCATCATCTTCTGAATGCAGGTACCAACCTACTCTAGCCATTATTCTACTATTTCATGCAATTTTCAAACTAATAACAAATGCATACATATTAAAAGTAAAATACCATAATGGTTTGTTGCAGATTCAAATTATTCTCTCTATACTCTATGTTATCATGCAATTGTTCTTTACTTTCTTCTCAAAACAATCTCTCCTCAACACTCTACCTTCCTTCTCACTCGCTCTCTCTTGCAACTACCTAAGTTCAGCTCACACTGTTCTTCTCACAGCAGCTGCTCTAGTGCCTACTCTTAAACACTACCCCCATTTTCCTTCCCACAACACTCTCATTGTTCTCGGTACACCAACACTCATTATGTTCTTAGCCCTTAGATCTCTCTATCTATCCATATCTCTCACACCTCAACTCTTCAGAAATATGTTTAACTACTCCCCACATTGCACATAGGAAATCGATAGTTTTGATCCACAGATGCACACTACGCCAAGTAGTCTCTGCTTCCTATACCCATACTTACAAAACTTACTTCAGTGTGGCTTCCCCTACTATTTTTGTGTGCTCTTGGATGAGCCCACCATGGTTTTAAACATAGAGATAGACCTTGGAGCTTTTTACTAAACAATTGCGTAAATATCCATGTTGAGAAATTAATTCTCAGACAACCATCACACTTATCTGAGAGACCCATTCTTATTTATTTCTCAGATGAGATTGACAGTCCTAAGGGATGGCTACCCTAAACTTCATTTAACTTTCCCAATAGTGCACGTGAAATAGTTGTTTCCTTCCTTCATTCCAACACAATCGTCTATGTTAAGTGATGTCTCTGATTCCTTATTTCATAGTCTTCTACAAGTTTAGCTCATTTCAACAATCAACTCCAATGATCCTCCATTCAATCATTCAGTTGCCAACCTATACATCCTTTTAAATTGGTTGTACTACCTCATCAAAACACAACATATCATAACTTACACAGGCAGAACGTTATGATATTGCACTCCCTGATATCCTTGGATCCCTTTTCCTTCAGCTCGTTTAGCAACGTATTTCTCATAGGGCTGAGAGTTGTGACCAGGGGCTTAGCACTATATCAGAGCCCCTCAGTATCATAAATTTCATAATTGAAATGTTATGATATTTCATTGTTTGACATCCTTGGCTCCCTTAGCACTTATCTCCTTGTGTGGTTTCCTTCATATAGGACTAAGGGTTGCGACCAAGGGCTTAGTCGTAGGTTCTAAGACCCGGTGTTCCTTCTAGGGGTATATCTTTCTTTGTTAAATATTCTTCACCCTTGGTTCCTTTCAACTCATCATGACCGAGCATCTTACCAACATCAGAGCCCTCTTCATCGAAACCTTATTTAGCCATTATTCTCACAAGGGTTACGATATATCTATCCTTTGATATCCCATCCACTAATATGCTGACATCACTCACCACTACACTCTCTTAGGCCCAGTAACCTGTCGTCACATGTCCATCTAGAGGAGAGAGAAAGGGGTCTCAGTCACCCTTCACTTTGCAACAACTCTTTTTTTGAATTTCTTGGCATTCCTTGGTGCTTTTACCACCAGAAGCCTTGCTAGATATCATAACTTATTAAAACATCGCTGTTAACAAGTCCCGATATTTTGATGTCCCAGACCTCCAATATTATTTGCTCCAATATCCTGATATTCGATGTGCTTCCTGCTTCGATATTGCAATATCCAGTATGCCACCTAGTATGATATCACGATATCCAATATGCTACCTACTCTAATATCCCATTATCTGATATGTCACCTGCTCCAATATTTTTGTCTCTGATACTCTAATGTTTAGGGTTCTGATATCAGATCATGATGGGCCCCGATCTCCAATATTTCATCCTTCTTAAGGCTTCAATTCCCTAGACTTTGGCAAACCATATATTTTGATCCAGGAGTCCACTTTGATACTTTTTCATACTACTAGAAAGCTCTTTAGACCAATTTCCAATGGAGAAGGTCCGACGTAAACTTTGATCCCATCTTCTACCTCTGAGATGGCTGCAAAATATCTACTATTCTTTCCTCCTTACTCTTCTTCTTGTGCATGTAATGTTGAACTCCCAGCAACCATAGTCATCATTTTGAGGCTTCCCTAGTAAGCCTACTACTATGATAATTCTCTACATAAAGACTGCAACTACCATGGGGATTCCATCCTAACCAACACAACAACATCATTTTATGGCTTTTCCAGTAAGCCTACTATTGTGATGATTCTATACATAAAGACTAAAGCTACCATAGGATTCCTCCTAAGAAATTATAACTTGCATCTGCTATGACAAGAATTCATGCGAGTGTGGTTGACATCAATTCCAATAACAATGCCAATACTAATAGAGCCACCACCAATTTTCCAATAGTCTCCCCCTTTGGCATTGATGAAAACTCCATAAGCTTCCCCTCAGGATAGGCATGGTATTCTAAGATGCCCAAGTAATATTATCCCCATTTGACATCAATGGTAAGGAATAATTCTTGAATGCTTCACCTAAACCATTGCAACCTTATATTCCATATCTCCCACATGCTTACTAGCTGCCACCAACTACCAAAATGTAGTCATTTGGAAGGAGGAGTTGCAACTCTTATATGCTACCTGAGATATTCAAATGGCTCTCTTGTCTATGGCTTACTAAAGATATCTCCCAATTTACCTTTAGTGGCCACATATTCAAGTGTGAAAATATTGGTTCAAACATGTTCCCTCAAGAAGTGGAACTTGATAGGAATATGCTTAGTCTTTAAGTGCATGAGTAAATTTTTGGAGATGTTCTCGACACTTGAGTTGTAACACATTATTTGAATGGGATCATTCATCTATACCTAAATATATTTCAATCTTTTCTTCATCCATAGAATCTTCATATATCACATAGCAATAGGAATAAACTCTGCTTCAGCAGTCAATAAATAAATGGAGGCTTGTTTCTTTGTTGACCCATCACACCAAACAATTTCTCGATAAGGAAGTTGCACTAGAGGTGCTTTTCCTGTCATCAAGACTGTCGACCCAATTAACATCAGTGTAGGCCTTCAACTTGAATTATTTTTCCTTTGCATACTATAGTCCATATTTTGTTGTTACTTGAATATATTTAAAAATTATTTTGATAGCAACAACATGGCTTTCACATGAGAAATCCTAAAATCTAGCCACAAGACCCACTAGTTGCATGATGTCTAGCCTTGAAGCTGTAAGATACAAAAAAATTCCTATCATTGATATGTATGCAATTTTATTTACCAGCGGTGTCCCAACTTCTTTGCATAACTTGCAGCCTACAACCATAAATGTGCTTATTGGCTTGCAATATTCCATCCCAAATTTCTTCAGAGTTTCCTTGAGATATTTGGATTGGGATATAAACACTCCTTGCCGAGACTACAAAATTTATAGACCCAGGAATAAGGAAAACTCTTCAATCATGGACATTTTGAATTATGTTTTCATACATTTTGTAAATTGATGCCAAAATGTTCCATGTCACTGCCAAATATTATATCATCCACATGGACAACTACTATTATTAGATGGTCATATTCAGACTTAACATATAAGTTATTGTCAAATGTGCCTTTTGTAAAGCCTTATTGCCGAAGGTATTTATCTAGTCTTTCATACCAAGCTCTAGGAGCCTGTCACAGTCCATACAAAGCCTTCTTCAATTTGCTTACAAAACCTTCATCTGTGGTGAGTATAAATCCTTCTCGCTGCTCAATGTAAATTTGTTCTTCTAAATATCTGTTGATAAATGTGGACTTCACATCCATCTGATATAACTTGATGTTTTCATTAGCGGCAAGAGAAATAAATATCCTAATAGCTTCCATTCATGCTACTAGTTCAAATGTTTCTTCGAAATCTACCCCTTCTATTTCGGCATACCCTTTGCAGACCAATTGATCTTTATTCTTGATTACCTGGCCCTGCTCATTTAGTTTGTTTTTGAAAACCCATTTGGTTCCAATAAAATTTTTCTCTCTAAGACTTGGAACAATCTCCCAGGTCTCATTCTTTTCAATCTGATCAATTTCTTCATTCATAGCTTTCAACAAAAAATTGTATTCACTTGCTTGACTAAGATTCTTGCTTTCCATCTACAATAACAGAGCCAGAATTTCATAACTTGTATCACCAACCAGGCTTCTCCCTGTTTAGACACCATGTCTTTAATCTCCAAGTATTTGAATCTCAAGATGTTCTTTCTGTACGTACTTGCAAGGTTTCTTTGGCCTTGGATTTGTGCTTTCTTCCTCACATTCACTATCTAAATATGTTTCTTCTAGATCCACAAACCTGATATATAAACTTTCTTCATCATCTGAATTCATATTTCTTTTCAAGGACTGAGGTTGTGAGCCTATTTCATCTACTATCATGTTAATGCAATCCTCATTCTTCTTTTTCTTCTTGTTGTAACAATTATATCCTTTACGTCGAGCAAAGTACTCGAGAAATATTCCTTCATTAGCATGAGAGTCAATATTTCCAGGATTCTTATCATTCCTTTTGATGAAGCACTTGCTTCCAAACACCTTGAGATGTTTAACTGATGCAGATCTTCCCTTCCACAACTCATACAAAGTTTTATTACCTTTAGGCCTGAGTTGAGTTTTGTTTGACAGATATATTTTTTCCTATGTTTCTTCTCACCAGAAGATTTGAGACACACCTGCTTCATCCAACATTTCTCTAGCCATTTCCTTGATTATTCTATTCTTCCTCTCCACTACTCCATTATGCTATGGATTTCTAGCCACTGAGTAATGCTTCCTGATACCGTGCTCTTGGTGGAATTCCTCAAACTCACTTCAGGTGTACTATCCTCCTCTGTATGATCTTAGTAATTTTATCTTCAAGTATTTCTCATTTTGTACTTGAGCTTTAAATTTCTTGAAGTGCTTGAATGCTTCCAACTTTTCTTTTAAGAGAACAATCCAAGTGACCCTAATGAATTCATCAATGAGAAACATAAAATATATTTCTCCTTTTGGGTTTTTTTCTCTATTTGGTCCACAAATATCTGTGTGAATAAGATCCATAGGTCTCGATGAGGAGAAATGTTTTGTCTTCAAAAGTGTCCTATTTTCCTTTCCAAACTGGCATGACTTATATATTGAGTTATTGAGCCTTGACAATCTTGGTTAACCTCTCAGGGCTCCCATCTTGCTAACTCTTATCAAATTGTCAAAATTCATATGCCCAAGCCTCTTGTGCTACAACCATGCTTCACTTGTTTTGCTTAAATAGCAGTTAACCCTGGAATCATCAAACACATATAGATTATTGTGGGTTCTGATTTCTTTTCCCACCATTTTTCCATTCTTCTTGTTGTATATCTCACAGAATTTAGATGAAAATGTAACATTGTAGCCGTTATCACACATTTGGGTAAAACTTAGTAGATTATTCTTGAGACCTTCTACATACAACACATTTTGTGATTCTATTTTTTTATCATTGCTAACTACGACTCCACCCTTGATTCTTGCTAGAGCATTGTTTCCAAAGGTGACATTATTTCCCCTGCCCTTTTCTTTTAGCGATAGAAATTTTCTTTTTTTGACAGTCATATGTTTGGAACAACCACTATCCACATACCATTTTTTTCTTGATTGTGAGATTATAAAGCAAGTCCACACTGCATGCTCGTTTTAGTCTTTGGTTTCCATCTCTCCTTATCATGTTGGATAACTAACTGTCTAACATTTTGGAATTTAGATTAGTACTCAAACTTGCTTCTCCACTCACTTTCTTTGTGCCCAAAATTATTACATTTGAAGCATTCTACTTCTCTTAAAAAAGGGAGAGAAGACGTTTCGATCTCTAAGAGAAGAGTTTTGAGGTCTATAACGTTGATACCTCTTATATCTAGATTTCATTTCTTCAACTTTGATCCTTATACAATCAACAACTTTATGTCCAAATATATGGCATTTATAACAATGACCATAAAATAAATAGGCATGCCTATTTTTGGAAATCTTATGAGATTGTGTATGAAAGTACCTTGGTTGTCTCATTGATTTGTCTTCCATTCATAGTCTCCTCTTTGCCCCACTGTTCCTTTATCTTCATTGATTATTCCTTGGAGATTCTTCGCATAACTCTGTGGTTCTTCAAACATTATGGACTTGAAGTTGGTATTTTTCATAGAGGATTCCTATTTATGTGAGTATCCCACACCAATCTTGGTTCTTGAGAGCCTTTGGCTATTTAGAACCTTATCTATTTTCCTTGTGCCTTCTACAAATTTTTAATTTAAAACCTTCTTGGTATTTATTCCCTCAATATCATTTCATAGAGAAACAACCTTCTTGGATCAAATCTTAAAGAACCTCTTCCTTTCGTTTAGCCTCTTCCAGTTTAACTTTCAAAGAAAAAATATCATCTTTGCATGTCTTTGAGATCATTTCCTTGTTTAACTTGAGAAGTTCTTGTTTTAAATGCTTGTTATTCTCTTCTAGTCTCTCATGGGTTACTTGTTTTTATTCTAGTAGAATGACTCAACGATATTTTCTCTTGATAGCTTCCTCAAGATTTTATTTTTGATAGGAAAACTCCTCATTGTCATATTTATACATACCTTCCTCTATATGTTGTAACTATTCCTTCAATTTCTTATTATTCTTCCTCTCTTTCTTTAACTCATCAAGGGAACTAATGAGTTCCCCTTCAAGGTCCACTATTCCTTCTTCTTCTTCTTCCTCTGCAATGTCCATAATACCTAATTTCTTGGAGTTTGTTTCAAAATCCATAAATAGATATGTATCTGAGTCATTCTCCAACGATTTTTCACTATTTGACTCTGACTATGAGCTATCCTCTTTGGAGTAGAACCCCTTTTTATTATAGGGATTTTTGTTTTGATATTTTTCCAACTTGTTTCCAAATTTATGATCCTCTTCCTTTTCATCCTTTTCCTTATAATGGAATTTTGATGAGAAATGTCCAACTCTTCCATAGTCAAAACACTTAAATGGAAACTTCTCTTTATACTTTCCTCATCCATGCTTGAGTTTTATACCTAGTTGAGCCAACTCCTGATCATATTCATAGCTGGAACAATCTTGAGGATATTTGTGTTCCTTGGCCATTTTGGATACTTTGAATGTTGATTCCTTAGATTCATACTTTTCTATTCCTACTCTCATCTTATAGGCTGTGAGAGTACCATGCATTTGGTCCATCTTGAGATCCTTCAAATTAGCCATTTATTCAATAGTTGAGACTTTGGCATTAAATCTCATTGCAAAAGATCTCAATATTTTATGAACAATCATCTCCTCCTTGACATCCTCACCCAGTCCTGTAATCATATTAGTTACTTCATTAACTATGAGGAAGTATTCTACTATTCTTTCATTTTCACTCAATCTCAAGCTCTGAAACCTCATTCTCAAAGTATACAGTTTCTCTTGATTTTCTTTGTCATCTCCTTCATGGATCTGATTAAGATTTACCCATACTTATTTATTACTCAAAAAAACCAAGCAAAAAACAGTCACACAAAGTGAAATACAAAAGGTGACAGAAAAGTAGCAAAAGACATGAAAAGCAGACTTACCTAGAAAAGGCTTATTTGAATGTGTTGAATGCTCCTAGATGCGATGTGGTATGTCAAAGATCCAAGATAGATGTGAGGAATGAGCTCTAAAGCATCGAATAAACAAGTTTGATAAGATCGAGGCTTATAATGCGCATGCCACAAATCTAGGAAAAAGCGACACTTGGTGGGAGGTTTGTAAAACAATCTTTGCATATAACCTCTAGCTGATAAAAATGGATCCTTAAAATCTCGGCATACTTTTTTTGTTTTTTATTTTCGAGAAAAGAAACCTCTGAATGCAAACCAATATTGCTTAGTCCTGGAGGGGACTGGTCAACCTAGGAGCACATGCAATAGTCTACAAGCCTGGGAAAAACAATTGTGTAGTTTCTGGGTTGAGCAAGACTGGTAGTCCCTCATGCATTGCACAATTTCTGGACTAAAGCCCTGGATTTCAGTGAGAATGGTGCATTTTCCAATGTTAAGCCCAGTGTTGGGCTCAATTTCACATTTTTGAGAGGGAAGGATGCCTCGCTAGATTGCACATTTCTTGAGCCCAATAGGCAGCCCAGCTGGATTGTGAAATTTCTAGAGGGATGGTTGGTTCCCCTCCATAATTGTGCAATTTTCTAGGTGAACACCTCAGCCAGAAAAATGACTAAGTCTGGAGTGTCAGCCTGTGGATAGGAGGCAATCAAGTTGACAAGCACGGGTTGGTAGGCCACTGAAACTCAGCTGAAGCTTATGTACTTGGATAGTGAAAGGAATGTTGCTAAGGATGGTTGGTATGGAGGCTCCAAAATGAAGCGAATGAAAAATTTCGGATGGTGTTGGTAGCTGCTACAATACTTGGCGACACACCAGTAGAACTCCAGCTCTCTCAATGGACCTTGTTCTCTAAAAAACAATTCTAACTCCTCTAGAGGTATTGTTCAGTTCTCAAATAATCTTTGTTCTGCACTAGCTTGGTTGAAATATGTAGCACCTGCCATGCTCTTGGTCGGTCAGCACACATTCGAAGCCAAGTCAACATAGTTTTTTTGATTGGGGATGAGAGGCATATTGGTACACAATATATATGATAGTCAGAGTTTAAGTTTCATCTCTGTTGTTTTTCCACTACCACCAGGCTTAGAAAGTACCCCGATGGAGTCACACAGGAACACAAGCATCACTCCACTGCCAACAAGCTTGGTCAGTACCTCGACGGAGTTACTTGCATCACCTCTGTGCGCAGGAAGCCTTTCTCTTCTTTCACCTTATTTATTTTCAAAAAATTTCACATTTTCATTTTTTCATTTTCCATTTTTCAAGAACTGTGCATAGGCACTTATTTATTTTAGCGGTGGAAGAGGGATCCCAACTTATTGAGAGCACAGGAGTTTGTTGCTTCAGAGAAGTATTTTGTATATACCTCTGACATACTTTTTAAGGTTTTCCCCGTCACCTTACTCTTCTTGACTAAGCCGACTATGGTTAACCCAAAAATGACCGACTAGAGTAGGTGATACTAGTTACCGTGCAAGCGTTATGTTTTCACCAAGGTTCACTTTGGATGGAAAATATTTTCTATTGTTGTAACATGGACTGAAGAAAACAATTTCTTCATAAAGAGATAGGACCAACAGATAACCAAGTATTGATAGTTTTACAAGTCCTCTTGTAGTTTACCTTGTGTGTTTCAAGAGTCGCACACATTTTCATGCAAAGCTAACCTATAGATGTAAAAAAGCTAACAAAAGAGAAAAACAAAGCAAAGAGGAGAGGTAAATGCGAAAGAAAAGTAGGAAAGCAACCAAACAAATAAGCAATAAAGAAAACATGCATGAAAGCAAGCAAACAACACATGAAGAAAACACTACTCCTACTCCTAAGCTAATGATGTATGAGTCTACTCATGTAAAGTGATATTTCCAATGCAGCCATCGACGCATTGGTTGACCCATGTTGGTGAAGGCATGGTTCGCGAACAGCACAGTCAGGCAAGCCAACAAACATGAAAGATATAATAATGAAGACAAACATACTCTGATTTTAAATGTGTCCACATAAAAAAAAAAAAGTTAAAGTGCATGACATGCACTCTGTGGACTTACCATAGCGTTGTGCTACACTGCATGCAAAGTAGAAGCATATGCACTCTCTTGACTGTGACATGCAAGAAAATGCGAGAAACCTAGAAAACTTGCATCATGCAAGTGTGCTCGTTGTGTAAGATTCCTACAATGTATGAGCAATGGGATCATGTAGTTCAAGTGCAGGAAGCGAAATCTGTGTGTGGGATTGATCTTCAATGCATACAGATGAGTGATGAGGAGCCTTGGGTGTTTTAACAATTTCCTGACCAAAAGTGAAAACATCCTTAGGATAGTGAAGGCATGACATAACGATCAGCTTGGGTTAAAGTGCCTGGACATCCTGGAGGGTTTCGACTTTGTCGACAAATAGATTGTCATAAACAGGTGGCTTTGAAAGATCAACAATGATAGAATCATCATCGTGATCGAATACGGGAGTAAATGGATCACGGCAACTATGATGAGAAAAATTAACGATTTCATCAACATCCACATGATCAAAAAAATCAAATAGAGGGGTAGATGAGAAGCAAGAATGTTCACCGTCTATTTTCCCAGAAAATGAAGATGAAAAATCAAGTCAATTTTCAATGAATAATTTTTCCTCTTCCCTGTCGAATGATGGACTAACATCAGGTGTGTTCTTTAAATGATTAACAATGGATGCATCCATGGATGGATTTACATAAGGAAAATCAAAGATAGCATAATCACCAAGGATGTTAGTAAAAAGAAGAGGAGGCATGGACAGAAGGAGATCATCCTTCGCCGTGGGTTGATGTTCAGGATCCCATTCATACTCATCATAAATGGCAGCACATGTTGGTTGTGCACCACCAACTCCGTGGATGGATTTATCCTCATTCACAATAGGTGTAAAGTCTGAAATGAAAGAACACAAGAAAGTGCAATCCAGAGGATTAGCGGAACATGAAGATCGAGGTTTAGGTAACAAATGCATGTGACAACCCATGGGCTTCACAGCCAAATCTACGTGAAAATTGAGAGAAGTGATGCTAGGAGGATATGATAGCCGAAAAAATGTGTGTGCATGTTCTCCCACATCACTCTACAATGGTGGAGCTATTTGATGAGGGGAAGGAAAACAGTCACTTATGACAGCAACTATGTCTACTTGTAATTGTGCAGATCCATCACCGAAGTATGTTGAGTGGGGTTTGAATTTCAAATTCATATTGGGATAGAATAATTTGTGAAGGAAATATTTGAATCTATCCCAAAGATATTGGAATTTCATATGGTTTTTTAGAGCTTCAAACTAAAGTACATGGAAGTGCTACCAAAAATCCATAGCCAATTCATGTAGAGTCTTTCGTTGTTTTAATAGTTTTTTGTGAAGAGGTTCAGGGTCAAAATGATGGAAAGTAGATTCAATTAGATCACAAAAATGCTTAAGTGAGTGCATGTAATCGTGAGGCAGGTTGTGGCACCATCATTTTGGGGATTCACGAAGTGTGTGTGAAAGCAGCAAGCTGACCTCAACTTCATGGAACTCAACTTCATCATCAAGGAATGCAAGGAAGTCATGTAAGTACTTAGGCCAGGCCACTTCGCCTTCACCATTGTTTGTGAATTCCGATAAGAGATCATAAAACTCAATCGTGATGTCGACAGGTTCAGAATTAGACAGACATCACGGAGGGAGGAGTCTAACGATATCCATGACAGATGTGCGAAGATTCAAAATAGGATGTGAGGACTCAAATTTTAATTTGGCCCTCCTTCTAGCGCCATACATTTTGATAGTGCTAGACCCACCAACATGTTAGGGGATATCCTTGGTAAGAAGTCCCAACTAGACCTCAGACCATTTGGTGTAGGAATCCCAGCAATGGGTAGTACAATTTCGCCTTGACTCCATTTGTGTGTAGAGGTAAGTGAGATGTCCTTGTTGGTAGCAAGGGTAGCAAGTCAAGGAAGGTGCCTGAAAGGCTCTAACACATGGAATGGGGGGATGAGTGTGCCCCTTAGAAACATGTGATAGCATGCAACTTGAAAGGGAACATGAGAAAAAAGACATCACAAGCTTGAAAGCATGATAGTCAACGATCCAAAGTGATGATTATACCAATAACACATTTCAATAAGATTCATAAAAACATATAAAAAATAGTCCATATGTACATGTGTAAGTCACAACTACATATATCATTAGAGTAACCAGGATAACTGAGCTACAATAAAAACATATGCATGAAATCTTTTGGCTCTGTTATATTAAAAGAGTGAAAGCTCCAATCGTTGTCACTTTCTCCTCTAAAGAGATATACTAGCTCTGCATTGTGGAGAAGCCAAGGCTCATTACAATATAGTCCAAGATTTTTCTATGCTATATCTATAGGAAGCTTGACTCCAAAAAGGTTGTACAATGAGTTATGAGGTTCTATAAACAAAATAGGGAGGGGTAACCCTTGACATTCCCCTTTGTGACTCTTGACATACCCTCATGACTCTTAAACTACTACATGATTGTTACATTCTACTATCGACACTTGGTCTTTCACTTTTACAAGATGTTACATTATAATTTGCACATGTACCCATGTGAGACAATTAGGCTTGAGCAAGCCATGCAAGATATCACTAAGGCTCAGATAGTTACGGCAAGACTAAATCTTCGACATCCTCGCAATGATCAACAGTGGCGAACTGATCCCAAGCTTGGTAGTCCATTATGGTGTCTGCGTGCTCAACGGTGACATCCTGCTGAAAGAACACTCTTGCCTCTATTGCATTAGGGCACACTGATTTTTCACCTCTATCCAACTCGTCTGATAACATGTGCATCATATTTTTGAGCGTAGCTAGACTAGCAACATACTAATGCATAGTGTCTACACTGATCTCCAAGTCTACGCTGGTAGCTATGCTCATCAACTCATCAAAGTACATGTCCATCTCCAGTCAGACTTGGTTTTTTGACTTCACCTTACTAAGTGTGTGAATGGATGGGATCATGTGTGTGTGCACAATGACATCCATGCTTCTGAATACCCATGCATGTGAAGCCTAGAAATTGGTGATGAGCTACGAGAGTTCCTCATAGTTCCAGATCTCACATTGGATATGTGCCTTCAGTTCTACCGCTTTTGGCTTCATCATCTTTGGCAAGTTCAATGGGTTTCCATTGTACCTAATTGCCCATGTTTGCATGCGATTGATAACAGTATGCAGATTTGACAAGATGCATGCTCTCCTAGAACAACATTGTTGCCATTAAAGTGGAAAACTGACTTATGCACGTGACGAATATGGAGTACAACATTCACATGATTGTCTAGAGGGATGATACTTCATCCAGTATATCTCTCTTCAACTCTGCTCTGGTGGATGATGTAACCTGTTCTCCTCCCTACTTGGCTACTTGTAACTCCTTAGTCATACGATCATTCTCAGCTATCAAGAATATAACAGTAGAGTTGGTGGCTTCGACATATGCTTTGGTAGCATTGGCGATGCTGTTGGATTCTTGTGCATATCAGATACGATCACTCGTTCTTAAAATTATGTAGGAGATATGTGGACATCTGGAGTATGCACTCTAAATGAATACACAGCTCTGTGTTGTGACTCGTCAGAATATATGTTGTGCATCGCCGCCTTCGAATCATCTTCAAGGATTTATGTGTCTCCTGGATTGCTTGGGACTTGCTCTGCTTCTAGATCTGGTGAAGCCGGTCAGGTGAACTCTTGGTTCTGAGGCATGAGGTCAATATTCTGACCTAACTCTAGTTGGGCGATATCTATGTGCATCTGCTCTAGCATCTATTCAATCTCTTGAGCTAAGTCTTGCTCCTGTGACTTCTCACCCTGTTTGCTTTGTGCCAGCTTCTCGAATGAATCTATAACCTGTATGGGCACATTTTAATCAATCTGTGCATGTTGCGCCTCCTGTTATACCTGTCTCTGCTGCGCTTACTTCTCTCTTCTATCGAAATCCTATTCTTCCCATGGTTTCTGCTTCAACTCTTGCAACTCCTTTTCTGTTTCCTCCAACCTCTGTTTCTCTCTTAGCCTTTGTGCGATCCTCTTGCCGTGTTGTCACCTCTTAGCCTAAATCTCCAAAGCTTCTTTCAACACAAGTGGATATGATTTGAACTTGCAGTTTTGTTCTACCTCTGTGTTGTTAACAAAATTTCTCTTTCCTTTTTCATATGCAGGTCTACTACCCTTTGTTTCTATTAATGATGTTGTTCTCTGAGATGTTGCTTCCCTCCGCTTTGCCAACCACTCTACATCTATGTTTACAGGTTCATTTTATGTAGATAAATGATAACAATACCTCCATGTGTCTTCCTCGGGCCAATGACACACCCCGTGGATCCAAGGATGTTGCACCCTTGTACAGTGTTCCTTCACTAAGGAATGTGGGTCACACTGATTGAAACTTTTGGTGCCGAAGGTGAATCTTTTGAATTCCTCCATCTTGTCCTTAGCATGCTTGAGATTTTTTATCTCATACAACTCGATCCGGAAACGAAGTGCAGGTCAAGGTGCCTTCTTCTTCCTATGCAGTCTCTCTGACAACCCTGCGAGATGTGATATGACACCTCTTGCATGACAATCTTGTCCATGGCAAACTTCGTTAAAATATGTGGGGCCTTCTCTGCACTGTAAATCCGCATAAAGGTGCCATGGATGAGGCATACGAATCTTCTATGTAGATGAATGCCTCCATTGATGCCTATGACATGCAATGTGGTTCCTGCTCAAATATCATTTAGTACACCATGGTGACAAAGTGGTCTGAAAATTGTATGATAACTCCACGGAAGATTCATTCGGAGATAAATTTGCAATAAGTGTGCATAAAGGTTTCCGAAGGTTTCCATGCTCAACCCATGCCTAAAAGCTATTGACAAGCACAAATTGCATCCAATATGTAAGAATACATGTATATCTATACTTGCTCATGCTTGGGTGGATGCAGGGCTTCTGTCACCTCTTCCTTCAACCTGAGAGTTAGCATGTCAGACTGGTTTCAAGGTCTTCCTTCATTGGCCATTTGGTCCAACGCGATTACCTAACTCTACAGGAAGGTATCTGTGCTCTCTTGGTCATATAAGTGACACGTAAAGATGACCAAGTAATGATATTCCTTTTGCAGTATCTTCTTCCTGTAAACCTAAGTTAGGTGTTTTCCATAACTTGGTTGGATCTTTCACCCAGCTCTTCAATATATCTCTTGAGTTCGCACTGCTGCTGGGTTTACTGAAGGGTTTCTCTAATGTGATCACTAGTTGTGGCAGGTGATACATCTCATGAAAGTCTTTTGCCCTAAAGGCAGAAAGTTGTGTTCCATTGGTGTTACTCAAAACCATTGACTCGGG
This sequence comes from Pinus tabuliformis, assembly GCA_031772625.1. Lineage (NCBI taxonomy): Eukaryota > Viridiplantae > Streptophyta > Pinopsida > Pinales > Pinaceae > Pinus > Pinus tabuliformis. The sequence goes on from CM062818.1 coordinate 1,428,685,220, forward strand.
ATCAACATGTGAGAAAATCTAGTGGATCATGTCTGTGCATGGAAACGCGGGATACCTGGATGCAATCCGGTACAAACTAGACTTGTGAATGTTGACATAGACCCTGTGGTCTTCCAGATTTTCCTCAAATGTGCCTAAGAATGTATCATTGATATCCTACCATTTCATATTGATATCTTTGTCTATGAACATCTTGGTGTATTTGTAGATAGGCAAGCTCATAGACACTTGTTTGACTACATGTCCAGTTTCACTCTCGATGGTGTCCTTTGACCCTGCTCTCTTGGAGGCCATTATACTTGAAGTGTTGAGAGATGAATGAAGACCTGTGATACCTAGAGACATAGTAACATTCATGGAAAGAAATCTATCAGTTGAAAACCAAAAATCTTTGAGGACTGAAATGCAACATACCCGGGTGACTGACTAGGAAGATTCTGCAATTTTCACCGAGAGGCTGGGAGACTAACTGCCAAAACTGCAAAGGGCATAGTCTAGGTTGTCTGACTACTAGAAATATGCAATGCACAGTCTAGCCTGTCCCGCTGATGACTGAAACTGTGCAATGCATACTTTCAGTCAACAATGATATGCAAACCCAAACAACTGCATTGCACAATTTCTGGGGCTAGCAAGGCACTGCCTCCCAGAATTGCACAAAGAAAGCCTGGAGGCTAGTACTGGGCCAACTTTGCACATTTTCTGGAGGGAAGGTAGAGCCTTAACTCTCAGAAATGTGCATTGCTAGTCAGGCAAGGCAAGGTCAGGGCCAAGATAGCTAGACTCACCGACGGGAAACTGAAAGCATGAAATGTGTCCGAATGCATGGTGAAGCTAGGTGTAAACAAGAGTGAATGATCATGCATGCAAACAGATACTGCGGGATTTGGAAAATGGAAAGACAAGCATGTGTGTGATGTGGGTCACCACAATAATGACTTTCAATGTAGAAACAATGTCATGTCTGCGACAACAGTGACATGCAATGAAAAACTTGAAGCAATGCTTCTACAATCTAACATGCATTAAAATGACAATAGGTGTTAAAAACAAATGAGCAAACAACATTCACACAGAGTGAAATATAAAAAGAGACAGAAAAGCATCAAAAGACATGAAAAGAAGACTTACCCAAAAAACGTTGAGCTGAATGTGCTAAATGCTCCTAGATGTGATATGGGAAGTCAAAGCTCCAAGATCGATGTGTGGAATGAGCTCTGAAGCATTGAATAAATAAGTTAGATAAGATTGAGGCTTATGATGCACATACCACAAATATAGGAAAAAGTGACACTTGGCGAGAGGTTTCTAAAACAATCTTTGCATGTAACCTCCAACTAGTAAAAATGGATCCCTAAAATCTAGGGATGCTTTCTTCATTTTTTCTCTTTCAGGAAAAGAAACCCCTGCATGTAAACCAAGATTTCTCAGTCTTAGAGGGGATCGGTTAACCTAGGAGAACATGCAACAGTCTGCAAGCCTGGGAAAGACAATTGTGTAGTTTCTGGGCTGCGAAAGATAGGTTGTCCCTCTTGCACTGTACAATTTCTCGAATGAAGCCATAACCATCATTCAAAATAGTGCATTTTCTAAGGTGAAGCCCAGTGTTGGGTTGAATTGCACATTTTCTAGAGGGAAGCTTTCCTCGATGGATTGCACATTTATGGAGCCCAACATGTAGTCCATCTGGATTCCACAATTTATGGACGGAAGGCTGGTTACCCTCTATAATTGTGCAATTTTCTATGTGATCACCTCATCTAGAAAAATGACTAAGTCTAGAGTGTTAGCTTGTAGGTGGGAGGCAATCAAGTTGACAAGAATAGGACAATAGGCCACTGAAACTTAATTGAATCCTATGTACTTGGCCAGTGAAAGGCATGTTGCTAAGGATGGTTGGTAGGGAGGCTCCAAAATGAAGCCAAGGAAAAATTTTGGAGGGTGGTTGTAGCTGCTACAACACTTGGCAACACACTAGTAAAACTCCAACTCTTTGAATGGACATTATTTCGTGATAAACAAGTCTAACTCCTCCGGAAGTATTATTCAGTTCTCAGATCATCTTGGTTTCACACTATCTTGATTGAAGGATGTAGTACCTGCTATGCTCTTGGTTAGTTAGCATACATTCCAAGCCAGGTCAACACAATTGTTTCGATTGGGGATTAGGAGTATATTGGTACACCAGAAATATGACATTCGGAGTTTAAGTTTCATCTTTGGTGTTGATCCGCTGCCAGCTAGCTTGGACAATACCCCGGCGGAGTCATGAAGGAACAAAAGCATCACTCAACTGCTAGTGAGCCTCGTCACTGCCCCAATGGAGTTACTTGCATAGCCTCTCTACGCAAGAAGCTTTTCTATTCTTTCACCTTATTTATTTTTCAAAATTTTCATATTTTAATTTTTTTCATTTTCCATTTTTCAAGAATTGTGCATAGGCACTTATTGATTTCAAAGGTGGAATAGGGATCCCAACTTATTGAGAGCACAACAAGTTGTTCCTTCAGAGAAGTATTTTGTATATACCTCTGACATACTTGTTAAGGTTTTCCCCCTTGCCTTACTCTATTTGACTGAGCTGACAAGGGTTAACCCAAAAACAACTGACTAGAGTAGGTGATACTAGTTAGTGTGTAAGCATTGTGTTTTCATTAAGGTTCACTTTGAACAGAATCTATTTTCCATTGGTGTATCATGGAATGAAGACAAAAAATTCTACATAAAGAGATAGGACTACATATAACCAAGTATTGATAGCTATACAAGTCCTCTTGTACTTTAGCCTGCTTGTTTCAAGAGTCGCGCATGGTTTCATCATAAATGATGGCGCAAGATAGTTGTGCAACACAAACTTCATCAGTGGCTTGATCCTCGTTCACTACAGGTGTAGAGTCTGGAATGGAAGAACATAAGACAATGAAATCTGGAGGATCGACAGAATGCGAAGATGGAGGCTGATGTAACAAATGCATTTGACAACCCATGGGCTTCGTAACGAAATGTACATGAAAATTGAGAGAAGCGATGTTGGGAGGAAATGAAAATTGAACAGACGTGTGTGCTTGTTCTCCCTCATCAGTCTATAGTGGTGGAGGTATTTGATGAGGGAAAGGTAGACAATCACCTATGACAACGACTATGTCCACTTGTGATTGCACAGCTCCATCACCAAAGTATGTTGAGCAGGGTTTGCATTTCAACTTCATCTTGGGATAGAATTATTTGTGAAGGAAATATTTGAATCTATCCCAAACATATTGGAATTTCATCTGGTCTTTCAGAGCTTCAAACTGAGGTACACGGAAGTGTTTCCAAAAATCCATATGCGATTCATGTAGAGTCTTCCTTTGTTTTAACATTTTTTTGTCAAGAGGTTCAGTATCAAAATGATGGAAAGTAGATTCAATTAGATCAAACAATTTCCTAAGTGTGTGTGAAAGCAACAATTTGACCTCCACTTCAACAAAATCATCTGCATCCTCAAGGAATGAAAGGAAGTCGTGTAAGTACTCAGTCCAGGCCACTTCGCCTTCACCATTGTATGTGAATTCCGACAAGAGATTATAAAAATCCCTCATGATGTCGATAGGTTCAACTTTGGATAGAAATCATGGAGGGAGGAGTCTAACGATATCCATGACAGATGTGTGAATATTCAAAATAGGATGTGAGGACTGAGATTGTCATTTTGCCCTCCTTCTAGTGCAAGAAATTTTGACGATGTTGGACCCACCAACATGTCAGAGGATCTCCTTAGTAAGAAGTCCCAACTAAACCTTAGACCATTTGGTGTAGGATTCCTAACAGTGGGTAGTATGATATCACCTTGACTACATTTGTGCGTAGAGGTAATTAAGATTTCCTTGTTGGTAGAAATGATGTGACCATTGCAGCAAGTCAAGGAAGGTGCATGAAAGGCTCTAACACATGGAACGGGGGGATGAGTGTGCCCCTTAGAAACTTGTGATAGCATGCAACTTGAAAGGGAACACACGAGAAAAAAGACATCACAATCTCGAACGTAGGCTAGTTGATGATCCAAAGTGATGATTATACCAACAACACATTTTGATAAGATTCATACAAACATATATAGAATAGTCCATACATACATGCGTAAGTCAGAGCTACATATATTATTAGAGTAACCAGGATAGATGAACTACAATAACAACATATGCACGAAACGTATTAGCTCTATTATATTAAAAGAGTGAAATATCCAATCATACACACAACCATGACCAACCACAAGTCTCGATAGCAGAACGTTACAGTCACTGCCGCCTGCTACTCAAAAGAGATATACTAGCTTTGCACTGTGGAGAAGCCAAGGCTCATTACAATACACTCCAAGCTTTGTCTTAGCTATACGTATAGGAAGCTTGTCTCCCAAAGGGATTTACAATGAGTTATGAGTATATAGAAATAACAAAGGGTGGGGTGACCCTTGACATTCCCCTTTGTGACTCTTCAACTACTACATGATGGTTACATTCTACTATCAACACTTGGCCTTTCATTTTTACAAGATGTTACATTACAATCTGCACATGTACCCATGTGAGACAAAATAGGCTTGAGAAATCCATGCAAGATATCACTAAGACTCGAATAGTGGTGGGAAGAGAAACTCTTCAACATCGTCACGATGATCGACAGTGACGAACTGATGCCAAGCTTGGTAGTTTGTTATGGTTTCTGCATGCTCAATGATGAAATCCTAGTGAAAGCGCACTATTTCCTCTGTTGCATCATGGTACACTGATTTTGGACCTCTGTCCAACTCATCTGATAACATTTGCATCATAGTCTTGAGTGCAATCGGACTAGCAACATACTGATGCATAGTTTCTACGCTGATCTCCAATTCTGCACGGGTGGCTATTTCCATCAATTCATCAAAGTACATGTCTAGCTCTAGTCAGACTTGGTTCTTTGACTTTGCCTCGGTGAGTTTTCCAATGAATGGGATCGTGTCCATGAACACAATGACATCCATGCTTCTAAACCCCTAGTGCATGTGAAGCCTGCAAACTGGTGATGAGCTACTAGATTTCCTCATAGTTCTGAAGCTTACTCTAGATGCATGCCTTCAACTCTACTGCCTTTGGCTTCATCATCTTTGGCAAGTGCAATGGGGCTTCCTTGTACCTCATTGTCCATGTTTGCATGCGATCGACTGAAGTATGAAAATTTGATAAGATGCATGCTCTCCTAGCACAACGCTGCTGCAAACCATTGATATGGACAAATGACTTATGTACGATGATGAATCTTGAGCAAAGTGTCCACATGACTGTCTCAAGGGACGATACTTCATCCAGTATCACTCTCTTCAACTCTGCTCTAGCAGATGATGTAACCTGTTCTCCTCCCTGCTTGGCCACTTGTAACTCCTTAACCATACGCTCGTACTCAACTATCAAGAATGTAACACTCGAGTTGGTGGCTTTGACATATTCTTTGGTAGCATAAACCAATGTTATTGGATGCTTGTACACATCGGATATGATCACTCATTCTTCAAACTGCATAGGAGATATGTAGACATCTAGAGCAGGTTCTCTGTGGGGCTGCATAACTCTATGTTGTGACACATCGAAAGATATGATGTGCATTGCTACCTCTGGATTGTCTTCAAGGATTTATGTGTCTCCTTGATTGCTTAGGACTTGCTCTACTTCTGGATCTGGTGAAGCCAGTGGGGTGACCTCTTGTTTCTGAGGCATGAGGTCAATATCCTAATCTGACTCTGGCTGGGCCATATTCATGTCCATCTACTCTAGTATCTATTCAATCTCTTGAGCTAAGTCCTTCTCCTACGACTTCTCACCCTCTCTACTCTATTCCATCTTCTTGGATGAATCTATAACCTGTATGGGCGCAATTTCATCAATCTGTGCATGTTCCACCTCCTGTTGTACCTGTCTCTACTACACTTCCTTCTCTCTTCTGTGTAGCTCTTATTCCTCTCGGGGTTTTCACTTCAACTCTTGCAATTCCTTTTATGTTTCCTCCATCCTCTGTTTCTCTCTTAGCCTTTGCATGATCCTCTTGTTGTGTTGTCACCTCTTAGCCTCAATATCAAAAGCTGCTTTCAACACAATTGGATCTTCTTTGAACTTGCACCTTTTTTTTTCCTCTGTGTTGTCAACAACCTTTCTCTTATCTTTGTCACGCGTAGGTCTGCTACCCTCTGCTACTACTGATGATGCTTCTCTCTTAGATGTTGCTTCCCTCTACTTTTCCAACCACTCTACAGTTATGCCTATTGGTTCATTGAGCTTGGAGGAGTGATAAAAATATCTCTGTGGGTTTTCCTGAGACCAATGAAACACCCCGTGGATCCAAGGACACTGCACCATTGTAAAGTCATCCTTCACTAAGAAATTCGGGTCATACAGATTGAAACGTCTTGTGTCAAAGGTGAATATTGTGAATTCCTTTATCTCACTCTCAGCATGCTTGAGGTTTCGTATCTGATACAACCCGATCTGAGAAGGAAGAGTGGGCCAAGGTGCCTTCTTCCTATGCGGTCTTGCTGACAACCCTTTCGATATGTGATATGAAACCTCTTGCATGATGAGCTTCTCCATGTAAAAATTTGGTAAAACATGTGGAGCCTTCACCGCGTTGTATATCCATATGAAGGTGCTAAGGGATGAGGCATACCAAGCTGCTATGTCGATCAATGCCTACATCATTTCCTGCGACATGCAAGGTGGATCCTGCTCAAATATCATTTTGTACACGGGGTTATAAAGTGGTCTAACAACTGTACGATAACTCCACAAAAGCTGCATTTGAAGAAAAATCTGCAATAAGTGTGCACAAAGGTTTCCAAAGATGTCCATGCCCAACCCAAGCCTAGGACTTGGTGACAGGCACAGACTACATCCAGTATGTAAGTGAACATGTATATCTCCACTTGTTGACCCTTAGGTGGATGTCGGGCTTCTGTCACTTGTTCCTTCATCCTGAGAGCCAGCTTGTCAGACCAACTACAAGATCATCCTTCACTTGACAGTTGGTCCAACGTGATCACGCAACTTTCTGGGAAGGTCTCTGTGCTATCTTGTCCTTATAAGTGGCACAAAAAGATGACAAAGTACTCATATGCCTTCTACAGTATCTTCATCTAGTAAACTGGGTTGGGTGTTGTCCTGAACTTGGCTGGCTCTTTCAACCAGCTCTTCAAGATATCTGTTGAGTTTGCACTACTATTGGGTTTGTTGAAGGGTTTCTCCATTGTGATCACCAGATTTGGCAGGTGATACATCTCCTAAAATTCCTTCACCCTAAAACTAGCAAGATGTGTTACAGTGCCACTTCTCAACACCATTGTCTCGAGATGAGTATGCGAGACAATCCAGTGGATCATGTCCATGCATGGAAATGCAGGATGCCTGCATGCAATTTGGTACAAGCCAGACTTTTGAATGATGACATAGACCCTACGATCTTCCAAATTTTCCATAAATGTGCCTAATAATGTATCGTTGATGTCCTGTCATTTCATCTTGATATCTTTTTCTATGAACAACTTGGTGTCTTCATAGATAGGCAAACTCATAGACACTTTTTCGACTACATCTCCAGTTGTGCTCACGACAGTGTCCTTTGACCCTGCTCTCTTGGAGGCCATTGTACCTGAAGTGCTGAGAGACAGAAAAACACCTATGGTACCTGGAGACATAGCAACTCTCATGGGAAGCAATCTGTCAGTTGAGAACCAAAACAAATTTGAGGACTAACATGCAACATACTCAGGTGACTGAATGGGAAGATTACGTAATTTTCAATAGGAGGTTGGGAGACTAACTCCAAAAACTATGCAAGGCATAGTTCGGGCTATTAGGAGGCTAAATGACTACTGGAACTACACAATGCATAGTTCGGCCTGGCTTGCTGAGGACTGAAACTATGCAATGCATAGTTTCAGTCAACAATGACATGTAAACCTAGCAAACTACATTACGCAATTTCTGGGTCCAGGAAGGCACTGCCACCTAGAATTGTGCAAAGCAAGCCTGAAGACTAGTGCTGGGCCAGATTTGGAAATTTCTAGAGGGAAGGTAGAGCCTTCACTCTTAGAAATGTGCATTACTAGCCAAGCAAGGCAAGGTTCAGGCCAAGGCAGCCCAGACCTGCTGACAGGCGATTGAAAAGCTGAAAAGTTCTGAATGCATGGTGAAGCTAAGTATAAACTAGAGTGAATGATCATGCATGAAAATAGTGAGTGCATGATTTGGAAAACAGGAAGACAAGAATGTGTGTGAAGCTGGTCACCGAAACAACAACCATTAGTGTAGAAATAGTGTCATGCATGTGAGAGCATTGAGATGCAATGAAAAACTTGAAACAACGCTTCTACAAGATAACATGCATTAAAACGACAACAAGAATTCAAAAAAACTGAGAAAACAACATTCACACAAAGAGAAATGCAAAAAGTGACAGAAAAGCAACAAAAGACATGAAAAGTAGACTTACTTGGAAAAAGTTGAGTTGAATGTGATGAATGCTCCTAGATGTAATTTGGGATGTTAGAGCTCCAATATCAATGTGAGAAATGAGCTCTAGAGTGTCCAATAAATAATTTTGATAGGATCGAGGCTTATGACATGCATGCCACAAATCTAGGAAAAAGTGACACTTGGAGGGAGGTTTCTAACATAGTATTTGCATGTAACCTCCAGCTACTAAAAATGGATCCCGAAAATCTAGGGATTATTTTTTTCTTTTTGGTTTTCAAGAAAAGTAGCCCATGCATGCAAACCAAGATTTCTCAGTCCTGGAGGGGACTGGTTAACTTGGGAGCGCATGCAATAGTCTGCAACCCTGGGAAAGACAATTCTGTAGTTTTTGGGTAGAGTAAGACTGGTTGTCCCTCCTGCATTGCGTAATTTTTGTACTAAAGCCCTGAATGTCATTCATAATTGTGAATTTTCTGAGATGAAGACCAGTGTTGGGCTGAATTGTGCATTTTCCAGAGGTAAGGTTGCCTGGATGGGTTGTCCATTTCTAGAGCCCATCAGGCAACCCAACTAGATTATGCAATTTCTGGAGGGAAGGTTGTTTCCCCTCTAGAATTGCACAATTTCCTAGATGAGCACCTCATCCAAAAAAATGAATAAGTCCAAAGTGTCTACCTATGGGTGGGAGGCAATCAAGTTGATAAGCACAAACCAGTAGCCCATGGAAACTCAGCTGAAGCCTATGTACATAGATAGTGCAAGGAATGCTACTAAGGATGGTTAATAGGGAGGCTCCAAAATGAAACCAAGGAAAAATTTTGGAGGGTGTTTGTAGCCGCTACAACAGGTTCATATATCAGATCTTAATGGGCTCTGATCTCTAATATTTCATCCTTCTTAAGGTTTCAAGTCCTTGGACTTCAACTGAGCATGTATTTGGATCGAGGAGTCCACCTTTAGACATCCACATACCATTGGAAATATCTTATAGAGAAATTTCCAATGGAGAAGGTATGTGTTGAAAATAGAAACAAGAAATGCTAAAAATAGCATTGGTATAAATAACATTTCAGGATATACTCCAACTCTGTTGGAAATAGAAAAAATAGAAATGCTAAAAATAGCATTGCTTTAAATAGCATTTCAGGATATATTCCAATTTTGATTTGTCTTTGAGTCAAAATTGAGAATTAAAATTCGAATTTAGTTTCACTAGTTGTTTGAAAAATTTGAATTAATTCATCTTGAGTTAATTAGTTGGATAAAATCAAACATGAAGTCTATGTGAAGACATGCAATAGTTATCCCTTTGATTGAAGAAGTTATCTCTTAATTAAGAAGATAAGGGTGAGTTATTTGAGTTGTAATTAGTTAGCTCAATTAACGGAGTTAAGTACAATTAAATTAGTTCCAAGCAATTGGAGGAACTAATTGTGAGTTCGGTCAGTTAATGCGTGCATGAATGCAACTAGTGTTCTCCAGATAACTAAATATTCTCTCATAAATTACTCATGCATGTTATTCTAGAGAAAGACTGAGTTGAGATTAAAGGAAGGGACAATGTACTATCAATTGGAGGAATTTTCCTATAAAGGAAACTCATCCATGTAGAAGGGGAATTAACTCCTTCAGGATTGCATAGTTATTTCAGAGGTTAGACCAGTGTGTGAGGGATAATTACACACAGGTGGCAGCTTGAGGACCCAGGAGAAACTACGCAAGGAAATAGGAGTCTTGGAGGACTGAAGGAAGGCATATGTGTTGTCTATTATGTCTATGACCAGTAGTGAGGGATTGTACTGAGAGTTGGATAGCTTGTGAGCTAAAGCTTTGTGTAATCCTAAGATATTTCGACTTGTATGATAATATAGATAGTGGGGTTTTTAGCTGAGGATTTCCCCAAAGTATTCTTCTATGTTCATGTGTGATTGAATCTTCTTCTTTGTTATATGTGTTCTATTTGATCTTGCTCAAAATCGATTAAGCTTCCACAAGTTTGTTTGTAGAAGTAGATCAAGTATTTTGCTTTAGTTACATTGCATTATCAGGTGATCTACAGTGAAATTTCTACATGGTATCAGAGCAAAGTGATCAAAGCAAAGAACAGTATACAAAGAAGGGAGAAGTTTGAAGCTTGAAGTTCTTGATTGTAGGTACAAAATCGATTTCTTATCACATCTCAAAGTTCACCAATGACATTCAATGGCTTGAAACTCGAGTATGACCTGGATGGTAGCTCGAATTACATAGCATGGAAGGATCGCAATGAGGTGGTATTATAGGAGAATGGTTTGAAGGACTTCATTGATCAAGAAGTCCCCAAGCCAACAACAACTAATGCCCAAGAATTGGCAGAATGGAAGAAATGTCTGGCGAGAGCAAGGAGGATTCTTCTGGAAGGAGTTCAAGACCATATTGTCTTGAGTCTCCATGGGAAGGACACTCTATTTTCAATGTGGAAGAAATTGAAGGACCTATATTAGAACAACAACAACCAGAGGAAGTTGCCGCTGAAGGAAAAGCTTCGAAAATAAAGTGTGAAAAGGGCGATACGATCTCTACATATCTAAACAAGATCACCACCTGCAGAGATGAGCTTGGAAGTGTAGGAATCACGACAGCGGATGATGATTTGGTGACTCTTCTCTCCTCGGTCTTCCCAAGAGCTAGCATAGCTACCAGGACTCAGTGAATGGAAGAGAGAAACTATCGGATTGGGAAAAACTATGGTCGGATCTCATGCAAGAGGAGATCAGGAGGAACACCAGAGATGGTTCTTCATCCAAGGATGATCAAGAAAATCTATCCTTAGCCAGTAAGGCAAGGAAAGGGAAGGAGAATTATTCTCATCCCAAATCGAGTTCTTCTCATGGTGGGAAGAATATTGACAAATCTAAAGTGTGATGCTTTAATTGTCAGGAGGTGGGCCATTATGCAGCTAATTTTCCATTGAAGAAATCCAAGAAGGGATCCTCGGAAGGATCTGAAGGTGAGGCATTGGCCTCTCAGTTTGATTTGGATTTTACCGTCATCACATGCATGGTTTCATCGATGATGGGTTGTGGTTGGTTTCTTGACAGTGGAGCCTCATTCCAAATGACTAGTGATAAGAGTTTGTTTTGTACCTTGGAGAAGAAGGACCTCCAGATGTGCATAGAGATGGGTAATGATGAAAGGTATAGTGTTTCAGGAGTGGGCACGGTTGCTTTTTTCTGGGAACATGGAGCTCACATCACCTTGACAGATCTGAAGTATGTGCCAGGACTAAAGAATAACTTGGTATCAATCGCGATGTTTTAGGACAAAGGCTATGATGTAGTCTCCAGTAACGGAAAGTTTTTCCATAGACACATCACCACGAGACAAGTGAAGCAGATCGATTCACAAGTCAAGAACCTGCATGCTCTTGAGGTTCAAGATGCATACAAAGCCTTTAGGAGCAAGGAAACTTTTGGAGACTTGGTGGTTGAGAGGGAGAGTACATTACCTCTCTACATGTAGTGCCAGAAGAAGTCTTAGGCAATTATGGAGGAGCCACAATTGGTGAAGTAGCTTCAAGAGGTTGTGGAGCAGCCACAACTGGAGAAGCAGAGAGGAGACCGAGTGGAGGTATCCACTCATGCAGAGACCTCCAGTAGGGGGAAATTTTGAGCCAAGTGGGCATATGGATCACATGCAGCCATACATCCAGGTGGGAGGTGGGGGATGTGAAGTGATAGTCGCAAGAAGGCTGAAATAGGGGTAAGATCCTTGAGGTATTGGAGTAGCAGGACTGGCTAAGTGTGTAGAGACAGCTGCAGATGGAGCAGCAGAGGAAGCTTTAGCATCAAAGGGTGTTTCTAGCCCAACAGGGAGGTCAGTTGGGAGATCAGTTACTTACTTCTCAGTAAATGACTTGCAGTGCAGCAGTGGGCAACATGATGCAACATGATGAGAGGAGTTGCAGTGCGGATGTAGTGCTGGGAGATAGGACCAGCTGCAACATGGATGCAGCGAGAGGAATCAATGTGATTTATGCAGTCAGAGATCAAAGTGATAGAGGCTAGAGTAATCAGATACTGAAGGGAATAGAGATGCATAGTTTTCAGTCGACAGAGGCAATAACAATAAGAGACTTTGATGACAGAGGCATCATTCTGATTTAGGTTGGATATTTTTTGTTTCTGGAGTTGTTGGAGCAACAACACTTGAGAAAAGTGTTGCATGTCGAACATTCCAAAGGTTTCGGATAGAGTTTGAGTTGAATGCCTTTCTTGTTGAGAGGGAGTGTTGAAAATAGCAACAGGAAATGATAAAAATAGCATTGCTATAAATAGCATTTCAAGATATACTCCAACTCTGTTGGAAAAAAAAACAGAAATGCTAAAAATAGCATTGCTATAAATAACATTTCAGGATATATTCCAATTTTGATTTGTCCTTGAATCAAAATTGAGAATTAAAATTCGAATTTAGTCTCACTAGTTGTTCGAAAAATAATTAATCAATTCATCTTGAGTAAATTAGTTGGAGAAAATCAAACATGAAGTCGATGTGAAGACATGCAACAATTATCGCTTTAATTGAGGAAGTTATCCCTTAATTAAGGAGATAAGGATGAGTTGTATTTGAGTTGTAATTAGTCAGCTTAGTTAACTGAGTCAAGTCCAATTAAATTGGTTCCAAGCAGTTGGAGGAACTAATTGTGAGTTCAGTCAGTTAATGCACGCATGCATGCATGCAACTAGTGTTCTCCAGATCACTGAATATTCTCTGATAAATAAATCATGCATGTCAGTTCAGAGAAAGACCCAGTTGAGATTAAAGGAATGGACAATGTACTATTAGTTGGAGGAATTTTCCTATAAAGGAAACTCATCCATGTAGAAGGAATTAACTCCTTCAGGATTACGCAGTTATTTCAAAGGTCGGAGCAGTGTGTGAGGGATAATTAGACATAGGTGGCAGCTTGAGGACCCAAGAGAAACTGTGCAAGGAAATAGGAGTCTTAGAGGACTGAAGGAAGGAATATGTGTTATCTATTCTGTCTATGAGCAATATTGAGGGATTGTATTGAGAGCTAGAAAGCTTGTGAGCTAAAGCTTTGTGTAATCATGAGAAATTTCCACTTGTATGATAACAAAAATAGAAGGGTTTTTAGCTGAGGCTTTCCCTAGATTATTCTTTTGTGTTCATATGTGATTGAATCTTCTTCTCTGTTATATGTGTTCTATTTGATCTTGCTCAAAACCAATTAAGCTTCCGCAAGTTTGTTTGTAGAAGTAGATCAAGTATTTTGCTTTAGTTACATTGCATTATTAGGTGATCTACAGTGAAATTTCTATAGTATGGTGTAAGCTTTGAGCCCATATTATACCTCCAAGATGGTTGAAAACTTTCTACCACTCGTTGCTCCTTGACTCTTCTTCTTGTGCATGGAATGTTGAACTCCCAACAACCATAGTCATCATTTTATGACTTCTCCTGTAAGCCTACTACCATGATGATTCTCTACATAAAGGCTGCGACTATCATGGGTATTCCATCTAGACCAACATAGTAGTCATCATTTTATATCTTTTTCAATAAGCATGTTGTTGTGATGATTCTCTACATAAAGCCTGCAGCTACCATAGGAGTCCTCCTGAGCCATTATGATTTGCATCCGCTACGACAAGCATTCAGGCTAGTCTAGTTGACATCAATGCCAACATCAATGCTATTACTAACACAACCACCACCTATTGTTCAAAAATTTCTAAATCAATACTAGATATAATATCATCTGCATAAACCACAACAACCAATGCCAAAATATCATATTTATATTTAATATACAAATTAATATTTGTAGTCCCTCTTTTGAAACCTTGTTGCGGAAGATATCTATCCAATCTGGCATACCAAGCTCTAGGGGCTTGTTTTATCCCATACAAAGCCTTTTTCAGTTTGCAAACATAATCTTTGTTTTATGAGAGCACAAACCCTTCTGGCTATTCTATATATACTTCCTCTTCTAGATATCCATTGAGAAAGGTCGATTTCACATCCATTTGATATATTTTCATATTCTAATGGTTGGAAAAGATAACAAACATTGTTATGTCTTCCAATCTTGTTACAGGTGAAAATATATCTTCAAAATCTATCCCTTCTATCTGTGTATACCCTTTGTAAACTACTCTTGCTTTTTTTCTTCTCACTTGTCATTCCTATTTATCTTGTTCTTAGAAACCCATTTGGTGCCCATAACATTTTTGTCTTTGGATCTAGGGAAATCTCCCAATGTTCATTATTCTCATTTTGATCCAATTCTTCATTGATTTCCTTTACCCAAAACTTGTATTCATTTTCATGACTAAGACTTTTTGGATGAATTTGTGGCAATAGGGAGATATGTGTGCAACTTGGTCTACCAAGGAATATTCTCTTTGATTTAACACTGAATCTATAATCACCAATAATTTGAATTTCATGGTATTGTTTGTCCACATACCTATAAGGATTTTTGTTCTTCTATGTTGCATCTTCTTCTTCATCTTCTTCTTCTTCTTTTGCTTCTTCTTAATATGAGAATATGGAGTTTGAATTTTTTTCTTCACCTAAGTTCTCTTTTAATTTATATGGCTCAGAACGTGGCAATATTTCATCCACTACAATATAAATGCAATATTGAACCCATTTTTTCCTCTTGTCGAAGCACTTGTAGCCTTTACTCTTGGCTGAGTACCCAAGTAATATATCCTCATCATCTCAAGAATCTAATTTTTTAAGACCCTTATCATCTGTCTTTATATAAAATTTGTTTCCAAATACCTTGAAGTGTTTTACTGATGCCAGTTTCCCTTTCCATAATTCATAAGAAGTCTCATTAGTATTAGGCCCCAACTGTCTTTCTTGCTAGGTAGATAGTTGCTTGTGTTTCTTCTCCCCTAAATGTATGTGGAACCTCCCCTTCATCCATCATTAATCTGTCCTTCTCCTAAAGAGTTATCTTCATTCTCTCTACTACTCCATTCTTTTATTAAGGTTTGGCCACTAATTATTACCTCCTTATTTCATGTTCTCCACAAACTCTTCAATCTCTCTTGAGATGAATTTTCTTCCTCTCTCTAATCATAAGAATTTAATATTTAGATATTTCTCTTTTTGAACCTGAGATTTAATTATCTTAAACCTTTTTGAAGCTTCAGATATTTCTTTTAACAACCTTATCCAATTATCCCTAGTAAAATCATCAATAAATAAAATAAGTTACCTTTCTCATCTTGGGTTATTTGTTCTTGTATGACCAGGAATATGAGTGCGAATGAGCTCCATAAGTTTAGAGTTGGGGAATTCCTTTGTCTTAAAATGAGACATTTTCTTCTTCCTAAACTGATAGGACTTTTAGATTGAGCTATAAGGCTTTCAAATTCTTGAAAATCGTCTAACTCCTTCCATTTTGTTTATCTTTACTAGGTTGTCAAAATTTATATGACTATGTATTCTAAGCCATAGCCAATTTTGATTTTTCTTATTGAGGTAGTTGCTTACTCTAGAATCATCAAACACATATACATTATTTTGAGTTCTTACTAACTTTCCCAAAAGCTTCCCATTCTCTACTATTATGATATCACAATATGTTGATCGAAAAGTCATATTGTAGCCATGATAAAAAAATTGATTTACACTGAGAAAATTGTGCTTGAGCCCTTCCACATAAAAAACATTTTGTGCCTTGGCCTTCTCATCAACATTAATGATGCCCTTCCCCTTAATTTTTATTGGAGCATTATTTTCAAAGGTAACATTATTCTCTTTATTGTTTTCCTTTAGAAACAAAAATATACTCTCTTCCCCAGTATGTGTTTAGAGTAGCCACTATACACACCATATATTTTCTTGATCAAGTGCAAATAGAGAAAGTCCATGTTCCTCATTTTTCTCAATCTTTGACATCCAACTCCTCTTGTTCGTAAAGAACGTTGGTTTCTTAGTGTACTGTGGTTTCAATGGTTACTCAAACATGTTTCTACAACCACTTTCCTTGTGCCAAAAATTATTACACTTGAAGCATTCGATTCATTCGTCAGGGGAAAGAAAGGACTCCTGTTTGTGGGGAAATCATTATGTGCTCTACAATTTTAATAAATTATATATCTAAGATTTTCATCTCTTTCAACTTTAACGATTATGAATGTTTAGTCAATGTTCTTAAATTTTAAGCATAAATTAGTGACCAGGGTAGATGGACTGATGAAGTACAAGTGCAATGTATATGTTATAGGTTATTTATGTCGTTAAGGGGTTTAAATTATGGTTAATGTCTAAATATAGAATTAGTATGGAGCTAATGTTATTGTCTACATTATCATATTATTCTTGAGATTTGTTAGTTGGTTACTCTAAAATTAATCTTAATTAAATCAAACTTGTGGGACGGATGAATAGTGATCCTAACTCTACTCTGTTAGACTAATTTTTATTATGTTTGGATTTTTATGCTACAGCCAAACTAGACTAACTATGAAAGCATAAAATGATATAAAGGAGATCTATTTTATTGAATTGGAAAATGAAAGATACTTGAATTCAGTTGCTAAGAAAATATTTTCACTCCTAAGTATTGCAACTTCACTCAATGCAAAAGTAAAAGCAAGAACTAGATTGATAAACTATAAAGTAACAAAACTGTGAAGTGAAATGACTAAATAAATATAGGTAGAAAGTAAATTAAATGATCAAGTTATGCTAGGTATAAAGAAAATGAAATTATTGATGTAGATGTCAATTTAATCGCGAACTCCATTGAATTGCATACTAAAACATAAAATAGAGCATCCATACTTTAATTCTAATAAACCAAAGAAAATCTATTTTCAATGAGTCAAAGATCTGATCTGCACGTAGGGGCCCTCCACGATATAGTCAACAAATTTAATTAGTGCAACATGAAATGTATGAACCAAGATTTGTAAATTGGAAAATAGTTTTAACAAGATGCCTTCAAAATTACATACAGTGACGTGCACCAAAACACAGAGCAGCCATTGTTGTTATAATTTTTTCTTAATGAAAAGCATGAGAAACTCAAGCCTAAGTATCTTCATTACAATCCATATCAAACCAAATCATATCTCTTAATAATCGATTTGCTATTTGGAAAAGAAAATCGATAATATTTTGTGAAACTCAAATTCTGTTCCGACATATTATCTTGCAGTTGACTGTCATGGTTGACTGTGTTGTGATGCGATTTTCTTGATGGATTGGTTCGAGTAAACAAGAATAAATCCATGAGGGGGTCATTCTTCATCTACCCATATACTCTTTTGTTGAGCTGGCTCACTCGAAACCTATCAACAACGGAAGTAGTTGCAGATCCATGGATTAGTTGTAGAATCAGGTCAATTCCGTAGCTGAATGCAAACTTTAATAAAACAATAAGAAATATGGAAAAAATATGAAAAAGAGGACATGTAAGTTCTTACCTTAACAAAACGTCATATTTATTGCATTTATTTAGATGATATGGATAGGAAAAAGGAGGAAAGATGAGAAAAAGGGTGTCAAGGTAAAGTAGTTCTTGGACTCTACATTGCCCCATTCTAGAGATTTTGTATGTCCTCGTACAACTCAACATTTTCATTCTTCTATACATTCTTGCTATCATATTTATTATTCACTTTCTTATTCTTTTAGGAAATGACTGCCATTCTTGGTTTCTTCATGAGGATCTTATAATTTAGGTTGATTATTTCTCTTTGCATTGCCCTGTTTTCTTTCTTCAACTTCTTGTTCTTTTTGTACCATAGACTTAAGTGAAGAGTAATGTTGTCACTTTTGGCAATTTCAATTCCATTCTGTGCCTTTAGTGTCTGATTTTCATTTTTGAGGTATATGTTTAATGTCTCCAACTCAAAGATTTCTTGCTTTAAAAACATTAGATGTTGAAGGTTCTTGTGGCTCATTAAACTGATTACTTCCTTCTCATGGACTTTGAATTGGCCCTTTAGTTTTTGCTTCCTTTCTCTCTAATGATTTTATGTAATCATAAATTTCTTGTTGAACAGGATCAACACTTATTGTGTACTGGACTTCTTGGAGGTGAACTGAAGGGGGGTGGTGATATTCTTAGTGATTCTCCTAGAGAGTCCTCAAGATCTTCAGTTTTCTGTTTTGACTCAAGATTGATATATTTTGCAACTCCTGAGATTGTTTTTTGTACCGTGTTCAATTTGGTACTTATTCTTAAACGTTTAGTTGGCAATCCCTGAGTTTTGTTCTCTTTAGCTTTTGGATTTTCTTTCCAAGGAAAGATATTGGATTGGGATAATTTTTTTTTTCTTGTTGGCTTTCTTTCTTCTAAGATTCCCTTTTTTCATTTTCTGAAAAATATCTACAATGGGTAGTTCATCCTCAGATAATTCCTATTGGGACTGGGGTTCCTGTTCTTTTACTGTTTCAATTTTTCTCTTCCTTCCTTTGAAGTTTTTACTACCACTTGATTGTTCAAGAATTTTCTCTTCAAAATGATTTCTTACTAGAAAGTTTTCCCAATTGTCACCTATACTCTGAAGGTGAAACTCAATCAATATTTTTATCAATCCATGATGGTATAGTGTATTTTCTATAAACTAAATTTTCTTTTGAGCATGCATTAACATTTTCTTAATGATATGCAAGAGGAAGTATGGGAGATTCATTTGACGTTCTTCAAGAAAAATCATCATTATCCTAATGTGGTAGAAAAACATGCATCCAAATCGACCTTCGCAAGTAATAAATTTATGAAGTACAAGGAGAAAATTTCTCCATTTACTCTTAAGGGATGAACTAGGAATACCTTTTCTAAAGATGGTAGCATCCATGTTTGGATTTTTCAAGATGACTTTCCATTCTTCCCCTTCGATTCCTCTATTTTTGAACCACATTTCTCCACATCTAGGAAATCTGGTAGCTTCTGCAATCAGGAACTCTGTTATGGCGAACTTAACATCACCTATTTCAACCTCTGTTCCATCAAAAGAGCATGCAAAATTCTTCATTACCTCCCTTTGGAAACAATCAAAATTTTATATGAATTTTAACCACTATACTTTCTGCAACAGTTCCCTGGTCTGACGGTATCCTTCCATGATCTTATTTCTTGTTGGTTCTGTTTGGACAATAATGCCCATGATGAAAGATGCTTTGTCTCAAGAGTTGTTTACCTGACAGGGAAGAATGGTGTTGTTAGGGTTTCATTCTATGATGGAGAGAGATGGAGAGGCTGTATGAATTTGGAGAAATGAGAGAACGAGTTAATTATAAAAAAGGATTGTGGAAATGAGTTAATTGTTTGGACGCATTCAATTCAATAATTCGGTGATTAAATCGATGGATTTGAAATTAGGATGAGACAGGAATTAAAAATGGTTGACTATAATGGATTTTACAAGCAGCTATCACCCATGGTTTGCAATGATTTCATTTTATTTCGGTAGTTCTATGTCCACGTAATTCATATATGAACTATATTAACCCTTATTGTAAAACTAAAGTATTACATACCTTCAACTAATTTGCTAACCTTTATTTGTCCTTTGATATCTTCTGCAGGTACTTTGCGCTTAAAAGGAGTCATTTATTCTTCAACTTGAGCCATCAAGTGTTCCTGTCAAATTGGCTACAGAAATCTTATTAAAGCTGCAGAAACTTGTCCGAGCTGCAGAAAGTCACTAATTCTGTAGCTGACAGATTTTTTTTTCTTTTGAAAGAAAGGAATACTTAGGAAAAAGGAATACATTTTTTTTTTTTTTAAGAAATGGTAAAGAGAAAATTTAAGGTGCCAACAAGAGTTGGTTTTCATGTTTATACATTATTATTTTTCCTTTTCTTTTTTCTTATATATATATATATATATATATAGAGAGAGAGAGAGAGAGAGAGAGAGAGAGAGAGAGAGAGAGAGAGAGAGAGAGAGAGAGAGAGTTCCTAAGGTGGAAAAGAAGAATTATTCTCAACCATCTTCAATTCTGAATTGTCTTAGAAAATTTTGACAAATTATTCTTTTGTCAATGGCTTCTAATAAAGTCTAAGTCGATGTGCATTCACTAAAAGAGGAATTTTCTCTTCATCAATAGTCCTGATTCTAACTGCACCATTGTCAAAGACATTTTCAACTTCATAAGGTCCAAGCCAGTGAGTTTGGAATTTTCCTTGGAAATTTTTGAACTTTGAGTCGAAGAGTAATGCCCAATCTCTTGGATGAAATTTCCTTTCTTTAATGTACTTATCATGCCATCTGGATCTCTGTTGCTGAACTAGGCTAGTCTTCTAGAGGGCTTCTTTTCTTATTTCATCAAGCTCATTGAGTTGTCTCATCCTTTGCTTTTGTGATTTTGATAAGTTAAGATCCAACTGGACTGTTGTTTTATAGGTATGGATCTAGAACTCTATTGGAAGTAAGACCTGCTTCCCATAAAAAATTTCATAGGGAGTATGTCATGTAGTACTTCTCCATGTAGTTCTATAAGCCCACAAAGCTTATAGAAGCTTTTCTACCTAGTCCTTCATATGTAAGTGTACAATGCTGGTAAAAATTACTTCAATCAACTTGTTTTTAGACTAAACTTGTCCATTAGCTTGTGGATGATATGGAGTGGATTTTCGATGCTTGATTTTGTACTGCTCCACAAGTTTCTGCACTAATCTGGATGTAAACTATGTCCCTTGATCTATTACAATTTCTCTTGGAACACCAAAACGAGTAAAAATATCATAAAAAATAAATGAAACTACAAAATTTCAGTAGAAAAAGGAAGTGCTTTAGCTTCTACCCATCTATTGACATAATCAGTACATACCAGGATATATCTTTTTTTCTTTGAAGGTGTTATGCTCTTAACCTACAAAATGATACCCAAATAGAGAATATGCGAAGAAAAGATACCCAGAACACAGAATAGAAATGATTTTATTATTCAGAGAGTAATGTTCACTTGCCTCTTCGAGGGGGAAACCTCCAATAGAGCAGAGCTCGATTACAAAATAAGACATGATGCTCCTCGCAGGGAGTCTCTATCCTTTATATATGACTCATACATGCAATACCACAGGCCAATACCATGGGTTTTATTAATACCATCTATCTAATACTACGGCCCCTTTGCAACTAACTGTGGTCCCGTCATTAATTGCGGATTAACCACTTACAATTATTAATATGGGATTTATTGACTCTTGACTATGACGTGATCCCATTACATAAATAAGGGGGTTAGGGTGGGACCCTAACATGCCCTCCCCCTTAAGACTAGCCTTGTCCTCAAGGTTGAAGTTGCGGAAACTGCTGAAGAATAGTGGCGGGTTCCCAAGTTGCATCTTCCGGAGAGGTGTCTTTCCATTTGACGAGGACTTCCTTAATCATGCGACCGCGCAGTTGCTTGTCTCGTGTGTCTAGGACCTGTTCGGGTTGAATCCAGATGGACCCTTCTTCGTCTAATTCAGGTAGACTGGTTTGAATTCTGCAATTGTTCCCAATCACTTTCTTGAGGCATGAGACATGGAAAACTGGATGGATTTTTGCAGTAGGTGGCAAGGCCAACTTGTAAGCCACTTCTCCAATGCGCTGAAGTACTTGATATGGTCCGTAGAATTTGGGAGATAGTTTCTGACACCCCTTGTCTTTGAGTGATGTTTGCTTATATGGTTGTAGCCGTAAAAAGACCTGATCCCCTTCTTGAAATTGGCGCTCTGAGCGATGCTGATCTACCTGTTGCTTCATGCGGTTTTGAGCTTCATGAAGATTCTCTCGAAGATGGGAAAGCATGGTTGCGCGGTGTTGTAGGAGTTGATCCACTGCTTGTAATTTTGAGCACCCCTTGAGATACGAAGTAGGTGAAGGCGGGAGTTGACCATATACTGCTTCATACGGAGTCATTTTGGTGGTGGCATGATAGTTGGTGTTATACCACCATTCAGCCAGAGGTAACCACTGTACCCAAAGGTGTTGCTTTTCTGAAGTGAAACACCTAAGGTAGGTTTCTAGACATTTGTTAACGGCTTCGGTTTGACCATCTGTTTGCGGATGATAGGAAGTACTGAGTTTTAGTTGAGTGCCTTGTATCCTGAAGAGTTCCTGCCAAAAATTACTGGTGAAGATCAGGTCGCGGTCGGAGACAATAGAAGTGGGCATGCCATGCAATTTGAAGATCTGATCCATGAAATATTGAGCGACCAAAGTTGGTGTAAATGGGTGTGGTAGGGCGTAGAAATGAGTATACTTTGACAGTCGGTCCACAACCACCATGATGACTGACTTGTTCCCTGACTTTGGAAGACCTGTAATGAAATCCATAGAAACCTCTGTCCAAATTGATGCCGGAATGGACAATGGTTGTAATGTGCCTGGTGTGTTGACGGTTTCCCCTTTGTGGCGTTGACAGACATCGCATTTTGCTACGAAAGTAAGGATTTCCTTTTTCATGCCTATCCAAGAAAATGATCTTCTGGTGCGAGCATACGTCTTCTAAAAGCCCGAATGTCCTGCAATGGGAGATGAGTTCTATTCTGCCAAAATGTGACTTTTGAGGGTGGATGTTGGTGATATTACGACTCTGTCCTTGTAGCGAAGAATATCATCCTGCCATGAGTAGCCCTTGGTGGAATTTGGATCTACCTACAATTGAGAAATGAGTTGGGAGAGCCCAGGGTGTGAAAACCATTCCCTGCGAGCCTCTTCAATCCATTCTGGAATGGGGAGGGAAATTGATAGCAGAGTACTTTCCTCCTAAAATTGGCGAGATAATGCATCTGCTACACTATTGTCTTTCCCTTTCTTGTAAATGATCTCATAATCATATCCCAGCATTTTGGTGAGCCATTTATTTTGTTGTGGGGAGGATAGGCGTTGCTCCAAAAAATATTTAAGACTGTGACGATCTGTGCGGATTTGAAAACGTCGCCCCAATAAGTAAGGTCGCCAGGTCTCGACTGCATGTAAGATGACCATCATTTCCTTCTCATAGGTAGATTGGCCTAGATTCCTCCCACTTAGTTGTTGGCTTGTGAAGGCCAAAGGTCCCCCTTCCTGCATTAAGACCGCCCCAATACCTGTACCTGAAGCATCACATTCAATGACAAAAGATTTGGTGAAGTCAGGTAGTGCTAAGACTGGAGTGGAACACATGGCATTTTTTAGAGCTGTAAAGGCCTGTTTTGATTCCTCATTCCAGAAGAATGAATTTTTCTTTAGGAGTTGGGTGAGGGGCTTCGCTATGCGACCATAGTTGCGGACAAATTTACGATAATAGCCCGTGAGACCCAAAAATCCTCTCAAGCTCTTCAAGGTCTTAGGTTGAGGCCATTCCTGCATTGCTTGGATCTTTTTGGGGTCCACCTTGACACCTTCACGCCCCACAATGTGGCCCAAATATTCTACTTCTGCCATGCCAAATGAACACTTGGACATCTTGACAAATAATTTATGCTTGCGGAGCATTTGCAAGAGTAGATCTTCCACGTACAGGACTAATGCTGGGACGAATGACACCTGCTTCCAAAAGTTCCTTGATTACTTTTTCTATTTCATTCTTTTGGGTGAACGGATATCTGTATGGGCGCACATTTGGGGGTTGGGCCCCTGGAACCAAGATGATGCTATGATCATGTTCCCCTCGCAAGGGTGGAAGCTCATGAGGCTTGTCAAAGACCGGAAGATGGTTATTTAGAATCTATTGCATCTCACGATGAATTCGCAGAGGCTTGGTTTTGACTGCTTGGTTGGCATTAAATTGAGCTACAACTCCATGATTGCCCTTTTTTAACAATTTTTCCATCCTATGCGAGCTGATGATAGAGGGGGCTCCCGCCTGGAGTCCACGGAGGGTATGTGTGTAGTTCTTCTACTTAAAACTCATATATAACTCCTGGAAATCCATTGTGATTGGCCCAAGAGTGCAGAGCCATTCAGCGCCGAGGACAATGTCGCAACCCCCCATGTGTATGGAAAACATGTGGGTTTTCAACTGATAATCCCTCATTTGAAGTTTGACATTTTCACAGCGGCCTTCACATTTCATTGTGCCTCCATCCACAATTTGAACTTGGAAGTTAGAAACTGCTCGTACAAAACAATGCACTGCTTCTGCGACTTTTTGATGGATGAAATTATGTGTACTTCCACTATAAATCAAGACTACTACTAGGCGATGTTTAATAAAACCTCGGATTTTGAGATTTTGAGGGGAAGAAATCCCTGCCAAATCATGCAACGAAATAACTAGTTCGTCAGAGACATTGTCCTTTTGGTTGTCTTCTTCTAGCAGCTCATGTTCCTCAAGTGGTGGATCTTCCTCTGTTGAGTTGTAGTCAGTGGCATCAATTTGAAAAAATTTGGGCTCCTTGCATTTATGGCCTGGGGAGTATTTTTCATCACAGTAGTAACATAGGCCTTGCTTTCTTCTTTCGTCCTGGGGAGCAGAGCTCAATTACAAAATAAGACACGATGCTCCTCGTAGGGAGTCTCTATCCTTTATATATGACTCATACATTCAATACCACGGGCCAATACCGTGGGTTTTATTAATACCATCTATCTAATACTACGACCCCTTTGCAACTAACTGTGGTCCCGTCATTAATTGCGGATTAACCACTTACAATTATTAATATGGGATTTATTGACTCTTGACTATGACGTGATCCCATTACATAAATAAGGGGGTTAGGGTAGGACCCTAACAGAAGGTGGATTGATTGGACAAACAAAATCTAGTGCCCATTTTTCAAATGGTTCAATGAGTACCTACGCATGTAATTGCATTTCATTTGAAAGAGTAAATTTGCCCATTCTCTAACAACTGTCACATCTTTTAACATATTCCTTGGTATCCTTGAAAATGGAAGGCCAATAATATCCTAAAAGTAGGACCTTATAAGCAGTTCTTTTGTTAGAAAAATGTCCTCCACATGGTTCATCATGGCATGATTTAAGTATTTTCAGTATTTTATCTTCTCGAACACATCTTCTGATGATGAGATATGGTCTTGTTTTGTATAATTCTTCATTTATCCATGAATAAGATGTGCTATTGTGAACTATCCTCCTCTTTTCTCTAGGAGACAAATGAAATGGTATCTTCCCTGTAGCTAAATAGTTAGCAATATCTGCATACCAAGGTGATTTAGTAGATACTACAAAAAGATATTTATCGAGAAATTTATCCTCCATAGGTTTATCATCATTATCATTCTGAACTCTAGATAAAAAGTCAACAATTGTATTTTGTTTTCCGGGTCTAACTAGAATGGTGATGTTGAATTCTTATAACAATGAAATCCGTCTCGTTATTCTCCCATTAGTGATTAGTTTATTCATGAGGTATCTAATGGCAGAATGGTTTGTGTGAATGAAAGTTTCATAGCCAGTTATATAATATCTGAATTTGTTAATGGCATGAACTACAACTAAGAACTCCTCGGTTACAATATAATTTAGCTCGGTTGGACTTAAATTTTTACTGGTGTAATAGATTGCATAAGGAGTAAGGTCTTTTTTCCCTAAGACAACTCCTAACGTTGTATCTGAAGCATAAGCTGATATATGGAAAGGAAATTTACAATTAGTTCCTCTTAAGATAGATGCTTTAGAAATTTTCTTTTTTAAAGTTTCAAAGGCAGCTTGGCAATCAGAATTCCAACTGAATTCATAGTCTTTGGTGAGTAGTTTAAAGAGTGGAGATGTAATTTTTGTGAAGTTTTCTATAAATATTCTATAATATTGAGTAAAACCAAGAAAACTCCCAACATCTCGTTGACAATTTGGAATTGATAGTTTAGAAATGACCTCAACTTTAGATGAGTCTACCTTAATTCCATCTCCTGAAATATGGTGACCTAAAACAATCCCTTCATTAAACATCATAAAAAATTTCTCATGACTTAACGAAAGATTTGTTTCTTTACATCTTATTAGAACTTTCTCTAAATTTTCAAGTGATTCATTAAAAGAATCTCCATAAACTGTGAAATCATCCATATACGCTTCCACACAATCATGAATAAGATCAGAGAAAATTCTGAGGACTGCTCTTTACAATATTGTCGGAGCATTGCATAATCCAAAGGGAAGTACTCGGTAAGCATAAGTTTCCCATGTATAGTTAAATGTGGTTTTATCTTTATCTTTAGGTGCTACCTGAATCTGATTATATCCACTAAAACTGTCCAAAAATGAAAAATACTTTTTCCCTGCCAATGTGTCCAAGACTTGATCTATGAAAGGAAGTGGAAAGTGGTCTTTTAATGTTGCTTTATTCAATTCCCTGTAATCAATACATACTCTCCATTTCCCATTTTTCTTTGGAACGATTACTAGGGGTGAAACCCACTGACTGTCTGATATTGGATAGATGAAATTTACGTTTAGCAATTTTTGTAATTCCTCCATAGCAATTTCTTTTAAATTTGGGTTCATTCTTTGTTGTGGTTGTCTAACTAGTCTTGCACTTTGTTAATGTAGATATGATGTATGCTATTTTTAGGGTCAATTCCTCTCATATCGGTGTATTCCCATGCATAAGTAGAAGAATTTATTTGTAAAATTTCTACCAGTTGATTCTTTTGGAATTCTTCTAGGTTTTTATTAATATTCAAAGTTTTACCTAGAAAAATTTATGTTGAAGAATTCCAAAATTTCTCCATAAAGAGCAATGATACTTGTCTAGATGAGATATATTCATTTCGAATACCGTCATAATGTGAGGAAGATTCATTATTTTCCATTAGATTTAAAATTTGGTCCTCCTCTCTTAATTGTTCAGTAGTGAAAACATGTTGTATATCATCTTCATCATCTATCAATTCCTCATTCTCTATTTCTATTGTTGTTTTTGCATGTGGGTATAATGTTAATTTCTTTGTAGAATTTCCATTTGAGATAAACATGTCACCTAACCTACAACCGATGAAAGCATTAGCTATAGCTAACCAAGGTCTTCCTAGGATTAATGGATGTCCTCCTAACTTATTCTTGGACATTAAAACCATGAAATCAAGAGGATATTCCCAAGAATGTAAGGATACACAAACATCTTCCAAAACACCATTAGGTTTAATAGCAGATCTATCTCCTAATTATAATAGTATTGATGTGTATTGAAGGTTAGGAATCCTAAGTGAATCCATAACTTGTTTACTCATTATGTTTATGGCTGCTCCTAGATCAACCAACGTGTTTGGTATTTCAATTCCATTGATGTGGATTTTCACAATGGGGCTCCCTGGATCTAAATATTTTTGGATTGTTTTTTTCCCCATCATGACATCTACAATTTTCTCGACCAATTGAATTCTTTTTATATCTTTTCTTTTTCTTCCTCATCTTTGAGTGCTTAATTCCTTAATTGTTTTTGCAAAGATCGATATTTCTTTTATGTCTTCGAATAAAGGAATTTTATACAAAGATTTCTTAATTCATCCATCATATTGTAATGAGACAATGTGATTAAGGAAAAGGTGGTATAACAGATACCGAGAGTTGTTCTATAATAGGCATATTTATTGGAACATTTTCTGTTTGATTATTCTCTTTCTAAGGGAGAGAGATTTCTCCCTCTTCAGATTGATTTTTATGTTTTTGAAGATTTTTCCTTGCTTCCTGAATAACAGTAGGGGGTTTTCTTTGCAATACTCTTCCAGATCTTAATTGAACATTATTTAGATCTAGTGGAGTTATTACATAGGTTTGAGGATTTTTCCCTTCCATATTGTAAATAGGTTGTTGTTGCGACATCTTATTATTTTGATTCGGAAGTAGTTGAGTGGGCAATTGATTTGATTTTTTTGCAAATGGTAGGGAGATTTGTGGATTTTAATTCTAAACTTGGACTTGAGGTAATTGATTGGCTTGAGGAATTTGATTAGATTGGGGTAGGAATTGTGGTGGAAAGTTGGGATAGGATGGTGATTATTTTTGATATTGAGCATAAGCACCATAAGAATTTTTCCATCCTTCATTCCAAGATTGTGATTATGGCTCAACCCAAGGCTGCCAAGATGGATTCTAATTATTTTTACATGGAATTTTGCATCTACGAATAAACACAACTTCCCTAAGTGGGTAGCTACACTTAAAACAATAGAATTAAAGATTTTAACCTTTTCCTATAGAAGATAAATAAGACAAGGGACCTACTTGTTATCTTTCGCTTCCCTTTGTATCCTTTGAATAGCTCCCATCGCTCCTTCTCGAACTGAATCCGCTCGATCTGTACCTGCAATGAAAAAAAATGGACGAAATCCATTCAAAGCGAGAGATTTATCTACTATAAGAAAATGGAATCGAAAGAATTTACACATATAATAATCATACATAAAGACAAGAATATGGGAAAAGGTGTAAGAAACTTTATTAAGTAGAAGGGAGAGTTACAACCAAAGAAGTCTGATCCCATGTCACTAATCTATCTTGAGTTCCATCCTTCATCACACCAAAAGCACAACACTCTGGTAGCATAGCAATACTTCCTTATGATATCAAATCTCAAACCAACAATATCTCCTTACAATTCTTCAAAGTCTAGCCCCTGATCACTATGATGAGTGCTCAATCTATAGGGAAATGGAGGTTGTTTTGTCATAAATTGGGAATTGAATGGCTTTCCAATTTGGGAGTTACTTTCCATGGAGGAAGGGATGAGAGGATAGGAGGTTATTTGATTCATTCGCTATCCAATTTCGAGCTCATAGGAGAGGATAAGAGGTGGGAATCTTCTAGAATGGTCTAGAATGTAGGCATATTCCCAGAACCCTATGAAAATTGTGCTCAATATCGCCCAACATAGGCTAAAGAGGGCCTAAGTCCACTGCAGTGCAGGTGATAGTGGGCCTGCCTGCTCTGCAGTGCACTGTCTCAAGGCATGGGTTGCACTGGTGTCCCAAGGAGGCATTTCAAGAAGGCTTCATGCCATGAAACTTTCATAGAAGGAGGCATTCAATGAGTTGACTTCTCTAGGGCATGTAACAACTGAATTAGGGTGATGAGCCCTAAAATAACTGATCTGAATGTTGGGAGTGATGTGCCTAAATAGACATGTAATAGTTTCCCCATAAAGCATGAAGTCGAAAATGATAATGTTGATTGATATGCTTTACAATGTGATGGAGAGGAACTGAAGCGGATGGTGACCTGCATCAATTACAATACATAACATCATCATATTTTGGATTTTCATGAATTTCTGAGGGAAGGTATACCCATACTCAGCATATAAACTTTCATTACATGTACATAGATAGTCGTCTACAAATATAGACACATGATGGGATGACCATAAGTGTAAAACCATCATACAGATGATTTAGGAATTTCCTGAAATCGTAACCTGATGGATGAAACTAGATCCGGGGTCTTCTATCTCATCTAATCGTTGGCTCAAGTACGAGTCTAGCCATGTGAATATGTGATTTGAAGCCAAACATTGGAAGACACCTTCTTATTACCAGACAA
Source organism: Pinus tabuliformis (assembly GCA_031772625.1). Taxonomy (NCBI): domain Eukaryota; kingdom Viridiplantae; phylum Streptophyta; class Pinopsida; order Pinales; family Pinaceae; genus Pinus; species Pinus tabuliformis. The sequence continues at coordinate 1,428,715,160 of CM062818.1, forward strand.
TGATGTAAGCTATTAATAGATGCGAGAGAGATCATTGATAATGATAATGATTCTAAAGGTACTATAGTACATTTTGCATCGTGTGAATGGATGTTTTTATGTCAAACACCATACAAATTCTTTCGGTCGAAGGCCAGTGATGTCAACCTATCGTTGAAAGCAAGAAACTTGCCATTGATGTATGCAAGCCCCAAGGTACTGAAAGGGTGTTTCTAAGTCAACTTCTTGGATAATGTGGTGATGTCGACAAGAAGCGACTCATCACAGGAGGGCCTTGATGCATCCCACATCAACGACACGAAATGAGTGTAATGATTTTGGAGACAAAATGTGACTGATGACACAAGGTTTAGGAAGGGCGGTCATGAAAATGAAGATTTATGAGTATTGCAAATGATGAGTTTTACTGAATGACTTCTCTTGAACATGTCGGTGACACTGAATGAATTGGCAGCATTGACCCAAAATTGAAGTGATGGATGGTGTGATAGACCATAGGTATGATAACCATCATGCAGATAACCAAACCGAAATTGTCACAGAGATGAAGTGAAAGTGTCATGTTCAAGAGCGACGTGCTACCATCAAGTGATTTATCCCTTTTCCCATTTTCCCAAGTCGTTGCTGACCAGTGCCTCTTTATTTGTTAACAAGCTTGACGAGGATAACATATGCTTGTAGTATAATTCCACCCTTCGGGTGAATCCATCACTATGTGATGTTTTAACGAGCCTAGTGAATGTGAAACTTGGTCTTGTCATGATGGACAAGTTTGTTGCTATTTGATGTTTTAACGATTTTAACGATAGTAAGAAGTCGGTCCTTTTCATGTTTAGAGAGCCTAAAAAGGGACAAAAAGGAAAATCCACAAGTTATTTTTCGTAAGTTTGTCTGTTAAGTCCGAAAAAGCATAAAATAATACAAGAGAGAACCTATTGACCATGTTTGATCAACGTATTCCTTTTTCATAAATAACCTATCTCAGTCCAGAAAATGGTTAAACTTATATTGAGTAGATGTCATTTCGAATCCATTAACGAGCTGAAAAGGACAAGCGCTTAGAAATATTTTCATGTTTTGAGAGTCTAAAAATAGCTTAAAGAGGACTCTACTTAGAGGAACGAGTGGTATCTAGGATAGCAACTGGTTCTGGTGATGTTGGAACATTTCAAAACATGTTGATTTATGTGAAGAGGCTAGCTAATAAGACCACTCATTTTAATTGTTCCTAAAAAAGGTAAAACAACCAAGTGAGAGCGTATGACCGACCAAGGAGATAGTGACGATGGAAAGAGAAAAACCAAGGCTCATCTGAAGGAAGAGGTTGATAGAATGGAAATCATGAGGGTTAAAATGGAGATGGGTTCATTTTTACACAAGATTGAACCGCAGGGAACTATGCTTGGATTTAGTTTCATGTTTACACAAGCTTGAAATGAAAAACTATGCTTGGATTCAGTTTCATTTTTACACAAGCTTGAAACGAAAAACTATGCTTAGATTCAGTTTCATGTTTACAGAAGCTTGAAATGAAAAAATATTCTTAGGATCGGTTTACATGCCCCTAGCATGATAACTCGATTCTAGGTGCATGCCCCCCAAGCTTCATTACATTCACCTAGGTAGACTACTCATGGCTATCAGGCGGATGGAATGAAGGTTCATTTACGAGATCAACTGAAAGACTCAACTTGGATTTTAGGATATCTAATCAAAGACTCGAATTGGATCTTTTCTCCAGGGGACCTTGTTTCATTTTTTAATGAGCTTGACACAAGACAAGGAACTCTACTCAAATCCCTTGTTTCATTTTTTAACGAGCTTGACACAAGACAAGGAACTCTGCCCATACCCTTTGTTTCATTTTTTAATGTGGTTGACACAAGACCATGAAATCTCCTCATATTCCTTGATCACGACCCATAAGAGGTCATGACTTCCAAGATGTTCTCATCAGATGGGAGAACAATGCTCTAGAAGGGATATGTAGCGAGGAATCCATCAGAGAGATTTGGTTCCAATGCCCCTAGTACATAGTGCACAACATCATAGAATTGATCATCATTTGATGTAGGCATGGAACAGGTTCCCACATAATTGACCCGTGGTGGGGAAGTTACCACTAGGAAAAAAGGACCATTTAGGGAAGATGGTTGTCTGGAAGCCACATTTGGAGCAGGAAATGAAAGCTGGTCAATGGTGACAATTCTACCTTCATGCAGGAAACACATCACTCGAATGAGTGTTGAAACAATAGCTCCCATGTCATAAACATAGTCATGCCCAAGAAGTAAATTGTAATCTAAAGGGCCTGGGACTACCATCACATTGAGATAAACAATTTTTCCTCCCAAAGTAATAGGCGACTGAGGAAGGATCCCTAATGGTTGAATGGTTCCTCTGTTAAAAGCCTACAGATTTTGGGTAATAGGCACTAGTGGTAGCGAACCAAGCACTTGCCAAGCAGTGGAGGAAATGATACTCACATATGAACCTTCATCTATAATAGTGCTAGATACAATCATATTATAAACATGTACACAGATATGGAAAGGCACATAATAAGGAAGATGACATCCTACCAATCAATTCCAATCAAAGGAAGTGACCAAACTACTTGGAGGGGGTACCATAAGAATAAGAGAATTACCCCCTTGAGTTACAAGAACGGGAGGATTTTCCTCTTGTCTTAATGGAATAGGACAATTTCCTCTAAGATCATTGGAATCCGAAGAAATGAAAAGAACCTGAGTGGTATCATACTCACTGTCTACGAGAAAGGTACAATTAACTGAAGGTGAAATCGGGTCAAATATTTCCTTGACCTGTGATTAGTCTGGTATAGACTCATGGGATTCACATTCAGAGAGAGTGAGTTTGAGTGACAGTTGATTTGGGTTAGTCACTTCATCAACTAGTGAAGGATTAAGGGAGAGTCTCCTGTAACCAAATGGAAGTCACTGCGGAGAAGCAAGACGGTTATCCAACACTTTTTGGGATTCATCCATATAGGGAAAAAGGTGAATGGGGTGATTCCCTTTGCATAACCTACAGGGAAACTTAAATTTACCCTTCTTTCCATGAAATTTACTACCACTAGTTGATGGTGTGTCACCAGCATGATCTCTAGAAGTTGATGACACAGGATGATGTGAATGAGAAGACCATTCTTCTAAGATCTGAGGAATACCAGAACAATTTCGAAGAATATGGTCTCCCATACAAAGTTTGCAAGGATATCAAAGTTTGTGAGGCTTATCATACGGTTTCTCATCAGAAGTTGCATTCGAAGCAATGGTTTCTTGGTTGGCCCCCTACTAAATTTGCTTCTTCTTCTTCTTCTTAACCACCTGGTTACTAGTGCCAATGCTTTCACCAGGCGAAGAGGAAGAAGGGGAGGAAGAAACAACCAATGAAGAAGGAACAGGATCAACTTTAGGATCAACTGGAGGTTGATTTTGTCCAGTTGTAGGAATATTTAGTTGTGGGGCCAAGGAGGTTGAGAAAAACCATACTGGAAATCTGATGGTAAGTCTTGGAAGGGACATTATAGCCATATAAGGAGCACCAATATTTCTGAAAGGAGGAAAAGTACTAGGATTCCCATCAAAAGGAATTCCTTGATCAGTAGACTTCGAAGTTGTTGCCATATGTTTCAACCTAAGATCAACTAAGGAGTGACGTGGAGGATGTTATCTGCGGTTAATTAATTTTATTTTAATCAAAATAACATAACAAAACAAAATAGGGATAATATATGCAAAAGGATTACCTAATAACTATGAACTGCAATTTACTACCTCAGTAAACTAAGGACTTAACATATGTGGAGGCAATCTCCCCGAATGTTGTTTTCAATGTATTACAGTATACTAAGCGGCCAACTCGGTCACCTGTGGATGGATATAAACCTAATGTAGTTGTCCCATATATACCCAAAAGTACGTGGAGGCCCAATTCGTGTTAGCGCTCTCTAATGCGAAACTGCACAGTGAGAGCATTCCTTTATACTTTCCATACTATAACACCACCCTATATACCCGAAGTTACGTGGAAGAGCTACAATATACTTACGTACATGGAATGAAATATCACACTCGAAATGTATCGCAGAAAATTAACGATATCTGTTATGTTTTACGATGTCGGAACACGTCTCTAGCCTAGAACCTCTAAATGTTATTCGTTAGGTGACAATGCTCCATTAGGTTAATTGAGATAACTTTTAAGTTGATCTTAATTAAGAGTTTGTCTTTTAGATTCACCGTGTGATGTCTTTGAAATTCCTAAAATGAAAATATAATGAGAAACATTATTTTCATTTGATTTTGAATAATGAAAACCTTACCTACAAGGGATAGATCAATCAGAATGTTTGATCAAAGAGAAAAGAGCGCATATAATGCAATTTCCCTATACTATTCCTACAAGAACGCACAAAACTCTAATTGATAACTTGACAATGAATTGATAATGATAAAGAAATAATTTAAGAAACACTAAACAATCAAGGCTAAAGTAGGGCTAGGAAGAGAAATACAAGTTGATTTCATAACCACAAGCATCATTGATCTTTCAGCAAATAACAAGAGAAGCAACTTTGGAAAAATCAAACCAAAGGTGGGTTTTTTAGCCTAAGAGGAATCAACGCAAGCCAAACAGGGAGATAGTGTGCTGCAATGCACTGTCTCTAAGGCAGGGGCTACTTTGCAGTGCACTATGTCAGAAAAAACATTGCACTGGTGCCAGAGAGTCAATTCAAGGGACATTCAAGCACAATTTTTGACTAAAAACACTTCAAGAAGACTGAAATAAGATCAATGAAGCTAAGAAAATTCTATTAGGGTGTAATATGATAAGGGTAAGCCACCAAGAAAGACAGGCGTTCCCCAGTGGAATCGCCAAATTGTTACATGGAATTTTGCATGTACTGATAAACACAACTTCCCTAAGTGGGTAGCTACACTTAAAACAACAGAATTAAAGAGTTTAACCTTTTCCTATAGAATATAAATAATACAAGGGACCTACTTGTTATCTTTCACTTCCCTTTGTCTCCTTTGAATAGCTCCCGTCACTCCTTCTTGAACTGAATCCGCTCGATCAGTACCTGCAATCATAAATAGAGGACAAAAACCAATCAAAGCAAGAGATCTATCTACTATAAGCAAATGGAATCGAAATCATTTACACATATAATCATCATACATAAAGACAAGAATATGGGAAAAGGTGTAAACATCTTTATTAAGTAGAAGGAAGAGTTACAACCAAAGAAGTCTGATCCCATGTCACTCATCCAGCTTGAGTTCCATCCTTCATCACACCAAAATCACAACACTTTGGCAGCATAACAATACTTTCTTATCATCTCAAACCTCAAACAAATAGTATCTGCTTACAATTTTTTAAATTCCAACCCCTAATCACTATGGTGAGTGCCTAATTTATAGCGAAATGGACGTGGTTTTGTCATAAAATGGGCATTGAATGGCTTTCCAATTTGGGAGTTAGTTTCCATGGAGGAAGGGATGAGAGGATAGGAGGTTATTTGATTCATTCCCTATTGAATTTCGAGCTAATAGGAGAGGATAAGAGGTGGGAATCTTATAGAATGGTCTAGAATGTAGGAATCTTCCCAGAACCCTATGCAAATTTTTCTCAATCTCGCACAACACAGGCTAAAGAGGGCCTAAGTGCACTGTAGTGTAGGCCATAGTGGGCCTGCCTGCTTTGCAGCACACTGTCTCAAGGCATGGGCTTCACTAGTGTCCCAAGGAGGCATTTCATGAAGGATTTAGGCCATGAAAATTTCATAGAAGGAGGCATTCAATGAGTTGACTTCTCCAGGGCATGTAACAACTGAATTAGGGTTTGATGAGCCCTAAAAGTACTGATCTGAATGTTAGGAGTGATGTGCCCAAATAGACCTGTAACACATAGGTTTGAGGATTTTTCCCTTCCATATTGTAAATAGGTTGTTGTTGCAACATCTTATTATTGAGATTCATAAGTGGTTGAGCAGGTAATTGATTTGATTTTTGTGCAAATGGTAGGGACAGCTGTGGATTTTGATTCTAAACTTGGACTTGAGGTAATCGATTGGCTTGAGGAATTTGATTAGATTGGGGTAGGAATTGTGGTGGAAAATTGGGATAGGATGGTGAATATTGTTGATATTGAGCATAATCCCCATAAGGATTTTGCCATCCTTGATTCCAATATTGTGATTGTGGCTGAGCCCAAGGCTACTAAGATGGATTCTAATTATTTTTTGAAGATTGAGAAAATTGTTGTGATCTAAATCCTTGTGGTTGATTTGATTGAGAGTTCTGCCATGGTATTTTGGTAATAATGTAAAGGGGGTTTACTTGTTTTGGTATCCCTTCGTCATTAAATATAGCCTTGAGACCTGGTAAAGAAGGGCACTCCTTAGTAGCATGGTTATCTGCACATATGGCACATGTTTCTATAGTTTTTGAGTCTAAAGGACATTCTCTTAGGGCATGATTCTTTCGACATCTTAGACTAAAAATGGATAATGCAACATTTTTAAATTTTTGCTTGTTCTGTATTTTAAGGGTGTCTACTTGTTCACTTAAACTCCCTAAAATATTTGTCTTGAAATTATCAAGAAAGCTTCCTAATTCTGCCCTACTGATTGTCCCATCTGCAAATTTATTGATTCTTGATAAGGGAGGGTCTCTAGGACTTTTTCAACTCATGCTTTACCCCTTGAGGTATGTACACATAAATCACATATACTTGCAAATGGTAATTGAGAAATATCTCCTTTTCCTATTAAGTTAAGAAGATCAATCCATTCATCTTTGATAGATTTAAGTAGAATGGATTTCAAAGTTTCCTCATCCAAATTATCCATTTTTTGTCTTTTAATATTATAGAGAAATCTCTCTACTAAGTCTTCAAGATTTTCATCTTCATTTCATGTCATTTTGAAGACTTCATCTTTAATGTTATGAGGCATACAATAATCCCTATATTTTTCTAAGAAAGCTTCCTTCATTTGTGCCCATGTCCTTATAGAATTCATTCCTAAAATCATGAACCATTTTCATGTTCAATCCTTTAAGGTAGTAGGGAACAATTTCAGTTTTTGAGCATCATGCAGATAACCATATGATCTACATAATACTTCAAATTCGAAGAGAAATGTCTCTCGGTATTCACTTCTTTTTCCATGGAGATTAGGAAGAATAGAAGGTGAAATATTTTTCATTGTGAGGGTTGTATATTCATCAAAAATAGTAAATCCATAAGGATCTTGATTTCCTCTACCTCTAGCCCCTCCTCTATTTCTATCTCCACCTCCTCCTCTACCTCTAGCCCCTCCTCTATTTCTATCTCCACCTCCTCCTCTACCTCTACCTCCTCCAATCCTATTTTCCTCACCATTGACATTGTGTACCTCACTTCCCCCTTCTTTAGCCATGAAAGATTCCTCAGAACTAATGTAAGGTTCTTTTAATTCTTTTGGTTCCTCTATCAATGGGTAGCCAAAATAAGTTTCTTGTTCCTCTTCTTCACTAAGAATTTCTAATTCTTCTCCTAGAATTTGTTCACTAGTCAAAGGTAGGAAAGCTACTCTTGTAGTTGGGGATGTAGGATTTTCTTTAATTACAAATTTAGTAGATGAAGTAGGTGAAGTTCTGGATTGGATTTCTGATCTTGAGACTTCAGGAAGTCTTTGTCGACCTACAAATGGAATTCAAGATTGAGTAGGTGGTGTGGAATTGCGAAGTTGTGGTGAAGTGATTGGATTTGTGGGAATTAAGCTTCTTCCTCATCCTACAAATCTACCTCTAGAGTCTCTATCCCTACGCATATCATGTTTTGAATTGATGATTTTTTTTTTAACTTCTATTGTACTTCCCCAGCAATGATGCCAAAATGTCTACTCAATTTAATGTTCTTAAATTATAAGCATAAATTCTCGACCAGACTAGGTAGACTGATGAAGTACAAGTGCACTGTATATGCTCTAAGCTATTTATGTCATTAAGGGGTTTAAGTTATGGTTAATGTCTAAATGTAGAATTAGTATGGAGATGATGTTACTGTCTATATTAGAGTATTATCGTTGATATTTATTAGCTGGTTATTCTAAAATTAATCTTAATTAAATCAAACTTGTGTGATGTATGAATGGTGATCCTAACTCTACTCTGTTAGATTGTTTTTTATTATGTTTGAATTTTATGCTACAGCCAAACTAGACTAACTATGAAAGAATAAAATGATATAAAGGAGGTCTACTTTATTGAATTGGAAAATGAAAGATACTTGAATTCAGTTGCTAAGAAAATACTGTCACTCCTAACTGTTGCAACTTCACTCAATGCAAAAGTAAAAACAAGAACAAGGTTGATAAGTTATAGAATAAACAAACTGTGAAATGAAATGATTGAATTATACTAGGTAGAAAGAAAATGAAATGATCAATTTATGCTATGTATAAATCAAATTAAATTACTTATGTAGATGTCAATTTAATCTCGAACTCCATTGGACTGCATCCTAAAACATAAAACAGAGCATCCATAATTTAATTTTAAGAAACCAAAGAAAATCTATTTGCAATGAGTCAAAGAACTAATCTGCACACAGGGGCCCTCCAAGAGACAATCAAAAACTTTAATCATCACAACATGAAATGTATGAACCAAGATTTATAAATTGGAAAATATTTTTAAAAGGATGCCTTCAAAATTACATACAACAATGTGCACCAAAACATAGAGTGACCATTTTTCTTATAACGTTTTCTTAATTAATAGTAGGAGAAACTGAAGTCGAAGTATCTCCGTTACAATCCTTATCAAACCAAATCATATTGCTTAATCATATATTTTCTATTTGGAAAAGCAAATTGATAATATTTCGTGAAACTCATACTCTGTTCCGGCATATTATTTTGCAGTTGACTATCATGATTGACCACATTGCAGTGCAATTTTCTTGATGGATTGGTTCGAGTAAACAGGAAGAAATCCATGAGGGGATCATTATTCATCTACCCATATACTCTTTGCTGAGCTGGCACACTCGAACCCTATCAACAATGGAAGTAGTTGCAAATCTGTGGATTAGTAGCAAAATCAGGTCAATTCCGTAGCTGAATGAAAACTTTAATAAAACAATAAGGTATATGGACAAAATATGAAAAATATGACATTTAAGTTCTTACCTTAACAAAGCCTCATATTTATTGCATTTATTTAGATTATAGGGGTAGGAAAAGGAAGAAAGATGAGCAAAAAGGGTGTCAAGGTAAAGCAATTCTTGGACTCTACAATGAAATCAATGGATGTATGATCAATGATATGACATTAATAGAAATTTCCATAAAAGAATTTTGGGTACTTGATATTTAAAAATTAAGGAGCTTGAGCTGGTTGCCTATACCTCTGTTTTCTTGATGACAGATTTACATCTCAGTGTGGAGGAATATTTGAGCAGTTAGCATTCTTGCTCCAATATTTACTGCTTCTCTCACTTGATTTTGGTTTATTTTCGCTGAATCTTCCTTGTAATAATTTTGCAAATATTTGGGAGCCTTTGAATCCTGTGGACCTTAAACTTGTATTTACTTTATATATTTTTGTGATTCAGAGTATTCCATACCTGCATAACTTGTTGGAGACCTTTAACTGATCAAAATGTGCTTTAATTTATCTATTCCTTAGTCATTTTTCTATTTAAATCCTTCTCAAATTTGGATTTCTCAAGGTGTATTCTCATTGAAACAATTTCTACTTCTATATCATGACAATTATTTTCCCATTCGAGCATAAAATCATTTAAAACCTATTACTTTCCTTTTTCTTCCTCTAACTTGGATTTTGGGGATATAATTTCTCCTTTACATGTTTATGGAATCATCTCCTCGTATTTCTTGATTAGCTCTTGTTTTGGGAATCTATTCTCAACCTCTAGTTTTCATAGGTCTTGTTTTTATTCTAATTCAATATCTATGATGTATTTTATTTTAATGGCATCTTAAGGTTTTTCTCTTTGATAAACAAACTCTCCATATTAGAGTTGTGAATATCTTCTTTATCTTGCAAGAATTTCTTTTTGAGTTTCTTGTTCTTCTTTCTGGCCTTCTTTAACTCATCAAGAGAATTGGTGAGATCCCCTTCAAGATCCACTACTCTTATTCTTCCTCCTCAAGGTCTGAGTCATTCTTTATTTTGGAATCAGATTCAAATGCCATGAGTAAGCACTCATTACACTCACCTTCACAAAAATCCTCACAGTTTTGTTTTGAAGCATAATTGTCTTATTTGGAGTAGAGCCCCTTCTTCTTGAAGGATTTATTGTTATAATATCTTTGAGATTTTTCTTTATCCTTCTAAAACTTATCCTTTATGTATTTTATTTATAAGGGAATATGGAATAAAAATTCCCAAATATTCCAAGATAAAAGCATTTTAAGGGTAGCTTTCCCTTCTACTTACTAGAACCACGTTTTAATTTTATAGAAAAATGAGCCAAGTCTTTATCAAATTCATATCTGGAACATTGCTTTTGACATATGTGCTCCTTAGTCTTCTTAGAGACTTTAAATGTTGCCTCCTTTGGTTCAGACTTCTTTCATCTTAATTTCATCTCGTAGGATGTGAGGTTCCATGTAGTTGGTTTGTTGTGAGATTTTTCAAGTCTTCAATCTCTTCAATGGATGAAATTTTGGCATTGAATCTCATAGGTAGAGACCTCAAAACCTTCTAAACAACTACTTCATGTTTCATATCCTCATCAATTCCTCTAATCATGTTTTTTACCTCGTCAAATCTAAGGAAATCTTATGTTGTGCTTTCTTCTTAATTCACCCTTAAGCTCTCAAATATCATTATGAAGTTTTGGAGGTTGGCTTGCTTGACTTTCCCATCTCCTTCATGAATCTCATTAATTTTGTCCCTCGATTCCTTGGCTAAATTATAGTGCATTACCTTTTCTAGTTCAAATTGACTATGACTAAAAAGAATGGAATTCTTGGCTTTTGCATTGTTTCCATAAATATTTTTTCCATCTTCATCTATAAGAGGGGTTGTTGGGACAACATAATCACCTAATACAAAGGTCCAAACATTTAACCATAGGGACATGAGATAGGACTCCATCCTAGCTTTCCAAGAAGCATAGTTTTTCCCATAAAAGATGGGTGTCGTACATGAGTAAGCATCCTGATTCTCCTTTCTAGACATGATTCATTATAGATCTACCTTCCAGTGGTTAAATTATTCCCGAACGAAATAACATCATATACCAATTATTCAAATAAGGAATTATTGGGGGGGAGGGTGAATTAGTAATCAACACCAGTTTTTACTTTACAATCCCAATTCTTGTTTTCTCTTTTAACTTGGAAATCACTCATGTGATAACTCACACATAAATACATAAGTAGAAAAGTAAATCATTCAAATGAATGCATATAATAAACATGAGCGGTATACACATATAAACATATATATTTAACGTAGAAACACAAAATGGAAAAAACTCCAATTTGAATGTTATTAGGATGTAATATGAGTTCCTACTCAATAACATCGATTTGTTTGTGAGAACCTGCTCACAGGAGACTCCAACCCCCTTTAAATTAACAAGACACAACTTTTCAAGAACCTCAACCGCTTATAAATGTAGGCCACAAAATCCTTTATCCAACTTTCCTATTTCTTATACAATTTTCAAACTAATAAATAGTGGCCTACCTCTATTACATAAAATCACAAAGAACCTATGATTTTTTCTCTTACAATTCCTTCATCTCTTCTCTATATCCATACACTCCACTACCCTCTTCCCTACACCTTTAACTTTGTTTTAGACCCTACTATTCACTTCACCTCCTCGACATAAGCACCCCTTGATTAACATTCTACTCATAATTGCACACAACTCCACATTCTTTTCTCATCCCACATGCAGTCAACACGTTCTTCTCTCAACCTACTCTCTTGCATAGTCACACACCATCACTCAGACCTCACAACATCACACCCTCAACGCTATTGTCAAACTCTCTAACTCAGTATTTCAGAGTTAATGTTCCTCTGCTACACATAGAATGATGTTGTCTTGTATCTCATCATTCAGCCCATGCGTACTTCAGTATGGCTCACTACACTTTAATAAACAACATGAGTAAGTGTATTCTTACCAAATCACATTGCATTGTAAGACTCTCCAGATTTTTCACCACACAATCAATGATTTTAATTACATCCAAATTTGTTAGCATTCTATCAGAAATTTTAATTACATCTAGATATGTTAGCATGCTATTAGATATTTTAGTTACACAACATGGCTCTCATTTCTTATGAAATGATTTGTTGTATAAATACTATGACCAAGGATGGCTCTATTTAATATAGACAATGATCCATTAATATTTTGAGCTCCATGGTCCTCATTTCCTTGCTTCTCATTTCACTGTAGTTGTCATTAATTCTAGAAAAAAGTTTTAATAGAGTTCCCAATTTTGGTGAACCTATAAGTATGGCATAACATCCAAATTTGGCACATAGTGATAAACTAGATGTTGAACTATTTATGCTTATAAACATGCTTCCAAAATGCTTTTCTGTCGACCTATTCATTTCATATGACCACAAAGATTAAGACCTTTATCTATGTTCACATTATTAAGTGATTTAATACTACATTCTCGTGATCTTTTGTTATAAGACCATAGGCCCTTGGTCACTTATCACACAAAAAGAATCACAAAATCAAGTCCTGGAGAATCCTTCATTATCTATTAGAACCATCAACTAGAAGGAATATTTCCATATCACTCGCTCTATTTCCCATGATTTTTGAATGCACCGCACCTCTAAAACTTCAAGGAAAATCCTCCCTTGTTACATCTCCCTATGGGACCTCCTGACTATCAAACTACACCAACAGAATAGATCCTAGGATTATGTGACCTTACCACTTCATATTGCTAGGCCCTTTCTTGTTTGCACCACTATTTCCTGGAACTTTCTCCTTGCAACATTTTTCCTATGCACCTATGAGAACTTTAATGGTCATTTTTTTGAGGTTACTTATCCCTAGCAACCTATATGCCACCTTTGCTGGGATGCCACATGTCACATGTTGAGTGGTGCCATGTTTCACTAATTTTCGATGAACTTGGCCACCCAAAAATGAAAAATATGCATGTTATGTGTCATTATCCTAGACTTCCATGTGTCCATGACTTATGTCATGCCGACATCAACCTGGTTCTATGACATGATTATGTTATCATATCATCATGTCTTCCAATTGTTCTCCATATCATTTCTATGCTATGGTACTATGCCACGTGTCCTTCTACCATTGGTCCACCTTCATGCCTATTACAACTCATCACAGACCTATCTCCCAAGACATTGGTCCTATGGTCCTTTGGAAACTCCAGGGAAAGGAGTACTGAGATGACATGTCCTAGCAAAACCCTTGTGTTATACTCTATCGGTATACTTCACACCAAGTACACTTTTGAACCAACTCACCTTGGACCCCATCCATCTAGAACTTTGGCCCTACACTACCATTTGAAAACACCTAGGGAAGGACTTCTGGGGTGATGTGTCTCAAGTGGGACCTGTTCTAACTCTCTTGAGATTTCAATTGGTATAGCTCTTTTATGACATGTTCCACATCATCCTCCTCCATATCCATCACAATTTTGCATTTATTATCGATGGTTTTACGTGTGCCCCCATTATGTGGTTTTGTGGTATAAGGGGGAGGGCCGCTTTTAACTGGGACCATCAATCATGCGATCGACAATTTCGATTTTTGCATCTTCATAATACTTACTTCTATTATTCATGTGACAAAGGAGGCTTGTTCATGTACATAGGGAGGCTTGTTCATGTACATAGGGAGCATTTGAAAGTTATGGAAAAAGAAAAAAGAAAGAAAGGAGAAAGGGAAAACAAAAAAAGGAAGATGAGAAGGAAATAATATTTGTTTTTCAAATTTTTCCTAAGTTGATATGAGTGCAGGCACTTAAATAATGGAATGTGAGCCATTTCCCTGCACTTTATATTAAATGGTTAAATAGAGGGCAGCTCTCGAGCAGATAATTATATGTTTTCGAGTGGCCACATTTCAACTAGGCTCCAATGGGGTAACAAGTGCGACTATTAAGGTAGTGCCATCACCTTGAAGAGTCAAAGGTAAAAAAGGAAGCATGCCAGATCTATGGACATGATTTATTTTGGGTGGTCAAGCCAAGTTCCCAAACCCATCTAGGCACCCCGCTAAAGGGTAGTAACTAGACATGTCACCCATCATACTAATGTGGCGGTTACGTCAAGAAGCTAATACCACTCATCGAGTGAGCAAAGTAGTCAAGTGCAAAGTTTCAAAAGTAGGTCATTCCTCCTCAGCTTCTTGATCCACATCTTCGGGGTAGGCCCCCAAGATCTAAAAAAAATGAAATTCCATAAGAAAAGAGGAGAAAACAATAAAAACAAACCACAAAGAAACTTTTTATTAAAATAGAAAATAATTGTAAACACTACATTGTGGTGGACAATCTATCATTTCACAAAATGTGACTTGTTACTTAAGCCTTTGTTGGTTACAATACCACAAGTAAACTCCGTGGGTGGGTAAATGCCATGGGTGAATGAATACCATGGGTGGATGTCACTTACAATACCATGGGAAAATACCATGGGTGAATGAATACCATGGGTAGATGCCACTTACAATACCATGGGTAAATTCCATGCATGAATAAATACCATGGGTGGATGTCATTTTCCATTCGAATCATTCCTCCCTCCTTAAGAAGAAATGGTACCCATTGTGTTAAGTTCCCCCCTGAGAAGAATTTGTTGAATATGAGGAGGCACTAAAGAGAAGGGTTTTGTGTGGTTAACCAATCACTGTGATGAACGAAAATATGAGGATAGAAATACCCTATAATTCTTCTGACCAACTGTGATACTGATAGTGTGCGGCTTAGAAAATGGGCTTCGATGAAGTGTGGGTTTGTGGATGACCCATAACCATGACAAACGAAGATCCGAGGATAGATATACCCTGTAATGCTTGTGACCAACTGTTATCCTAACAGTGTGTGGCCTAGTAAATATACTTCAATGAAAAGGATTTTGTGTGGTTGACCCATAACCGCGATGTTGATTGTTTATGAAGTAGTAGGTGCCTACATACATAGCCTGGGGTGGGAGGGCATGTCTCTAAAGAACCAAAGATGGATGCTGCTACGCTAAAACTGGTGAATGTGAAGCAGGTTCCTACTAAAGTGGGGTGGGAGAGCACATCTCCAAAAGGAATGCACTATGAATGTTTCTCTAGATATAAAAACTAATTTAAAACAAAGATTTTCCACCCGTCAACCCCTCTTTTTTTCTGATCCGCACCCCTCCACAAATCGAATGTTCGAATTCAAATTTGTCCATTTATGCTATTTCTCTAGTCTGCAAATGTCCTTCGCTTAGTCCTCGACCAATCATTAGAGAAATTTTGATGTCTAAAATTGGCCTCCTAAGGAATATTATAAAATAATAGTGGAAATAATAAAATAAGATTACATTTAAACATCATAAAATTTTAGAGGGAAAAAAGAAAAAACTACTTTTTTCAACTCGCATTTTCAACGTATACTCCTATCGTTCTACTCAAATTTTGAGGTGGAGAACTTGTTGGATGAAAAAATTTAATTCCTCAATTAAGGAGTACCCATGTTCCATAATTTTGATGGACCCTGCTACACGAAAAATGATAAATACATGAAAAACATGATTGCAATCACATTTTTCATGTATTTCTCATTTTTCTTGCAGCACAGTCCATCAAACGCTTGTAACAAGGGTACTCCTTCGATGAGGAAATAAGTTATGCATCCAACGAGTTCTCCCGCTCAAAAGTTGAGTAAAATCGTAGGGAGATATTTTGGAAATATGTGTTAAAAAAGTAGTTTTTCTTTTAATCTTTTTACATTTTTACTCCAAAAATGGTGAATCATACCACAGAGTTGAAATCATCATCTTGAATCTTATAAATTTGATTTTGGTTGTACATTTTTTTATTTTGAGGACCATTTTAGACTTCAAAATTTCTCTAATGGCAGGACCCTCCTTGCACCCACAACGTCTAGTAACCTCTAATCACTAGGTAACTCGTAGTCCCCATGTCCTTGCAGTCTCATTGTCATGCTTAAAATGAATAAAATTACACCTAATCCCCCCAAACCCCAAGATTCAAAACCCTTAGGCCACATAAAACCCCTTATAGATATCGAGGTAGAGATTCATGATCCCTTTTGTCCTCCACACTTGGCCAACATCCGTTTTGAATTATACGTTAACTAACTGAGAAGACAACCCATTATGAGTTGTCAATTTTTGGTTGTGTTGCCTCATTGCCCCAACTGTCTACCCATTTCATGAATTTGTGTCTTGGATCATGGCTACATATATCAAAGAAAAGAATTGTTGCATTTCTTTGACTACAAATAAACTTCTAGAATCACCCCAGAATTGAGTCAAACTGCATTCATTTACCCTAAATCCCCTAGTCTAGAGAAATTCATAGATACCACCCTCTTTTTCAATTATAATGAACTTTATCTGAAGAAACACAAGCCATGTCCCAACAAATTCTAGTTCCCAATGCTTAATTTCCCCCAAATTCATAAACATTCGGTATTTATTTGTTTTCAGAAACTATGCAGCCCATCTTGGCCATAATTCTTTTGTTTCTAGGTGAAGATGAAACAACAAATGTCATTAAAGAAACTCTCGGTTTCTTTCATTCAATGATGAATCCTGACATTGTTCTAGACATTCCCTTATTTCTTATTGAAGCTATCAAATTTCAATTCAACCATTTTCACCTTGCATCTTACTCTAGAGATTACGCCATATTGGTCTTCCTATTCGTGTATGCTCATGTAGAGGAATTTGACTACTTAGGCCTAAGTATTATAGAATCTAATAAGAAAATTAAATCTATAATGAATGGAATAATTCTTTGAAGAAGAAGTTTAACAATGAAGGGTTTTCCAAAATTATTTCTACCTTTATGGATATTTCTTATAATATCATCAATCTTTTCTTCCACCCTAGATTCCTGCTTCACCTGAGAGAGAACCTTCAGCTTAGTAAGGATACCAGGGTATGTGGCTAGTACCTGTTTGAGGATTATACTGAAATCAGGGTGTATGTATATGAGCTGCCTCCATATCAACTACTTGTATTTATGCCTATGAGGATCTTTGCCTTAGAATGTATCAGATAAAGTTTAAATGTTCATCAAATTCACTTTGTTCCCACTAAAAAAGGTTATATGTTTAATCATGGAAAAATTGTGGGCCCTTTCATTGTAAACACTAGATAAGATTTCAAACAAGTAGAAGATATGTTAAAGGAGTTGAATTTTGAGATAGGGGAGGTTTGGCACTATGATCCCCATGATATTATATCTAATAGGAGGAAACAAATCAATGCTTATGCATATTAACATGAATCTAGAACTGAGTTAGAATAGAAAGCTAATTTAGACTCTTCAACTATTAGCAAAGAAATGGAGGTTGAAAAACCAGTCACAAAAGAAAAAACCTAGAAAAGGAATGTTGTTGAGGCTAGAGATATGGTTATGGAGGATGCACCATCAACTGAAAAGGCCACACTGTACCAACAAAATGATGAATAAATTGATGGGAAATTGACATAGGGAAATCTGGACCAGCCATGTTTCCCAGTGCTCTTAGAATACCCTTCACAGACTACCACCTCTAATTCGACTGAGGTAGTAACCCTTCACTCATTAGGTATTACATCAATAAAACACCATAAATGGGAGGAAGTGAACATGAGAGAGGAGAGGAACAATAAGATTATGGATAAAATTTTATCACAACTAGCATCTCATTCAGTCACATACTAAAACAAGATTTTGAATGTCATTGACCTCGAAAGAAACCAAAAAAATAAATCATTATAACATCCTTCAATACAATCCATTCTATATGGACCACAATTCAAGATAGTCAAATTGTCATTGGACATGTCTAGTGTTCCATTGTCAGATAAGATGATAGGCAAGCAGGGGAGATGAGCTATAGTGAATTGAGTAGAGGAGCCTTGACTATTAGCAATACTGATAAATTGTTGGAGAAAGATTCTACCAAGATAAAATAGGAGAAGGCTAATTTAAGAGCCCTTCACTTGAAACATGAGATCTTAAAAGAGTTCATTGTCAAACTTATCATAGACCCAAATGACAATTTTTTTGTAGATGTCATTATCCAAGGCTCACAATCTTAAATTCAATCATTGAGGTAGAAGTTTAACATGCCTGCAACAGAACATGTAAAAATAAAGGAGTCGGGTTAGGTAGAGAATGAAAGGGAAATGATAGCCAAAGAGATGATAGATAAAAAGATGAGGTCGTGGCCCTCAAAGATAATATTGCAGAGCTTCAACAGAAAATTAATTCTCATATTTGTGTTTTAATTATACCAGGCAACCCATAAAACCCCATTGAACAGTTGACCAAAGATCTTAATGATTTGCAGCTATCAGAGAACGAACTCGAGAAAATACAAATTGCATATACAACACCAGTTACCTACTCTAAAACAAGGAGAAATAGCTCAAGATAACCAAGGGAAGCGTGGATCAGGCCAACAGTAAATCTCAGGCTACAAATGATGAAATCAAAGAGCTGAAGAATAAATTGAAAGGTAACAAATATCTCATTCAAGTTAGAAAAATAATATGGGGTTACATTATTTTTGAGGTGAATAACATATGGGAGCATATGAATTTAGTTTCAAAAAGATGAGTTGCAATCAAGAACACTAAAATTTTGATCTTGTTACGCAAGAATGAGGATGCTAAAACTGTTAGGACTACAGAAAAATTCATGAGGTACCTCAATGATAAATCATCCAATGATCTGAGAGCCATGGATATCATATATAGGAAAGGGGTAATTATAGAGATTACCAAAATTATCTAGAGAGAAGCAATGAGGATAGAGCTGAGGAAGTTTGAATGATTTGGAAAAGTTGGTAGTTACATTTAATTCCAATTTCGATCAAAGAACTAGAACAGGGTTTCCTAGTTGTTGGGACTTTCAAGGGAACCTTCTTCCATGGGAATAATATGACCAAGTATTGGTTGAGGCTAAAAGGAAAGAGGATTCTACAAATGAAAATATTGCCGCTCTCAAGATAAGAACTATATTCAATTATTTGCAAGGGGATGTTCAACTATTCTAGCTGGTGAAAGTCTTGTTAGTTTCCAAGCCTAATTATACTAGGAGTACAAATTTAAGGGTGGCCTACAACACTCTCATTCACACTCTTACACCTGATCCAATATTATGGCATAAATTAATGTGACTAGTTTGTCAATCCACCACAATTCTGGATAGTGGAGCTTGGGTCCACTTTAAGAGATCGAGGGAGTCAAAAGTGAAGATATTTTGATTTTAGAAATCATGACATCCATGTCATTTTGCAATTTTATAATTTTTTTTTTCAAGAAAAGAATAAGGTTTGTTATCTAATCATCAAGACATCTAGACTATATGTACGCTCACACAACTGAAGACTTTAGACATTTTTTGAATTTCAATATATTTTTGTAATTGTTCTTGCTTTGATTCTCCCTATAAAAATGGAAGACAGACTTATTAGTAAGGATCTGAATTATGACACATAGGTTGTAATTGTTCTACAAGTTTTTTGCAAAATTTAGACTTACGAGATGTATACCATTCTTGAATATTAATGAAGAAGTTTTCGAGTGATTCCAAGCATTCAGAGGTGTAGTATGTGTTTCCATCTTTGTTTATCGCTTCATATGTGTTTTTCTTCTTTAGAAATTGTGTAATTGTAGTTGTTGATTTAATTTTAAGTTGTAGATTTACCTATGTTATGTGATGGAAAATGTTACATGTGATATGTTGAATTGGAAGCCTTAAATGAACTCCATGATTTCTTCATTTCATTTCCTCATTCTAATTCATGATTCTATTTAAATGTAGTGTATAAGATTTTGAGTTCAGCCCTTTGTATTTGTTTTCTTTCCTTGAATTTTCTCTTTCACCTATGCTACAATAGTCAATGAAACTGCGCTCTTTGTGTGTATGCCACCCAAGTTGAACATTAACTCTTTGGAATGACATATTGTCTATGTATAAATTGGACCTTCCCAGGAGTAGGGTAATTGGACTAGAATTCATTAATTTATATCTAATCCTTTAGCAAAATCAATTTATCCTTAAGACACATTAATATGTCCTAGGTAGTGACCTCACCTCAACTTGGGGGTTGTCTCTAGGAACCACAACATCTTCTGGTGTCGTTGTTAGGGAACAAATTAGAAAATATTTGCCTTGGTTTGATTTTTGTGCATTCCTTTGTCTGGTGAGAAAAGGAAGTGTGGGTTGAGATCTATCACCTAGGATAGTTTTCAAACTATAATCCTATCTTTTAAGAGACCTCACATTGATTCAAATACATCTTAGCAGAAAAATCCTCATGTCCCTGACCTAGAAGGAATCATCTTGAAGAGAATCTGGAAAGAAAGAACCCCTTAAACTCTAGATTGATTTTTTTTCCCCATAAGCTTCAACTTATAGTTCTAAAAAAGTTGAGATAAATTCTCCTTAAACGTCATCCAGGTTTCTGGAGTTTTTAGAAGAATGATTTCCCCCACTTGGTTTTTACTTTTCAGAACCTAAGTCTGAAGAAGTCTCTGTCAATTTTGATTCTTTCACATTTCATACCTTCCCTGAATTTGAAGAAATTAAAGATATTCTCATTCCTAGTACATATCAAGCTTCCATATCTATTTCACTCCCAATTTTAGCAATTGCTGTCCCCCACCCAGTTCCTGTAGTGAATATTTTTCAACATCCTTTACAAAATATGGTTGTCCATAACATTTTCCTCCATAGATATCCCCCTTTGAACTTGTAGCAACCTATGAATGGAATGCCTCAAGAATACCTTAAACTTATACCTAGATTCATTGGAGAAGATGATATCATAGCCTAGAAACATATTGAAATATTTTCTACGATTGTAGAAAACTTGGACATTGAGCATCTAAATGTGGTATTGAGGTTATTTTTCCAGTCTTTATATGGGGAGGCAAGAAAATGATTCAATAATCTACCTAACAACTCAATCAAGATTTGGGGGGAATTATAAAACATATTCATCCAAAAATGGGGTGATAAGAAAGATTATGGATACTTGTTTACTAAATCTAATGGAATAAAGAAAATGAAAAATGAGGATATCACCAAGTTTATAAAAATATTTAACAAATTGTATAACAATTTTCCTACCAAGATTAAACCTACATTGGAAACAACTAAGGTTGTATTCATTATAGCTTTCGAATCAGATTTTGGGTTTACTCTAAGAGAAAAGAAATCCCCCACACTAGACTAGATTTAGATTGATCCTTTAGAGGTGGAGGTGAATTTTGCATCAGCAGGGAACTTGAAGGGAAAAGTAAAACATAGTGATAGGAGGAAGAGGAAGGAGAAAGCCAATTTCTCTGGTCAAGCGAAGGAGATTCAAGAGTATAAGTTGGATGAGATGAATAAGCTGATCAGAAAACTTTCAAACAAGGTAGTGAAGTTATAATTGGATAACCAAAACCCTCTCAAAAAAATGCAACAAGGTCCTAATAGAAACTTTAATCCCCAATATAGGATACCTCCATTGCAACATCTGTAAAGAGAAAGAAGAGACTAGAAATACCAAGTATAACCTCCCTTATATATAGAAGATGACCCTAAAGAAGGCATTGAAGATGCACTTAAAATTTAGGAAAATCAATACTCAACTCTGTCAGAAAAGGAGCATGAAATAGAAGCACGTGGAGGAGAGGAGGATGATCAAGATGCTCCTTTGGATAAAGAAGAGATAGATGCTTATTGCAAGAAATTTTCAGATTTCATGCAAGCTGAGCTACATAGGAGATATGACTTGAGGTCTAGAAAAATATCTCGGACACAAGATCAAGGTGAAGAGCCCACCAAACATGCCACACCCAAGAAAAATGATAAAGGAGAGAAAACTATTAAGTATGACCCAAAAACCAAAGGGGAAACCTCACATCCCACATGTTCCAAGCCTAGATATGCAAATTTAGAACAATAACCTATGCAACTCAAGCCAGTGCATCAAGAAAAGAAACAGGTAGTTGATCAGGTGACCTAGTTTGTTCTTTTAGGTTCTTGAATTAATTGGCTTGATTGCTGGTTTCCCCAAGGCTCATTTGCAACTTTCTTATCGGTTTGTTTGAGCTTTCTCCATTGCTTGTTTCTGGTTGATTTTTAGTGACGCTTATTGAACCAATATTTGGTATTCATTCGATTTCTTTTCACTACTGAACATAGATCACAATTGTTTGAATCGACCAGTTTTTTCACGCTTGTTTGTTTGTTTCTTTTAAATTTAAAACAATCAAAACCAAAAGACTACATTCGTTTAGTATACGAAAGTGAAAGTGTATTTGCATTTCAAGTTTGCATATTGGAAAGCAAATGATAAAATCCATCATTAGTGGTATTCATGCACTGTAGGGTTGATGTGTTTTTGCATTGTGTCTCTTGGCTTATCTTGGTTTTCTTGTTTTGGGAATGATCTCTCCACCCTCCTGTAGGTAGGTGTTCATTGAAGTAAAAGGATGATTCACTCATTCTAGTTGCATCCTAGGTTTTTTTGTATACATAAGGTAAGGCTTGAAAACTGAAACATAATTCAAGATCAACTCTAAAATGAACTGAATGAACTTAACAATGCATTGGAACATAACACACACTATTTATAGGTCTAGGCTAGAGACGTGTTCCGGCATCATTAAAACCTAGTCACTATTGTTTTCACTCAAGGTTGGGTGATTCCTCCTTCTGTGACTCAATAGAGGTCTAGTATGGAATTGTGCTCCCAGTACCGTCGAGTATATGTCGGGAGACCCCACTAGGTTATCATTATATATCCCTAGGAAGTCGTGTCTGTCACCTTGCAAACCATAATGCACCGAACACGGCATTTAGGAAGATTGGCTGTTGTACGGAAAGTCCTTGATTTTCATATGATCGCCAAGGTGTATATGCAGTTTTATGGGATGTTTGGTAAACCTTTTACATAGTTTCTCCAGAGTAGTCACTTTCATTCCTTTTTGGACTCCTTAAAATAAAAGGTCCATCTGAGAACTTGTCACTTCAGGCTCATTAAATATTCAAAGGTGACTAGAGTCATCTTTACGTCCTTTTCTCGACTCTTTAAAAATGAAAAGTTCAAGTTTTGTTCCTATGTCTTAAAATTTATTTGGCCACGTTCACACTTACCCTGTTAGATCTTGTTTCATTTTAGTTTGCGTAGGGTTATTTCTCCTTACTTGATTAGTTATCCCTAGGGCTTTTGAGTTAAATCATCCTGACGGAATGACAGATCTCGTCTCCCGTTCCAAGCGACCAATGATCCCCATCTTTTGTCACTCCTGATGTACCAGTTGCTAGTGATACTCTTCCTATTATTCCGAGTATCCAACCGCTTAACTCTCGTGCTCTAGAAGACGAGTCTTACGATATTTGTTGGAATCCCATTTGGGAGCCTTCCAAAGAAGATTTTCCCCTTACTCTTCCTAGTGTTTCGGTCTCAATGTCTTCTTCTGACATGGATGAGATGAACCCTATCACGAGTGAATAGTCCTTGATGACAAGCGGTGAAATTCCTATACCGAAAAAAACTTCACCCTTCCGTGTCACCTCCCTTGGTATCATGCTCCCTTTATGTTGTGATGCTCTAGCTAATATCATGGGTTCTACGTCTCCCCTTACAAGTTCCATGTGCTCTCGTACTATCACTCCGACTTCGGGATCTTTCACTCCCCAGATTCACAATGTGACATCTTTCCCGGCTATTCCAACCGTTTGTGTGGCTTCCACAGCCCTCGTTGTTAGTGTTGTCATTGAATCTTCAGTTGTGACCACTGTTGCTGGGCCTTCAATAGGTCCTTTTCACAGTGGCCCTTCGGCACCCATATCCGGGGTTGTTGACCCTAGCCTAAGTGCCCCACCTTCTTCTGGTTCCATTATAGCAGGCGTGGCATATGATCAATATCCTCAAATTCCTCAGAATCTGGATCCTCAAAATCCATTTAATTATTATGATTCTCGAGGAGCCCATATTTATCACCCTGGACCCATAGCATCTCAACCTTTTGTTGAGGTCTCGGTTCCATTGTTTGTTGCTTGGGGTACCACGGCTTACCATGGTGGCCAAGCACAGTCTTCAAATATTCAAGGACCACCCTATCAAGGTCAACCATCTTACGGACAGCAATCTTACGGACAATTATACTATGGGCAACCTTATTCAGGGCAAACTGTCAGCCCACAAGGACAACCCATTCCGGGACAACCTTTGGCCTTCGGTGGGTCTTCTTTCACATACTTTGGGCAACCTTCTGGTAACCCAGGACAACCTTACATTCAACAAGGCCAACCTGGTACCTAGCAAGGCTACCCTTCTGGACAAGTTGGTTAGTCTCAAATTCAACAAGGCCAACCAATTGTCCAGCCTACTCAACCATCTGGTCAGTCTGGACAGCCTTCGGTTTTGCAAGGTCAGCCCAATTCCTAGCAAGGCCAAACTTTTGGGCAAATGAGCCAACCTCAACCTCAACCAGGCAAACCTTCTAGCCAAATGGCTCAACCTCTGTCTTCTCAAGCACATTCATTTGGGCCTGCTCAACCGGGCACTCAAATGATTGTTGCTTCTCGAGCTCCACCCAGTTTTCAGCCCTAGTCTCGGCTCCAAACCCAATCCAGTCTTAAAATTCAAGTTGGATCCCAATCCCAACCTACTTATCAAATGCAGCCTCGCCCCTAGGCTCAGTTTGGAGCCCAGCCGCCTGATGGTTTTCAGCAATCCCAAGGGCAAACCCAATTTGACCCATACCAAAATTATCAATAGCTACTGGTGAATCCTTACCAGAATTTCCAGCAACCATATGTTGCTCCTGTAGGCCAAGTTGGTAATCAGTGGAATGCAGGGGGTCAAATCTAGCTTCAACCATCTAGTTACAACTATAACCCCTATGGATAAAATCCCTATGGAAAAAACCATTATGGGCCAAATCCGTCTGGACAAAATCAGTGGGGGAAACAAGCAATTGGGTGGAACTCTAGTGCTACTTCCTACTCGTGGCCTCAGATGTGCTTTAACTCTAGCAATGTTGGAATTACCGGATGTGTCCAAACTGACAAATGATCCCATTCTTCATAATCCGTATTAGCCACCAGTTCCAACTAAAATTCCTGGTGATTGTCCCAAGTTTGACGGTAAAGCTGGAGAAGATCCCTAAGCCCATGTCATGACTTATCATCTATTTTGTTCGTCCAAATCATGGCTTGATGATTCAATCCGGCTCCGCCTTTTTCAAAGGACCCTCACTGGCTCTACTACTAAATGGTATATTGAGCGAGCTCACGGATCTTTTCAGGACTTTAACTTGTTGGCTATGGCATTTTTAACTCATTTTCAGTTGCTGATTCGATATGAAATGGGCACACATCTCCTGACATCCTTAAAATAGACCACAACCACGCATATCTTCGATCATATCCATGAATGGAGATGACGTCGCCATTTGATTAAGTTTTGGATTCCCGATTAGCTTCTGACTGACTGGTTCACAACCTCATTTGTCAGTCTGATAGCCCGGGACATTGCTATGGGGGCATGTGTAACTGAAGAGCAAGTTATTGTGCATGCTCGGTACCTTGACTTGGTTTACTCCTAGTTCGGTACACTATATGATTATTTGCCTGGTGCTCCAAGGCCCGGAACTTCCAAAGCTCCGCCAACACCATCTGTTGATGGTGTCATTGGTTCCGTCAATACGTCCTCTATAAAATCTCCTGTGAACCTTAGGAAGCAAAATTCGAACGCTTTGAATGAAAACACTTCTCAGGCTATATCCAATTTTGGTAACACTTCTGAGGTTAATGCCATTGAATCCACCATGGCGGACAAAGCCTTAAAAGGGAAAAAGAATGGAAAAGAAAAGAATAAGGCTGATCAACCGAAGCAGGATTCCCCTAAGCCTCCACTTGAGGAAGGTGCCAAACACAAGCCTAAGTATCCTTGCCTTATCTGTGATGAAGATCACTATACTAAAGACTACCCTAGGCGGTCTGAAGTTAGTCATTTGTTAAAAGGTGCCTCTGGGAATCCTGCCATGCTCAAAGAGCCTTTTCCCTTGCAGTAAACGTAAATGGTGGCTGATCCATCTCAATCCTCTTCTCCCTTTAGTTCTCAGGTATTTATGGTTGGGACGATTTGCGTCCACATCAGTACTCGGGTAAAAGAGTATCTGTTGCCTACCGGGAAGGACACTGAGGTCCCCTCCATATCGAGCGACCTAGCACTGAAGTGGTCATTCAACCTCCTCCTAAAGGCATGCTCCGGAAGTCTTCTTACAACCCTAATGCTCGTGCTGCTTAGCACTATAGTATCGTTGAGGACTTAGCCTAGGCTCCGTCAGCTATGTCCGCATTAGAAGTCCTCCAGAGCTACCCCTCTCAGAGGAAGTCCTTGCTATCGGCTATCGGTGGCATTGACCCAGTTGACTCGGATTTGATCATTTTTGACCTAGATAGTCATATACCGAGACTGCGTCACCAAATTGCCTTCCTTATTTAGGTCATCATCAATTCTAAAACTATTCATCGCACCGTCATTGATGAAGGCGCTTCTACTTGCATAATGTCTATTGCTTGTTGGAAGGCTATCGGTTCTCCGACTCTGAGCCAGTCTCCTACGACCTTGGAAGCCTTTGATGGGAGAGAGTCTTGTCCTTATGGTATACTCCAACATTTTCCTATCACTCTGGAAGGGAAGATAGTTGAAGTGGAGGTTGAAGTTGTTGATGCCAATTTAACTTACAACCTCGTTTTAGCACAAAGTTGGACATATGCCATGCAAGTCGTGGCTTCATCTCTATTTCATGTTATTCATTTTCCTCATCAGGGGAAGATCGTCATAGTAGACCAGTTGTCCTTCTTCACCTCCTCCTCCTCCAATGGCAACGTGCCTTTCGTGGAGCATACCTCCGTTCCATGTGAGAGTGTGGGTGCTAGACTCTTTGAAGATCCTGCCCTTATGGGTGTTTTTTCACTCCCACCTCCCAATATCACTCCCATTAATATGATTTCTTTTGCTCTAATCCTTGGGTTCTTCCTCCTATTGATCAGATAGAATCTAAGGGCGATGAGATGTTGTTGAGTCCTATCGAGCTCAACTATGTCAGAATTATTTTTGTATCGGCTCCATCCCCTGAACCTGCTCCTTTCAGCAGAGTTCTCAACTCGTACACTCAATCCCCTTGGATTGGAGATGCCATTTTTTCAGACCCTTTGAAGGAAATTTTTCCTACTGATGAAGTGATTATTGAAACCATGTCTTTCGAGGAACCCCCTTGGTCTGATCATCACCATCGTTCCTCGTTTCTCCCTGTCCATCGGGAAATGTTTACTTGTCTGGAGCGGTTTGCTCCTTGTCTCCCTTCCCAACCCCTTCAGACACCTATCCAAATTCATCAAGTTTCTTCTGAAGGGAATATGGGGAACATTACGCAAACTCAACCAATCGACATCTCTGTTAAACCAGGGATTGTCGAGCACATCCATGTTGGAGTAACTTGTACTCTCGAGGAGATTTAGCTTTATACTGATATTTTTCGTGAATTTCGTGATGTGTTCACTTGGTCTTACGAAGAGATGTCTGGCATCGATCCTAGCATCGTGGTGCATGAGATACCTACATATCTAGGTTCCAAACCTGTCTG
The DNA here is from genome assembly GCA_031772625.1 of Pinus tabuliformis. NCBI lineage: Eukaryota > Viridiplantae > Streptophyta > Pinopsida > Pinales > Pinaceae > Pinus > Pinus tabuliformis. The sequence continues at coordinate 1,428,743,053 of CM062818.1, forward strand.
AGAGCGTCTACGCCCCGGGCACCCCCTAAAGGCTGCAGCTATTAAAGCGGAAGTTGAAAAACTTCTTAAGGCTGGCTTCATTTACCCTATCCCACTCACAGATTAGGTTTCTAATATTGTCCCTGTGACTAAAATTAGGGCACTATTAGGGTATGTGTTGTTTATCATGACATTAATCGTGCCTGTCCCAAAGACAACTACCCTACACCCTTCATTGACTGGCTCATTGATGAGTGTGCCGGGAGTGAGATATATTCATTCATGGACGACTTTTCTGGTTATAACCAGATTAACATCTTGCCTGCGAATCAACACAAGACTGCCTTTATTTGTTTGTGGGGCACTTTCGCTTATAAAAAGCTCCCCTTCGGTTTAAAAAATGCTGGTGCCACCTTCCAACACGCAATGTCTTATGCATTTCATGATATTCGACACATTGTGCAGCCTTACCTAGATGACCTTCCGGCTCATTCAGTGAAGTGCCAGGACCATCCAACCCACCTTCGCGAAATTTTTCTCCACTATCGACACTATCATATCCGGCTTAATCTGCATAAGTGTGTCTTCTGCGTCGAGTCAGGTAGACTTCTCAGGTTCATCATCTCCTAGGAGGGTATCCGTCTCGATCCCCTTAAAGTCGAAGCCATCCTGAATCTTCCTCCCCCTGCTTCTTTGCAGCAATTGTAGAGTTTGTAGGGTAAAGAAAATTTTTTACGACGATTTATTCCAAATTATGCTGAAGTGGCCAAAGGCTATACATGGTTATTAAAGCGGGCACCCCTTTTCTTTGGGATGCCACTGCACAAGAGTCATTCGAGCACCTCAAGGCCCTCCTTGTTTCTGCTCCATTGTTACATCCGCCTGACTATCACCATGACTACACTCTTTATTTAGCCATTGCTGATACCACCATTGGCATGGCTCTAGCTCAAGATGACAATGATGGTACTAAGCATGTCGTTTACTATCTCAACCGCGATTTACATGATACAGAAACTTGATATGCCTATGTCGAGAAGTTGGCATTGGCCGCTGTGTGCACCGTCCAGCATTTCTACCACTATATATTATTGTGTACCACAACGGGGATTTCTGATTCCAACCCAATGATGTACATCTTGTCACGTCAGTTACTGGGGGGCAAATACTCAAAGTGGATTGTCATCCTTCAAGAGTTCGACTTGGAGTTCATGACCACCAAGTCTAAGAAGTCCCTCATCTTCATTGAGTTGCTTTGCTCCCTGCCATCTGTTACCATGCCCTCTTGGTTAGAGGACCATATTCCAGATGAAACACTGTTCTTGATTAGTACCCTCAATCCTTAGTACGGGGATATTATTGTCTATCTCCATATGTCCTCTTTTCCTCCCGATTTGTCTAAAGATGCTCGGCGACAGATTCACCATCATTCTCAACCTTATCACATTATTGGGGACACCCTGTACAGTCTCAACGCTGACTCTGTTCTCTGGCAATGCTTAACATTCAAGGATGCCAAACGAGTTCTAAATGATTGCCATTCTAGCGCCTATGGTGGTCATATGTCTGGGTATGCTACTGCTCAAAAGATCCTCCGTGCCGGTTATTTTTGGCCTTCTATCTTCAAGGATTACATTCTTGCCGTCCGCTCTTGTCATGAGTGCCAAATCTACCAACGGAAGATGTGCGTGCCTCTTGCTCCTTTGCACCCTGTCATTATTGTCGACCCTTTTTCCAAATGGGGCATTGATTATATGACCTGTAACCCTCGCTCAGCCAAGGGGCATGGGTATATGTTACACTAAAAAATGTCACCATGGCTATTTACAGTTAGTATGGCTCTATCAACAGTCATGCTATCCTCCTGGGCAAGTCTTATGCCTCTGCTCTCCATGTCAAACTCCAAAAAGAGAGAAAGTCTTTATAAATGTATTTATCTTTGGGTACGCAGGTTCTCTCAACCTTACCTGCGGATACGCACCTAATGTTCACAAAAGCTGCGTACTTGTACGCTCTGTATGTAAAGGGGCAGGTGCGTACCCCTGTAAAGGTCAAAATGCGCAAGTTTCATCTTTAAAAAGTTACTTGCAGTCATTTCTAGAGCATTCTAGAAGGTTGTTCGACGTGTATTGAGCGCCTCCAGATGGTTCATGTACCCCTACCAAAGAGGAACTTATCCCATCAATAAGGGAGCTATCCCATCCAAAGAGGGGATTATCCCATTGATGGTGGACCTGATTAACTTCCTCTTGAGCACTATAAATACAGGCATTGGGCCAGAACGAGGAGAGGTTGGAAGCTAAACATTTCTAAGGGTAGATGTTGCTGGAATTATGACTCCCATTTAGAAGCTTGTGAGGAGAGGTTACCATCTTTGCTTGTTCTATTTGGAAGTGGGTGAGCTTTGTCAAAGTAAAGGAGAACTCTTGATGGACCCTGGGAGGGACTTGCACAACACCAAGGCTCAGGTTGTAATTGTTCCTTTTGTTTCCTATTAATGCAAATGAGTCCATTCTTCTCAATAACTTGTTATTTATGAGTTATTTCATGTACTCCTTGGTCTATGTGTTAAATATGTTTTATTTTGTGAGATTATCAAGTGCTATTTAATCGTTTGATTGTTAGTGAATGCAGGTTTCGAAGTGAAGGAGGAGCTCATCCGAATCAGCGAGGCTGGACTGCTACAACAGCGTTGGACTACAGGTAGGATCTAAACACTTGATTTCTTATATAGTAAATGCATGTTTAGAGAAGGATTGCTCTTATTTGTCTTGTTTGTCACTAGAGAGTCTTAGGCTCCTAGGGAGGTTGGTTGTGTCCGCACTATTGACTCTTTCCGCCTGACAAAATGGCGACTCCGCTGGGGACTCCATTGATGTGAAAGTCTTTTCCTTTGTATGCAACTTTGATCTAAGAAAAGTCATTTATTTTCTGATTTTTGGCTCTGTGACTTTGTATTTGGGTGGGTTAGCTTAGGGTTAGATTGAATTTAGTTTTTCTTGGTTTTTTCAGTAGTACGCACCCTCTGAGTATTGCATAGTGCGTACTTGTACGCACTATTGCTGTGTGCACAGAGCGGGCCCGCACCTGTCTTAACAGGTTGCCTGCGTACCCTGCTAAAAATTAAGAAATTTCCATTTTTTACATTTTTCCTCTTAGATTTTGCTTTTTCTTAGTTTTTACTACCTAGATCCATTAGTCTCTTGTCAAAAATCTTCACCTGAACTTGTTTCGATAGCATTGAGTGTTTTAGTGGATTTCATAGAAGTTTAAGCCCTAGGGTTTGATTTTTTAGTAGGTCCTGTAGTGACTTTAGCGGTAGAAGTTGTCAAGCCTTAGATCTCTCTGGTTTTGTCAGCCTTCTTAGAAGTCGGACCTGTCATAAAGTCTACCTGTGAGAGCAACTTACCTTTGAGTGGTCTCTTTGGCAAATTTCGAAGTGCTTGTTGATTGAGTATTGAATTCCATTTTACAAAAAGAACAAAAAGATTTGAGTTTTGTTTTGACTGGTCTTTTGATTCTGCATTAGCTGGTCCTTGACTTGATTTTGGTCAAGTAAAACGACCTAGAATCATCTTTGTAGGCTTTTGCCTCGTTAGGTTTGCTTAGAATAAATTTCTTTTTGATTTGCTTGCGAGTCAAATTTTCATAGATTTTATAGCCTTTGAGATTGATTTTCGTTAAAATAGATTTATATGCTTTATTAAATAAGAGAAAATACAAAAACATCTCCTTTGAAAAGTTTTGTTTCAAGTAGCTTTGAGGGATTTTGAAAGAAAAAGAATTTTTTCGTGCACGTAAGGAGTGGTCATGTTTGTATGCTTGGAAAGATAAAGAGAATTGTTTCTTTGATTGTCTTTACTAAGAAAGTTGTTTTCTATAAAATTTGCATTTTCCAACTCTCTTAGTTAGGAATTTCATTGAAAGAGAAAAGTAGCGTAAATCATCTTAGGTGCATCTTTGTAGTGGTTTGAGTCGAGTCTACACACCATTGGTTTCATTTCCGCTACCTTTTGTCTTTAAGAAAAACCATAAAATTAACGCTTAAAGTAAAATCAACGTAGTAACTTTTATTTACTAGGGCTCTGAAACACCAATTTAGATCAGGCTAGTGTCTTGGAGTAGGAGAGTAATTAACTCTCCAAGACAACAAAACCAAACAAGTAGCTTATCTTGTGATAGAATAAATCCAATTGTCTCATTTGTACTCTGGGAAAGCTCCTCTTAAAGGAGAAGCACAAGCTCGTGTCCGAACCAGTGAGGGGATCAATCCTCCCTCATTGGGAACGACGCCAGACACGCACGTATTACAAACGGTAAACCTCGGATTAATCATTGTCGAGGAGCCAGGGGTCACTTGTCGGTAAACCTTGGATTATTGTCAAGGAACCAGCAAGGGGATTGAGCTTGATACTCTGCCCTTGCGTGCTGTCGGAGTGTAGACTGTTCCCCCAGGTGCATTTGTTGCGGTTGGTAACCTTAGTGACCATTATCTTTAGGATTCTACCGAGGTGACGGTGGAGGGAAGATCCCACTGTACCTGGAGCAGACGTCGGCTAGACTCACTTGGATTTTCCGGGGGGTTCACTTCACTCGAGACGGTTAAAGTGGAGGAACTTGTGCCGGTCTATTCATTAAGCAGGTTGCCGGGGTAACTGTTCCACCCGCCACTTCTGTATTGAATCCAGCGATGTTGGGTTTCATCTCCAACTAGCGTTTTCGGTTGGAAGGCTACTGTTTGTGCTTGGTTTGACGCCCTAGATTCTTTAGGCGTGTGCTTCAAATTTGTTTGGTTCTTTAGAGACTTTAGGTGGTTTGATTTGAGATTTTACTTTGTTTTCGTGTGTAGTAGTTAAAAGTTTTTAGCTGTGGCGGAATTACCGAGACAGTCCCGTAGACTTCGGGGCCAGTCTCCTGAAGTTGTTTCTGTGGCCGAATTGTTGAGAAGATCTCGTAGACTTCGAGGTGAGCCTCCTCGAGACGACCCCAGTAATCTAGAAGGTTTGAAGGTCCTTGTAACTCCTCCTAGTGGCAGTAGAGTAGGTTCACCTGAAGAAGGAGAATCTTCCTTGGTAGTCCATCCAGATTACCAAAGTCTAGAGACAGGTTATAATCCCGAAGCTGTTACAGTTTCTGAGCTTGCTGGTAGTTTTTCGTCTACTAGTGATATAGGTGAAGAACCTGAAATATCTGAACCTGTTACTCCGACTTCTAGTGTTCCAGATTCACCAAGAGTAGAACGAATTATCACCAAAAATCTTCTTACTGGTTTGATTGCTATTGAAGAACTTGCTCCAGAGGAAGAAATAGGCATCTCTAACCTTGAAGATCAACTTACTATTGAACTCAGGGTGCGTGAATCTATCTTTTACAGTCCTCCTAAAAGTACCACTTGGTACCTTTCGTTAACCAATTATTTAGACAACTCAGGGGTAGGTTTTTCTACACCTCGTACTCCTTTTCCACCCGGAGGTATTTATACTCCTGTAAATATGTCTGGTCAGTCGTCCATGTTTACTCAACCCCCTGAATCTTTCTTACACGGCGGTCCTTCTGTTCCCACCGGGTATCAATCACTTTCTGGTACCTTTGCGGGGGCATCTCCTCAACCCATTGATCATGGGTTATTAGCTGGAAACAATGGTAATATACCATTGGGTGTAGGAGACATTTACATGATGTCAGGTTCAGTTCCCGTTTCCCAACCTCAAGGTGGCCAATTACCGCCTGGGGGGCAGCCTCAGTTAACGCCTGGGGGGCAACCTCAAGGTACACAAATCGTGTCTGGGGGGCAACCTCAAGGTCAGTATGTACCTATGGTGCAATACATGCCTCAAGGTCAACCCCAGCCTCAATATGTACCCCAGGGTCAACCTCAGTATCAATATTTACCTCAAGGTCAAGGTCAACCCCAGTACCCGTATTTACCTCAAGGTCAATACTCGAGTCAAGGTTATCAACCACCTCAAGGTCAGTCATATGTTCAAGGTATGGGAACTGTACCTTCCAATTATCAATCCTATCCTCAATCCGGTTATGGATCTCAGTATCCTCAACCTGTTACGGGTCAATACCCCGGAATGATAGTGTGGGATCCATCACAGGGTCAACAGGTGTTGCAGCCAAGTATAAAGTTGGTACCTCAAGCTGGACAACCCGTAGTTTCTGGTCCACCCCAGCAACCGCAACCTGTCCAGTCAAATGTTCAAACTTCTGTAACTTCGGTAGTTACTCAGCCGCCAATTGCACCTAGTACTCCATCTCAAACGGCTGCTGCAACTACCGCTACATCTGCCGCACTTACTTCTGGAGTATCGACAGCTCCGGTTTCTACTGTCTCTGCAACCACTCCTCAGACATCTTTACCGTTGTCTGGATCTACGATTCAAACAACGGTCCAGATGCCTATAGGTCAGCCTGGTATAAGTACGGTTGTCACTACTCAACCTCAATTTGTTCAACAACCGTACCAGGGACAGTACCAACATGGGCAAGCTGTCCAACAGCCGGTTTACCAGTATCAACCGTATCCTGGGTACACTTATCAACAACCTCAACAACCCTAGTACGGTCCGGTTAATCCTGGTTTTCCAGGAGGATATAATATCCCTAATGCGATTCCTGTTCCTAGTTATCCTGGATATCCTCCTCCTGGGACTGGTCTTGTGACCCAGAGTTTTAGAGATCCTAACCGGCAATTACCGTTTATCGCAACTTTGGATTTACCAGACTTGACGCGCCTAACGAATGATCCAATTCAATATCTTCCGTTCTGGCCGCCAATGCCAAATAAGTTGCCCAGTGATATACCCAAGTTCGAGGGTAAGTCTGGAGAGGATCCGTCCAATCATGTGATGACTTACCATCTCTGGTGTGCTTCAAATTCTATCTCGGATGATTCGATCCGCTTACGTCTTTTCCAGCGTACACTCATTGGTCTCGCGGCCAAGTGGTACATTGAGTTACCACGGGCCTCTTTTTACAATTTTAGCCAGTTAGCTACCTCGTTCTTAACTCACTTTCAGTTGCCGGTCAGATACGATAACGGCACGGAATTATTAACTTCACTAAAACAATCGACGTCCACGTATATTTCTGATCACATTCATGAGTGGAGACGTCGAAGAAGGTTAGTGAAAGTTTTTATTCCGGACCAAATCTTAGCTGAATGGTTTGTTAAATCATTATTACCGAAGATTACTGAAGATGTAGCTAAGGCCGGAGTAGTTACTGAGGAGCAAGTCATTGCTCAGGCGCAGTACCTTGACTTAGTTTATACTCAGTCGGGTACGTTACACGAGAAGATTCCAGATCTTCCAAAATCGAATCAAATCGCTGCTGCTCCTTCGGGATCTCATGCCGCTGATGGTATGATTGGTATCGTGAACACAAAGAGCAAGAAGAAATCTTCCAAGACTTCTACTACTCCTATAATCACCTTGCCTGATTCCCCGACAGGAGAGTCTTCTCCTGAACTTTCCGCCGATATTCACGCTGTAGAGTCATCTACGGCCAAATCAAAAAACGGTGGAAAGAAGAAAGGAAAGAAGAAGGCTAAAGCAGACAAGGCTCCGAAGGAGAAAACAGAAAAGTCGAAAACCAATGACGAAAAGCGCAAACCTCGATATCCTTGTCTTATTTGTGAAGAGGATCATTTTACAAGAGATTGCCCTCATCGGGCCGAGGTTGTGAAAATAGTCAAAGGTTCTCCCACTCCTGCTGTGTTAAAAGATCCATTTCCAAAGCAAGAGAGTAAGATGATAGGTTCTTCTTCGAGTGCCAGTGAAGAACCCATTTTGATGATGTCTCATGTGAGGATTGCGACTCGATCGCAAGATTATGGTAGTAAGAATCCTGTTGATGGTAAGGAAGCAGAATCTTCTCATTCTAATCCATCAACCTCAGCTCCTGGTTCCGATCCACTACAGATCGAAAAACCTAACCCGGACTTAGTAATCAAACCGCCCGCCAAGGGTGTACTTCGAAGGTCTGCTTTCAATCCACATGCGAGAGCAGCCCAGAATTACAACATTGTTGAGGACTTAGCTATTTCACCCTCAGCAATGTCGGCTTTAGAAGTGCTGCAATCATGCCCAGCACAACGAAAATTACTTTTGTCGGCTATCGGAGCTGTTGATGTTCAGGACCCGAATCTGATAATCTTCGATCTAGAAAATAGTACACCACGTCTTCCCCATCAAATGGCTTTCCAAATTCCAGTGATAGTCAAAAACAGGCCTATTCATCGGACTGTGATTGATGAGGGAGCTTCTACGTGTATTATGTCGATTCAATGTTGGAGATCGCTTGGTTCTCCTTCGATGAACCAATCCCCGACCATCCTTAAGGCCTTTGATGGCCATGGGTTCCGTCCATTTGGTATTCTACAGGAATTTCCTATAGGGGTAGAAGGTAAAACCGTTAGTCTGGATGTGGAAGTGGTTGATGCCCCTCTAGACTACAACCTTCTTTTGGGTCGAAGTTGGTCATATGCTATGACAGCAGTCGTTTCATCGGTCTTCAGAGTAATAAAGTTTCCATATAACGGTAAGATCGTGACAATTGATCAGCTGACATACTTTTCATCCGACCCAGCCTCTTCAGAGAGTATCCAGCATGTCGGTAAGACGACAATCCCTTATAGGGACGTTGGCGTAGGTTTAGTTAAAGATTTCGGTTTACTGGGAACTTTTCCTTTCCCTCCAATCAACGCAGACCCTTCATTTGCATCAATTCATATGATTACATCAGACAACATTATTTATGATGATCCTTGGATTGTCCCATCTGAATCTGAGATAGACTCATTCGGTGATGCTATGCCTTTGAGTCCATATGAAATTGCTTATGAAGCCGTCATGTCTTTTACCGACTCGCGTTCAACCCAAATCGACCAAATGAATGTGGTCAGTGAAGAATCACTTTTCACATCAACCTTAGAACGGATAGCGTTTCCCGAAGTCGTGTCATCTGACGAGCAACTTCGCGAAATCCTAAGTGTAGACGATCTACCATGGGAAGATCTCCATCACAGATCTTCGTTTTTACCTAAGGATGATGCTTTTGAAAATGATTTTTCATCTATCTTTACCGCTGAATATGTCAAAGACGCTCAGAATCCAACGAAACATTCTGATTCAGAGTTGAATTTAGGGAATATTTCTCGCACTATTCCCATTGATATTTCAGTGAAGCCCGGAATTGAGGAAAACATTCATATAGGTGCCTCATGTACAGAAGATGAAATTCAAACTTACAAGGCCCTATTCCAAAAATTCCGCGATGTGTTTGCCTGGTCTTACGAGGAAATGCCAGGAATCGACCCTGCCATTGTTGTTCATGAAATAAAGACCTACCCGGACGCTAAACCCGTCCGGCAACGGTTGCGTCAGATTCACCCTCGGAAAGCGGCTGCGATTAAAGCAGAAGTCGAGAAGTTGTTGAAAGCAGGTTTCATTTATCCAATCCCGTTAACGGATTGGGTATCGAATATTGTTCCAGTCAACAAGAAACAAGGAACAATAAGAATCTGTATCGACTATAGGGATATAAATCGAGCTTGTCCAAAAGACAACTATCCTACGCCCTATATCGATCAAATTATTGATGATTGTGCCGGAAGTGAAATGTTTTCCTTCATGGATGGTTTTTCGGGCTATAATCAAATCAATATTCTACCTGCCGACCAACCAAAAACGGCATTCATTTGTCCATGGGGGACATTTGCTTATTGCAAATTACCTTTTGGGCTTAAGAATGCCGGAGCCACTTTTCAACGGGCGATGTCTTACGCATTTCATGACATCAAGCACATTGTGCAACCATACCTCGATGATTTGCCTGCTCATTCTTTACATCGAGCTGATCACCTTGTCCACTTACGAGCAATCTTTATGAGGTGTAGGCATTATCGAATTCGGTTGAATCCCCACAAGTGTGTATTCTGTATAGAGACGGGTCGATTTCTGGGATTTGTTGTTTCAAAAGCCGGCATTCGCGTCGATCCCTCGAAGGTCGAAGCTATCATCAAATTGCCTCCTCCTTCGAGTTTGCGCCAACTCCAAAGTTTGCAAGGGAAAGCAAATTTTTTACGCCGATTCATTCCAAACTACGCCGAGGTCACTAAAGGTTTTACACGGTTGTTGAAACAGAACGCTCAATTCTTTTGGGACGAGATTGTCCAACAATCTTTTGATGCACTTAAGCACGCGTTGACCCATGCACCGTTGTTGCATCCTCCCAACTACAACCAGGACTACTTCTTATACCTCGCAGCTTCGCATTCCACCATTGGAATGGTGTTAGTTCAAGAAGATGAATTCGGAGCGGAACATGTGATATATTATCTTAGTAGGAAATTAAACCCCACTGAGCTAAAATATTCACATGTGGAGAAATTGGCCCTGGCAGCCGTTCAAGCTGTCCAGCGTTTTCGTCACTACATTCTTCTCCGTAAAACTACAGTTATTTCGGATTGCAACCCTATGATTTATATTTTGACAAAACAACTGCTAGGGGGCAAGTACTCTAAATGGATCGTTATCCTGCAAGAGTTCGACTTGGAGTTTGAGAAGTCCAAGTCTAAGAAATCCTTAGTTTTTGCGGAATTGATGTGTGATTTCCCGCGTGCTGACACAGAAACTGTGGCAGAGGAGTCCATTACGGACGAATCTTTGTTTCTTATCAGTACTTTAGATCCGTGGTACGGGGATATAATCGTCTATCTCCAAACCCAAACCTTTCGGCCTGAAGCTTCAAAGACGGAACGTCGAAAAATTCGGTTTCAATCCCAACAATACAAGATTATTGGAGATACACTTTATCGCTGGGGGGCAGACTTAGTTTTTCGACGTTGTTTAACTCACAAAGAGGCTGAGAGGGTTTTGAATGATTGTCACTCTGGAGCATGTGGCGGTCATATGTCTGGGTATGCCACAGCTCAGAAGGTGTTGCGCGCTGGCTATTTCTGGCCGTCCATGTTTAAAGATTGTATCATTGCGGTCCGAAAGTGCCACAACTGTCAAGTGTTTGATCGCAAGATGCGCGCACCACCTGCTCCTCTCCACCCTATAATTGCCGTTGGGCCTTTCACCAAATGGGGTATCAATTTTATTACTTGTAACCCTCACTCGGCCAGGGGGCATGCGTATATCATCCTCGCAGTTGATTATTTTACTAAATGGGCCGAGGCGATGCCTACATTCGACGCAAGCGGCAAAACAGCTGCAGTTTTCGTATTCAATCACATTATAACTAGGTTTGGTGTCCCACAAGCAATCATTACTGACCATGGGAGCCATTTTCGAAACATCATGATGACTGAGCTTACAAGCCAGCTTGGTTTGCACCACGATAGCTCTACTCCTTATTATCCGCAAGCCAACGGTTTGGTTGAATCTATCAACAAAGTTCTGGTTATCATGATCCGACGAACCATTGGTATTCATCGGTCGAATTGGCAGAACATGTTATTTTCAACGCTATGGGCATACCGAACTTCAGTGAAAACTTCAACAGGGTTCACTCCTTTCCAGCTAGTTTATGGCTTGGAAGCTGTGTTACCCATTGAATGTGAAATCCCATCACTTCAAATGGCTGTCGAATTACTCCCAGCTACTTCCGAAGAGGAGAAACATTTATTATACTTAGCTCAGTTAGATGAGACTCGACGTGACACTGCATTGGCAATCGAGACTCACGCGAAGCGAATGAAAGCTCAGTATGATAGAAATGTGACCCCTCGAAGTTTTTCGGAGGGAGACCTAGTGCTATTATATGATCAAGCTAACGATAAGCTAGGTTCTGGAAAATTCGTTCCTATGTGGCATGGACCCTACATTGTAAAGCGAAAGCTAGCAAAAGGGGCCTATGAGCTGGTAGATTTTGATGGGGACTCTTTGGGTAAACCCAGAAATGGACTTTACCTAAAGAGGTATTATGCTTAAATCGTGGGTATGGAGAATTTTTAGTTAGGTTAGGTTTTCTTTCTAGCTAGTATGTTTGTTAGTTTAGTTAGTGTTCTTAGCTTAGAAAGTGTGTTTTTCGTCGTTATTCTGGCTTATCTTGGTTTTACTCTTGATATTGCAGATGTCAACGCCTCTCCAAACGTACATTGGATTTGCCGATGGTGCTTGTCGTAGTACATGGAATATCTCTTCCGCAGCTTGGGTTATCTATTCGCCCTCTGACGAGTTAGTTTCTATGCATGGGGTGAGCCTCGGTCAAACGACGAACAACATTGCAGAATACAGTGCAGTGGTTGAATTATTGTCTGAATCTATTTCATTTGGAATTTGACGTTTGATAGTGAGGTTAGATTCTGAACTCGTTGTATTACAGCTTAATAGAGTATATGCCATTAGAAATCCTGTGTTATTAAGGTTGTTTTTGAGAGTGCGTCTCTTGGAACGTGAATTTGATTACATTGAATATCAGCATATTCCAAGGTCTTTAAATACATTAGCAGATGCAATTGCTTCTCGAATGTTGGACAGACATTTGCGATAATCATACAAGTAAATTTAAAAACATTTCATCATATATGTTAAAAAAAATGAGCCGGTAATAATGATATATATATAGATAGGAGTGTGTCAAAAAGTATACATCGTCTTCGATCATAGGTTGAAAAACACCTTATGATCGGCAAAAATGATAAGTACAAAAAACCAAAAATGTCATATGTGTCTACAAAAGTGACTAGCCAATCACTGGTGGTGCTCTCTATACGAGACCACTGCCCATGCTACCCTACACAAGAACCTCCTAAAAGGTCCTGGGACTGCAACCACATAGCGCTGAAGTCGAATAGGAATATCATCTATGGTGGTCTCTGGTATATCCACCGTCAGACGCTCTAGATCCTGTTCCAGCTCGACTAAGGTCTCTGCGGCCGCATCCTGTGGGACTGGTGCTGGTACAGCTGGTAATCTCCTCTCAAAAGCCCGGAGGTTGGCTGGACGCCGTGGACCTACATCTGCATTTTGAAAATTTGTGCTGTTAGTTTTGAGGCGATATATAAAAACAAAAAAAATATATAATTTGAAAACTCGTGAAAAATGAAATACCTCTGTCGTCCCATTGTTCTCCCTGTGGAAGAACCATGTCCGGATCATTCCGAAAATCCATTCCGGCATAAGGAAAGTCCTGAATAGCAAAGACCTGGCTCTCTAGCCAGTGAAAGTAACCATCAGGAAATCGAACAACTGCCGCGCCCTCATCAGGATGCCGGGCCATTACCACAACCCATCTCGTCAACTTAGGCTCCCGAGGCGCCCTGACTGGAACTGTAAGATGCTGGGGAACCAGCATTGGAACTCTCTCTAGGGCAAAGCTCACAACTATAGGTCCATATCCAAAGGTCTTCAGTTGTCCTCTCTTTGCCCTGGTTAGTTGGCCCTTCAAATTAGCCAACACAGCATCACACCAGTTGAAAATGGTGCCATGGAAACAGTCTATAGCCATCCGCATTTGGGACCCGGTAGCTTGGTGCAAAGCGGTCGCGCCGCAAAGTCTGGTAACAATAAAGGCTATCACCATAAGTTCAGGTCAGGATATGTACTTGATTTCTATCCCCTTCTCATGGTTTTGGTTGTTGCACCACTCTAGCCGGAGACTAGCAAGGGATTGGCCACCCGGCCTAGTCCCGAATAGAGAAAGTTGCTCGCCCCTGTTAGGCAAGCCAGTGAGAAAATATATGTCGGAGGGCTCTATCTTGAGCTGGTGCTCTCCGATGTAGAAACATTGTTCCTGAATGTTCCACCTTTCGACCAGCCACTCAAGAAAAGGAACTTGGCCCCTCATGCCAGGTATGGCCCAGTATTTGTACAGTCCGCATGCTTTTAATGCATCAATGGAAGGTTGATGACCTATCGCGGCCAAATCAACATCCTCGTGCTCTCTTTCACGCCAATCAAGCATGGTGTGCTCCCTGCACATCATAAAACATCAGTGAGAATCCATAAAATTTAAAAATTTTGGTCTATTTTGGAGGGCCAAGGGTTTCAATTTGTGTTTTGCGGGGTACGCACCCCGGCCTTTAGGGACAGAGCGCCCGGACGCAGGTTCCCTTAAGGCCGGGTGCGTACACCCCGAAATTTTCCCATTGGGAAAATATCGGGGTATGCAGGTCAGCAGTGCATGACCTGCGTACCCCGAAGGGCGCATTTTGAAACACCAATGCCCCCAAAAAATAAAATAAAAGCTTAAAAATGAATTCTAAATGGATGGAAAACAAGAGAGGGGTGTTGTAGAATACCTGGTGAAACGATGTTCGATTCTGACGGTCGGATTCTCCGCAATCTCCACGGGAAGTTTCTTGTCAAAAGCCCTTTCCTCAACCTCAACAGTAAAATGGTAAAAATGACATGGTAAGAAGTCTTTTTATAGGTTTTTTGGATAAATAAATGCTAGATTTGTTTATTTTTCACCATGAAAGGACATTTTCGATGTATTTTTTGCCCATCTTAAACAGGTATGAGTAATGTGTTGCTTCTGTGCAGGACAATGGAACTTTAGGGTAAATTATCATTTTTCACGTTAGAGTCATCTTTTAAGCTCTTTTCTGACTCCTAAAACATGAAAAGATTGTCGAGCGTTTCTTTTACACTCGTTAAAACGGAATTAAAAGACGGTCCCCTTATAGCTCTTTTTTTACCGTAAAAACAGGAAAAGATTGCCGGGTTTTTGTTGTTTCAAACTCGATACGGAAATAAAACGACGTGTCCTTGATCGCTTTTTACTTTTCAGGTCAGAGACACTAATCATGAAAGTACTCCTTGGTCGCAAGATCAAGCGGTTCTCCCAAGTATTATTTTATACTTTTTCGGGCTTGGGGGACACAAATTTACGAAAATGTTCAACCTAGAGTCTTCTTAAGTTTTTCAGACTCTCTAAAATTGAAAAACACCGAGTTTCTCCTATACTGGGCTCATTAAAATTTCACAGTAAAGGACCTGTTCAATTACAAACAGGAATGAACCACTCCTTCCTAGGGTTCGAATCAAAACTAGGTTGGACTCATCCGAAGGATGAGCTTATAATCAAGCATATGTTATCCTCCTCAAGCTTGCTAAAAATAAAGAGGTACTTGCTAGAAATGGTGGGGGAAAAGAGAGAAGAACGAGCTTATTTGTTATCCTTTGTCTCAGAAGAAACCTTATTACCACTCTTGAACACGACACTTTTCATTCACCTGGGTTGGGAAATCCTTTACCTCACAGTTGATCAAACCACTTTGAAAGACTTCAGCCAGGTTCCGGGGATTAACTTTGAGTCATTCATTGCCAAGCCATCTGTCGTGTCGTTATGTGTTCAAGAGGTCTGCAAGCAAAACTTTCATCTGCAAAATACTTGTCATCCATTTGACCATCCCTGAGTCAGTCCTTACAGCAACATTTCTTCAACTTGAACAATGATTTCGTGTTGTGGGCGTGCCTGCAACGGGTCGCTTTCTATCGACATCAGCACATTATCTAGAGAGATGACTTAGAAATTGTCAGTACCTTGAAGTCTGCATGCATCAATGGCAGGTTTCTCGCCTTTGACGTCAGTTTACATCATTGACTTTCGATCCAAGGATTCCGTGAAATGTTCGACATCAACTCATTCATTCACATCTCATGGATTGTACTGGGTACTTTGAGAAACATTGACATTACTAGTGGTCTCTCTCACACTTGTTAACAGTTTACATCATCGACTGGTAATCAAGTGGTTTCTACCATGTTCGACATCAACTCATTTATTCACATGGTTAGAATCGTACCAATTCGGGAAGTAGAAATGAAGACCCTGGATCTAGTTTCCACCATCCAGGTTGCGAGGAGTTTTGTATTCATTATCTAGTAGACTAATCATAAACAGATGGCTGCGCCCATACTGTCTCTACAAAAGTCTATGATCATGATGTACTGCAAGATCATTCCTGTATCAGAGTAGTTAGTCTGTTAGTTAAAGTTTTGATCTGAGTATGGGAATGCCTACCTCAGCGATGATATAATCTTATACATGTATTTTGTGTTGAAAATTGCAGGTTCTGACCAGGCTCTCCACGAGATAATCCTTGAAATGATAAAGCGCTTCACCCTTCCTAGATAAAAACAAAACCCTAATCTACTACAGGCTTTGCACTTTAGGGGGCAATCTGTTACACTAACAAATGTCACCATGGCTATTTACAGTTAGTATGGCTCTATCAACAGTCATGCTATCCTCCTGGGCAAGTCTTATGCCTCTGCTCTCCATGTCAAACTCCAAAAAGAGAGAAAGTCTTTATAAATGTATTTATCTCTGGGTATGCAGGTTCTCTCAACCTTACCTGCGGATACGCACCTAAAGTTCACAAAAGCTGTGTACTTGTACGCTCTGTATGTAAAGGGGCAGGTGCGTACCCCTGTAAAGGTCAAAATGCGCAAGTTTCATCTTTAAAAAGTTACTTGTAGTCATTTCTAGAGCATTCTAGAAGGTTGTTCGACGTGTATTGAGCGCCTCCAGATGGTTCATGTACCCCTACCAAAGAGGAACTTATCCCATCAATAAGGGAGCTATCCCATCCAAAGAGGGGATTATCCCATTGATGGTGGACCTGATTAACTTCCTCTTGAGCACTATAAATACAGGCATTGGGCCAGAAGGAGGAGAGGTTGGAAGCTAAACATTTCTAAGGGTAGATGCTGCTGGAATTAGGACTCCCATTTAGAAGCTTGTGAGGAGAGATTACCATCTTTGCTTGTTCTATTTGGAAGTGGGTGAGCTTTGTCAAAGTAAAGGAGAACTCTTGATGGACCCTGGGAGGGACTTGCACAACACCAAGGCTCAGGTTGTAATTGTTCCTTTTGTTTCCTATTAATGCAAATGAGTCCATTCTTCTCAATAACTTGTTATTTATGAGTTATTTCATGTACTCCTTGGTCTATGTGTTAAATATGTTTTATTTTGAGAGATTATCAAGTGCTATTTAATCATTTGATTGTTAGTGAATGCAGGTTTCGAAGTGAAGGAGGAGCTCATCCGGATCAGCGAGGCTGGACTGCTACAACAGCGTTGGACTATAGGTAGGATCTAAACACTTGATTTCTTATATAGTAAATGCATGTTTAGAGAAGGATTGCTCTTATTTGTCTTGTTTGTCACTAGAGAGTCTTAGGCTCCCAGGGAGGTTGGTTGTGTCCGCACTATCGACTCTTTCCGCCTGACAGTATATCATCGTTGCCATTGATTATTTCACAAAATGGTTCGAGGCGATGCCTACACTATCTGAAGATGGTCACACAGTGGTGCAATTTTTATTCAATCATGTCATTTCATGATTTAGAGTCCCTCAGGCTATCATCACAGATCACGACAAACATTTCCATAATCATATGATGACTGAGTTAACGACCTAGCTAGGCTTGCGGCATGATAGCTCGACACCGTACTATCCTCATGCCAATGGCCAAGTCGAAGTTGTTAAAAAAGTTTTAGTCACGATGCTTCAACGCACCACCGGCATGCACAAGTCCAACTGGCATTTGATGTTGTTCTCTGCCTTATGGGCCTACCGAACATCAGTGAAGGATGCCACTGGGTTCACCCCATTACAATTGGTCTACGGTCTGGAGGCTACCCTTCCAATTGAGTGTGAGTTCCCTTATTAGCCATCGGATTACTCCCCAACACTACTCTAGTAGAAGAACATCTTCTCTACCTAAAGCGACTAGACGAGATTCGTTAGCTAACCTCTCTAGCCATTGAAGCACAGAAGAAGAGAGTGAAAACTCACTTCGATCATACTGTCCATCCTCGTTCTTTCGTTGAAGGAGATTTAGTCCTGATTTATGATCAAGCAAGTGATAAGCTAGGGGTAGGCAAATTTGACCGTATGTGGCATGGCCCTTATATTGTGAAACGAATTTTGCAAAAAGGGGCCTATGAGCTAATTGATTATGAAGGGAACCCTCTAGATAAGCCCAAAATGGGCTTTATCTGAAAAAATATTATGCATGAACCCCATGCACTTGATTTGTACATACGTGTGTTTTCAGCAGGTGTGTTGTGTGTGTGTTTTCATGTCTGGCTTGGTGTGTAGGCATAATTGCCACTTATTGTGTCTTTTTGCTTCTTGTGTAGATGTCTGGTACACCTTACATTGGTTTCGCTGATGGTGCCTTCCAAAGTACTTGGAACCTTTCTTCTACAGTGTGGGCGATCTATGATCCTCATGGTGAGTTAGTAGACCTTCAAGGTGTTTGTCTGGGTTGCACCACAAACAATGTCGTTGAATACATTGTTGTCATTGAATTACTAATCGAGACCATCAACCTTGATATTCGTGCATTGGTTGTGAATCTGGATTCTCAGCTTGTTGTCCACTAGCTTAACAAGCGTTATTCCGTTAGAGATCACCAGATTTTAAGGATGTATTTACGTGTTAAATTGTTGGAAAGAAATTTTGATTTTATTACATATCAACACATTCCAAGAAGATTAAACACATTAACTGATGCATTAGCAAATCATGTATTAGACAGAAATTTACGCAACATGTAATCAAAATAGCATATAAAAGAATTCAAAACACGATAATGAACCATAGGAATAGGTATATATATATATCTCGTGTGCCACATCGAGGTGCTAAAAAAATAAGTGTATATGTCCAAATAGAGTATGTGCTCTCTATACATCCGAGACACATGTCTCTCAAAAAATCAGCAGGAAATAAAACCTAGGCGTCTACTGTGGTGGGTTATGCTCCCTGTAGCACACCACTACTCGTGCGACTTGCCCCAAGAGTCTATGCACCCTAGGTATCAACCCAACTGTATGTATCTGGTACTCTCTGGGGACCTCCTTGATCCCTCTGTAATCAGGGATCCCCCTTGTCAGGCCCTCAAGATTGTGGGCCATTGTCTCCACTAAACTTCCAACTGGGGGAACCAAGGCCAAGTATTTGATGCCCTATGGATCCCTCCGTGCCTATGGAGCTAGTCCCACAAGCCTCTCTGGTCCCACGTCTACAAGTATCATAGAGTACATCATTAAGACATATGCATAAAAAAATCTAAAAAATATCATAAAAGACAAAATATAAAAATAGTGTGATCAATTGTTTCACCTCCATCGTCCAATTGCTCACCCGGAGGCAGCTGCATGTTGGGGTCTCCACGAAAATCCATACCAGCATATGGCCAATCCTCGACAAAGACCGTCTAGTGATCCAGCCACTCATGGAATAGTGTCCCCCATGACACTGGTCATCCTCCACCCCCTCGTGGCATAACATGCACCCACCGTGTGATCTGGGTCTCCCACAGTCTAGGCCTGTCTAAGTCCATATCCTACAACTGAAGTGCCGGCACCCACTCCAGCATGAGTGGGATCAAGATAGACCCGTAACCAAATTGCTTTGCCTCCCCACGATGACATTTGGTGAGTTGTCTCTTCATGTTGATCGTCACCGCTTTCGCCTAGTTGTACATGGTTGGGTTGAGGCACTGAAGAGCCAACCAGAGGTGGGCCTTTGTTGCCTCGTGTTGGGCTTGGGAGCCTAGTGCCCTCGTCACAATAAATAGAATTGAGCAAAGAACCAAGTCTTCCACCATGGGAATTGCCACTTTCCTGCTATTTGATTTGCATGCCCCTGGGCACACTCGTGCTATCAGCATGTCTAGTGATTTGCCCCCAGTTCATTGGCCGTCTAGAATCAGCCTCTCACCGTGGCAGGACAATCCGGTTAGGAAATATATGTCCATAGCATCAAACTCAATGTCTCTGCCCCAGATAATGAACTTTCTATTTTTTGGGTTCCAAGCACGAATTAGCAACTCTAACAAATCGAGTTGAGCCTGAAGATGCAGAGTGAGAAAAAATTTTAGTAGCCCGTAAGCACGTAAAGCATTTCGACACCCAGCATCATTGAATGCTTCCTCATCATTGATATTGTGAGTTCGTGCCTACCAAAAAAATGCCATGTTGCCCTCAATAAAAAATAAATAAAAATGAATTAGAGTTCTTTTCATAAATTTAAATCCATAACTTATTCAAAAATTCAACTTCACGTCACCATCGTGGCTGTTTTCAAAACATCGGTGACAGCGTACAGTCAATAGTTCATTTCTCCCATGATCGTTGTGAGAGTACATCTATTTCTCGCGACGATCACAGAGGTGGTACGTGTAAGCACGCTTGGTCATCGCGGACCTGAGTGGCTTTTCCTCCACGACCGAGAGGTGGACTTGGATTTGAAAATCCACCTAAACCCACTTACCTAACACTAAATTGCATGAAAAAACTACTAAAATGCGGTGCAAGGAGGAATGTACTTACTTGCAAAAGGTTTTAAGATGAACTGTGGATGGATGGTGCCGGAATTAGTTTGAGGAATTCGCTTAGGTTGGCACTCCAATTTCCCAAAGGTAAAATGTGTAATGTAAATGGTAAAAACAAATGAATTACCCCACCCTTTTTATAGTACTTTTTTGAAAAAATTAAAAAATTATACTCTAGGGTGTGGGATTTTTTCGTTTATATCACGTTTTAATTAGGGTTTTTGAGTTTTTGACTGTATTTCCGCATATATTATCTATTTATATCGAATGGGTTTTACGTTTGACGTGTTTTGTGCAGAACTACAGGTGGCGAGGTTATGTCGTACTTTCTATCCACTTGATCCGTAAATTCTTCTTTAATGCTCTTTTCCGACTTAAAAGACAAAAAGATTGCCGAGTTATTCCTTTTGAGTCGTTAAACGAAATAAGAGGCGGTCTGTTTTAAGCTCTTTTCCAACCGTATAAACGCAAAAAGATTGCCAGGCTTTTGTCATTTCAGGTTCGTTGTTGGTTACGAAATGATGTGTCTTCGATTGCTTTTCTACACTTTCGGATCAAGGTCACTAATGATGAAAAGTACTCCTTGATCGTAATGGTCAAGCGGTTCTCTCAAGTATTGTTTTATACATTTTCAGGTTCGAGAGACACAAATCTACAAAATAGGACCCCCCTGGAGTTTTCTTTTCCGTGTCTTTTTCAAACTCTCTAAACATGAAAAAGACTCCGAGTTTTACCTATGTCAGACTCGTTAAACCCTGACGACATTGGACTCATCACCATGACAAGACTCGAGCTTCTCCTCCCTAGGGCTCATTAAACTATTACTAGGTTGGGTTCGACCAAAAGTCAAACTTATATTATAAGCATATGATATCCCCTTCAAGCTTGTTTTCAAAAATAATTGGGGTACTCGCCAGTAATGGTGGGGGAAAATTTGGAAGTTTTCATTGGTTACCTACGGCAGCTAGTCACTCTTGAACATAGACACTTTTGCTTCTTGTCGGGTTGGGATATCCATACATCATCATTTGGCCTTCCGGGGTTTATGGGTTGCCATTTAGCCTTATTCCATCTGCTCCATGTTGTCTCCATTAAGCTTCTGATCCCTTGGTACCTGAATGCTGCCACCTTCCGGAGTCGTGTCACCGACATGTTCAAGAGTATAATCCTTCTGTAGTCCACATCCTTACCTCCTCCTCTGATACTCTATTTCACCATCTAACACTTGTTCCCTATCTCATGTCGTTGATGGGGGAAAACATTATGGCCCTCCTGTGATGGATCGTCTCTTGTGGACATCAACCCATTATCTAGGAGACTGATCTAGAGATCCCCTTTGGTACCTTGGACCTTGCATGCCTCAATGGCAAGTTCTTCATGCCTGACGATCTACTTTCATCATTGGTCGTTGATTGGGTGATTCCATGAGTGTTCGACTTCAGCTCATTCTTCACACTTCATGGATTGTACTAGATAGTACCTTCAGAACCATTGGAATTATTGGTGGTTTCTCTCGCGCTTGTTAACGGTTCTCATCATTGACCGGTAATCAAGTGAATTTCTATCATGCTCGACTTCAGCACATCTATTCGCATGCTAGAATTTGTACCATGATTGGTTGGGTTTCAAGACCCCAGACTAAGATTACACATGTTTGGGCTGCATGGATTGGTTCGTGATTACATGACTCGTTGATGGATGGTTGCGACCATACCTTTATCATTATCATGGTCTTACTGGCTGGATGGCTGCATCCATTCCACAAACATAGTTTGTATGTATTTTGGATGGCTGCGCCCATACCATGACTACATGTATTTCACTATCAGAGGTATCAGTTGTACTGGCACCTGCAAGTTCTTCCAGATGGTGTTCCAGTTCATATATTTTCGTAAAGCATTCCACCCCTCCCACTCTCTCAGGCTTCATACTCTAGGGGGCATCTTTTACATAGTAATTTGTCACTGCCTTTAGCCCAATCCTTCTACTATGTCATGTGTCCAATAAAACATGCTCATATTGAACAAGTGCTCTCTTATGTTGCCAATTGACCCACTTTTCCTAAGTTTTCTACCTCATTGTGAGAATTCACTTAATATACACGACAAAGCTCTGTCATAAATTCCAGTCATGCTTCCGTCACAGGAGTACATCTATTTCCCACGATGGTCGGATTTCATGCCCCGGCACGAGGCTATTTGCTATCTTTGGTGACGGTTTGACTAAATAAATTACCTACTAGTGATGTCGGTACTAAAGCTTAGTTATGAACTAGCAACGATCTAGATTGGGCAAATTTGTTCCAACAGTTGGCCTTCTAGATGTCTCTGGACCTGGTTGTTGGGTCAGATTGGGTCGCCCTCCTCCCTCTGGCATGGTAGTTCCATATTTTGTGCTACTTGCCCTGAGGATAAGCTCCCTCTCCCTCATTTCATGGAGACTCATTCTCCTATAAAATCACTCACCATTGCTATCATCTGCGAGTTCTTTTGGTTGTACAGTGCTGCTGCTACTTTTGAGTTTGATAGATAGTTGGTGTGAGTGTGACAAGTGTGGGATTGCTTTGTAGTTTGCAAGAAGGTGTGGAGTGCCCTTAACCTTGTGTAAAGCTTGTGAATGAGAGAGAGATATATTGCTATTTGGGAGACCCATCTTTGAGAGTGAATGCTTGAAGAAACACACTGGTTGGACCCTCTGAGAAGGCTTGCGACGTCAAGACTTGGTTGTAAGCTTTTCTCTTGATTTATCATTAATACAACCAATGATGATTTCCTATGTCCTGTATATAATTCACTTGATAGCTCATGACTTCTTGACTTTATGAGTAAATAGATCATTGTTGTTTCTTGGTTATGTGCTCTGTTGTTTCTTTGTGGTGTTTCAGGTTGATTGCTCATTAAGGAGAAGGAAACGGAAGCTGGAGCAACGCAACAGAACTTCATCGATCGCCAGTTTGAGGTAGGCCTCCAACGATGTTATGAAACCAGCTCACAAAAAGATCGAAAAGATAGTTGAACGCCTTAGAATTCAGCCTCTTCGAGGGGGCAACCTCCTTTACATTACACAAATGAACAATTCTTCGATGATACAAATGAAAAGACCTCCTTTCTATATTTAGGAGTCTAAGGGGTCATAACATAATTAGAGCCGACATAACAATAATAATGTAAGGGCACAATAATAACAATAGTAGGCTTCTATGGGGCACAATAGTAAAAATATGGGCACTACATGGGTACATTAAGATAATAAGTGGGTTGTACTAATAACAATAAGGGGTTACACTAGTAGTATAGGGGCCTAACATGCCCCTCTCCTTAAAAAAGCATTGTCCTCAATGCTTTAGTAGTTCTTGATGCTTTTGTATTAAATTCTTGTCCTCCCATGTGGAATCTTCAGTGGGTAAGTTCTTCCACTTGATGAGATACTCTGAAATTGATCGATTTCGTAGCTATCGGGTTCTTGTTTCTGTGACTGCTCTAGGTTCCAATATGATTTTTCCTTCCTCTTCAATTTCTGGCAATATTGTTTGAATTGGGATCTTTTGCAACTTTTGAATAAGTGGCCATACTTCTTCGTCCTTCTTCCATTCATCCCTTGCTTCGTTTATCCAATCTAGTTGTATAATACAAATAGTACAAAACAATGCTTCCACATCCTCATCCTTAAAGAGTCTTCCCATTTGGTAAGGTCGCCATTTTTTAAGTGCATGTAGTATTTCCAACATTTCCTTCTCATAAATAACTTTCTTGAGATGTACCAATAAAAATACCCAATCACCTACATCAAAACATTTTTCACTATGATGTTGATCTACCTGTTGTTTCGTTTGATTTTGCACCGAAGTGGCATTATCTTTTAAAAGTTGGAGAACTTGTTGTTGATGCTTGATGTGATCTTTCACTGCTTGAACCATTTTCTTCTTGATATGTCCTTATATCTCTAGAGTTTGAGGAGTGGCAATTTCTTCCAATCCTTTACAAGATATGGTCAGATTCATTTCTTGATGCTCGATGTGATCTTTCACTTCTTGAACATTTTTCTTCTTGATATGTCCTTCTATCTTGATAGTTTAAGGAGTGGTAATTTTTACCAATGAATTACAAGATATGGTTGAATTTATTTCTTGTTTCTCGATGTGATCTTTCACTTCTTGCACTTTTTTATTCTTGATATGTCCTTCTATCTTGAGAGTTTGAGGAGTGGTAATTCTTGCCAATACTTTACAAGATATGGCCTGGTTCATTTCTTCTTTCTCTGGGGTTGGGTCCTGGTGTATATCCTCTTCTTTTGACGTTTCTTGATCCTTTTCTTCCTCCTCTTCATACTCTATGTAAAATAATTTCTTCTCAGTACACTTATGACCTATAGTGCATTTGTTATCACAATTGTAACAAAGCCCTTTTTCTCTTTTTTCCTCCAATTGTTGTGGTGTAACCCTTGTAGGTTGTGGAAGGCTAGGAGAAACAACACTTCCATCTTTATAGTTGTGAAGGGTAGACTTCCTTGTTGCCATAATTTTACTTTCCATTATGTAACAAAGCCCTTTTACTATTTCCAATTGTTTTGGTGTTGCTCTAAAGAAGGTGTTGCTCTTTGTATCCTCATAATGTGCTATCATTTCCTCTGTGAAAATTGACCATGTAACAAGTTGTTTACGAGAAAAAAGCCCTTTATACCATAAAAATTGATCCGGTTCTAAATATGAAGATGCAATACATACCTTTTGTAACAATGGTACACCATGTAGATCAAAATATTGCTCCATCTGAAGTATCCAATTTACTGGATCCTTGCCATCAAACTTCCTCATCTTGCTTTTTCTTGATTTTAGGAGCTAGATATTGAAACGACTGTAACTTTGTATTTTTGGATCTTTAAGTTTTGAAATTGTGATCTGCAGTAACCCTCTACGTCCTCTTTCCAATGCCACAAGTCTGACCCAAATTGGATTCTCCAAGGAAGAGTTATGCCAAATCTCCCACAGTGACCTGATTATAGACTAATTCAGTAGAGCGAACTTGTACGACGTGCCACATGTCACTATTTCGACCTTTGGCTATGAAAAACATATACAGGAAACTACAGTCCATCCTCTTTCTGTACCTTCTTACGAATTTTCAATCCAATGCCTAGAGACAAAGTTATGACGATTTTCCCTAGGTCTCCTGTTTGGAATGTAACTCAGGAGTCTGCAAAAAGACCAACTTCCTCAGATCATATCTCCGCAAATATAGTGCGAAAAGATCTGAACTTCGGACCCGAAGTTCAGCACAATTTCTTCTCAAATGGGTTTTTTTGCAACTTCTGAAACATCGCAGAAAAAAGTTATAGCGAAAATGCCACGGTGACCTATTTGGAGCAGCGAAACCCTAGAATCCAAAGCTCTGATACCAAATGTTATGAAACCACCTCACAAAAAGATAGAAAAGATAGTTGAACACCTTAGAATTCAGCCTCTTCGAGGGGCAACCTCCTTTACATTACTGTTTAGTCAATTTAGTGTTTCTAAATTGATGTCATTAATTGTCAACCTGGGGCTCGTAAGCTGATGAAGTGAAGGTGTACTATATGTACTTAAGCAACCTCTTAGAGCTTTTTGTCGTTTTGGGGGTGTTGTTTGTGGTTAATTTATCTTCCTAAGATGGAGTGATGATTATAAACAGATGAGTGATGGTGTGTGTAAGGTGAGTTCTAGATGAGTGAGGGTGTGTGATTAGTGGTTTCTAACTACTTGCTGAAAAGGAAAAGCTTGAAGGAAATAAATAAATTAAAATGAACTGAAAGCAAAGAACCACTTTCTAATGGCATTAGACACCATTCATGCTGCTGCAAATAAAGGTAAGAAAATCACTTAAAAGACCAATGATAATGTTTATCTCTTCCTAACTCTCTGCCTCTAACACATAGTACTGTGTAAGACACGATTAGGAAATAGCTAAAGATAAGTCTAAGAAATGATAAAAAAATGAGAAAAATCTACTTTAAAGACTAGTTGTAATGTTTTGCTCTTTCTAACTCTCTACCTCTAACACATAGTACTGTGTAAGACACGATTAGAAAGTAGTTAAAGATTAGTCTAAAAAGCACCCAAAGCCAGCTGCAAGTTATTAGTATTCTGATCTCTAAAAGATAGACAATTTATAATAAAGAGACCATTCATATGTTAGCAGACATCTTTGAGAAATAAAACTAAAAATCAGCTATGAAAATAAAGTAAAGGCAGCAACTTGAATCTGTCAACTGAAACTACCACTAGATATTTAAGCAAATACACAAACACAAAATCAATCCCGGGCTCAAAAACCTGCAAAAGAACAATGCTGATCAGCGTAAAATAAAGGCTGGAAATGAAATAACAAGAAAGTAAAGCAAGCTGTACATGTTTCAACTAAAAGAAATGCTGAATAGAAATAAGGAAATGCTGCACATAAAATACTTTACAAGGCTAACATGAACAGGGGCCCTCCATTCATATCATCCAAAAGAGACTCAAGGAATTGTAAACTTCAAAACAGCACTGTTTCTATTACTCCATGTGCAGAAAAATACAGTCCAGAGTGCTAGAACAACACTATAAAAACAGAGTCTTCGAATGCTCTAAAATAACAACAAGTTTATAAAATGCAGCAACTAAAAAGTAACATAAGCGTACGCAGATGCAAGTATTTATAGGCATCTGCAAGATGGCCTAATGCGTAAAGCATAAAACAGAAAATAAACTGAATATCATGCGTATTAAAGGTGAAGTTAACACGTCATATGTTTCATGGTCGAGCTGGAGGTCCTGGTCATTATGGGCAATGAATCCAGCATTGGATCATGTTCCCCACAGCTTGCAAAACACTGACAAGTCACCTTTTCCACCGACGTGACCCAACAGCTTATGCATCAACGTTAAGCTGCCTTTATTTGACCGTAACTTGACCCCCTTTGACCGGAGGTACAGATGACGTGGCTGGCTGAACTGATGGCACAGGAACCTCGAGCACATATATTCCAACATGCCCATGTGGCTCATTTGGCAAAATGACACGTGGAACCTTAAGATTAACAAAAATGCTGCGGGATCATCAGATGGCTGCGGAATACCTGTAAATATGTCAAAATCTAAACAAAACAGTCACACATTAGCAAATCTCACTTGATCATGCTTAATGACATCTAATGTAATGATCTGGGTGGTTTTACAATGAAAATGAGGCAAAAGAGAGAGGTAAGTGATGAAAAACAGTAGGTAATAGTGGATGATGAGGTGTAAGTTAGAGGCTCTACATACCCCCACTACGAGGGCATTGCATGTCCTCATGCAAAAACACTGCTTAATCAACCTGCTGTGATGCCTCTGCCAAGACATCTAATCTCCTCTTCTTCCTCTGTGTGGCCACATTGACTCTTGGTCTTTTCATCAAACACCTGAATTTTAGATTGATCAAAGCTCTGTTTAATTTCTAGCATCTTTTCTTGAGCTTTTTGTTTTTCTTTTGCCACAGGCTCATATGGAGCATGGTGTTATCTTGGATCATCTTATCCAATTTAGCTTGCTCTTTCAATTTTTCATTTTCTTGCATGACATGGCGATTTAGAACCTCAATCTCAAAAATTTCCTATTTTAATGAGTGAACTTGTTGCTCCAAAGGTTGAACATTGCTTGGGCCAGCAGCTGCTTGCTCCAACGTCTCTAGATAATTATAAACTTTCTGCTGATCCGGGTCAACCTCAGGTGACTTCTTTGGACTCGGTTCATACTCAAATTCAGATCCATGTTCATGCTCAAAAGGACTCTCCTCACGTGGAGGACTAGTCTCAACATATTCAGCGTGTGGAGGACTTGTAGCAATCTTTTCAGGTGTGCTCAAGTCAATGATGAGTGACTTTTTACCTTTTGTGGCCCCTACTTTCTCTTGTATCCTTCTGCTCCTTCTCACGGTGGTAGTGCTCTGTTTTTCTTTTTGTACCTTTTGCTTCTGTTTTTCCACCTTTTTGGAAAGGGCAGTTTCATGGAGTTTGGCCATTCTTTGAGCTAAGGGCTGAGTGTCTTCCTCACTAGAATTCTCAGGAGTGAGGTAGGTTTCTTGGACTACAGCTTTTCCTTTATCTTTCTTTTGTTTCTTCCTTCTCTCTATTCTCTTTTGAGCAACTTCCTGGACAAGTTCTGCAAGAGTTTCTGTGATGACTCCTTGTGCTGTTTGATCAATGTTCACAGCAGGCTCAAGATCAATTTCATGTTCAGAATGATGTACATCAGTTTCTTCTTCAATCTGTTCTTGGACAGTTTCCTCTTGGACAACAGTTTCAGGGGTAGCCTCTTTTCTTTTTCTTCTACTCTTTCTAGGCACAGAGGTTTCTCCTGCTTCTTCAAAATGGTTTCTCACAAGGAATCTCTCCCAGGTTTCTCTTTTTGATTTTAACTGTTCCTCAACTAGCATCTTAACAAGACCATGATGACATAGATGTGATTCAATATTTCTTGGGTTCTTTTGGGCCATTGAACACATTTTCTTAAGACTTGAGAGTAGAAAGTATGGGAGGTTAATATCATCTCCTAAGAAATGCATCATGACCTTTGCATGGTAAACATATAAGACTCCAAATCTTCCCTCACAAGTGAAAATTTTTTGCACTAATAAGAGTAAAGTTGTCCATTCCTCCTTAACATAAGAAACAGGAATCCCTTTTGTAAAGATGCTGGTATCCATACCTGGGTTCTTTAAGATTTGCTTCCACTGTTGATCTTGAACTGACCGGTTCTTAAACCACCTTTCTCCAGTCTGTGGAAGTGAGGTAGCTTGTGCTATGCTGCTCTCAGTGACTGTGAACTGTAAATCCCCTATCTCCACGTGATTATCTTTTTCTCTGAAGGACCGTGCAAAGGCCTTCGTAACCTCCTTGTGGTAGCCTCTGAACTTCTGGATGCATTGTAACCAATTTGCCTTTTGCAATGCTTCTTTAACCTGAGGATATCCCTCCAGAAACTTTGAACCCTCTGGTTCTGCCCTTAAGAGTTTCCCCATTGGCTCTACGGCTCTGTTTTAAAACACGGCTTCAAAATGGCCTTACACAGTAAATTCACGGTTCTAGCTCTGGATACGGCTTCAACAATGGCCTTGACACAGTGGATTTACGGCCTTAACACAGTGGATTATGGCTTTAGCTCTGGATACGGCCGTAACAGACTTCCACTGGTGATTAGAATTAGCGGAGAGGAAAAACAGAGTATGGTTAATGGTAGCAGCGTAGTGAGCACAACGTAAATGGAATGAAACAGTGTGAGTAGAAATGAAACAGCGTGAGTGGAATGATATGAGCGTAAGAGGGTGGAAGGGTTATGGAATAATAAATGGAAACGGCTATGTCCTTAGGTTTCGGTTTCAGAGTTACACTTGGCTGCGGGATTATGTCATATAGAGACGTAGTACATTAGGCTACGTCACTTAGGTACGAAACCTTAATGGAAGAAACAGCCGCAAGGGAAATTCAAAATCGTGGTAATCAAGGACTGATAGACTTGGGAGATACGTGGGCATATGGTCGCATGACTGGTAATCATTACATTTAGTGGCAAGAAACATAACCTAGAAAACTTTGCATAATGAAATAACCGTAAGTTTAGAATTTAAACCATACCTCAGATTCCCGCTTGGATTTGCCTTTGATGACTTGCCACTAACCCTTCACTGATTTATGGCTGTTGCATGACTATTTTCCATTTATTATTGATGACTACTGAGCTGTAAAGAAATTTCAAACAGACTGTGTGTTTTTTTTATGCAGGTGCAGAGGGCTGCGGAATGGCTGCAGAATCGTCAAACAGCTGCGGAATCTGCAGTAGTAACCTCCGGCTACACAAAAACAACTTTAACTATCTAAAAATGACTTTATTGATGGAATGGAATGTAGTGAGTGGATGGATGAATGAAAAAAATGAAGTGGAGTGGAAATGAATGAAATGGTGGATGAAATGATGGTAATGATGAAGATGAGGTGAAATAAAGGAGATTTTTTTTTGGAAAACATGAGGTGTCAGGTGACCCTGATTTTCACCTCAGGTTTTCTGCATGAGACTGCCAATCAGAGATTGGTTTTCAAGCTCATACATTTATTCTCTTTTTTTTTTTTTTTTTTTTTTTTTTTTTTTTCAAAAACCAAAGATTAGGCTGATGGAGGAGAAGAATCCTTCTCCACCAACCTGATTGCAGAATCTTCTTTAAACAACTTGACAAACTCTTCTTTTGAGAATGGATTTTGGTAGATTTTCAAGCGATGGCCATTCACAATAAGAGGAGTATGAAATTCATCAATAGTTTTCACTCGAACTGCTCCATTGCTAAAGACTTCATCAATCTCATATGGCCCAAGCCAATGAGTTTGAAACTTTCCTTTGAAGTCTTTGAACTTTGAATCAAACAATAGAGCCCAATCTCCTTTCTGAAACTTTCTTTCTTTGATATGACGATCATGCCATTTAGATCTTTGGTGCTGAACTAGATCGGTCCTTAGAATTGCATCTTGTCTTATTTCATCTAGCTCATTTAGCTGGTCCATTCTGTGTCTTTGAGCTTCTGAGAGGCTCATTCCCAATTGGACTGCCATCTTGAAGGTCTTGATTTGGAACTCAATAGGAAGCAGGACTTCCTTCCCATAAACAAGTTCATAGGGAGAATGTCCTGTTGTGTTCTTCCATGTGGTTCTATAGGCCCATAAGGCTTCAGGGAGCCTTTCCGCCCAATCTCTTCTATGAAGATGAACAGTCTTGGTGATAATGCCTTCAAGAACTTTATTGGTAGATTCCACTTGGCCATTTGATTGCGGATGGTATGGAGTAGATGTTCTGTGCTTGATCTTATATTCCTCCATCAGCTTCTCCATCAATTTAGATGTAAACTAGCTGCCCTGATCTGTCACAATTTCCCTTGGGACACCAAAACGAGTGAAAATATCCTCAAAAAGAAATTGAACAACTGAATTTTCAGTGGCAGAAGGCAATGCTTTTGCTTCTACCCACTTAGTAACATAGTCAGTACAAACCAGTATATACTTCTTTTGCTTTGATGGTGGATTAATTGGTCCAACGAAATCTAGAGCCCATTTCTCAAAGGGTTCGATGCATACCTGAGGCTGTAGAGGCATTTCATTTGAAGGAGTTGGTTTCCCAACTCTTTGGCAGCTGTCACACCTTCTAACATACTGCTTTGCATCTTTAAAGAGAGAAGGCCAATAATATCCTAGAGAAAGGATTTTATAGGCTGTCCTCTTGTCAGCAAAGTGCCCACCGCATGGTTCATCATGACATGCCTTAAGGATGTCAGGCATTTCATCTTCCCGAACACACCTTCTGATTATACAATCTGGCCCTGTTTTGAACAATTCATTAGAAATCCAAGAATAATGTGCACTCTCCTGAATGATTTTCTTTTTCTCATTAGGAAATAAGTGTAGAGGAAGCTTCCCTGTAACAAGATAATTAGCCATATCTGCATACCAAGGAGTCTTGGTAGTTACTGCAAACAAGTATTCATCTGGAAACTTATCTTCTACTGGAGAATCTTCATTAGTGTTTTGGATTCTAGACAAGAAGTCAGCTACTGTGTTTTGCTTTCCAGGTCTATCTAACACAGTAATGTTGAATTCTTGTAAAAGTAAAAGCCATCTTGTAACTCTACCATTAGTGACAGGTTTGTTCATTAAATATCTTATGGCAGAGTGATCAGTATGGACAAAGGTTTCATAGCCGGTTATGTAGTGTCTAAACTTATTAATCGCATGTACCACAGCTAGGAACTCTTTTTCTGTAACAGTATAATTTAACTCAGTGGGAGTCAAATTCTTACTTGTGTAATAAATGGCATAAGGGATCAAGTCCTTTTGTCCCAAAACAGCTCCTAGAGCTGTATCTGAAGCATCAGTAGAAATGTGGAAAGGGAGTTTCCAATTTGGCCCCCTTAAGATGGGTGCTTCAGATATTCTAGTCTTTAAAGCTTCAAAAGCAGATTGACACTCAGGATCCCACTTGAACTCACAGTCCTTGGTAAGCAATTTGAAAAGAGGGGATGCTAACTTAGTGAAGTTTTCAATAAATCTTCTGTAATACCCAGTAAACCCAAGAAAACTTCTAACATCCTTCTGGCAATTCAGAATAGGTAACTTAGAGATGACCTCAACTTTGGATCTATCAACCTTAATCCCATCTCCTGAAATATGATGTCCTAAAACAATCCCTTCAGTAAACATCATAAAACACTTTTCATGACTTAAAGAAAGATTTGTTTCCTTACATCTTACCAGTACTTTTTCCAAATTTTCTAAAGCTTCTTCAAATGTATTACCATAAACTGTGAAATCGTCCATGTATACCTCTACACAATCATGAATCAGATCTGAAAAGATTCCTAGTACAGCCCTTTGAAATGTAGCGGGTGCATTGCACAATCCAAAAGGGAGTACTCGGTAGGAAAAAGTTCCCCAAGGACATGTAAATGTGGTTTTGTCTTGATCTTCAGGTGCAACCTGAATCTGATTATACCCACTAAAACCATCCAAGAATGAGAAATACTTTTTACCTGCTAAAGTGTCTAGTACCTGATCAATAAAAGGTAGAGGGAAATGATCCTTTAAGGTTGCCTTGTTCAATTCTCGATAATCAATGCAAACTCTCCATTTACCATTCTTTTTGGGCACTATAACCAAGGGAGAAACCCATTGGCTATCTGAAATGGGGTAAATGAAGTTTACCTTGAGCAATTTCTGGAGTTCTTCTTTCACAATCTCCCTAAGGTTTGGATTCATCCTTCTTTGTGGTTGCCTAATAGGTCTGTTGTTTTCTTCAATATTGATGTGATGAATACAAGTCTTAGGATCGATTCCTTTCATGTCAGTGTATTCCCATGCAAAGGCAGTGGAATGTTTTTGCAACAGTTTGGTTAATTCTTCTTGTTGTGGTCTTTCCAAGTTTCTGTTAATGTTCAAAGTTTTTCCTGGAAGGATTTCAACTGTAGAACTACCAAACTCTTCCATTGAGAAGAGAGACATCTGTCTAGAGGAGAGATATTCAATGTCTGAATCTATCCGAAAATGTGCAGAGTTATATTCTAAAGATACTTCAAAATTTTCTAATGTATTTAGAATTTGACTGTCCTCACTAATCTCAGAGATGGTTAGAACAGGTTGAATAGTATCCTCATCATCAACCCACTCATCTTCTCCTATTTCTGTTATTGCCTTTGCTGGAGGATACAAGTTGAATTTCTTGGTAGAATTACCATCTGATATATACATGTCTCCAGACCTACAACTGATGAAGGCATCAGCTGTTGCTAGCCAAGGTCTTCCTAAGATAAGAAGATGTCCTCCTAGATTGTTCTTGGGAGTTAAAATCATAAAATCAACTGGATATTCCCAAGAATCTAGAGAGACTGGAATGTCTTCCAATACACCATCAGGTTTAATGATTGATCTATCTGCAAGTTGCAGCAAAGTAGGTGTAAAGAGAAGGTTAGGAAGCTTTAACTGATCCATGGTCTGTCTACTCATGATGTTGATCGCGGCTCCTAAGTCAATCAAAGTATTTGGGATTTCAACCCCATTAATATGAGTTTTGACAATAGGACTACCGGGATCCACATACTTTTGCATGGTAATCTTACCCATCATAATGTCTGCAATTTTTCCAACTAGATGTATCCTTTTGGTATCTCTGATTCTTTTTACTGTTTTCTTCAAACTCAACTCCTTTATTGTCTTTGCTAGAATGGGAATTTCCTTAATGGCTTGTAACAAGGGGATCTTGATACAGACATTCTTCAATTCATCTAGAAAGCTATAGTCAGGCAACCAAATTTTCTTTTCCACCCCTTTGTCAATTTGCAATCTTTCAGGAAAAGGAGGTGTAGCTAAAGATGTAGGTTGCTCAACTATGGGAGTTGTAGAGATTGATTCTTTTTCTTTTTGGATATTTTGGTTTTGAAGTGATACTTCAGAACCTTTATTGACTTTGAGAGATTCTTCCTCAGAAATGCTTGGTTGTTGGGCACTTGCAGAAGGTTGATCTAAGATTCTACCTGATCTGAGTTGTACTTCATTGAGAGGAACAACCATATAGGTAGGGAATGGTTGACCTTCCATCATGTAAGCATTTTGAGGGTTCCTATTATTCGGATTTGGTAATGGCTGAGAGGGAAGTTGATTTGAGTTCTGCTGGGAGAGTTGAGAATTTTGATTTTGTGGAGGAGGTTGTTGTTGTTGAGGGTATGGCAATGATAGTTGTTAACCTTGATTTGGAAGTTGTGGAGCTTGCTGATTCTGAAATGATGGAGGATATTGATAGAATTGAGCAAGTCTCGCATAAGGATTTTGCATGCTTTGCATCCATGCTTGAAAATCATTTTGAGGTTGAGGCCAAGGTTGTTGCCAAGGATTCCAATTTGGTTGGGATTGAGAATTCATAGAGTTGTTAAACCCTTGATTCTGTTGTCCTTGCCAAGGTCTCCTTGCAATAAAACAGAGAGATTCAAGTGTATCTGGATCCTCTTGAAAGACTGCTTTGAGGCCAGGAATTGAAGGACAATCCTTGGTCTCATGAGTTTCTGAGCAAATTACACATGTTTCTACAACGTGTGCATCTAAGGGACATTCCCTTAAAGCATGTTTTTTTCTACACTTCGGGCAAAAGATAGCCAAAGCCTCAGCTTCTGCTTTTTGTTTATTGTGAAACTTAAGAGTATCAAGTTGTTCACTAAGACTCCCTAAGATGTCAGTTTTAAATTCATCAAGCATACTGCCGATTTCAGCCCTACTCACTGATCCTGTTGCAGATTTATTTGCCCTAAGGAGAGAAGGATCTCTAGGCCCTTTTTGAGTTTTTGATTTGCCTCTTGAGAGATGGATACAAAGTTCTGCTATATCATTGAGTGAAAGTTGAGAAATATCCCCTTTCCCCATCATGTTTAAGATATCTATCCATTCATCCCTAATGGCTTTTAATAAGAGGGCTTTTAAGGTCTCTTCATCCAAGCTACTCATTTTTTCTCTTTTCAAGTTATATTGAAATCTTTCAAGTAAATCTTCTAAGCTCTCATCTTCTCTTTGCATCATTTTAAATACCTCGTCCTTGTGATTAGTAGGCATACAGTAGTCCAAATACCTATCCAAAAAGGTTTGTTTCATTTCTTCCCAAGTCCTAATGGATTGAGTGAGTAACCCCATGAACCATTTCAAAGCTTGATCTTTTAATGTTGAGGGGAACAATTTGAGTTTCTGAGTATCATCCAGATAGTCATAAGTTCGACACACAACTTCAAACTCAAATAAGAATGTTTCCTTCCTCTTCAATTTCTGGCAATATTGTTTGAATTGGGATCTTTTGCAACTTTTGAATAAGTGGCCATACTTCTTCGTCCTTCTTCCATTCATCCCTTGCTTCGTTTATCCAATCTAGTTGTATAATACAAATAGTACAAAACAATGCTTCCACATCCTCATCCTTAAAGAGTCTTCCCATTCGGTAAGGTCGCCATTTTTTAAGTGCATGTAGTATTTCCAACATTTCCTTCTCATAAATAACTTTCTTGAGATGTAGCAATAAAAATACCCAATCACCTACATCAAAACATTTTTCACTATGATGTTGATCTACCTGTTGTTTCGTTTGATTTTGCACCGAAGTGGCATTATCCTTTAAAAGTTGGAGAACTTGTTGTTGATGCTTGATGTGATCTTTCACTGCTTGAACCATTTTCTTCTTGATATGTCCTTATATCTCTAGAGTTTGAGGAGTGGCAATTTCTTCCAATCCTTTACAAGATATGGTCAGATTCATTTCTTGATGCTCGATGCGATCTTTCACTTCTTGAACATTTTTCTTCTTGATATGTCCTTCTATCTTGATAGTTTGAGGAGTGGTAATTTTTACCAATGAATTACAAGATATGGTTGAATTTATTTCTTGTTTTTCGATGTGATATTTCACTTCTTGCACTTTTTTATTCTTGATATGTCCTTCTATCTTGAGAGTTTGAGGAGTGGTAATTCTTGCCAATACTTTACAAGATATGGCCTGGTTCATTTCTTCTTTCTCTGGGGTTGGGTCCTGGTGTATATCCTCTTCTTTTGACGTTTCTTGATCCTTTTCTTCCTCCTCTTCATACTCTATGTAAAATAATTTCTTCTCAGTACACTTATGACCTTTAGTGCATTTGTTATCACAATTGTAACAAAGCCCTTTTTCTCTTTTTTCCTCCAATTGTTGTGGTGTAACCCTTGTAGGTTGTGGAAGGCTAGGAGAAACAACACTTCCATCTTTATAGTTGTGAAGGGTAGACTTCCTTGTTGCCATAATTTTACTTTCCATTATGTAACAAAGCCCTTTTACTATTTCCAATTGTTTTGGTGTTGCTCTAAAGAAGGTGTTGCTCTTTGTATCCTCATAATGTGCTATCATTTCCTCTGTGAAAATTGACCATGTAACAAGTTGTTTACGAGAAAAAAGCCCTTTATACCATAAAAATTGATTCGGTTCTAAATATGAAGATGCAATACATACCTTTTGTAACAATGGTACACCATGTAGATCAAAATATTGCTCCATCTGAAGTATCCAATTTACTGGATCCTTGCCATCAAACTTCCTCATCTTGCTTTTTCTTGATTTTAGGAGCTTGATATTGAAACGACTGTAACTTTGTATTTTTGGATCTTTAAGTTTTGAAATTGTGATCTGCAGTAACCCTCTACGTCCTCTTTCCAATGCCACAAGTCTGACCCAAATTGGATTCTCCAAGGAAGAGTTATGCCAAATCTCCCACAGTGACCTGATTATAGACTAGTTCAGTAGAGCGAACTTGTACGACGTGCCACATGTCACTGTTTCGACCTTTGGCTCTGAAAAACATATACAGGAAACTACAGTCCATCCTCTTTCTGTACCTTCTTACGAATTTTCAATCCAATGCCTAGAGACAAAGTTATGATGATTTTCCCTAGGTCTCCTGTTTGGAATGTAACTCAGGAGTCTGCAAAAAGACCAACTTCCTCAGATCATATCTCCACAAATATAGTGCGAAAAGATCTGAAATTCGGACCCGAGGTTCAGCACAATTTCTTCTCAAATGGGTTTTTTTGCAACTTCTGAAACATCGCAGAAAAAATTTATAGCGAAAATGCCACGGTGACCTATTTGGAGCAGCGAAACCCTAGAATCCAAAGCTCTGATACCAAATGTTATGAAACCAGCTCACAAAAAGATAGAAAAGATAGTTGAACACCTTAGAATTCAGCCTCTTCGAGGGGCAACCTCCTTTACATTACTGTTTAGTCAATTTAGTGTTTCTAAATTGATGTCATTAATTGTCAACCCGGGGCTCGTAAGCTGATGAAGTGAAGGTGTACTATATGTACTTAAGCAACCTCTTAGAGCTTTTTGTCATTTTTGGGGGTGTTGTTTATGGTTAATTTATCTTCCTAAGATGGAGTGATGATTATAAACAGATGAGTGATGGTGTGTGCAAGGTGAGTTCTAGATGAGTGAGGGTGTGTGATTAGTGGTTTCTAACTACTTGCTGAAAAGGAAAAGCTTGAAGGAAATAAATAAATTAAAATGAACTGAAAGCAAAGAACCACTTTCTAATGGCATTAGACACCATTCATGCTGCTGCAAATAAAGGTAAGAAAATCACTTAAAAGACCAATGATAATGTTTATCTCTTCCTAACTCTCTGCCTCTAACACATAGTACTGTGTAAGACACGATTAGGAAGTAGCTAAAGATAAGTCTAAGAAATGATAAAAAAATGAGAAAAATCTACTTTAAAGACTAGTTGTAATGTTTTGCTCTTTCTAACTCTCTGCCTCTAACACATAGTACTGTGTAAGACACGATTAGAAAGTAGTTAAAGATTAGTCTAAAAAGCACCCAAAGCCAGCTGCAAGTTATTAGTATTCTGATCTCTAAAAGATAGACAATTTATAATAAAGAGACCATTCATATG
This sequence comes from Pinus tabuliformis, assembly GCA_031772625.1. Classification (NCBI taxonomy): domain Eukaryota; kingdom Viridiplantae; phylum Streptophyta; class Pinopsida; order Pinales; family Pinaceae; genus Pinus; species Pinus tabuliformis. Next base: position 1,428,781,325 of record CM062818.1, read on the forward strand.
TTAGCAGACATCTTTGAGAAATAAAACTAAAAATCAGCTATGAAAATAAAGTAAAGGCAGCAACTTGAATCTGTCAACTGAAACTACCACTAGATATTTAAGCAAATACACAAACACAAAATCAATCCCGGGCTCAAAAACCTGCAAAAGAACAATGCTGATCAGCGTAAAATAAAGGCTGGAAATGAAATAACAAGAAAGTAAAGCAAGTTGTACATGTTTCAACTAAAAGAAATGCTGAATAGAAATAAGGAAATGCTGCACATAAAATACTTTACAAGGCTAACATGAACAGGGGCCCTCCATTCATATCATCCAAAAGAGACTCAAGGAATTGTAAACTTCAAAACAGCACTGTTTCTATTACTCCATGTGCAGAAAAATACAGTCCAGAGTGCTAGAACAACACTATAAAAACAGAGTCTTCGAATGCTCTAAAATAACAACAAGTTTATAAAATGCAGCAACTAAAAAGTAACATAAGCGTACGCAGATGCAAGTATTTATAGGCATCTGCAAGATGGCCTAATGCGTAAAGCATAAAACAGAAAATAAACTGAATATCATGCATATTAAAGGTGCAGTTAACACGTCATATGTTTCATGGTCGAGCTGGAGGTCCTGGTCGTTATGGGCAATGAATCCAGAGTTGGATCATGTTCCCCACAGCTTGCAAAACACTGACAAGTCACCTTTTCCACCGACGTGACCCAACAGCTTACGCATCAACGTTAAGCTGCCTTTATTTGACCGTAACTTGACCCCCTTTGACCGGAGGTACAGATGACGTGGCTGGCTGAACTGATGGCACAGGAACCTCGAGCACATATATTCCAACATGCCCATGTGGCTCATTTGGCAAAATGACACGTGGAACCTTAAGATTAACAAAAAGGCTGCGGGATCATCAGATGGCTGCGGAATCAGCAGATGGCTGCGGAATACCTGTAAATATGTCAAAATCTAAACAAAACAGTCACACATTAGCAAAGCTCACTTGATCATGCTTAATGACATCTAATGTAATGATCTGGGTGGTTTTACAATGAAAATGAGGCAAAAGAGAGAGGTAAGTGATGAAAAACAGTAGGTAATAGTGGATGATGAGGTGTAAGTTAGAGGCTCTACAATTACAAAAATGAAAAATTCTTCGATGATACAAATGAAAAGACCTCCTTTCTATATATAGGAGTCTAAGGGGTCATAACATAATCAGAGCCGACATAACAATAATAATGTAAGGGCACAATAATAACAATAGTGGGCTTCTATGGGGCACAATAGTAACAATATGGGCACTAGATGGGTACATCAATACAATAAGTGGGTTGTACTAATAACAATAAGGGGTTACACTAATAGTATAGGGGCCTAACAAACGATGACTATTTAAGGGAATTAATTGTTGTTTTGTCCTTGTTGTGACTAGACCCACTCTAGGGCTAGAGGGGTTACCTCTGTCTGTAGAGGGAACACTTTCCTGCATCACAGTTGTTGCCTAATTGTATGCTTGATTTAGGAGCTTCCCATAATCTAATGCCTCTATCTATCATCAAGTAGTTGGGTCTGCAAATAAAAAAGCCATACAAAGAATTATATTTGTTGATTGTAAAAAGGTAAAGTGTCTTGGGATGATCAAGGACTTGGTGGTTAATTTGGATAAAATCCTTGTGAATAGTCTAGTAATGGACATTGTGGTTGCATACATTCCTGCAATATTTGGCATGCTTCTTTCCAGATCATCGGGAATGAATCTTGGAGGGTCCATTAAACTCGATCTCACATATGCCACTATTCTAGTAATTGGTTGAGAATAATGTAGATTATATAGAGAATCCATATTTATAAAAATTGTCACTAGAGAAGATAGTTCCAATAATTCTCCAGTACATGGCCAGGAAAAATATATTTCATTCCTTTTGTTGGAAATGGATGATCAAATTATGGAGTTCACTAAAGTGGAAATTCCCACACAGGTGAGTAAGCATAATTGAAACTTGACTATGTTTGGAAATTATATTTTGATGGGGCCTACTCTAAGGAAGGGAATGGAGTAGGTGTGTTGTTGATATCTCCATAAGGTAACTTTATCCCTCTCTTATATAAATTGGAATTTGATACTACAAATAATATTGTTGAATATAAAGAATTGGTATTGGGCCTACAAGCTCTCAAAAATATGAAAATTGAATATTTAATAGTTTTTTGGCACTTTGAACTGGTTATAAGGAAAGTAAGGAATAAATGCCAAACCAATTTTCCTAGGTTGAAATCCTATAGGAATGAAGCATGGGACCTAATTTGTTACACAATAATTTGTCACTGACACCACATTCCCTGATTCCAAACTCTGTCGGTCCATGTTGTTGACATCTGCCTTGTGTCATGTTGCAAATTATTTGTCAATTTCTTCCTTGTCACCTCAAGAAGAATACCTCAGTTCACTACTCCTAGAGCAGACCCTTTTTTACCTAATTTTTTGGGTCATCATGGGTCAGTAGTTGTTCCACCCATTAAGATGGCCAAGATTGAACTAGCCCTGGCGACGTCGTCGCTCTGTCTATGCATTGCACTTGCGAAGAGCTACTTTTGGCAAGTTTTTTAAACAAATCGTCGAAGCTTCAAAGTGTGACAGCTTCATGGGCGGTCCTAGGGTTAGTTGTTGGATCAAATGAGCTCACCTCTCTCCTTTGGGATGGTTGTCCCACCTTTTGTGTAACCTCTCAAAGGGATAAGCTCTTTCTCCCATCTCTTATGGAAGCTCCTCCTCCTATAAATACTTTCTCCATGGCTGAAATCATCTAGCTTCAGATCTTGCTAGCTTCAGAGCTCAGAGAGTTGGAGATTAGCTTCAGAGTTCAAGAATTCAATAGTAGAGGTAGAGAGTTTTGCTAGAGTGTGGAAGTTGCCTCTTATGTAACTTAGCTTGGGATAGTTTTGAGTGGAGTTGGCTTGATTGTAAGAGTGTTCTAGCATCAACCTTTTGGGTAGGGGAGAGAGTTATTCGTCCTTTTGGGAGACAGTTCATGAGTGAATTCCTGTGGAGACACGCTGACAGGACCCTTCAAGGAGACTTACGACGTCAAGGCGTGGTTGTAAGTTCTACTTCAGTTTATATTAATGCAAATCAATGGATTATTTCCTATATCATATGTCGAATTGCATATTGATAGCTTGAAGCTCCTTGACTCTTTAAGTAGATTGTTTTTGTCGTATTCTATTATGTTTATGGTTATTCTCTATATGTTTGTTTCAGGTACATGTGATTAGAAGAACAAGAGCTAGAGAAACACGATGAGAGCTTCACTGAACGAGGATCTAAAGGTAGGCCTTCATGACATCAATATTCTAAGGAAATTTTCTTTGGTATTGTCTTTGCTTTGACTAGACCCACTCTAGGGCTAGAGGGGTTGCCTTTGTCCACAAAGGGAAGTTGTTTGCATCACAATTTGGTGACCATACTGGGGACCTTTGTCTTTTGTCTCTTGATTTTTTTTTTGCTTGTTTATTGTCTCCTTTACTTTTGGAATGGATTCTTCATGTTATGGTTTGTTTGACTACTCCTGGTAGTCTTCCCTGTATCATAAGTGGTAGGTCTGGCCTTTTCTCAGCTAAATTTTTAAATTTTTCCTTTGATTTAGGGTCTTCATTGTTTAGTTTATGACAGTCGTGAAGATATTCATGTTTGCACTATATAATTAGTTGCGCTTTCTGCTGTTTGGCGCGATTAAATCGCCTCACAATCGTGAAGAGCTCTGAAATTGGCTTGGCACTATTAACTAGCGTACTTTTGCAATGACGTCGCAAAGTGGCTAGTTAGGGAGGTGCAACATTTCATTGTCGGTGCATGTTGTTAGTTTTATGCTCACAAATATTCCTGTAGGTTTCAATTTTGAATTGTTGTTTGTCGATTGGCTAGTGTGTCCTATCCTTTTGAACCTGTCTTCTACCTATTTTTTGCATGTCACATTATTATTTGCTAGAATACTTGACTCTTGGTTTCATTCCCTTGAGATTTATCCTCTTGAACTATGTGACCTGTTTACCTTTGGGTTGCTCATTCGTTTGGGCCTTTGAGTTGTGCATGAAACAATTCTGTTCTTTGTTTAGGCTTTCCCTTATCGACCGTTCTTTCATATTCCTAATTGGTATGTGATGTTTGGTTATCTAAATTGCAAGTCTTATTTGTTTGGTTTCCTTCCATCACTTTGGCATAGATCACATTGCCTCCTGGTCAGTTAGCTAGCTTCCAAGTTTTTGCAAAAAGAAACATATGTTTTGTTTTGAGTCTTTGATTAGTTTCTGAGTGGAATGTTTCTCTTTATTTATTGAATGATTTTAGTTGGAAAGGAGTTAAAACTACCATTGTTTTGAGTTTTCCATTTGGTTGCTTGTCATCCATTCAAAAGAACAAACTATTGCATTCATTTTGCATTAGGAAATGAGAACAATGTTTTGCATTAGTAAATTCTTGGTATTTAGATGTTGAAAAGGAAAGGATGTATTTTTTATTTTCTTAATCAGATTAGTTGCAAGTTAGAAACATAACCCTTTCCTTTTAATTGGTTTTCTTGAGAAATGATGAAAAGTACCATTCTCGCATTTGCTTGATTGTTGCTTTTATTGCTTTGAAATGAACCTCTCACTTTTCTTTAGTTAGTTGTTCATTGAAAAGAAATGGTCTCTTTTCTCTTTTAGTTGCATTCTAGGAGTTTTTGAATATACATTCAGTAGGGCCTTGAAATTGAGATCTAATTCAAGATTAAATGTTAAAATATATTGAATTAGTATAAGGAAGCATTGAAACTTAACGCCTACATCTAGAGGTCTAGGCTAGAGACGTGTTCCGACATCTTTAAACCTAGTGGTTGTTGTTTTCACTAAGGTTGGGTGATTCCTCCTTTTGTGATTCAATAAGTGCTAGTAAGGACTTGTGCTCCCTATACCATCGTGTATATGATGGGAGACCCCATTAGGTTGCAATCCTATTATCCATAGGAAATTGAGTCAGCCACCTTGTAAACGTGATACACCGAACAGAGCATTCGGGGAGATTGGCTGCTCGTACTTTGCTAGGAGGTATTCTGCAGTTCATGCTTTCCTATTGAGCCTTTTTCGTAGAGTTCTAGAGTAGTCACTTTCATTCCTTTTCGACTCTCTAAAAGTAAAAGGATAATCTGAGAACTTGTCCTTTCGAGCTCATTTCCAATCAAAAGTGATAGAGTCACCTTTCATCCTTTTCTCAACTCTTAAAAAATGAAAAGCAAAGTTTTGTTTTAGTGTCATAAAATTAACTTCCTCTGAAATATTCTTGGTTAAAGTTATCTTCCTCGGTAATTCTTTAGAGTTGATTCCAATGGAAACATTTCCGGAGTCCACTAGTCAAGGGTTCCCCTTGGAAGGGAATCCTGGTCCTTTCCCTTCTTTTGGAAATGTTGGTGCTCCTTATATGGCAACGTTGTCCCTCCCTGGGTTAACCATTGGTTTACCTATCTGGTTATTTTTGACCTCAGTGATCTCAAATGTCTCACCTCCTACCCCGCCATCTCCATCATTCGAATCATGGCATGATGATTCTAAGGTTGACCCCTCACCTTCTTTCCCTATTTATTCACCTTCCTCTTCTACTTCACCTCATGAAAGTTTCAAATCTAGTAACTGGGAGGCTAAGAAGAAGAAGAAGAAGACAAAGAAGAAGAAGTCAGCTAAGAAAGAGGCTGATCGTGTGATTATTACTCCAAATGCACCTCCTATTGGAAAACCTTCTAATCCTACATGGAAGGTCAAACTCCTTTGCAAGTGGTGTAAGGGTAACCATCTCTGAGACTATCTTGGCATTCCTAGAGTCTTAGAGGTATGGTCTCAAAATCTAGCTCGACCATCCCTATCAATCTCTGGAGATCATGTTGATGCTACATTCTTAGCTAGTGGTGGTAAGAAGAAAGGGAAGATTAGATTTCCCTGTAGGTTATGTGAAGGAGAGCATCTTCTTCACCTTCGTCTGCTTATGGATAAATATTCCAAAGTTTTGGAAGACCTTGCAGCTCCTCAACCCCAACTTCTTGTTGTTTATTAGAGGCTTTATTTTGGACCTCTCCCGATCGGTAAAGAGATTGACTTGGATTCATCTCTTTCCCATCCTGCTCTTCTTGAGCCCAAATCTCTTGTGTCTATTCCCGACCAACCATTGGTCGAAGAGATTGTCGACTTCGTTTCATCGCCATTTACTCACTCTGTTCCGGAACAGAGTGGTCATCATACTGCTCATGTTCTTCTCATCTCCTCATATTCTCATGAATCGAAGAGTGACCCTCCCACCCCAGTTGTTCAGGAGAGTCCTTCTATTCTTGCATAGCGTTGGGGTAGTCATATGATACCCCCACTAAGTAGTTTTGTCATTTCTTTCGATTGGAGTCACTTGATTGCTTATCACCTCCCATCTTATGTGCCTTTCCAGATCGCAGTAAAAGCCTATAATATGGTAGTACCTGGCACTATATTAGATGAAGGTGCATATGTTAGCATCATGCCTTCTACTACTTGGCAAGCTCTAGGTTCACCATATCTTGTGCCTGTCACCCAAAATCTGTTGGCTTTCAACGGAGGAACTAGCCAACCCTTGGGAATCCTTCCAAAGTTGCCTATTACTTTGGGAGGAAAGACCATATATATAGACGTGATGTTTGTCCAAGGTCCATTGGAGTTTAATCTTCTCCTTGGACGCGACTATGTTTATGTCACAGCAGCGCTTGTTTCTTCGCTTTTCCGTGTGGTTTGTTTTTTGCACGAAGGAAGAATTGTGACTATTGATCAGCTATCATTCATTGGTCACTAGGCATATCATTTGCAACCATAACCCCTTATCGACTCTTGTTTGAAAATAGTAACTTCCCTGCCATAGATAAATTATGTGGCTACCCGTTCCATTTTTTCATCTGCTGATGATCACACAAATGGTGTAGTTTGTTATGTACTAGGAGCATTGGAACCTAATCTATCTTTGGTACCAATTGACATGTATTCCTCCTGGAGCGTGGTCCTTCCATCTAGTGAAGACCTCTTGGGAGCCATGTTCTCATATGGTACATGAATAGTTGTTGAGGGGAGTTCCTTGTCTTGTGTTAACCTCGTCAAAATATGAAGAAAGGAATGACAAGGACAATTATTTTATTGTGCCAACCTCATTGAAAAATGAAACCAGGGTCATGAGGATGGTTCTTGATCTTGTGTCAACATCATTAAAACATGAAACAAGACATGAGGATAGTTCTTGGTCTTGTGTCAACCTCATTAAAAAATGAAACAAAGGATCATGAGGAGAGTTCCTTGTCTTGTGTCAACCTCATCAAAAAATGAAACAAGGGTCCAAGGATAGTTCTTGGTCTTGTGTCAACCTCATTAAAAATTGAAACAAAGAGTCTAAGCATAGTTCCTTGTCTTATGTCAAGCTCATTAAAAAATGAAACAAGGGTTATGAGGATAGTTCTTGGTATTGTGTCAACCTCATTAAAAAATGCAATAACTCCCTTTTCCAAATCGAGTCTTTGATTAAGGTCTTGTAAAATCCCAGTTGAGTCTTTCCAAAGATCTCGAAAGTGAACCTTCATTCCATCCACCTAGATAAATGAAATTAAGCTTGGGGAGCATGTACCTCGATTTGAGTCATTATGTTTGGGGCATGCAAACTTATAGCAAGCATAGTTTTTTGTTTCAAGATTGTGTAAACATGAAACTGAATTCAAGCAGGTTCTCTATGGTTCAAGCTTGTGTAAAAATGAACCCACGCCTGCTTTACATCTCGTGATTTCCGTTTTAATCAGTTGATTTCTGCTAGATGAGCCCTGGTTGTTTCATTCCATCTCCACTATCTATTTGGTTGATTATATGCTTTCACTTGGTTGTTTTTCCTTTCCTGAGGGACCGCATCAATGAGTGGTTTTATTATCCAGCCTCTTGAGCACTACATGTTTTGAGAAGTTCCACCATTGTCCCAGATCATTACTACCATTTATACCACTTCTTCCTCCAATATGAGTCACCTTTAAGCTGTTTTTTGACTCGTAAAAGATGAAAAGCTTGCCGAGTATTTTTCCCTTTTTGACTTGTTAAAGAGAATAAAAATGGGGGGTCCGCTTTCAGCGCTTTTCTGACCCTTTAAAAATGAAAAGGTGGTTGAGCACTTTTTGTTTCAAACTTGTTAGTGGATGCAAAACGTAATGCGCCCAACATAAATTTACCCCTTTTTCGGGCTGGGAGGCACTATTTATGAAAAAGGTATACTTTGATCTATCATGGTCAATAGGTTCCCTTGGATATTGTTTTCTACCTTTTTGTATTCAAGGGACAAATTTATGAAAAGGGACCTTTGGAGTTTTCATTTTCATGTTTTTTTCAAACTCTCTAAATCTGAAAAAGACTCCAATTTTTACCTATGTCGAACTCATTAAACCCTGAAGACATTGAACTTGTCATCATGATGATATTGAGGCTACTTTTTCCTTCTTAGGACTTGTTAAAGTTTACTAGGTCAGATTCATCCGAAGGACAAATTTACTGTGCAAGAATATGCTATCCCCTTCAAACTTGCGATAAAAAATAATTGGGGTACTCGCCAGGCATGGTGGGGGAAAATTTGGAAGTATTCCGTCAGTTGTATTAATTATTACGGTAGCTTGTCGCTCTTGACAATTGACACTTTTTCTGCTTCGTGTCGGGTTGGGATATCCTCACTTTATTGTTGGCCTTCTGGGTTTTGGGTTATCCATTTTTCCTCATTCCATCTGATCCTTGCTACATCATCATGACCTTTGATCCATTGGTACCAAAATGTTGGGAAACTCCGAAGTCGTGTCACCGATATGTTCAAGAACTTAATCCTTCTACAGGGTGTATCCTTACACACCTTCCTCAGAATCTCTATCTCATCCACATCCACCTTGTTGCTTTGTCTTGCGTCAATGATGTGGGAAACATTATGGCCCTCCTTCGACCGATCGCTTCCTGTCGACTTCAACTCATTATCCGGGAAGTTGATCTAGAGACTCCTTTCTGGTACCTTGGAGCTTGCATGCCTTAATGGAAAGTTCTTCACATTCTACGACACGCTTTCATTACTGGCCTTCGGTTGGGTGATTTCGCAGGTGTTCGACTTTATATCATTCTTCGCACTTCATGGATTGTACTAGCAGTACCTTGAGAACCATTGACATTACTGGTGGTCTCTCTTGCGCTTGTTAACAATTTACATCATTGACTGGTAATCAAGCGATTTTCTAGTATGCTCGACTTCAGCACATCTATTCACATATTAGAATTTGTACCATGATCCGGTTGGGATTAAAGACCCAGGACTCAGATTACACAAGTCCAGGTTGTGCGGATTGATTTATGATTGTGTACATGACTCATTTGATTAGATGGCTGCGACCATACATGAGTCTTTTATATGTTCCTTCTGACTGGATGGCTATGTCCATACCATAGATTTTTTATGTTTATCTTGTGGATGGCTTCACCCATGCCTTATGCACATGTATTTCCTTTCACTATGTACTCATGTACCAGAGATATTAGTTGTACTTGCATTTTAAGGTTCTCTATGATGCTGTTATGTTTTAGTTATGGATTCATAAATCAATTCACCACTCCCACTCTCTCAGCCTTCATGATTTAGGGGGCATTTGTTACACAGTAATCTGTCACCGACCCCGCATTCCCTAATTCAGGACATTTCCAGTCTGTGTTGTTGACATCTGCCTTGTGTCATGTTGAAAATTATGTGTCAATGTCTTCCTTGTCATCTCAGGAAGAATACCTCAGTTCACTACTCCCGGAGTAGACCCTTTTTTACCTAAGTGTTTTGGTCATCGCGGGTCAGCAGTTGTTCCACCCGCAGAGATGGCCAAGATTGAACTAGCCCTAGTGACATCGTCGCTCTGTCTCTATTTTGCACTCACGACGAGATACTTTTGGCAAGTTTTTTAAACAAATCATCGAAGCTTCAAAGTGTAACAACTTCATGGGTAGTCCTACGGTTAGTTGTTGGATGAGATGAGCTCGCCCCTCTCCTTTGGGATGATTGTTCCACCTTTTGTTCAACCTCTCAAAGGGATAATCTCTTTCTCCCATATCTTATGGAAGCTCCTCCTCCTATAAATACTTCCTCCATGGCTGAAATCATCTAGCTTCAGAGCTTGCCAGTTTTAGAGTTTAGAGAGTTGGAGAATAGCTTCAGAGTTCAAGAATTTAGCGGTAGAGGTAGAGATTGTTGCTAGAGTGTGGAAGGAGCCTCTTATGTAACTTAGCTTGGGATAGTTTTGAGTGGAGTTGGCTTGATTGTAAGAGTGTTATAGCATCAACCTTTTGGGTAGGAGAGAGAGTTATTCGTCCTTTTGGGAGACAGTTCATGAGTGAATGCTTGCAGAGAGATGTCGACAGGACCCTTCAAGGAGACTTACAACGTCAAGGCGTGGTTGTAAGTTTTACTTCATTTTATATTAATACAAATCAATGGCTTATTTCCTATATCTTATGTCGAATTTCATATTTATAGCTTGAAGCTCCTTGACTCTTTAAGTAGATCATTTTTGTCGTATTCTATTATGTTTGTGGTTATTCTCGGTATATTGTTTTCAGGTACAAGTTATTAGAAGAACGAGAGCTAGAGAAACATGATGAGAGCTTCACCAAATGAGGATCTATAGGTAGGCCTTCATGACATCAACTTTCTAAGGAAATTTTCTTTGGTATTGTCTTTGTTGTGTCTAGACCCACTCTAGGGCTAGAGGTGTTGCCTCTATCCATAGAGGGAACTTGCCTGCATCACATAATTGAGAATTATTTTTGGAATTTAACATTCAGTTTCTACCTAGAGAGAAAATTAGAATGGATAATTCCTTAACAACAACAACCAACACTTTCAATCCACAATAAAATGCCCATCTCAAATATGAATTTGAGATCAGGAATATACCTTGAGTACGAGAAAATGTGAAATATTGGTAGTTGTTTGAGGATGAAGATCATATTAAATGATTTATGGAGGTGCTTGGGGAATTTTCCAGTTCTGTAATCAACCATGAAGATGAATATATGGATTAAATTGTAGGTGATGACCAGCATGTGCCATGGGAATAGTCTATGGATGGGTAAAAAAAATAGTTGAAGGGAAATATAATCCCAAAGGGGTTGGTTCCATTGGAAATATTTTTTAATGCTAATGATGTGGCAGTCAAACTAGCCAAGAAGGAGCATGAGGAGGATACAGAAGATTGTAACATTGGTACATAACAAAAACCTAAACTAATTAAATTATCTAAGGGATCCTGTAGGGATATAAACATAGGTATCTTGACTTGTTTAATGAGTATGTTGACACCTTTTCCTTGTCCTATGACGATTTGAATCCCTATGATACTAGTATAATTCAACATTAAATTCATTTGAAATCAAGAATCGAACCTCATATTCAGAAGCATAGGGAAATTAATCCCATTCTTCTCCCCCTGATGGAAAGAGAAGTGAATAAAATGCTCCAATCTAATATCATTGTGCCTTTAAGATATATTGGGTGGCTAATCTAGTTCCTGTAAGGAAGAAAATTGGAGAGATTTGATTGTGTGATGACTTCAAAAACTTGAATAAAGCTTCTCTAAAGGATAATTATCCTTTTCCCAAGATGGATTATATTTTACAAAAAGTGGTAGGGTCATCAAGGTTGTCCATGATTGATGGGTTCTTTGGATATAACCAGATTTTTGTGCATCCTGATGATAAGAAAAATATTTCCTTCACCACACCTTGGGGAACATTCATGTATTCAATAATGCCTTTTGGCCTCATGAACGTTGGTGCCACTTTTAAGATGGCAATGGATATAGATTTTCTTGAGGAAAAGGATAAATTTGTGGTAATTTACCTGGATGACATAACAGTCTTCTCAAAGACTAATGAGGAACATTTGCAGCGTTTACAACATACATTTGAAAAATGTAGGAAATATGGGTTGTCACTGAACCCAAAGAAGTCCCAATTTTCCCTTAGAGAAGGCAAATTTTTAGGGAACTTTTTCTAGAGAGGAGTGAATATTGAACCCAAAAGGGTGGAAGCAATTTGTAGTATCCCTTTACCACAAAATAAAAAGGAGACTCAAATTTTCTTAGGTAGGAAAAACTTCTTGAGAAGGTTTGTACCCAATTATGCTGAAATTATGAGGGAGATTACAAATATGTTGAAGAAAGACATAGAGGTTAAATGGACCACAGAAGCAAGAGAATCATCTGTTAGAATTAAAAAGTCATTTTGAGAGGCCCTAGTTTTGGCTAGCCTTGATTATCAAAATCCTTTTTCTTATCCTTTCATTTATGTCTCCTAACACTGTTGTAACTGTCTTATCAAGGAAGATTGAATAAGAGAAGGAGCACCCAATTACATTTTTCAGCCAAGTATTGAGAGATGCAGAACTAAAATACAATATTTTGGAAACATAAGCCTATTCTTTGGTCAAAGCCTTGAAGGATTTCCAAGCTTACATTCCGTAGTCTAAGATATTTTCTTATGATCCTTCAACAACTGTAAAAGACAGCTTCACATAGGGACCCACTGAAGGCAAGAGAGGAAAATTGATACATAAGATTTTAGGAATATGACATGGACATAAATCCCACTAAATTGGTAAATGGGAAGGGATTGGATATGATTTTGTTAGAAATTAATTTCCAGGCATTAGGTATAAATTTGTTGGCTGAAAATTCAGAGCCAGAGAAGCAAGAAAAACAAGAAAATACAAACGAGAAGGATTAAAAATTGCAATGAAGTACTTGGTTTCTAAGTGGTACAAATTCATTTTCCCTTATTTTTTGTTTTTGGAATTCCCACCTAAGTTTAGTAGAGCACTGTATAGATCTTTGAGGCTGCAACCACAATTTTTTTTATTTCCAATGGTAAGTTGTATTGGGAGGACCCTGTGGGAGTCTTACTAGTTTGTTTGGTTGAAGGTGAAGTCCCCAAAGTAATAAATGAATTTCATGGATTTGTTTATGGAGGAAAATACAAATATAAAGTAATATCTCATAATATTTATAAGGATGGATTCGTGATCGAGTGAAGGCTTGTAAATAGTTCCAAATATTTGTTGAAAAGTAGAAGCTAGCACCCATACCTTTAATTCTCGTTTCTATGGAAGAAACATTTAGAAAATGGGGGCTAGATTTTATTGGGGAAATTCATGCACCATCCATTGGGAAGCATAAGTGGATCCTTACAAGAACAGACTATTTCACAAAGTTTGGTTATCTAAGGAATATAGTCACTAATAATGCTCAAGTATTTAAATCTGCTAAATTTTTCTGTTTTTTTTCGGAGCTATAGAATTATTTTGGGGCACTCCACCACTTATTATCCATAGGGAAATGGGTTGGCAGAATCATCCAATAAGACCTTGGTTAGGATTCTTGAGAAGACCGTAACAAAAATCAACAAGAATTGGGATTCTCAACTTAGGTTTGCATTGTGGGAAAATAGAGTCACCACTAAGAGATCAACTAGTAAGTCTCCATTTGAGCTAGTGTATGGGACTTCAACACTTTTTCCCACCTAATTGGCCATGCTTGTGGAAAAAAGGATCCATGATGTAGAAGAGGAGGCTAATTCCTTGATCGAGATGATGAATTTTTTGGTAGAATTTCATGAGAATAAAGAACAAGTCACTTAGAATTTGATCAAGTACCAGGACAAGGTGAAGGACCTATATGACAAAAATGATAAGGATAAAATCTTTTATCGAGGTGACCTTGTACTCAAATGGGATGTCAGGAGAGAGGATGAAAGAAAACATTAGAAAATTGATCCTTTATGGTTAGGGCCCTTCAAAATAGCTGAAGCCAAAGGGAATAACAAATTTCTGTTGGAGAATATTGATGGTGAGGTGTTTCAGCTTCTTACAAATGGGAAGTACCTCGAGTATTATTTTCAACACTAAATTATTTTTTCCACTTCCATTTAAAATAGTGATGAGCCTCATAAATGGGTAATTATACGGGCTCATTTTACCTTCTAACCTAGTCAAATCAACCATTCTCTTAGCTTATTGTATGATTTTCTGATTATATTTATGCTTATAGGGTGAGTTGAGTTAGTTATTATGCCATGTGGTATAACATGTGTTTAATGCAGATTATTGATGGATTTCGAGGTCAAAGTCAGGGATCTAGTGGTCAAACTACAACAATAACTCAAATTAGAGAGAGGAGAGGACCTATAGGAGGGAATACCCTCATTTATTTCTCCTCACTTCAAATTCCCCTTCATTCAGCTTAGAGTACAAGCAGCTGAATCATGCACTAGAAGGTAGCCGACCAAGTGGAAGATGATTGATAGATATCTCGAGTTTTGGAAGCCAAGCCTTCCTGATTTTAAGGAAGCTATTGGTAGCTTCAGATTTATAAGTGGAGAGGCCTAGGGCCTCACTAGGGTTGACTTTTTTTTTCTTGTGTAAACTCTGCTCAAATTTCAAGCTTACTATTTTATGATAGTTTTATGTAATCTTGTTATTTTTTGATAGTGAAGATGGAATCCTTTTTGAGCTAGCACTGAGTTACCTCAGAGGGCTAAAGCTCTTGGGTTAGGGCCCAATCCAAGCAGCCAAGCTTCTCTTTACTTGTATTTGTATGCTTTACTTCAGTTTGTAGATTAGTTGATGTTAGATGTATTTCTCTTATGGTTAAGAATAGGTTGCTTTTGATGATTTAGTAGCTTGCTTCCATTTGTGATTTTTGTAGCAGGTTAAGCAGTGACTAGAGAAGATTCAAAAGGCTAGCAATAGTTCCTTGGCCTCTCTTCCTCCCTCTAGGACCACTATTTGAGGCAAAGACTCTCTTGCTGCCCCAAAAAGACAATTTTTCCTCATTCCTAGGACTTCTAGTGTTTGCAGCTCTCTAGTAGGTTAGTAGTCCAGTTTTGATTTGCTTTAGATATTCTTTATCATGTCCACTTCCTGATTTGTAATAGTACTTTTGTATGCTTTCCTTTCTTACAGCATTTCCCAACATTTCCTTTACATCATAGTTTAGTCCATTTTAATGCAAAACTCAGTTTTTCCTAAGATGCACTCATTTCATTGGTTGCTTGATTTTCTTGGTTGACTGTCAGTTTCTATGTAGTAGATCTCTTCCAGCAGTAGGCCAGCTTACTAGCAATCACACCCTCCATCTGATCCATGCCCTATAGGTCTCCCAAACCTCACCTCAATTCTGCCCTAGTTTCCTTTAATTTTCATAGAACTTCTTCCTCTCTCCTTGATCAAACCCAACCATATTTCTCTCTCCTAGTGATTCATGGTAGACCTTAGGCACACTAACACCTCATTCCAACCTTCATCCACCTTTTCCACCCACTCTCACACCCTCAAAACAACAAAAATTTCTCTCGACCTCCTCCTATAGGCCTCCTGTAGTTTCCCTTTTTTCCTCCTGTAGTTTTCCTGTGTCCTCTTGTAGGCTTTCTTTTGAAGGCCGAGTGTGGGAAATGCCTTCAGAAGGGTTCCTAAGACCTCCTAGGTCCCATCCACACCATCCTACATCCTCCCAAGCTCCAAAACTGCCCTCTAATGCCACCTGTTTTCTACCACACTCACACACAATAAATTAGATGCATGTTAAATTCACATAAAAACACATAAAAATCCAAAATTATGTTTTTTTCTTATTTACTTCCAGAAATAGCATGGTTATATGTTGTATACTTGAGTAGGTAATGGCCTTTCTTTCTTGGTTTTCATAGTGTTTTTGGAAAAATCAGAATTAGCTTGTTAATTAGGCTTTACTAGGTTTTACTTTACATTCTAGTCTTTCTCCTTTCTGCAGTTAGAATAACATATGTAGAGTAATCTTTCTTTCCTTTAATCACACATAGATTTTCTTCTGAAATATATAGAAGTTGGTTTGAGCTCCTAGTGATCTCACACTGGCTGACCAAGTGACAACTTGTAGTGAGAACTAGTACTTGTGCATATAGCACTAATGCTTCCAAGTTTGTTACAAATTACCAAGTTGATAAAAGTAAAGTTTGTAGCCTAGGAGTTGCAGCATTCTTGCTACAATACTGGATCTCACCACTTTTTGGAGCCATTGCTGGGGAAGCATCAGAGTATTCTGTGATTACTGCTTTTTTCTATTTCCTATTGCAACATTATGCTAATAGTTTATTTCGACAAAACTAGATTAGTCATTTCTTTTCTTTCAATTCTGCATTTCCTTGCTTTCCTTTTCAATTCTACAAATTTCCATTCAGCAAGTTCATTTCAGCTAGTTGCAATTTGTTTTGTTCAATCACAATTTCAGTTTCTGCAGGTATTTTCAGTGTGGGGAAAAAGAAACAAAAAACCAACCAAAAATATTTCCTTTCATGCCTCGTAGGAGTAGAGGTAACTTAGGAAAATTTTTTCCCAACACCCCCACTACTTCACATAGCAAACCTTCTCTCTTCTTCAGTGGCTGCAATCAAGAAGAACCCTTAGGTGAACATCCAGATATATTTGAAGAACCTGTAGGTGAAGAAGAAGAATAAAACATTCCTATGGAGCCAATGGCTAAAAACAAAAATGCTAGGGGAAATGGAGAGAATAGAGGGTACCTTCCCCATTCAGGAGACCAATGGGGACACAAAAATGAAGAATATAAGTCCTTCAGCGCTACCTCACTTCCATGGTTTGACTGCAGAATATCCTGACGCCTTCTTGTTCAATTTTACAGTCATCTGTCGAACTTATGACTATGCAGAAGACGAGAAAAAGATGAAACTATTCCCTTCTACTCTCAAGGATGCAGCACTATGTTGGTTCATGGGATTACCTGGCAATAACATCACAACTTGAGCTTAGATGCAATAGGCCTTTAACAACAAGTATCGAGACTATTGTAGGTCCAAAGATACTAAAGAATAAATCTTCCGAATGACCATAGGGAGTGATGAGTCCCTGGAAGACTACGAAGAGAGGTTCCAACTCAGTTACAAAAGGGATAGGTGTACACTTGACCTTGAGTCTCTAAAGTTGGTTCTACTCAGGGGAATTCGGGAAGACCTTTTAGACACCCTCCATCTACTAGCTGAGGGAGACATCTACCAACTCTCCTATGAGGACATAAAGACTGTTTCTAGAAACCATTCTAGAGCAGCCAAAAAGAAAGGCAGGGGGAGTCAACCCATAGCTAGTACCTCTCCTTCCAATTCATCAATTAAAGGTGAAATTGGAAACATGTTGGAAGACTTCAAGAGTGAGATGTTGCAGACTCTTTCCATGCAAATGGATACCTTACATATCAAAACAAAACAAGAGGAAGCAGAGAGGGCTTTGGCCATTTTTTGCCCTAGATGCACCAAGAAGCTCCTAGGAATGAATGCCCATTGAACTCTATAGAGGTTTGTTCAGCCTATGAAGAAGATAATTCTACAGATAAGTGCCCTTCCTTGCCCGAATTTAAAGTTGTATACCAAGGGGCCGAAGGAGTCACTGAATAGATCTATTACATAAACCAAAGGAGGCTGCATGGACCTAGACCATACTAGCAGGGGATGCAAGGGAAATCTCAAGCATACTACAACCCCAATCAAGTCACCCCCATACCTTCTTGGGGCCCCCCTGCTCATCCTTCCTGGTCCACGCCGCCTCCTTGGTCCTTCACATCTCAATATCATGCCCAACCAACCACCCATTCATTTCAATCCTATGCTCAGCTGAAACCTCAGTGGAATGCATCTCATCAGGGGTGGAGGCCCCAATACAACTCTTTTCCCACTCTTCTGCCTCCACCACCTGCCCAACCACAACCGTTACCTTCTACTCCACCAAGGAAACCCCAAATGCCTGCCCAACCAAATCTGAACCTGAACAATAGACAGGCTCAACAAGTGTATAGTGGGGAACCATCATGCCCAACTTATGTTGTGGAGATTCAAGAAATTAGCTTGCGATCCGGGAAGGTTATCCCAGATAGCCAGCCTCCACCTAGGGAGGTTGAGGAAGATAAAGAGGAAAGCGAACCTAAAGCAAATCCACCCTCTCCTGAGAGACTATCCATGATAATCTAGCCTACCCTAGAAGAGATTGAACTCTTGAGAGAATTGAAAAATTTATGTGTGAAGATACCACTTCTCCAAGCCATAAAAAATGTTCTTATCTACAATAGGTTGATCAACTAGAAGTGCTTTAGGCATCCAGGAAGGCATAAGAGAGATGCCCCAATCGTCAATGTCATAGGAAAACTGTCCGACCTGATGTTTGGGTAGATAATATGTCCAAAATATCTAGACCCTGGAAGCCTAATAGTTGATGTCCACATTAATGGCACAATGGTCCCACATACCTTGATTGATCTAGGATCTACATTAATGTGATGACAAAGGACACAATGCTCAAACTTAACCTCCAAGGCTCCTTGAGGAAGACCACGATAGTGCTGCAGCTAGCAGATCGCTCCACAGCGACCCCTAAGAGAATTGTGGAAGATGTGATGCTCTCCATTAATTCTTGGGAGTACCCTGTTGATTTCTTAGTTCTCCAACCAAAGGCAAAGGTCACTGGGTATCCTCTCATTCTGGGAAGACCTTGGTTGGCTACAGCCGATGCTTACATTAGCTGCCGAGCTGGGAACATGACCATAAAGAATGAGCACATGTCCAAGTAGTTAATCCTATATCCTCCTGCCCAACCCTTGCTAAAACATGATCTACCTCTCTGGTTGGAGGAGGAGGATGAGGATGAATTTTATTCTGCCCCACTTTGTACATTAGAAATCACCATGGGGGGAAAACTACAAGATGAGGATGATATGATTGAAAATTTGATTCAGAATCCACCTCCCAGTGTGTCACCATTAGAAGACATAGTCATAGAAACCAAAAACAACCCCTCAACTAATCTCTATGTGGCTGACCCCACTTCTCTCTGTGTTAAAAATATAGAGTTCAGCCTAAAAAGAACATTGAAAATCAATCTATCCCTATCTACTTCCTAGGAGAAGGAGGTATGCAGCATACTGAGAAAACATCTAGATGCCTTCGCCTGGAGTCATAAGGAGATGAATGGAGTGCACCCTTCAATATGTACTCATCAGATATACATCAAGGAAGATTGCAAGCCAGTCAGGTAGCCTCAAAGGAGGATGAACCTAGCACTTAAAGATATTGTTAAGGAAGAACTACAAAAATTTCTTGATGTAGGATTCATCTGCCCCATCTCTGACAGTGAATGGTTCTCTCCTTTGGTTCTAGTGCCAAAGAAAAATGGTAAATGGATAATCTATGTTGACTATTGGAAATTGAAAAAAGCCACTAAAAAGGACTATTTTCCTTTACCTTTCATAGATCAAGTGTTAGATGGTTTGGCAGGGAAAAAGCTTTTCTCCTTCCTAGATGGGTTTAGGGGGTACAATCAGATTCAAATCAACCTGGAAGACCAAAATAGTATCACTTTCACTTGTCCTTGGGGTACCTTTGCATACCCAGTCCTTCCTTTTGGTTTGTGCAATGCTCTAGCCACTTTCCAAAGAGCGGTATTGAGTATATTTTCTGAACTGGTTCATGATGCAGTAGAAATATACATGGATGATTTTACTCCTTATAGCTTTGACTTTCAGGAAGCTTTATCTAACCTAGGAAAAGTTCTAGATAAGTGTATTGAGATGAACCTGTCCCTCAGCCCAAAAAAATGTGAATTTTTGATGACTAAAGGGACCGTGCTAGGTCATGCAATATCTCAACGAGGACTGCAGGTGGACCCCAAAAAAATTGTCATCATCCAAAGGGTCCCACCTCCTCAAAAGGTGAGAGATGTCAGAAGATTCCTAGGCTTATCTGGATATTACAAGAGATTCATTAAAGACTTCAGCAAGTTAGCCTCTCCTTTGTTTGGCCTCCTAGGAAAAGATATTGAGCTCATATGGTTGGAAAACTGTCAAGGAGCCCTAGATACCTTGAAGAGCAAGCTAGTGACTGCCCTAATTCTTATAGGCCCAAACTAGGCCATACCCTTTCACATTCACACGGATGCCTTGAACAAAGTAATAGGAGCAGCCTTAGGACAAATTGATGAAAAGTTACCTTATGCCATATACTTTATAAGCAAAAACTTGTCAAAGGCAGAGTTAAACTATACAGTGACCGAGAAGGAACTCCTAGCTATTGTGCATTCCTTAAACAAATTTAGACATTATATCACAGGCTATCAAACCTTTGTGCACACTGATCATGTTGCAATTAGATATTTAATGAACAAACCAGATGTAAATGCTCGCATTATTAGATGGTTGCTTTTACTGCAACAGTTTGATCTGACCATTATTGATAAGCCTGGTAAAGAGAATGTTGTTGCTAACTTTTTGTCTAGAGTAAATTTTCCTGTAGATGAAGAAGGAAAGGTGTATGACCAAATGCTAGATGAACACCTATTTGCTATATGAGTACTCTCTCCATGCTTTGATGATATAGAAAACTACTTGGTTTCAACACAGTTTCCACCACACCTATCCTCAAAAGAGAAGAGAAAGATAGTAAGGAAAAGTGTCCCTTTCACCTGGATTGGAGGAAATCTCTTCAAATTTGGCCTGGATTAGATCTTGAGAAGATGTGTCAGGGAGGAGGAAGTCTTTGACATCCTCCTGACCTGTCATGACGAGCCTTGTGGAGGTCATTTTGTAGCAAAAAGAACTGCCTTCCAGGTATTTCAAGTAGGCTACTACTGGCCCACTCTTCATCACGATGTGAGGAGATACACAAGCTAGTGTGATCAGTGTCAGAGGATGGGGAAACCCACTCCAAAGGATGAAATGCCCATGCAACCTCAAGTGACCTTTGAGTCATTTGAGAAGTGGGGCATGGACTTTTTGGGGCCTATCAATCCCCCTTCAAAGCAAAATAAGTACATCATTGTGTGCACCAACTACCTGACAAAGGGGGTGGAGAAAAAAGCAATCAAAGCAGGGACAGAGGAAAAAATAGTTGAGTTTTTGAGGGAAAACATATTCTACAAGTTCGGGTATCCGAGAGAGTTGGTCACAGACCAAGGTAGTCAGTTCACTTCCAACCTGATTGAAGACCTGCTCACACATCATAAGATCAAGCATAGGACTTCCACCCCTTACCATCCACAAGCCAATGGGCAAGTGGAGGTCACTAACAGAGCATTGGAAGGGATCCTAACCAAGGTAGTGAGCAACAACATAAAAGACTAGGTGAACAGATTAGTTGAGGCCACTTGGGCCTACAACACAACATGGAAGATCACCACTGGTTCACACCCTATGAACTAGTCTATGGGAAGAAGGCTTTGTTGTCAATAGAGTTTGAATTCAATACCCTAAGGATGAGAGCTCAGCTAGACCTAGACCTCAGCCATGCATAGAAGGAGAGATTACTTCAGCTCAATGGATTGGATGAATATAGATTGCAGGACATCCCCATGCTTGTAAATGGAAATTGGTTGAAAGCATACAAGAAACCCCTCTCCAAGTGAGAGTTTATTGAAGATTTGAATAAAAAAGTGATGGTAGTGGAGCATGTCTAAGCTTCCACTTCACCCACTCACTGAAGAAAAAAGAGAAAAAATAAGGACTCAAGTGAAAACCTCCATGAGGTGCTTGAGTCCCATCATTAGGTTGAAAACCTCTTCTGAGGTGGCCCAGTGTTGTCAACATAAAAAGGGGAAAAGAATAAGATCCCTGGGTGAAAACCTCCCTTGGAGGTGCCCAGGGCAGGCAATTAAGACAAAAACCTCTCTGAGGTGCCATAGTTGTTTTCAAAAAAAAAAGAGAGAAAGAAAAAATGATTTTTGTTGCATTGCAGGTTTGCAGGAGGACTACAAGGAGCAGAAGAAGGTTCCAAGGGGACCCTGAAATTCATACTAGTATCCATCTCATCATCTCCACACCTTCCTCCATCATTTTTGGCATCTCTCTCACCCCACTGTACCTCTTCTTCCAAAACTGTGTTTTCTATAGGAGGCTCTGTTTTTTCTACAGGAGGCTCCTATAGGAATTACAGAGAGCCAAAAGTGTCTATGGGAGGCAGTTTGAGGGACAAGAAAAGCTTCATGAGGAACCTATAATCCGTCTTGCCATATTCAATCCTCCTTTCCATCATTTCCAATCATGCATCACATTCCAAGCATCATTATTATTATTATTATTATTTTTCGTTCCAAGAAAAACACAGAGAAATAGTATTTCAGTTTTGAAAAAAAACAAAAATAAGAGGAAAAGGCACCATTAACTTTACCTGAAGCTTACATACTATCCCTCCATCATTCATCTCCACCTCTGGCATCATCCTCGCGCTCCAAGCATAGGGAAATAGCTAAAGTTTCAAGGGGAGAAGCAGCTACAGGAGCTCCTGTAGGAATTTTTGTAGTAGCTGATCCCATAGAAGTCCAGCACCAACAGCAATTGACAACACATTTGAAGTTTGATAAGGCACATGCAGCTCAGCTCCAACAAAAGAAGAACTTGCAAAGACACACAACAACACATCAGCAAGCAGAGACAGCATGCATGAGGGAAAATGAAGGCATGCAACAAAGAAAGCCACATCGCCTCACAGTCGATGGCAACAAATACACTTGGATTATAGGTAAGTAGCTAAGTCACTCCTCTATCTGCATTTGTGTAATTAGGAATCATACGAAGGCAACGAGATGGTTGAAATCAAAAGAGGGAAAGGTGGCCAGTTAACTTGGCCACCTTCATTTAGTTGACTCCACTTAACTGAGATATCACCCACACGTGCGCACAGTCAACTCAAGCAAAAGATGTGAAGGAAAGGTAGTGGGAGGAAGAGTTAACTCTGATGCAGTAATAAGGGGATGATTACAAGGGGGGTCATGATGACCAAGCAAGTGGTGACCAACGGTCCTAATCTGGGCAATGTACACCTTGCCAACTTAGCACTCATAATTGAAAACAACCATAAAAGGTAATGAGCTCTCCTCCCCGCGCATTCTCACCACCTTTTCTTTAGTTTCTCCTCGTATCTCAGCCACACAGCAGTCTTCTTATGCCCCCATAGCCTCGTATCCACCATCTTCCATCGATTTCCTCCATATTTTTTCTCTCGGCATCTTCTACAAGAGCCCTACAAGTTTTCTATAGGAGCAAGTACAGGAAATCTATAGGAGGGACAACGGGCTTCTACAGGAGGGGAAATGAGTCATTTTGAAGGGAGGAAACGTGATTTTTGGCACGAATTTCAGTCTAAAGAGGTAGGGTTGATGAATTACCTCTGTTGAATATCAAAATGTGAAAGATTTGGTCTCAAATTGAAGATAAAATGAGTCTTTAAGAGGGTAGAAATACATAAAAAAAATAAAAAAAAAACACAGTCCCCTCTATTTTTCTATTTCACTCAAAATTATTTGTCTCCACCTCCATATCTGGTTTTTCAAAATAATTACAGGCAGTATGATAGGGGGTTTTATGATAAAAGAGCCCACTAACTCTACTAGACTCCATGCACATCCTCAAGTGGAGGAAATATTTACAAGGGCCAACTGGATGAATTTCTTTGAGAAGTTTAGAGAGTTTGATGATGAAATTACCCATGAATTTGCTCTCTCTCTGGTCCCTCACACAAGAACTCATGCTACTATAACCATTAGAGGCCTCTCCATTGAAATAACCCTTGAATTCATCAGTAGGGTCACTACCCTTCCTCTTAGGTTGCCTTGGAGTAAAGATGAGAAAATAATTGGCTAGATTGCCAAGAGGAAATTTTTCCAAGATAATGAAACCCTTTTGAAGACAAAAATGGAATTAGCAGGGCTAGTGTACCATGTCCCTGGGATGAGGTTAGCTACAAACTGATCAAATACATTTTTTGTGAGGGGAGGCACAACATTGTTTATGGATATCATTTCAGAATTCTCAAAGGTTTGAGATATGGCATGGATACCCCAGCAAATCAAAAGCTCAGTATCCCTTACTTTCTCCTTCAGTCCCTCATTGACTCCAGCACCAAGGTACAAGAAGGAAATTCATAGCAACTAGCTCACCATGGCCTAATCAAGATCCTAGTAGAAGAAGCCCTCCATACCCTTACAATCCCTATAGCATGGGAAGTTTTCAAAAATCTGACAACTGAGGATGACATCAAGGCATTAACCTATGATGTTATTCCTGCTATCAGTGATGAGGGAGAAAAATAAGGAGGAGAAGATGAAGCTAGTGGTGACATAGCAGAGCAAGAGAGGAAGGAGGAAAGAAAAGAAATAGAGGAGGGGAGAGTTGAAGAGACAGAACAGGAAGTAGAAAAAGAGACAAAGCAGGAGGAGGAAAAAGAGATAGAAGAGGGAGAAAAGGAGGTAGAGAGGGCAGAGCAAAGAGAAGAGTCCCCTGAAACTTTGGAAAGAGAAGTAGCAACTACCCTCACTACCCTCAATACACCAGTCAAGCAGAAGTAGAAGAGGAAAAGAAAAACCTCCATGTATTTCAGGGCAAGGAAGAGTACCAGAATTAAAATAGGCAAACCTCAGCCCTCATCAAAGACTCCCATTAACATTGAAGATTCACCATCTGCCAAGGTTAAAGAATCTCCTTCCAAGACACCCATAACCTATAAAAGGACTATAAGATCTTCTACATGGAAGGGAAAGGAAATTCTATAGGACCCCAAACCAAACCTATAGAAGGCTAAAACAGTCCTATAGGAGACACTGTCCAAACTACAAGAGACAGAAAAACTTGAGGAAAAGATAGGAGGACAGAGAGAGGTGAAATAGGAAGCACAAGAGCTACAAAACCTGACCCCCAGCCTAATATTGACTCCTAATACAGTCTACTTGAGGCAGGCAAGATAATCCCATGGAAATATTCAATTTCACTGTTTTTTGAATTGGAAAAAGAGAGAGTGAGAACACCTAGGTTGATGTCGATAGCCAAGTCCAAAGGAGTTGAGGATATTGGCCACATGGAAGACAAACTCAGGGAAATGGGTAGGGAATTGAGTGCTCTCAGAGATAGAGAAGCCATTACAAGAAGCCACCTTGAGAATGAGAATGAATTACTAAGGAGGTAGCTGTAGGAGAAAGATACTCACTTGGCGTACATGGCCAACTTATCCATAGAAGCATTACAATGCAGAACACCAAACAAATCTTACGGCCTCTATTTGAAGGATCAATCGCTTCAATTCCAAATAAAAACTTTGGCGCAAAGAAGCATAATGTCTTTCCAAGATTACAGGCAGTTCATGGATTTGTGTGACGAAAGCACCTCCGAGGACAAAGCAAAGATGGCAGAGTTCTATCTACACAACATGGCGCTCACAGACCTGAATGTGTGGGACCCCAATGCCAAGCTAGGGGATTTGCAATTAATGGCCATGGCGTCATGGATGAACCATGAAGAATTGAAGGCAGCAGAAATGAAAAGATTGTTAATAAAAGAGTAGAATGAACCATTGATGATAAGAGCTAAGCCATCAGATCCTATGGCACTCATCAGCACACACAACCTGCTTGTCAATGACCCTTAGATTGCCCCTAAATATCTAGCCAATCAGGAACAAGCCATTGCACACTTTGAAGTTATGCTTAGGCTACTTGGGGATGACAGTGTTCATGCATGCATGAGAAGATGGAACACGCTACCCCAGAATTTGCAGATCAGAGAATACCATTCCCCCATGAGGCTGAAGGATGAATTGAAAAGAGTTCCAATGTACAAGTGCTCCATGAAAAGGTTGAAGGTCAACTGGATTGGCCTCAAACTGAGTCCTCCACTCATATTAGGCATGCTAGAAGGCAGAAGAGAAGAAGAAGAGAAGGAGCGGTAGAAGGACATAGACAGAAAGGAAAGATTTTATGGAAAACATGAGCAGACCACATCAGAAGCTTGGAATGGTAGGGAGGCCACTAGGGCCATGAAAGACCAAGAGATTGACTAGATTTCTCAGAGGATGAGCAACACCTTCAGTAGGGGGTGATGATGAGCCTCATAAATGGGTAATTATATGGGCTCATTTTACCTCCTAACCTAGTCAAATTAACCATTCTCTTAGCTTATTGTATGATTTTCTGATTATATTTATGCTTATAGGGTGAGTTGAGTTATTTATTATGCCATGTGGTCTAACATGTATTTAATGCAAATTATTGATGGATTTCAAGGTCAAAGTCAAGGATCTAGTGGTCAAACTATAGAAATAACATGAAATAGGTAGAGGAGAGGACTTATAGGAGGGAATCCCCGTCATTTATTTCTCCTCACTTTGAATTCCCCTTCATTCAGCTCGGAGTACAAATAGCCGAATCATGCACTAGAAGGCAACTGAGCAAGTGGAAGATGATTGATAGTTATCTCAAGTTTTGGGAACCAAGCCACCCTGATTTTAAGGAAGCTATTGGTAGCTTCAAATGTATAAGTAGAGCGGCCTAGGGTCAATTTTTTTTTTCTTGTCGGAACTCCGCTCAAATTTCAAGCTTACTATTTTCGTTAGATGTATTTCTCTTATGGTTAAGAATAGGTTGCTTTTGATGATTTAGTAGCTTGCTTCCATTTGTGATTTCTATAGTAGGTTAAGAAATGATTAGAGAAGATTGAAAAGGCTAGAAATAGTGCCTTGGCCTCTCTTCCTCCCTCTGGGACCGTGATTTGAGGCAAAGACTCTCATGCAGCCCCAAAAACACATATTTTCCTCATTCGTAGGACTTCTAGTGTTCGCAACTCTCTAGTAGGTTGATAGTCCAATTTTGCTTTACTTTAGATCTTATTTATGATGTTAACTTTCTCATTTGCAATAGTCCTTTTTCATTTTTTCCTTTCTTACATCATTTCCCAGCATTTCCTTCTATACATCATAGTTTAGGCCATTTTAATGCAAAACTCTATTTTTCCTAGGATGCACTCATTTCATTGGTTTCTTGACTTTCTTGTTTGGCTGTCAGTTTCTATGCAAAAAATCTCTTCCAGTAGTAAGCCAACTTACCAGCAATCACACCATCCATCTGATCCATGCCCTATAGGTCTCCCAAACCTCACCTCAATTCTGCCCTAGTTTCCTTCATTTTTCAAAGAACTTCTTCCTCTCTCCTTGAGCAAACCCAATCATCTTTCTCTCTCCTGGTGATTCATGGTAGAACTTAGGCACCCTAACACCTCATTCCAACCTTCATACACCTTTTCCACCCACTCTCACAACCTCAAAACAATGAAAATTGCTCTTGGCCTCCTCCTGTAGGCCTCCAATAGTTTCCCTGTTTTCCTCCTGTAGTTTTCCTGTGTCTTCCTGTAGTTTTTCCTGTAGGATTTCTTTTGAAGGATGAGTGTGTAAAAATCCTCCAGAAGGCCACCTAAGACCTCCTAAGACCCATCCACACCATCCTACATCCTCTCAAGCTCCAAAACTGCCCTATAATGCCACCTGTTTGCTGCCACACACACAATAAATTAGATGCATGTTAAATTCACATAAACACACATAAAAATCCAAACATATGTTTTTTGCTTATTTACTTCCAAAAATAGCATGGTTAGATGTTTTTTACTTCCTTGAGTAGGTAATGGCATTCCTTTCATGGTTTTCATAGTGTTTTTGGCAAAAGTAGAATTATCTTATTAATTAGGGTTTACTAGGTTTTGCTTTACATTCCAGTCTTTCTCCTTTCTGCAGTTAGAATAGCATTTGTAGAGTAATATTTTTTCCTTTCATCACTCATAGAGCTTCTTCTGAAATATATAGAAGTTGGTTTGAGCTCCTAGTGATCTCGCACTGGCTAACCAAGTGACAACCTGTAGTGAGAACTACTACTTGTGCATATAGCATCGACACTTCCAAGTTTGTTACAAACTACCAAGTTAATAAAAGTAAAGTTGGTAGCCTAGGAGTTTCAGCATTCTTGCTAAAATACTGGCGCTCACAAAATAGTAGTGAGCCATTGTAGGTACTGAGCTGTTTTTTTTTATATTTCCAGTTAATATATATTTTGACTCAATGCCCATGTTGAAGGCAGTAATCTGTAGGTTCTCAGTGCCTTCTCATCAAGACATAGTCCCCAGTTGGAGCCGATGTTGTATCCTCTCCATCCTTCCTTCCATTCTTCATGTCGTACAGGAGGTTTTTTCATGTACATAGGGAACATTTGAAGGTCATGGAAAAAGAAACAAGAAAGAAAGGAGAAATGGAAAACATAAAAAAGAAAATGAGAAGGGAATAATGTTTATTTATTTTTCAAATTTATGATTAGTGCACACGTTTAAATAAGGGAATGTGGTCCCTTTCCCCACACTTTACATTAAATGGTTAAAAATCAAGAACCTCTCAGGGGGATCATTGTCCATTATAGAGTGGCTCAATCATGGCGAGGATCCAGCAGAGTAACAAGCATGGCTATCAGGCCAGTGCCATCCCTCCCTAAGAGTCAAAGGTCAAAAAGGAAGTGTCCCCTATCTACTATCATAATTTAGTTTAGGGTGGTCAAGCCCCATTCCCAAATGTATCCAAGCACATTGCTAGAGGGTGGTAACCAAACGTGCCACATGTCATGCCAACACAACGACTACTTTAGCAAGTCGGGACCACTCGTATAGTGAGCGTGATAGTCAAGAATTAAGTTTCAAAATTAGGTCATTCCTCCCCCCTTCTCGTCTAATTCAGTTGTGCCACCTATCACTTCGTCATTTTTCTCGCCCACACACCTTCTTAAATCAACTGTTCCAATTCAAATTCACCAATTTTCGAAGTTTCGCCTTACTGCAAACATCATTCTCCTAACCATCAAGTAGTATAAGACCCTCCCCATGCCCACAATGTCTAACAACCTCCAATCAACAGGTAACCCATTTTCCCTGTGTCCTTACACTACCATTATCATGCTTAAAATATAGGTAATTGCACCTAAGTCCCCAAAACCCCAAGAGTCAAAATGGTGAGGCCACATAAAACCACTTATGGAAACTGAGGCAAAAATTCATGACCGCTTTTTTCCTCTACACCTGACCGACCACTATTTTGACTTATATAGAAAATACCTCATCAAATATGACCAATTCTGAGTTGTCAAGTCAAGGTTGTATTACCCCATTGCGAAAATTGTTTACCCATTTCCTGAGTTTGTGTCTTGGCTCATGACCACATACATCAAAGAAAAGAGCTGCTACATTTTGTCAACAGGGGAATTTTTTTTGGAAGTCATCCCAAAATTTATTCAAAATGCATTCATATACCCTAAATTCCCTTACCTAGATAAATTCATAGATACCACCCTCTTTTTCAATTATAATGGACTCTCAATTGAAGAAAGGCAAGCCATGTCCCAACAAATTTTAGCCCCTAATGCTCAATTGCCCCCAAATTCATAAACATTCCCTATTTCTTTATTTTCAGCAACTGTAGAACCCAACTTAGCCATAATTCTAATTCTTCTAGGTGATGATGAAACAAAAAAGTCACCAAAGAAAATCTAGAGTTCTGGAATTCAATGATAAATCCTGACATTCGTCTATACATTCCATCTTTTCTTCCTGAAGCTATCAAATTTCAGTTTAACCATTTTAACCTTGCCTATTACATCAAATATTACTCCATATTGGTCACGTATTCATGTACACTCATGTAGAGGAATTTTACTATCTATACCTAAGTATTATAGACTTTAATAAGCAGAGAAAATTTGTAGTTGACTTGAATAGTTCTTTGAAGAACAAGTCTAACAAAGAAAGGTTCTCCCAATTTACTTATACCTTTATGGCTATTTCTTGTAAGATCATTAATAATGTCTTTCCCTTAGAGTCCTACCTCACTAGAGAGAGCCCATTCAAATTCATAAGGATACCAGTGTAGGTGACTAGTACCTATATGAGGATTATACTAAAATCAGGGTGTATGGATTTGAGCTACCTCCATATCAACTAACTATATTTATGCCTATGAGGGTATTTTCCTTAGAATTTATTAGGAAAATTTTAAATTTTGATATAATTCACTTTATCCTTGCTAAGAAAGGTTATATGTTTAATCTTGGAAAATTTGTGGGCCCCTTCACTGTAACACTAAACAAGATTTTAAACAAGTAGAAGAAATGTTAAATGAGTTTAATTTCAAGATAGGGGAGGTTTTGCACTATTATCCCCGTGTTATTATATCTAAGAGGAGGAAAGAAATGAATGCTTATTGTTATGAACATGAATCTAGACCTGAGTTAGAATAGAAAGATAATTTAGACTCTTTGTCTATCATCACAGAAATGAAGGTCGAAAAACCAAACACAAAAGAGAAAACCCAAACAAGGAATGTTGATTAGGCTAGAGACACAGTGATGGAGGATTCACCATCAACCAAAATGTCCAAACTACAGTAAAAAAATGATGAATAAATTGAGGTCAAATTTACCAAGGGAAATCGGGACTAAAAAGGTTTCCAAATGCTCTTATAAGATGCTCAATAGGTTTCCACCTCCAATTCAACTAAGCTAGAAATACTTGGCTCATTAGGAAGTACATCAGTAACATGACCTAAATGGGAGGAAGGGTATCTTACAGAGAAGAGGAATAAGAATATTAGGGATGAAATGTTATCACAACTAGCATCACATTCAGTCCCATACCAAATTAGGAATCTGGCTGCCATGGACCTAGAAAGAAACCAAATGCAATTTTCATTATACCATCCTTCAATACAGTCCATTCCCTTTGGAACACAATTCAAGACATTTGATTTGTCATTGGACATGGTTAGTGTTCCATTAGAATATAAGATCAACTTGCATAGGCAAGTAGGGGAGATGATCTATAGTCAAGACTAAGAAATTGTTGGACAAGGTTGCTACCAAGATAAAACAAGAGAAGGATAATTCAAGAGTCCTTAATTTGCAAAATAAGGG
Source organism: Pinus tabuliformis (assembly GCA_031772625.1). Taxonomy (NCBI): domain Eukaryota; kingdom Viridiplantae; phylum Streptophyta; class Pinopsida; order Pinales; family Pinaceae; genus Pinus; species Pinus tabuliformis. The sequence goes on from CM062818.1 coordinate 1,428,812,184, forward strand.
CTTCAATAAGTTTATTTTCAAACTTGGGGTAGACCCAAATGACAAAGTTGGTGTAGTTGTCATTATCACAGGCTTACAATCTAAAATTCAAGCATTGAGGAAAAAGCTTAAGATGCCTGCAACAAAATATGTACAAACAAAGGAGTTGGTTGAGGTAGAGAATGAAAATGAAATTATAGAGAAAGAACTAATAGAAAAAAATTATGAGGTGGTAACCCTCAAACTGAGGATTGTAGAGCTTCAGTAGAGAATTCATTCTCATATTTGTGTTGTAATTGTACCAGAAAACGCACAAAACCTCATAGAACAATTGACCAAATATGTTAATGATTTGCAACTGTGAGAGAGCGAGTTCAAGAAAATACAAATTCACCTAGACAACACCAAGTACATGCTCTCAAATAAGGATAAATATCTCGAGACAACAAGGGGAAGCCTGGAGGATGGAAATAGTAAATTGTAGGCTCCAATTGATGAAATCAAAGAGCTAAAGAATAAATTGAAAGGTAACATGTCTCTCATTCAAGCTAGACAAATAATATTGGGTGATATCGTTTCTGAGATGAAGAACATATGGGAGCATATGAGTTTAGTTGCAGAACAAAGAGTTGTAGTCAAGAACATTGAATTTTCCATCCTGTCACCCAAGAATGATGATGGTAAAAATGTCAAGACTGTAGGAAAATTCATCAGGTACCTCAATGAAAACTTAGAAATTGACCTGAGAGCCATGGATATCATAGACCAGATAGTGGTAATTGTTGATATTACGAAAATTATCAAAACAGAAGTAGCAAGTGACAGATCTCAGGTGTTGGGTTGTGTTATATTCTTTCCGTGACTAGCCCCAGTAGTTTAGCTAGGGGGTTAGAGGGGTGGAGGAGCCCCCCCTTCATTGCATTGGGGGGGTTTGATGGGGGCTATAGGACCCCTCTACCTGCCCGGAGGAAATCTTTTTTTTGCACCCGATATTAGGTGGGCAGACCTACATATGGTTTTGTGCGTGGATTTCACACATGGTTTTGGGTGCGATGGTTTTCGGTCCATGGTATTTTGTAGATATGATCAAGGGAAATACGGTTTTGATCTAATCTAGGGTTAATGGATTGGGGTTTATAGATGCTTTAGCATGTATATATATGTATTATAACCTTGTAAGGAACATAATGAAAAATCAATATAGTAGTCCTCGTTTTGGGATCTAGGGGAAATTCTCTGTGTATGTTTGTTTTATGTGTCATGCTCTCGTGATTGTTTATTTTCTATTTTTAGAGTTCGCATGCAGGGAATTTATGTATGAGGTTAAAATTTACACTTGGTATCAAAGCTATTTTGGCTTCAAGGGGACACCTTTTCTACTGAGGGGTTTTTCTCTAGTCTGTGGTAGACCCTGTTCAAGGGGAGATCTGTGGGATTGATTCTTGTGGTGAAGGAAAATGGCGAGCAGTGGAAATATAGAGATCGAGAAATTTAATGGTTAGAGTTTTGAGTTGTGGAAACTCAAGATGGAGGATCTACTTGTGGATAAAGATCAATGGATCATGGTAGATCCAAGTAATAAACCAATGGCAATGTCTAATGAAGACTGGAAGAAGTTGGATCGAAAGTCAAAAAGAATAATACGATTGTGTGTCTTAGATTTAATATTACTAAATGTATCAGGGGAAGCTACAACAAAGGATTCGTGAGAAAAGTTAGGGACTCTTTACCAATCCAAGTCCCTGGTGAATAAACTGTTCCTACAAAAAAAATTGTATAACTTGAGGATGAAAGATGGAGACTTGGTGATAGAGCATTTGAAAAAACTTAATATTGTGGTAAGACAATTATTAGCTATTGATATTAAAATTTCATATGAAGATAAGTGCATTAGTTTGTTGTGTTCTCTACCATATTCATGGGATAGTCTGGTTGTTGCAATAGGTAGCAATGAAAATGCCTTGCAGTTTGATCAAATAGTCTCATCCTTGATGATGGAGGAGATGAGATGAAAAAATATGGAGAGCTAGAATGGTGATGCCTTGTCTGTATGAGGATGGCCCTAGAATAGAAACAAAAACAATTCCTCGAGTTGGAGATCTAAATCTAGAGGGAGATTGAAATATCTAGGAAAACCTATAAAGGTGTGCTGGAAATGCAGAAAGGAAGGGCACTATAAAAGGGACTATAAATCTAAAGCTCCTGATAAAGGAAAGGTATCTAATGATGCTCCTTATGTATAGGTGAAAACCACCTAAGATGAAGGTGGTGATGTGTACTTGGATTCTTCTTCAAGTACACATGTATATCATGAGGCATGGTTGATTGACTCATTTGCATTCTTTCACTTCACTACCCATAGAGAGTGGTTCTGTGAGTATGAGAAACATGATTGTGGTAATGTCTTCTTAGGGGATGACAGGAAGGCTAGAATCATTGGTCATGGAAAATTAAAGTAGAAGTTGCATGGTGGAAGGATTATAACACTTCCAGGTGTTATGCATATTCCTGCATTAGCCAAAAGTATCATATATGTAAGCAATCTGGATGATGCAAGTATAAAAATAGTGTTCGAGAAAGATACCCGCAAGATGGTTTGGGGAGCACTGGTATTGATACTGGGAGTTTGGATTGGAAATCTATACAAGATGCAAGGTAGCACTGTTATTGATGGGTGCAATAGTTCCATGGTTCTTGAAAGTGGAGTAGAAAATCTAGTGGTCTTTAGGGAAAATACCATGCTATGGCATCAAAGGCTTGGGCATATTGGCGAGAAGGGCCTTCGAATAATTCATGGCAAAGATATGGCAGAAGGTATGTCTAATAGCTCTCTGGATTTTGATTTCTGTGAAAATTATGTATATGGGAGGCATAATCGATTGAGTTTCCCCTCTGGTGGTAAGAGGGAGAAACATATATTAGAGCTTATTCACAGTGATGTGTTTGGACCTGTGGCAGTTCCATCACTAGGTAAGTCAATGTACTATGTGTCATTTAGATATGACTTATCAAGGAATACATGGATATATTTCCTCAAGAAGAAATATGAAGTCTTTGACAGGTTTAAAAAATTTAAGGCTCTGGTGCAAAACCAAAGAGAGAAGAAGATAAAGGTGCTGAGGGTAGATAACAGTGGAGATTTTTGCAAGAAGGAATTTGAAGAGTTCTGTAAGAAGTGTGGTATGGCACGGAGGAAGACTAATCCATACACACCTAAGCAAAATGGAGTTGCAGAAAGAATGTACAAGATGGAAAGACAAGAAGCATGCTCAGTGGTGTTGGGTTAGGACAGGAATTCTAGGCAGAGGCAGTGGAGACTGCATGTTACCTGGTCAACAGATCACCTTCTTCAGCATTGGAGGATAAGACTCCACAAGAGGTATGGACTGGTAAGAAACCTTCTCTTTCACATTTGAGGGTAATTGGATGTGATGCATATGTACATGTTCCAAAGGAGAAAAGAACAAAGTTAGGTAGTAAATTTGAAAAGTGCATCTTTATTGGGTATAAGAACAGTTCAAATGGTTATAAGCTTTGGAATCCAGTAAGAAGTAAGGTTGTGTACAATGGATATGTGGTGTTTAGATAGGTGAAATATGTTATTAAAAATGAATTTCTACCAAAGGAACCTAAGAAGATAGAGTTTGAGCTAAAGGAGGAAGAATCAGACTCTACAGAAGAAGAGGAATCAGAAGATGAACAACCACAAACTCCAATTGTGAGAAGATTAGTTTGAGAAAGAAGGTAGCTAGAAAGGTATAGTCCATCTGATTTTTGTTTAAATTTTTCCTTATCTATTACTGATGATGATCCCAAAACTATGAAGGAATCAGTGGATTCAGAGGATGGAAAACTCTCGAAAGAGGCCATGGTTGATGAAATGGCATCTTTGGACAAAAATGAGGATTGGGATTTGGTGGAGTTTCCAGTTGGAAGGAAACCCATTGGTACAAAATGGGTGTTCAAGAAGAAGATGAATGCAGAAGGAAAGGTGGAGAAATACAAACCTTGGTTGGTAGCAAAAGGTTATTCTCAGGTGCAAGAAATTTATTTTGGTGATATTTTTTCTCCTATTGTAAAGGTATATTCTATTAGATTACTTTTATCTATTTCTTCTGATTTTGACTTTGAGGTAGAATAGATGAATGTGAAGTCAACATTTATTCACATTGATCTAGAAGTAGAGATCTACATGAAGCAACCTGAAGGATTTGTAGTGAAGGGTAAGAAATAACTGGGATGCAAGCTAAAAATGTCTCCATATGGGTTAAAATAGTCACCAAGGATGTGGTATCAGAAATTTGATACATTTATACAAGGTCTTGGCTTCACCAGAAGCAAATCATATCACTGTGTGTATTTTAAATTAATTGGTGATTGTGTTATTTATATGGTCTTGTATGTGGATGATATGTTGCTAGTTGGAAATGACAAAGAAATTATCCACGATTTAAAGACCAAATTGTCCTCCAAATTCGACATGAAATGTCTGTTATAGACATTTTTGTGCCTTACAGCTCTAAGCATGAAATGTCCATAAACCAAGGGATCCTAAGTCCCTAAAAGTGTTGTTCCTACCCCTAGAGGAACAAGGTCAACCAATTACAGCTTCTCCCAAAAGTTCTCCACCAGAAACTGCTCAGAATCAGTCAAATCAGGATCATTTCAGCTGCTCCACTAGCTAGCTGCATTGCATAGCACCCAAGAACACTAGCTAGGTGTGTTGCAATGCACCTAAATGCACTACCAGGGTGCGTTGAGCGGGAAATGACAAATGGCAGTGTCATTCCGCGAGGTGGACAGACAATGGAAGCTTCCAGAATCTTCCCCAATGACACTTGCCTCACTGAGTTCGACCAAGGATGAGTAAGAGGCTCTCAGTCTCCAAGTGGAAGCAAGAACTGACAGAGAGAAGCCACTAGTCAAATCATAAGCTGACTCATCCTCTTTGCATACATCTATATATGGATCCCTCATCCCAGAGATCCAGAGGCTGGAATTTTGTACATTGCAGAGAATTGTTGTTGGTTTTGAGATAGAGATCAGGGTATTGGGTGATTTATGCTTTGTTGGAGGTGAAGAGGGGATTCCTTTACTGGGGGGTTGATGCTGGATCAGGAATCATCGGTTGTAACTCCTCCTGGACCTTCTTGTTATATCAATAAAACTATTTGAGTTTCTCCTACATGCTTGTGTATCAATGATGTTTTGTTATGTTTGCATGTTTAGCTTAAATATGATCCTAAGCTATTTATGAATATAAATCCATGTCTTTGTGTAGTTTTCTTCTTCTGTGATCTTGCAGGAACTTGGTGAAGCTGTGCAAGTAAGGGAGCAGGTAGCTGGAAGCCGTCAAAGAGGAGAGAGATTGGATCAAAGGACTAGCGCAAGACACAGGTTGGTTCATCCTAATCCTCTTCGTTTATAGTTCATAAAGAAGAATACGAAAGTAGTTTTCTCTGTTTGTTTCTAAGGTACTGTCACACCTTAGTGGGATAGGGGCGTTCTGAGTAGACACTTTTCCCGTTAACAAAATGGCGACTCCGCTGGGGATCATGTCTAGTTAGTTTGTTTGTGTCTCTCTTGTTGTTTGTTTCATAAACACAGAAGTAGCAATCAAACTGCATTTGCCATTATCAAATGAAAAGTAGACACCTGCTACTTCAATCCATTCACTGGATTTGTTTATGATTTGAACAGCTGATTCACAAATGATCTGATTACCCTTTGTGATAGCTCTTAGACCTCCTTTAAATCCACCCTCTGATTGTACATTATTGATTGCTTTTACTCGGCCAAAAACCATAGATTAAACTGCAAACTGTGACCCAGAACCCGGATAGAATTCTCATTTCTGCCCCAGCGCAGGCTCTGTGAAGAGATTCTGCATTTCAACGCAGTTCCCGAGAGGGCTACCTGCGCTGTAATCCAGTTTCTCTGTGTAACAGGTGCGCTGATCAGCCTAGCCCTGTGCAGCTGAGGTTCTTTGCTTCATTTTTTCAGTTTTGTCTCTGATTTTTGCAGCATGTGATCAGTGTGTGTCTGTTTAAAAACCCCTTTTCTTTGCCTTAATTCCGCCTCCTTTGTACAAAAAGACTGTAGATGTTCTTTGTGTGTTTGTTACATCATTTACGGTTTTCCATTGAAAAAGTAGAATAGTCATACTGTCGTCCTTTGATTTAGATCTGTCATAAGTGTCGATTTTGATCTTAGGAGAAAGTTTATTTGCTGTTGACAGTCGATTATGCTTTTACTTTTGCCTTTGGTTTGAATTTGAGACTTTCTAGTGTCGAAACGAGTGTTTATTTCAAAATCATAAAGTGTCGTAATCTTCTCTACCTTTTGATTTCGAAAAGAAGCTTGTTTGTGTTTGTCACTTGAAAGCAAATTCAGATTTGTACATCAACTTTATTTTTAGGCATCAATATTAAGAAAGTGAAAACAAATACATGCATATGTGCATTTGCATATTGATAGTCTGTTTGGCTTGATTTAGGAAAAAGTGCATTTACAGTGTGCTCTTTGCTCTTTGAGAAAATATTGTGTCTTTCTTTTCCCCTTGTAGCTAGAATTTTCATTGTTGAAAAGAGATAAAAGTTTGCTTATCATCTTTAGATTGCATTTTAGGAATTACATCTACATCTCGTGGTGATCCCAAAAGGCAAACTTCTAAGAAAGATCAACTTAAAATAAATTGAATGAATCTAACAACGCTTTGGAACTTAACGCACAACATTTAGAGGTCTAGGCTAGAGACGTATTCCGGCATCGTAAAGCCTGGTAACTGTTGTCCTCACTGATGGTTGGGTGATTCCTCCACTTTGAGACGATAAGTGCCAGTACGGACTTGTGCTCCCACGTACCGTCGAGTATATATTGGGAGACCCCTATAGGCTTAAAACCTTTTATCCATAGGAAGCTGTGTCAGCCGCCCTACTGATCGCAATGCACCGAACACAGCATTCGGGAGGATTGACTGTCATACCGTAAAAAGTATTATGTAGTTTTGCGATTGGTTTGGTACTCCCTCTACCTAGATCTCCAGAGCAGTCCCTTTCGTTCCTTTTCAGACTCCTTAACGGAAAAGGTCCATCTGAGCACTTGTCACTTCAGGCTCATTAAAAATCGAAGGAGACTAGAGTCATCTTTTGTTTTTTCTCGACTCTTAAAAACTGAAAAAACAAGTTGTGTCAAAGCGTCTTAAAATTTATTTTAAACGGAATATTCATACCCTTTTCCTACGTTGATCTTAGGTTGAGAAAATGGAGTCTACCAACCAAGGAATTCCCCTTGGTGGAAATCCTAGTCCCTTCTCCTCTTGGGGAGATGTTGGTGCACCCCATATGGCCACATTGTCGCTTCCAGGACTGACAATTGGTTTGCCAGTATGGCTCTTCTCAACCAATGTCGTTCAGAACACCACTATTCCTGAACAATCGAATCAGCAATTAGACGAGTCTAGAGTTGCCCACCAACCTTCTACCTCCTCTAATTCTTCCTCTCCTCCTTCCTCTTCGCTTGATGGGGCTGGAAAAGCCAAAAGTCAAGTTCCTAAGGAGAAGAAGGAGAAGAAGAAGAAGGATAAGAAAAATAAGGAGCCAAAGGCGAATGGGGGAAAACGAGTGTCGTCTAACAAAAATCCACACACTGCACCGACCAGGCCTAAATTGCCATGTGTCATTTGCAAAGGAGACCACTTTCACAGAGATTGTCCTTGCATCCCTCGGATACTAAGGGACTGGTCTCCTCGTTTGCACAATCCGGTGTCATCAACCTCTGATGATCATGTTGAAAGCACATCGTCAACTAGCGAAAGTGAAGCCCCAGGGCAAAAAGGGAAAGCTAGATTTCCCTGTAAACTATGCGAAGGAAATCATGCCGTCCACCGTTGTCCCTTCTTAGACAAAGCGAAAAGAGTTTTGGATGATCGTCCGATTTCACCGTTACGACTTCCTCCTGGATATAAGAAACTCTTGCCGAGTCCGTCGCTAGTTGAGAATCCAGCTGGCCCGCTCAAGTGGTCGGCTGAAGCGCCTATCATCGAAGATAAACCATCTGAATCCATACCAGACGAAAGTCAAAAGGTCGAGGTGGCAGTTGACCCGGTCTTGCCTTCAGAGGTCTTATCTTCGGATGATACAGTCACTGAAGAGAACAAGGATGACACCGTCCAAATTCTCTTCATCAACACAGACTCCGACGAACATGGGGGCAATCTACCCATTCCCTTACCACAGGAGGGAAGTTCGTCAGATCCATACCCGGCCGTCTACTCGGTCCCACCTCCAAGCAACCTAGTTGTCTCCTTCGATTGGAATCAACTAGGCAGACCCCGTTTACCAGCAAGCATACCATTCCGAATTATCGTTCAAATATATAGAATGGTCATGGCTGGTACCATCATAGATGAAGGGGCTTCTGTGAGTATCCTTCCTCTACTACTTGGAAAGCACTTGGTTCGCCATCGATTTTGCCTAAGATGAGAAATCTGACAGGCTTTGGTAAAGGAACCAGTCGACCTTTAGGGATCTTCCCCAATGTGCCCATAACATTGAGAAGGAAGACAGTTCAAATGAACGTAATGGTTGTTCAAGGACCCTTGGATTATAACCTACTCCTTGGACGAGACTATATTTATTGCATGGGAGCCATCGTCTCCTCACTCTTTAGAGTAATGTGTTTTCCGCACGAAGGAAGAGTGGTCAAGCTCGTGGACCAACTTTCATTTCCCGGATCACGCATAGCAAATAGTCATATACCATCCCTAAATGGTCTCTTCACGCAAGAAATATCTCAATCTCCAGTCCATCCTCCCGATGAGTGCGAGTAATTCGGAGGGATATGACTGAAACCCAGGGGGCATGCGTCCTGGTCTGCTTCGGCAGGAAAACTTCGGGTATAGGGTAGGTTTCCGCGGGAGAATATGACTAGTCTGTACCCCGTCCGTCGGTGGAAAAGGGGTTATTCTAGAACAAGATTCTTTTGTCAAAGTTATGTGAGTTGACAGAACTGAGTCAATCGCCTTTGTTTATCTCGGTAGACATCGCCGAAGAAGTGTTTTGTTTGCACCGCGAATCGAGCAATCTTTGGGTAACCTGTAAGAGGTAGGCCTCCCCTGGTAAAACAAATGTTTTATTGGACTAAAGAAGGGGTAACCTTGAAACCATACTTTATACCTGGGGGCATGCAAACCTTTTGGAGTGCAAGCGAGGGGTGGCTATTTATTTTTTTTAATTTTTAGGACCTCTAACCCTTTAAACTCGTAGGATTAGTCGTCACCTAACTTGCATAAAGAAAGGATGTGGGGCAAAAATCTAAAAGTTGTCGTTTTATATGAGACATTCTTATCATATGACTGGATTAATCGAGCAGTTTTAGCGCATAGTTCAAGCTCGTTAAAAAATAAACATAAGACATGAGCAAATGTTTCCACCCGCGTTTAAGCTCGTTAAAAAATGAACTATTCCCCGGTAAATAACCACCGTGAATGAAGCATTTCAGCCATTAAAGCCTTGGTTGTGTTTGCACCGTCACCTCCACTTTTCCATTGGCCGATCATTCACCTCCATTTGATTGTTTATCCATTTTGAGGAACAGCTGCAAAGAGTGATTTCACTAGCCATCCTTGTGACACTGCCGTGATTGGAAAATTCCAACCCTTACCTGGAATCAGCTGCTACCCATTTTATCACTCGTTCCTCAAAAGGCAAGTCTTCTTTAAGCTCTTTTCAACTGACTCATAAAATATGAAAAGATTTCCGAGTTTTTTCCTTCCAGCTCGTTAAAGTGACCGGAAGTGCTATCCCTCCTCTAGATTTTAATCTTTTTGGACCTGAGGGATTATTGCACAAAAAGATCGAGCGCTTGTTTTGTTCGGCTCGTTAAAACTATCGAAAATTCATCCCTTCTGTATTGTTTTATACTTTTTCGGACTTAAGGGATTAGATGACGAAAAAGGAATTTCGGAGTTACCTTTACGTACCTTTTCAGACTCTCTAAAAATGAAAAGGACCGAGTTATCTTTGTCGTTAAACTCGTTAAAAAGATTAATAGCGACAAACTTGTCTTTAGACGAGAACGAGTTTCACTATCGCTAGGCTCGTTGAAACATAGCGATGGGTTTGCCCGAAGGGAAAATTATAGAACAAGCATATGTTATCCTCCTCAAGCTTGACAAAAATAAAGAGGTACTGGTCAGCAATGACTGGGGAAAAATTGGGAAGAAACTCAAAGAATCTTCATTGGTAGCAAGTCGCTCTTGAACATGACACTTCCACTCCGTGCCTGAGTCGGATTGGGTTGTTTCATTCACCGGTCACATCACCATGGTCACGCCATACCATCCACATTTGGGGTAAATGCTACCAATCCATCACATAAGTGTCGCCGACATGTTCAAGAGAAGTCATCCAGAGAAGTCACCCGTGTCCCATCCACTACCATACATTATACTTCATTCCTTCATGACCGCCACCCTGAACCATATATCATCAGATCGTTTTCACCTCCATCAAAATCATTTGCTCTGTTTCGTGTCATTGATGTGGGATTCATCAAGGCCCTCCTTTGATGGATCGCTTCTTGTCGACATCAGCTCATTATCCAAGAAGTTGATCTAGGAACACCCCATTCAGTACTTTGAAGCTTGCATGCCTCAATGGCAAGTTTCTCACTTCCGGCGACAGGTATACATCAATGACCTTCGACCGAAAGATTTTGCGTGGTGTTCGACGCCAAGTCCTTTATTCACACCACGTGAATTGTACTGCAGTACCTTGAGGGTCATCATCATTATCGGTGATTCCTCTCATGCTTATTAACAGTTTACATCATCGACTGGTAATCAAGCGATGTCTTTCCATGTTCGACTTCAAAACATTTCTCACATGGATTGACTTGTACTTCGAGTGAAGATCGGACGAGATTGAAGACCCCGGATCTAGTTTCATCCATCCACGCTGCAATATATATTCAGGAAAAATAAAGACATTGACATGTACAGCATTGCAGCACAGATAATCGTCCTACCAAAAGGATGATGACTTCATCAGAATCATCAGTCTACCATCAGACGATTGTCTGTCCTGTGTACATAAAAAATGAATTTATAAAGCTGAGCATGGTGATGAGCCCCAAATTTTGGTAACATTTTGGGCTCATTTGGCCTACTTACCTTGCTCAACCCTTCATTTTTTATCACTTATGCATCATTTCTTAGTATATTCATGTTATTTGTAGGAAGGAGGGCAGTCATTATGCCTATGTGGCTAATACATGTTTATTTCAGGTTTTTTGACATTAAATGGAGCAAAAACCATGCAGATGGAGGCAAGGAGATAGCCAAGGTGGCATTGCGGGTTTGTAGAAAGGTTTTCCACAGCCTTGAATGACCTTCCTCGTGATCTCCACCCCAACTCCGAGCTCCAACAGCTATCACCACCGAGCTAGAAGGCAGCCAACGGATTCTACAGGAACAACAGTTTACTTTTAGTTGGACAGCCAAGCCCCACTAATTTAGGAGGCCAGCTTGGCCCTCATAATGTATAAATATTGAGGCTGTAGCCTTCGATGGGGACTTTTGAACCTTTGTTGCAGACTTTGAATCACGAGCTATAGCTCTGTTTTGCTCTTTGTAAGCCATTTTTGGCATCTTGTTAGACTTATGATTATGATCTTTTAATAAAAGGCAGGCAAATTTGAGTTCAATTCTTAGTTCTTAGAGGAGCTATAGCTCTCAGGTTTGGGCCCAACCTAAGAGCAATAGGCCTCCTTTCTTTGTATTGTTACTTGTCTTTCCTTTCAGCATTTCATTTCTTTGCCTTGACATGAATTTGGAAAACACAGTTTGCTGATTCGAATTTCTTGATGTGATTAAGTAGGTTAGTTTTATGGATAAAGTGCTTTCAGCAGTTTAGATTAGAGTAGGAGGATTAGAATTCATCAGAGTTCCAAGAAAAGGTTGATCGTACACTCACTTCCACCTCTGTTTAGAGATTGGGAGTGTAGACCGTGTGAACCACCAAAAAACGCAGTTTTACATGTTCATGCAAGCTTTAAAGTAATATTTCCATTGGTAGAAGTGTCCATGCATTTAGATCTTGAGCAATAACTCTTTGTTTTAGCACCATGCACGATTTCTCTCTTAACTTACATTGTTGTTCTTTGGTTTTTAATAAAACAGTTAGAATAGGTTGATGAATTCTCGGTTTTGTGCAAGACAGAGGTGATTTGTTTCATTTACACTGTGCAGCACCACTCTATCACTTCCTTATCCTTCTCAGCCATGCCTAAGCCATCTCCTTACCTCCCAGCTAGATCATTCGCCCACCACCTCTTCTATTATCCACGTCGTTTTATCTTTTTGGCCTTCCATTGCCTCTACCCTTCTATCGACCAACCAGCTTTACACACCCCCTCTCCATCTCATCTCTCTATTCATAAGCCATCACAAGCTCCCCTCTCATCCTACCTATCCACCCATACAACTCATTCACTCCTCCATCACCCAAAACTCCGATTGCAGAACATCCTGTAGAAGTTAGCAGACTTCCTGTAGAAATCCCGAGCTTCTTGTAGGATCCCCTGCAGACATCCTGTAGAAGCTTGCAACCACGGTTTCCAGGCATCTGAATGTTGTGAACTTCCGTGGAATGATGTTAGGGATCCCCGGGAACCTCTCAGAGTCCTCCTGACCTTTCCCAAGCCTTCCTCCCCTTGAACTACCCCTGCACAGTCAAAGACCCAGTAAGAAGCATAGTCATAATCACTCCAACCACTTGAGCAAAAATACAAAAACATGTTCTCTTCAGATGAAAGTAGTTTAGACTCATGCATCTCATCTCACTAGAAGTAATGGCATCATTTTTAGAAGTTGCATTCCCACCATTGCATCGTAAGGATTAAGCTGGTCAAATTAGGGTTTACTAGGGTTTCCATGTTTTGTTGGCTTTCAGTTCATTCTTGCAAAGTAGGTTAATTTCCTTTGAGATAGCTTTCGTTCATCATTTAAAAAGCTTCTTCTGGGAACATATAGAAGTTGGCTTGAGCCCTAGCGGACTTGTGCCAGCTGACCAAGTGACAGCTGCGACAAGAGCTAGTACTTGTGCATACAGCACCGTAGCTTCCAAGTTTGTTACGAACTACCGGGTTGATAAAATTAGAGAAGGAAGCTCCAGGAGTTGTAGCATTATTGCTACAATACTGGAGCCCACCATCTTTTTGGCGCCGTTGCCGAGGAAGTGTCAGAGTATTAGTAATTGTTGCTTTTCTTCTATTTTCCTACTCTCGCCTTCTGCCAAGTAGTTTATTTCATTTCCATTCTGCAAAAGTAGCATAGACATTTCCTGCTTTCATAGATTAGCATTTCAATTCCGCAATTTCAATTTTGCAAGCGTAGATTAGCATTTCAATTCTGCAAGCGTAGACTAGCATTTCCATTCCTGCAATTCCATTTGAGCAAAGTAGATTAGTTCTTTCCTACTTTCATTTCAATTCTGAAAAAAACAAAAGCAAAAAAACAAAAGCAATCAAAAAAGTCTTTCCATTTCATGCCTCGTAGGAATCGAGATAAAACAGGTAAATTCTTACCCAACACCCCTACCACATCACTGAGTCACCCTTCTCTCTTCTTCGGTGACAGTGATCCAGAAGAACCTATAGGTGAACCTCATGAGATATACGAAGATCCTATAGCAGAAGAAGAATTAGAGACCATCCCATCCGAAGCTATGGCTGACAATAGAGGAGAAGATGAGAGAATAGAAGGTGCCTTCCCCATCCGAGAAACCAATGGAGACATGAAAATGAAAAACATTAGTCCCTCCGTTCTACCTCACTTCCATGGACTGACTACTGAAGATCCTGATACCTTCCTGTTTGAGTTTGATGTCCTTTGTCGAACCTATGACTATACTGAAGATGAGCAGAAGCTGAAACTCTTCCCTTCAACTCTTAAGGATGCAGCATTACGCTGGTTCATGGGCTTACGTGGGAATAGTATCACCACTTGGGCTCAGATGCAGCAAGCTTTCAATACCAAGTACCGGGACTACTGTAGGTCCAAGGAAACCAAGGGAGAAATCTTTCGGATGACCATGGGAAATGATGAGTCCTTAGAGGATTATGAGGAAAGGTTCCAACTTAGCTATAAACGGGCCAGGTGCACACTTGACCCTGAATCCCTCAAGTTGGTCCTGCTCCGAGGAGTCCCTGAAGACCTCTTAGATACCCTTCACATGTTAGCTGGAGGAGATATTTACCAATTGCCTTATGAGGACATCAAGACTGTGTTTAGGAACCACTCTAGGGCAGCCCAGAAACGAGGTAGAGGAAACCTCCTCTCAGCTGGTATTCCTTTCTCCAAACATGAGTTTGCAAATCAATTAGAAGATCTCAAGAGTGAGGTGAGACAGACCATTTCCATGCAGCTTGATACATTCAGGATCCAGCAGAAGAAGGAAGAAGCTGAGAGGGCCTTGGCTATCTTCTACCCTAGATGTACAAGGAGACACCCTAAGAACGAATGCCCATTGCATTCGGTTGAAGTGTGCTTCGTTTGTGAGGAGGACCATCCCACAAATCAATGTCCAACCTTACCTGGGCTTAAAACCATGTACCAAGGGACAGAAGCCCCCACTGAACATCTCTATTTCCTCAACCAAAGGAGGCCACAAGGACCTAGACCTTACCAGCAGGGGATGCAAGGGGCACCCCAAGCTTATTACAGCCCCAACCAATCTACTCCTATGCCTTCCTGGGGTCCCCCTGCTCATCCTTCCTAGTCTATGCCTCCTCCATGGTCTTATCCACCTCAGTACCCTACTCAGCCCACTACTCATTCATATCACTCACATGCCCAGCCACAGCCTCAGTGGAATGCACCTCAGTCGGGGTGGAGGCCCCAGTACAACACTCCTCCCGCCATTTTGCCTCCACCACCAGTTCAACCTCAACCATTACCTCCTGCTCCTCCAAGGCAACCTCAAATGCCTGCTCAACCGAACCCGAACCCCAACAATAGACAGGCCCAGCAGGTATACAATGGGGAAACATCATGCCCTACCTATGATGTGGAGATCCAGGAGATCAATCTTCGATCTGGAAAGACTCTTCCGGATCGCCAACCTCCTCCCCCAGAGGACGAGGAAGACAAACAGGAAAGTGAACCAAAGGCTATTCCACCCTTTCCTGAGAGACTAACGGCCACCACACAACCCAACCCAGAGGAGGATGAGCTTCTGGGAGAGCTCAAGCAGTTGTGTGTGAAAATACCACTTCTCCAAGCCATCAAGGATGTGCCAATATACAACAAACTGGTTAAGGAAAAGTGTTTCAAACACCCAGGTAGGCGAAAGAGAGATGCTTCAACCATCAATGTCATAGGACAACTGTCTGACCTTATGCTAGGACAAGTCATCTACCAAAAGTACCTAGATCTTGGGAGTCCTGTAGTAGATGTCCACATCAATGGCACCATCATACCTCACACCTTGATTGATCTGGGGGCTGCCATTAATGTGATGACCAGGGATACCATGCTCAAACTCAATCTTCAGGGTTCCCTGAGAAAGACCTCGATAGTCCTGCAACTAGCAGATCGCTCCACCGTGACTCCCGAAGGGATTGTGGAGGATGTCTTGGTCTCTGTCGACTCTTGGGAATACCCTGCAGATTTCTTGGTTCTGCAACCCAAGGAAAAGCTTACTGGATATCCTCTTATTTTGGGAAGGCCTTGGTTAGCCACTGCAGATGCTTACATAAGTTGTCGTGCAGGAAACATGACCATCAAAAATGGTCCTATGTCCAAGCAGCTAGTCCTATACCCTCCTGCCCAACCCTCCTTAGAGCATGACTTACCACTTTGGTTGGAGGAAGGAGAAGAGGATGAGGTGTACTCAACACCTTTGTGCACCCTAGACACCACTAGAAGAGACCCCCCAACCGAGGATGACTTGATTGAGACCTTGATCCAGAATCCACCTCCCAGTGCACTATCCTTAGAGAAATTGGTGGAGGATGCCCAAGCCAGCACCTTAGTGGACCTTTGTGCCACCAACCCTGTCACTCCCAGAGTCAAGAATGTGGAGTTTGGCCCTGAGAGAACGTTAAAGATCAGCTCCTCCCTATCTCCTTCCCAGGAAAAGGATCTGTGTAGCCAGTTGGCCAGTCATCTAGATGCTTTTGCTTGGAGCTATAAGGAGATGAAAGGAGTCCATCCTTCGGTCTGTACCCATCACATATACATCAAAGAGGATTGTAAACCAGTTAGGCAACCTCAGAGGAGAATGAATCCAGCCCTTAAGGACATTGTCAAGGAAGAATTGCAAAAATTGTTGGATGCCGGATTCATTTACCCCATCTCAGATAGTGAATGGGTGTCCCCTCTGGTGTTGGTTCCCAAGAAAAATGGGAAGTGGAGAATATGTGTGGACTACCGAGAACTGAACAAAGCTACCAAGAAAGACCATTTCCCTCTACCTTTCATAGATCAAGTGTTGGATGGACTGGCAGGAAAGAAGTTCTTCTCTTTCCTGGATGGGTTTAGCGGGTACAACCAAATCCAAATCAGCCCGGAAGACCAAGATAAGACCACCTTCACTTGTCCTTGGGGTACCTTTGCCTACCGAGTTCTTCCCTTTGGGCTATGCAATGCTCCTGCTACCTTCCAGAGAGCTGTCTTGACCATCTTCTCGGAGTTGGTCCATGATGCGGTGGAAATCTATATGGATGACTTCACTCCTTATGGGTCCAACTTCCAGGAAGCATTGTCCAATCTGGGAAAAGTCCTAACAAAATGCATTGATATGAACATGTCCCTTAGTCCTGAAAAATGTGAGTTTCTGATGACTGAAGGGACCGTGCTAGGCCATACCATTTCTTGTCAAGGGTTACAAGTGGATCCTAACAAAATTGCTCTCATTAAGAAGGTTCCACCTCCCCAAAAGGTAAGGGATGTTCGGAGTTTCTTAGGATTAGCAGGGTATTACAGGAGATTCATTAAAGACTTCAACAAGCTAGCCTCGCCATTGTTTGGCCTGTTGGAAAAAGATGTGGAGTTTAAATGGACTGACGATTGTCAGAGGGCTCTGAATGAATTAAAGGACAAGTTAGTGTCTGCCCCAATTTTGAGAGGTCCAAACTGGGCCTTACCTTTCCACATCCACACTGATGCCTCAAACAAAGCCATAGGGGCAGCTTTAGGACAAGTTGAACAAAAACTTCCATATGCCATTTACTTTGTTAGCAAAAACTTATCCAAAGCTGAACTGAATTACACTGTAACCGAGAAAGAATTCTTGGCTGTGGTCCATGCACTGAACAAGTTCCGACATTATATCACTGGCTATCAAACCTTTGTACATACGGATCATGCTGCAATTAGATATTTAATGAATAAACCAGATGTGAATGCTCGTATTATTAGATGGTTACTTTTGTTGCAGCAGTTTGATTTGACCATTGTTGACAAACCAGGTAAAGAAAATGTTGTTGCTGACTTTTTATCTAGATTGGATTTGTCTGCAGATGAGGATGGAACAGTGGATGACCAGATGCGTGACGAACATCTGTTTGCTATCTCAGTACTCTCTCCATGGTTTGTTGATATAGCAAACTACCTTGTTTCAGCACAGTTCCCTCCGCACCTATCTTCAAGAGAGAAGAGCAGAATCATCAGAAAAAGTGCCTCATTTACTTGGATCGGGGGCAACCTGTTCAAGCTTGGCCCTGATCAGATCTTAAGGCGTTGTGTAAGGGAGGAGGAAGTCTTTGATATCCTCCTCACCTGTCATGATGGGCCTTGTGGAGGACATTTTGCAGCAAAGAGGGCTGCCTTCAAAATCCTGCAGGCAGGCTACTATTGGCCCACACTTCATCAAGATGTCAGAAGGTATATCAGCCAATGTGACCGATGCCAAAGAATGGGGAAACTGACTCAAAGGGATGAGATGCCTCTCCAACCTCAAGTGACTCTTGAGCCATTTGAGAAGTGGGGTATGGACTTTGTGGGTCCAATCAACCCTCTTTCAAGGCAAAGGTCTTACACCATTGTGTGCACTGACTACCTGACAAAGTGGTCAGAGACTAAAGCAATCAAAGCAGCAACAGAAGAAAAGGTGGCTGAGTTCTTAAGAGAAAACATCTTCTACAAATTTGGCTACCCAAGAGAGCTGGTCACCGATCAAGGAAGCCAGTTCACATCCAACTTAATTGAAGACCTACTAGCTCATCACAAAATCAAGCATAGGACTTCCACCCCCTATCATCCATAGGAAAATGGGCAAGTGGAAGTCACCAACAGAGCATTGGAAGGGATTTTGACTAAGGTGGTGAGCAGCAGTAGGAAGGATTGGGCAGATCGCCTGGTTGAGGCTGCATGGGCTTACAACACCACCTGGAAGACCACCACCGGCTTCACACCTTATGAGCTGGTATATGGGAAGAAAGCTTTGCTATCCATTGAATTTGAATACAACACTTTGAGGATGGCAGCTCAGCTGGACCTAGACCTCAGCCATGCACAGCAAGAAAGGTTATTGGAGCTGAATGGACTGGACGAGCACTAGATGCAGGCCCTCCTTCACTCAGAAGTGGTTCAACTTCAGAGAAAGGTGTGGCATGACCAACACCTCAATGACAAGCAATTCCAGCCAGGAGATTGGGCAATGTTGTATGACTCCAGGTACAAAGATTTCAAGGGGAAGCTGAGAACCAGATGGCTGGGACCATATGTAGTGGAAAAATGTCATGACAATGGATCTGTTCTTATTCGGACCATTGATGACGAAGCCATCCCCATGCTTGTCAATGGGCATCGACTGAAGATCTACAGGAAACCTCTCTGAAGACAAGAATTCATCAAAACTGTGGAGAAATCAGTGTTGGTCATAGAGAAGGGTTCTGCCTCTGCTTTGGGCATACCCTGAAAGATCTAAAAAAAATAAAAATAATAATAATAATAATAATAATAAAGATCCTTGGGGGAAAACCTTTCTGAGGCTCCCAAGGCAGGTGGTAGGGGTGAAAACCTCATTGAGGCGCCCCTATTGTCTTTCAAAAAAAAAAAAAGAGATTTGAAAAAAGATCCTTGAGTGAAAACCTCTCTGAGGCGCTTAAGGCAGATGGCAAGGGTGAAAACCTCATTGAGGCGCCCCTGCTATCTTTCAAAAAAGAAAAAACAATATGCAAAAGAAGACAGGGACAGCAAGTTTATAATCTGGAAATGCATGCAGGTTGCAGGTGTTCTATGAAGGAGAGGAGGTCTCTCAACTCAAAGTCAAGGATCCTTATCATGCTGCCAGGAGACCTCACCAGCACCTCCTCCAAGAATACTCATCTTCTCCAAGGTATGGGCACGATTTCATCACAGCTTAGTCTTCTACAGGAAGTTACAGACTTTCTACAGGAAGTACAGACTTTCTACAGGAAGTTCTGTATTTCTACAGGAAACTTCCTGTAGAAGTTTTGGATGGCCCAGAATTCATTGTATGAGGAGATCTAACGACCAAGGATCGGTTTGGACGCATGCAAGCTACTATTTTCACCCTTACACACTGCTGTCACCTCTTTCTACCACCCCTGTCGACATGCAATAAAGATACCTGCACCATCAAAACAGATCATTGAGTTATCAAGAGAAAGCAATTTTTAAAATGAAAAAACGCTGAGATGTCATACCATATCCATCCCAGCCATCCATGAGCTCTGTGAGCATGATCGTGAGGCCACTGCCTTCATCGTGCAGCATGCACCCGAAGGAAAAACTGCTACAGGACATCCTGTAGGAGTCCCGTAACAGTTAAGCCCACTAGAGTGCACACCATTCCACTGCCTGCAACATGCAAAGACCACGCGAGCGCATGCAGCCGAAGCATCAAATTCATCGTCAGCGGCCTATGAATATGAACCTCCGGGCCTGTGCAAATCCACCAACAGCAAATAAATCCACTCATCGTCGTCCAAGAGCCGGAAAAATCGTGTTGCGGCCGCACAGGTAAGTGCCTCGACCCTTTCTTCCATCGAATTGCATGAATTTTACTTTGAAAATGTTTGCAAGTGTGAAGTGAATGGGTTGAGCGGTTGTATGGCCATTCGACTGGCCACGTCGACCAGTCAGTGGTCTAGTCGGATGTTTGGGCGGTGGTCGTGGCAAAAGGAACGGGCAGTGCACACGTGAGAGCCATCCCGTCGGGAAAAACGAGTTTTAACAGAAGTGACGGCGGCGGATCTGCGGGGAATGATGCGGCAGTAAGGGAACTCGCAGACGAATGATGGAGTGACGTCATCCAACGTTCCGGCAGGGACAGCTCACCCCTGCGCCACGGATTCCACCGAATTCAAATCTAATCGGCTAGATTGCCACCCCACGCATTTATCATTCACCGTTTGAAACTCGAGTGATCATCTGGATCCCTCTGCAGCTCGACACTCCAAGTCTTTGGCCGTTCGAACGCCTGTTAAGCAACACCAAGAGCACAGACCCACTGCAGTATCCTCCAGAATTCATGCGCTGCTTCTACAGGAAAGCTGTTTCTACAGGAAATCGGGTTCCTCACGTCAAAAGGTGGAGGATTAAAAAGGTAATCCTGAACTCTCCATGCAATTGGTTTTGAGGGTGGCAGAATCGACGTCTACAGTCTGGTCGTAGAAAATTTTTACAAATATTGTCTACCGTTGCATGAATTGTCGTCCTACAGGATGTCAGTATAATTAAGCTGTGTTAAGGTCCTTGGGAGATAAGCTTCGTGAATTGTATGCATGACAGAGGCGTAATTCCATGCTCTGTCCCAGTAGGCCAATTTTCTTCCGCATTCGCCACCTCTAGCTAACGCAGCAGTTTTTCACCATGCCGGGTGGGTTCATCAGAAGGGAACCAACTAATTCAACGAAGTTAAGAGAAAATCCTGAGGTGGTGGAGCTCTTCACGCGAGCGCAATGGATATCATTCTGTGACAAATTGCAGGGCTATGACGACGAGGTGGCAGAGGAGTTTTTGCAAGCTCTGAGGCCGAAATCCAAAACATTGGCCACCGTTAACTTCAGGGGTTTGAGTCTCAGACTCACCCCACAATTCATCAGCCGAGTTACTGAGCTCCCAATGGGATTACCATGGGATAAAGAAGAAAGAAAATTGGGCCAACAGGCTAAGAAAGAATTCTTTCCACCAGAGGAGGAATTCTCAGAAGATAAAAATGGGGTTCGTAGAACCAATTTACTGCCACCGTGGAGTGAAGTTAGCCTGCAGATTATGAAGTACATCACCTACAAAGGCCGTTTTAGCATTGTATATGGGTACCATTTTCGGTTACTCACGGAATTAAGGCGTCAGATGGACCTACCTGTAGAAAACAAACTCAGTCTCCCCTACTTTCTACTACAGTCTCTGATTGAGTGTGCCACCAAGTTGAAAGAAGGCACACCAGACCAGGTAGCCCACCATGGACTCATCAAACTCCTCGTGGAGGATGCGCTCCACACATACAAGGTTCCTCTCTCATGGGAAGCCTTCAGAAATTTGACCAAGGATGGTGATATAAAGATGCTGACCGAAGAGCTCGGTTCATCTAGCAGTGAGGAGAAAGAGTCAGTGCCCGCAGGGAAGAAAGAAAAAGGCCAGAAGACCACGACCACGGAGCAGAAGAAAAAGCAAGAGAAGAAACAAGAGAAAAAGGGTGCCAAAGAGAAGGATGACACACCCATTTTGACGGCAAGAGAGAAAAGATTGCAAAGCAGAGTGGACAAGGCTGAGAAGGTCCACATCAGCAAAAGTGCCTCGACAGCAACCGCAACCAAGTCAAAAAGTAAAACTCATGCAGCAAAACAAACCAAAGCGGTGACACCTGTTTCTACAGGAAAACCGAAACCGGCTTCTACAAGAAGCCCGAAATTAACTGAAAAAGGGCCTTCTACAGGAAGCCCGAAATTAACTAAAACAGGGTCTTCTACAGGAAGCCCTGAAAAAGTGAAACCCAAGGAGAAGAAAGCTGACATTCTTGCAAGGGAGGCAGCAGCTGTGCTGGCCGCCCTCAGCACACCTCCTAAGCTAAAGGAGAAGAGAAAGAGGGAGACCCCTCTATATTTTAAAGCTAGAAGAAGTGTGAGAATAAAGACGAGCAAGCCACAACCTCCGTCCAGCAGCCCAATCATTATCGAAGATGCCCCTACTTCACCCAAGGAGAGGTCCCCCTCGAGGATATCAGTCACCTATGAGAGGGGGAGCCCGAAGAAAACTACTTGGAAAGAAAGGTTAGACCAATTGACTACAAAAGCTCGGCTACAGGATGCTGAAGATGCTCTACAGGAAACCTTAGCCAGGTTTAAAGAAACTGAGAGAATGGAAGGAGAAGCACCCTTATCACCACCGAGGGAGGGCGAAGTAGAGCCACCAAAAGAAGTGGAGAAAGAGCATATACCAAAGCCCAGCCCTCAGCCAAATCTGAGTTCATATTACAACTTTTTAGAGGCTGGCAAAATTATACCTCAGAAATTTACTGTGCCACTGTTTTTTGCATTGGAGGAAGAAAGAGTCCGTACACACACGTGGATGAAAATAGCCAAGTCAAAGGGTGTGGCGGACATAGGTCCCTTGCAGGAGTAGCTCAAGGAGGCCAGAAGTGAATTATCCATGGCTAAACACATGGCAAATTGCCAACGAGTGTTCCTACAGGAAGAAAACCAAAAGCTGAGATTATAGCTACAGGAGCTGAGGGCAGGGATAGGTATATCCTCCAAGGACACCACAGCAGAACAGCAAGGCAAAAAGGAACTGAACACCGGTCTTGGGGATCCAACTACACATCTACAGGAAGCAGAACAGCAAGCACAAATTGAGGTGCAAGCTCTCAGAGAACAGCTGCAGCAGAAAGAGGCACAATTGGCCTGCATGGCCAGCTGGGCCATGGATGCTATCCAATGCAGACAGCCGGCCAAATCCTATGGCCTGTACTTGAAAGACCAATGGCTGCAATTTCAAATCAATACCTTGGCACAAAGAGGTATCTCTCAGCTCCAAGACCTGCAGCAATTCACTGAAGTATGCAGTACTAGTTCATCAGAGGATAAGGCCAAATTAGTGGAGTTCTACCTCCATAATCTGGCCCTGCCTAATGTAGTTTCATGGGATCCCAATACGGCCTTGGGAGATATGCAATTAATGGCATTTGCCTCATGGCTAAACCATGAGGACAAAAGAGTAGCAGAAGCCAAAGTGGTCATGAATCGAGAGCTGAATGAGCCATTGCTCATCAGACCAGAACTAGGGGATCCAGTTGCACTAATCTCGGCACACCAACATTTGTCCACTGACCCTCAAGCTTCATTAAGATATATAGATCAACAGACCCAAGCCATAGCTCATTTTGAGGACATGGAGAGACTATTAGGAGACAACGCTTTCCAAGCATGCACCCGCAGATGGAATACGTTGGCCCACAGTCTGAAAATCCGAGAGTACCATACCCCAACTCGGATGAGGGAAGCTCTGGTACGGGTGGCCCTCTATAAGAAATCCATGCAAAACCTCCAGGGCAGCTGGATTGGCCTTAAGCTAAGCCCACCACTGCTGCTAGGATTGATGGAAGGCAGCACAGAGAAAGATGATAATGAACAGTGGGAAGAGGTAAACAGAAGGGATGGGTTTCATATCAGCAAGGAGGACACTACTACAGAGGCTTGGGATGTAAGGGTGGTAGTAAAGGAAATGAAGGATGAAGAGTTGGACTAGTTGCTCAAGGATGAGCAAATATTTTAGCTGGGGGGTGATGATGAGCCCCAAATTTTGGTAACATTTTGGGCTCATTTGGCCTACTTACCTTGCTCAACCCTTCATTTTTTATCACTTATGCATCATTTCTTAGTATATTCATGTTATTTGTAGGAAGGAGGGTAGTCATTATGCCTATGTGGCTAATACATGTTTATTTCAGGTTTTTTGACATTACATGGAGCAAAACCCATGCAGATGGAGGCAAGGAGACAACCAAGGTGGCATTGCGGGTTTGTAGGAAGGTTGTCCACAGCCTTGAATGACCTTCCTCGTGATCTCCACCCCAACTCCGAGCTCCAACAGCTATCACCACCGAGCTAGAAGGCAGCCAACGGATTCTACAGGAACAACAGTTTACTTTTAGTTGGACAGCCAAGCCCCACTAATTTAGGAGGCCAGCTTGGCCCTCATAATGTATAAATATTGAGGCTGTAGCCTTCGATGGGGACTTTTGAACCTTTGTTGCAGATTTTGAATAACGAGCTATAGCTCTGTTTTGCTCTTTGTAAGCCATTTTTGGCATGTCGTTAGACTTATGATTATGATCTTTTAATAAAAGGCAGGCAGATTTGAGTTCAATTTTGAGTTCTTAGAGGAGCTATAGCTCTCAGGTTTGGGCCCAACCTGAGAGTAATAGGTCTCCTTTCTTTGTATTGTTACTTGTCTTTCCTTTCAGCATTTCATTTCTTTGCCTTGACATGCATTTGGAAAACACAGTTTGCTGATTCGAATTTCTTGATGTGATTAAGTAGGTTAGTTTTATGGATAAAGTGCTTTCAGCAGTTTAGATTAGAGTAGGAGGATTAGAATTCATCAGAGTTCCAAGAAAAGGTTGATCGTACACTCACTTCCACCTCTGTTTAGAGATTGGGAGTGTAGACCGTGCCAACCACCAAAAAACGCAGTTTTACATGTTCATGCAAGCTTTAAAGTAATATTTCCATTGGTAGAAGTGTCCATGCATTTAGATCTTGAGCAATAACTCTTTGTTTCAGCACCATGCACAATTTCTCTCTTAACTTACATTGCTGTTCTTTGGTTTTTAATAAAATAGTTAGAATAGGTTGATGAATTCTCGGTTTTGTGCAAGACAGAGGTGATTTGTTTCATTTACACTGCGCAGCACCACTCTATCACTTCCATATCATTCTCAGCCGTGCCTAAGCCATCTCCTTACCTCCCAGCTAGATCATTCGCCCAGCACCTCTTCTATTATCCACGTCATTTTATCTTTTCAGCCTTCCATTGCCTCTACCCTTCTATCGACCAACCAGCTTTACACACCCCCTCTCCATCTCATCTCTCTGTTCATAAGCCATCACAAGCTCCCCTCTCATCCTACCTATCCACCCATACAGCTCATTCACTCCTCCATCACCCAAAACTCCGATTGCAGAACATCCTGTAGAAGCTAGCAGACTTCCTGTAGAAATCCCGAGCTTCCTGTAGGATCCCCTGCAGACATCCTGTAGAAGCTTGCAACCATGGTTGCCAGGCATCTGAACGTTTTGAACTTCCGTGGAATGATGTTAGGGATCCCCGGGAACCTCTCAGAGTTCCCCTGACCTTTCCCAAGCCTTCCTCACCTTGAACTACCCCTGCACAGTCAAAGACCCAGTAAGAAGCACAGTCATAATCACTCCAACGACTTGAGCAAAAATACAAAAACATGTTCTCTTCAGATGAAAGTAGTTTAGACTCATGCATCTCATCTCACTATAAGTAATGGCATCATTTTTAGAAGTTGTATTCCCACCATTGCATCGTAAGGATTAAGCTGGTCAAATTAGGGTTTACTAGGGTTTCCATGTTTTGTTGGCTTTCAGTTCATTCTTGCAAAGTAGGTTAATTTCCTTTGAGATAGCTTTCATTCATCATTTAAAAAGCTTCTTCTGAGAACATATAGAAGTTGGCTTGAGCCCTAGCGAACTTGTATCAGCTGACCAAGTGACAGCTGCGACAAGAGCTAGTACTTGTGCATACAGCACCGTCGCTTCCAAGTTTGTTACCAACTACCGGGTTGATAAAATTAGAGAAGGAAGCTCCAAGAGTTGTAGCATTATTGCTACAATACTGGAGCCCACCACATGGGAATGCCCACCTCAGCTAGATCATGAAAACAGTATGAAGATAATGTATTGTATTGTATCTTATTACAGGTCTCCTCCCAGCATTGAAAGAACTTCGGATCCTCCTAATAAAGCATTTCACCCGATAAACGACCTCATACTTTAGGGGGCAACTGTTATAGACATTTTTGTGCCTTACAGCTCTAAGCATGAAATGTCCATAAACCAAGGGATCCTAAGTCCCTAAAAGTGTTGTTCCTACCCCTAGAGGAACAAGGTCAACCAATTACAGCTTCTCCCAGAAGTTCTCCACCAGAAACTGCTTAGAATCAGTCAAATCAGGATCATTTTAGCTGCTCCACTAGCTAGCTACGTTGCATAGCACCCAAGAACACTAGCTAGGTGCATTGCAACGCACCTAAATGCACTACCAGGGTGCGCTGAGCGGGAAATGACAAATGGCAGTGTCATTCCGCGAGGTGGACAGACAATGGAAGCTTCCAGAATCTTCCCCAATGACACTTGCCTCACTGAGTTTGACCAAGGATGAGTAAGAGGCTCTCAGTCTCCAAGTGGAAGCAAGAACTGACAGAGAGAAGCCACTAGTCAAATCATAAGCTTACTCATCCTCTTTGCATACATCTATATATGGATCCCTCATCCCAGAGATCCAGAGGCTGGAATTTTGTACATTGCAGAGAATTGCTGTTGGTTTTGAGATAAAGATCAGGGTATTGGGTGATTTATGCTTTGTTGGAGGTGAAGAGGGGATTCCTTTGCTGGGGGGTTGATGCTAGATCAGGAATCATCAGTTGTAACTCCTTTTGGACCTTCTTGTTATATCAATAAAACTATTTGAGTTTCTCCTACATGCTTGTGTATCAATGATGTTTTGTTATGTTTGCATGTTTAGCTTAAATCTGATCCTAAGCTATTTATGAATATAAATCCATGTCTTTGTGTAGTTTTCTTCTTCTGTGATCTTGCAGGAACTTGGTGAAGCTGTGCAAGTAAGGGAGCAGGTAGCTGGAAGCTGTCAAAGAGGAGAGATATTGGATCAAAGGACTAGCGCAAGACATAGGTTGGTTCATCCGAATCCTCTTCGTTTATAGTTCATAAAGAAGAATACGAAAGTAGTTTTCTCTGTTTGTTTCTAAGGTACTATCACACCTTAGTGGGATAGGGGCGTTCTGAGTAGACACTTTTCCCGTTAACAAGGTCTAGGTGCTGCAAACTATATTTTGTGCATGGAAATGAAGTGAGATTTGGAAAAGAGGAATCTCTAGTTAAACCAGAGGAAGTATGTCTAGACAATACTGTAGAGGTTTAATATGCAAGATAGTAAACTAGTGAAGGTTCCTATTCCTGTAGGTGTAAATTTATCTGTTGAACAGTGTCCCAAGACACAAGAAGAGGAAGAGGACATGTCTCGTGTTCCATAGACAAGTACAATAAGTAGTCTGATGTATGCAATGGTGTGTACTAGACCAGACATTACACATGTAGTGGGAGTATTGAGCAGGTTTATTTCAAAACCAGGGAAGGAGCGTTAGACAACTGTGAAATAGTTTTTTAGGTATTTGTGTGGCACTAGTGATTATGGTTTGTGCTACCAAGGAAGACCAAGATTTGATAGAGTTTTTGACATCCATGGCTTTGTTGATGCAGACTAGGCTAGATATCTGGATCAAAGAAGATCTGCAAGTGGGTACGTGTTTAACTTATTTGGAGGTGCAGTCATTTGGATGAGTAAGAGACAATCTATAGTGGCACTATCAACTACAGAGGGAGAATGCATCCACTCATGCAAGCAAGGAAACATTTTGGTTGCTGAGATTATGTTCATGTAAGGGGTTAGTACAATGAGCTATAAGGATAGGCTGTGATAGAAAAAGTGGAATTTTCTTATCAAAGAACACTGCTTATCATTCAAAGACAAATAAAATTAATGTTTAGTATCACTTTGTGAAGGAAATGGTAGAAGACAAAAATGTGTTGTTGGTAAAGCAGACACTTTGAATAATACTGCAGATGCATTAGCAAAGTCTGTGAGTGCTAATAAGTTCTCTTGGTGTAGAGAAACAATGGGAGTTGCAGGGTTGGATCAATAACTAAGCTCTCTTGTGTCCCCCTTTGGAAAGAAAACAACAAGTGGGAGGTGGGCAGACATACCTATGGTTTTTTTCATGGATTTCGCATATGGTTTTGTGTGCGATGGTTTGTGGCCCATGGTATTTGTAGATCTAGTCAAGGGAACTACTGTTATGATCTAATACAAGGTTAATGGATTTGGGTTTATGGATGCTTCGACATGTATATATATGTATTGTAACATTGAAATGAACATAATGAAAAATCAATCTGGTAGCCTCGATTTTTAGATCCAGGGGAAAATATTTCTGTATATTTGTTTTATGTGTTATGCTCTCACCATTGTTTATTTTTTGTTTTTAGAATTTGTATGCAGGGTTAAAAGCTACATCATGAATGTTTGAATGATTTGGAAAAGTTGGTAGATGCATTTAATTCTAATTTTGATCAGAGAACTAGAGCAGGGTTGCCTAGTTGTTGGGACTTTCAAGGGAAGTTGCTTCCATGGAAACAGTATGAGCATCTATTGGTTGAGGCTAAAATCAAAGTGGATTCCTCACATGAAAATACTTCCACTCAAGGGAAGAACTATAGTCAACTATTTTCAACTACTTTGGCTGCTGAAAACCTTCTTTGTTATTAAGCATAATTACACTAAGATTACAAATTTGAGGGTGGCCTACAACGTTGTCATTCACACTCCCACACATGATCCATCATTATGGAAGAAATGTGACGAATTTGTTAATCCACCACAAGTCTAGATAGTTGAGCTTGTGTCCACCACAAGAGATCAAAGGAGTCAAAAGTGAAGATATTTTGATTTGAGAAACCATGGCATATCCATGTCATTTTGAATTTTTGTAAATATTTTGTTTTCAAGAAAATAACTAAGATGTTATGTAGTCATTAGGACAGCTAGACTAGCTAAACGCTTGAACAACTGAATAGTTTAGACGATTGTTGCATCTCAAGATATTTTTGTAATTGTTCTTGTTTTGATTCTCCCTATAAAAAGGGAAGTGAGAGACTCATTAGTAAGGGTTTGTATTTTTGTCACATAGGTTGTAATTTTTTTGCATGTCTTTTTGCAAATTTTAGACTTATGAGACGTATACCATGCTTGGATATTAATGAAGAAGTGTAATATTCCTAATGGAAATTCTACAATGATAACATAGTCATGCAAAGATAATAACACATCATTTTTCAAAAATGCATACACATAAACTAGAAATATATCCAAATCCACAAACTCGCCAAGATTTTATTATAATAGTGTTGTCGTACAAATGAGTTGGAGAAAATCCACTTGGGCTTGCACATGCAAACTACAAGCACCAGGTTATGAATACAAGAAATCTCAACAACTATAATAGCAATCTCCTCTAGAAAACTATGTTGCTCCTCCAAAATCGCAATGCTACTTGAATTCACCCCCTGATTTTCCCACTCTATACTGCCCAAAAAAATTCTATAAAATTAGGAGAGTTCTCCTTGCCCCAAAAATAGAAAAACCCAGAAAGGTTTTGGCTTATCTCCAAGCCAAAGTCGAACCCACAAAATGGTGCGAATTCCCCAGTTAATTAGTAATTCACCCTGCTATAAGAATTAGGATTTTAGGTCTTAATATCACCTAAAAAATTATATGAAATTATATATATACTCCTCTCAATTAACCGACCAAAACCCAGAAAGGGTTTTGGTTGAATCCACCAATCCCCGACGATCCCTGATAACTACAAATTGCCCAATTTGGCTAGAAAATTTCCCACAAAACTAATACTGTTGAATTAAGCCCAAATCCACCACTGGAAATATCTCTCAACATTGTATAAATTCTCCCCTAAGGAATACCTCCAATCTCCAACATTTATCTCTCCTCAACCTCTATTCCTCTAACCCCTATGCACTTCCAAAAATGTATAATTTCGGCCCCAAGAACTCTCTCAACTCAGCCTAGCTGAATTAACTTACAAATATGCCCAATGGAAACTCTAAATTGAGCTCCCTAAATTGCCTCACTAGGGAGACACTCGAAGTTCTCTAAAATGATGGTGAAATTCTTGCTCGGAAATTCCTTGTGCTGAACAACATGGTTGTCTTGTCTAAGCAGCTCAAGAGAACTAATGTTGAAATTGTCAAATGATGAAAGATACCAAATGGAGGCCTCCAGGATCTATTTATAATTTCTAGTATTTTCCCTTGGTATTCCCCACCTTACACTAATAAACTATTACTTTGCCTCCATTGTTCATTAAAATAATAATTTCCACTTTTCTCCCACAAAATAATATTTTCTCCTTTTTATTTAATATCACCAAAAATTGGCAAAACTCCTTAGTGGATTTTGCACTCACAAAAATTGGGAACATTAAAGTCCTCCCCACCAAAAATTTCTTGTCATCAAGCAATATCCTGTTGCTCCAAGTGTTGGCCTAGCCAATGCCAAGATCCCAAATGTGCCACTGAACCACTCCTCCTTGTTGAACATTCCTCCATACTAGTGATGATCCCCACGTTAATAGTGAATCACCAGATTAAAATGGAATATTTGAATTATCTCCCCCTATAGAAAGCATCTTACCTTTGAGGGTAGATGAACTTCCAATTCTTGTTGTACCCAAATCCCATGCTAGTCTTAGAATGGTGCCACCATGCTGACGCTACACCACTCTGACTATGAAAAACTTCCCATCATACTCAGACTGTATCCTCCCCTGTCGAAACCTGATGGTGGGATATCTGTGAAGGCCAAGCTTATCCTACCCAGGCATCTCCATGATGTCAATTTCTACCCATCCACTATCAATCTCAATCCTGAGCAGGACAAGATAAATCTACCACACCATACAATGGAGGTTTCAAAAATCTCCCATGCATCACACCCAAGGTGAACTAGATCACTTTCTCCCATGAACCTACTTATCATAGAATGGAGTTTCCTATCAATCAACTCAATTCCTAGATCCCATAACTAGGCATGTTACAACATAGCTTGAACAAATGCTAGAATCTATTTGTTCCTCGTCCCTAATCCCTGCATGAAACCAACATGTAGGCCCCATGTACCATGAACTAATCTGATGCATGCTAAACTACCCTATGCCTTCCACTGCATAGTATCAATGACTGTTGGAAGCCACATGTGCCAAATAACTACGCCTAAAGGTAACCAATATATGAGTATCTTATATTTGCAATCGACTTATTGTATGCAGACCCATCCCACTCTTGCCAACCATCACCACTAAGTCTTCCATCCACCCTCTCGATTGTGTTCCAATATAATGTCTGGAGGTTGAACACATACTTGGAAGTTGCCTCAATCATACATGGTATCCTCTGCTCATGCATGGTCCTAACATGCCCTATCGAAAGAGTGACGCATGTCTCACTCATGACCTTCTCCCAAGGCGTAGGCTCACTGATGAATGATATGCCACCCCTGCAGATGATCACCTCATCCCCCAACCTATGGTTGTCAACTCGTGCACCAACCCAATGCCACCACTGAGAAGTATCTCCCCTAGTGCATTGAGTGCCATCCAAATATCTTGGGTGAGCTCCTTGTCCCCAACTACTCACGTCCAGAGTGTCAAATGACAACAACCAAATCATCCATGCAAGTAAGTGATGTATAAGAAGGACAAGCATGCGAGTCCCCATGGATACCATCGAGTATCTCTCATTTGCATCCCTATCATTCCTGGGTGAAGTACACCCAAAGGTATGCCCAGTCTCTCCATCCATAAGCAACCCTCCAAGACCTCACTATGCAACACCATATGCCCTTACATCCCACCGAGTATCCCTGTAGTCCTCGACCTGGCATTGTGCCCTCCATCCTATCCATGTACACCACTAGATACCTCGTTCTACTGATGTACCATCCTATATTGTCTCGTATCCTGCTTGTGTCACTATATCTCGTTGTTCGCACATGTATGCGATGCGATGTGATTCGCTCAATGTAAGACAACATGCTACATAAAACAACCATGCATCTCCATGTTGCTCTGTAGGCCACTACTCATCACTGCATACCTCTATACAACGCTAGATGTTAAGTTCTAAAATTGGGTATGTATGCATCAGGTCGCGTCCCTCTGCATAAGATTGGACTTTCCAGCATATCCTTGTGCATCCCTGGGTACCAACGCCTACTATCATACCACCCTTTATCATATGCCAACCTGCATGTGGCAACAAATCCACCACTATGCTAGTAATCCCTCCATGATGTAGGCTACATCTCCCCATCTCCCCTGAAAGACATGAGCAGTCTGACTCCTCACATTCCAATGGGAATGACACTATTATGTCTATCCTCAGTATCTCCAATGTCCAATATAATAATGAGAGAGCACCGTCTCCATGTAATTCCCTATTTGGTGGTCTATCGATGCTACCTCCTCCCACGAGCTCTTGCTAGAGTAGGCTAATCAGCCTTTGACTGCATGCAAAATCAATATGCCAGGACAAGTCATGAAATCTACCTACTCCTATGCCAATCCATCCTGTCACTAGTGTTGTCAGGAACTCTAAAGGGGATATGAAAAGGCGTGTGAACCCAACCACCAAGTCCATCACGTAGCTGCTACCATGACCTACCGACTCTACCCTGTGATGGCGAGTCCCACATGGATCCCAACAACATTCTAGCCCTTAAGCCCCCCTGGTAATCCACAACCTCCACTGAGCTATGGCCATGGATGCATCTAACCTCCTAGCCATCTCCACCAGATACCAACTCAATATCTCTCACCAGCCCACTGCAAGGGAAGGATTGAGAGCATAAACTCCTATACATGGAACTAAACCTCCATCCTACTAAGGATGCACCCTACACAACTCATGTCATCTCATCTCGCCATCCTCGTCAACACATAAAATGTCAAGGTGGCTCTACCTCTCCCTCTCCAATGTGTAGTGGTAACCTACTAGTGCTATTGGCCTGTAATGACTGAGTAGGGTTTCCCCATTGCATCAATGTGCACTACAATAGAATGATTAGGGAACCAAACCATTCCCCAAAGCGAGTCAGTTTGGCTGTTGACTTAGTAGAAACCACTCTCATTCCTTCCAAATCCTCGTTCTATTGTATAATGGCCTCTCGCACTATCGTGGCCTTCTTTCTCAATGCTGGAAGGCTAGCGCAGAACTGATGAAAATGTGGAGGGTAGTTATCCTCTATAAACATAGTCACCGCTCTAGACCCCTTCATCTCTTCTGGTACCTCTTCAATGACAAGTATACCTCTAGGCACCTCATCAACCTATTGTGGGCGGCCATCGTCTAAAAAATGGGTCATAGAATTGGGTACCTCATCAACTATTGGCATCTCATCAATAGATGACCCTCTGAGTGTGTGCTCTACTCCCTCAACCAAGGTGTCAGCTGGAGCTACCAAAGAGGCCTCCAACAATGGTGACTCCTGTGCGACACCAGGTATATCGATGTGCCCCTCACCAGCTTGCGTGTCCTCCTGCTGAACCTCCTCCTCAAGCTTCTTTCATCTAAAGCCCAATCTCCACTAGTAGAAATGCCTCCTGGTCTCATCTTCTAGATTTCCTCATCATATCCACTCCCTTTGAGAGGGTTTGGCGTCCTTTCAGTCAAATCTCTCCATGAGCCTCTATGTGAAATATATGTAGGATGTGATATGTACATGACCCAAAGGGATCAGCCCTTGGTATCACCATTCCGTAGCATCTCTATCTAAGCAAAAAGTGGCATATCTAATAGAGTCTTCCTCCCTCATGGGGTTTAGCCAGAAATATGTGTGCAATTCTTGTACCCATTTTCTGACAGAACTCCTAGTTGAACCATCAAAGTGGGTGAGGGTCATTTTTCCCTTAAGGATACTCACTCTGCCTTTAGTCATGGGTTTGTCTATAGTTCACCCAACACAGTGCATACATGCACAAATCTTCCATGATCTTGATGGCTACTCCACAACTCCCCAAGATGATGCTCTGATACCACTGTAATATTCCTAATGGAAAATTTACAATGATAATAAAGTCATGCAAAGATAATAACACATAATTTTTCAAAAATGAATACATAAACTAGAAATATCTCCAAATCCACAAACTAGCCAATATTTTATTAATAGTAGTGTTTTGATACAAATAAGTTCGAGAAAATGCACCTGGGCTTGCACAAGGAAAACTACAAGCACCGAGTGATGATTACAAGAATGCTCAACAACTATAATAGCAAGCTCCTCTAGAAGACTATGTTATTGCTCTTCAAATATGTTGTTGCTTGACCTTGCCCCTTGATTTTCCCACTCTAGAGTGCCCAGGAAATTCTATAAAATTAGGAGAGTACTCCTTTCCCAAAACCCAAAAAAAACCAGAAAGGGTTTGGCGTATCTCCAAGCCAAAGTTGAACCCACAAATTGGTGGAAATTCCCCAACTAACTAGCAATTTGCCCTGCTATAAGAATTAGGATTTCAGGTCTAAATATCGCCTAAAAATTTCTATAAAATTATATATAGATTCCTCTCAATAAAGCCACAAAAATCCAGAAAGGGTTTTGGCTAAACCTAGCAATCCTCGATGACCCCCAATAAGTGCAAATTGCCTAATTTGGCCAGTAAATGCCTCCAAGCTCTATTTATAATTTCTAGTCCTCTCCCTTGTTGGTCCCCACCCTCCACTAATAAAATATTACTTTTCCACCATTCTTCATTAAAATAATACTTTCCACTTTTCTACCACAAAATAATATTTTCTCCGTTTGATTTAATATCACCAAAAATTGGCAAAACTCCTTAGTGAATTTTTCCCTCACAAAAATTGGGAACATTACAAGAAGTTTTATGGTGATTACAAACATTGATATGTGTAGTATGTGTTTATATCTATATCTATCGCTTCATATTTTGTCTGATCAATTCATGAGGATGTGTGGCACTATATTTTTCCATGAATATGACCGTTGTTTAGCCTCAACCTCTGCCATCTATTTTGCAACGACCTCAACCGTGTTTGACTAAATGCAAAACTAACATCAGTATTGGAGTTTTTTAACTTTGACTCTGTGACGTTTGACCCATTTTGTCCTACCTAAATTTTACTAGCAATATATTTTGATCTGGGGAGTATTTTTTGGACTTGAGGATACCATAGGAATTATATTTCCAAGAAAAATCCAACTATGCCATTTTTAGGAGCACCTGAGTTAATCTCTTGAGAAAAAATTCCTTCAAATCCTATGTCTCGCAACCTCCATAGTTGTAAGATTTGTAGCTTTTTTACTTATCCTCCTACTATGATGGTTCTATGCCAAATAATGTAGCTACCAGAAGACTCCCCCAAACTTGACACAACATGCATCTACCATCCTTTCTCATTTGTCATCAATGCCAACATTATGCTCAATAGTATAAATATTATAATGTCAACATGTTGGTAAAATATGAAGCATATTAATAAAAATAAAAACTAATAGTTACCATTATAATATATTTGTGGACTTATGCTAGGTCAATGTCTTACCATTGCAATTTCCTTGAGGCTAGCAAGAGAATGTTGAAATTATTTTGAACAATAAGGAGTTGAAAAGGGTAGTTTATATATGACATACATCCCCAAATTTAGCTTTCAAGTGAGACTTGAGAATGAAGGGATATTAAAATATTCCTATATAAGGAAAAACATAGGGGATACAAAAATAGTATTGATATGTTTTCTCTCTACATTTAAAATCAACGGTTTAGTCTTTTAGCATAACAAGTAAGGTAGATAGTTACAAAAAAAATATACTGTAATTTGTATTTATTACTCGGTGATTTTGGGGAAATGTGCATATGGTATCAAAGAAAAATAGGTTGAAACACTATGGCCTATGACCTTGGCTATAATCTTGTTTAACAAATAAATGTAGGGTTTTTACAAAAAAAGAAAGAGTAAAGAAAAGGAGAAGTGATGGCTTAACCTAATGGATAAGCACACATAGGTGAGGATGAGACCTGGGTACATCTGGGTGAACAAACACAAGTTCAAACAATGGAATTGATAAATATGGTGAGGGATATAAGGAAAAAGATAGTAACACTTAACAAAGTCAACACATAACAAAAAAAACTCAATATACAGATTGAATCCCAATATTGTGAAAAAAGTAGTGGAGGAAGAAGACCAACGAGAAATTCCCAAGTGAAAGAACTCTAATGGTGTAGCTAAAATTTCAGAAGTTGAAGTTGAGGATGAAGAAGATGACAACTCACTAAAATTACATATGAAGCAAGGAAAGAAGCCAAAAATGGAACTACAAGGAGAAGTCAAGAAAGTTTGACCCCAAACTTATGATGGAGACTCTAAAGAAGCAATAGAAGCATGGTTTCGTAACATAAATAGGTATTTTCAAGCCTAAAATTACTCTTATGAATTAAAAGCTAAGTTAGGTACATATTAGTTGTTGTACAGTTTAGTTATGATTTAGATTATTTAGCATTAGGTTATCAATCCAAGTTCATACACTTGTGAAGTACACTTGCATAGTATATGCTTGGAGATTGACTTTCAGTTTTAAAAGGAAAATCTAATCTATTGAAATAATAATCATGAAGATATATAAAATGAGCACACACATTTTCTAGGAAAGGAAGACACAAACTTATAGAAATATGATAATATTTGACCTATTGAAAGAAGTAAATTCTAAACTACAAATCAATGAAATTTAATCTATTGAATTAAATGTCCAATTCTATTCTATAAAAGGTAAATGTGATTCTATTCTAGAAACCAATTTTAATGAGATCCTTATACTATAAAAGCAAAAAATTTCTTAAGCTAGATCCTTATGCTATGAAAGCTTTTAAATTTCTTATCTTAAAACTATATCATGAAAGATTTTAAAAATATCTCCCTAAGTGTATTAAATGGAAATATTTTTAAACTATATTCTAATGAACATGGAAATGATTTATTCTAAGAAATCCATAAGATTTATTTTATGAATTGAATACTATATTCTAAAAAGCATTAAAACCTTGTTTCTAAATAAGAAAATGATATTCTAAGAAATTGAATTGAAATCGCATCTATCTATGAGATCAAAGAAAATTAAGAGTATTGGTGTGTGTATGTTCAGAGGTTTAGAGTGATTCATCTTTGCACATTATCTATAAACATGAGACTCATTAAATGTAGATATAAAAGACATAAATCAGGAAGCAACTAATAAATGTTTTTCTCATTTTCTTAGGTTTATTAAAGTTCCTAATCTATAGAAGAATGAGAATGAAATGAGCATAAAAGAGAATATAAAGACAATGTATACAAAACAAAGCATCTAAATAAAATTCATGAAATAAATCTTGCAAATATGAAGAATAAAGGAAACTAGTCACTTTTGTAGAAATGAAATATAAGGAAAATTTAGAATAAATGCTTACTTATCGGGGGGAGCCTTTTGAGGTGCACGAGAGATGGAAAACTCAAGAGATTATTGATCAATCACCTGATCTCATCACGAGGGTATAATCATATAAAGGAATTGTATTAACTAAACAATGTGTGAACTTCAATATTATAGGGATAACATCCAAACATACTAATAAACCTTCAACATTTAATGTTTTTGTCTCACTTATCAAAGAATAACTACTTCTGAGAAACCTATTACTAAAGGCTAGCTGTATAGATCAACATATTAGACTTCACATTCTATTGAGACACTTACTCACATGATTCATTATCTCTGAATCGAATCATGTGAGAAACACATCACTATTCTTCAAATTATTTGTGATTTCACTTGATTGATGAGTTAGCCTCACTTGATACCCTTTTTCGATGCCTATTTTTCCATGCCACTGTTTGACTACGAGTTATTTTGAGATTGTAGCCAACTAGTATTCTTCTCTCTATGCCTAGTAGGTGGAAATCCATATAGTCAACATTTTTCATATTTTCATGTGCTATGGTTGATCTATCTCACATGGGACCTATTCAAACCTTGGATTCAATTGCAGAATGTTAGTGAGGCTACAGAAAGTGTCAAATTCCATATCTCATGCAAATTGAATTAAATTTATAAAGAAAAAATGTATAGAATTGAGAGCACATTTGGACCTTTACCTTATTTCTTATTTATGTAGCTTTGATGGCTTTTATTTCAAAATGGTGGTGTGATGATGTAAATATAAGTGGAAAATAAGTGAAAGAAAAGCTAACAAAATATAAAAAAGATGCAATTCATGAGACCCGACACTAGTTACAGGGGAAAGCTTCCTTGTGGTGGGAAGAATTCGAAACATTGGAAAACTTAGAGAAATAGAACATTGACTGGGAGGAATTTTAGAGACTTTTTAAGGAAAAATATCTAATTGAATATTATTTTGATGAAAAGGACAAAAAATTTCATGATTTAAAACTTGGCTAGATGTGAATTGATGAGTTAGTGACAAAATTTACTCATCTTTTGAGATATGTTCCATATATACAAGAATAAAAAGCTAAGGTAGAATGCTTTACACATTGTCTTGTTCTTTCTTTTAAAGAAACAATTAAATATGATAATGCCAAAACAATGGATGAGGCCATTAGAGAAACAAGAATCTACTATTAGCATGATAAACAGAGAAATAAAAATGTGAAATTGTGGCCTAATAAAAGGAAAGATATATTTTCCTAGGGTGGAAAAGAAGAGAAATCTAGTCTTTTGAAGAATTTTGGTAAGGGCAAGAAAATTCAGAGTTTCAGTACGAATAATAATAAGGCACAAAAAATGAAAACACATACTCAAATAAAATCTAAGAACACATACCTAAGTAATAAAAAACTTAGTGGGAAGGAAAGGGAACCATTAAAATGTTGGGATTGTCGACAACCACATCTTTTGTGGAACTTCCCTTGTAATACAGGGTCTGTGCAGAACTTACAAGATATTTAAGAAGCCTTCATCCTTAATGATATGGCCACTAATATTTCATGAATCAACACAAAATTGGAAGAGCATGAGGTGTAACATCAATCCACCAGGGTGAAGATAGAACATAGAATTCTAAACCAACATGTTTCTATTTTGATAGACCCTGGTGCCAGTTTGAGTTACATTAGTCTTTAGATTATAGAAGAATGAAATCTAAACTCTGAAAAGCACAAAAATTCATGGCTAGTCCAGTTGGCTATTGGCACAAAAATAAAAGTTACAAATTATGTAAAGATACGCTGTGCTTTTTTAAATGGAAATAAAACAACTAAGAACCTTAACATTATGTTGCTATGTTTGTATGGCATACTAGTGGGGATGGACTAGATGGAGACTTAGACAATGATTGTTAATTTTGTAGACAAAATTGTCACGTGTACCTTGAATAATGGAGAAAATCAAGTTATAAAGGTAATACCTAGACCCATTTTTGTTCAACAGATATATGATCTATAGTTAAAGAGGGTTGTAAGGAAAGAATGTCAATTATTTTCCATTCAAGTGGAAGAGCACTCACAAGAAACAAAATTTAAATCCTTGGATGATCTCGAGCTTGTTCAGGATTACTATGGTGTATTTCCAGATTCAATTCTTGGTTTTCCACTTAAAGATACATCTATAGAATTATTTCTGATAGATACATCAATGTCTAAAATAGCTTATTATATGAGTGTGTTGGAATTAAAAGAGTTAAAAATGCAGTTACATGGGTTCTTAAATAAAGGGTAGATCAGATAGAGTTTTTCAATAAGGGGTGCACTAGTATTTTTAAAAGAAAATATGGAACATTTAGGTTATGAATTGATTACTAACAACTAAATAAATTGGCAATTAATAATAACTACCCACTACCTATAGTTGATGATTCATTTAATCAACTAAGGGGAGCAACTATTTTTTCAAAAATACATATCAGTTCTAGTTATCACTAGCTAATGATTAAAGAAGAAGATATTCCTAAAACAACTTTTCGAACCAAATATGGGCACTGTGAATTTACATTGCTTTACTCTATACTTATGAATGCACCTACTACCTTTATGTTCTTCATATAATCTTTTTAGAAAACATATGGATAAATTCATACTAATTTTTATAGATGATATATTGGTTTAATTAAAGACACCATGAGCATTAATTTTTCATAGGGCTACATTGTTCTTCTCTTTGATGATTGTATTTATTCATTAATACATTATGTTCACCCCATATCATCATTACATTACTAATATCTACACCATTATTCATAAACATATGCAAGTATATAGAAAAACAACATCATCATCATCAATGCAACATAACATAAAAGAACAATAGAAGAAAAACATGCACACATAGAAACACCAAGATTGGCCTAAGACCAGGGAAAAACCCACTATGGGGAAAACCATTGCAAATCTTCTTCTTCTTAGATCGTCATCAAATTATTCAAAAAAATTGAGTACAATGATCCATAACTTTATTTATGCAACAAAACAATTATGATATCCATGAAACAGATCTAATCATGCTTATAATCACAACCCTGATCCTGAGGAAAATAGTGTGTTGTCACTAACGTTAGTCAAGTGCTAGATAATGTTTTCGTTGTGTTGAATACTGATGAACACTGATCAAAATATTTGGAATACATAAATCTCATCTTTGAGTCTCATGCACATGGAGGAGCAGTTATGCGAGCATCTATAACCATCTTGGATGCTCTCTGCAGAATTGGAAGATTACATCTGGAACAGATCTAGACACTCGCAAGTGAACTAGATGAGGGTTTCTAGGGTCAAACATACCCATATATGCCTCAAAAATTGGACCCTCTCATAAGGCTTTTGTGCACGTGTCTATGGCAGCCCAGTGTCTCTCAACACCATTCTCTATGTGCGTCCGGGGACCAAACTGAGCAGTAGAAACGCTAGCCTCCCAGACACTACCATAACACATTGTGTCAACATCCAAGACTCCATGGAAACTATTAGGACCACTATGTGCCAGCATCCAGGGACTAAAATTCCTAGTTCTATGCTAGTGCCCAGGAATCAGGAAACCCTATATCAGTGTGAGCTTCACCCCTGATAGTTTGGACCCTAGAGCGAACTTTCTTCTATTAGACCTGTGTGAACCAAGACAATAAGAAAATATAAGATTTCTTGATTAATATGTCCAAATGAGCTTGAGGTCTCTTGTATTTATAGGCTTTCATGAGGGTCCACTTGGGGTTGTGGCCGACCTTTCCAATTTAACATGTCCTTAGGGCTGACCTAACCCAATATACATGAGTAAATAAATAAATTCAAAAATCAACTTTCTCTTGTCTAAATAAGTTGATATTTAGGTTGATTTTGGTCCTCTTGAACATAGTAATATAGTGCAATAATTATCTTGGTTATATGAGTTATTGAGGGTGGAATTTGACAGTAGTTACAAAAATTAACACTCTCTCTAAACTAGGGAGAATTCCACGTGCCAATATATGTCCATTGATCATCATCTTCAAGTGTCATCATGTATCATTCCTAATCATCTCTTTCATGTAGTCATCATTTCATGACCACCTCAAGTATCTCAATGTTAAAAATCATCAATGTACATCTCGATCTATCCCTTTCTTATTGCTCCTTATCTCTTGATTATTCTTCTCGTATGTTGAACATTATCCAATCCAGAAGAAGAATAATTTCTCACTGTAGGGGAGATTGAAATACCATCCTATATCCATTAGGTTGTTACCTGGAATCTCTGTTAGTGGACTACTACCTTGGATCATCATCGATCATCATCAAAGAGCATATCATCAAGGAGCACATCTCAACCTGGAACCATATTGGGGAACACATCTTGACCCGGAAACTCATGGGGGAGATATACATCTACAACTCCATATCGATCAATAGGATATCCAAACACATAGTGGAGCACATCTAGACCCTGGGATCACATCAGTGATCTCAATATTAATCTAGAATCACATAGGATTATCTCAACCCATCCTATTTCCTACTAATCTTTCCATCGATGACCCTGAATATTCATGTGGTAGAACACCTGCATCATAATCAAATTGATTTGTAAATCCCAGGTACACTCTCAAATCGTTGTCCAAATGAGGAGAAGTATTCCTGACAAGCTCCTCTTGTGGGTATGATGCCAACTAGGGTATACTCTATAATGAAAAAACATGGGAGATACATTCTTCGACCTTATGAAGAGAGGGGAGGAGCATATTCAACCCTATGGGTAACCAATAGGGGTCATGTCCTATTGCACAAAGTTTTCTCAACCCCAAGAGCCCTTTATCTCAATTCCTCACCCTGGGAGATCAAACAGGGAGGAAGATTTGGCTGAATGTCCTCGATCAATGTTTCTCTCATCAGTTTGAAATATGGTATCAGCTCTTCTCAACAACAATTGTTTCGTATTCATGTAGGACATCAAATAAAATATCATGTGAGAACATAAATAATCATATAAATCACAAAAGGATACCATAATCATCCTCCCTTTCAAGGAGGTGCCAACCATAATCTTGAGCTTGTTTCAAACAACTGCACTATCTCAATATATGAGAGTATCTCGGTCCCAACCATAAATATGTGATTTTTCTACCAATCAAATCTCACTCTATGTCATCATGATATATGCATGTCATATCCAGATCATGCTCATACATCTCTCTAAGGAGATTCTTCATCCTCCCTCATAGCTAGCCATGCTAAAAACATCATACACATCCTCAATCGTAATATGGACCGCTCATACAAGATATCATGGTAGATATAATACTAAACTAGCATCTAAATGTGCTTAATACTAATCTCTATCAACAAAAATACATCCATGCAGTTCCATATCATACGATAAATATCTCAGCCTCAAAAATAGAATATCTCATGCATATATTCCAAAGGATGGTTGGTGGAAACTCTACGTGAATGAAGTGGCTCACTCATGAATGTATTCAGGGTCTATCCACATCATATATATATAGATGGATGTTCAAAACATAACATCAATTCTTCAATCAACTGTCAGATTCCATGTCAAGTTCAGCAACATCTTTGAACTTCATATTGGAGTATCCAAGGTTTTTCATTTTTTTTATTCAAAAACATTTTCAATAGCTTTGCAATATAAGATTTCTTTCCCAAATGTCATGATACATCATTTTGAGCTTCAGAAGCTACGTCCCTCTAATTTAGATCATCAGAGGCTCATCACCTTTCAAGAATAGATCGATGGGATGTAAAACCAAAACCATAATCAAAATCAAAGCCATACCTTGGAATTCATTATCCTAACTTCATCAAATAATTCTCAAATATATACATATATGGATTGGTGATCTTGCTTCATGCAATGCTCTAATCATAATGCCTTTCTTAGCCAACATAAACATCCTTACATAAGTCAATGTTGTACCATCACATCAACAAATTCAACTTATCAAAGTTTAGAAGTCAAATCATAACCATTATCAAAAGTCATCAACATCACAATATCAATTCCTTTAACTAGGAGACAGGTGGAGCTCATATCACATCTTCACTTCCTCATGCTAACATGTTGTAGTCAGTCATGTAATATCAATCCAAACTTCATCAAGTCATTTTCATAATCATATAAGTCATTTCTGTCACTAGGTATAAATGCATATGCCAAGGATGAGTCATGTAGATTTCAATTTCAAGTTGAATCACAACTATCATTACCTCAACCATTTTTCTAGGAACGAGGAGGCCAATACAAAATCATTTTTTTGAATACTCACATAAGTCATTATGCCTTCATAGCATAAACATCAAGGAAAATCAACAATCATCAAATCAGATCATCAGTCATTAGTTCAAGTCCAAATTTGCTATCGTAGAGAGATCTATAGTCAAAACAAAGCTCAATCATAAATTCAAAATTCCAAGTTATTGTCAAGTTTCATGATAGAACACTAAAAACTATTCATCTATATCAATCAACCAAATCATGCCAAACTCTTGTTGCACAAACATAATGACATATCTATATGTATTTCCTGATCACCAGAAAACACAAGTTTTGTCTACATGTTCATGTTATGGAAAACATTCAAGCTTTTCTTTCTTGTAGATATTGCTATCTATAATACATCTGTGGAGCTAACATCTTCCAGGTGACCATTCGATTTCATGCACAATACTTCATTTTTATGTGATCAACAATTTAACCCAACAACTTCAAAAATGAGATTATAGTGGCAGAATATGTTAGAGACACCTTGATTCAAAGTTCAGACAACTTCAAAAAGCTTCAAATGATGGCAAATTATAGTCAAACCCCTAGATTCTCCCTTTAAGTCAGCATGGGAGTGCCTTTAGCTTTCTGGATGCTACCTGGGCTTCAGCATGTGTGCGTCCAGGAATGAGATTTCCTAGTTATGTGCATACGTCCGAAGAAGAAACCCTAATTTATGTACAAGATTCATATCTAATACTTTGCTACAGATCAATAATTTCAGATGCACATAAATCACACTTCAATAGTACATAATGAAAATAGTAATAAGAGTAAGAATATTGAGAAGTGATTCTCCCTCTGACTAGGAATATATGTCATCAACCTGTCTCTACTAGAGTTAAGAAACAACAATTCTATTAGATCATAAACATAAATCTATCATGGATGTGACATCAATATTTCATCAAA
This sequence comes from Pinus tabuliformis, assembly GCA_031772625.1. Taxonomy (NCBI): domain Eukaryota; kingdom Viridiplantae; phylum Streptophyta; class Pinopsida; order Pinales; family Pinaceae; genus Pinus; species Pinus tabuliformis. The sequence goes on from CM062818.1 coordinate 1,428,856,708, forward strand.
GGTTAGACTGAAAGAAGCATATAGATGCAATTTCATATCTCAAAGATTATGAGCACTTTCTATGAAGTCACTTAATCAAGTTAGGACATTCAGTTTAACCATATGTCATTAAGACATGACCATAGGTAGTAAGAGATCTAGAATATCAATATCATAGTTATCAAGATTACCATGTTTATCATGATCAATGAGATCAAGTTAGGTCATTCAATAAAAAATTACCAAAACAACAAGGGTGTCAATCTCTATACGATTTCATCACACTTATCACAAGCATTATCAACAAACTCATATATAAGAGTCAATGAGAGAATCTTCTATATGAAATCCATCATGACAAGGATCAAGAGTATCATTTACTAGAGTCAAGGTGTTAGCCTTATTTATAGGATAAAGATGTCCAACAGATGGATGTTAGCCAAACATCAAGTATATCATTGTATCAAGATTAGATAACCTCATAAAATTCAAGAAGATCAAAATGTTCAACACCAGGTGCATCATTTCATCTTAGGAAACATAGATCCAAGTCTCTTTCATATGCATGTATGAGCCATCAAATAAAGATACATTCTCATCATGTCTTAGGGTTTAACGATACAGTAGCTAAAATACAACATACAATGCATACCTTGCAGTATTCAAATACTTGTTGGCTTATATGGGCCTGACCCAGCTTCGGAAGAATTATTTAGCCAAGAAAATCCCGCAGCTACCAGCCCTTTCGGCAACAGCCCGTGAAGCGCGGACTAAGGTCTCACCCAAGGTAGTAGAGGAGGGTGCTAGAACTAGGTTTCCACACCCTTGGGATGTCTAGATGTGGTCTGAGAGGTTCACGTGCTGTCCTATAGCTTCGCGCTACGCTAGATCCATGCAGATCCATATAATCTCATCTTTCTCTTACTGCGCTGATTATAGATCTAATTTATTTGATTAAGTATTATAACCCAGATCTACTTAAAGATGTCTCTAAGAAAACATTTATTTCTTTCATTTAGTTCGCATATTAATATTAAACCCGATTCACAAGTACTCAATCCTCTACCCCAAACCCTAAACTCAGACTTACAGATGCTCTCACAATGCTCTTTTTAGACACCCATTACATTTCAGATCTCCAAAATCCTATCCCAAAACTTTGCTACTCTACCCATAGAGCCTCGTTCTACTTATAACTTTCCATGGACCGCAATCCCTAGGCGGGCCAGCTAAACCTACATTTCTTTACATTATTTTTGGGCAGACTACCATTTTGACTTTGACTTATTACAAATCGTGCTCCACGCATCTCATGGAGTCTTTACCCTACTATTACCCAAAATTTCAGGCCTCGCGCCCCATACCCATTGCACAGGGCTTCCACTACCCAATAGTCCCCCAACACAATCATCGTGATTCGTCCCGAGTCACTCAGCTGGTGCTTCCATCTTTGTGTGGAGATCGGTCAGCAGCTTTTGCGTGTCGCTTGTGCTAGCAGCAAACTCTTCCATCATGCGCTGCATCCATCCCACATGTGTTGCCGACACCTCAATCCCTGTCTCGGTTGTCTCCATAGTGACATACTCCACCTGCATGTGGGCTACCTTGTGCTCTATGCTGGTGGAAACTGCAAATGCCTCATCCAGCCATAGCTGGAGACAGGCTTTAACCACTGATTCCTTTTGTCTAGCGTCATCAGCTTGGATTTTCATGTCCTACACCCCCCTCATCTTGACCAAGCGCTGCGTGATAGCAATGGTATGTGCAGTCCCTCTGAGCTGATCGTAAGCTTGCTGGAGCTCATGGGCCTCAGATTCCAATCGACGAAGTGTTGGATCTGTTAGTGTCAGTGTCTTCACACTGCCACCAGTGATCAAATTTATTCTTTTCGTATTCATGTTAGGTGTCTCATTTAATCAACGACATTCCATTATGTCATGGATCAACTGATGGTAGAGGTTTTATTTCATTTTCCCTCATGTCATATACATGCTGAACGTGTTGACTTGATGTCATAGTCATTTCAATTTAATTTTTCACTAGCCCTAGGGTTTAGTATCATTAAGTCTTAGGGTTTCATCATGGTCATTCAGAATGAATAAAATGGTCAGCAGACACATGAGGAGGGTAAAAGTTTCAAAAAGTCGTCATCTTCTTTCCTGTAAACTCAATAAATCTTTTTAATCTCAAAACTCTGTTTTGAGGAAAAACAGAGCATTTAGACCTGACCGGTTTCATTCATGTAAATTTATGTAATTTTATTGTTCCTATATGTAATAAGTATCTACAAGCTGTTCCTGGTCACCTGGTGATAATGCCAGTTCTTGCCACCACAAAAAATCAATGAGGTTAGTATTAATCCACCTACAAAAGCCAAAAGAGTCAAATATTAGCAAAACAGAGTATTTCAAAAAGCTATCAAAACAATAGAAAGTGGGTTTTGCTTAATGAAAATCGAAAGGAGGGAAAGTATAAAAGTCATGTCCATGTGTTTTATTTATTCATTTCTAAAGGAAACTTGCTAAGGAAAGCCCAAAAACATGATTTCAACTATCATTGAGCAAAGTGAAAGAAGAAAAGAAAAAATCGAGGTGTTTGCTTGCCGCTACACACATATTGCCTGGCACTACGCATCAAAAGGGCGTTGTGCACCTGTTGCCTTTCTGCAGTGTATTTTTACACTGGTGTTGCACATTAAAAGTGCGTTGCACACCTGTTCACTGGCACTGCGCACCTATTGGGGAGAGTCAAAACACTTCAAAATTGCATCAAATCTCATCTAAAGCCCTTGCATACCTTTGTCCAAGTAAGTATAGCCATCTTTATTGCTAATGAAGAATTAGTGCTTGGTTTCTTGGGTTGTGTGGTCTCATTTAAAACAAACCCTAGATGTCTTTGAATTTCCTCTCAAACCCTAATTAGTCACTAAGTAATCCCTCACATGCTAATTAAAAAAAACCCATTGGTGCTCTCCCTCTTGCCATTTTCATTGTTTCCTGTCCCTCTTACCATTTCATTGCTTTCCTAAATCCCTTCCCCTATCCCTAATTCACTAAACTTATTTCCCAAAATCTAAACCCTAAAACCCCTAAACCTCCACTCCCTCAAGTTGAATCACATCCCCATTCACCTCACTCATTTCTATCTTTTTAAAATCTCTTCATACTCATCTTGTCCCCACCTCATTCCTTCATTCCTCACTAGCAGCTACAGTCACCAAAACCCATGGAGAGTGACACTGATTATGAAAGGGAGGAAGAAACCCTTAGTGACAGTTCTAGGGAAAAACATGTGCAGAGGAAACCTCACAAAGGGGGAAAAATAATCAGGGAGGAGCCTATTAGTTTGAAAGAATTGCTTGATTTCCCACTTGCCATATCATGTTTCAGACATCACTCATGCATTGATTTCTATGAATTGTTGGAGAAGTTCAAGTTTCATCATGAGTTGGCTAGGTTATTTGTGGCTCATCTAAACAATGGTCAGGTAAACCTTGCTGGTGTTTCATTCACACTATCACCTGCTATTATTTCAGAAGCAACATGCATTCCAAATGTAGGTGAACAGTGGAACAAAGGACAGTATGTTGACAGGGAATACTATGAGCCTTACATTAAGGCCAGATATCATAGCAAAATCAACAGAGTGTTTCCCTTCAAATTTTTGGAGGACAGGTTTGCTCCACTCATGAAAATTATCATCAAGTATTTTACTTGTGAAGGAAGGTTTTCCCGGTTATATGCATACCACATCAGGTTGTTGATGCACTTCACTAGGGTGAGAATGATGAGCCTCCCCTATTTCATATGCAGGAACATAGAAAATATGGCACATTTTGTTCAGAGAAAACCATACCCTCAACAGCTGAACAGTATCTATCACTTCTCTTTGATAAATATCATTGTCTTACATCAGCTGAACTTGATCAACATGCCATGGGAGACCTTCATTTCTCATGAAGTCTTCAAGGACCCTCAGATATCACCATCAGTGCCTCAGGAGGAAGGAGGACCTTCAGGACAGCAAGGGGTTCAAGAGACCGAGACCACAGGAGTGCCAGTATTTGTCACTTATGAGAGAGGCACTAGGAGGCTTTTTGCTACTGCCAGGTGAGTATTATCTCCACCAGGGGTGGAAGGGGTCTCGCCTTCTTCTCCAGACCACAGGAAAATGTTATCTCCACTGGGAGTGGAAGGGGCTTTGCCTTCTTCTTCAGCTAGATAGGTACAGGTTGACCAACAGCACAAGGACAAAGATAAAGGGAAGAGAAAGATGCATGAGGAGGACCCTAGTGAAGGGCAAGAGAGAGATTTTTTCTTGGTTGATCATGAGGATGTACAAGGAGTGAATGCCATTGACTTGGGTGCTCAAGACTCAAGGATCAAAGACATGATCATCAAAGAGAAAGAAGCTGAGATACATGCTTTGTCAATAAATATATAGAGGGCCAAATGGATCATTAACTATCTTAAGTAGGAAAACAAACAATTGAAACACAAGCAAGACTTTGTGGAGTTATAAATGATCAAAGAAAACCGGCAAAGGGCAAAGGAAGCAAAGGCAAAGATGACCTCCATTGAGAAAGAAATTGAGAATGACAGAGAAGCTTGGTTAGAGAGGGTGAACATTCACCTTGAGAAGCTTCTTGAGAAGGCCAATAAATAAAAGAAAATGCTTTGCAACATGGCCTATAACTATTTGACCCAGAACAAGATATGTAACTTAAGGATGAAGAGGCTTAAGGCTACATTGAAAAAGGCCTTAAGAAGAAAAAAAGAGCATGATAAACTCAAAATATTGGCTGAAGCTTCATTGGCTCAAGAAAGCACTTAATGAAGATGCCTCTTGCCAATTTTGAAGAAATTTTGAGAAATTTTGGTCATTTTGCATTTTTGGAAATTTTTACACAAGGATTTCTAGTGGCACTGCGCTTTTGATGGGGACAATATTTTGAGAAAAGGCTTAGACATTAAGATTCGGCATGGAAAAACAAGTAAACCCAGAAATTTTGAAAAATTTTGGTGAAGATCTTGGCCACCAAAAGGTTAAAAAACACTCAAAAAAAGACCTCTCTGCCACTTTTTTGACCCACAAGAAGCAGTCTTGGGAGAATCCACTTTTGGAGGGGAAAATGGCCTCCAAATCAAAAAATTCAAAATGTTCCAGAAACTAGACAGATTGTGCTTTCCAACAAGACATCTTGAGTCTGATTTGGATGAGTGGAAGACATTCAAAATGACCTCTGAAGTGACGTTACACATTAAATTTTTGGCACTGCGCATTAAATGAATTTTGCCAGTTTTTGCTAGAAAAGCCAAATTTTGCCTAGTTTTCTCTACAATTGTCTTTTTCTTTCTCTCTTGGTGAAATTAGCATGGTAAATGATGTAACTTGATGTAATTATGGATTTAAAACACTTGATAGGGTAGATACATCAAGTCAAAGGTGGTTTTGAGCTAAATGAATTGGTTTCCTTGGTTTTAGAGGCAAGTTGTTCCACTACCTACTTTTGTGTTCCTAGTTTAGATATGGTTGAAACCACCCCTTTTCTCATGGATTTGACCCTTTATGGATAGCTTAGATGGTTTTTAGGTCTATATGATGTCATTTTTTAGTCATTTGCAAGGGTTGGACTCTTTGAAAAGTGGTGCACTCATTGTATACTTGCATTAGCAGATTGGCAAGGAATAAAACCAGGTTTTATAGCTATTTTTGTGGGATTCTTGTGATATTGAGTTTATGTATTGTTTCTTCTTTGTAATGAGTTCCTCTAATTTTTTATATGTATCCACATCTCTCACTCTCTTCTAAACTAATTGAATCAAGGTGAGTAGACAAAATACACTAATTTACAGTGCTTTGTCTTGGGAATGCATTTGGTTCTCTTTGTTTTCAACAGTTTGAAGAGGATTCATGTTCCTCATGCCCTCATCAACCCCTCAATATTATAAATCTACCATCTCAATCATTTTCTAGTACATAAATCCTTTGTCTTCCTTGCCCCACAGAACATGTTTGTATCCTTGATTTGATTTCCTGGACCCAACTTGCCTGTTCCATTTGATCCAGCAACCAACCATCAAAATCAACCAAAAAACCATAGAGCTACTATACCTAGCCTAAAATCTAATTTCAATTCAATCATCTCAAGTTGTAATTGCAGTCATCCTAACTAAGATTGACAAGGAGAGAGCCCTCTCCCAACCTGGTAGGGCTAGCTACCAGGTTAAGCATGGTTTGTGGTTATCCTAGGATTGCCTCCCTTTAGCCTGAGGTCGATCTAGGCTCTAACATAGTGGCGACCATACTGGGGAAGAACAAGAACATATTACCCCAGTACTCTTGAGTAATTCTAGATTTTTGGATGATAGGTTTAGAATTCAGTAGGCTGAAAATTGGAAAGTTGTAAAGCAATATCAAACTTTTGAGAATTTCTTAACACACTTGCTTCAAGAAGATACACCAGGTCCAATCCTGATCCCAATCCTCCTCCTGTATTTGAAAATACTAATCTCATTCCCAAGATCCTTTGACAAGAGAGTTTGTCAAGTTCCAGACCCTTAATCAGATCCAATTCCTGTCTAGTTGAGTGGCTTTTCTTAGAAGATCTGCTAAACATCCCTTTTGATGAGTATTTCGAGCTCTCTTTATTTAGAACCTCATCTGAAACTGAACTCTTGGATCTAGTCCAAGATCTAGCTTTTCTAAGTAAACTTGAAACTCAGAAAGCTAAATTGATAAGTAACTGTAAGCTTCAAACTTCTCCTTAGTCATCTATCACCACCGATCGAATCCCTGAATACTCTGATTTGGCTTCAACATCGTTTGCCTCATCATCATTTCCTCATATTTAAGAGAATCAATCTACTCCTTTGTTCATACCTTCAATCCCTTAACAACCTGTCATTACACCTCAAATACTCATCTCTTCCATGACATCAACTCCTCTTGTTGCTACAAATCCCTCTATTATTCCAACATTAGTTTCAAATTCTCCACGAGCCATGGCTGCCAGATATCCACCTCTTGTTCTTCCTCAAAATTTGGATGCTATGCCTACTGATTACCAAAGTAAGATACCATTGTTTGATGCTACTCAAGGTAGCACAGCGCAGCAGCACGTCGACAAAATGAATGAATTCTATGATCTTCATGAGGTAGATGAAGAAAATGTGACCATGCGATTATTTGTGCAAAGTTTTGGAGGCAAGGTTCGAAAGTGGTTTAGAGCACTACCAGCGGGATCCATCAATACTTTACCGGTTCTACATAGACAATTTCTGGATCGATGGGAGGTAAAGAAAAATCCACTTCAAATTCTTTCCGAATATGAGAACATAAAAAGGAATGTAGGTGAAAGTGTCCAAGATTACTGTGTAAGGTTCAATACTGTCTATAATGCTATTCCAACTGATATCAAGCCACCAATGGGGTTGGCATTGATTAAATTTCCCGATGGCTTCGATGCTGATATGGCATATCAGTTGAGAGAAAGAGATCCTACCACACTAGAGGATATGCAGAAAAATGCAGTAAGTGTAGAGGCAAATTTGTTGGCGAAGAGAGAATGGATGAAAACTGAAAAGAAGATAACTTTAAAGGAGGAAGCATCTTCTTCAGATGTTAAGGTAGATCAAATACTCCTGAAAATTGAGAATATGTTTGATCGGATGACAATTGCAGATAAGCCTGAGAACACAATCAGAAATCCAAACCTCAGAGGACAACAACATCCTCAGTTTAGGATTAAACAAAGGGAGAAAAAGGCACAAGATCAGTCATCACAGCAACAAGTCAAAACACCTTTGCAGAAAAATTATGTACACGGAATGGAAAGTGATATGATGATGATTCATTGGTGGAGGCAAATCATTTCTTTACTGTTGATGGTTTTCCCATTTTTCTCACAGAAGATGAGGAATATTGAGAGGTTTCAAAGGTTCAAATAGATGAAGATTTCATACTGGAAAATGAAGGGGTCTTAGAGGATGAATCAAATGATTATCATAGAGGATATATGAATGCATTGACAGTGCAGCAGAAGAAATATTCATTAAGAAGCAGAGATGTACCAGTCAGCCCGGTTCAAAAGAGAAAAGAGATGCAGCCCAAGAATGACTCCTCAAATACTCAGAAGAAAGGAAAGGAGCCTGCTGATCCAACTTCCAGCAAAGGACCATCTACAAATGAGAAGACCAATCAGCAAAGTGCATCAAAGGAAAAGGTCGAAAAGAAGGACTCTTCAGTCAAAGAGGTAGATAAAGTTTCAACTTTTAGTTTAGAGAATGAGATAGCTAAATTAAAGGTTTCGATTCCTTTGACTGAATTGATGAAGAACAACAGTTATAAAAACCAAGTGTCCAAAATTTTAAACATAGATCCTTTATCTGATATGGTCAATGTAGAAGATGATCACCTAGAACTTATCTTTGGCCCTGCTTTAGAAGGTCAGTCTGAGGATAGTGAAGTGCCTCCGTTTTATATAAGCCTTAGATTGCACGAGTATGTCCTCCATAATGCCATGTTTGATTCTGAAGCCTCCCATAATCTGATGCCAAAAGCTATTATGGAGAAATTGGGCCTTGACATTACTCGCAAATATCATGACCTTTACTCTTTTGATTCTGGTAGGGTCCGATGTATTGGTCTTATCAAAGACTTGGTGGTGTCTCTAGATCAGATCCCGGCCAAGAATGTTCTCATGGATGTGGTTGTTGCAGACATCCCACCACGGTTTGGTATGTTGTTGTCCAGATCATGGGGTGCAAAGCTTAAAGGGACTTTACAGCTAGATTTCTCCTATGCCACCATTCCCGTGTTTGGTCAATTGAGAAAATTATATAGGGAGAAGAAAATGAAGTACATGATTACAAGCAAGGAGAAAGCACTCAATCATCCAATTAATGTTGTACATACAGATTCAGAATCATTTGTATTATATTCAGAAAGTGGTTTGAATGATATTGATAGTCAATTAGTTGAAGTAGAAGATGTGCCAGAGATTACAGAAAATTTCAGAGCTGTCCTTGATAAAAAAAGACAAAAACTTGCAAGCACCTCTGGGCAGTCCGCATTCTGGCAGCAGTAGAAAGTTAATGAGCAGCAGCATTCGGAAGACATTACTCAAGGTAAGAAAGAAGATGAAACAGAATTTCAGCACTTAGAGGAAGAAGCAAGCCTAGGGAGTATGGATTTCAATGGAGTTGTGGGTAAAGATGGTGCTGGCATTGGGATTTGGATCCGCAACCCTATTTTCCAGCCTAATAAGGTCCCTAGTAATTTAAGAGTTTTCTCATATAAATTGGCCTTTGATTGTTCTAATAATGAAGCCAAATATGAAGCGCTAATTGCAGGATTGAAGATTCTCAAAAATTTGAAAGAAAAAAGAATATCATTTTATGGGGATTCAAAATTGATAATCAGGCAGGTGAAGGGCGAGTATCAAGCCAAACATACAAGGATGAGTGCCTACCGTAATGTAGTTTTAGATATCCTAAGGATGTTTCTAGATTATACCTTGACATGTGTACCATGTGCACAAAATGTAATTACAGATTCACTTGCAACCGCTGCCAGCAATTTGAAGATCCTGAAGAATTCCAATAAAAAGTTTGAGATCCATGTCAAACACCGTCCAGCTATCCCAGACAATATAAGGTATTGGCAAGTCTTTTGGGATGATAAGGAGATTAATGATTTCTTGCAAAATGAAGGCAACTACAAGGATGCTTCCATAGACCGTGATCCTGATGAAGATGAACCAGAAATTGAAGTAAATCAGATGGAAGTATTGCAGCTGAAGGACAATGTCATTCCTAAAGGTCTTATTCCTTTAGAGGAACTCTTCGATCAAGATGATGTGGCTAGGAAGCCAAGCTTGGTGCCAACAGATAAGGGTGTTGAAGATGTGAATCTTGGAACAGCCGAGAAGCCAAAGTTTGTGAAACTCTCAAAGTCATTATCCCCCGAGGTAAAATCTAAATATGTCAAATTATTGTCTAAATTTGCTGACGTGTTTGCTTGGGATTATTCAGATTTAAAGGTGTATAACAAAGACATAATTCAGCACACAATTCCCATCAAACCAAATCAGAAGCCATTTCGTCAGAAGTTGAGGAGGATTAATCCCAAGTTGCTGCCTTCAATTGAAAAAGAGGTAAATCGATTATACAAGGCTGGTATAATCGTTCCAATCAAATTCTCTGATTGGATCTCTAATCTAGTTCCCGTCAGGAAGAAGACCGGTGAGATCATATTATGCATAGATTTCAGAAATCTGAATAAGGTGTCATTAAAGGACAACTATCCGCTGCCAAAGATGGACCACATCCTCTAGAGAGTAGTTGGAGCATCTCGTATGTCGCTGCTCGATGGATATTCAGGCTACAATCAGATTTTGGTCCATGAAGATGACAGGGACAAGACTGCATTCACCACTCCTTGGGGAACATTCTAGTATGCCAAGATTCCATTTGGTTTGAAAAATGCCGATGCTACATTTCAGCGTGCCATGGACATTGCCTTTGCAAATGAAAAAGATGTGTTTTTAGTAGTATATCTTGATGATTTGATTGTCTTTTCAAATTCTGATGAAGAGCATCTTCACCATTTGAAAATTGTGTTTCAGCGATGCAGAAAATTTGGGATATCACTCAATCCCAAGAAAAGTCTTTTTGCTATGGATGAAGGGAAGTTGCTGGGCCATATCATTTCAAAGGAAGGAATCCGCATATATCCTGCAAGGGTGGAAGCTATCCAGAAAATAGATTTTCCTCGGAGTAAGAAGGAGATACAAGCATTTAATGGTAAGATGAATTTCTTACGCAGATTTGTGCCTAATCTAGCTGAACACTTGAGGGAAATTACTAATATGTTGAAGAAGGATAGTGTGGTGAAGTGGACCGAGGCTGCTATGAAGTCTTTTAACCTGGTAAAGTTTGCTTTATCCACAGCCCCGATTTTGATCAGTCCCGATTATACACAGGATTTCATATTATTTTCATTTTCTTCTGAACATACTATGGCAGCAGTTCTAATGCAAAAAAGAGATCAGCTAGAAAAACCTATTGCATTTTTTAGTAGGACCATTAGGGATGCAGCCTTGAAGTACAACATCATTGAGAAACAAGCTCTTGCCTTAGTTAAAGCTTTGAAAGACTTCCGAGTGTATATTCTGCACTCTCATATCCTTGCATACGTCCCTAACACAACAGTAAAAGATGTATTGGTACAAACAGATCCGGAAGGAAGGTGGGGAAAATGGATTGCAACATTGCTAGAATATGACTTGGAGATAAAGCCTACAAAGCTGATCAAGGGGCAAGGTTTGGCAAAATTAATGGCAGAGTCAAATTTGCATGTATTAGACATAAATCTTATCGCAGCCATGTCTGAAGAAGAAGAGGATAGTGAGCTGATTCAAGTGTCTGAAATTTTCCTCCAATCTCCATGGTATTCAGATATTGTGTACATGCTTCAGCATCTTTCACCACCTCCGGGGATGGCTAAAAACAAAGGTAGAACTCTAAAACTCAAAGCTGCTAAATTCTGTATTCTGAACAATGCACTCTATTGGAAGGATCTAGGAGGCATTTTGCTGAATTGTTTAATTGAAGATGAGGCCCAGCAGGTCATGAGTGATTTTGCTGAATTGTTTAATTGAAGATGAGGCCCAACAGGTCATGAGTGACTTTCATAAGGGAGACTGTGGTGGTCACTTATTTTGGAAGACGATAGCTAACAAAATTTTGAGAGTAGGTTACTATTGGCCTACATTATTTGTAGATGTCTACAAAATTGTCATGAGCTGTCATGAATGCCAGATTTTTCAAGGAAGAAGAAAGTTGCAGCCACTCCCCCTTAAACCAGTCAAAGTTGATGCACCATTTCAGTAGTGGGGTCTAGATTTCATCGGAGAGATTCATCCCACATCTTCAGCTCAACACAAATGGATTTTGATGGTGAAAGACTATTTCAAAAAGTGGATTGAGGCAATCCCCACCCAATAGGCCACAGATTCAGGAATAATTCAGTTTCTTGAAACAAATATTTTTTCACGTTTTTGTTGTCCTAACCAACTGATTACAGATAATCCGGCCGCTTTCAAGTCCAAAAAGATGATTGACTTTTACAACAAATATAAGATTATTTTAGGGCATTCTACTCAAATTATCCACAAGGTAACAGATTGGCAAAATCTTCCAACAAGTCATTGGTCAACATTATCAAAAAGTTGCTAGAAACCAATAAGAAGAGCTGGCATAAAAAATTGGCTAATGCTTTGTGGGCGGACAGAGTAAGTCAGAAGAAGTCAATCAATATGTCTCCATTTGAAATTGTGTATGGAATTGATACAGTATTTCTGACATCCTTGGCAATCTCGGTTGTGAAACTTTTACAGGAAGCTGGTAGCAAGGAAGATCACTTGCAGCAAAGAATAAATCAAATGATCCATTTATAGCAAACAAGAGAGGAAGTTTTCCAAAATACCTTTAGGCTGCAGGAGAGGATTAAAAAGATTTATGATCGGAAGGTAAAGGCAGACAAATTTCAGATTGAAGACATAGTGTTACGGTGGGATGCTAGAAATGAGGATAAAGGTAAGCACGGAAAATTCGACAACCTATGGAAGGGACCATACAAAATTGTTGCTTATAGGGGGAAAAATGCATTTCTACTCAAAGAAATGGACGGGCAAGATTGTTCAAGAGGACCAGTAAATGGTAGGCTCCTGAAATGGTACTTTGTCTAAGGAGTTTTCTGCTATCAAACTCACCATTGTACATATCATTTTATTCATTTCATTGTAGAATTTGAGCTATGACTATTCATTTCAGTTTGGGGCCCGAAGTGAAGGCTATAAAACTGAGTGTCTAGTTTCAGATTTTGAGTGTCTAGTTTCATATTTGAGTTAGTCTCAATTATTATTCGGTTCAGTTATGAGTCTTGAGTCAAGTTTCATAAAGTCAGTTTTGATGTTTTTTGAAGTTTATTGACTCCATATTGCCCAATGGATAAGGCACTAGTCTGCTTTCCCAAAGATCTGTGGTTCTTGGCACCTCCAAGGAGCTACCATCCCCATTGGAGCCAATGTTAGTGTCAGTGTCTTCACACTACCATCAGTGATCAAATTTACTCTTTTTGCATTCATGTTAGGTGTCTCATTTAATTAGCTGCATTCCATTAGGTCATGGATCAACTGATGGTAGAGGTTTTATTTCATTTTCCCTCATGTCATATACCTATTGAACTTGTTGACTTGTTGTCATAGTCATTTCAATTTCATTTTTCACCAGTCCTAGGGTTTAGTATCATTAGGTCTTAGGGTTTCATCATGGTCATTCAGAATGAATAAAATGGTAAGCAGTCACATGAGGAGGGTAAAAAGTTCAAAAAGTCATCATCTTCTTTCTTGTAAACTCAATAAAGCTTTTTAAACAGAGCATTTAGACCAGAAGGGTTTCATTTATGTAAATTTATGTAATTTTATTGTTCCTATATGTAATAAGTATCTACACGTTGTTCCTAGTCACCTGGTGATAATGCTAGTTCTTGCCACTGCAAAAAATCAATGAGATTAGTATTAATCCACCTGCAAAATCCAAAAAAGTCAAATATCAGCAAAACAGAGTATTTCAAAAAGCTATCAAAACATTAGAAAGAGGGTTTTTCTTAATGAAAATCAAAAGGAGGGAAAGTATAAAAAGCACATCCATGTGTTTTATTTCTTCATTTCTAAAGGAAACTTGCTAAGGAAAGCCCAAAAACATAATTTCAGCTATCATTGAGAAAAGTGAAGGAAGAATAGAAAAAATAGGGGTGTTTTCCTGGTGCTATGCACCTATTGCCTGGCGCTGCACATTAAAAGGGCACTGTGCACCTGTTTCCTTTCTGTAGTGCATTTTTACACTGGCATTCTGCATTAAAAGTGTCTTGTGCACCTGTTCACTAGTGCTGCGCACCTGTTCGGGAGAGTCAAGACACTTCAATATTACATCAAATCTCATCTAAAGCCCTTGCATACCTTTGTCCAAGTAAGTATAGCCATATTTGTTGCTAATGAAGAATTAGTGCTTGGTTTCTTAGGTTATGTGGTCTCATTTAAAACAAACCCTAGATGTCTTTGAAATTTCCTCTCAAACTCACTAAGTAATCCCTCACATGCTAATTAAAAAAACCATTGGTGCTCTCCCTCTTGCCACTTTCATTATTTCCTATCCCTCTTACCATTTCATTTCTTTCCTAAATCCCTTCCTCTATCCCTAATCCACTAAACTTATTTCCCAAAATCTAAACCCTAAAACCCCTAAACCTCCACTCATCAAGTTGAATCACATCCCCATTCACCTCACTCATTTCTATCTTTTTAAAATCTCTTCATACTCATCTTGTCCCCACCCCATTCCTTCATTCCTCACTAGTAGCTACAGTCACCAAAACCCATGGAGAGTGACACTGATTATGAAAGGGAGGAAGAAGCCATTAGTGACAGTTCTAGGGAAAAACATTTGTAGAGGAAACCTCACAAAGGGGGAAAATAATCAGGGAGGAGCCTATCAGTTTAAAAGAATTTCTTGATTTCCCACTTTCCATATCATGTTTCAAACATCACTCATGCCTTGATTTCTGTGAAATGGTGGAGAAGGTCAAGTTTCATCATGATTTGGCTAGGTTATTTGTGTCTCATCTGAAAAATGGTCAGGTAAACCTTGTTGGTTTTTCATTCACATTATCACCTGCTATTATTTCAGAAGCAACAAGCATTCCAAATGTAGGTGAACAATGGAACAAATGACAATATGTTGACAAGGAATAGTATGAGCCTTACATTAAGGCTAGATATCATAGCAAAATCACTAGAGTGTTTCCCTTCAAATTTTTGGAGGACAGGTTTGCTCCACTCATGAAAATTATCATCAAGTATTTTACTTGTGAAGGAAGGTTTTCCCAATTATACGCATACCACATTAGTTTGTTGATGCACTTCACTAGGGTGAGAATGATGAACCTCCCCTATTTCATATGGAGGAACATTGAAAAGATGGCACATTTTGTTCAGAGAAAGCCATACCCTCAACAGATGAACAATATCTATCACTTCTCTTTGATAAAGATCATTGTCTTACATCAGCTGAACTTGATCAACATGCCATGGGAGACCTTCATTTCTCATGAAGTCTTCAAGGACCCTCAGATAACATTATTAGTGCCTCAGGAGGAAGGAGGACCTTCAGGACAACAAGGGTTTCAAGAGACTGAGACCACAAGAGTGCCTGTATTTTTCACTTATGAGAGAGGCACTAAGAGACTTTTTGTTGCTGCTAGGTGAGTATTATCTCCACCAGGGGTGGAAGGGGTCTCACCTTCTTCTCCAGACCATAGGCAAATGTTATCTCCACTGGGAGTGGAAGGGGCTTTGCCTTCTTCTTCAGCTAGACAGGTACAGGTTGACCAGTAGCACAAAGACAAAGATAAAGGGAAGAGAAGGATGCATGAGGAGGACCCTAGTGAAGGGAAAGAGAGATATTTTGTCTTGGTTGATCATGAGGATGTACAAGGAGTGAATGCCATTGACTTGGGTGCTCAAGACTCAAGGATCAAAGACATGATCATCAAAGAGAAAGAGGTTGAGATACATGCTTTGTCAATAAATCTAGAGAGGTCCAAATGGATCATTAACTATCTTGAGCAGGAAAACAAACAGTTGACAAACAAGCAAGACCTCATGGAGTTACAGATGATCAAAGAAAACCAGCAAAGGGCAAAGAAAGCAAAGGTCAAGATGACCTCCATTGAGCAAGAAATTGAGAATGACCGAGAAGCTTGGTTAGAGAGGGTGAACATTCACCTTGAGAAGCTGCTTGAGAAGGCCAATAAAGAGAAGAAAATGCTTCGCCACATGGCCTATCACTATTTGACTCGAAACAAGATATGTAACTTAAGGATGAAGAGACTTAAGGCTAAGTTGAAAAAGGCCTTACGAAGCAAAAAAGAGCATGATAAACTCAAATATTGGCTGAAGCTTCATTAGCTTAGAAAAGCACTTAATGAAGATGCCTCTTGCCAATTTTGAAGAAATTTTGAGAAATTTTGGTCATTTTGCATTTTTGGAAATTTTTACACAGGGATTTCCAATAGGTGCGCAACACCACTGGTGCTACGCTTTTGATGGGGACACTATTTTGAGAAATGGCTTACACATTTGGATTCAGCATGAAAGAAAAAGTAAACCCAGAAATTTTGAGAAAATTTGGTGAAGATCTTGGCCACCAAAAGGTCAAAAAACACTCAAAAAATGACCTCTCTGCCACTTTTTTGACCCACAGGAAGCAGTCTTGGGAGAATCAAATTTTGGAGGGGAAAATAGCCTCCAAATTAGGCAATTAAAATTGTTCCAGAAGCTGGATAGGCGGGGCTTTCCAACAAGCCATCTTGGGCCTGATTTGGATGAGTGGAAGACCTTCAAAATGACCTTCGAAGTGGCATTGCGCATTAAATTTCTGGCACTGCGCATTAAATGAATTTTGCTAGGTTTTGCTAGAAAAGCCAAATTTCGCCTAGTTTTCTATACTATTGAATTTTGTTTCTCTCTTGGTGAAATTACCATGGTAAATTATGTAACTTTATGTAATTATGGATGTAAAACACTTGATAGGGTAGATATATCAAGTCAAAGGTGGTTTTGAGCTAAGTGAATTGGTTTCCTCGATTTTAGAGGCAAGTTGTTCCATTGCCTACTTTTGTGTTCCTAGTTTAGATATGATTGAAACCACCAATTTTATCATGGATTTGACCCCTGATGGATAGCTTAGATGGTTTTGAAGTATATATGATGTCTTTTTTCAGACAATTGTAAGGGTTGGACTCTTTTGGAGGTGGTGCACTCATTTTATACTTGTGTCAACAGATTGGCAAGGAATAAAACCAGGTTTTACAACTATTTTTGTGGGATTCTTGTGATATTGAGTTTATGCATTTTTTCTTCTTTGTAATGAGTTTTTCTACTGTTTTATATGTATCCATATACCTCTCTCTCTTTGTTATAGACATTTTTGTGCCTCGCAGAATGGAGCATGAAATGTCGATAATTACAGGGATCCAAAGTCCCTAAACATGTTGTTCTTACCCCTACAGGAACAAGGTCAGCAAACCACAGCACTTCCTATCAGTTCTCCACCTGAAAACACTCAAAAATAGGCTATTTTTGGATCATGTCAGCTGCTCCACTGAGCATCTGCGCTGAATGTCAATTGCTCCTCCTTGTACCTGCGCTGAAAGTCAAAACCAATGAAGGCTACCTGCGCTGGGCGAGATTGGCCAAGTGGCACAGTCATTCTGCAAGGTGTCAACTGCCCAGGAAGCTTCCAAACTGACACTTGGTTCAAGGAATTCGCCCTGTGATGAGTAAGAGGTACTTGATCTCCATGTGTAAGCAAGGATCTCCAAGTGGACTTAAGAACTGAATATTAACTGAAGAGGGAAAGGACACAAGGCAGCTTTATGTCAGTCTCAAGCTGACTCATCCTTTCTTCTTCTATCCTATATATAGAGCTCTTCTATGAGGTCTAAGGAGGCTGGAATTTTGTGCAAAGCAAGGAAGTGTTGTTGGTTTACAGTTAGAGTTATTGGGTGATTGCTTTTATAGAGGTGAAGAGGAGATTTCTTGCTGCTGGGGAGGTGCTGCTGGATTGGAGCCATTGATGGTTGTAACCTTCTCAGAACCTTTTACTTCTATCAATAAAGCTTTGAATGTTCTCTTATATACTTGTATTGCATTGATGTATTGTATTTACTTGTATATCTGATTCACTCTAATCCATGCATCAGTTATGAGTACATGTTTCTTGTAGTTTCCCTCTCTTGTTTGTGCACGATCTTTGTGTAGCTGGGCCGGCAAGAGAACAAGGAGCTGGAAGCAAGGGACGAAGAGAGAAGACAAGATCGACAAAAGCGAAGGATATCGGTTGGTCAATCTTTTCTTCCTTCTCTGTACTTTCATAAAGGAAAATATCAAAGCTTTACTTTCAGTTGTTGCTAAGGAACTATCACCCTTAGAGTAGGGATAGGGTCAGTCTGAGTCGGATACTTTTCCCCACAACAAACTGGCGACTCCGCTGGGGAGCCTAGTATCTTGTTGGTGTTTGTAGTATCTTTTCTATTCATTTCCTGAACAAAAGAGTACCAAATCGAAAATCTTTTGACTATATCAAAAGCGAAGTAGAGGGGCTGCTACTCTTGCTCATTATCTGAGCAGATTCATGATTTGAAGAGCTGATCTACAAAAGACTCTTGTGCTCTTTGTGATAGCTTTTCATCCTCTTGATCATCCCTTAGCTTGTACTTGACCTATAGCTTTTTGTTTCAGCAAAAACAGTGAATTTTTGAGCTTTTTATGACCCGGAAATCCTTGTAAACGCAACTCTCGTGTCTCAGTGCAGGCTATCCAAAGGCAGTCTGCATTTCAGCGCAGGTACTCCCTTCGGGAACTGCGCTGAGAGTCAGTTTGACAGACCAGAGCCTGCGCTGAACCAGTTAGGCTATGTCTTCCTGAGGTTTCCCACTGAGTCTTAGCCCTGTTTTCACTGTTATGTTGCTGCTGATTGCTTGTCATTTGTACTTGTTGTAAACCAACTTTCCTTGACATTATTCCACCTCAGTTGTGTGATGAAACTGTGATTGTTCTTTCAGTATTTCTTGTTTCAGTTACAGTTTCCCATTGTGAAAAGCAAACCAGTATAGCTGTGGCCTCTTAGATCCTGAACTGTAGAAGTGTCTTTGTGATCTTAAGAGCTAGTTTTATTACTGTTCATGGCTGTTTGAGTTTGTTTGTTTTTCATCTTGTGGTTTGAATCTATACATTTCCAGTGTCTAAACAAGTCAATCTTAAGGTGTCTTTTGATTTTGGACAAGCTTGTTTACTTCCACTTGAAATTAGATTCAAAGTTACACAACAGTTTCCTTTTTGTCTTACATCAACATTAAGGATAAAGAAAAGAAATATCTGCATTGTGCATGTGCATTATTGACAGTTTGCATGTTGATTTAGGAAAAAGTGCATTTAGTGTGTGTTCTATGATCTGTGTGAAAAGTTGATGTCTTTCTTTTCCCTCAGTAGATTAAGGTTTTCAAAGTTGAAAGATTGAAAAGTTTTGTTTCTCATCTTAGATTGCATTTAGGAAGTTGTATATATACATCTCGTGGTGATCCTTAAAGGCAAACTGCTAAGCAAGATCAACATTAAAATAAATCCAATTTACATAACAACGCTTTGTAACATAACGTAAACATCTAGAGGTCTAGGTAGAGACGTGTTCCGGCGTCGTTAAACATAGTGACTGTCGATCTCTACGAAGGTGGGTGATTCCTCCTGAGAGTCGGTGGCACTAATAAGGACTTGTGCTCCCACGTACCGTCGCGTATATATTGGGAGACCCCTATAGGCAATTATCCTTTATCCATAGGAAGCCATGTCGACCGCCCTACTGATCGCGATGCAGTGAACACAGCATTCACGAAGATCGACCACCCGTACCGTAAAATGTATTCTGTGGTTTCGCGAAAGGTTTGGCACACCCTCTGCCTAGATCTCCAGAGCAGTTTCTTTTGGCCTTTTTCAAACTCTATAACTGAAAAAGTCCAACCGAGCATTTGTCACTTCGGGCTCGTTAAAACATCGAAGGCGACTAGAGTCATCTTTAGCTTTTTCTCGACTCTTAAAACATGAAAAAGCAAGTTTGTGTCTGAAAGCGTCGTTAATAAAATTTATTTTAAGCGGAACAAAATCACCTGTTATTCCCACGTTGATTTTTCAGTTGAAAAGTATGGAGCCCACCAACCAAGGAGGCAACCTTGGCGGAAGTCCAAATCCCTTCTCCTCTTGGGGAGATGTTGGTGCGCCTCATATGGCAACATTGTCACTTCCAGGATTGACAATCGGCCTCCCTGTATGGCTCTTTTCAACTAATGTAGTCCAGATCGCCACTAATCCTGAGCAGTCGAATCAACAGTCAGAATAGTCTAGAACTACCCACCAGCCTTCCACTTCTTACAATACTTCCTCTGATCCTTCATCTTCGCAAGGTAGAGTTGGCAAAAGTCAGCCTCCCAAGGAGAAGAAGGAAAGGAAGAAGAAAGAGAAGAAGAAGAAGGAGCCTAAGGCGACTGGGGGCAAGCAAAAGACAGCTGACGAAAACCCACCCACTGCACAGACCGGGCCTAAATCGCCATGTGTCATATGTAGAGGAGACCATTTCCACAGAGATTGTCCCTGCATTCCCCGGATAGTAAGGGACTGGTCCCCTCGTCTGCACAATTCGGGGGCATCAACCTCTGACAATCAGGTTGATGGCTTTCCGTCAACCAGCGAAAGTGAAGGATCAAGACAAAAAGGGGGAGTAATATTCCCCTGTAAGTTGTGTGAAGGCAGTCATGCCATCCACCGTTGTCCCTTCTTAGACGAAGCGAAGAGAGTTTTGGAAGATCGTCCGGTTTCACCGGTAAAACTTCCTCCTGGATACAAAAAACTCGTGCCAAGTCCTTCGTTGGTTGAAAATACAGCTGGCCCGCTCAAGTGGTCGGCTGAAGCGTCAGTCACTGAAAATGAACCTACTGAATCCAGACCGGACGAAAGTCCAAAGGTCGATACGGCAGTTGACCCGGTTCTACCTTCAGAAGTTTCATCTTCAAATGACACCGTCGCCGAAGAGTCATCTTCATGCGACACCCTCACTGAAGAGAATAAGGATGACACCATCCAGGTTCTTTTCATCAGCACCGACTCTGATGAGCGTCAGGGCAATGCGCCCATTCCTTTATCGCAGGAAGGAACATCATCAGGGTCATATCCGGCCGTATATTCGGTCCCGCCACCAAGCAACCTGGTTGTATCCTTTGATTGGAATCAACTAGGCAGACCCCGGTTACCAGCCAGTGTACCATTCAGAATCATTGTCCAGATCTATAGAATGATCATGGCTGGTACTATCATTGATGAAGGGGCGTCTGTGAGTATCCTTTCCTCTGTTGCTTGGAAAGCACTGGGTTCCCCGGCGCTTTTACCTGAGTTAAGAAATCTCTCAGGTTTTGATAAAGGAACCAGTCGACCATTAGGAATCCTCCCCAATGTGCCTGTTACATGGAAAGGGAAGACCGTTAATTTGAACGTGATGGTCGTCCAAGGACCCTTGGATTATAACCTACTCCTTGGACGTGACTATATTTATTGCATGGGAGCGATAGTCTCCTCACTCTTTAGAGTAATGTTTTTTCCACACGAAGGAAGGATGGTCAAGCTCGTAGACCAACTTTCATTTCCGAGATCTCGCATTGCAAATAGTCAAATACCATTCCTAAATGGTCTGTTCACACAAGATTCGCCTCCGCCCCCAGTCCTCCTTCCCGATGAGTGCGAGTGATTCGGAAAGAAAGACTGGAACCCAGGGGGCATGCACCCTGGTCTGCTTCGGGCAGAAGAAACCCTGGGTATAAGGTAGAATTTCCGCAGAAGAATATGACTAGTCCGTACCCCGTCCGTGGATGGAAGAGGGGTTGTTCTGGAATAGTATTCTTTTGTTAAAGTTATGTGTTTGGCAAAAGAGTCATTCACCTTTGTCTAAAGAGGTGGGCACTGCCCAAGTAGGAATTCCCTTATTGCGACAAGCAGTAACCATCTTTGGGGAAAAGCAAGCCTCACCCATTAAAACAAATGTTTTGAAGGATAAGTAGGGGCAGCCTCCAAAGAAAGAGATTCTATTGTTGTGACAGAGGGTAACCATATTTGAGTAACCCAATGATAGACATCGCCGAAGAAAGAGATTGATTTGCGGCAGCAAATAGAACCCTCTTCGGATAATAAGAAAGAGACAAGCCTCCCTCAATAATACCAATGTTTTGTCTTTGAGTAGTGTTCTTCTCTTGTCACAAATAGCTGTTCGTTAAAAGTTGGGCCGACGGGAAGACTGAGTACCGCGTAAGACCCCTTAAAATAACGAGAAGACTAGTATCGTTAACATTAGATTGGCAAGATGACAAGTAGCTGTGAACACCCAAAGAAAAGCAGAGGTGGGGGAGAGGAGGGGCAGCCTCGAAATTCTATCCTATACCTGGGGGCATGCAAACCTTCTGGAGTGCAAGCTAGGGGCGGTTATTTATCTGGTTTTAAGATTAACCGTTTTCCGAACTTACATAAAGGAAGGATGAGTTGGAGCATAGCTGTGGTAAGGCGCAAGCTCTATAAAAAATGGATCCTTAGAGGAGGCGTTCTTATTTTATGACTGGTATTTCGAGCAGTTTTAGCACATAGTTCATGCTCGTTAAAAAATAAACGCAAGATCCGAGCAGTTTTAGCGCATAGTTCATGCTCGTTAAAAAATAAACATAAGTTTATGAGCAGGCTTTCCTTTAGAGTTCAAGCTCATTCAGAAAAAATGAACCGGTAAATACCCTTTTGAGATCGTAAATTCATCAGCCATAAAAGCCTTGGTCGTGTTTGTGCACCGTCACCTCCACCATCATTTGGCCGATCATTCACTTCCATTTGTGTGTTTACCCATTTTGAGGAACATCTGTGAAGAGTGATTTCACCTAGCCATCCTTGTGACACTGCCGTGATTGGAAAATTCCAATTTGTACCTGGAATCAGTTGCTATCCCTGTTTATCACTCGTTCCTCAAAAGACGAGTCCTCTTTGAGCTCTTTTCAGACTCGTAAAATATGAAAAGTTTGCCGAGTTTTGGCCTTCCAGCTCGTTAAAAGGACCGGAAGAGCTATCCCTCATTTAGACTTTAATCTTTTTGGACCTGAGGGATTATTACACAAAAAGATCGAGCGCTTGTCTTGTTCGGCTCGTTAAAAGTATCGAACACCCATCCCTTCTGTATTGTTTTATACTTTTTCGGACTTAAGGGATTAGATGACGAAAAAGGAATTATGGAGTTAACTTTCTGTACCTTTTCAGACTCTCTAAAAATGAAAAGGACCGAGTTTTCCTTGTCGTTAGACTCGTTAAAATGATTAAATAGCGACAAACTTGTCTTTAGACGAGAACGAGTTTCCCTATCGCTAAGCTCGTTAAATCATAGCAATGGGCTTGCCCGAAGGGCAGGTTATAGAACAAGCATATGTTATCCTCCTCAAGTTTGACAAAAATAAAGAGGTACTGGTCAGAAATGACTGGGGAAAAATTGGGAGAACATCGAAGCTTAATGGTAGCAAGTCGCTCTTGAACATAACACTTTTCTTCCGTACCACCTCGGGTTGGGTTGTTTCATTCACCGGTCTCATCACCATGGTCTTCGCCAAACCATCCACATTTTGGGGTAATGCTACCGATCCATCGCATCAGTGTCGTTATATGTTCAAGAGAGGTCATTCTGAAAGTGTCAACTGTGTCCCATCCACTGCCATACATTATCCTTCATCCATTCATGATCGCCACCCTGAATCATATATCACAGTTTGTTTTCACCTCCACTAAAATCATTAGCTCCGTTCCGTGTCATTGATGTGGGATTCATTAAGGCCCTCCTTTGACGGATCGCTTCTTGTCGACTTCAGCTCATTATCCAAGAAGTTGATCTAGGAACAACCCCATCAGTACTTTGAAGCTTGCATGCCTCAATGGCAAGTTTCTCACTTCCGGCGACAGGTATACATCAATGACCTTCGACCAGAAGATTTTGCGTGGCGTTCGACACCAAGTCCTTTATTCACGCCACGTGAATTGTACTGCAGTACCTTGAGGGTCATTATCATTATCGGTGATTCCTCTCGTGCATGTTAACGGTTTTCATCATTGACCGGTAATCAAGTGATGTCTTTCCATGTTCGACTTCAGCGAAATTCTCACATGGATCGACTTGTACTTAGAGTGAAGATCGAACGAGTTTGAAGACCCCGGATCTAGTTTCATCCATCCGGGCTGCGATACATATTCAGGAAATATAAAAGCATTTGTCATGTACATCATTGCAGCAGATGATCATCCTACTCAAAGGATGATAATTTCAGCAGAGAGTTATCAGTCTACCATCAGACGATCGTCTGTTCTATGTACCAAAATGTATTTATAAAGCTGAGCATGGGAATGCCCGCCTCAGCTAGATCATGAAAACAGAATGAAAAATAATGTATTGTATTGTATTGTATTACAGGGCACCTCTCAGCACTTGAATGAACTTCAAACCCTCTGGATAAAGCATTTCACCCGATAAACGGCCTCATACTTGAGGGGGCAACTGTTATAGACATTTTTGTGCCTCGCAGAATGGAGCATGAAATGTCGATAATTACAGGGATCCAAAGTCCCTAAACATGTTGTTCTTACCCCTAGAGGAACAAGGTCAGCAAACCACAGCACTTCCTATCAGTTCTCCATCTGAAAACACTCAAAAACAGGCTATTTTTGGATCATGTCAGCTGCTCCACTGAGCATCTGCGCTGAATGTCAACTGCTCCTCCTTGTACCTGCGCTGAAAGTCAAAACCAATGAAGGCTACCTGCGCTGGGCGAGATTGGCCAAGTGGCACAGTCATTCTGCAAGGTGTCAACTGCCCAGGAAGCTTCCAAACTGACACTTGGTTCAAGGAATTCGCCCTGTGATGAGTAAGAGGTACTTGATCTCCATGTGTAAGAAAGGATCTCCAAGTGGACTTAAGAACTGAAGATTAACTGAAGAGGGAAAGGACACAAGGCAGCTTTATGTCAGTCTCAAGCTGACTCATCCTTTCTTCTTCTATCCTATATATAGAGCTCTTCTATGAGGTCTAAGGAGGCTGGAATTTTGTGCAAAGCAAGGAAGTACTGTTGGTTTACAGTTAGAGTTATTGGGTGATTGCTTTTATAGAGGTGAAGAGGAGATTTCTTGCTGCTGGGGAGGTGCTGCTGGATTGGAGCCATTGATGGTTGTAACCTTCTCAGAACCTTTTACTTCTATCAATAAAGCTTTGAATGTTCTCTTATATACTTGTATTGCATTGATGTATTGTATTTACTTGTATATCTGATTCACTCTAATCCATGCATTAGTTATGAGTACATGTTTCTTGTAGTTTCCCTCTCTTGTTTGTGCAGGATCTTTGTGTAGCTGGGCCGGCAAGAGAACAAGGAGCTGGAAGCAAGGGACGAAGAGAGAAGACAAGATCGACAAAAGCGAAGGATATCGGTTGGTCAATCTTTTCTTCCTTCTCTGTACTTTCATAAAGGAAAATATCAAAGCTTTACTTTCAGTTGTTGCTAAGGAACTATCACCCTTAGAGTAGGGATAGGGTCAGTCCGAGTCGGATACTTTTCCCCACAACACTCTTCTAAACTAAATGAATCAAGGTGAATAGACAAAATACACTAATTTACAGTGCTTTGTCTTGGGAATGCATTTGGTTTTCTGTGTTTTCAATAGTTTGAAGAGGATTCATGTTCCTCATGCCCTCCTCAACCCCTCAGTAGTCTAAATATACCATCCCAATCAATCTCTAGTACATAAATCCTTTGTCTATCTCTCCCCACAAAACATGTTTGTATCCCTGATTTGATTTCCTCGACGCAACTTGCCTATTCCATTTGATCCAACAACCAACCATCAAAATCAACTAAAAAACCATAGAGCCACTATACCTAGCCTAAAATCTAATTTCAATTCAGTCATATCAAGTTGTAATTGCAGTCATCCTAACTGAGATTGATAAGGAGAGAGCCCTCTCCCGACCTGGTAGGGCTAACTACCAGGTTAAGCGTGGTTTGCGGTTATTCTAGGATTGCCTCCCTTCAGCCTGAGGTCGATCTAGTCTCTAACAGGATCCTCCTGAAGGGTGGTGATTGTAATAATCGACTGATTTGGCAGCTCAGTACATTCCACCATTGACCATGTGAGAATCATACGCCCCATAGTAATAATGTTCCTGCATTGCTCTAGGATCTCTGGGGGTGTCGATTGTGGAACCTGCAATCTTAAGTCCGAAATCTACACACTGAGCTCTAGCTAGATCCACACGGCCTCCTCCTTTGTCTTTCAGAACCCAGTAGCTAGTGTATGGATCTGTGTCTCAATGGGCAAGCACTCCACCATTTCTAACTTCGGGGCACTCGAACAGGCTTCCGCTACTACCTTCTCCATCTGCTGCTTTTGTGTGACTGCTTCGTCGCATTGGAGCCGCAACTGTTCGATATTAATTTTCTTTTCTTGGAGTACTTTTTCATCGTGGCTGGCCCTGGCGCAGAGTTCAATTGTGGTGTTTTCGTGTAGTTGTTGCAAACTTTCATGTGGTAGAGCAGCCACGTTTAGTCCCAGTCCTGTAAGTCGTTCTAGCACAGTTTAGTCCTCTGTTTGGGTGGTAATCAATGCTCCTGCTGGAATCGGGATAGATTGAGCCATTTGGGCTTTTGACAATGCTTCCGTAGCTGCCATACTGGAAGCCCCTTGAGTAGTGTTGGTGCATACCCACGTGATTCTTGATCCCAGTTCATGTAACTGTGTGCAGAGTCCCACCAACACAATCTGATGCTCTGACATTGCCTCAAAAGTGGCATCTCGAACAGTGTTCTCGATGTCAGTTAAGTCTTCTTTGGTTAGCGTGGTCACTCCACTGTCCGTTTTAGATGCCTTTGCCTTCTTCTGTGGCTTCGACCGTTCTGATGGCACTGACCGCTTCAGAGGTGAATCCGCGCCTGTTACTAGTGGTTCGTCTGTGACCATCTTAGGGGTTTCCTTCTATCTTTCCTTGTCTATTTTTGACGCCGCCCCTTCTAGTGATATCTTTCCTACTACCACCTGAGCCACCTCCGGTGCTGCCTTAACTTCTGCGATGAGCTGTTCATTGCAATTTTGTTGCACATCCCACTCAACTTCCTCCTTTTGCCACTTGATAGCGGCCTTGTTGTGTTCTACTGCTGTCGTTCTATGCCACGCTAGTGGCCAAGTATCCACAATCTCCTCAATAACATTGTCAATAGTAATAAATTGAAGTGAGGTCCATTCCTGGGCCGTGTCCTTACATGCCCTGATGTAGAGATGATGCATGTCTGCCTTAAATTCAACAATATGCTTCATGCTTTCATAGATCACATTGGACAGGTGGGGTAAGGTAGTAATCCACTAACGCACATTTGCATCCATCAGTACCCAGAAGATTTTGATATTTTGAATTCGTCCTACTTCGCTTGTTTCCCAAAGGGAAGCATATCGAGTGGCTTCCAGCCATTCCGAGTCCAAGATAGGAAACTAGATTTCTTCGGGTAGGTCGGTGGCAACCAGCATGATGGACAAGAGCAGCCATGCATAATGGAAAGTTTTGCCCTCCTCCTGCACTTCGTGGTAGTTGGTCACAAACTCTTCACAGAGAAACTAGGACCAATTGAACTGTACGCTAGCAGCGCACTCTTCGGCGAGTGCAATCACGACTACTGGAACCTCAGTGCCACAACACTTTCTCATTACTTTCCCTGCCAGTAATTTAGTGGTGAAGCGAACTGATTTATCTGAGATACTATCAATGACGTACCCCCACTTCCATTTTGTAAGATTATACTTATTTCTTAATCATTCTATCATCGCGACATCGTTACTTATGTCAGTAATTTCTTGAGGATCTCTCCTGTCGCAGGGAAGGTGCAAAACTCAATGAAAAGGTTTAGGTGTGATACTAACAGGTTTACTGACCCATAATATTTCCTCATGAATTAGACAAAGCAATTTCT